>CM066050.1:96125723-97468631 GCA_033557465.1 Ichthyophis bannanicus
AATGCCCTCTCTAACATAGAGCCGCAACCCCTCCACCAATTTGATCAGCTCTATCATTACGATATAGTTTGTACCCAGGTATCACAGTGTCCCCCTGGTTGTCCTCCTTCCACCATGTCTCTGATATTCCAATCATATCTAACCTTTCATTTAGTGCTATATATTCTAACTCTCCCATCTTATTCTTTAGACTTCTAGCATTTGCATACAAGCATTTTAGAGAATGTATTTATTTCATGTTAATTTGGCTATTGTTAGACATGGGTAAATTGGGATCTTTAAGCTCTGTCTGCTCCATACTTGAGGGCATTTGGGCTACTTTACTCTTTTGTGGAACCTCTCTGCTTTTGGTAGTATCCTTCAAGGATACTTCTTCCGAACCATCCGCTCTTGGGGACTGTCGCTTTCCCCTAATATCTAGTTTAAAAGCTGCTCTATCTCCTTTTTAAAGGTTAATGCCAGCAGCCTAGTTCCATCCCGGTTAAGGTGAAGCCCATCCCTTCGGAAGAGCCCCTCCTTTCCCCAGAATGTTCCCCAGTTCCTAACAAATCCAAAACCCTCAGTAAACAATGTGCTGCTCGAGGCAGAGGACACACCACTGGATGTCAATGCTACAGTGGGGGCCACTAGGCACATCTCACAGCCTCTAGAGGGTACAGAGATGGAGGGGAGTCACCACACCGTGCAGGCACCAGGGACATCAGCCACCCCTCCCACAAGCATGGCTACGATCTTGGCAGAGCTGCGGGCCCACAGTGCCTCAGCAAGGCATGATGCCAAAGGTGGGTAACAGCATACACAACAATCCCCATGGGTGTTGACGTAACATCCACAATGTGATTGCTTTTGCACCACAATTTGTTGGCAACATAGCAGATCGTTTCATATGTGCGGGGGGGGGGGTGGGTGGTGTCGTGCCATGTGCGTTCCACCCTCTGGTAGCATGGCTTGTCAGGTGTCAGCATGTGTGAGAAGCTCAGACACATACACACTGTTCACGCCCATATACCCCGCGGAAGCGCACAGCGGTAAACACCTATCCCAGGTCACCTAGACAACTTACTTGACTGACCACTCCCCATGGGTATTGGTACCTAGCATAGTTTGTCAGCGTAATCTGTACTGTGCCCCAGTGGTATAGAAAACAGGGCTCCCCAGATATATGTATGTGTGTGCCATGACTCTTCACATCATCTGGCTTATCTCATAAGACCAGTGCGCAGATCAAGCATTCACACATTCAACTGCGACACTGTACCATGTGTGAGATCTATGATTCACACGAACCCTCTTCAGGGCCCTTTCCTGGCATGAGAATGTCTCATGGGACATACAGATGTAAACATGGTCATGCATTGCTAGTTGTTGCGTGCATGATTTTTCTGCAGACTGATCTGGTGGGATATGCCTGACATGTGCATGTGTCACAGTGGGGGTTGTAACAGGTGTCTCACACATCACCTTGTGTCCCACCCACAGGCACTCGTCAGGCTCTGTTGGCCATTCACCAGGAGATCCGCCAGCTGCGTGCCACAGCGGACACAATTGCAGGGGCGCTCCTCCATATTGCGGAAGCCCAGGAGGCCATGGCTGCCCGTACACAGCAGCCAGCACTGGCACCAGAGGCGGCACCAGCAGTCCTGGGACAGAAGGGTGGATTGGGCCGTGGTCGCTGTAGCCGGCCACGGAGGATGTGAACATTATAAATAAATACATCACAACCTATTACAACCTATGTGTTTGTTTCCAATGTGTGGCACTGTGATCCACCACATACCCTGCACCACATGTCACCCTGCCCACATGTGCCTACCCATATCCTTCAGGGGTGTAGTGTCTGTACTGCCGCCAATCATCGCACATAGGTTATATCATGCCCTGTGTGTCATAGACTGTGGCAGGTGGTCACCCTCCTACCTATGCGTGGGGGTATACCCAACCTCACCCGTTGCACATCAACATGTTCACGGTGGTACATGTCTGTTGTAAGGATCTGTCACCCTCTCCCACCCCATATGCTCTCCATCATTAGACACACGTGTGACCATCCTCCCTGCCCACACCAGGGAATACGTGGCTGTCTACCCACATAGGCTTGCATGCGGCACAGGCAGACAAAGGTAGCTCGCTTCAGTCAGCTGATCACTATTCACCAGCGCTTGTAGTCCCCCACTGCTCATCCTTGGGACCTGCATCGACCTGTCTCGCCCTCACCAGCTAACCCCCTGTAAAGCTCTTGGGTACAGCATCCCCTCTTACACTTCCTGCCACATACCTGCTGCTAGCCTTTTCCCCTATTGCCTCACAAGCATGGTGCATCAGATATGGTGCCCACACATCACAGGCAGCATGCATGTGACCATAGCTGTTCGGACACACTGCACATTGGCACATCACAGGGGCACCATGGGACACAGACGCCTACGCACATGGGCATCCCCCACAAGAGGGAGGAGTGGCCTAGTGGTTGGGGCAAGGTACTTCAGGCCGGAAGGTCGGGGGTTCAAATCCCACTAGAGGACAGCAACCTTGGGCCAGAAGGACTGGGGTTTCTAGTCCCACAGGTGCTCCTTGTGGTCTTGGGCAAGCCACTTAACCCTCCATAGCTCATGTTTCCTGTAAAAAAAATAGTTATCTCCAAGTTATAATGCCCTGTTCAATGTAATTTCAGTTTGTTCAATGTAAACCGCACTGATGCAGAATAGCGCGGTATATAAGAGAATGTAAATAAATAAATAAAATAAACTGTATGTGGAGACAGTCCATGTATGTTACCTATGTCTACCACGCATACACATAGGGATCTACACACATGTCCCATGCTCACATCCACTGTCTGTCTGTAAGGCAGACACATGACCATTGTGATGTAGTAACCCAACTGTATTTAAAAACATATATACAACAGGTATTGTATACCAAAGCCCACATGTTGGGTCCTGGGAGACAGGACAGCACAGGGCACGTGTGTGGGCACCACAGGGATCATCACATGCTCCTGGGACGCCCATCAGGTGATGGCTGTCGAGATGCACCGCCTATACCAGCCACACGCTGCATCTCGGCAGCCATCCACTGAATGGAGCCTGCCAGCCACCGGATGGTGCAGTCCTGGGCCTGCTGGCGTTGCAGCACGGCATCCATTGCCACATACAGGTCCCGGACGCACCTGCCACCACATACACACAAGGTGCCAGGTGTCTGTGTGGTGGCATGTACGTGGGCCCTATCTGTGGCAATGGGTGGCATAGCTACACCCAGATGGGCACCATCACCACACACATGCGGCAGCTGGCAGGGAACCACAGTGCCCTGTGCTGTCCTTGTTCCCTCCCACCCTCCCCCCTCCACACCCCCCTCCTCTCCCCTCCTCCCCCCTGGCACCTCCCAGCCACCCTCGCCACCCTCCATGCTCTCCTCCTCCTCACCCCCCAAAACATCACACACACTCTCACCCTCCCCTCCCTCCCGCCCCACCCCACCCTCCACCCCCTACATGTCCCCGTCATCCTCTTCTGCCTCTGCCACCTCCTCCTCCTCTGCCGCCTCCTCCTCCACCGGCTGGACTGCAGCTGTGGAGTGTGTTGTGGGTGGCCCTGAGGTTGATGTCCCCTCACCAGCAGCAGCAGCTTCGTGGGGGAAGACAGTCATTAGCACACCATCATGCAATTACAACGCCACATAAACATAGTGTGGCCTCCCACAGGCGTTGGCCCACTGTGACATGCTGTACTGCGCTGCAGGGACTGCAACACTCATCACCACGTTGCTGTAGCACCCTCCTTTGTAGCCACTCGAGGACACCCGGGCAGTGCAGCCGCAACTCGCGTCCCTTTTTCTGTAGGTCCTCCACCTGGGTGGGAATGCAATGGGTGGGAACATTAAGGGCCAGATATCTCTGGTGGGTGCCTAACGCATATCACACATCACTGCGTACAGCAGGGTGCCGCTGCTGCTCATGCCAGTGGGTCCTATACTACCTGTTGCCAGTGCCACCTGCATGTGTGGCTGTGGGTCTGGGGATGTGTGGGGTGCCACCTACGTGTCGTTTGGCCAACCCCACAGACCAGCCTGACCCAGATCCTACGCTCTCCTTGCATTACATGGCATCACCATGCCATGTGTGGGGTAGGTATGCTGGTCTACAGGGGAGGTGTTTCTTGACCCCTGTGGGGTCCAGCACACACCTGTGTGTTTGCATAACCGACACACATCTGCAGACACACATGCCATGCCACCATGATATCTATATTGGAACATGTGTGATGTGTTCTGGTGTCGAGCGGGGATTGGGTGGCCCTGAACACATCACCAGGAACTATAACCAGAACACCAGGATGTGTACTCTACCTTTGTGGACACAACTAGGGCCTCCTGTGAATAGTGTATTTGTGGCCGACTGCAATAGGAGCATGCACCAACACACCTAGCTGGGCTATAGACCTCTGTAATCAGGTCCAGGGCCTCCTGGAGTTAGGGCAGAGCTGTGAAACCCCAACTGATGCAGTTACCCTGACACCAGGATTTATAGTAGACCTCTGTAATATGGTCCAGGGCCTCCTGGGGTTAGGGCAGAGCTTTGAAACCCCAACAGATGCAGTTACCCTGACACCAGAATTTATAATAGACCTCTGTTTTATTGGTCCAGGGCCTCCTGAGGTTAGGGCAGAGCTGTGAGAATGAAACAGATGCAGGTACCCTGACACCAGGATCTTTAATTGACCTCTGTGATCAGGTCCAGTGCCTCCTGGAGTTAGGGCAGAGCTGTGAGAATGAAGCAGATGCAGGTACCCTGACATCAGGATCTTTAATTGACCTCTGTGATCAGGTCCAGGGCCTCCTGGAGTTAGGGCAGAGCTGTGAAACCCAACTGATGCAGTTACCCTGACACCAGGATTTATAATAGACCTCTGTAATCAGGTCCAGGGCCTCCTGGAGTTAGGGCAGAGCTGTGAAACCCCAACTGATGCAGTTACTCTGATACCAGGATTTATAATAGACGTCTGTAATGAGGTCCAGGGCCTCCTGGGGTTAGGGCAGAGTGGTGAAACCCCAACTGATGCAGGTACCCTGACACCAGGATTTATAATAAACCTCTGTAATGAGGTCCAGGGCCTCCTGGAATTAGGGCATAGCTGTGAAACCCCACCTGATGCAGTTACCCTGACACCAGGATCTATAATAAACCTCTGTAATCAGGTCCAGGGCCTCCTGGGGTTAGGGCAGAGCTGTGAGAATGAAAAAGATGCAGGTATCCTGACACCAGGATCTTTGACCTGTGTGATCAGGTCCAGGGCCTCCTGCAGTTAGGGCAGAGCTGTGAAACCCCAACTGATGCAGTTACCCTGACACCAGGATTTATAATCGACCTCTGTAATGAGGTTCGGGGCCTCCTGGGGTTGGCACAGAGCTGTGAAACCCCAACTGATGCAGGTACCCTGACACCAGGATGTATAATAAACCTCTGTAATGAGGTCCAGGGCCTCCTGGAGTTAGGGCAGAGCTGTGAAACCCCAACTGATGCAGTTACCCTGACACCAGGATCTCTAATTGACCTGTGTGATCAGGTCCAGGGCCTCCTCGAGTTAGGGCAGAGGTGTGAAACCCCAACTGATGCACTTACCTGGGGTTAGGGCAGAGCTGTGAGAATGAAAAAGATGCAGGTACCCTGACACCAGGATCTCTAATTGACCTTTGTGATCAGGTCCAGGGCCTCCTGGTGTTAGGACAGAGGTGTGAAACCCCAACTGATGCAGTTACCCTGACACCAGGATCTCTAATGGACCACTGTAATGAGGTCCAGAGACTCCTGGAGTTAGGGCAGTGCTGTGAAACCCCAACTGATGCAGTTACCCTTACACCAGGATCTATAATACACCTTTGTAATGAGGTCCAGGGCCTCCTGGAGTTAGGGCAGAGTTGTGAAACTCCAACTGATGCAGTTACCCTGACACCAGGATCTCTAATGGACCACTGTAATGAGGTCCAGGGCCTCCTGGAGTTAGGGCAGTGCTGTGAAACCCCAACTGATGCAGTTACCCTGACACCAGGATCTGTAATACACCTCTGTAATCAGGTCCAGGGCCTCCTGGGGTTAGGGCAGAGCTGTGAAACCCCAACTGATGCACTTACCCTGACACCAGGATTTATAATAGACATCTGTAATGAGGTCCAGGGCCTCCTGGGGTTAGGGCAGAGCTGTGAGAATGAAACAGATGCAGGTACCCTGACACCAGGATCTTTAATTGACCTCTGTGATCAGGTCCATGGCCTCCTGGAGTTAGGGCAGAGCTGTGAAATGAAACAGATGCAGGTACCCTGACACTAGGATCTCTAATGGACCACTGTAATCAGGTCAAGGGCCACCTGGGGTTAGGGCAGAGCTCTGAGACTGACACAGATGCAGTTAACCTAACACCAGGATCTATACTAGACCTCTGTAACCATGTGTGACGCCTCCTGGGGATGGAGCAGACATTTGGGACCACATCACACACAGGTAACATAACACCAGGATGTGTAATAGACCCGTGTGATCAGGACTGTGGGTGTTCTGCGGATAGGGTAGGATTGCAATCCACCAAATACGCATCTACAGTGGCAACAGTTTGGCCCACAGATTGGTATTTCCACCATTTATTTTATTTTATTTGACATTTTTTCTATACCACGCTATTATAATCAGCGCGGTGTACATCGAACAAAACATACTGCAATGCATACAGGCAACATTTAGTTTACAATGAACAGGGAAAATAACACATGGGAAAACCGGGGGAACTATGTACAAGTTAACTTGATACTATATACAATACTCTACCATGTTCTGCATGTATGATATGTGATGCTTGCTGTATTTGTGTTGCACAGCTGTCATTGTGTCATTGTGGGATACAAGGCACAGCTCTACAATGGTGCAAATCTTACCTGATTAACAGATGGCAACAAGTTAAGACGGGCACCTTGAATTCAGAACCTTTTCTTCAGAAACAAGGGGTACCCCAGGGATCATCCCTATCAGCACTGTTATTTAACATTTACATGCAGCCAATTTGCACCCTGATCTGCTCCTTAAATGTACACTGCCTTGCCTATGCAGACGACATTCTGCTATACATCCCATTCAGGACTGAACAACCAGACTTTTCACCCATTACAAAATGCTTCGAAGTAGTTGCAGACTGGCTTCTCACCCAAAACCTACGAATTAATCACAATAAAACTGATGTTCTCGTCATCACGAGAATCAGAAATTCACCCCACCTCCAGCACTACAAGTCAAAAACACAGAGCTCAAAACTAAATCCAATATTCGCTACCTAGGCATCACACTAGATCAGCGACTTGACATGACAACACATGTGAAAAATGTCGCAAAAGCAATATACCATAAGATTGCAACATTACGCCTTCGTCGACCTCTCCTGGATTTCACTGACTACCGGACTATATTCCAACCCCTAGTGATTCCACACTTGGACTTCGCTAACATCATCCTCCATGGGCTTCCACAGTCAACTCTAAATCCACTCCGCCTTGCCATGAACTCGGCCGCTAGAGTACTTATGGGTATGTCAAGGTCAGAACACATTACGCCTGTGATGAAGGAGCTCCACTGGCTACCTCTACATGCTCGAATACACTACAAGTCACTTGTCATGACATTTAAAGCCCTGAGGAACCAACCCTCCTCACCCATCAGTAAATTAATCAACAGTTTGCCTGACAACAGGAACAGAAGATCTGTAATGAGGAATGCATTAGAAATCCCTAAGATAATGTCAAAATGCCTAAAAATAACAGCCAACAGGGCTTTCTCGGTTTATGCACCCACAGCCTGGAACGCCCTCCCCTCTGAAATTAGATCTATCACAAGCCTTACATCATTCAGAAAAGCCATAAAATACCACCTATTCCAAAAACATTACCCAGAAGACAACCAAGGGAATCATGCAATAGGCCCCACGACCCCCTTCCACATCTGCCCCAATACTTTAACCCTACTGGAGAATGGTTAATCAATGCCTCCCTGGGCTTAAACTTATGATTCCATCTAGCCTACTCAATATGAATATTTTGAACTTTGTAAATGATCTGTAGATAGTTTTCACCCAAGTTCTTACCCATGTTATTACCCCGTTCATGGTTCACTGTAAGCACAATGTGTTTTTGTTACATTATACTATTGTTCTGTTTCGCTGTAAACTATGTTATTACCCTGTTCATTGTAAGCACTATGTGTTCACACAAGTGCACTATCGTTCTGTTCGCTGTAAACCGCACTGATCTTAATAGCGCGGTATATAAGAAACGTAAATAAATAAAATAAAATAAATAAATTGTGTCATTGTGTGACCTGTCCCCATACACTTACTTCACGGGGGTAGTCGGCAGATCGATTATACCGCCTGCTGAGGCACACCCTTGCTCTCCCCACCCGTGCAAGGTCCTGCCTCTTTGCTGCGTCCTGGAACAAACGGCTCTGTCTGGTGCAGATCAGTTCGCTCAGGATCCTGAGCTCCCTCCAGGTAAATGCGAGCTTCCGTGAATGCCTGTCCATTTTTTCATTCTCGAGATAGCGCAAGGTTAAATTCCTTTTTGCTGTTTTAGGGGAATCTGTACTTGAGCACAGTAGTATTGCTGAACTCTGTAACCCCCTCAGGTTCAGGAACTGCTAACACCTAATCAGGGGTTAGTGGGCCTGTTTCCTGAGTGCAATTGAAGCCTGCATAAAAAGGCTGCTTGGCCCTGCCCTTTTGAGGCTTTCTTAACCAGGGCTCCACACATCAAACAGTAAGTGAGGTTTTGAGGGTTTCTTTGTTTGGTGTTTTTTGTTACATTGCTAGCTCTCTGACTGGGAGCTCTTAAAAGGGTTTTGTGTATATTTTTTTTAAAGCAAGGTTAAATTCATTTTTGCTGTTTTAGGGGAATCTGTACTTGAGCACAGTAGTATTGCTGAACTCTGTAACCCCCTCCAGGTTCAGGAACTGCTAACACCTAATCAGGTGTTAGTTCCCTCCCTACCCACCCCGACTCCCACCCACCCCTAGTGAGCAGTCTTGCTTTATAGGGCACCTCCCCCTTTATCAAATCACAGTGAATTGGACCAGCACATTTTGAATATAATTAAAGAGATTTAACTGCTTTTTCTCTGAAAGGACAGCTGCGAAACCAGCTGGTACTTCGTAGATCTCTCTCTTTTGCTTTAACAGATACCTAAGCTCCACAAACAGAACAATGGCTGGGAAAAATCGTATTGCTAAAGCTGTTGCCCCCGTTACAGCTTCTGCCTCGGTCCAGACAGAGGCCCTATTGCCAGTTGAAGAACCAGTTCCATGTGCAGGGTGCCTGCATGCTGAAGCTCTGAGGAAACAAGTGGAGGAACTCAGGAGGTGGCGAGGCTGAGGAGCATTCAAGACAGTGAGAAGTACATTGATGAGATGCTGCTTGCAGCAACCAGGCTCTCCAGCACAGGAGAAGATGGGTGTCAACAGAATGTCGATGGTTGGACAAAAGTCACCAGAGCCTGCAAAATCACCAATCCAACTTCTCCAGCCCTTGAATTGAAGAACCATTATGCAGCCCTGGAAGTGGAGGAGGTGAAAGCATCCCTGGAAAGGGAAGAACCAGAGTTCAAGTACCCCATAGTTGCAGAATCAGTGACCAGAAGGAAACGAAGGGTAGTGGTGGTTGGAGACTCTCTTCTGAGGGGTACTGAGGCATCCATCTGCCGACCAGACTTGATGTCCAGAGAGGTATGCTGTCTGCCTGGTGCCAAGATCCAAAATGTTACGGAGAATTTGCCGAGACTCATCAAGCCCACTGACTATTACCCAATGTTGCTAATCCATGTTGGAACAAATGATACTGCCAGGTATACCTCGGAACGTATCAAAAGTGACTTCATGGCTCTGGGACAGAGGGTGAAGCAGGTAGGTGCACAGGTGGTGTTCTCTTCAATCCTCCCTGTTGAGGGTAAAGGCCAAGGCAGAGAGGCTCGCATCCTGGAGATTAATGCATGGCTGCGTGGATGGTGTCTTCGAGAGCGTTTTGGTTTCCTAGACCATGGGATGCTGTTCCAAGGGTTGCAGAGCAGAGATGGCATCCATCTGTCCAAGAAAGGTCAACACATCTTTGGTAGTAGACTGGCTAATCTACTGAAGAGGGCTTTAAACTAGATTCGTTGGGGATGGGTGAAGAAAGCCCCCAGGTAAGTGAAAACCCCCAGGTAAGTGATACATTAAATACCTTTATGGAAATAGGTAACAGGGGTAACATATGGAAAGCAGTGTGTATTAATGCCCGTAGCATGGGAAATAAGATCTCTGAAGTTGAAGCTTTGGTGGGAGTGGCTGACTTAGATTTAGTGGCAGTTACAGAAACATGGTTCACAGAAAACCATGACTGGGATGTAACTATACCTGACTATACTTTATTCAGAAAGGATAGGGTAGGAAGAAGGGGAGGAGGAGTAGCACTATATGTAAAAACTACTATTAAAGCTTTGGAATTACAGAGCTTAAAAGGGAGAGAGGAGGCATTGTGGGTTAAACTAGAAAGAGGGAAAGGGAAATCTATTTGCATTGGTGTGATATACAGACCTCCCTCACAAGAGGAAGAGGTGGACAGAGAGTTAATTGAAGACATACGCAGCATTGCTAGGAAAGGGGAAGTGCTACTGCTAGGAGATTTCAATATGCCAGATGTTGATTGGCACTTTCCTGCTGCAGTATCATCTAGGAGTAAGGAGATCCTGGATTCTCTACAGGGAGAACTATTCAGGCAATTGGTAACAGACCCCACACGTGAAGGGGCCATACTGGACTTGGTGCTTACCAATGGTGAAAGTGTATCTGATGTTGTAGTGGGAGATCATTTTGCATCCAGTGATCACCAGATGGTGTGGTTCAGTATTAGGACTAGGGCTGTTAGAATCCATTCCAAGGTGAAGATCTTAGACTTTAGGAAGACTAACTTTGCGAAGATGGGCCAATACCTCAGGGAGTCGTTAGTGGGATGGGAACAGCTGGGGGATGTAGAACAACAGTGGGCAAAACTGAAAGGGGGTATTTTAAAGGCAACCAACCTTTTTGTTAAAATGGTAAATAAAGGCAAAAGGAACAGGAGACCGCTATGGTTTTCGAAGGAAGTAGCTGAAAAAGTGAAGAAAAGAGGGAGGCCTTCATGAAATACAAGAGATCACAGAGAAAGGAAGACAGGCATCTGTATTTGGAAAAACTTAGAGAAGCTAGCAAAGTAGTCAAGAAGGCAAAGATTCAAAAGGAGGAGGAAATAGCCAATGCAATAAAATGGGGGATAAGACATTTTTCAGATATATTAGTGAGAAGAGGAAGGGCAAAAGTGGTATTGTCAGACTCAAGGGTACAGGGGGGGAATATGTAGAAGCTGATAAGGATAAAGCGGAATTGCTTAACAAATATTTTTGTTCTGTGTTCACAGATGAAGAACCAGGAGCAGAACCTCAGAAAACACCCACAATAAGGAACAGACGCGAGGGACATCTTGAACAATTTTCAGAAGACTGTGTTCGTGAGAACTAGCTCAACTTAAAGTAGACAAAGCGATGGGACCGGATGGGATACACCCTAGAATACTGAGGGAACTTGGGGACGTTCTAGCAACTCCACTGACTGACCTTTTCAATGCCTCGTTGGAGTCGGGAGTGGTGCCAAAGGACTGGAGAGAGGCTCATGTGGTGCCTTTACACAAAAGCGGAAGTAAGGATGTGGTTGAAAACTACAGGCCGGTTAGTTTAACTTCGGTGGTGAGTAAATTAATGGAAACGCTGTTGAAAGAGAAAATAGTGAGGTTTCTGGAGTCCAGCGGATTACAGGATCCGAGGCAGCATGGATTCACCAGAGGCAGGTCTTGTCAGACAAATCTGATTGATTTCTTTGACTGGGTGACCAGGGAGTTGGACCGAGGGAGAGCTCTAGATGTGGTGTATTTAGATTTCAGTAAAGCCTTTGACACTGTTCCTCACAGGCGACTTATAAACAAACTGAGCACCCTAGGGATGGACCCTAAAGTTACTGCTTGGGTTAGAAATTGGTTGGGTGGGAGGCGACAAAGAGTACAAGTAAATGGAGCTCACTCTGAGGAGAAGGATGTTACCAGTGGTGTGCCCCAGGGATCTGTCCTTGGTCCGATTCTTTTTAACATCTTTGTTAGTGATATAGCGGAAGGGCTGTCTGGTAAGGTTTGCCTCTTTGCGGATGATACCAAAATCTGCAATAAAGTAGACACCCAGGAAGGTGTAGATAACATGAGGAGGGATCTAGCTAAGCTTGAAGAATGGTCTAGAATTTGGCAGCTGGGATTTAATGTTAAAAAATGTAAGGTCATGCATTTGGGCTGCAGCAATCCAAGGGAGCAATACAGCATAGGAGGTGAAGTACTTTTGTCCACTAAAGAAGAGCGGGACCTAGGCGTAGTTGTGTCCGATGATCTTAAAGTAGCTAAACAGGTAGAAAAGGCGACGGCAAAAGCTAGAAGGATGCTTGGGTGCATACGGAGAGGAATGGCTAGCAGAAAAAAGGAGGTGATAATGCCTCTGTATAAGTCTTTGGTGCGACCTCATTTGGAGTATGGTGTGCAATTCTGGAGACCGCACCTTCAAAAGGATGTGAACAGGATGGAGTCGGTGCAGAGGGTTGCTACTAAGATGATTAGTAGTCTTCATTATAAAGCATATGAGGACAGACTTAAGGATCTTAATATGTACACCTTAGAGGAAAGGCGGGATAGAGGTGATATGATTGAGATGTTTAAATACCTCCGTGGCATAAATGTTTAGGGAGAGAGCCTCTTTCAATTGAAAGCAAGTTCTGCGACGAGGGGACATGGGATGAGGGTGAAGGGAGATAGATTCAGGAGTGATATGCGGAAATATTTCTTTACAGAAAGAGTAGTGGATCCGTGGAATAGTCTCCCAGTGGAGGTGGTAGAGATGAGGACAGTAACTGAATTCAAAAAAGCATGGGACCAACACAGAGGATCTCTAAAGGTAAAAAGTGGACTGTTGTAGTTGTTGTTATGGAAGGACAGACTAGATGGGCCTTGTGGTCTTTTTCTGTCATCATGTTTCTATGTATGTGCGCGACAGCTCGATGACACACATGGCGCATGCACCGTGTCGCGCACGTACATGAGCTATCTCACAGTACTACATGCTACCTGGCGCAATTACGGCGCACAGCACACGTGGGATTTTGACGGCCAGATCACGTCATAGTATTCTTATCGGAACAGTGAAACGCGCCGCTAACTGCTTCTCCAGTCCCCCTGATCTCGCTGCCACGCCACCATTTATTAATTTAATTGGTGAATTGGTATTTACGTTAGGGCGGTGAGGCTCCCCGGGATTGGACAGCGGGCGCATTAGCTTGCGGCGCCCTGTAATGCGCCTTCTACGGCCCATGCTCAGCGCCACTGTAGTTTACAGGACTAGGGTGAGTGGGTATGTTGGCGTTACCCACACACTACAGAGATGTGTCTAAAAATAATGTATAGCACTATGGGGGAACCTAGCCATGCCGTGGTCACTGCTCAGTCAGGGTGAGAGTGACCTCCCAGCATGACATGCTGTGGCCACCCTGTCTGTGTAGGTGGTGGTCAGGCACTACAATTTATTTATTTATTTATTTTATTTATTTAACATCTTTTATATACCACGCTATTTATTATCAGTGCGGTTTACATTCAACAAAGGTTGCACAATTCAATCGAAACTGATTTTGAGCTTACATTGTAACAGGAGATAAAACTTGGAACAAAACAGGGTAACTATATACATATTAACATAAGGCAACTGTAAACTTATTGACATAGAGCATAGGGTTATGAATTGGTCGGTAATGATACAAATCTATAGACAATGTCCCAGCCATTGCCCTGTGCCCTGTGCAGATGCATCCTGCCCAGGCCGCCCTGTCCGGGCCATACCCACAGTACCTTGCTCCTCATTATGCACATTGGCAGGCTAACACTGGAAACAGTGCAAGCAGTGTGGGCTCAGTAAGGTGTAGGCAGCCATAACACACTGGATAGACATACACACACTCCCACAAATATGCCAGCATTGTGTAAATATAGAGGTTTTTGGCAGCCCTGGCCACCACACCAGTCCTGGGCACAGTGCAGGCATGGTTATGGTACGTAATACTGTTGGGGTCACTCCCCGGGGTGGTAAACACTGTCAGAAACCAAAACTGAGACACACTCCACAGATATCAGAAAGGTTGCTACGATGCAGCTCTGTCAACAAATTGTGTTTAACTTAGGATTTGTTATCTGCCATTAATCATAGCAACCTTTTGATATATGTGTAACGTGTTCCCAAGTTTAGGGTGGCATTGCTAAGGTATGCAAGTGCTAGTATTGGGAGATGCTGCTCCGCACAGCCTGACTCTCCATGAGGCTTTGGATAGTGGAGCCTGTGGGTGTTTATGCCCCTGTTGGCCGCTGCTCTAGGGCTGAGATTCCCAACTCCGGTCCTGGTGGGCCAAACACGGTTCAGGTTTTCATGCCGGTTCAGGTTTTCCTGCTGTCCCTAATGAATATGCTTGAGATATATTTGAATACAATGGGGGCGTTGCATACAATTGCAGCACAGGCATATTTATTAGGGACAGCATGACACCTGAATGGTGTTTGGCCCTCCAGGACTGCATTTGGGAAACTCTGCTCTAGCGATTGCACATGTTTATGGTGTCTGTGCCCTGTAGGGTAAAATATAGGCGTTTATGGCTTGTTTATTTAATCTGCAATAACAGTTCCGTCTTTATTACCACGGTTTAGTACTGGGTAAAATATAGGGACATGGTTTGCAGGAGCCACAGCTGGGGCGTGAACCTGTAACTTTCTGCCCCTGAACACACTGGCTGTGTGTACTGCACCAAACTGTTGCCACAGAGGCAGATTATTCCCTGGGGCTACCATTGGTGTTCATTAGACAGACCTTATCTGTTTCACCGCACGACACCCACCTAAACAGGGCTTGGCCTTGGTCTGCTGTGGGCAGATACCACTGCCCCCTCCACCACCAGCAACCCTCTGCCACCATGCTGACATGCCCTTATGCCAGTGGTGCTGGTGGTGTGCAGTCCCAGGCCATCCAGTGTGCCGGTAGGCAGCTGCCTATGGTGTGTGTTCTCAGGTAGGGGTGCCTACATGGACATGTACGCTTCCCCCCGGAACTGCCTGCCAATATTATGTACCCTTGGGGGTACCTGCTGGGTAATATCCCCTGTGACACTGTGGGACACACACTCGTGCCCATGTTGGACCCTCATCAGTTGCTGTCTTGCTGCTTTACAGTTTTGGAATTGCTATGTGCCACCTAGGCATCTGCCTAGTCCGCACTGTGTCCCAGCTGGACCACAGCATAACAAACCTGCCCAGTATAAATAACAAAACCCTGATCACCGCTATTTCACTGTGGGATCATTCCTTTGTAGGGGGACAGAGCATAGCCCCTTCCAAGCATGTTATCTTCCTTTTTACGCTTTTTCAGTAGTGTTGCTTTATCTTTATCATTAGTATCACTATTGGCCAGCTTGGTTATTGGGATTTCAAATGTGGTTCTGGTCATTTAATATGTTTATTTGCCTTTTTGGCTCCTGCACATGTATCACTACTATCACTTTTCCGGGTTTCCTTGGCTTTGCTGTACATTGCTGACTGAAATGGTTTCTGTCTCCTGTAAATGTGCCTCTAGCACGAGGTTTTCACTGGCGCTAATTTTCAGACCTTCATTTCACAGCATTAGTGTGCATGGGGCCTCTCCCCGCCCACTCTCCGCCCATTGACCCCTCATCTCCGCCCCTGGGGAGCCTTACTCCACCCTCGGGGGAGCCTTACTCCACCCTCTGCGCACCTTAATGCCGCCACAGACATTATCGCGCGATCCGTGATGTTCTCGCACGGTAAAACACAGTTACTTACCTGTAACAGGTGATCTCTGGGAACAGCAGGAATAAGCCTTCACATATGGGTACGTCGGTACCGACGGAGCCTGCGCGGGAACGCTCCCCAGCGTCCAATCAGAAAGCTTTTGGGAGCACCCCACAGCGCCTGCGTGCTGCCTTCCCGCCTTTCCAACTGTCTCTCCTCAGTTGAGTTTTATAGCTGAGACAAAGAGGGAGAGAGAGGGAAAGGAAAGAGAGATAGAGAGAGAAACAACTCCTAGGGGAGGTGGGTGGGTTGTGAAGACTTATTCCTGCTGTTCCAAGAGATCACCTGTTACAGGTAAGTAACTGTGCTATCTCCAGGAACAAGCAGGAATGAGTCTTCACATTTATGGGACTCCCTAGCTTTAGATGCCAGGGAGAGAGCCCATAAGTTGTGTGTCCCTGGGATAGAGCTGCACTTCCCCACCTGGATCTCTGGCATCCCATGAGGGATGGTGGGTAGGAGTTGATTAAGTATGGAACAGGTGTTTGAGAACAGCCTGACCAAACAAGGCATCCCGGCGGGAGTCCTTGTCCAAGCAGTAATGGGCTGTGAAGGTATGAACCGAGGCCCAAGTGGCTGCTCGACAGATGTGGTCGATAGACACAGAGTTAAGATGAGCCATTGAGGCTGCCATGGCTCTCACATTGTGAGCTGTGACATGGCCCTCCAGAGAAAGGTTCTTGCTCTGATAGGCGAAAGAAATACATTGGACAATCCAGTTAGAAAGTGTTCTCTTGGAGACTGGTTGTCCCAAATGAGAAGGATCAAAGGCAACAAAGAGTTGGGAAGACTTTCTGTGTTGCTGTGTCCTTTGTAAGTAAAAAGCCAGAGCTCTTTTACAGTCCAGGGTATGAAGATTCCTCTCTGCACTTGATGCATGAGGTCCTGGAAAAAAGACAGGTAGGTAGACCTCTTGGTTGAGGTGAAAAGGCGAGACCACCTTAGGCATAAAGTGTGGATTAGTCCTAAGGACCCACCTTGTCATGATGGAACCTTGTATAAGGTGGATTAGCTAATAGTGCTTGCAATTTACTGATGCGGCATGCTGATGTGATTGCATTGAGAAAGATAACTTTCCAAGAAAGGTATTTCAAGGAGGTGGTAGCTAAAGGTTCGAAAGGCGGCTTCATAAGCTGACCAAGAACCAAATTTAAGTCCCATGCCACCGGGGGTGGTCTAATGGGAGGCTTTGTTAAAAGGAGGCCTCTCATGAACCTTGCTACAAGAGGATGAGAGGAAACAGGTTGTCCATTTAGAGGCCTGAGGGAAGCTGCAATAGCACTCAAATGGACTCTTACTGAATTTGTCTTAAGGCCTGCATTAGACAGATAAAGAGATACTCCAGCAACGATTCCAGAGGTATGGCACTGGGGTTAAGACCCTTCTCAGAACACCAGATGGTAAACCTTTTCCACTTGAAAGTGTAAGAACGTCTAGTGGAAGGTTTTCTGGAAGCATAAAGAACATCTTTCACTTGTTGAGAAAGATGAAGATCCTGGAGATCTAGGCCTTCAGCAACCAAGCCCTGAGATGCAGAGACTGGGGATTGGGATGCCACAACTTTCCGTCCTCCTTAGAGAGGAGGTCTGGAGCAGACCCTAACTCTAGGGAGGGAGCTTGAGAGAGATGTAGAAGCAGAGGGTACCACACTTGCCGTGGCCAATGTGGAGCTATGAGAATCATGTGGCCTCTGTCTCTCTGAAGCTTGAACAGGGTTTTGGGAATTAGGGGAATGGGTGGAAAGGCATACAGGAAGTCTTAACCCCCAATG
Organism: Ichthyophis bannanicus; assembly: GCA_033557465.1. NCBI lineage: Eukaryota > Metazoa > Chordata > Amphibia > Gymnophiona > Ichthyophiidae > Ichthyophis > Ichthyophis bannanicus. The sequence goes on from CM066050.1 coordinate 96,143,470, forward strand.
AAGGAGGAAAGCATCCCTTGCCTGAGCCCCCTGAGCCGGAGTTCTGGAACAGAACTGGGAAAGTTTGGCATTCCACGGACTTGCAAAGAGGTCTATTTCCGGGGTTCCCCAAATTTGAAAAATCTTGGATACCTGGTCCATATGTAGGGACCACTCGTGTGGAAGCAGAACTCAACTGAGTCTGTCTGCCCAAGAGTTTTGAACACCTGGAAGATAGACTGCCAGAAGATGAATGTGATGCTCTCTGGTGAAGGCCCACAGTAGCAGAGCTTTGTTGCAAAGCAACAGAGAGCCAGTTCCTCCCTGCTTGTTTATTTATGTATTTATTTATTTATTTACATTCTCTTATATACCGTGCTATTCTGCATCAGTGCGGTTTACATTGAACAAACTGAAGTTACATTGGACAGGGTGTTGTAACTACCTGATTGTCCGTGTGGATAAGGACTGTCTTGTGGCTGAGAAGGGTGTGGAAAACTCGCAGAGCAAGGAAGATTGCTCTGAGTTCCAAGAGATTGATATGTAGACAAGTCTCCTATGGGGACCAGATGCCCTGGGTGGAGAGGTCCTGAAGATGAGCTCCCCAGCCCATTGGAGAAGCATCTATTGTAAGAGTTGCCTGGGGTAGAGGCTGTTGAAAGGGGGACCCCAGCAACAGGTTTTGAGGGGACGTCCACCACTGGAGGGACAAAATGAGGCGACTTGTGTTTGCTATTTTGTCTGACAGGCAGCCTAATGCCTGGGTCCATTGGGTGGATAAAGTCCACTGAGCTGCTCTCATGTGAAGGTGAGCATATGGTACCACATGAACGGTGGATGTCATGTGGCCTAGCAACTGTAACATCTCTCGAGCAGTTAGTAGGGGTTTCAACTCTGCTTGAGAAGCTAACTGCATCAAGCGAAGGCAACGGGCCTGGGGAAGATAGGCCCTTGCCCTTGTGGTATCCAGCAACGCCCCTATAAACTCCAGGGACTGAGTAGGGATCACATTGGATTTTGGGATGTTTATCACCAGCCCTAAATACTGAAGGATACGCATTGTGCAGGTTAGAGAAGTCTTGGCCTCTGATTGAGTGGGAGCTCGAATGAGCCAGTTGTCCAGGTAAGGGAAGACAAATATTCCCAGGGTGCGCAGAAAAGCAGCAACCACTGCCATGCATTTCGTGAACACCCTTGGTGCAGAGGCCAGACCAAAGGGAAGCACTCTGTATTGATAGTGCTTGTCCTGAAAAAGGAACCGAAGGAACCTTCTGTGAGTTGGAGGATGAGAACATGAGTGTACGCATCCTTGAGATCTAGAGAACAAAGCCAATCCTGACTCTGAAGGTATGGCAGCAGAGTTCCTAGAGAAACCATCTTGAATTTTTCTTTGACTAGGAATATGTTCAACTCTCTGAGATCTAAGATGGGTCTGAAGCCCCCTGTTTTCTTTGGAATAAGAAAATAGGGGGAGTAGAACCCTGTGCCCTGTTGTTGAAAAGGCACTTCCTCTATTGCCCCCTGGGCTAGAAGAGTGGCAACCTCCTGCTCCAACAGGCTGAGGAGGGAGGTTGGAGAATTGAACTGGTGCACTCTTGTGAGAGGGGGCAAGCTTGAAAAATGAAGTTTGTACCCCTCTCTTATGATGGAGAGTGCCCAATGCTCTGCTGTAATTTGCCCCCACCTGGGAGCAAAGTGACATAACCTTCCTGGAATGGTGGAGGGCTCTGGTCCTTCTAGAGCCAGGAAGGCTAAGTTCTCTAGCAGAAAGTCAAAGGCCATGAGGGGGCTGAGATTGCTGGGCTGGAGCAGGCCTCACTGCCTTTGCTTTGCTCTGTTTGGAGGATTGCTGACGTTTGAAAGGGAACTGAGCTGCAGAAGATGCCCGCTGACTATAAGCAGGATAGAATCTTCCCTTTTTAGAAAAAGGTGTTTTCTTGAACAACCTTTTCTTAGCAGGAGCAGCTGTGGATTTGGATAGTCTATCCAAAGCAGAATTTTCAGCATCCATCTGATTGGCTTTCGCTTGCCAATCCTTACCAAACAGGTTCTCACTTGTACAAGGGATATTTCCCAATTCATCTTGAAACCAGATCTCCAAATCAGATGCTTGAAGCCAAGCAATCCTACGTGCACCTATGGCAATAGCTGAGGCTCTGCTTACGCATTCAAAGGACTCGGAAGCTGCAGGGTTGGAGAATTTGGAGATATCCTGGGCATGCTTGAGCCCAGTGAGAAATTCTTGCCTTTTATCTTCAGACATAAAAGGACTTAAAGTCTGCAAATGGTCAGTGACTTCTTTTAAGAACATTCCCATGTAGAGACTATAAGAATTAATTCTCGCAGCAAGCATGGAAGCTTGGAAGACTCTTCTACCAAAAGCATCCAGGGTTCTACATTCACGTCCTGGAGGATTAGAGGCATGTCTCTTGGCACTTCTAATCTTTCTCATTGCAGACTCAACCACAATAGAGTGGTGAGGAAGTTGAGTTTTATGGAAACCAGGACAAGGAGGGACACGATACATGGTGTCCAACCTGCGAGAATGAGGAGAGGTGGTTAGAGGTGCTTCCCACATCCTTAACATGAGATCATATAGAATCTCATGAATAGGCAGGGTAGCTGCCTCCTTTGGAGTTTTAGGATATTGTAAAATATCTAACTCCTTGACTCTAGGCTCTGACTCTGGGGCCACTGTAATAGAGAGGCCCTGAGCCACCTCTCTGATAAAGTCTTTTAAAGTCCTCTGGAGGAGACATCCTTCGTTTAGGAGAGGACTCCTCCTGTGGAAGAAGCATCACTGCATCGACAGACTCTTCAGAATCCTCAGAGTCCTCAGAGGAATCGAAGTATCGTCTGTCTGGATGCTCTTGCAAAGCCCGATACCCGTACCGACTGGGATCGGTATCGGGAATCACCGGTACCGGGGTATCGATACCAGAGGGCTTCAGAGGGCAGAGTACCGGCATAGCGGACACCGATGCCGATGTCGATGCCACCGGTACCGGGATCGGGGCCGATGGCGATGCCAGAGCCGGTACCGGCGGAGTAGTCTGTTGCGGTACCATGGGCATTGATGCCACAAGGAAAGCCGCCAGACTGCGTTCGATGGACAGAATCCTCTGATCCATCGACGCCGCCAATGCCTGGAAGTCGGTACCGGTGGAAGCCACCGGTACCCCAGAGCATGGCACCAGGAGATCTGTCGAGGCCACGCCATCGAGATCATCCTGGAACCCCGGTGATGATGCTTTAGAGGCCGAAGCCTCCCGCCGGGGTAACTTTGCCGGTGCAGGATCCTCGAGGGCAAGGCCAGAGGCATCTCGATGCTTAGAAGGAGATCTACCCTCTGAGGACCGGCTGGATTTGTGTTTAGTTACCTGAGATCCATGTGAGGAAGAAGAAGCCCTGGAAGACGTTGATGCCACCGAAGCCGCATCAGAGGGAAACAGGGTACTGAGCTTGGCAGCTCGGTTCTGCCGACCTCTCTTAGACATCATGGAACAGGACACACAATCTGTAATGGAATGGTCAATACCTAAACATTTTAGATACCAGTCATGGGTATCGGTGACGGAGATAGTACCGCCACATTTTGTGCACTTCTTAAATCCTGAGGCAGGCTTTTCCATATTTGAGGAAAAAAGTTTTTTGGTTTTTTTTACAAGAAGAAGGCAGACGCGACACAAAAGAAATAAAGAAAAAATAAGAAAATTCTTCTGCGGTGACAGGAACACGACCTGCTGGCTCCGCGGAAAAAGAACAACTGAGGAGAGACAGTTGGAAAGGCGGGAAGGCAGCACGCAGGCGCTGTGGGGTGCTCCCAAAAGCTTTCTGATTGGACGCTGGGGAGCGTTCCCGCGCAGGCTCCGTCGGTACCGACGTACCCATATGTGAAGACTCAGTCCTGCTTGTTCCTGGAGATAGCGCCATTACCTTGGGCCGGAAGGACTGGGGTTTCTAGTCCCACAGGTGCTCCTTGTGGTCTTGGGCAAGCCACTTAACCCTCCATAGCCCATGTTCCCTGTAAAATAGTTATCTCCAAGTTACAATGCCCTGTTCAATGTAATTTCAGTTTGTTCAATGTAAACCGCACTGATGCAGAATAGCGCGGTATATAAGAGAATGTAAATAAATAAATAAATAATGTCACGTATCGCGTGATAACGTCGCCGCTGCTACGTTAAGACGGTTTAGTAAACATACCCCTATATCAATCAACTCGCCTTTGTCTACCAATTTATTCACATCTTCAAAAAAATATAAAGATTAGTGACACAAGACTTTCCTTGGCTAAATTCATGTTAGCTTTATTGTTTATTATTTTTTACTGTTTATATATTACTTGATATACCGCACCTTTATTATATCAAGGCAGTTTACAATACAGAAAAAACAAACACGTTCTCCCATTAAGCCATTACTATCTACATGGTCGGTCATTTTATTCATTATAATGGTTTCTACCATTTCACCTGGTACAAAAGTCAGACTCACCGGTCTGTACTTTCTTGGAGCACCTCTTGAACACTTTTTAAAAATTGGCGTTACATTGGCCATCCTCCAATCTTCAGGTACTACAGATGATTTTAATGATAGTTCACAGATTACTAATATCATGCAATCTCATATTTCAGTTCTTTCAACACCCTCGGGTATATACCACCCAGTCAAGGTGATTTGCTACTCTTTATTTAATCAAACAGTTGTAATACATCTTCCCATTTTATCGATATTTCTTTCAATTCTTCTGATATCTCACCTTTAAATACCATTTTAGGCATCTTCTTCAGTAAAGATAGAAGCAAAGAATTCATTCAGTCTCTTCGCTATAGCTTTGTCCTCCCTTAGCATACTTGAGAATGTTTTATTATGCATTTTTGCTTCCACAATAAGGTTTTTTTCAAATTCTCTCTTTGTCTGACTTATCAATGCCTTGCATATAACTTGCCAGTGCTCCTTTTTCCTTTCCTGAAGGATGCTTTTTTGGCCAGAAAAGCCTCTCTGACCTCGCCTTTAAACCATGCTGTCAGGTTTTTTTTTACTTTCCTTCCACTTTTCTTAAAGAATGGAATACATCTGGTCTGGGCCTCCAAGATAGTATTTATTTATTTAGCCAGTTTTGTATACCACCTTATCCTTCAATCAAAGTGGTTAGGGATATAATGAGGGGTCTACATTAAACACAGGTGACAAGACGTACGTATATTCCTGGGGATTGAGTCCCAGCTCTGTAGTATTGGTGTATGGTGGCTGTATCGGCGAGGCTGCGTGGATTATTGGTTAAGGTTCTTGTTCATATGAGGCCATGAACAGGTGGGTTTTGAGTGCTTTGCAGAAGTCCTTGAGGTCCTTTTGTGCTCTTAGTTCCATTGGGAGCGAGTTCCATAGGTCCGGCGCCGAGAGTGAAAAAGCTCTTCTGGAAGATGATTGCTTTGTTTTGTGGTATCCGGCCGGGGTGAGGAGTCTGTTGGTGCCTTGGGTTCGCCTGGGCCTGTTGCTTGTGTCTTTAGTTATTGTGGTCTATAGAATTTCTGCTGAGCAGTGGTGTATGGTCTTGAAGATGATTAGTGTTGCCTTGAATTTTGCCTGTGCCATTATTTATTTATTTATTTAAAGTCTCTTCTATACCACGCTATTCAGTATCAGTGCAGTTTACATACAACAGTATCTTATACAGTGCAGACAGGGCTGCTCTGTATTTACATAGAACAGGTACTATAACTTGGACAATGCTGGGGTAACTATTTACAGAGTATATATAAATCTTTACAGAGTGCGAGAGTATATACATGCTGCTATTTACAAGGTGTGCATAATTAAGGCTGACGCCACTACTACCAGGGTAGGGGTATATACATACTGCTATTTACAAGTAAGCATAGTCAATGCTGGCATCAATGGGTGTGGATGCCTCGTCACGTGCTGTGTGTGTTAATGTGGCGGGCCTGGTGGTGGGGGGTGGCTGTTAGTGCGCTGTTCTCCGAGTAGTGTTTGAGGAAGAGGTGGTGCCTCAATGCCTTTCTAAATTGGGTGAGGTTGGAGATTGCCCTTATGCTGGGTGGAAGGGCATTCCAGCATCTGGGCGCATAGAACCTAAATGCCCTGTTTGTCATTGCCTGCGTGCATTGTGTTATTTCCTTCGGGATTACCAGTGTGTTGACTGCTGTGGATCTTCTGGATCTGTTGGAGGGCGTAGGATGGATAAGCTCCATGAGGAAGGTGGAGGAGAGCCTGTTGATGGCCTTGAAAGTCAGTAGAAGGGATTTAAACGAGAGTCTGCCGTGGATGGGGAGCCAGTGGAGATGTCTCAGGATGGGTGTCACGTGATCCTTCCTGGAGGCACCGTGTAGGGTATTATGGGTAGCCAGTGCAGCTGTCGGAGTACTGGTGTTATGTGGTCGTATTTGGATGTGCCTGTGATTATGCATGCTGCAGTATTCTGAACCAATTGAAGTGTGTGTACTGAGTGTTTGGGTAATCCTTGATATAGTGAATTTCCATAGTCTAGTATGGGGGTGATGACTGCCTGGCATACTGTTCGGAAGTGTTCTTGGCTAAGGAGTGGCTTGAGTGGTCTTATTATCTTTAGACGGTGGTATGCTTTTGCTGCAGTTTTGTTAATGTGGGAATTGAGATTCAGGTTCTTGTCTATGATGACACCAAGATACTTTACACCGTCCTTTGTTGTGATTGTCCTGTGTAGTATGTTGATTTCTTGGGGTGGGTTGAATGTTGTGCTCCTGGAAATGAACACTGCTTCAGTTTTATCGAAATTAACCTTGAGGTTATTGTTGGAGAGCCAGATGTTCTTATGTTCGAGGCACTCAGTCATTGCGATGGTGTCAGGGGTGCTCAGGTCGATTGGAGTGTACACCATTATATCATCTACGTACAGGTGATATTGTATGTTGTGTTGCCTGAAGATGCTGCATATGGGCTGTATGTAGATGTTTAACAGTAAGAACATAAGAACATAAGATATGCCATATTGGGTCAGACCAAGGTCCATCAAGCTCAGTATCCTGTTTCCAACAGTGGCCAATCTAGGTCATACGTACCTAGCAGTTTCCCCAAAAGACACAGGTTCCATAATGCTTGTATTGGGTCAAGCATTGATATCCTGGGTCCCTTCTTAATAATGGTTTATGGACCTTTCCTCCTGGAACTTGTCCAAACCTTTTTTAAACCCAGCTACACTAACAGCCTTTACTACATCCTCCGGTAACAAATTCCAGAGTCTGATCCCTTCTTAATAATGGTTTATGGACCTTTCCTCCAGGAACTTGTCCAAACCTTTTTTAAACCCAGCTACACTAACAGCCTTTACTACATCCTCCGGTAACAAATTCCAGAGTTTGAGTGAAAAAAATATTTTCTTTTATTAGTCTTAAATAGCTACCTGTAGCTTCATTACATGTCCCCTAGTCTTTCTATATTCTGATAACGTAAACAATCGATCTACGTTTACCCGTTCCACTCTGTTCATTAATTTATAGACTTCTATCATATCTCCCGTCAGCTGTCTCTTTTCCAGGTTAAAGAGCCCTAACCTTTTTAGCATTTCTTCATAGGGGTATCCTTCATTCCCCTTTACCATTTTGGTGGCTCTTCTCTGAACCTTTTCTAATAACGCTATATCCTTTTTAAGATACGGCGACCAGAATTGCACACAATATTCAAGGTGAGGTCTCACCATGGAACGATATAGAGGCATTATAATATCCTTTGTTTTATTTTCCATTCCTTTCCTTATAATACCTAGCATTCTATTTGCTCTCTTGGCCGCCGCTGCACACTGGGCTGAGGGTTTTAACATGTTATCCACAATGACGCCTAAATCTTTTTCCTGGGTGGTGGTTCCTAATGTGGAACCTTGCATTGTGTAACCATAGTTTAGGTTGTTCTTCCCTAGGTGCATAACTTTGCACTTGTCCACATTAAATTTCATATGCCATTTTGATGCCCAGTCTTCCAATTTATCAAGATCCTCTTGCAATTTTCCACAATCCTCTTGTGTTTTAACAACTTTAAATAGTTTTGTGTCATCTGCAAATTTGATAACCTCACTCGTTATTCCCTTTTCCAGGTCATTTATGAATATGTCAAAAAGCAGCAGACCCAGCACAGATCCCTGGGGTACACCACTATTCACCTTTCTCCATTGGGAAAATTGGCCATTTAACCCTACCCTCTGCTTTCTATCTTTTAACCAGTTCCTGATCCACAATAGTACACTGCCTCCTATCCCATGACTCTTTAGTTCTGCCAAAAGTCTATGATGAGGGATCTTCTCAAAGGCTTTCTGAAAGTCCAAATACACTATATCAACCGCCTCACCTTTGTCTACCTGTTTATTCACACCTTCAAAAAAACATAACAGATTAGTAAGACAAGATCTTCCTTGTCTAAAGCCATGTTGGCTGTCTCCCATTAAGCCAGGACTATCTACATGTTCAGCAATTTTGTTCTTTATGATAGTTTCTACCAGTTTTCCTGGTAGTGACACCAGGCTCACCGGTCTGTAGTTTCCTGGATCACCCCTGGAGCTCTTTTTAAAAATTGGGGTTACGTTTGCCATCCTCCAACCTTCAGGTACTACAGATGATTTTAATGATAGTTCACAGATTACTAACAGCAGGTCTGCAATCATATTTCAGTTCTTTCAACACCCTTGGATGTATATCATCCAGCCCAGGTGATTTGCTACTCTTCGGTTTATCTAATAGTTGTAATACATCTTCCCGATGTATCGATATTTCCTTCAATTCTTCCGCACCTTTAAATACCACTTCAGTCATGGGTAACATCCCTACATCTTCCTCAGTAAAGACCGAAGCAAAGAATTTATTCAGTCTCTCTGCTATCACCTTGTCGCCTCTTAGTGCTCCTTTAACCCCTCTGTCATCTAATGGACCAACTGACTATCTGAGGTTTTTTGCTACGAATGTACTTGAAAAAGTCTTTATTATGCGTTTTTGCTTCTGCAGCAAGCTTCTTCTTAAATTCTCCCTTTGCCTGCCTTATCAATGCCTTGCATTTAACTTGCCAGTACTTGTGCTGTTTCCAGGTTTCTTCGTTTGGCTCTTTTTTCCATTTCCTGAAAGATGCTTTTTTGGCAACAACAGCCTCTCTGATCTCACCTTTAAACCATGCTGGCAGTTTTTTGGACTTCCTTCCACTTTTCTTAAAGCGTGGAATACAGCTGGTCTGGGCTTCCAAGATAGTTTTTTTCAACAACACCCAAGCTTGATGTAAGTCTTTAACCTTTGCAACTGCTCCTTTTATTTTTTTCTTAACTATTTTCCTCATTTTATCATAGTCTCCCTTTCGAAAGTATTGATGAGAGGGCCGATCCCTGTGGTATTCCTTGCATGGTGGAAAATTGAACTGATTTTTCAAACAACAGCTATGCTTGATGTCAATCTTTAACCTTTGCAGCTGCTCCTTTTAGTTTTTTCTTAACTATTTTCCTTATTTGTCATAGTCTCCCTTTTGAAAGTTAAAAAGTTGATTTCCTTGCCATCTTCCCTTTATTTATTAAATCAAATTCAATCACTCTATGGTCCCTATTGCCAAGTGGCCCCAACACCCTTATCTCTTGCACCAGATCTTGTGTTCCGCTAAGAAGTAGATACAGAATAGCTTCCCCTCTTTTCAGTCAATGAACCAGCTACTCCAAAAAGCATTCATTTATTCCTCTTGCATGTCCTGCTGTGACATTGTCCCAGTCAATACCGGGATAATTGAAATCACCCATTATTACTGTGTTGTAACTTTTGTGAGTTTCCCTGATTTCTTTTAGTATGTCATCATGCATCTGTTCATTCTGGCCAGGTGGTCAGTAGTATACCCCACAGTCATCGCCTTCCCCTTTTTACATGGGATTTTTATCCATAGAAATTCTACAGTATATTTTGTTTCCTGCAAGACTATAATCCTGTGTGAGTCAATGCCGTCTCTAACATTGATTGCAACTCTTCCACTAATTTGATCTAGTCTATCATTGTGATATAATTTGTACCCAGGAATCACAGTGTCCTATTAGTTGTACTCCTTCTACCAGGTCTTTGAGATGCCAGTTATATAGTAACATAGTAAATGATGGCAGATAAAGACCAGTATGGTCCATCTAGTCTTCCCAGTAATATGGCAAGAGTAGGTGCACCTGCCGCTCTCTGCAGGCCACCCCTCCCCATGTCTTTGTTTTAGGGGTGAACCCACCGCTCTGTGTATGATACTCCTGTATGTTGAGAAATTAGTTAGTTAAGTTTATTTGATTTTATCCTTTTGCTGTAAAGGGATCCACTGTGTCTGTCCCATGCCATTTTGAATTCTGTCACTGTATTTGCCCCCAACACTTCCATCGGGAGGGCAATGCAAGCATCCACCATCCTTTCAGTGAAAAAGTATTTCCTGACATTGCCTTTCAATTTACCCCCTTGCAGCTTCATGTTATGCCCTCTAGTTTTACAGCTTCCCCGTCTTTGGAAGAGGTTTATTTGTTCATTATTTCTCTTTAAGTATTTAAAGGTCTGAATCATATCTCCCCTGTCCCTCCTCTCCTCCAGAGTGTACATATTTAGGTCTTCAAGTCTCTTCTCATAAGGCTTCTGACGCATGATCCAAATCATTTTGGTCGCCTTCCTCTGAACAGTTTCCAGTCTTTTTATATCCTTTGCAAGTTATGGTCTCCAAAACTGAACACAGTATTCCAAGTGAGGCCTCACCAGTGACTTATACAGTGGCATTAGTACCTCTTCCTTTCTGCTGGTAATTCCTCTTTGTATGGAACACAACATCTTCCTGACTTTTGCCACTGCCTTGTCGCACTGTTTTGCCACCTTGAGATCTACAGAAATAATCACACCAAGGTCCTTCTCCTGTTCCGTGCACACCAACCTCTTGCCCCCTGTCGCGTATATTTCCCCTGGATTTCTGCTTCCCAAGTGCATGACACTGCACTTCTTTTCATTACATCTTAACTGCCAAGCATTAAACCATTCTTCCAGCTTTTGTAGATCTTTCCTCATGTTATCCACTCCCTCAGGGGAGTCCACTCTGTTGCAAATCTTCGTGTCATCTGCAAAAAGACAGATTTTTCCAAGCAGTCCTTCAGCAATATCACTCACAAATACATTGAACAGTGTTGAGCCCAGGACCGAACCCTGGGGCACCCCGCTAATCACCCTCCTTTCATCTGAGTGAGCTCCATTTACCATCACCCTCTGTCTTCTGTCAGTCAACCAATTTCTGATCCAGTTCACCACCTTGAGACCCATCCCCAAACTACTGAGTTTATTGATAAGCCTCCAATGAGGAACAGTATCAAAGGCTTTGCTGAAATCCAGGTAGATGACATCCATCACATGCCCCTGATCTAGTTCTCTGGTCACCCAGTCAAAGAACTCAATTAGATTTGTTTGGCAAGATCGTCCTTTGGTAAAACCATGTTGCCTCAGATCATGCAACCTGTTGGTTTTGAGAAAGTCCACTATTAGCTCTTTCAGAAGCACCTCCATTACTTTTCCCGCCACCGAGGTAAGGCTCACGGGCCTGTAGTTTGACACTTCTTCCCTGTCACCACCTTTGTGAAGAGGTACCACATCCGCCCTTCTCCAGTCCTGAGGAACTCCTGTTTCCAAGGATCTGTTGAAAACATCCTTTAACGGCCCTGCAAGAACCTCTCTGAGGTCTTTCAGAATCCTGGGATGTTTCCCATCCGGTCCCATGGCCTTGTTCACTTTCAGTTTTGCAAATTGTTCTAACACATCATCTTCAGTGAATGGTGTGGCATCTACTTCATTCCCATTTTTATATTTGGGAGTCACAGCTGGTCCTTCTCCAGGATTTTCTTTAGTAAAAGCACAGCAGAAGTATTTGTTTAGCAATTTTGCTTTTTCAATGTCACCCTCCACAAATCTGTTCCCAGCACTTCTGAGTCCTGCAATTCCATCTCTGATTTTCCTCCTCTCCCGAATATACCTGAAGAAAGTTTTGTCAACACACTTCACATCTTTAGCCATCTTTTTCTCTGCCTTTGATTTTGCTTTCCTTATTTCTCTTTTTGTCTCTTTTAGTTTGATCCTGTATTCCTTACTGTGTTCCTCTGTTTGCAAGATTTTGAATTTTGTGAAAGCTGTGTTTTTTGCCTTTATTTGAGCAGCCACTTCTTTGGAGAACCAAATAGGTTTCCTTCTCCTCTTGTTTTTATTTACTTTCCTTACATATTTATCTGTTGCCCCTTTTATTGTCACCTTTAGTTTAGCCCATTGCAATTCCACTTCCCTTATCCCCTCTCACCCTGCCAACTCCTCCTTCAGGTACTTGGCCATTCTACTGAAGTCAGTGTTTCTGAGGTTTAGGAATTTGAGCTTGCTATGGCCTGTACCGTGTGATGATCGCTGTTGCTCACAGAGGCACCCACCCAGACATTTGACGCACTCTCACTATTGGTGAGCACTAAATCCAGCATTGAGCTTTCCCTGGTTGGTTCCATCACCATTTGTTTAAGTGACGCATCTTGGAAAGCATCCACAATTGTTTTGCTTCTTGCCAGATTCGCAGAAGGAGTACTGCAATCCACATCGGGTAGATTAAAGTCACCCAATATGATCACTTCCCTCTTTGTGGCTATCTTGGCAATATCTATAATCAATTCATTATCTATTGTCACAGCCCCTCCCGGTGGCAGCGTGCTGAAGGGTCAGGGCGGACATTTATTGTTTGTTGAAGCCGGAAACTTTAACTTAGACCAGGTGCATTATGGTCCTTGTAGTTCCCTTCTTTATAAAGAATAGTTGTGTGAGCCTTGTGCTGGGTTAAATATAAGGTTTTATTCCCTTGATGCGGTAAGGTTCTCCAAGAAGACAACAGAATTCACCTTGATTCAGGGTATTTACAAAGTCCAACACTGTTATAAGAGCTTCACAGTCTTTTCCATTCAAGCAGGATTTTTCAATGTTGTTGTTAAGTGCTGTCGAGTCAGTCGACTCATGGCGACCCTCTGGATAGCTATCCTAAATTGTGTTCGGTCTTCAGTCAGGCGGCTTATTGTTGACAGACTGGTACCCGTAGCTGCTGTTATTGTATCGATCCATCTCATTGCTGGCCTTCCTCTTTTGCATTGACCTTCTATCTTGCCAAGCATGATGTCTTTCTCTAATGATCTCTCTCTCCGCATGATGTGTCCAAAGTATGAAAGTTGAAGTCTTGTCATCTGAGCTTCTAAAGAAAGCTTAGGTTTGATCTCCTGTGGTACTGAAAGCATTCCTGAGCAGACAGAAGGGGAAAAGGGCGAGCACTGCACCTTTAAAAGCCAGAGCAAGCCAGGTTTCCATGACAGCAGGAAGCTTTCACAAAGAATGCAGCTCAGTCAGATTCATGACGTAAGAGCTGGAAGCAGCCCTAATGAGGTGCACCTGGATAGTCAGAAGGGCGTGCCTGAACAAGAAGCCGTTTTAAACCAGCTTCAGGGCTAGTCTTTCAGAGCAGCACTGAGAATCAGGACGGACAAGAAGGCAGGGAAAAGCCTTTACAAGTGTCTATTCCACCAGCAAGGAAGGCAGCAACTGAGGGAGTCTTGGAACCCAGCCCCAGGCAAGAAGGATTCTGGTGGGTCCATTACTGGTTACCTTGAAGCTAAACCTAAGCCGTTGTGGGAGCTTCCTGAAGACAGGGCAAAGCCATTTCCCTGTAGAGAGGAAGAGAGCTCCGAGCACAGACAAAGCAAGGTCAGCAAAAAAGGTACGTCAGGGTTACTGCCAAGCCAGAGTTTTGTGGAAGACGTTGTGAAACAGTTAAGAGCAAGTGCTAATAGGTGTCAGGGTAGCACGGCTGTGAAAGCACCTAGCAGATACTCTTTTCACAAATGGTTTAAAGCTAATGTGACAACCATAAGGAAGAGCTTACGTTCTAACCCATTTCCTGAACTAGAAGAAGTCACGGTCAGTGAGAGTGGAGTCTTCTTAGAACAGCTGCAAATAGCTATCCCAGGATTGCAGCCAAGAAGTTCTCCTAAACAGAGCCGTGAGAATGCAAGCAAGGAGATGTCTAATGACGTAGCTGATATTCCTGACTCACCTGATTACTATAAGAGAGACTGTTCCATGTATAATGTAGAAAGACTGCTCCTAAGATAGACAAGCTTTGGTAAGAAGAATTACAAAGTTGTTTGGAAGTTGAGCTGCTGTGAAGAAACAGTTTTTCTACTTTTATTTGATGCTTTTCATTTGCTCCTGTTTTTCTGTTTATTCTGGAAAAGAATTATATTGCTTTGCTTATTTGCCTGAGAACCTCAGTGAGGGGAAAATCCCAACAATAATAATAAATTTATCTGTTCTAAAAGACCCTTGTGCAACAACACATTTTTGTGAGAGTGAAACCAAAGACTACATATCCCAGCAACCCTTGCTGCTGGATAGTATAAAGGACACTCAGAAGCAAAACAGCGGTCACCCCTACTATAAAGCCTTTGGCCAGTAGCAGGGGAGCGTGACACTCCTCTAGTACAGACTGGTTTGTTCTTTGGGCAGTCCATGGTATACACAGTATTCACCGCCAGCACCATAATTCAAAGGCATCAATTTTCTTCCTGTCTATCTTTTTCACTGTCCAGCTTTCACATCCATATAGAAACATAGAAACATGATGACAGAAAAAGACCACATGGCCTATCTAGTCTGTCCTTCCATAACAACAACTACAACAGTCCACTTTTTACCTTTAGAGATCCTCTGTGTTGGTCCCATGCTTTTTTGAATTCAGTTGCTGTCCTCATCTCTACCACCTCCACTGGGAGACTATTCCACGGATCCACTACTCTTTCCGTAAAGAAATATTTCCGCATATCACTCCTGAATCTATCTCCCTTCACCCTCATCCCATGTCCCCTCGTAGCAGAACTTGCTTTCAATTGAAAGAGGCTCTCTCCCTGAACATTTATGCCACGGAGGTATTTAAACATCTCAATCATATCACCTCTATCCCGCCTTTCCTCTAAGGTGTACATATTAAGATCCTTAAGTCTGTCCTCATATGCTTTATAATGAAGCCCATTAATCATTTTAGTAGCAACCCTCTGCACCGACTCCATCCTGTTCACATCCTTTTCAAGGTGCGGTCTCCAGAATTGCACACCATACTCCAAATGAGGTCGCACCAAAGACTTATACAGAGGCATTATCACCTCCTTTTTTCTGCTAGCCATTCCTCTACGTATGCACCCAAGCATCCTTCTAGCTTTTGCCGTCGCCTTTTCTACCTGTTTAGCTACTTTAAAATCATCAGACACAACCACGCCTAGGTCCCGCTCTTCTTTAGTGGACAAAAGTACTTCACCTCCTATACTGTATTGCTCCCTTGGATTGCTGCAGCCCAAATGCATGACCTTACATTTTTTAACATTAAATCCCAGCTGCCAAATTCTAGACCATTCTTCAAGCTTAGCTAGATCCCTCCTCATGTTATCTACACCTTCCTGGGTGTCAACTCTATTGCAGATTTTGGTATCATCCGCAAAGAGGCAAACCTTACCCGACAGCCCTTCCGCTATATCACTAACAAAGATGTTAAAAATAATCGGACCAAGGACAGATCCCTGGGGCACACCACTGGTAACATCCTTCTCCTCAGAGTGAGCTCCATTTACTTGTACTCTTTGTCGCCTCCCACCCAACCAATTTCTAACCCAAGCAGTAACTATAGGGTCCATCCCTAGGGTGCTCAGTTTGTTTATAAGTCGCCTGTGAGGAACAGTGTCAAAGGCTTTACTGAAATCTAAATACACTACATCTAGAGCTCTCCCTCGGTCCAACTCCCTGGTCACCCAGTGAAAGAAATCAATCAGATTTGTCTGACAAGACCTGCCTCTGGTGAATCCATGCTGCCTCGGATCCTGTAATCCGCTGGACTCCAGAAACCTCACTATTTTCTCTTTCAGCAGCGTTTCCAATAATTTACTCACCACCGAAGTTAAACTAACCGGCCTGTAGTTTTCAACCACATCCTTACTTCCGTTTTTGTGTAAAGGCACCACATGAGCCTCTCTCCAGTCCTTTGGCACCACTCCCGACTCCAACGAGGCATTGAAAAGGTCAGTCAGTGGAGTTGCTAGAACATCCCCAAGTTCCCTCAGTATTCTAGGGTGTATCCCATCTGGTCCCATCGCTTTGTCTACTTTAAGTTGAGCTAGTTTATGAGTATATATGATCTCGTATATGAGGAACACAGTCTTCTGAAAATTGTTCAAGATGTCCCTCGCTTCTGTTCTTATTTGTGGGTGTTTTCTGAGGTCCTGCTCCTGGTTCTTCATCTGTGAACACAGAACAAAAATATTTGTTAAGCAATTCCGCTTTATCCTTATCAGCTTCTACATATTCCCCCCCTGCACCCTTGAGTCTGACAATACCACTTTTGCCCTTCCTCTTCTCACTAATATATCTGAAAAATGTCTTATCCCCCCATTTTATTGCATTGGCTATTTCCTCCTCCTTTTGAATCTTTGCCTTCTTGACTACTTTGCTAGCTTCTCTAAGTTTTTCCAAATACAGATGCCTGTCTTCCTCTCTCTGTGATCTCTTGTATTTCATGAAGGCCTCCCTCTTTTTCTTCACTTTTTCAGCTACTTCCTTCTAAAACCATAGCGGTCTCCTGTTCCTTTTGCCTTTATTTAACATTTTAACAAAAAGGTTGGTTGCCTTTAAAATACCCCCTTTCAGTTTTGCCCACTGTTTTTCTACATCCCCCAGCTGTTCCCATCCCACTAACGACTCCCTGAGGTATTGGCCCATCTTCGCAAAGTTAGTCTTCCTAAAGTCTAAGATCCTCACCTTGGAATGGATTCTAACAGCCCTAGTCCTAATACTGAACCCACCATCTGGTGATCACTGGATGCAAAATGATCTCCCACTACAACATCAGAAACACTTTCACCATTGGTAATCACCAAGTCCAGTATGGCCCCTTCACATGTGGGGTCTGTTACCAATTGCCTGAATAGCTCTCCCTGTAGAGAATCCAGGATCTCCTTACTTCTAGATGATACTGCAGCAGGAATGTTCCAATCAACATCTGGCATATTGAAATCTCCTATCAGTAGCACTTCCCCTTAACTAGCAATGCTGCATATGTCTTCAATTAACTCTCTGTCCACCTTTTCCTCTTGTGAGGGAGGTCTTTATATCACACCAATGCAAATAGATTTCTCTTTCCCTCTTTCTAGTTTAACCCACAATGCCTCCTCTCTCCCTTTTAAGCTCTGTAATTCCAAAGCTTTAATAGTAGTTTTTACATATAGTGCCACTCCTCCTCCCCTTCTTCCTACCCTGTCCTTTCTGAATAAAGTATAGCCAGGTATAGTTACATCCCAGTCATGGTTTTCTGTGAACCATGTTTCTGTAACTGCCACTAAATCTAAGTCAGCCACTCCCACCAAAGCTTCAACTTCAGGGATCTTATTTCCCATGCTACGGGCATTAATACACACTGCTTTCCATATGTTACCCCTGTTACCCATTTCCATAAAGGTATTTAATGTATCACCTACCTGGGGGCTTTCACTTACCTGGGGGCTTTCTTTACCCATCCCCAACGAATCTAGTTTAAAGCCCTCTTCAGTAGATTAGCCAGTCTACTACCAAAGATGCGTTGACCTTTCTTGGACAGATGGATGCCATCTCTGCTCTGCAACCCTTGGAACAGCATATGATGTTATTGAAAATACCATGGTTTGAACAAGTCGAATCTTTGTTTGGAGAGAGACATCTCTACTCTTGAGAATCTTATCTAGGTCTTTCATAGCCATTCTGCCAAGAGCAATGCGTCGTCTGATTTCTTGACTGCTTGTTGCTTCTTTATTGATAGTTGATCCAAGTAGGTTAAAGTTATTCACGATTTCAATTTCTTCTCCTTCGACGATGAACCTGTTGATTATGCCAGTTGTCATGATCTTTGTCTTCTTTACATTAAGGTGCAGGCCCATTTTGAGACTGTTCTTTGATTGTGAGAAGCAAATGTTTCAGATCATCTTCACTTTCCGCCAGTAATGTGGTATCATCAGCATAGCGAAGGTTGTTGATGAGTCTTCCACCAATCTTCACACCTCTGTTGTCTTCATACAATCCTGCTTCTCTGATGATTTGTTCTGCATATAAATTAAACAGGTAGGGGAAAGTATGCAGCCTTGTCTTACACCTTTGGTTATTTTAAACCATTCTGTTTCTCCTTGTTCCGTTCGAACTGTTGCTTCTTGATCAATGTACAGATTGTGCAAGAGAATGATCAGGTGTTCTGGTATACCCATGCTTCTTAATGTGGCCCAGAGTTTCTCATGGTTTACACAGTCAAAAGTTTTGCTATAGTCGATAAAGCACAAATAGATATCCTTTTGGTATTCTTTAGTCTTTTCAAGGATCCATCTCACATCCGCAATGATGTCTCTCGTTCCTCGCCCTTTTCTGAACCCTGCTTGCACTTCAGGTAGTTCTTGTTCCAGGTATGATTGTAGTCTCTTTTGAATAATCTTCAGTAGAATCTTGCTGGCATGTGGGATCAGAGCGATTGTGCGATAATTTCCACAGTCAGTTGGATCACCTTTCTTTAGTATTGGTATAAACACAGATCTTTTCCAGTCAGTTGCCCATGATGCTGTCTTCCATATTTCTTGGCAGAGCCTTGTAAGTATGGTAACAGCTGCATCAGATTGCTGTAATACTTCTATGGGAATGCAATCAATGCCTGGTGCTTTGTTCTTTGATAAGGCTTTCAATGCTGCTTCAACTTCTTCTTTCATCACCAATGGTTCCAGATCATAAGGTACAGGTTGAAACGGCTGTTGTTCCACTTGATCTTTATCATATAAAAACTCTGTATATTCCTTCCATCTTTTCTTGATCTTCTCAGCATCATTCAACATAGAACCTTGAGCATATTGTAACATTCCAATTCGAGGCTGGAACTTTTTCTTTAACTCTCGTAGCTTTAGGAAAGCTGATCTTGTTCTTCCTCTAATAGTTTCTGCTTCTATTTCCTTGCATGCGTCATTGTAGTACTTTTCCTTGTCCTGTCTTGCTGCACGTTGGAAATCTCTGAGTTCTGTGATTGTCTTTCTTTCTCCTCTGGCTTTAGCTTCTCTGCGTTTCTGGGCAATTTTCAGAGTTTCTTCCGTCATCCATTTTGGCCGTTTTTTCTTTTTCACCTTTTGTAGAGACTTCTCGCTTTCTTCCAACACAACCTTCTTGATGTCATTCCATAACTCTTCTGGAACTCTATCATTTGTATCTAAAGCAGCAAATCGATTTTGCAGACAGTCTTTAAATTCCAGTGGTATATTCTCAAGGTCATATTTTGCTGCATTCATGAGTGGTTTGCTCTTTTTCAGCTTTAGCTTGAGTTTGCATACTAGTAGTTGATGATCTGTACCACAGTCAGCTCCAGGTTTTGTCTTTGTTGATGTTATAGAGCTTTTCCATCGTTGACTTCCACAGATGTAGTCAATTTGATTTTTATACAATCCATTGGGTGAAGTCCATGTGTACAGTCGCCGCTTGTGTTGCTGGAAGAAGGTGTTCGAGATGAATAGATCGTTGGTCTTGCAGAATTCTATCAGTCTTTCTCCAGCTTCATTTCTGTTGCCAAGTCCATATTTTCCAACTACTTTGTCTTCTTCTTTGTTGCCAACCTTTGCGTTCCAATCACCCATGACTATCAGGATATCCTGTTTGCATGTTCTGTCAATTTCAGCTTGTACTTGTTCATAGAACTCTTCAATTTCATTCTCTTCTGCAGCTGTTGTTGGGGCATATACTTGAATTATAGTTGTGTTGATAGGCATTCCTCGTAGACGAATAGAGATTAAGCATTCACTGACTGCATTGTATTTCATTCCAGTTCTTGCAAGTTTCTTCTTTATTATAAATGCAACACCATTTCTTCTTTGTCTTTCATTTGCAGCATAGTAGACCATGTGATCATCTGATGCAAAGTGCCCGATGCCAGTCCATTTCAGTTCGCTGACACCCAACAGATCAAGTTGTACATGTTCCATTTCATTCTTGACCACCTCCAACTTCCCTTGGCTCATGCTTCGTACATTCCATGTTCCAATGTGTAAGACATCTTTACAGCTTCTGACTCTCATTTCATGCGCAGCTACATCAGCAGTCAGACGTCCCGAGGGCTTTGATCCAACCACATCATAAATGCTGGCTTTACTCTGAAAAGTCTTCAGCTCTTCCCCAGTAGCTAGTTGAGTGCCTTCCAACCTGGGGGTCTCATCTTCCAGCACTACAGCACAATTTGTTTTGTTTTAACTATCCATTGGGTTTTCATGGCAAGATACAGAAGTAGATTGCCGGGCCTTTCTTCCGCGCAGTTTAAGTTTGGTGTTGTTGCAGTTGTCACAGAAATGTGATCCTCCGCCGTCAACACTATCCCATTCTGCTGCTGCCCAGATGGGTGGTTTGTCTTGGTCTGGCATCTCAGCTGAGACTTGTCCATCTTGGGAGACCCTGCCAGTAGTTAAACTACCGATAGTTTAGCTCTCAGCATCACTGATGCACACAAGCCCTCACAGCACGACAAGCTGCAAACCAAGTGAGCTTCAGTCTTTTCCATTCAAGCAGGATTTTTCAATATCAACAGGTTAAATAAACACAAAAACTTCTTCTTTTCAGCTCAACAAAGCAATGACATTTTAGAGCATGTCTTATGCTATGACTCTGTGAAAGATTCCATACTCTCAGCTACACAGAGAGTACAGTCCATAGGATATTCAGGTAGCAATGGTTCTGGTTCTACAAGGTCTGTTTGCATATCCTCTTGTTCAGATATGGTGTCTGCTAAGCCTGAGCTTTCCCTAGGCAAAACTGGATGTACTTCAGTAGTTCTCTCCAAGACTTTCCAGCCTGGCTGGACTTGGTCTGGCAAACAATTAATATGGCTTTTATCTAGGACCTTCTGCACAGGTTTCCAAAGCTTTCCCCAGCTTTGTTTCTCATATCTATGGCTCTCTGGTTTACAAGCCTTTCTAGGACCTGGCACACATTCAGGAAAGGAGGTGTGGATGTACCTTTGTTCTCTGAGACGTGCGTTGCTGGTATTCCCTCTACTAGGCACTCTCCTGCTTACATTGTCTTCCCTGGAGACTTCTTTCTGGAGCTTTTCAGCATGGGGTTGTCCTTCCTGGAAGTTGTCCCTTCCTTGTAAGGACTGCAAGCTTAACTGCCTTTCCTTCCATAGTTGGAGCTTTCCCCTTTCTCTCTCCTTAGTAGCAGGGGTTTCTGTTGCTCTCTGTATTTGTGGTCCTCTCTGCTCCTGTGGTTGTCTCTCTATTCGTGGTCCTCTCTGTATTGGTGGTCCTCTCTGCTCCTGTGGTTGTCTCTCTATTCTCATGACCGAGCACTGCTTATAAAACCGTTTCTTTAGTGAGCTTTCTGGCCCTCTACTCAGGTGTGTTTGATTAGCTATTGCATCATTGCAATCTGGGTGTGTCAGCCTACCTTCTGTAACCTCATGCCTACTCCCTCTAGCTGCACTTCTTGGTAACTGCATTCTCTGTAAATCAGTTTCTTTAAAAGAACAGGAGTTTTCTCCTAACTCCATAGCAGTAGTGTCAGCTTCATCACACTATTTTTTCGATTTGAGTCGGAGGTCTGTAGACTACAGCAGTATGGATGACAATGCCTTCTCCTCTTTCCAACACAATCCAGAGTGTTTCTTCTTTTTCCCATGCCCCCTGCATTGCAGTAGCTTTAATATTGCTTTTTACATACAAGGCTACTCCTCCTCCTTTTCCTCTTTCTCTGTCTCTTCTGAATAGATTATAGCCAGCTATGGCTATATCCCATTCATGCGATTCATTAAACCATATTTCTGTAATGGCCACAATGTCCAAGTCCATTTCCACCATTAGGGTTTCCAGGTCTGGAACTTTGTTGGCTAAGCTTCGAGAATTTGTGCACATTGCTTTCCAGCATTTAACTGGCTTGCATGTATTTTGCAACAAACCTTTCATTTAGTGCTATATATTCTAATTCTCCCTTCTTATTTTTGAGACTTCTAACATTTGCATACAGGCATTTCAGACGCTGTATTTATTCAAATTTGTTAAAATCCTAGATCCCAATTTTTGAAAGGCATTTACATGGTTTAGAGAACAGCAAATTGTGTGAATACCTTAATTCCGGATATTTAATGGCACTTATATGGTTAGTGCCATTGAATATCCCCTGCTAACTCCCCTATGCACCCGGATGCTATCCAGTTAGCTTCGGGGCGTGTTGGGGGTGTTTTGGGCTGGAGTGGAGGTGGCGACAAGCGATATTGCATGCTACCCGATTAGCGATCTGCACTGAAAAGATAAGCGACGAAAACCCTCGCCTAACTTTAAAGTGCATGTGCAGCAATCACTGGATATTCAGTTCCAGGGCCGTATATGAATACCCACCATTAAGGGTCAGTAAACAGGGCTGTGCGCGATATGGGCACATAGCTCGCTCAATTCAATATTGGGTCCGTAGAGGATTGTGAAAAATTGCAAGAGGACCTTGATAAACTGGAAGACTGGATGTTCAAATAGCAGTTGAAATTTAATGTGGATAATTGCAAAGTTATGTACCTAGGAAAATATCCCTATGAGGAAAGGTTAGGGCTTTTCAACTTGGAAAACAGATGGCTGAGGGGAGATATGATAGAGGTCTATAAATTAATGAATGGAATGGAACAGTTAAATGTAGATTGGTTGTTTACACCATCAAAATGTAGAAAGACTAGGGGACATGCAATGAAGCTACAATGTTACACATTCAAGACTAATAAGAGAAAATAGGTTTTTATTCAACGCATAATCAAACTCTGGAATTAGTTACCAGAGGATGTAGTAAAAGCTGTTAGTGTAGGTGGGTTTAAAAAAGGTTTGGACAAGTTCCTGGAGGAAAGGTCCATAAACCATTATTAAAGAGGAACCAGGAAATCCACTGCTTGCCCTGGGACAAGCATTGTGGAACCTGTGTGCCTTTTTGGGAACCTGCCAGGTACTTGTGACCTGGACTGGCCACTGTTGGAAACAGGATACTGAGCTTGATGGACCTTGGTCTGACCTAGCATGGCATTTCTTATTTCTTATGTTCATATTAATCTGGTTATCAGGGGTAATTTGGAATCTTTCAGCTCTGTCTGCTCTGTACTTAAGGGCATCTGGATTACTTTTATCTTTATTGGAACTTCTCTATCGGGATACCCTCACTTCCCTCTTTTGCTAGTATCTTCAAGGTTATACCCTTCCAAACTATGCACTCTTTGGTGACTGTTGGCTTTCCCCTGTTATCTAGTTTAAAAGCTACTCTGTCTCCTTTTTAAAAGTTAATGCCAGCAACCTGATTCTATTACAGTTAAGATGGATCCCATCCTTTTGGAAAAGCCCCTCCCTTCCCCAGAATTTTGACCAGTTCCTTACAAATCCAAACCCCTCTTCCTTGCACCATCGTCTCATCCACGCATTGAGACTCTTGAGCTCTGCCTGCCTTTTGGGTCCTGCGTGTGGAATGGGAAGCATGTCTGAGAATGCTACCCTGGAAGTTCTGGATTTCAACTTTCTACTTAAAAGCCTAAGTTTGGCCTTCAGAACCTCATTCCCACACTTTCCTATGTCATTGGTACCAACATGTACCAAGGCAGCAGACTCCTCCCCAGCGTTATCTAAGACCTTGTCTAGGTGGCGCATGAGGTCTGCTTTCTTTGCTCCAGGCAGGCATGTTACCAGGCGATCCTCATGTCTACCAGCTACCCACCTATCTACATGCTTAATGATTGAATCACCAATTATAACGGCTGTCCTAACCCTTCCCTCATGGGCACATGGCATTGGAGAAACCTCCTCAGTGCAAGAGGGCTTTACATCACCTGGAGGACAGGCCCTAGCTACAGGATCACTCCCTGCTACAACAGGGTGATGCTCTCCTATCATGTGATCTCTCCCCTTCATGTCAACAGGGATGCTACAAGACTGGAGCTGAAACTTCAGTACTATGCCCCTGTCGGTCTCGTCCCTCTCTGTCTTCCTTATGTCCTCCAAGTTTGCTACTCCAGCCTCCAGAGATTGGACTCATTCCCTGACAGCAAAGAGCTCCTTGCACCTAGTGCACACATAAAAGCCCTCACCAACTGGGAGAAAATCATACATGTGACACTCAGTGCAAAAAGGCTGGAAAGCCCCCATCTCATTGCTGGACTGCTGTCCGCATCTTAGTTTTAAGATTGTGCTTATGTATTAAGTTATTTACTTATGTAGATTTTCTGGGAATACTTATACAAATAAAACTATATCTAATACACTTAATGGACTTTGTTCACCTGAAGATTAATTAATCTGAGGTCCTTAATGTATGCTTGATGAGGATAAATAGCTGCACCTGAGAGTAAATATGGACACCTCCTTCCCTTTAAGAGGTTTAAGAGCCTATAAAGCTATGATTATCCCAGGGGTGGGTGGGAGTGTAGAGGGAGGGAGGGAATGAAGACTATTGGCTTGCTTCTAAGGTAAAGGTTTACAATTTCCTGGGTGACTCACGCAGCCCTTGGTGTGATAGAAGAGGCCTTTTAAATTGCCCCTTTGATCTGTCACTTGCCTTTAACACCTATTCATTGCAACTTCACAGATCTTTTGCCTCCTAACTAGAAGTCCACTTTGTAAATATCACTAGAAACAAGTTTATTTCTTCCTACGCAGTACTATTCTACCTGTATGCTAAGCTATGCTCTGATTTGATTTAGATAAAAAGCTCTCTAGAACAACTTTGTTTTAGTAACTGTTGACTCTAACTTTCTATGTTTAAGCTATACTCTGATTTGAATGAAATGAGAAAGTTCTCTACAAACAAATTTCAGAGTCTATGTACTCTTAATTTACTTTCTATGCTAAGTAATACTGTGCTTTGAATTAAATACAAAGCTCTCTGGTGGTACTAAGACTTAACTGACTCAGCAAAAACACTGAAGTCTAAAATACAGATTTATCAGTTTTAATCCAAATAATTCCCTTTCCCCCCCAAGATTTAGAATTTATTTCAGAAGATTAATACTCACAGGTGTAGATCTATTTCCTTGTGGCAGTCCCTTTTGGTAGTCCTTCAGGTGAGTGGGGTGGAGACACCTGTGTCACACTTAGAAAGGAAGTTGGATAAAATTGGCTTGCTGCAGTGGGATGTTGAGGATCTTGCCAATAGGAAACAGCACAATAACATTCACCTAATTGGGTTGCTGGAGGGCCAAGAGAGCACTGAGATGCTAAAATATTTGAAGCAGAATCTTCCGGTTTGGTTGGGCCTTTCCTTCTCGCTGCCCTCAGAATTGGAGCATGCACATTGTACCCCATCTCATTCTAGGTCCAATAGGGCTTCTTCGAGGCCTGTGGTGGCAGAAGTACTATTCAGCACTTGCTTTACCAACATGTGCTACAGATTCTACAGGTCCTGTGGGCAAAAATCTTCCATCATAATGGTGGGAAAGAGGCTGATATTGTTCCTGATCTTGCAAAGGCTGCAGCTCACAAACGGAAGCAGTTTCTGGACTTGCACCCGCATCAGAAAGCCTTAGACACCATGTTTTGGCTTTTTTACCCTGTATGGAGGAGTTTATTATCAATAATATCACAAAAATGTTCAATGACCCTACCGTCCTGGTAAACTAATGGTCACTCAGGAGGTTCCAGGGAGTGACTAGTATTATCTCTGTTATCATGACTTTGGACTGTCTCTGTGCGGGATTGGTGCTATACTACCAGCTGGGAAGGATTGTTTTTTTCCCTTCTTCAAGGTCACTTTAGCTTCTCTTTAATGGACTTAGATCTGTGTGTGGTGCAAGAGTTCCAGTTTTCTTGTTTTTCTGGCCCTCCGATGGTCTTGGTGGACCAGTATCTGTGCACATGAGAACTCAAATTGTACTAGTTATTTGTTGCCTCTCCATTTGGGTGCTGGTTGTGTATTGGTTGCTCTAGTGCATGGGGAGAATGATGAGTGGTAATTGGATATATGGGTCTTTGAGCTGTGTATATATGGGTCAGGGGAAAGAGAGTGCCTTCTTTTTGTAGATGCTTAAGTATGGCTAGTGGTTCTGCCTTTATATTGTTTCGGTGAATTTGAAGATATTGGGCCACCCAATTAAGAGGACAAAAGTGTTGTAATACCTTAGACAGCTACGGGCAGACATTTGCCTATTACAAGAAACACATCTGCATGTAGATGAAGCATGTAAGCTGCAGCAAGGCTGGGTGGGCTATTGCATTTACTCGTTAGTAAAACCCTGGAAGCCAAAATTTTGCATTCTTCTGATTCTGAAAGTTGATGGGTTGGGCTACAGCTGGAGGTCAGAGGCTCTACTTTTACCATTTTAATATCTATGCTCCAACCAAGGAATACCCAGAGTTTTTTTCAAGGGGTTAGCATCTGAGTGGCAACTATGTTCCTATCCACTTATAGCGGGGGTGATTTTAACTTAGTTCTGAACCCTTTTTGGGATAGGAGGTCCACAGTGTGCCTTGTGTGCTCTAAAGCCATGATGTCAGAGCAAGGCTTAGTTGAATCTGGCATCTTCAGCATCCAGCTGGCAAGGAGTTTTCCTTTTACTCAGCAATACATAACTCCCACTCCCATATTGATTTCTTTTTATTAATAACGGCCTCATTCCAGCTGTGCCTAAATCTAAGATTCATGATGTTTTGATTTTAGATCATGCAGTCATCTCTATTTGGACTGAAGGGGCAGGAGGTGGTACCAAAAATCTTTTATGGCTCCTGAATTCTGTGTTGTTGGAAGATCCGGCTTTTGCGTATTTTTTGAGGGATATGACCATAGATTTCTTTGCCAACAATATAAGGGAGGACATGTCATTCACTACTGTGTGGGAATCATACAAAGCTGTTCTGAG
Source organism: Ichthyophis bannanicus (assembly GCA_033557465.1). NCBI lineage: Eukaryota > Metazoa > Chordata > Amphibia > Gymnophiona > Ichthyophiidae > Ichthyophis > Ichthyophis bannanicus. The sequence goes on from CM066050.1 coordinate 96,170,368, forward strand.
GAGTCAGCTTATCAGTTTTGCAGCAGCAAAGAAAAAGCAAAATAGAAACATAGAAATATAATGGCAGAAAAGACCATACGGCCTGTCTAGTCTGCCCTTCCATACCAACTACTATAGTCCCTTTTTTACCTTTAGAGATCTTCTGTGTTTGTCCCGTGTTTTCTTGAATACAGATACTGTGTTTGTCTCTACCACCTCCACTGGGAGACTATTCCACACATCTACCACTCTTTCCTTAAAGAAATATTTCCGCTTATTACTCCCGAGTCTATCCCTTTTCACCCTCATCTTATACCCTTTCATTGCAGAGCTTTCTTTCAAATGAAAGAGCTATGTTTCACCTAAAATCTGCCTTGTGAATGCTCTCAGTGAAAGTATGAACCATATAATTAATATGCATACTTTTATGCTTGTTGGTCTTATATAAGAAGTCATTTACAAATGTACGTGCCCACATATATGTGTAAATGACTAAAATATCAGTATTTATGTGCCTTATTAGTGCCTAAAATAAGCACTATAAAATGATCTCTATAAAATTAAGACCACATATTTTGTGATCTAATTTATGCTCATGTAAAAGCAGATTTTAGGTAGTACATGGAGAGTGGAATTCAGATTTCCAGTTGGGATATGGAGAATTCCTATTTTACAAGAGACTCTGGTAAATGTAGCACCTCTTGTAAAGTATATGCAGGAGCGCACTTTGATGGCTCTCCACATCCAGTGGGAGCAACGATTTTAAAAAGCTGCTTATGGGGGAAAAAAAGCATAACATCCCCCACACACATATGCATGTGAGCAGATTTTTAAAATTGCTGCTCCTATTCTCCATGTTTACCCCAATCTTGCAGCACCATTTCCCCCGATCATCCCTTATGGCATTGATCTCTCTGACCAACCCTGATGGCCTTCCAATCCCCTCTACTCCCTCCCAAGGCATCTGATTTCTTCCCCTGACAGCCAATCCTCTCAGCACATCCAATCGCCCCACCCCCTTAAAGCATCAGATCTCCCCATGAACTCCTCCCCAGCAGACCTACCATCCCCGATCCCCATCCCTGGCCTTATCAGGGTCTCTGGTGCCTAGAGAGAGCAGGAGCAATCCCCAGTCATTCCTATTTTTATGGCCCCAGGTTCCAAAATGGCAACCATGACCCTAGTGGTAATCATGTGGTACTAACTCCTAGTGGTAGTTCTGTGAGATTTCTGCTAGGAGTCATGGATGCCATTTTGAAAGCAGAGATCATAAGAGAAGGTACAACAGAGGATGGCTACTGCTCCTACTAGACACCAGGGAACCCCGGTAAGGACAGGGATCAGATCAGAAAGTGAGGGTTGGGAGGAGATTTGCCAAGGGGCTTTGGGGGAGACTGGATGATTTGGTGGGGGAGATCGAATGTGTTGGGGGAGATCAGTTATCAGGGGGTGGTATAGGAGAGAATCGGAAGTCTCGTGGTAGTAGGGGATTGGAACTCCAGGAGGGGGGATTTGGGGGATAGATGTCAGGGAGCAGACCTCAGCCTTGACAGCTGCCCCTTCAAGCAACTGCCAAGCAACTGAGGCAACTGTAAATGTCAACATATATAATTTTTTCTTGAAACGTGGATTTCCCTTGTAAACTGGCAAAACTAAAGAGTCATGGGATAGGAGGCAGTGTACTATTGTGGATCAGGAACTGGTTAAAAGATCAAAAGCAGAGGGTAGGGCTAAATAGCCAATTTTCCCAATGGAGAAAGGTAAATAGTGGTGTACCCCAGGGATCTGTGCTGGGTCCACTGCTTTTTGACATATTCATACATGACCTGGAAAAGTGAATAACGAGTGAGATTATCAAATTTGCAGATGACACAAAACTATTTAAAGTTGTTAAAACCCAAGAGGATTGTGGAAAATTGCAAGAGGATCTTGATAAATTGGAAGACTGGGCATCAAAATGGCAGATGAAATTTAATGTGGACAAGTGCAAAGTTATGCACCTAGGGAAGAACAACCCAAACTATGGTTACACAATGCAAGGTTCCACATTAGGAACCACCACCCAGGAAAAAGATTTAGGCGTCATTGTGGATAACATGTTAAAACCCTCGGCCCAGTGTGCAGCGGTGGCCAAGAGAGCAAATAGAATGCTAGGTATCATAAGGAAAGGAATGAAAAATAAAACAAAGGATATTATAATGCCTCTGTATCGTTCCATGGTGAGACTGCACCTTGAATATTGTGTGCAATTCTGGTCGCCGTATCTTAAAAAGGATATATCGTTATTAGAAAAGGTTCAGAAAAGAGCCACCAAAATGGTAAAGGGGATGGAAGGATACCCCTATGGCTAAAAAGGTTAGGGCTCTTTAACCTGGAAAAGAGACGGCTTGAGGGGAGATAAGATAGAAGTCTATAAATTAATGAATGGAGTGGAACGGGTAAACGTAGATCGATTGTTTACGTTATCAGAATATAGAAAGATTAGGGGACATGCAATGAAGCTACAGGGTAAACTATTTAAGACTAATAAAAGAAAATATTTTTTCACTCAACGTGTAATCAAACTCTGGAATTTGTTACCAGAGGTTGTAGTGTAGCTGGGTTTAAAAAAGGTTTGGACAAGTTCCTGGAGGAAAGGTCAATAAACCATTATTAAGAAAGGATCCAGGATATCAATGCTTGACCCAATACAAGCATTGTGGAACCTATGTCTTTTGAGGAAACTGCTAGGTACTTGTGACCTAGATTGGCCACTGTTGGAAACAGGATACTGGGCTTAATGGACCTTGGTCTGACCCAGTATGGCATATCTTATGTTCTTATGTTCTATGTCTGTATTGTAGGCCTGCCCAAACCCTGACCTAAACACATCCCTGGACATCTTGACCCAGTTACCATCCTCCCATATAAAATAGCCCCTTTCTATAATAGCCTTTATTAATGTATTTTTTAATCAGTGTATTACTTGTATTCTTATCACAGTTAAAAGTGATTTATGGTGAACATATATACATTGATGTCTATGTTTAAATGCCTTTTGATGTTATTTCAAAGTGGTGTCCAATAAGAAATAAAGCCCACTATTTAAAACCCTTTATCCAGTTAGCATTACCTACTCATCAGATAAATGGTGCTGAGGAGGCCAACCACTGAATTCAGCAGCATTATCTGGCTAATCACAGGCTGTCCTGGCACTATCCAGATAGTGCTGGATTGGCAGTAAATTATCTGAATAGCAGCAATTTTCAGGGCCATTATCGGGATAACTGCGTGCAAACTTAAGACAGCAAAACAGCTCTCTTAAGGTATACAGCACTGAAAATTGCCATTATCTGGCATAGCCGCTATCCATATATCAGCTGGCTCTGAATATCTAGATATATCTTTAAACACTGCAGCTGGCATTTAAAAGGAATGCTGACCGAAGATTTTAAATATCAGCCTGTTAAAATATATGTTAAAATGCTGCCATTTACCAATGGAGATGCTTCTAAAGTAGCTCCCATTGTGTTAGAAGATTTATTCCATATGTGTTTGCTTTTCCACAGACTATTGCCTCCTTTTTACTATCCAAGACATCTCAGATTTTTAGGATCTCCCTGAGTGTGTCATAGTTGCCGTCTTCCAAATAAGTTTTCTTGAAAGTAGTGATTTTACACCCATAAAAATGTCCTATAGATTCTAGGATTTCTCTGCCTCACTGCCTTGTATTTTTCCCTTTGCTTATTAATCTCATTATTTGGTTGCAGGCACTGCTGAGGAACGTGGCTTAGTACAGTGGAAGGCAGGAGCACATGCAGACAGGGATGCGGATCAGGATATCTATAGCTACGACTTCCCATTTGGAATGAATCTGGTTAAAAAATTCCAGGTTTTCAAGTATGTACCCATTTGTCCTGTCTTCAACGGGTATCACTTTCAGAAAAGAAGCAACAAAACTGTCATCATTAACAACATCATGCACAATAACTGCAACAACCATGCAACTGAAACCATGCAGGAAAACTATGAGAACATCATCGTAGGCACCAAAGTGTGATGCTGCACAGAAATAATAGCTAGTGGCAGCTGCTACAGAGGTAACAGGGGATTCACTCTAATTGAAAAACTTATATCTAGGACATACAATGAAGCTGAGATACAATATGAGGCAACCAGGAAATTCCAAACACCAGGAACTTTGTTTCATTATTCATTTTTACTTTCTTCCCTAATGCTCACATTTACGACAGTGGGCCCACCACTTCACATGGCTTTCCTGTCTAATAGGAAGCCAGTACTAGAGGGAATAGAGCCACTGTGAAGTTAGTGTGTATTTGGGTTCACAGACCCTAAGCTCCACTGGCTGCCATCATTGCTTTCCTGATTTGGCTATGGAGAGGTAGGGAGTAATTGGAGAAAAAGAGCCAAAATCTGTGTGAGGAGAAAGAAGGAAGATTGAATTGAATTGAATTTTATATTCTTTGCCATCGAAATCAGAGCAGATTGCAGTCATTAAAACATAATAAAATTTAAAACATAAAATCAACCACAGCCCATAAAGTAAAACAGCACCAAACTTGATTTCACAGGCGAGGCTTCCCATAGCTAAAGACCCTGGACCAATTTTCACCAGGACGACTGAAGCGTAATTTGAAACTTCTAAACAAGGTGTTTTGATTTATGCTGATATTCAGCCTGGGTGTGTGCAAAAGTATGCACATAGTTTAAACATCTAGCCACCAAAAATAGGCACCTATTCATTTATTAGACTATGCATTTCGCTAGTCGCTCCCTCTGCAACCACTCTAATCTTATTCAAATCCCTCTCCTATCTTCTTCCCCCTCCCTTTTTCATGTGCCCTGTAAAATGTCCACTCTCCTTTCAACAAAATTACCTTCATTCATGACCTCTGTTTCTAATGCTCTACATCTTCTTGCTCTAACAGAGGCTTGGCAAATCAAAAAGCAAATCACTCCACCAATGTATACAAAATCACATCAGGTACTACTGTTAAGCAAAGTTCATGAATAAATGGAAGGAGAAAAGAGCCTCAGAATCCAATGAGGTAGATTAATATAAGCTTCATACACACGAAGCCACACCTCTCAACATCAACGTCTCTAAAAAACTCCTTCCAGCTTTTTCCTTTTTTCAAAGTGGTAGTCAATTCTAGTATTTATTTGAAACAAGCTATGATGTTAAAAACACCTGTAATCTCTCAAAGCATAACACCACTTCATTAAACAAAATTCATAGCTTAATAGTATAACACATGAAATTAGCAAACTGCCATTGAAAGCACTTATCTTAAAATAGTAACATCATTGTTGAATAAGCATACCGCTGGACAAGCGCATCACTACTGGGCAAGCACACCAACGCCACACACTGGCTGCCAAAGCGTTTTGCTGAATGCTTCTTCAAGGAATGTCCTACCCGGATTGTGCACAATATGCTGTGAGAGAAAACAGGCATATGAGTTTGAACTTCAAAAATCCAGTACCATCCATAAAAGCAAAAATTTAAAATATATACTCAAAAAACATACCAACTCAAAGACTTTTGGTAAATCCAGCTGTCACACCACCACCTCAGCCATAACTGTTGCAGAAAACGCTGCGCATGCACTTTACTAAAAAAGAAATTTTCATGACATCACCAAGTGACGAACCAGGGATTCCTTTTGCTGATCAGCCCTCCCACAACCCACAGAAAACAATGCGCCAAACAACACCAGACCCACAAAGACGGTATGCTAACCTCTCACCACTTAAAACCAGAACACACCTAAAAACATCCATAAATCCAGATCTCAAAACAAAACCCACGATCACAAATAGACGTTCCAGTCCACCTGGGCATTCAATCCTCCTGGAAAAACCGTCCCTAGATGAAAAATCTACTTCTGTTCACATAGTAAAAGATACTCATGTTTGTTGCGATTCCCCTGCCCTTTAAACACTTGGTCAATACAAAAACACCGCAAGTCCGTGAATGAATGACCAAAATCCAAACAATGTTGTACAAGGCGATCTTCCCACCGACGGCACTTCAACCTACTCTTATGTTCATTGAGCTGCAACTTAAAGGACCTCACCATCTTACCCACATAGGCCAGACCACACGGACACCGGATGAAATAAACGACATAACTAGATGAAATAAACGACATAACCAGTTCAGAAAGGCCTTAAAACATTTCCTCTTTATCAAGCATCTCACTTACTGCCCGAACCCCAGCCACTAAGCATGTCCAATACCCAATAACTCCCTCTGACATGTATATAGTTACCCATTCATGGTTATGCATATGTACATAGTTTACCCTGTTTTCCAAGTTACTTGTTCCTGTTCAATGTAATGACCTGACTTTCGTTCATTGTCGGTTACCTTCTTGTTGTATGTAAACCGCGCTGATCGCAAATAGTGCGGTATATAAGAAATGAAAATAAATAAAATAAATAAATAGATGACCCGTCGTGTTATACTGCCTCAACTCTTTCCTGTTTTCCTTCCTCTGACACTCTTTTCCCCTCTGACTTTCACCTTCTTTCCCCTAACTCCCAAGCCCAACTCTGGAACTCCACTCTTTCATCTACCCTGGACAATCTTGCCCCTCTGCAACCCCGCTCTAACAAACGCCTTCTTCGCTCCCACCCCCGTATCACCCCGGTCTCCGTCTTCACCGTTCTTATCTCCGCCGAGCTGAACGCCTCTAGCGTAAGCACCCTTCCCCTACTGCTCTCGCTCACTACCGCACTTGTCATCGCCACTACCGCTCTTTACTGCATTCTAGTAAACGTGCCTATTTCTCCGATCGCATTTTGTCCGCCTCTAGTTCTTCTCGCCAGCTTTATTCCATCGTTCGCTCCCTTTCTAATCCCCGATCTTCTACCCCCACAACCTCCCCTCAGCCCACTCTGGATCCTGCCCCTCTTGCTTTGCATTTCACTGATAAGGTTCTCACTCTGCGCTCCTCCTTCTCCTCCTGCCCCCTTCCTCTTTCCCCTCCCTCTTCCACTTCCTCACCAGCCCCCTCTTCCCCTGTCCAGGCTTGCCAAATTTTCTCTCACTGCTGGTCCTCTTTTCATCCCATTACTATCCCAGAGCTGTCCAAGACTCTTGCCTCCACTCGTAAGACAACCTGTCCCTCCGATCCCATTCCTTCCACTTGGCTCTCTGAGTCCTCTTTGGCCCTTATTCCCCTTATCCACACTATGTTCAATACTAGTCTGCTTACCGGTTCCTTCCCTTCTCTCTGGAAGCATGCTTTGATCAGGCCTATCCTTAAAAAATCCACCCTGGATCCCTCTGTCCCTGCTAATTGGCGTCTGATTTCCAACCTCCCATTTCTTTCCAAACTTCTGGAAAAACTGGTTTTTGTTCAGCTTTCCTCTCACCTTGACGCCACCCTTTCCCTCCACCCCCGTCAGTCTGGTTTCCGACCGGGGCATTTCTATCGCTGTTTCCCTAGACCTCTCCTCTGCGTTTGATCTCGTCAATCATCGTACCTTGCTCTCTCGTCTTCATAACACTGGGATCTCTGGCACTGTTCTGCACTGGTTCCACTCTTTCCTGACTAATAGATCATTTTCTGTCATCGCTGGTTCCTCTTCCTCTCCCATTCACCCACTCACCTGTGGAGTTCCTCAGGGTTCTGTCTTGGCCCCTCTTTTGTTTAACGTCTTCCTTGCTCCCCTCACTCTTTTGGTGCAGCAATCTGGTGTCTCAGCCTATTACTACGTGGATGATATTCTTCTCCTCTATCACACCAGCCCACTTTCACCGGATCTCTCCCCTCTCAATTCCTGTCTATCTTCCATTGCCTCCTGGATGTCCACTAACTTTCTCCACTTCAATCCTTCTAAGACTCAGGCCATCTGGTTCACCTTCGGCGGCTCTATACCATCAATTTCCCCTCTGCTCTCTTCCTCCCCCATTCCTGTTGTCCCCTCCTTGCGCTACCTTGGGGTGGTCTTGGATTCAGCTCTATCCTTCCATGAACATATTTCCCTTGTAATCCAATGTTCCTTCTCTCTCAGGCAACTGCGAGCTCTTCGCCCCTTTCTCCCCATTTCCGCATTGACCACCCTTCTCCTTTCCCTCACTCTTTCTCGCTTAGATTACTGCAACATCTGCTTTGCCGGTCTCTCCCAATGTCAAATCCAAAGGCTACAGCTTATTCAAAATACCGCAGCCCGGCTCATTACTCATGCTTCCCGTTATGATCACATCTCTCCCCTTCTCATCGGTCTCCATTGGCTTTCTATCTCCTACCGGATTCAATTTAAAGTCCTCACATTCGTTCATAAGGCAATACACACTGGTGTCCCGCACTACCTCTCTGACTTGGTTCATCTCCATGTTCCTCAACGTTCCCTGCGCTCTATTTACGCCAACCGTATATTCCTTCCCCCTCCAGCCTCTGCTCATCTTGAATCCACCCATTCCTCTGCCTTTTTCTTTCTTGGCCCCAGGCTCTGGAACTCGCTCCCCCTTGCCCTCCGTCTTGAACTATCCTTCAGCAAATTTAAAACTGGACTAAAGACCCACCTTTTCTGTACGGCCTACGACCTTCCCCTCCCCTCCTCCATCCCCACAGCCCCTCCTTAGGTTTGTCTCGTCTTTCTCAGTTTGTTTGTCTGTCTGACTTTGACCTACTCGTACACTCTCTGTCCTCTCTACCTCTATCCCTTTCCTATCACATTAATGGAGTTCTATTTCTTCTATCCCTCCTTTTCCTGCAGTGTTCTTGATCTGACCTCTGTTTCATGCTTATTGTAAACCGCGCTGGTGTCTACGGCGTGTGTGGTATATAAAGAAATAAATAAAGATAAAGATAAAGATGTACACGTGGTGTTGCATCGTATCACATAACGATAGCCATTATAAGCAAAAAAGCTAGTTTCCTCAGATACCTCACAAATGGTGCACCCACCACAAATCACATGCCAAATCACAGACCACCTCTTGTGAGAATGCAACATAGCCGGACTCAATAACTCTTTCAAATTGCGATTCCTTGTCCAGACACATCAGGGTTTTTTACCCTGTAATCCTGGAATGACCTGAGTGACCCCAAAACATCTCTGTATGATTCATTGCAAACAATAACTAAAAGGAGAAAACTGCGTCACAAAGTGAACAAACTCGCTCTTGTCAGATGGAAAACCCTCTGTCCGGGACCAAGGTTGCAATAACCAATCTCTGCTATTTTATTTTGCTCTTTTATACGCCCTATCAACAACCAACTGTGGTAACCCCTCGAGATGAAATCTCTCTTCAAAACCTGAGACTGGGAAACATATTCTCCAGTCTCAGAACAATTGCGTCGAAATAATAAACTGTGAAAAGGGCAAACCCTCAAGCAGGTGAGCACTAGAGAAATGTAAAAAGGTGTTCCTATCAGTTTCCTTCCTATAAATAGAGGTATCCCAACCAGCAACCAACTTTGTCACCCTAACATCCAGAAATGTAATCTCACGCTCATGAAAATTCAATGTAAAATTCAATGCTAGGGTGACAGAATTAAGCCATTGATGAAACTGTAATAGTAACTCAACTGATCCATTCCATACCAGGAATATGTCATCAATATAACGACGCCAAATCCGGACATGGGAGGAAAACGGTGACAAAGGCAACCATCTCGCCTCAAATTCCCCCATATAAAGATTAGCAATGGATGGAGCAAAAGTAGCTCCCATCGCGACCCCAGAGGTCTGTTGAAATTTTTTTTGATCAAACTCAAAATAATTATGGTTCAACGCAAACTCTGCCAACTTCCTAGTAAATGAAAGAAGGCCAGTAGACATATTACCCCGTCGCTCCAAAGACTTTTCCACCACCTCAAGAGCTTCTCTTTGGGGAATGCTAGTATACAATGCAGTAACATCTAATGTGTCTCAAATGATAGACTCCAATGCTAGAGCCCCTGCTTCCAATAAAATAGTCAAAAAATGGGTAGTATCCTTTAGATATGAGGGAATAGCTATTTTTGCCCCATCCATTGCTAATTTCATGTGTTATAGCACTACTATTAAGCTATGAATTTTGTTTAATGAAGTGGTGTTATGCTTTGAGAGATTACAGGTGTTTTTAACATCAGAGCTTGTTTCAAATAAATTCTAGAATTGACTACCACTTTTAAAAAAGGAAAAAGATGGAAGGAGTTTTTTTAGAGCCGTTGATGTTGAGAGGTGTGGCTTCGTGTGTATGAAGCTTATAGTAAGCTACCTCTTTGGATTCTGAGGCTCTTTTCTCCTGCCATGTATTTATGAACTTTGCTTAATAGTAGTACCTGATGTGATTTTGTATACATTGGTGGAGTGATTTGCTTTTTGATTTGCTATTTTAGTGCTCAATCCGGGACTGACCTGTTTTTGGTTGTGAGCTAACAGAGACTGGCTTTGACTCTACTTCATTTGCTGCTCTCTCATATGGAGGCTACCTTTTCTCCTGGCCAGCTGAGGCAGTGGTGCTCTCCTTCCTGCTTGTTACAACCCCTAGTTCCACCTAAGCCTCACTCATTTTTTTCCTTTGAAGTCCACTCCATCTGTCTATTTACTCTACTACCTCTCTGGGTAGTTGTCATTTTATCAACTCCCTGACAAGTTCACCTCTTCCATTCTTGCTGATTTTGACTCCTGGCTTTCCTTCTTTCTGGACCCATATTTCCCTCCCTCATTCTTGTGGATATTATAATTCATATTGATGACCCTTCTGACTCTTATGTCCCACATCTCCTTCCCTTAACCTCCTCATTCAACCTCCAGCTGTCTTCTACAACCCATATTCACCAGCACAGCCACTGCCTTTACTTGTCTTTTTCACCAGCTGCTTAACGTCTAACTTCTTCACCTCAGTTCTTCCTCTATCTGACCATCTGTTCACTTTCTCTCTTAACCACTCCCTGCCACAGACCTCGACCTGCCTCCACCAAAACAATTAAGGGGTCATTCTGAGGCATTCCCGCTATTCGGACCCTTCCCGACCCCATCTACCTTCCCCGCGCATTGTACGGGGAAGGTAGACAGGGGTGGAAAAGGGGCGGATCAGGAGTGGCATTAGGGCAGGCAGTGGGTGGTTGTCGGCCATGGAAGTACAAGGCTGATTCTAATGTCGGCCCTCTACGTCCCCGGGGCCGGCGGCTTGCATGGGAAACTTATTCCACCTCCGAAGTGGAAGAAGTTCCCCAGTTGGCAGGAATCGGCAAGCCCGGGGCTGGGAGGCAGCGGAAGGGGGCAGAGAAGATTCCCCACAGCCTGATCCTGGCCTTAGGAGGCCAGATCGGGGGTTGGGCTGCGGGGAAAGCACCTTTGCAGCCGGTGGCCGGGGATCGCAGCTTTTCAATGGAGCCGCAGTGGCATGGCATCCGGACGCCATGGCGCCACGGCTCCATTGAACTGCCCTGACTGAGTTAGTTGGGGAAGGCCTGCACATGCAGGCCAGACGGAATCGGGGTCCCAGCCTGCATGCACAGGCCTGTTCGCTATTCTAATCCTGTGGGGCTAGATGTGCCCCGCAGAATCAGAATCGCGATTCCCTTTGTGCGTCAGGTTCCAACCAGGCACACAGAGGGCCAGGACGTGTAGATCAGAATCGGGTCCTTAGGCTATTAACTTCTATTCTCATCTCATCACCAGTATTCCTGCATATCTATCTTCACACATTATTCCACTTGCTCCTCCATGTCTTCTTCCCTCTATTCATGCAAACAGGTTTCTTCTTCCCCCACCTTCATGTGCACGCAATGAATTTACCAGACACTTGGCTTTCTATTTTCTTGTTTTCAGTCTTTAGAATTCAGTCCCCCCTGATATTCATCAAGCTTTCTCTCTCCAAATTTAAATCTCTCCTTAAAACCCATCTTTTCCAGCTTGCCTTTGATGCACCATGTCGGGCTTAGATTCCCTGCCTGCCCTCCCTTCTCGCCGTCCCTTCTTCCCTCACTGTGACTCTGTTATCTTTATTTCTTGTCCTTTCCTATATTTTACTGGCAATTCTTTTAATTTAATTTATTTTTTATTGTACACCACTCTGATGTCTAAATAATGGTATAAAAAGATTTTAATAGACTATAAACCATAAGCATAGTCCCCCTCGAGGGTTCAAATGACTCAGACATCAAGCCCTGAAGAACTCAACTTAGATTCCATGATGGAACAATTGACTGCAGGGGAGAACACAAATGCTTTACTCCGCGAAGGAAACATGCTACATCTGAGTGTGAGACCATGGAGTGCCCTACCACCACCCCCCAAAAACATGACAAGGCTGCCGCCCAAAACCTCAAGGAGTTAAAGGAGAGTCCCTTGTCAAAGCTGTCCTGAAAAAGGGGCACTTGCTATGCTGGGGTTGGCATGTCACTAGTAACACCAGTGCTGAAACAGACACCAGATGTGCACATAGGCAAGACAGGTAGAGCCCCTCTTCACTTTCAGAAGTGCGGAAACACAGCAGAAGAAGAGCCTTTATGCACTAAGCTTTGCTTCTCAAGAGCCAGGCTGTAAGCATGAAAGGAGCCAAGTCATCCAGCAGGACCAGATAGAAACATAGATACAGGACAGCAGAAAAAGATCATATGGCCTATTGAGTTTGCCCTTCCATATCAACTACAATAGTCCCCTTTTTTCCTTTAGAGATCTTCTGCGTTTGTCCCATCCTTTCTTGAATTTAGATAATGTTTTTGTCTCTACAACCTCCACTGGGAGACTATTCCATGCATCTAACACTCTTTCTGTAAAAAAATATTTCTGCATAATACTCCCGAGTCTATCCCCTTTCACCCCCATCCTATGTCCCCTCATAGCAGAGCTTGCTTTCAATTGAAAGAAGCTCTCCTCTTGAACATTTATGCCATGGAGGTATTTAAATGTCTCTATCATATCTCCTCTATCCCACCTTTCCTCTAATGTATACATATTAAGATATTTTAGTCTGTCCCCTGTCGCCAACCTCTCCCTGGTGGCTGGTGGCTGAACGGGGAGGTTGGGCATATAGTTAATTTTAGGAGAGGAGGGTTTTTTAAGGCCAGGTGCAGCCTGGTCTATGTAGTCCTGCTCCTGGTGCAAATAAGTCATGTAAGCCAAATGGAGGGAGAATAAGGCTTTTATTTCCCTTTTCACAAAAAGATTCGTTGGGCTACAAAAAGTAAAGAAAGTCCTTCTTTTCAGGCATAAACCAAACTCAAGGTACAAAGTAAACTGTTATAATCTTCACAATTGTAGAAAGGAATTTAACCAAGGATTCTTTCAACATTGGAGTAAATTACATGTCTGAACATTCTTCTTTCATTCAGCACAAATATGAAAACTTCTTAAGGTAATATCTGTATGGCTCACAGTTCCGGCAGTGATTCCAAACTACCCACAACACACATGGAACAATCCATCAATTCCTCCTGAGATAAGGAAATAGGGTCTATAAGCTCCACTTGCATCGGTTCTAAATCACTATTATCTTCTTCTGAGCTGGGGCTTTCTCTGGCTGTTATCACTGGCCAGTCCCTATTTCTGTTCCCTTGTTTTCCATACAGTTGTTCTAAGGTTCTTAAATGAGCATGGCCTGTTTTATTGCCTCTATATCTTGGCTGGTGAAACTCTGGCCTGCTTTCTCTTCCTTTAAACTGAGGATCTGTTTTATAAGGGCTTCTAGCAGCTGAGCCTTTCTTCATGAATAAAGAATCATCATACCTTGGTTTCCTGTAATAAGCATAGCTGGAAGTGTCCTCCTCAGGTATTTCCCTTAGGACCCAGTCTCTCTGGCAATCTTTCTCTTGAAAGCTTCTGGTACCTTTCAATCTGGTCTCCGTGCTTTCTGGCAAGCGTAGGCCTCTCTCCAAGCCTGGCTTCCTGCTTCTTAGCTCTTTACCTCTGGAGTTTTTGGCTACCATAACTTCCACAGGACTGACTCTCCTCCGTCGGTCTTTCTCCCTGGGATCTTCTGGTTCTCTTCCAGTTCCTGCAGCCGTGCCACTAGTCCTGGTTCCACTGTTCCATTTCTCAGCAGTGCTCTGCTCTCCGATGCTGCACTGCTCTCCGGTGCTGCTCTGCTTTCTGTCTCCAGCCTCTTGCTTATAAAGGTCTTCTGCCTTTGAGTTTCCCGGGCTAGTTCTCAGGTGCTGCTGATTAGCTAGGTGTGTCCACTCAGCCTCTGTAAGTGCACGCCTGCTCCCTCTAGCTGTTTTGCTAGGCAATTGCATTCTCTGCAGCTCATTTGTTTTGGGACTGACAGCTTCTTTTCCTATGTCCTCACTTTTATTAGCTCCTGCTCTGACATATCCCCCTTCTTAAAATATTACAGGCTGAGTTATCATTTTCCCTACAGCATGTAATTCGCGACATGGCATCAGCATTATAATGCAGCTTCCCTGCTCTGTGCTCTACCTTATAGTCATAGAGTTGCAACGCCATATAGTTAGACCCTTTTCCTGATGACGCCATGAGAGCCAATCTTTCATGCCAATGTCGGAGGACATTTATGTGATAAGACTTTGTTGTGTCCCTTTTTGTCCTGTATCAGATACGAGGCTGGACCAAGTGGTTTGACCACTGTATATGGTCCCCTCCACTGGGCTTCAAATTTTGGGGTAGGTCCGGACACTAAGACTACCACTTTCTCGCCTACACTTAGTTGCCTAGGCTTTGTATCTCTGTCATAATATCTCTTTTGCTTTTGTTGGCTATCTTTCAGCTTTTCTTCTGCGAGACAAGAAGTCCACTTTAGTCGACTCCTCAAATTTTTCAAAAATTGGGGTACTCCCACTTCAGTTTCTACTGGTTCAATCCATTGTTCACGCAGGATATCAAGCACTCCCCTAGGTGATCGTCCGTACATCAGTTCGTACCTAGGGAAACCTGTGTTCGCTCCCTACAGGCGTATAATATGAAGGGTAGCATGTTATCCCATTCTGTCATTTCCCCATCCAAAGCACGTCGGAGCATCTGCTTTATGCTTTGGTTCATTCTTTCCACCAAACCATTGCATTGGGGGTGATAGGCAGCTGTCTTGAGATGGTGGATGCCAAAGGCGTCCCACACCTGGGCCAAGTATTTGGACATAAAATTACTTCCTCTGTCCATTAGTACCTCTTGAGGAAACCCCACCTCACAAAACAGTTTTATTAGTTCAGTAGCAATGGCTTTCGCTGACACGTTCCTTAGGGGGACAGCCCACTGAAACCGTGTGGCTTGGTCAATAAATAACCAGTATGTACTGAAATCCCCTGGGCGTTTTTATGAGAGGCCCCACTATATCATTTGCCAGCCTTCTAATAGGCTCTGAAATTACAGGCATTGGAAGTAAGGGTACCTCGGGCGGTCGTATAGGGGTTACGCGTTGGCAGGAGGCACAAGACTCACAAAAACGGGTGGTTTCTCTAAAGACTCCTGGCCAATAAAATCGAGCCAGTATTTGATCAAGGGTCCCTTGTGCTCCCTTGTGGCCTCCTATGGGGTGATCATGGGCTAACCGCAGAACCAAAGACTTGAAGGTATGCGGCACTACCAGCTGCTTCCGAATATTTCCAGACCGGGGATCTATACTTTCCCTGTATAGTATCTCTTCCTCTATAATAAACCTGGGAAAGGTATCTTTCTCCCCTTGTGCGTGCTCAAAAGCGCGTGCCAGCGCGGGATCACCTCTTTGTTCCTTTTTAAAGGAGGGGAACTTCTCCACTAATTCCGAAGGAACCCAGGGCATTCCCTTCCCCGCTTCCAACTCGGCTCTGCCCTGCGACCGACCCCTTCTCTCTTTTCGCTTTTCAGCTTTTGACTTTCTTTCCCTCTCAGTGGGGAAATTTATTAAGCCATCATGAGAAGGGAGGTCAGAGGGTTTTTCTGAGGCTTTTGTCTGTGTATGAGTAGAGATAAGAACTTCCCTAGGAGAAAGGCCTTTTTCTAAACCTCTTTTAAATTGAGGCCAGTCTCTGCCTAGCACTAGCTCTTGGGGTAGTTTGGGTACAACTGCAACCAACACAACTTCTTTCAATACCAAAGCCTTTCACAATCAGCTTAAACACTGGATAATATGTTGCAGCTCCATTAATACACTTTATCTTTACCCTCCCTTCTGGCCGATCTGGTGCGGATTCACCTTGCTCCTTGATCAAAGACCATAGTTTTTGGGAGATCATGGTTTGATCCGCGCCAGAGTCTAGGAGAGCCTTGGCATCAATGCCTTGTACATCCAATACAAATCCCTCCCGTAATGCTTTCATGTTCTCACCAATGAGAGCAGTACGGGTCTGACATTCGCTCTTTATGTGGCCCATTTTCCCACATGAAAAACATCTTTTAGAGCGGTCCCTCAACACAGAACTAACATTTGTCATTCCTTGAGTTTATAACGCTCGGTTAACGTAATGGCATCTGCAGTGGTGTGACAGTTCTGCAAAATGAGGAAGCTCTGCACGCTTTTAGGTACTGCAGACATATATTGTTCTAACACTATCATATCCATTAAAGTGTCTACAGTTTTTTCCTCCGGTTTTAACCATTTCGCTGCTAAGATCCTTAGCCTATGGCCTAGAGCCTTAGGTGTCTCGCCTATCTTAAGGTGAGCGGCTCGTAGCATACGATTATACACAAGTGGTGTGAGGCCCAGGCGATCCCTGATGGCCTTGGTTACCTCATTGTAATCCTTTACTAAAGTAGGAGGCATTGCCCTGTAAGCTGACAGCGCCTCCCCTGTAAGAGAAGCTGCCAGACGAATTGCCCATTGTTCCTTCGGCCAAGCCGCCGAATGTTCAATCCTATCAAAAGAATCAAGGAAGTCATCAATATCATCTGTAGGACTTAACTTCCCTACAGTTAAAGCGTCAACAGACCATTGTCCAGCTGGATAGCTACCCAGTCCAGGATTCTGTCCCTGATGACTTGCGGCTGTTTCCTGTGACTTCTTCTGATGGGTTACCCATGCCGCCATCATCTGTAAGGTGGGCTTCTGCTGCTCATGCATGGCCAGTACGGCCTGCTGCTGAGTTTGGCAAGCCAGTTCTCTTTGCTTGTCGAATTGGAGGGCCATCCATGCACATAGCTCTTTCTGATCCATAGTGATGGTATGCCTAAAAAAAAAAAAAAAAATCAGAAAACCAAGTGCGGCCTGATAACCAAAAAAATCAGTTCACTCTCTCCCCGCTTTTTTTTTTTTCTTTTTCAAATCTTACACCCACATCCAGCACGGGTCATGCTCATCTACATTTTACCTGATGCTGGTGTTGAGTCAACCTTTTGGAAAAGACACTGCTGCTCCGCCTTCTATCACTCTACCACCACTGCCAGCAACATCAGGACTTTCCCCTTATGGGTTTTCCTTCCACTCCGGGTTTTTCTTCCACTCTGGATTTTTTTTCTTTTCCACTCTGGGTTTTCCTTTTCCACTCCAGGTTTTCCTTTTCCACTCTGGGCTTTCCTTTCTTTTCTCTTTTTGTAGTTCTTAGGTCCAAAATCCGAACAACTACGCCATTTATGTCGCCAACCTCCACCTGGTGGCTGGTGGCTGAACGGGGAGGTTGGGCATATAGTTAATTTTAGGAGAGGAGGGTTTTTTAAGGCCAGGTGCAGCCTGGTCTATGTAGTCCTGCTCCTGGTGCAAATAAGTCATGTAAGCCAAATGGAGGGAGAATAAGGCTTTTATTTCCCTTTTCACAAAAAGATTCGTTGGGCTACAAAAAGTAAAGAAAGTCCTTCTTTTCAGGCATAAACCAAACTCAAGGTACAAAGTAAACTGTTATAATCTTCACAGTTGTAGAAAGGAATTTAACCAAGGATTCTTTCAACATTGGAGTAAATTACATGTCTGAACATTCTTCTTTCATTCAGCACAAATATGAACACTTTTTAAGGTAATATCTGTATGGCTCACAGTTCCGGCAGTGATTCCAAACTACCCACAACACACATGGAACAATCCATCAATTCCTCCTGAGATGAGGAAATAGGGTCTATAAGCTCCACTTGCATCGGTTCTAAATCACTATTATCATCTTTTGAGCTGGGACTTTCTCTGGCTGTTCTCACTGGCCAGTCCCTATTTCTGTTCCCTTGTTTTCCATACAGTTGTTCTAAGGTTCTTAAATGAGCATGGCCTGTTTTATTGCCTCTATATCTTGGCTGGTGAAACTCTGGCCTGCTTTCTCTTCCTTTAAACTGAGGATCTGTTTTATAAGGGCTTCTAGCAGCTGAGCCTTTCTTCATGAATAAAGAATCATCATACCTTGGTTTCCTGTAATAAGCATAGCTGGAAGTGTCCTCCTTAGGTATTTCCCTTAGGACCCAGTCTCTCTGGCAATCTTTCTCTTGAAAGCTTCTGGTACCTTTCAATCTGGTCTCTGTGCTTTCTGGCAAGCGTAGGCCTCTCTCCAAGCCTGGCTTCCTGCTTCTTAGCTCTTTACCTCTGGAGTTTCTGGCTACCACAACTTCCACAGGACTGACTCTCCTCTGTCGGTCTTTCTGCCTGGGATCTTCTGGTTCTCTTCCAGTTCCTGCAGCCGTGCCACTAGTCCTGGTTCCACTGTTCCGTTTCTCAGCAGTGCTCTGCTCTCCGGTGCTGCACTGCTCTCCGGTGCTGCTCTGCTTTCTGTCTCCAGCCTCTTGCTTATAAAGGTCTTCTATATCAAAGTTCATACGTTCAAAGTTATCTTCACTTGGTAGTAGTGAACCATGTTAACTTCCTGTAGTGGTTTTGGACAATTTCTATCTTTAAGACAAAGTGGACAAAAATTTCTTCTCAAATATCTTCTTTAATTTTAAATTAATCTTAAAACATATCGTTCAAGAATATCTTGATTATCCACTTGTCTCAATCAAACATTTCTTCTCATTTAAAAGCATTTTCCATCTGTCAAACTTATAAAACACTGTTAGAAGCAATTCTAACACTGTTAGAAGGTCTTCTGCCTTTGAGCTTCCCGGGCTAGTTCTCAGGTGCTGCTGATTAGCTAGGTGTGTCCACTCAGCCTCTGTAAGTGCACGCCTGCTCCCTCTAGCTGTTTTGCTTGGCAATTGCATTCTCTGCAGCTCATTTGTTTAAGAATATAAGAACATAAGATGTGCCATACTGGGTCAGACCAAGGTCCATCAAGCCCAGTATTCTGTTTCCAACAGTGGCCAATCTAGGTCATATGTACCTAGCAGTTTCTCCAAGGGACACAGGTTCCACAATGCTGTATTGGTTCAAGCATTGACATCCTGGGTCCCTTCTTAATAATGGTTTATGGCCCTTTCCTCCAGGAACTTGACCAAACATTTTTTAAACCCAGCTACACTAACAGCCTTTACTACATCCTCCGGTAACAAATTCCAGAGTTTGATTACACGTTCAGTGAAAAAATATTTTCTTTTATTAGTCTTAAATAGTTTACCCTGTAGCTTCATTGCATGTCCCCTAGTCTTTCTATATTCTGATAAGGTAAACAATCGATCTACGTTTACCCGTTCCACTTCGTTCATTAATTTATAAACTTCTATCATATCTCCCCTCAGCCGTCTCTTTTCCAGGTTAAAGACCCTAACCTTTTTAGCCTTTCTTCATAGGAGTATCCTTCCATCCCCTTTACCATTTTGGTGGCTCTTCTCTGAACCTTTTCTAAAATCGCTATATCCTTTTTAAGATACGGCGACCAGAACTGCACACAATATTCAAGGTGCGGTCTCACCATGGAATGATACAGAGGCATTATAATATCTTTTGTTTTATTTTCCATTCCTTTCCTTATCATACCTAGCATTCTATTTGCTCTCTTGGCCGCCGCTGCACACTGGGCCGAGGGTTTTAACATGGTATCCACAATGACGCCTAAATCTTTTTCCTGGGTGGTGGCTCCTAATGTGGAACCTTGCATCGTGTAACCATAGTTTGGGTTGTTCTTCCCTAGGTGCATAACCTTGCAGTTGTCCACATTAAATTTCATCTGCCATTTTGATGCCCAGTCTTCCAATTTATCAAGATCCTCTTGCAATTTTCCACAATCCTCTTGGGTTTTAACAACTTTAAATAGTTTTGTGTCATCTGCAAATTTGATAACCTCACTCATTATTCCACTTTCCAGGTCATTTATGAATATGTCAAAAAGCAGCGGACGCAGCACAGATCCCTGGGGTACACCACTATTCACCTTTCTCCATTGGGAAAATTGGCCATTTAGCCCTACCCTCTGCTTTCTATCTTTTAACCAGTTCCTGATCCACAATAGTACACTGCCTCCTATCCCATGACTCTTTAGTTTTGCCAAAAGTCTCTCATGAGGGACCTTGTCAAAGGCTTTCTGAAAGTCCAGATACACAATATCAACCGACTCACCTTTGTCCACCTGTTTATTCACTCCTTCAAAAAAACATAACAGATTAGTAAGACAAGATCTTCCTTGTCTAAAGCCATGTTGGCTGTCTCCCATTAGGTCATGACTATCTACATGCTGAGTAATTTTATTCTTTATGATGGTTTCTACCATTTTTCCCGGTACTGATGTCAGGCTCACCGGTCTGTAGTTTCCGGACAGACAGCTGCTTTTCCTATGTCCTCACTTTTATAAGCTCCTGCTCTATGACATCCCACATGCTTTATAATGAAAACCACTAACCATTTTAGTAGCCACCCTCTGCAACAACTCAATCCTGTTTCTATCCTTTTGAAGGTGCGGTCTCCAGAATTGCACACGATACTCTAAATGAGGTCGCACCAGAGACTTATACAGAGGCATTGTCACTTCCTTTTTTCTGCTGGCCATTCCTCTCCCTATGCACTCAAGCATCCTTCTCGCTTTTGCTGTTGCCTTTTCTACCTGTTTAGCCACTTTACGATAATCAGAAATAATCATGCCCAGGTGCCGTTCTTCTTTCTTGGACAGAAGTACTTCCCCCTCTACAATGTACCGCTCCCTTGAATTTTTGCAGCCCAAATGCTGGATAGTCAAGAATTTGGCAGCTGAGATTTATTGCTAAAAAATGCAGGGACAAATGCATGTCCCTGCATTTTTTAACAATAAATCTCAGCTGCCAAATTCTTGACTATCCATCAAGCTTAGCTAAATCCCTCCTCATGTTATGTACTCCCTCCTGGGTGTCTATTCTATTGCAGATTTTGGTATCATCCGCAAAGAGGCAAACCTTACCTGACAGCCCTTCCACAATATCACTAATGAAGATGTTAAAAAGATTCGGACCAAGGACAGATCCCTGCAGCACACCACTGGTAACATTCTTCTCCTCAGAATGAGCTCCATTTACCTGCACCCTTTGTTGCCTCCCACTTAACCAATTTCTAACCCAGTCAGTCACTTTAGGGTCCATGCCTAGGGTGCTGAATTTGTTTATGTTGCCTGTGTAGAACAGTGTCAAAGGCTTTACTGCAATCTAAGTATACCACATCTAGGGCTCTTCCTTGGTCCAACTCCCTGGTCACCCAATCAAAGAAATCGATCAGATTTGTCTGACAAGACCTGCTCCCGGTAAACACATGCTGCCTCGGATCTTATAATCCATCGGACTCCAGAAACCTCATAATCTTCTGTTTTAGCAGTGTTTCCAATAATTTACTCACCACAGAGGTTAGACTAACTGGCCTGTAGTTGTCAACCTCATCCTTACTTCCGCTTTTGTGTAAAGGGACCACACGTGCCTTTCTCCAGTCCTCTGGGACCACTCCCGATTCCAAAGAAGCATTGAAAAGGTCAGTAAGTGGAGCCACTAGGATGTGCCCAGGTTCCTTCAATATTCTTGAATGTATCCCATCCTGTCCCATTGCTTTGTCTACTTTTAGTTTAGCTAGTTCCTCATGAACACAGTCTTCTGAAAATCGTTCGAGGTCCCCTTCATTTCTGTTCAAGATCCCCTTCACGTCACTCAAGAGCCCCAGGGCTGGCAGAAGGTGCAAAGGTGACCCCTGAAGGAGCTGCATCAGATCTGCAAACCATGGCCTCTGCAGCCAGTCCAATTCTACCAGAACTCCTTGTCCCTGATAGCACTCTATGCAACGATGCATGCCTTCTGTGAGAGGCCATGGAGGAAATGCATAGAGCAGCCGCTTTCTTGGCTAACGCTGGGCCATGGCATCCACAGCCTTGACACCTGCCTTACTGCGGTTATTGAAGAATCTCTGCATCTTGGCATTGGTCCAGGTTACCATCAGATCCATCACGGGATGACCCCCATTAGTCCAGGATCTTTTGGATCACCATCTGGCTTAATTCCCACTCTTCAGGATTTAGGAATGTTGTCAATACCTGCAATGTGCTATGCCAAGAGCTAAGAGATTCCTTTTCCCCCAAGGAAACTAGAAGGCCATTTCAATGGCCACCCTAGCATTCTTCACAACCTCTTTCCTGTTGACATATGCCACAGCAGTGGCATTGTCCAAGAATATATTGATTGTTCTGCCCTGGACCAGGGCATGAAGGCACAAGAGAGCCAAAAAATGGCCCTCATCTTGTTGGTTGATGGGCTATGCTGCTTCCCAACTGCTCTCGCAGCCCTGAGCCATCTGCCTCTTGCAATGCCTCCCAGATGAACAGGCATGCCTGTCCATAGGAGAAGCCAAGAGGGATCATCCAGGGCCATACCCTTCAACAGATAGTCAGGCTGTCCCCACCAGCGTAGGCTGGTCGACACCAACGGGGGAGAGAAAGCCTGATCTCGAAGTCCTGTGAGTAGGGTGACTAGTGAAACAATAAGGCCTTTTGCAGCAGTCTATTATGGTCCCATGCCCAAGGAATCAGTTTGATTTTGTCACCAGTGAGCTGAGGAGCTGAATGTAATCCCAAATCTTGAGTGCCTGATTTTTCTGGAAGGCTGTCAGCTGAGACAACAGCTTTTTCACTCTCTCCTTGGGTAGGAATTCTCTGCCTGCGCAAGTACTACTACTGCTGCTGATCATTTCTATAGTGCTACAAGGCATACACAGCGCTGTGCAGACATATGTAAAAGACGGTCACTGCTTATCAGAGCTTACAATCTAGTCAAGACAGACAACACAACAGCTGAGGACAAGGATACATCTTGAGGAATGGTAAGAAAACATTGTTTTGCCTCTCTCTGCTCTGGGAAGAGCAGTGCCCTCACAGTGCTCTGCTAGAGAGGTGGATATTTAACTCCTGTGACAACTTTGCTGTGAGTTCTAGCTGTCTATTTAATTATTTATTTGTGGTCTTTATTGGTGTGCTACTTCACCTCCCTGTTCCCTTTAGTTCTGCACTTCAGCTTTCTCAGTTGTATAACTTACCTTGCCTCTCTCAATTAACTGGCCTTTGTGTGGTAGCCAGGTTAACTGTTACTTTAAATTAAACATCTCTCCCTGCTCTGTCCCCAGAACCTGCTGCGTTTTAAACTATTTTTCCTGCTCTAGCCTACCCGAGGGACTACCCCCCTGAGGGTACAGAACAGGGGACCTTGTAAGAGCCCTCTTTTAATAGGTGTTATTTCCCCCCTCCCTCCCCAACACACACCCACCCCTGGGGTAATTATAGCTTTATAGGTACTTACATGTGGGGGCTGCTCTCAGGTGCAGCTCTTTATCCAAATCAGTCATACATTGAGGACCTGATATTAATTAAGCTTCAGGTGAACAAGGTATATTAGAGGTATTAGATACATTTTTATTAGTATAAGCATCTACATCAACCCTTAGTAAATACAGAATTTAAAGACCTAAACACAAGCTTTAAACTAAGATACAGACAACAGTCCAGCAGCGAGATGGGGGCTTTCCATTCTTTTGCACTGAGTGTCACATGTATGATTTTCTATCAGTTGGTGAGAGGTCTTACGTATGCACTAAGTGCAAGGAGCTCTTTGCTCTCAGGGAACAAGTCCGTTCTCTAGAGGCTAGAGTAGCAGACCTGGAAGACATAAGAAAGACAGAGAAGTACATAGACGAGACCTACAGGGATATAGTCCTGAAGTCCCACCTCCAGTCTGGCAGCATCCCTGTTGCCATGGAGGAGAGAGGTCACGTGACAGGAGAACATCACCCTGGTGTGGCAGGACATGATCCTGTAATTAGGACCTGTCCTCCAGGTGATGTAAAACCCTCTCGCACCGAGGATGTTTCTCCAGGGCCATGTGCCCATGAGGGGAGGGTTAGGACAGCTGTTATAGTTGGTGATTCAATCATTAGGCATGTAGATAGCTGGGTGGCTGGTGGACTTGAGGATCACCTGGTAACATGCCTGCCTGGTGCGAAGGTAGCGGACCTCACGCACCGCCTAGATAGGATCTTAGATAGTGCTGGGGAGGAGTCTGCTGTCTTGGTGCATGTCGGTACCAATGACATAGGAAATTGTGGTAGGGAAGTTCTGGAGGTTAAATTTAAGCTTTTAGGTAGGAAGTTGAAATCCAGAACTTCCAGGGTAGCGTTCTCCGAAATGCTTCCTGTTCCACGTGCAGGACCCAAAAGGCAGGCAGAGCTACAGAGTCTCAATGCGTGGATGAGACGATGGTGCAAGGATGAGGGGTTTGGATTTGTTAGGAACTGGGGAACATTCTGGGGAAAGGAGGTGCTCTTCCGAAGGGATGGGCTTCACCTTAACCGGGATGGAACCAGACTGCTGGCATTAACCTTTAAAAAGGAGATAGAGAAGCTTTTAAACTAGAAAATAGGGGAAAGCCGACAGTTGCCCAAGAGCGCATGGTTCGGAAGATGGTATCCTTGAAGGATACTACCAAAAGCAGTGAGGTTCCAAAAAAGAGTAAAGTAGCTCAAATGCCCTTGAGTATGGTGCAGACAGAGCATAAAGATTCCAAATTACCCATGCCTACCAATAGCCAGATTAATATTAATAAAATACAGTCTCTAAAATGCTTATATGCAAATGCTAGAAGTCTAAACAATAAGATGGGAGAGTTAGAATATACAGCACTAAATGAGAGGTTAGATATGATTGCAATCTCAGAGACGTGGTGGAAGGAGGATAACCAGTGGGACACTGTGATACCTGGATACAAACTATATCGTAATGATAGAACTGATCAAATTGGTGGAGGGGTTGCGCTCTATGTTAGAGAGGGCATTGAGTCAGAAAGGATTAAAGTTTTGCTGGAAACAAAATTTGCTGTAGAATCTCTATGGATTGAAATTCCATATATGAAGGGGAAGGTGATAGCAGTAGGGGGTGCACTATCGACCGCTTGGCCAGAATGAACAAATGGATGATGAAATGCTCAAAGAAATCAAGGAAGCTAACAAAGGTCACAGCAGAGTAGTAATAATGGGTGATTTCAATTACCCCAGTATCAACTGGGTCAGTGTCATAGCAGGACATGCTAGGGAGATAAAGTTTCTAGATGAAATAAATGACTGCTTCCTGGAGCAGCTGGTTCATGAACCGACCAGAGGGGAAGCCATACTGGACCTAGTCCTTAGTGGAACACCAGATCTGGTGCAAGAGATAAGGGTGTTGGGACCACCTGGCAATAGTGATCATAGCATGATCATGTTTGATTTAATTAGTGGAGGAGGGATAGTAAAGAAATCCACAGTACTACCTTTTAACTTTCGAAAGGGAAACTATGATAAAATGAGGAATATAGTTAAGAAAAAACTAAAAGGAGCAGTTGCAAAGGTTAAAGACTTACATCAAGCTTGGGTGTTGTTTAAAAATACTATCCTGGAAGCCCAGACCAGCTGTATTCCATGCATTAAGAAAGGTGGAAGAAAGTCCAAAAAACTGCCAGCATGGTTTAAAGGTGAGGTTAGAGAGGCTGTTGCTGCCAAAAAAGCATCTTTCAGGAAATGGAAAAAAGAGTCAATCGATGAAAACTGGAAACAGCACAAGCACTGGCAAGTTAAATGCAAAGCATTGATAAGGCAGGCAAAGCGAGAATTTGAGAAGGAACTTGCTACAGAAGCAAAAACATGAAATAAAGACTTTTTCAAGGACATTTGTAGCAAAAGGCCTGTGAGAGAGTCAATTGGACCATTAGATGATAGAGAGGTAAAAGGGGCAGTAAGAGGAGACAAGGCTACAGCGGAAAGACTGAATGAATTCTTTGCTTCGGTCTTTACTGAGGAAGATGGAGGATGTTACCCAAGACTGAAGTGGTATTTAAAAGTGATACTGCAGAGGAATTGAGAGAAATATCGCTACACCGTGAAGATGTATTACAACTATTTGATAAACTGAATAGTAGCAAATCACCTGGAACGGATGGTATACATACAAGAGTGTTGAAAGAACTGAAATATGAGATTGCAGACCTGCTATTAGTAATCTGTGAACTTTCATTAAAATCATCTGTAATACCTGAAGATTAGAGGGTCGCCAATGTAACGCCAATTTTTAAAAAGGGTTCCAGGGGTGATCTGGGAAATTACAGACCGGTGAGCCTGACATCAGTACCGGGGAAGATGGTAGAAACCATCATAAAGAACAAAATTACACAGCATGTAGATAGTCATGGCCTAATGGGAGACAGCCAAGATGGCTTTAGACAAGGAAGATCTTGTCTTACTAATCTGATATGTTTTTTTGAAGGTGTGAATAAACAGGTAGACAAAGGTGAGTCGGTTGATATAGTGTATCTGGACTTTCAGAAAGCCTTTGACAAGGTCCCTCATCAGAGACTTTTGGCAAAACTAAAAAGTCATGGGATAGGAGGCAATGTACTATTGTGGATTGGGAACGGGTTACAAGATAGAAAGCAGAGGGTAGGGCTAAATCGCCATTTTTCCCAATGGAAAAAGGGGAATAGTGGAGTACCCCAGGGATCTGTACTGGGTCCGCTACTTTTTGACATATTCATAAATGACCAGGAAAAGGGAATAACTAGTGAGGTTATCAAATTTGCAGATGACACAAAACTGTTTAAAGTTGTTAAAACCCAAGAGGACTGTAGAAAACTGCAGGAGGATCTGGATAAATTTGAAGATTGGGTATCCAAATGGCAGATGAAATTTAATGTGGACAAGTGTAAAGTTATGCACCTAGGAAAGAACAACCCACACTATGGTTACACGATGCAAGGTTCCACATTGGGAACCACCACCCAGGAAAAAGATTTAGAAGTCATCGTGGATAACATGTTAAAACCCGCCATCCAGTGTGCAGCGGCGGCCAAGAAAGCAAATAGAATGCTAGGTATCATAAGGAAAGGAATGGAAAATAAAATAAAGGATATTATAATGCCTCTGTATCGTTCCATGGTACGACCGCACCTTGAATATTGTGTGCATTTCTGGTCGCCATATCTTAAAAAGGATATAGCGTTATTAGAAAAGATACAGAGATGAGCCACCAAAATGGTAAAGGGGATGGAAGGCTACTCCTATGAAGAGAGGCTACAAAGGTTAGGGCTCTTCAACCTGGAAAAGAGACGGCTGAGGGGAGATATGATAGAGGTGTATAAATTAATGAATAGAGTGGAACGGGTAACCGTAGAGCAATGGTTTACGCTATCAGAATATAGAAAGACTAGGGGACATGTAATGAAGCTACAGGGTAAACTATTTAAGACAAATAAGAAAAAATATTTTTTCACTCAACGTGTAATCAAACTCTGGAATTTGTTACCGGAGGATGTAGTAAGAGCTGTTAGTGTAGCTGGGTTTAAAAAAGGTTTGGCCAAGTTCCTGGAGGAAAGGTCCATAAACCATTATTAAAAAGAGACCCAGAATATCCATGCTTGACCCATTATAAGCATTGTGGAACCTGTGTCTCTTGGGGATACTGCTATGACCTAGATTGGCCACTGTTGGAAACAGGATACTGGGCTTTATGGACTTTGGTCTGACCCAGTATGGCATATCTTATGTTCTTACATATAGGAGACTAAGCAGATCATGATCCAAAAGCAGCCTCGAAAAGGCGAGTTTTCAACCAGAATTTGAAAAGGGCTAGAGATGAAGCTTGACATACAGACTCAGGTAGATTGTTCCAAGTATAAGTGTCGAACCATGCCCCAAGGTACTCTAGTGATTGAGAAGGCACTAAATGGCTCTTGCTGTGGCTTGATCACCCAGCCCAGACCCTCCAGAAATCATACCACTCAGGTAAGCACCCAAGAGGGCTCTGACTGCAACTGGCTCGGATAAGCCAATCATCCAGGTATATACAGTATAAAAACAGATCCCTTCGCACCACTACCATTATCTTGGAAAACATCCTTGGAGCAGTGGAGAGACTGAAGGGGAGAGCGGAGAACTGAAAGTGAGAGCTGAGAACGACGCAGGAAGAGCTGTTGATCCTCATGAATGAGAATGTAGAAGTAAACTTCAGCCAGAGCTAGGGATTCAAGAACTCCCTGCACCAAACCTCCTGGATTATTGACCTTAATGTGGAAATGAAAGGTCCTCAGGTAGGCACTGACACCCTTGAGATCAAAAATCAGCCGAAAGGATCTGCCCTTCTTTGGCACCATGAAGTAGATGGAATACCGGCCCTTGCTCTATTCAGCAGCAGATGCAAGTACAATTGCCTGAAGACTGAGCAGTCTTCCCAAGGGTAACCTGGACAGCAACCTCTTTGGCTGCAGAACCACATGAAGAGGGCACAAAGGCATCCAGGATAGGCTTTGCATTCCAAAACATAGCCGTGTTGAACTTAGCACCCAATGGTCCAAAGTTGTTTGGGCCCACTCCTGGTAAAAGAGTTGGAGGCTGCCACCCACTAGAGGCACCCTGGAATGGGCCTTTAACCATTCATTGCACCAGATGGGAGGGGTTATTTCTGGAGGAAGTAGAATCATGGGGTCTGTGGGCCCAGCAAAAGGACTGAGTCTTGGAGCTGGAGGAGGGGAAGGAGGGCTTCCCCATGCAATACCACCAGGAATCTCAGAAACCTCAGGAATCCAGGTATTAGAAATGAGTATAACAGGAGGATGCAGAGGAAGAAGATGGGGCCAAGTCACTTAACCCTCCATTGCCTCAGAAAAATGCAAGTTATCAATATCCCTGTTTAATGTATATTACCAAGTTTAAGTTATAATGTAAACCGCTTTGACTGAAATGATACATGAGTATAAAAAATAAAACCCTGTTAAATAAATAAATAAAACCACTTCCCGGGGGCCCCTGAGCCTATCCTGCAGAAAGTGATGAGGCTTGGATTCTCCCAACTCCTTAACCAGCTTCTCCAGGTCTTCCCCAAAGAATAAATTCCCCTTGAAGACAAGCTTAAACAACCGGGATTTGGAGGCTGTATCCGCTGCTCATTGGTGAAGCAACAGCCAGCATCGTGCAAGTGCTGTGAATGTAATACCTTTGGCCGCCAAGCAGTCCAGATCATACTTAGTGTCTGACAGGAAGGCAATTGCTGATCTAGAAGGTTCAAGGAATCGTCCTGAGGGAGTGACTGTATCAAATGAAGGAGGGCACAAGTCATCTGTCCTCCACAGATTGCTACCTGGAGGATGAGGTAGGAGACTGAGAAGTGGTTCTTAAGGAGAGCTTCTACCTTGCGATCGAGATATTTAAAAAACACAGGATTAACCATTTTATATATGCTGATGACATCATGCTAGCTATCCCCATAACCACTAAAAACCATAATATGACTCTCTATCCAAATGCATGGCCGAGACCTCCTCCTGGATGGAAACGAACTACCTCAGCATAAATCTCAAAAAAACTGAGGCAATGTTTGTAACAAGATCTTCTATGACTGAAAACACTTACCCGGAAACAATCACAATCAACAAAACTTCAATACCTGTCAGAAAACAGGTAAAATACTTAGGGGTAATAATAGACCACACCCTATCCATGCTGCCACACATAAAACAAACAGTAAAAACCAGTCACCCCAGAGAGCAATTGCTCAAGAGTTAAAAAGATTTTCCAGAGAGCTGCATCAGACTGCATCCACCATCTGTTGTAGACAAAGAAATACTGAAGTATGCCCTTAGCTGCATCAGCTATAGTAGCAGGGATGATGTCATAAGAAGGTTTTGGATTTGTTCTCTGTCTCCACCTCTGGCAGGGGAACACAACCCACTTGTCTGGACTGGTTTAGCAGGATGATAAGGAAACTGGTGATAATAAGATTCAGGAGGTTATATCAGCAATGTCAACCAAGGGGTGGGTGGGCAAGAGGTGATCAGAGGGGCTTTAAAGTCTACAGGTGAGAAGGAGGACACAAGTTGAAAAATCAATAGAAAAGAGGACTCATAAAGGAAGAAGAAAGAACACAGAAGTGACTGAATGAATAAATAAATAAATAACCAAAGTGAAAGGTAGGAACCAGAGTCACAGCCCAAGTTGAAAACCAGCTAGAGAGCCATAGCAGAGAAGACAGACTACTAAATATGACACAGATAACCAGAGGATACTGATTTCAATAAAACACAGCAAAGAAGATGGAAACAAAATTAGAAGTTTACAATGGATTCTTATCTGCAACCAGCTAAAATGGCAACAAGGAAGGGGAGAATGCCCCCTCACTCTCAGAATTTATTTAGTTATATT
This sequence comes from Ichthyophis bannanicus, assembly GCA_033557465.1. NCBI lineage: Eukaryota > Metazoa > Chordata > Amphibia > Gymnophiona > Ichthyophiidae > Ichthyophis > Ichthyophis bannanicus. The sequence goes on from CM066050.1 coordinate 96,200,723, forward strand.
TATTTATTTACATTCTCTTATATACCGCACTATTCTGCATCAGTGCGGTTTATGTTTATGTTTATGTTTATTTGATAAAAAACCGCCTTTCTAAAATAACCAAGGCGGTGTAGAATTAAAACAAATTCAGTAAAAGAAGGCCAAAGGCCAACGAAAAGGAAAAGAAATGTACAATCTCAAAAAGGACAGCAGGGAAAAAGGAGGCAGGACAAGACATGACAACATGTGGAAACGTCAGAAGGAGAAAAGGATAGGGGATAGTGAAGTCACACAAAAGGAGAGGGAAGATTAAACGCTAGGGAAAACAGGTGGGTCTTGAGGTTTTGTTTAAAACATTGAACAAACTGAAATTACATTGAACAGGGCATTATAACTTGGAGATAACTATTTTACAGGGAACATGGGCTATGGAGGGTTAAGTGGCTTGCCCAAGACCAACTCAGAATATTTTTCACCAACTCAAAAAAAACCTAGTAGATACATAGTGAGACTGCTGCTCCGCTGCAGGGCTGGGACGTGTATGTGACAACATACAGTATACATATGGAGGCAGAAAAGTCTATGTCCGTAGTTGCCTGGCCCCTTCTTCTGCCCATCCCCATTCCTCCCTATATTGCAGCCAACACATTTATCTTTTGGGGCGGAGACCGGGTGATTTTTACTGTAGATGGCATTTGCACACATCCAACTCCCTCCTTAGCCCACTCAACAACTCAAGAACCAGGAGGACCTGTTCCCAAAACACACTAATAATCCCCACCCACATCTGCAATGCCAACATAACTATCAGCAATAGAGCCTTCTCTTACGTAGCCCCTTCCATTTGGAATTCATTACCAGACAACCACAGAGCCATCAAAGACCTGCAAACTTTCCGGAAAGAGCACAAAACCCAAGAGCTCAAATTTGTTGAGTACTATAATCCATCCACCAATAACAATCTCCCCCAAACCTCCCACCTCCCTTGATAGCCCATGCTTCCCCATTCCCTCCCTCTCACGCACCTTCACATACGCTATACAACATAAGAACATAAGATATGCCATACTGTGTCAGACCAAGGTCCATCAAGCCCAGTATCCTGTTTCCAACAGTGGCCAATCTAGGTCATACATACTCAGCAGTTTTCCCAAAAGACACAGGTTCCATAATGCTTGTATTGGGTCAAGCATTGATATCCTGGGTCCCTTCTTAATAATGGTTTATGGACCTTTCCTCCAGGAACTTGTCCAAACCTTTTTTAAACCCAGCTACACTAACATCCTTTACTACATCCTCCGTAACAAATTCCAGAGTTTGATTACACGTTGAGTGAAAAAATATTTTATTAGTCTTAATAGTTTACCCTGTAGCTTCATTGCATGTCCCCTAGTCTTTCTATATTCTGACAACGTAAACAATCGATCTATGTTTACCTGTTCCACTCTGTTCATTAATTTATAGACTTCTATCATATCTCCCCTCAGCCATCTCTTTTCCAAGTTAAAGAGACCTAATCTTTTTAGCCTTTCTTCATAGGGGTATCCTTCCATCCCCTTTACCATTTTGGTGGTTCTTCTCTGAGCCTTTTCTAATAACGCTATATCCTTTTTAAGATACGGCAACCAGAATTGCAAACAAAATTCAAGGTGCGGTCTCACCATGGAACGATATAGAGGCATTATAATATCCTTTGTTTTATTTTCCGTTCCTTTCCTTATGATTTGCCATACCACATTGTAAATTGTTCGAAGGTTACCTCATGTTACGTAGATAGTTACAAATCCTGTTAGATGTACATAGTTATAAACCATAGTTATATGTAACTGTTCTGGTTGAGTTAAATGTTTAATGTAAATCTCTCCTGATCGCTGGAAGGAGTGGTATAAAAATGTTACCAAATAAATAAATAAATGATACCTAGCATCCTATTTGCTCTCTTGGCCGCTGCTGCACACTGGGCCAAGGGTTTTAACATGTTATCCACAATGACGCCTAAATCTTTCTCCTGGGTGGTTGTTCCTAATGTGGAACCTTCCATTGTGTAACCATAGTTTGGGTTGTTCTTCCCTAGGTGCATTGTCCACATTAAATTTAATCTGTCATTTTGATGCCCAGTCTTCCAATTTATCAAGATCCTCTTGCAATTTTCCACAATCCTCTTGGGTTTTAACAACTTTAAATAGTTTTGTGTCATCTGCAAATTTGATAATCTCACTCGTTATTCCCTTTTCCAGGTCATTTATGAATATATCAAAAAGCAGGGGACCCAGCACAGATCCCTGGGGTACACCACTATTCACCTTTCTCCATTGGGAAAATTGGCCATTTAGCCCTACCCTCTGCTTTCTATCTTTTAACCAGTTGCTGATCCACAATAGTACACTGCCTCCTAGCCCTTGACTGTAGTTTTGCCAAAAGTCTCTGATGAGGGACCTTGTCAAAGGCTTTCTGAAAGTCCAAATACACTATATCAACCACCTCACCTTTGTCTACCTGTTTATTCACACCTTCAATAAAACATAACATATTAGTAAGACAAGATCTTCCTTGTCTAAAGTCATGTTGGCTGTCTCCCATTAGGCCATGACTATCTACATGTTCAGCAATTTTGTTCTTTATGATGGTTTCTACCAGTTTTCCCAGGTACTGACGTCAGGCTCACCGGTCTGTAGTTTCCCGGATCACCCCTGGAACCCTTTTTAAAAATTTGTGTTACGTTCGCCAACCTCCAATCTTCAGGTATTACAGATGATTTTAATGATAGTTCACAGATTACTAATAGCAGGTCTGCAATCTCATATTTCAGTTCTTTCAACACCCTTGGATGTATATCATCCAGCCCTGGTGATTTGCTACTCTTCAGTTTATCTAATAGTTGTAATACATCTTCCTGATGTATCAATATTTCCTTCAATTTCCTTAAATACCACTTCAGTCATGGGTAACATCCCTACATCTTCCTCATTAAAGACCGAAGCAAAGAATTCATTCAGTCTCTCCGCTATCACCTTGTCGCCTCTTAGTGCCCCTTTAACCCCTCTATCTTCTTAAGGACCAACTGACTCTCTCACAGGTTTCTTGCTGCGAATGTACTTGAAAAAGTCTTTATTACATGTTTTTGCTTCCGCAGCAAGCTTCTTCTCAAATCTCCATATTGTACATAGTTATGCAAATTGTTAAGCTGTACTATCTTGCTTTGTTCTGTAAATAAGTTTTTCAAAGTTATAATGTAAATTTCCAGCTTTGTTCTCTGTAAATTGCCACTAATCTTTGGAAGTGGCAGTATATAAGTTCTAATAAATAAATAAAATAAAATAAATAAATAAATCCATCTCCACCACTCTCCCTCCCACAGAATTTCAAACATTTTGACATGGATGTCCCAATTTTCACCAAAACAGCCTTGCTAAAATGTGCCTTTAAACGTATAATGCTGCTGAATTTTTTTTTAAAAAAAGCACATGGCTTTCGGCACAACACCGAACATCTAAGTGCCTTTTAAATATTGATCCCTCTGTGTCTTGAAGCCAGACAAACTCTTACCCAACTGTAAAGAATAAAGCTTATGCTGTTGATCACAACCTTCCAATAAGCCAGCTAAATACCTTGGTAGGTTTCTACATCCACATTTAAATACTAAAAAGGCATATTCTTATGAAAATATTAAGAAAAAATGAGTCCACATACTCTTTTGAGTTGCCGAGAGGCCAAAGCAATTATTTAGTTTACTTATGTCTAGCATTGGCAGATTGTATCCTCTATTATTGTTCTCACTGTGACATTTCTTTGTTGTAATAAAGAAATTTATAAAATGAAGTACTAATCTGATCCCTTTTCATGTAATATTTTTAAAGCAGTCTGGTCTGCTATATTAGTAAAATTTGCTAAAACAACCTTGGGCCTGATTTTCGAAGTCCTTTACATGGGTAACTTCCCTAGTTATCCATGTAAAGCACAGTTACTTACCTGTAAAGCACAGTTACTTACCTGTAACAGGTGATCTCTGGGAACAGCAGGAATAAGTCTTCACATATGGGTATCGTCGGTACCGACGGAGCCTGCGCGGGAACGCACCCCAGCGTCCAGTAAGAAAGCTTTTGGGAGCATCCCACAGCGCCTGCGCGCTGCCTGCCCGCCTTTCCTAACCGCCTCTCTCCAGTTCGAGTTTTAAAGCTGAGACAAAGAGAGAGGGAGAGGAAAGGAAAGCTAGATAGAGAGATACAACACCTAGGGGAGGTGGGTGGGTTGTGAAGACTTATTCCTGCTGTTCCCAGAGATCACCTGTTACAGGTAAGTAACTGTGCTATCTCCAGGAATAAGCAGGAATGAGTCTTCATATATGGGGACTCCCCAGTTAGAGATGCCAGGGAGATCTCCAAAGTTGTGAGTCCCTGAGAAGGGCTCTACCTCACCCCATGGATCTCGGGCATCCAACCAGGGATGGGGGGTAGGAGTTGATTAGGTATGGAACAGGTGTTTGAGAACAGCCTGACCAAACAAGGCATCCCTGCGGGAGTCCTTGTCCAAGCAGTAATGGGCTGTAAAGGTATGAACCGAGGCCCAGGTGGCCGCTCAACAGATTTGGTCGATGGACACAGAGTTTAGATGAGCCATAGAGGCTGCCATGGCCCTCACATTGTGAGCTGTGACATGGCCCTCCAGAGAAAGGTTCCTACTCTGGTAGGCGAAGGAAATACACTGAGCAATCCAATTGGACAGAGTCCTCTTAGAGACTGGAAGTCCTAAGTGAGAGGGATCAAAAGCAACAAAGAGTTGAGAGGACTTTCTATGTTGCTGCGTCCTTTGTAAGTAGAAAGCAAGTGCCCTCTTACAATCCAGGGTATGAAGATTCCTCTCTGCACTTGATGCATGAGGTCCTGGAAAAAGACAGGTAAATACACCTCCTGGTTCAGATGAAAAGGTGAGACCACTTTAGGCATAAAGTGTGGATTAGTCCTGAGGACTACCTTGTCATGATGGAACCTTGTATAAGGAGGATTAGCCACCAAGGCTTGCAGCTCACTGATACAGCGAGCTGAGGTGACTGCAATGAGAAAAATAACCTTCCAGGAAAGGAATTTCAAGGAGGTAGTGGTTCAAAGGGTGGCTTCATAAGTTGGCTAAGAACCAAATTCAAATCCCATGCCACTGGAGGTGGTCTAATGGGAGGTTTAGTTAAAAGAAGGCCTCTCATGAATCTTGCAATAAGAGGATGAGAGGAAATAGGATGTCCATTGAGAGGCTTAAGGTATGCTGCAATAGCACTCAAATGGACTCTTACTGAATTCGTTTTAAGGCCTGCATGGGATAAATGCAGCAAATACTCTAGTAAAGAATTCAGAGGTATTGCAAGAGGGTTAAGACCCTTCTCTGCACACCAAATGGTAAACCTTTTCTATTTAAAAGCATAGGAACGTCTAGTGGAAGGCTTTCTGGAAGCATGAAGGATATCCTTCACTTGCTGAGACAGATGCCAATCTTGAAGGTCTAGGCCTTCAGCAACCAGGCTCTGAGATGAAGAGACTGGGGATTTGGGTGCCATAACGTTCCCTCCTCCTGGGACAGGAGGTCTGGAGCAGATCCCAAGTCCAGGGAGGGAGCTTGAGAGAGATGAAGAAGTAGAGGGTACCACACTTGGCGTGGCCAACGTGGAGCTATGAGGATCATAGACCCCTTGTCTCTCTGAAGCTTGAACAGTGTCTTGGAAATTAGGGGAATGGGTGGAAAGGCATAGAGGAAGTCTTGCCCCCAGTGGAGGAGGAAGGCATCCCTGGCCTGAACTCCCTGACATGGAATCCTGGAACAGAACCGGGGAAGTTTGGCATTCCACGGACTTGCAAACAGGTCTATGTCTAGGGTTCCCCAAATTCGAAAGATCCTGGCTATCTGGTCCCCATGGAGGGACCATTCGTGTGGAAGCAGAACTCGACTGAGTCTGTCTGCCCAAGAGTTTTGAACCCCTTGAAGATACACTGTCATGAGATGAATCTGATGCTCTCTGGCGAAGGCCCACAATCTCAAAGCTTCGTTGCAAAGCGACAGAGAGCCAGTCCCACCCTGCTTGTTCATGTAGAACATGGCTACTTGGTTGTCCGTATGGATGAGGACTGTCTTGTAGCTGAGCAGGGTGTGGAAGACTCTGAGAGCTAGAAGAATTGCTCTGAGCTCTAAGAGGTTGATATGTAGAGATGTCTCCTGTGGAGACCAGATGCCCTGGGTGGAGAGATCTTGTAGATGAGCTCCCCAACCCTTTGGGGAGGTATCTGTTGAAAAGGGGACCCCAGCAACAGATTTTGAGTGGACTTCCACCACTGGAGGGACCAAAAGAGGCGACTGGAGGTTGCTATTTTGTCTGACAGGCAACCTGATGCCTGGGTCCATTGGGTGGACAGAGTCCACTGAGCTGCCCTCATGTGAAGGCGAGCGTAAGGAACCACATGCACGGTGGTTGCCATGTGGCCTAACAGTTGTAACATCTCTCGAGCAGTTAAATGGGATTTTAACTGAATTTGAGAGGCTAACTGCACCAAGCGTAGGCAATGGGCCTGGGGAAGACAGGCCCTTGCAGTTGTGGTATCTAGAAAGGCCCCTATGAACTCCAATGATTGAGTAGGGGAGAGTTGTGATTTTGGGATGTTTATTACAATGCCCAGATACTGAAGAACATGCCTTGTGCAGGCTAGGGAAGTCTGGGCCTCTGACTGGGATGGTGCTCGGATGAGCCAGTCGTCCAGATATGGGAATACAAATATTCCTAGAGTGCGTAGAAATGCAGCTACTACTGCCATGCATTTTGTGAACACTCTTGGAGCAGAGGCCAGACCGAAAGGAAGCACTCTGTATTGATAGTGCTTTCCCTGATAAAGGAACCGAAGGAACCTTCTGTGTGTTGGATGGATGAGGACATAGGTGTACGCATCCTTGAGATCTAGAGAACAAAGCCAATCCTGACTCTGAAGGTATGGAAGGAGAGCACCGAGAGAAATCATCTTGAATTTCTCCTTGCATAGAAACTTGTTCAATTCTCTGAGATCTAATATGGGTCTGTAGCCCCCTGTTTTCTTTGGAATAAGAAAATAGGGGGAGTAGAACCCTGAACCCTGTTGAAGAAGGGGTACTTCTTCTATTGCCCTTTGGGCAAGAAGGGTAGTAATCTCCTGACCCAGAAGGTAGAGGAGAGATGTTGGAGAATTGAACTGTCTCACCATAGTGTGAGGAGGAAGGTTTAAGAAATGAAGCTTGTACCCCTCCCTTATGATGGAGAGGGTCCATTGCTCTGCTGTGATTTGTTCCCATCTGGGAGACAAATGAGCTAACCTTCCTGGAATGGTGAGAGGCTCTGGTTCTTCTAGAGCCAGAAAGGCTAGTTGTAAGTCAAAGGCCCTGAGGAGGCTGAGGCTGTTGGGCCGTAGCAGTCCTTGTAGCCTTAGGCTTGGCTTGTTTAGGTTGTTGCTGTCGCTTTGCAGCAAAACGACCTGTAGAAGATGCCTGGAGACCATAACCAGGATAATATTTCCCTTTTTTTGGGAAAGAAAGTCTTTTTGAATAACCTTTTTCTAGCAGGAGCAGAAGTAGACTTTGAAAGTCTATCTAAGGCAGAATTTTCAGCATCCATCTGAGTGGCCTTTGCTTGCCAATCCTTACCAAAAAGGTTTTCACCTGTACAAGGAAGATTTCCTAATCCATCCTGGACCCAGGGTTCCAAATCAGAAGCTTGCAACCAAGCAAGTCTGCGTGCACCTATGGCAATAGCCGAGGCTCTGCTGGCACACTCAAAAGAGTCAAAGGCTGCACGGTTGGAGAATTTGGAAACATCCTGGGCATGTTTAAGCCAGGTGAGAAACTCTTCCCTTTTATCTTCTGAGATAAAAGGAGATAAAGTTAGCAGATGATCTGTAACTTCTTTTAGAAACATCCCCATATAGAGACTATAGGAGTTGATTCTGGCAGTAAGCATATTGGCCAGGAAAATTTTCCTGCCAAAAGCATCTAAGGTTCTGCATTCTCTTCCTGGAGGATTAGATGAGTGTCTTTTTGCACTCTTTATCTTTTTCATAGCAGACTCCACCACAATAGAGTGGTGAGGAAGCTGAGTCTTATGAAAGCCAGGACAAGGAGGAACACGGTACATGGTGTCCAACCTGCGAGAATGAGGGGAAGTAGTAAGAGGTGTCTCCCATATGCCCAACATGTGATCATAAAGGATCTCATGAATTGGTAAAGTAGCTGCCTCTTTAGGAGCCTTAGGATATTGTATAATATCTAATTTCTTGGATGTAGGCTCTGGTTCAGGGGCCACTGAAAGAGAGGCCCCTGGCCACTTCCCTAATGAAGTCTTGAAAAGACAAGTCTTCTGGAGGAGACATTCTTCTTTTTGGAGAAGAGGGCTCCTGAGGAAGGAGTACCGATGCCTCGACAGAAGCCTCTGATTCATCAGAGTCATCGAAGTATCGCCTGTCTGGATGCTCTTGCAGAGCCCGATACGCGTACCGAGTGGTATCGACATCGGGAGTGATCGGTACCGATTCGGTACCGATGGGCATCACAGGACAGGGTACCGCTGCAGTCGACACCGAAGCCGATGTCGATGCAATTGGTACCGGCACCGGAACCGCCAACGGAGTTTGTTGCGGTACCGGAGGCGTCGAAGCTTGTATGAATGCCGTGATGGCACGCTGCATGGTCAGAATATTCTGATCCATCGACACAACCAATGTCTGGATGTCGGTACCAGTGGAGACCACCGGTACCCCAGAACATGGCAACAGGTGATCGGCCGAGGCCACGCCATCGATATCAACCTGTGACCCCATAGATGAAGCTTTGGAAGCCGGAGCCTCCCGCCGGGGTAATTTTGCCGGTGCAGGATCCTCGAGGGCAAGCCCAGAGGCATCTCAATACTTAGAGGGAGATCTACCCTTCGAGGACCGGCTGGACTTATGTTTGGTTACCTGAGATCCATGGGAGGAAGACGAAGCCCTGGAAGATGTCGATGCCACCAAAGCTGCATCAGAGGGAAACAGGGTACTTAGCTTTGCTGCTCGATTCTGTTGACCTCTTTTAGACATCATGGAACAGGACTCACAATCGGTGATGGAGTGGTCAGGACCCAAACATTTTAGACACCAGTCATGGGTGTCGGTGATAGAAAGAGTACCGCTGCACTTCGTGCACTTTTTAAACCCGGAAGCGGGCTTTTCCATGAGGAAAAATCTTCTAGGCCCAAGGCCCAAAAGAAAAAATTGCACAGAAGTGGGAAACGGTAGGTTTTTTTTTTTTTTTTTTAAAGAAGAAAGAAGACCGGCAGTACCGGTCCGACGTCGAAGAAGGCAGACGTGCAACCAAAGAAATAAAGAAAAATAAAGAACTTCTTCAGCGGTGACAGGAACACGACCTGCTGGCTCCGTGGAAAAGAAGAACTGGAGAGAGGCGGTTAGGAAAGGCGGGAAGGCAGCGCACAGGCGCTGTGGGATGCTCCCAAAAGCTTTCTTACTGGACGCTGGGGAGCGTTCCCGCGCAGGCTCCGTCGGTACCGATGATACCCATATGTGAAGACTCATTCCTGCTTGTTCCTGGAGATCAGGTGATCTCTGGGAACAGCAGGAATAAGTCTTCACATATGGGTACGTCGGTACCGACGGAGTCTGCGCGGGAACGCTCCCCAGCGTCCAATCAGAACGCTTTTGGGAGCATCCCAACACGCCTGCGTGCTGCCTTCCTGCCTTTCCCAACTGCCTCTCCTCAGTTAAGTTTTAAAGCTGAGGCAAAGAGAGAGAGAGAGCAAGAAAGGGAAAGATAGAGATAGAGAAATGCAACTCCTAGGGGAGGTGGGTGGGTTGTGAAGACTTATTCCTGCTGTTCCCAGAGATCACCTGTTACAGGTAAGTAACCGTGCTATCTCCAGGAACAAGCAGGAATGAGTCTTCACATACGGGGACTCCCAAGCTAAGATGCATGGAAGAGTCCCAGCATGTTGCGAGTTTGAGAGCCATGCTATTTTACCAAACCCCCAGGCATTCCAGGGATGGAGGGTAGGAGCTGAGCTAAAAAGATGTGCTGTTGAACAGCTGGACCAAACAAGATGCCTAGATAGGCTCTGTGCAGGTGATATTTAGTGGTAAGATTGAAAATCAATAACCCAATATGGACCTCACCTGGTGGCATTATAGAAGGGTATATGGAGGTTCATGAGGATTTGTGAATATGAACCAACAGAATATCCCCAGGGGGTACCTCAATGAAAGAAAAGGTAAACAACTGTGCTATAAAAAAGCTGAAGTAGAACCCTTAGGGTGAGAGGAACAATCCCAGTGGAACTGGGGTAGTTCAATGAGGTAGGACTTAGCGGAAAACGCGGAAGTCTGCATTGGATAAAACTGAAAACTCCTTTGACCTTAAGAAACCTAGTTCTTATAGGAGAGGTAGCTTGAAAGATCTCCATATCCGATAACAATAAGGATAGGAGTAATGAGGCATTGTAGCCTCTCATTTTCTGAAGATGCAGAAAAAAGTCCCTCATAATGGAAAAGGAAGGTTTGTGGAGGGCTTCAGGTGTGCTCAAACTGAAGGTCATGGTATAAAAACTCCTGAACTACCACAGGAAGTGGTTGATCATAGAGAACCCTAAGTATGCTGGGACAGCATGGAAAGGGATAGAAAGTATCTGTTGGTCCGTGTTGGAATATATATTTGTATAGTTATATATATATATCTAGGCAGACAGACAGAAAGAGTATATGACATATTCCTACACACTATCATATATGGTAACCCATATCTATGGAGATAGGTAAATACAGATATATACATCACATATGTGTATATATATAGGAATATGGGCATAGACATGCAGATGTCCATATACATGTAACATAGACATATATATATATATATATATATATTGATATATATTGTGGGACTAAGCCGGTCTTAGGCGGTTGCCTAGACCTGGGTACAGCCTGAAGTTGTGGAATAAAGACTCTGTAGTCGTGTCCAGAGTGAAAATTAAGGTTAGGTTTTATTCCCTTTCCCTTGAGGATGTCTTCAAACAAGGACAACATAAATTGAACGGTTGCTTCACCGGTATAAAGGATTCTTACAAACAATAATTATGCTGCTTCTTCAGCAAAGAGAGTCCATCACATTCCATATGTGCAAAAACACAATTCCTTTCCTGCTCCCTTTTAACACAGAGATTCTATGTCATCTGCTACACACAAAGCACATTCCATGGGCTCGGGGATGTTTTCTGGGATAGAGCTTTCCCATTGCATAAGGTCGGGACCTGGTCCTGTATATGGGCACTGAGTACTTGTGAAACTGCTCTCAGAGCTTTGCCCTCGGGAGACCTCATCTTCTGATAGTTGGAGCTGCTTTAGGGTGTCAAAGCTAGCAGGAGCTATGCTGGGGATTTCCTCCCATGTCCTATGCCGATAGGGATTCTCTAGCTTGCTGTAAGCCCGGCTTCTCCTATAAGGACCCACTTCTTTCCCTTTACAAAAGACAGGGTACTTATCTCTCTTCGGGGAGAAGATGGTTTCCAGCCCTTCTTCTTCCAGCCAAGGTTTTCTCTCTGACTGGCTCCCTGCTTTTCTCTGTGAACATCGGTTGCTGTGCCTGGCTGAGCAGCACTCACTTCCTGTCTTCAGTGAGCTTCTCTGTACGTGACCTTTGCTCTCTGTTGGCTTGGCTGCTTGCCTCGGTACGGGGACCCCTCTGGCTGGGAAGACTTTGCCACTGTCTTTCCTAGCTCTCTCGAGTTTTTCAGCCTGCCTTTCTTCTGTCCTGATTCTCCAAGGCAACGTGTCTTTCTGAAACTGCTCTGGAGTTCTTGTCTCACCTTCTCTCTGAGACTGACCTCTCAATCTCCTGGACTGTTTTTCCTCGAGCTCAAACTCTAGCTCTGGCTGCAGCCCTGAATACTGAACTCCAGCCTTTTCCTCCAGATGCTTGAACTCCCTGAGCCTGAGCTCCTCGGGCCTGAGTTCCTTGGGCCTGAGCTCCTCGGGCCTGCCTTCCTGCCTCTGTGTGATTTCCCACCTGGTTTTATCTCTCTGCTCATCAGACATGGAACGTGACTCTGGCTCCAGGTGAGCCTGATTGGGACCCTGAATTCTTACTGCGTCACTAAGGCCATGAGGAAAGTTTGTTTCTCTTTTCCCTGCCTTTCTGCATTGTGTATGCTGCAACTGTACGTGTGGCTGTAAGGTAAGCTCTTCTTTTATTTTACTCTTTAATATCTCAGGGTCTGTGCTGTCTACCTCATGACAATATATATATATTGTGACATAGTGAGTCCTTCTAGCCCTGTAGAAACTCCCAAAAACCAGGTAAAAAGTGCAGGGCTGCAATATAAACAAAAGCACATGGCTACTGGTTGTCAGGGAAACGAAGCCCGAGGAGAGAAACACGCCCCTGCTACCAGTTTAACAGAGAGTTACAAAGTAATTTAGAACACCTGCTAGGAGGCGGAGTCAGGCCCTACACGAGAAAGCTGACTCATAAAGAGGCCCCAGTAGGTAGAGAAGAGAGAGAGGAGGAAAGCCAGAGTGAAAGAGAGAGTGAACAAGAGGAGAGACGAGCAGAGTCCCCTTGGAGGAAGAAAAGCCAGCTTCCAGTAAGGAGGTGGACTGAGTCTCTAGCTGAGGAAAGGTCAGAGGCTCTGAGCGAGAGATACAGCAGGAGCAGACCTGGTCAGTTGAAATACTCTCTGGATTATAAACAGGAGAAAAGGCCAGGAAGGCCGTTGAATTCTACTCTGTACAAGTCAGGTTGGGAACCTACAACAATTTACAAACCCCAGAGAAAACCTTTCACAGCCAGAATAAAAGGTAAGCCCAAGGGCTGGAAGTACAATAATCACTGTGAGTTTATTGACCAGGAAGGTTGGGGCTACGGTGCCAAGGACTATAATGAGAATGATTGTTTAGAGCTGTACCAAACCCCAGAGCTTATCCCAAGGCCTAGCGTGGGAACGGGCGTGGCTCCAGAGAGAACGTGGCAAACAATTCCTGCCTCAGAGGAGGAGGGCATGGAAATTGAGCCATCCTTTGTAAATACTCCTATGGAAGAAATGGACTGTACGATTTCAATGGCTGAGGAGATAATATCTCTATGTTAAAGGTGTGCTGTGAAGAAAATACAAACTTACTGTGAGAAAGGAACAGAGCTGTAAGAAGCAGTACTGTGGTGCTTAATTTTGCTGGAAGCAAATGTTTAATGCTGAATGAAGCTGTTTAAGTTGGATATCTTATTTTGTCCTTTTGTCTGCCAGAAGTGCAAGATATTTGTGTTACCTTTATTCCTTGTGAAATCCACCCCGGGAGGGGAATAAATCCTTTTGCTTTATCCACTTGAGTCACACTACCCTTCATTGAACTATTAAAGGAACTACATTTCCCTACAAGCATTTCTGCAGGAAATAGCGAAACCTTGGTTCAGGAAGGAACTTAACCTCCTTAAACCCTACATGCCTACGGGTATCAGCAAGGGGGGAGGATCACAATATGTATACATACTGTGGTGCAGCAGAGGATACACAGCCCATGGAAGTACAGGTAAAAGAAGAGCTTACCTTAGATTCAGCGTTGAAAAGAGGCACTAGGCACACTGAAACAGTTGAGCAGGGAAAACTGTTACTACGTGCAAAACAGAAAGCTCATCAGGAACACCTGATTGCAAATCCCCACGTCACGTGCAGGGCTAGGGATTACATAAGACAGGGTTCCAGTCAGTGGAGAGAGAGGCAGGACACAACCCAGGAGGAGGGCAGAAGCCAGGGAGAGAGCAGCAAGAGGTGTGGCTACAGTCAGCTGAGCAGAAACCCCAGAGGAGTGCTGGGAGGAAAGTTTTCTGTCGGAGAACCAGGAAGTGAAGGTAGCTCCAGCACTCAGGAGAAGAGGTTTGAGGCAAGCTGCACTGGGAGAAGGCATGCCACCCGAGTTAGTCTTCAAGAGAAGCCAGGAGTGTCCTACCACACAGGAGACCGGTATGTGCCAGCACTAAGCACAGGTCAGTTTAGAAAGAGAGTGTTGGGGGATGGGAACTCCAAATACACGTGCACATTAAGAAATAGCTGCAAAGCTAATACTAACTTCACTACTGCACAACCAGCCTGGGAGGCTAGAGAGAAGAGATACAGGGAGCCAAGTGCCAAGACAATCCCTACAGCTAAAAAGGAGGCATCCACGTGCTTACTGAGAAAGGTTTAAAACATATACGTGCCAAGGGCGCGGTCCTGAGCATAGATACAGGAAGCAAGGAGATTCGGACCTTTTGTTCTGGGAGGAAAACCCAGAGAGAAGCTACTGCAAGCCAGACAGGTATAAACCTGAAGAGAGAGGAACCTTCACTGGAAGCTATAGTGAGTTGTCACAAGAAGACGTGCCTGAGTACTCCACACAGGAAGAGTGTGATACAGGGAGTTTGGGGAGTGCTGGAGAGGGTATGGTGTGGGAAGATAGCAGCAGCCTTCCAGACCCCTCTCCCATGGATTGTAGCATTTGTTACAAGTGCAGCCCTGCTGTTTAATTGGATGACAAAAAGAACTTTGTGAATTTAAACAAAGGAATATAAGTTTGCTGATACTATATTTTTGTTCTTTGCTTGTATCTAAAGTTTTTTGATCTTGTTGATAGTCCGAGCGGGACGAGGAATAAAACCCATCTTATTTTCTCATTCACTTTTTGCTCTGAAAGACTCTGTCATTTACCTAGCAAGAGCAGATTACTTGTTTTACAGCCCTAGGCAACCGCCTATATAGGGTTAAAGGGCTCTACCCACGGGCCCCATCACAAGTTGGCGTAGTTTTTTCGGATCCGGTCAACGAGACAAAGAGCTACGGAGCGAGCAGAGCGACAACGTGGGAAGAGCGAAGTTGGCACGCCCGGAGAGGATCCAGGTTCCGAGAGTGCAACGGCAAGCGCCTTCTCAAAATAAGAACCTCCACCTGGCTCAGGTAAAGGGTATTTGGGCCAGGTTGGGAGGATCCCTGGTGAGAAGGAAAAGGCTTGGGAGAAAGGAAAAGGAATTGTTTCTTTCACTGTTATTGTAGTGCCACACTTGGTGTTCGTGTCTCTGGTTTATCTTCCAGGAATAAAAAGGATGACTACGATGGATGCACAAGAGGTCCTAAGATGGATGAGCATGCAATTCGAGAAGCAGGGAGAGCTAGCACGGAAGAACCAGGAGCAGGCCATCGCTGCCCTGACGGACCAACAGAAGCCCCTGACAGACTTATTGCATACTCTTCTGAAGGAGCCAAGGAAAGAGGAGTCGCCAGCAGCAGTACCTATCTGTGGGGTAGGCCCACAGAGTTGTGGGATATGGACACTGGGACAAATGCATAGAGACGATAATTTTGATGATTTTGTGCAGGCTTTTGAGAGGATAGCTCTCAATGCTAAGTGGCCAGAAGAGCAATGGGCCGTTAGGCTAGCCTTAGCGCTAACCGGCGAGGCTCAGGCAGCTTACAGGGCCATGCCTGCCGCTTTGGCAGCTGATTATCAGGAAGTTAAGAGAGCCGTGCGTGATAGGCTGGGCTTAACCCCTGCTATGTATAGACGCATGCTCCGGTCTACCCGGATTCAACCTAATGAAACCCCGAAGGCACTATATCATAGAGTGCATGGGCTAGTCTTAAAATGGCTTGAACCCGAGGGTAAACCGGTAGCTGATATGATAGACCAAATTGTACTAGAACAATTCTTTGAGGCTGTGCCGGAGGAAGTGAGAACTTTCCTGACCCTACAGAATTGTAGAACCTCTGCTGAGGCAGCGCAGTTAACCGAAACGTTCTTTGAGGCTGCAGTAACAAAAGAAGCCAGCGCTGGCAGCAGGTTAGGGTTAACCAATTCTGTAAAAAGTACCAAAGTTCCTCCGAGGAATATGTCAGGTTCAGGGGAATCCGTATATAGGAAAATGGAAAGTAATAATATGTTAAAATGCTTTAAGTGTGGAAAAATTGGGCACCTAAAGAGGGAGTGTGTGTATCGTACAGCACTTGTTACTAACAGGGATCAACACGTAGCAGCAGGTTTCCGTGTGGATGTGGAGGTGCAGGGAGTACCTGCTAAGGCCTTGCTTGACTCGGGGGCCGACCAAAGTATGGTCTCCCGCCATTTTTGGAAAATCATACAGGCCCAAAATGGTTTTCCCCCGAGTCAGCAAGAGGGAACTTCAAAAATACAATGTGTGCATGGAGCGACAACCTGGTATCCTTTATTTAGGGTAAAAGTTAAGGGCTTAGGCACACAAAGAGAAGTCCTAGTAGCCATCATTCCCAAACTGCCCTACGATATAGTGTTGGGAAGAGAGATTGGCCACCTTTCTATAGAGGTATAGAAGATAGTACTTGCATAAAGGGAGGACTAGTTTCCACCAGGTCTCAGGCGAAAGGACTGAGGACCCCTAGTGAAACTTTAGAGGAAGATCCTGCCCCCGTAGAAGAAGAAGGAGAGGTAGAGCCAGAAAAGGGGGAGGAGGTGGTTGCAGATGAGGGCCTGCACGAGCTTCCCCGACATGAAGATTTAATTGGTACCCCCAGCAAGGATAAAAAGAAAAGCAAGGGCGAAAAGCGCTGGGAGAGGCATCACCGGGCCCAGTTGAGAGCCGGAGTAGCCGATGGGCAAGGGTTACCCTGGGTACCGGCAGACTTAGTAAAAAGGTTTCCGTCTTTTGCCAAAGAGCAGAGGGCAGACACCGTATTAAAATACACCTTCGAATTCGCAAAGGCAGATAGAGATGTGCTCCCCAGGTTCCTATTAGAGGAAGATATTTTATATAGGGAGAGCAGCAATCCCCAGAATGATGCCATTAGGAAACAGTTGGTAGTTCCCACCACCTTTAAGGCAGTTGTCATGAGGCTAGCCCATGACCACCCCATTGGAGGGCATAAAGGGGTGCAGGCCACACTCGACCAAATTCTCGAGCGTTTTTACTGGCCAGGAGTATTTAGGGAGACAAAGAAATTCTGTGAGGCCTGTCCGGCTTGTCAGCGGGTAAGCGCTGCTAAGCCTGTAGGAGTTCCCCTGATCCAAACGCCTACCATAACAGAACCGGTTAGGAGAATGGCAATGGATATTGTAGGGCCCCTGGTGAGAACACCTAGGGGATTTCAGTACATCCTCGTTATCATGGATGTGGCCACCAGATTCCCATGGGCAATCCCTCTTCGAAACATATCCGCCAGGTTTATAGCCACAGAGTTAATAAAATTGTTCTGTGAGGTGGGTTTCCCGAGGGAAATGCTCACAGACAGAGGAAGTAATTTTGTCTCGAGATATCTAGCACAAGTATGGGATGCTTTTGGCATCAACCATATAAAAACAGCGGCGTATCATCCACAGACAAACGGTCTGGTGGAACGCTTTAACCAACCCCTTAAGCAGTTGCTGAGGAGGGGGTTAGAGGGGCAAATGGCAGACTGGGACATTATGCTCCCATTTGTCCTATACGCTAGCAGGGAACGAACGCAAACCTCCCTAGGAACATCCCCCTATGAACTTATGTTCGGACGGGCACCACGAGGGGTCCTGGACATCTTGAGAGACCAGTGGGTGGAACCGGGAGAGGAGGAAATAGGAGTTCCCCAGTTCCTTTACGGGCTACGGAGTCGCCTCCAGAGGGCATCTCAAGCCACAGATAGGAATTTACAAGACAGTAGGAAAATACAGAAGAAATATTATGATAGGGGTAAAAAACCTCGACAGTTGACCATGGGCGACAAGGTCGTGGTAATGGTCACTGATCCAGGGCCAAAATTTGAAGCCCGGTGGAAGGGTCCCTATGCGGTAGTGGACCGCAAGGGTCCCGTATCATATGTTGTCAAGAATGACAGGGGACGCCTTCAGACGTACCATATAAATGTGCTGAAACCATGGCACGAGAGGATGGCAACAATTAGCCACTTCAGCATAATACCTAAGCACAGTGCAGCAGGCACAGGTTCACAGGAACCCTGGGAGGAGGGTAACGCGCTATACAGCAGGTATGAGGGGAAGCTCATGAAGCCAGGGCAGATTCCGGGCTGTGCGCACAAAAGTTCACCATCCCGGAATATCTTAAGAGGGGGGATATGTGGTGCAGCAGAGGATACACAGCCCATGGAAGTACAGGTAAAGAAGAGCTTCCCTTAGATTCAGCGTTGAAAAGAGGCACTAGGCACACTGAAACAGTTGAGCAGGGAAAACTGTTACTACGTGCCAAACAGAAAGCTCATCAGGAACACCTGATTGCAAATCCCCACGTCACGTGCAGGGCTAGGGATTACATAAGACAGGGTTCCAGTCAGTGGAGAGAGAGGCAGGACACAACCCAGGAGGAGGGCAGAAGCCAGAGAGAGAGCAGCAAGAGGTGTGGCTACAGTCAGCTGAGCAGAAACCCCAGAGGAGTGCTGGGAGGAAAGTTTTCTGTCGGAGAACCAGGAAGTGAAGGTAGCTCCAGCACTCAGGAGAAGAGGTTTGAGGCAAGCTGCACTGGGAGAAGGCATGCCACCCGAGTTAGTCTTCAAGAGAAGCCAGGAGTGTCCTACCACACAGGAGATCGGTATGTGCCAGCACTAAGCACAGGTCAGTTTAGAAAGAGAGTGTTGGGGGATGGGAACTCCAAATACACGTGCACATTAAGAAATAGCTGCAAAGCTAATACTAACTTCACTACTGCACAACCAGCCTGGGAGGCTAGAGAGAAGAGATACAGGGAGCCAAGTGCCAAGACAATCCCTACAGCTAAAAGGAGGCATCCACGTGCTTACTGAGAAAGGTTTAAAACATATACGTGCCCCTGCCCAGAAACATCTGTATGATGGGTAGAAGATGGATGAAACCTTCTCCCATTAGGGGAACAAAGCCTAGTAGTAGACTTTCTACAAACTGGGATAGAGGAAGGCGTAGACAAGCCTCTGAAAGCAAGAGTGTCAGTAGTAGACTGAGCAGCCTGGAGTAAAGACTCCTTGTTTAAAGAGATTTTCTCCAGTGCAAGGAGCATTTCCCAGTGTATCTTGTACAGGTTTGTGCAAGTCTGAAGCTTGGAGCCAGGCTCTACGTCGTGCTCCTATGGCTATAGCAGAGGTTCTGCTAACAGACTCGAAAGAGTCTAGGGAAGCACAAGTAAGGAACTTAGAAATATTTTGAGCATGATTGACTAGTACAGAAAAATCTGCTCTTTTAGGCTCTTGGAGGAAAGGGGTCAAAAGTAATAAATCTTTTGTGACCTCCTTAAGAGATAATCCCATATAGAAGATATATGAAAGGATTCTTGCTGAAAGCATGGATGCCTGGAAAGTTTGACGTCCAAAGGCATCTAAAGTCCTAGCTTCACGACCTGGCCAACCAGAGAATGATGAGGTAGTTGAGGCTTTTGAAAACCTGGAGAAGGGGGCACCTTGTATAGAAGATCAGTTGCCCTAGAAGGTGGGGATATCATTAAAGGAGTTTCCCACGTTCTAAATAGGAGATCCTGCAAGGTTTGATGCAAAGGAAACATAATGACTTCCTTTGGATTGCAGGGAATCTGTCTAGGTTGTGGATCCCCTGGTGCAGGGACTTAACCAGGTATAGAAATGGCAAGTAACTTTGCCATGTCAAGCAGAAAAGCTTGAAAAGAAATCTCCCCAGAGGGGAGTCCTCGAGGAAGAGGAGGAAGAACTAGATCTGTTGAAGAACTAGCTGTAGCAGCCACCTGCTCATTCAGATTCTGTGGAATAGTAGATCTGGAGGGGTGGAGCATCGGATTATCTTTGAAAGATAGTTGTGGGTACCGATGAAAACCGGTACCACAACTCGTCGGTAGCAAGTCGTCCATGCTAGGGATGGATTCCAAACTCGGTATGGAAGGAAGCGAGCCGGCTAGCATGGGAGGTACCGACATCGATGCCGATGTCGATATCGGCACCGAGATCGGTACCGTCGGTGACACCGATATATGAAGATCAGTCTGTAATGGCACTATCGGTACTGTGGTAACCGAATGTGGCAGACCTTGATCATCGGTGGAATGTCTACGGTACCGTCTGAAGTCGGTACCGAGACGAGTTGGTACCCAGTCATCCAGACTAGAGATCGATTCTAGACTCGGTATCGAAAGAAGCGAGTCTATCGATGCATGTCGGGAGGGTACTGACGTGGATACCAGCATCGGTACCGGAACTGATGTGGGAAGATCAGTCGGTAGCGGCTCTAACGGCACCAAAGATACCAAGAGCGCTCGACAGCGATCATCGGTGTAGAATGTTTCATCCAGCACCATTGCCGATGCCGGGGTACCGGCACCGCTCAAAGAGGATACCACCACCGGGCATGGCTCAGGCATGTTCACCGAGGTAAAAACCCCGGGAACAACCTGAAACCCCGTTAGTGCTTTGGAGACAGAAGCCTCCCGCCGGGGTTTTAAAGCCAAAATGTCCTCGGGGGCAAGCCAAAAGGCATCTCTATGAAGGACATGAGATCTACCACCCGAGGACTGGCTAGTCTTTACAGACTTTTGTTTGGTTACCTGATCCTGCGAAAAAGAAGATGGAGCTGGTACCCTCAGGAGTGAGGGGAATGGCGTATCGAGTTGAGCTCAATGCTGAAAACTTCTTGCAGAAATAGAAGTGCAGGAGGGACAGTCCAGCGGATTGTGTTCAGGTCCCAAACATGAAAGGCACCAATTATGGGTGTCCAAAAGTAATTTGGTGGTGCCACAGTTAAAATACTTTCTAGTGGCTAGAATTTCCATGAGGGAAATGTAGAGGCCTAGCAGGCCAAAGCCTGTCAGACACCAAATAGGAACAAATTTCCTACAGAAGGAAATATTTGTAAAAGAAAAGAAGAAGAAAACACTGGCGGTACCGGTGCGTTGAGGGAAGGTAGACGCGACCACAGGAAAAAACAAAAAATAAAGGAAGAATTTTCTGCGGTGACAGGAGGACGTCCCGCGGCTCCGTGGAAAAATGAAAACTGAGGAGAGGCAGTTGGGAAAGGCGGGAAGGCAGCACGCAGGCATGTTGGGATGCTCCCAAAAGCGTTCTGATTGGACGCTGGGGAGCGTTCCCGCGCAGACTCCATCGGTACCGACGTACCCATATGTGAAGACTCATTCCTGCTTGTTCCTGGAGATAGGCCTTATCCAGGATTTTCGAAGGGCACCTACATGGACATGTCCAGACAACCCAGATTTTCACAAAATCCTGGTTAAAGGGGTCGACGGGCAGGCTATGAACTGCCGCGGCGCATAGCCTGCCTAATTGAAAATCGGGCTCCTTATGTTTTCCTCATGCTGTCTCTAATACAGAGACGAGTAACAGTTGATGCCCATAATAACAAATGATGCCACCAGGATCTAGCTCGTGAGTTTAACTCAGTTTGCAAGTAGTGTACAGTAGCATAGCTAAAATTTAATGGGTTTCTGGAGAGCCCTTTTATTTATTTTATTTATTTATTGCTTTTATATACCATGCTCTTGAAAATTAGTGCGGTTTACAGAGAACAGTGTTGTACAGAACAGGGGGGCCTGTTATGCACTTACATTGAACAGGTAATACAACTTGGATTTCAAACTGGGGTAACTATCTACAATATAAACATGAGTCGCTAGTTTTAACACCATGATAGTGGGTGCTAGGAGGATCCCTCTTAGAGTTCCAGTCAGGGAGCAGGGAAGGAAGATAGGGATATATCTGAGACAGTGTGTGGGGTATCTGAGACAAAGGGGTATGTTTACTAAACGGCAGTAAGGGAGCAGTGTTTTCCATGCCTTAACGGCAGCGATAAGGGGTTACCATGCGGTAAGTGTGCTGGGCGTTTCAGAGGCGTTCCGGCATTAAGGGGTGCTAGTGGACATTTAGCGGGTGGTAATGGTATAGCATATGGTAAGTTAAGCATGCATTTTACCACTCAAAAAAGGCTGCAACCCCAATGCAGGATAAAGGTGCATCAATGGAAGACAATCAGAATGTGATGGATGGATGGACAGGCGGTAGTTAATGGACCCCTCAGAACCTTTGCCTCATGATGTTGTACTGAGTTAGTGGGATGTACAGATGACACAGAAGAATAATGTATCGGTGTGGTCTGTATAATGAAAATGTCATTAATGTCATTTTTTTGCTTGGGGCTGTTTTGCAAAATGGGTTAGTTTTGTACATACTATGGCAATCGTGAACCTCACTTCTAAGCCAGGGTATGTGGAATATGATCTTAATCTCAAATTTACTGCTAATGCTTGGCGTAATACTTGCATCATGCAGAGAGCCTCCTGCTGGAGTTCATAAGATGTAACATGTATGGGTAGTTTGTCAAGATGCGCTTAGACATTCTTCTTTATCAGGCCTGTGGCTCCCAGTACAATGGGAAATATTTCTGTATCTTTCTGCCACATTTTCTTGGTCTCTTATTGCATTTCTTGATACTTGTTTTGCCTTTGAAAGGCATGAAGTGTGTCTGGGTGGAGTCAGTATTGATGTGGTCAGCAAAAGAAGGACTGAGCATGAGTGATGATGTAGAACCGTCACACGAGTGTTCTGCATTATCTGTTGAACAGTTGCACATGTGCTGGTACGTGTCATGGTGTTGCAGCTGTATGTCAAAAACAGCTGCACATGGAGGACTATGGTGAGTGTGGCTCAGTGGTTCTGATGGCGGTAACAGAGAGTGTGCTATGTCTGTGCGGGTGTGATGAACGCAAAAGGTCCGTATTGGAAATGACACATCCCTCCCATTTATACTAAAACAAGGGGTCCCCCAAGGATCCAGTTTATCCGCGTTACTATTTAACTTATTCCTTCAACCAATCTGCAAGATTTTTCAAAATCATGGAATTCATTATCAGTTATATGCAGACGACATTATGTGTTTCACTCCATTCAATCTATTAAACCCTAACTTCTCAAGATTAAGCAAATGCATCTCTGACTTAAAGACTTGGCTTTCAAATCATAACCTCATAATCAACCAATATAAAACTGAAGCCCTCCGAGTATTCACCAATGCCTCCTACACTCCACCTGCAACCCTCACGCTTGGTGATTTCACCCTCACTATTAAAAATCAAGTGAAATATCTCGGTCTTATCCTTGATCAAAACCTTACATTCCATGAACAGATAAAAAAAACCCGCTAATAAAATATATGCTAAATTACGCACAATTCAAAACCTCCAACCACTCTTAAACCCATAAGATAACATAAGACCTAGTCCTTAGTGGAACACCAGATCTAGTGCAAGAGATAAGGTTGTTGGGGCCACTTGGCAATAGTGATCATAGCATGATCGCCTTTGATTTAATTAGTGGAGGAGGGATAGTAAGTACTACCTTTTAACTTTCGAAAGGGAGACTATGATAAAATGAGGAAAACAGTTAAGAAAAAACTAAAAGGAGCAGTTGCAAAGGTTAAAGACGTACATCAGGCTTGGCTGTTGTTGAAAAATACTATCTTGGAAGCCCATTCCACGCTTTAAGAAAAGTGGAAGGAAGTCCAAAAAACTGCCAGCATGGTTTAAAGGTAAGGTCAGAAAGGCTGTTGTTGCCAAAAAAACATCTTTCAGGAAATGGAAAAAAGAGCCAAACAACGAAACCTGGAAACATCACAAGTCAAATGCAAGGCATTGATAAGGCAGGCAAAGGGAGAATTTGAGAAGCTGCTTGCTGCGGAAGCAAAAATGCGAAGTAAAGACCTTTTCAAGTACATTCGTAGCAAAAAACCTGTGAGAGAGTCAGTTGGTCCATTAGATGATAAAGGGGTTAAAGGAGCACTAAGAGGCGACAAGGCGATAGCAAAGAGACTGAATGAATTCTTTGCTTCAGTCTTTACTGAGGAAGATGTAGGGATGTTACCCATGACTGAAGTGGTATTTAAAGGTGCGGAAGAATTTAAGGAAATATCGATACATCGGGAAGATGTATTACAACTATTAGATAAGCTGAAGAGTAGCAAATCACCTGGGCCGGATGGTATACATCCAAGGGTGTTGAAAGAACTGAAATATGAGATTGCAGACCTGCTATTAGTAATCTGTGAACTATCATTAAAATCATCTCTAATACCTGAAGATTGGAGGATCGCCAATGTAACACCAATTTTTAAAAACGGTTCGAGGGGTGATCTGGGAAACTAGACACCGGTGAGCCTGACATCAGTACCGGGAAAAATGGTAGAAACCATCATAAAGAATAAAATTACTCAGCATGTAGATAGTCATGACTTAATGGGACCAACTTCAACAAAAATTCATTCAACAATTCACTTAAGTATCACTGTTCTGCAATTTTACTTGTGTCGCTCCTTAAGCCTCAGAAAATTGCCCACATAGCACTATGTCATACAGAAACTTTGTATATGTTTCTTGAATGTGCAAGGGCATTACATCAACGGCTTGTAGGAGTACTGAAAGACCCATAAAACTGTGGCCAATAATTCAATAGTTCAATAAGAAAAAATGAACTTAGCTCAATAAATGTTGTAGTCTGTCTCAGGCTTCACAGTCCTCCGGTTCTTTTTCTTCTTTTATTCAAAAGTGATTTACACAAACTTGCCAAACCTTGTATATAAAAGGAAAGGCAACGTCCCAACGCCAATGTTGAAGGCGCCCATGCGTTTCTCCACTCGGGGTTTATCAAGGGACCAGGTTAGAAAATAACAATCTAATGACAAAAATGAAAAAATATGACATCTTTAACAACTAAGTAATACTCTTGTAAAACTGCTACTGGAATGTCTAGAATATAAACAGCATATATGAAAAATACAAAAACCTGACGGTATCGCAGCTCACAAACTTCAACCTTCTAATCACCCGTGTCTTCTTCGGGCAGGCTAAGAACGCCGCGCATGCGTTCTGAATGAGCAAACCACCATTTTTAAAGACCAGCTCAGGTGCTGAGTGATGACCACATTAAGTACACACTGACCAATCAATGTTAAAATTGAGACCTTGGGGTTGAACGGTGTCCAAAGTGTAAATCCACCACTGTTCTCGATACAGTAATAACTGATCGCGTGATTTACCTTTTCCATCATGTAGAATGTGCTCAATGATCCAACAGCGAAGTTGTGAAAAAACGTGTTGCTCTGCAGAACAGTGTTCTACCAAGGGAGCTTCTCTCCGAACACAGCGCAGGCGACTCTCATGCTCCTTCATCCTGACTTTAAAGGAGCGAATCGTTTTGCCTATATATAATAGGCCACACGGACATTCCACTGCGTAGACAACATAGGTGGAATCGCAAGTGGTGGCTTGCCGAAGTTTGTAAACTTTGCCATGGTAAGAAAAAGTTGTACGTTCCGCAGTTATACCACAAATACTGCAGCTGCCACATTTTTTGTGGCCCATATGGGTCGTGTTAAAGTCTACTGACTCAGGCGAACGTAATCTGGTAGGACTCACATGCTCCTGTAAATTGCGGCTACGTGTCCAGACACAGCGAATAGATTTTTCCTGCAAACCAGGAATAGTGTGTAATACCGTGCTGTGTTTTTTAAGAATTTTTTGTATTTGAAAACTTATTGGAGAAAAATTTGTGATGAAGTTGATAGAGCGGTCTTTTTCTGAAGGGTCTATAGACTGTTTAGGAGATAATAACAAGTCCCGATTGTTATGAAGAGCCCGACAGTAGGCCCGCTGTATGACTGGAATAGAATAACCTCTGCTCAAAAAATTCTTCTTTAGCTGCTTGGACTGAAATTTAAATTTCTGTACGTCCGAGCAATTCCTACGATAACGCAAAAATTGAGATAGGGGTAAACTATCCTTGAGATGAGGTGGATGGGCACTGTCATGGTGAAGAAAGGTGTTTCTTGCCATTGGTTTTCGATAAATCGAAGTTCCCCAACCTTTGTCTTCCCTCGTGACAAGGACATCCAGACAAGTAATTTGATGTTGATGAAACTCACTAGTAAATTTGATGTTAATATCTCGGGAGTTCAGCCATTGCATAAAGCTTTCAAATAAAGATTCTGTCCCCTGCCAAAGCAGAAAGACGTCTATAGACCCTTTACAAACTTCGGCAAGCCACCACTTGCGATTCCACCTATGTTGTCTACGCGGTGGAATGTCCGTGTGGCCTATTATATATAGGCAAAACAATTCGCTCCTTTAAAGTCAGGATGAAGGAGCATGAGAGTCGCCTGCGCTGTGTTCGGAGAGAAGCTCCCTTGGTAGAACACTGTTCGGCAGAGCAACACGTTTTTTCACAACTTCGCTGTTGGATCATTGAGCACATTCTACATGATGGAAAAGGTAAATCACGCGATCAGTTATTACTGTATCGAGAACAGTGGTGGATTTACACTTTGGACACCGTTCAACCCCAAGGTCTCAATTTTAACATTGATTGGTCAGTGTGTACTTAATGTGGTCATCACTCAGCACCTGAGCTGGTCTTTAAAAATGGTGGCTTGCTCATTCAGAACGCATGCGCGGCGTTCTTAGCCTGCCCGAAGAAGACACGGGTGATTAGAAGGTTGAAGTTTGTGAGCTGCGATACCGTCAGGTTTTTGTATTTTTCATATATGCTGTTTATATTCTAGACATTCCAGTAGCAGTTTTACAAGAGTATTACTTAGTTGTTAAAGATGTCATATTTTTTCATTTTTGTCATTAGATTGTTATTTTCTAACCTGGTCCCTTGATAAACCCCGAGTGGAGAAACGCATGGGCGCCTTCAACATTGGCGTTGGGACGTTGCCTTTCCTTTTATATACAAGGTTTGGCAAGTTTGTGTAAATCACTTTTGAATAAAAGAAAAAAGAAGAAAAAGAACCGGAGGACTGTGAAGCCTGAGACAGACTACAACATTTATTGAGCTAAGTTCATTTTTTCTTATTGAACTATTGAATTATTGGCCACAGTTTTATGGGTCTTTCAGTACTCCTACAAGCCGTTGATGTAATGCCCTTGCACATTCAAGAAACATATACAAAGTTTCTGTATGACATAGTGCTATGTGGGCAATTTTCTGAGGCTTAAGGAGCGACACAAGTAAAATTGCAGAACAGTGATACTTAAGTGAATTGTTGAATGAATTTTTGTTGAAGTTGGTAACTTTTATCATTCACAAAATACGGCCGTTTGGTGTTTAGCATGACTTAATGGGAGACAGCCAACATGGCTTTAGACAAGGAAGATCTTGTCTTACTAATCTGTTATGCTTCTTTGAAGGAGTGAATAAACAGGTGGACAAAGGTAAGTCAGTTGATATTGTGTATCTGGACTTTCAGAAAGCCTTTGACAAGGTCCCTCATCAGAGACGTTTGGCAAAACTAAAGAGTCATGGGATAGGAGGCAGTGTACCATTGTGGATCAGGAACTGGTTAAAAGATAGAAAGCAGAGGGTAGGGCTAAATGGCCAATTTTCCCAATGGAGAAAGGTGAATAGTGGTGTACCCCAGGGATCTGTGCTGGGTCTGCTGCTTTTTGACACATTCATAAATGACCTGGAAAGTGAAATAATGAGTGAGGTTATCAAATTTGCAGATGACACAAAACTATTTAAAGTTGTTAAAACCCAAGAGGATTGTGGAAAATTGCAAGAGGATCTTGATAAATTGGAAGACTGGGCATCAAAATGGCAGATGAAATTTAATGTGGACAAGTGCAAGGTTATACACCTAGGGAAGAACAACCCAAACTATGGTTACACGATGCAAGGTTCCACATTAGGAACCACCACCCAGGAAAAAGATTTAGGCATCATTGTGGATACCATGTTAAAACCCTCGGCCCAGTGTGCAGCAGCGGCCAAGACAGGAAATAGAATGCTAGGTATGATAAGGAATGGAAAATAAAACAAAAGATATTATAATGCCTCTATATCATTCCATGGTGAGACCGCACCTTGAATATTGTGTGCAATTCTGGTCGCCGTATCTTAAAAAGGATATAGCGATTTTAGAAAAGGTTCAGAGAAGAGCCACCAAAATGGTAAAGGGGATGGAAGGATACTCCTATGAAGAAAGGCTAAAAAGGTTAGGGCTCTTTAACCTGGAAAAGAGACGGCTGAGGGGAGATATGATAGAAGTCTATAAATTAATGAACGGAGTGGAACGGGAAAACGTAGATCAATTGTTTACCTTATTGGAATATAGAAAGACTAGGGGACATGCAATGAAGCTACAGGGTAAACTATTTAAGACTAATAAAAGAAAATATTTTTTTATTCAACGTGTAATCAAACTCTGGAATTTGTTACCGGAGGATGTAGTAAAGGCTGTTAGTGTAGATGGGTTTAAAAAAGGTTTGGACAAGTTCCTGGAGGAAAGGTCCATAAACCATTATTAAGAAGGGACCCAGGATATCAATGCTTGAACCAATACAAGCATTGTGGAACCTGTGTCCCTTGGGGAAACTGCTAGGTACATATGACCTAGACTGGCCACTGTTGGAAACAGAATACTGGGCTTGATGGACCTTGGTCTGACCCAGTATGGCATATCTTATGTTATCTTATGTTAACCCTAGACGCTCACACATAACACCAATCCTCTTTGACTTACACTGGCTCCCCATCCTCTCCAGAGTCAAATTTAAAGTACTCACCCTCATTCATAAAATCATTTCCAACGAGTCAGCTCCATGCCTTTCCTCGCTCCTATCTAATACCAGCAACAACAGAACACGCCGCACCATCACCAAAAAACTCCTATCTATCCCTTCCTCCAAAAGAAAATGTAGCCAAACCACCTGTAATCGGAGATTCTCCCTTTATGCCCCTTCTATCTGGAATGCCTTATCACATGACCTAAGGAACTGTCCCAATTACCTTGATTTCCGGAAGAAATTAAAAACGCATCTCTTCCAGGAACATTTCTCCCTACTCACATAGCCCTCTCTAACTCCTCCTACAAATCTCTTTGTAAATAGTTTAGTAACCTGTTCCTGTTAATCATATATACCATTTCAATTTATGTTCTATGTATACAGTTGTAATTCAGTTGTAATTCACTGTCTGTTGCGTTCTATGGAAACCATCTTGAATTGTAGAAAGATGGTATATAAAAACTGTTAAATAAATAAATGTTGCAAATGTCATGGTACAGATGCAATTTGGGTCACTTTGTCCTAGAAGTAGGGGCACCATGGAGAAACTATTCGAGTGGGTCTGTTAGCTGCCTTACCTAGTCCCAAAATCACACAATCTACCAGATATGCATGGATGAAATAAATGTTCAAGTTTGTGTCGCACTCATAATATGGAGCAGCTAATGGTGTGTGACTATTGCAGCTGATGGGCATTGAAGGAGTGGGACATGGCTGCATGTACAAGATATATGATTCTGATTTTGCAATGCCTGGTTAAAGTTAGGGTGCCACATATCAGTCATGTGCCGCATGTGTATCATACATTTGCTGCCCCAACATCATCAGCCCTCTGCAATGTTGTACGGCCAAGGCCAGAAAGTATTGCTGTCAGATATGCATGACTGCAATGTGCATGCCTGACCTATGTTAAGCTCCATTGTGAAATGGCTACATTGGTAAATCAGACCTTGGTTTGCGGCTGACAGTAATGTGAGATGATGGTAACAGAACCCTGATGAGAACATGTGGAATGTGAATATTGGTCCA
Source organism: Ichthyophis bannanicus (assembly GCA_033557465.1). Lineage (NCBI taxonomy): Eukaryota > Metazoa > Chordata > Amphibia > Gymnophiona > Ichthyophiidae > Ichthyophis > Ichthyophis bannanicus. The sequence goes on from CM066050.1 coordinate 96,230,246, forward strand.
CTTTCTACAAAGACAGTGATACAAGCATAATAGTAAACATTCACAGAACCTTACAGAGGAGGTTGTATCAATTAAGGGAATGTGTGTTGCAGCAGACACTGCAGCTAAAGGTTGTCTATACAAAAGCAGTCCTGTGCTATGTGTCTGCATGTGGTCTATATATGGTATAGAGGGGAGAATGGTGTTTCTGACCCTAACTGAACTGCACAATCTATTTCACTCTGTGGCTCGCACAGGTGCCTTGGTCACAGTAGCTACAGTGTCTCTGGGTCCACAGCAGAGTGAAAAACAGTTTGCCTGTCGTATATTCATGATCATAATGAGCATGCTACATATACAGGGTGGCCCAAAAAAAGTGAGAACATCTCGTAAATTAAAAGCTTAAATAGTTTACTTATTTATCTTTTTTAGCTATATAACGCCTTTATTCCGACAATTTCCGGTCACCATCTTTTTCTTTTTAATTTGTCAATCGTTTACATCTGTCTTTTTGAATTTTTAATAACTTATATGCTACGAGATGTTCTCACTTTTTTTGGTCCACCCTGTATATCTATGAGCATGAATATAGACATGGGGACCTTGTGTAATACATATCCTGCATTATTTTGGCCCGAAGAATGAGGAGGGTTATCAAAAACACCCATTACAAACACTGGGCATTGAACCGGTGTATGGTGTGTCCAAAGAACTGCTCTAACCAGCATGCTAAACAAGCACAACACCTGACATGGGAAGAAATACTAACAAAGGGCATGTATGTATCTGTGTGTCATATATAAACAGCCTCATAGATCCATATCACTCTTATACGATGTGGCTGCACCTTCAGTATATGTGTATAAGGACAAAAAGATTAACAATGTTGATTGAACCCAGTGTATGTGTATAAGCAAAAGAATTATTCATAATGGGGGGGTAGAACCAGGCTCTGTCATGTCCAAGTACAGTGCCTTAACCATTATGCTGAACCTGCACAACACCGCTAATTGGAAGATGTGCTAATAGCGGGTATCTGTGTGATATTTAAAAAGAGGTTGATAGATCCACATAACTCCTGTAGGATGTGGCTGCACGTTCAGTATATATGTGATGGAGTCCCACATTGGCCCTCTCTGTCAGGATCTATTCTACCCAGCCTCTCCACTGTGTGGGCCATGCATTAGCTGCAGTCACATTACCAATACTCTGTAATGGGTCACAGCTGAAGCAACACACTCTGCCTGTCTGATAGTCTGGATTGAAAAGAGTATGCATCAAATATCTTACAGTGCACAGGCCCAAGGGTGCATGGGGCTGTGCTGAAAATTCAATCCTTTGGACGGGATCTCCACCAGCACAGAGCAATGTTTAAAAAAAAGGAGCCTGTGGGTACTGGACTGGAAGTCTGCTGTGTCTAAAGACAGCATTTTAACTATCATGCTAAACCTGCATACCAACAAGTATGGGAAGAATGACAAATAAAGGGAAAGTACTTCTCTGCCAGTAATGTACCAACAGGTTGACAGATTCACATCGCTTCTGTAGGATGTGGCTGTATGTGCACTATATATGTGATGCAGGGCAACACCACCTTCCCCAGTTAAGATCCAATCTCCCAAGTGTGTCCACTGCGTGGCCTATGCATCAGCTGGGGTCACATTAGGGACAATTTGTCAAGAGTGTAATAAGCATCCTTGAAATATATCTGAGTATTAATAAGGAGATGGCTACATTATCTAATGCAGACCCTGCACCCGTGTATTGCATTGAAAAATGTTGCTCCCTGCCAAACATCTTTTTCTGCCCCTGTCCTACCACAGAATGCCCCTAACACACCCTGATGCCAACCACGTAGCATATGGCCATGTTAGGGAAATCTGTGGCATTTCCCAAAGCTAACACCGGTGTAGGCACCTTCCCAAAGTCACAAGTCATTTACACAGGTAACTAGGATATTTATCTGTGTAAATGCCTTTGCAAATTTGGCCCATGATCTATAATGTTAAGATGAAGGTAGTTATGAGACGTACATGTCGGTGGAGTAGAAAACCTGTCTATCACAAGTGCAAACTCAGCTCAATAAAGCAGCTTTGGGATGTCCCAGTATGGCCCTACTTCCATGCTGCTTACATGGAATGCACACTCTAAGCAATGTCTGAAGATCCTGATAAGCACATCATTAAATGACCTTTGCCAGGTGTGTGACACATTGTCATGAGATGCACAAGATGAAGCACACATGTGACTCTGTAAGCTGCATAAAATCCAAAGACAAGATTTTTATTTTACAAAAATAGGTCAACATGGTTTGTGTATTGGCTAAACATGAAATTTATGTCATAGTAATCTTCACAAAATACGCAGAATGTGAGGTAACTGTGTCACAACATATTCATGTATACACACATATGCACAAATGATACAGTGACACCCTGTTTGCAGAGGATTACTCCTGGAAAGAGAAGATACAGGTTGTTGTGATGCACCTTACGGGGATGTGTGACAGCTTGTCTTTGACAAATTGCCCAGTTCAAGGGTGTCAAGGAAATCACACACCCTCTACACAATGGGCCCAATTCTATCCCGGACGTAGATCTCTTTTGTACGTCCGGGCTGAGCTGGATATAAAAAGGAGATCACGATTCTGATCCCGCAGAGCACGTCTACCCCTGTGGGATCAGAATCGCAAACAGGCATGTACGTGCAGTCCCAGCCTGCACGTACATGCCCTGTCCGACTAACTCAGTCCGGGCATTTAAATAGAGCTGCAGCACCATGGCATCATATTGCCATGGCACCGCAGCTCCATTTAAAAGTCGTGATGTCAGCTGCCTGCAAAAAAAAAGAGTTAATTCTCCACAGCCCGACCCCCAATCCAGCCTCCTAAAGCCAGGGTTAGGCTGTGGGGAATTAACTCTGGCCCCTCAGCTCCATCCGCACCCTGATGATGACAACAAATAATGGCAACAAAGAATTGGCCCTGTACGTCCAGGGCTGGTGACCGTCCACTGCCCGCCCACTCTCCGCCCCCAGGCTGCCTCTTCCCCACCCCCGATTAACTTCCCTGTACAATCGACCCCAAATGTGCCTCTGCTGTTACACACCCAATGTGATGCTGTTTTGTGCAAAAATGTTTCTGCTCTGTGATACAGCCATGGCACTGACATGGTAATATAAGCAAAGTATAAATGACCGTGAGGATTGGTTGACTGCAGTTGTCAGTGCTGTGGCAGCTGCAAAGTCTGCTGGCACTAGTCTCTGACTCCCAGCCTGTATTGGTGTGTGGAGGACAACACCTATCGCCAAGTCCTTTCACGCAGCCATGGGTATCTGCATAGAGGCCAGGGGTTTGGTGATGATGGTAGAATCCATAGTAAGTTACTGTGAGAGCTAGGGAGTGCCAAGGGGCCTCTCCACTCCTGCGTTGGACTCTATTGCCAGATCAGTGTAACCCTTCTGGATGCCCTTGTCCACCACTTAGATATCAACGTGCTTTCAACATATGCATCATGACTGTTTGCCTCCCCATCTTTGGCATCACCATCCTGGATGTAAGCTGATATTTCCATTTGCATGTCCTGTGCCTTTGTATTGAGACTGTTCATCTGAAAAGAAGCATTACATGGCATTGTGTTTCAGCACCACAGGAAAGTCACCACTGAAAGTGTACTTTGCACCTCCCCTCACCATTAACAGCACCTGAGCTCTCAGGTAACGGATTTCCACACCCAGAGCAACGAGAAGGATAGTTGTGTTTTCATTTTTTTTCTCTGAACATTAATTTTTGGAGTAATTAATAGTTTTAGATATTTAGATGTCTGTTAAGAATGTTTCCTTATCTGGTCATAGTTGTGTTATGGCATATTATTGTTAATGAAGCAGTACTGCATTCAGAATCTTGGGAACATTATGGGGAACACCCACATATTTTTGAGTCACACTTACACTCAGTCACAAAACACTTTAATCTGTCAGATTGTGCTGTTTGCCTTCCAACTGTGATAGCCACTCAGCATAGGTTTCTGCTACAAGCTAGGCCTAAAACCTTTCAAGAGTTTTGTGACATAGCTTTTAATCTAACCACTGTACCATGGTCTTATACAACCACAGACCCTAGAGTGATTAGCCCTATGCCTCTAATGTCCCCTCCAATATGTTTTACGGCTCAAAATACAGGGAAAAAGGTAGGGGACACTCCTTGGAACATTTGCAAAACAGTAATGCTACATAATTCCTCTACCTGGTATAAAAAATCCCATATAAGAAGTTCCTTTATTTCAGTAGTACTGTACAATTAGTGCCAATTCAAGGGAACCAAGTACATGATCATGAATTGTTACACTATAATAGTACTGGATACCCAATCCCTTTGAATGACTCTAGTTCAGACCTAGACATACTTAACTGGAGTTGTCCCGATGGAAGTGGTGGGGGCAAAAACGGTGACGGAATTCAAAACAGCATGGGACAAGCACAGCGGATCCCTTTACAGCAACAGGATAAAAACAAAATAAACGGAATCATCTGACTTCTCAACAAATAGGGGTGACCTACATGGAGTGGTGGGTCCACCCCTAAACAAAGACATGGGGAGGGGTGGCCTGCACAGAGTGACAGGTGCACCTACTCTTACCGTATTGCTGGGCAGACTGGATGGACCATGCTGGTCTTTATCTGCCATCATTTACTGTATTACTATGTTACCATCCCTGGGAACGTAATCTATCTGTAGGAACTGAAGAGATGAGTATTACTCAGTGGGCTTTGAATAAATGTACACAGAATGTATCTTGTCCCCACAAGTTGACAATTTGGGAAATTGGGTTAGTGGCTTTAGAAGGAGATTATTTTGTGTGTGGTAATCTTGCATATACAGAACTGCCTAGAGGTTGGTCAGTTACTTGCTATGTTGGCCAGTTAGATACCCCATGGCGATTTTTACCGTACCAAAATGTTACTTTATTCTTTAAGAAGAAAAAGAAATATTTCCCCTCAGAATAAGGCCATAGCAGCTGCACAGCAACTAGTAGACTCTACAAGTCCTTTAACTAAATCTCAGATTGATGTATTTATGGGTACTGTATGGCTTTCAACCTTTGGAGCAATAGCCACAAGAGAATATGGTACCCAGATTATGCGGTTATAGGCAGTTGTTGAACTTAGAGAGACAATTAGTGTGTTACAAGGTGCAGTGGACAAGGTGCCTATGCAGCCCAGAATCGCATAGCTCTAGACTACCTCCTAGCGAAGGAAAATGGAGTGTGTGGATTAATCCTTGATCATTGTTGTTCTCTGCTGGATAATGAAGGAAAGGTAGTGAAAGGCCTACTAGATAAGGTTAGAAACCGTACTTTTGTCCCAAGTAGTAGTTATGTAAGTACTTTTTCCGATTTCTTTGATTATGTTTCTTCTTTCTGGAATTCATTGTCTAAGCCCCTGCGAGGCATGTTAGCATCACTGTTTAGATTTTTTTTGGGGGGGGGAGGTTATTTTAGGAGCATTGAGGGGGTTTTATTTTAGGAGTCAGTGGACTCTTTGATCCCTAGGATGATGTTGCAGATTGGCCCAGAGTCTATTTACAATACTTCCTTAATATCAATGTCTGAGTTTCCTTACCTTCGAAATGATTCTTTGCAGAATCAGAGGGGGGACTGAAAGGAAGCTTGACTGTACAGGGCTGTGTACACTGCGAGGGTACTTAATAGCATAAGAACATAAGATATGCCATACTGGGTCAGACCAAGGTCCATCAAGCCCAGTATCCTGTTTCCAACAGTGGCCAATCTAGGCTATACGTACTTAGCAGTTTCCCCAAAAGACACAGGTTCCACAATGCTTGCATTGGGTCAAGCATTGATATCCTGGGTCCCTTCTTAATAATGGTTTATGGACCTTTCCTCCAGGAACTTGTCCAAACCTTTTTTAAACCAGCTACACTAACAGCCTTTACTACATCCTCCGGTAACAAATTCCAGAGTTTGATTACAAGTTGAGTGAAAAAATATTTTCTTTTATTAGTCTTAAATAGTTTATCCTGTAGCTTCATTGCATGTCCCCTAGTCTTTCTATATTCTGATAACGTAAACAATCGATCTACATTTACCCGTTCCACTCCGTTCATTAATTTATAGACTTCTATCATATCTCCCCTCAGCCGTCTCTTTTCCAGGTTAAAGAGCCCTAACCTTTTTAGCATTTCTTCATAGGGGTATCCTTCCATCCCATTTACCATTTTGGTGGCTCTTCTCTGAACCTTTTCTAATAACGCTATATCATTTTTAAGATATGGTGACCAGAATTGCACACAATATTCAAGGTGCGGTCTCACCATGGAAAAATACAGGGGCATTATAATATCCTTTGTTTCATTTTCCATTCCTTTCCTTATGATACCTAGCATCCTATTTGCTCTCTTGGCCGCCGCTGCACACTGGGCTGAGGGTTTTAACATGGTTATCCACAATGACGCCTAAATCTTTTTCCTGGGTAGTGGTTCCTAATGTGGAACCTTGCATCATGTAACCATAGTTTGGGTTGTTCTTCCCTAGGTGCATAACTTTGCACTTGTCCACATTAAATTTCATCTGCCATTTTGATGCCCAGTCTTCCAATTTATCAAGATCCTCTTGCAATTTTCCACAATCCTCTTGTGTTTTAACAACTTTAAATAGTTTTGTGTCATCTGCAAATTTGATAACCTCACTCGTTATTCCCTTTTCCAGGTCATTTATGAATATGTCAAAAAGCAGCAGACCCAGCACGGATCCCTGGGGTACACCACTATTCACCTTTCTCCATTGGGAAAATTGGCCATTTAACCCTACCCTCTATCTTTTAACCAGTTCCTGATCCACAATAGTACACTGCCTCCTATCCCATGACTTTTTAGTTTTGCCAAAAGTCTCTGATGAGGGACCTTGTCAAAGGCTTTCTGAAAGTCCAAATACACTATGGGGCATGTTTACTAAACTGCGGTAACGTTACAGACCGCGCTTTATGTAACATTAACGATCGTTAACGTCCCTGGCCACGGTAAACAACGCAGAGGGTAGAGTGAGGGCAGGGGAAAGGGGTCAATGGGCGGGGAGTGGGCAAAGAGAGGCTCCCTGCACACTAACATGCTGAACTGAAGGGCTGAATCCTACCGTGAATGAAAACCTGCCGTTAGATGCACATTTGCAGGAGAGAAACCATCTCAGTGTCAGCAATGTACAGCATAGACAGGAAGCCCAAGAAACATGATAGTAGTGTTCCATTTCCAGCACCAGCATAGTGCCCAAGTATGAAAGGCCACTATGACGATGGTGCAAGTGGGGCATAGGGGGCTGCAGGCGGGACATATAGTGGGGGCAAAAAGAAACAGAGTGGACTAGGCTGGGGCCTAGGTGGCACATACAAACATAGAAACCGGAAATCAGCATGACAGCAGCTGACAAAGGCCAAACACAATCCACCTACATCTACCTGGTCCACCTGAGCTAACAGTTGCCGGGGCACTGACCTTACATCCCCCCAGCCAACCCTCCCCCAAGCGGAAGGAACAGACTATTGATAGGCAGTGATGAGGGGGATGTGAGGATGCTCATGTATGCTCCATGCTCCAGAACCCACTCCCCAGGCGACCACCTACCCACACAGTGGATGGCCTGGGACTGCACACTACCAGCACCGACAGCATATGGCCATGTCAGCATGGCAGGGGGGGGGTGTGCCCGTGCTGGAGGGGGCAGTGGCACCTGCCTGCAGTGGACCTAGGCCATGCCCTGTACCAGTACGTGGTGTGCAGTGCAACATAAAAGGTCTGGCTGAGGAAAAGTACAGGTAGCCCCAGGGACCACCAGTGTGGTGCAGTACACCCAGCCAGTGTGTCCAGAAGCAGAGGGTCACAGGTTCAAGCCCCAGTTGTGGTTCCTGCAGAGCATGTCCCTATGCTTTACCCTACAATGCAGATACAACAGCAATATGTGCAAAGCCCAAAGCAGCAGCAAACAGGGGTACAAACACCCACTCACACAGGCTCCACAATCCAAAGATGCATGGAGAGTCAGGCTGTTGGCCCCAGCATTGAGCTGCAGTTATCACCAGGGCACTAGTACTACCTCCTGAACAGTTTATCAATGTCGGCACTGTGATCAGGACCAGTGTGGCGGGCAGGATTGCCAACCACCCCTATCTTTGCACAATGCTGCAATGGGAGTGTGTGTGTGTTTATGTCTATCCATTGTTTTGTGGCTGCCCACACCTCACCGGGCCCACAATGTCCCACTGTTACCAGCGTTAGCCTGAATATGTGCATAATGAGGAGCAAGGTTTTGTGGGTATGGCCCGGACAGGGCGGATTGGCCAGGATGCATCTTCACAGGGTGTGGGGCAATGGCTGGGACACTGTAGTGCCTGACCACTGCCTGCATGGACAGGGTGGCCACAGCATGGCATGCTGGGAAGGCACTCACTCTGACCGAGCAGTGACCATGGCATGTCTAGGTTCCCACATAGCGCTCTACACTATCTGCCTTCAATGATCCTGTTGTGTTCCCAGTGCTGGGGTCCTAATCACTGAGATGCCTGCTTGGTGCACATAGTTTCTCTGTGAACATGCACTATGGATTGGCTAGTGGACTGTCTGCAGTTAGATTGTGCATGGTTGGAACACCTATATGGTGCAGTCTGACTGTGCTGTCTGCTGGTGACTGGCAGACAGTGGTGTGAGGCAGTTGGGGTTTTCCAGAGCTAATGCCATCATTGCTGTTGGTCTGCCCCAGCCACCGGTATGGCTCTGGACCACCAACCCTGGAGGGCTGTCGCATACCAGCAGGATGGAGATTGCTTCACGGGGGCTAGGGCACCTATCCCTTACCTACTGAAAGGGTGATATGAGCCCTTTGGGGTATGTAGTGTATACCACTTTGACCTATCACGGCACTGCTACATAAACCTTATGCAAGTCTGGAAACCCCTCTGCCTTGATAACAGATGCCCATGTCAGCCAGACCCTAACACAGGGTACACACTAATCTGGGTGGTGTCTGGTCCCAGAGGGTCACATGTGACTGCAGAATAAAGATGGACACCAAATTACCTTCAGCTACACTGCAAGGAACACCTGCCACACACTGGTAGTGATGGGGATGTACAGCAGGGCCTATCTCTAGCACCACATGTACTGCGGACCTAGTGCTGGGCACCCATCCTATCCCTCAGGGAAAACACAGAACCTGCACAATGGCATGGTCTGGAGCTACTCTGTGCCAGTTTCACACACTGTCAGTTCGTCTTTCCAAGCTGAGGTACCGGAGAGGTACAGACCCCATTTATACAAGATACTCTACCTTACCTATCGGCTGATTCAGTTGATCTTGAAACACAAGTAACCAATTGGAACCGCATTATTTCCAATGCAGCCAGATCAAAAGACATGAGACAAAATAAACCAAGGATTAATAAGCTTCATCACAAACCATGGTTTTCAATAGCTATACGTCAGATGAAAAGGGAACTCAGAAGACTAGAGCGTAAATGGAGAAAAAACAAACAACACAACAGAATCAAGGCAGCAATACTTAACAAAACAAAAGCAATATGACGAACTTATTACGAACTCTAAAAAAGAATACCACACAAATATAATAAATTCTTCCATCAACAAACCTAGAGAGCTCTTTGAAATTGTGAAAGGTGTAACAAAAGAGCAAAAAACAGAAGGTGAAGTTCAAATTGAACCGCAGAGTTATGCAGTTTATATCAAGGAAAAGTTTCACTCTAAGGAACAAACAATATGTAGTTTTAACTTGCATTCAGTCTCAAATACCAGAATCTGGGATACATTCCACTCTCCTTCAAATGAGCAACTCTCTCACATCATTTCTTCCATAAATACAAGCACTTCTCCCACTGATCCATGTCCAGTTTCATGGATTAAGACCACAAAGTCAAGTTTCATTCACTACATACATAACATTGTGCAAAGTTCCCTCACTCAAGGTTTTTTACCAGAGCAATTAGACCAATCCCAAAAAAGACAACACTAGACAAGAATAACCCGGCCGCATACCAACCAAGATCTAATATACCCTTTTTAGCGAAAATCATTGAAAAGATGGTGCAATTACAACTTCAAGAACACATTGATGTTCATGCACCTTTAGATGACAACCAACATGGTTTTCGCCCAAACCACGGAGTGGAAACTTTAATGATTTACCTTTTTGACTGCACACTCCGTATCTTAGATGACTTCAGGAAGGGTATTATAATGATTTTTATAGACATTTCTGCTGCTTTTGACTCTGTAGATCACAAAGGGTTACTAGATAGACTAGTGGAGATTGGTCTATATGGAACCACATTAAAATGGTTTCATTCCTATCTGACAGAGAGACATTTACAAGTAAAGATAGGGCAAAAAACATCTCAACGCATAAGACTTACTCAAGGAGTACCACAAGGTTCAGCACTTTCATCTCTTCTGTTTAATATTTACATACTGCCAATATGCAACATTCCGATGAAATATGGCATTAAATATACAATTTATGCTGACGACATTATGATATTTACTACAGTCTCTATTGATAACCCAGACTATTCAAGAATTACTGAATGTCTCTCAGAAATGTCTCAATAGTGTATCGCTAATAACATGGAAATCAATTTTAGCAAAACAGAAGCTTTATTTGTATCTCGTAATCATGCTTTTGCACATCCACCTGACATCAGGATAAAAAGTTCAGTTATTCCTATCAGATCTGAAGTAAAATATCTTGGTGTGACACTGGACACTGAATTGAGTCTAAAATCGCATATAAATAAAACAATCAGAAGTGCCTATTACAGAATGAAGATTATCAGAAGACTAAGGCCTCTTCTTGAGACAGTTCATTTCCGAAATGTTTGTCAAGCATTAATCACCCCATTACTTGACTTCTGCAATCCCATATACCTGGGTTTAACTAAACAATCTATTAAGCCTTTACAACTCGCACAAAACACTGCTGCACGGATTATTTTTGGATTATCAAGTAGTGAGCACATTACTCCCATCATGAAAGAACTTCATTGGTTACCCATAGCATCTCGTATCAAATATAAAACAATAATTTATATTTTTAAGATCAAGCAGAATTGTTCTGCAGAATGCCTGACTTCTCTTAGTCAGTCAGATACAAGCAATAGACCAAGAAGAGGTTCTTCCAATAGATTCAGCACATCAAATGATTTTAGAAAATCTCGTAAGGAGACATCAGAGAGGGCATTTTCTTTTGCGGCGCCTAACATTTGGAACTCTCTACCAAGTGACTTAAGAGCAAATCAAGACCTAAACGACTTTAGGAAGCAACTGAAAACTGTTCTGTTTACTGAATACTACGGTTTTTAGAAAGACCAATCATATATATGTTGTATAATAGCTCACACTTTAATATAGCTCACAATGTAGATAGGATATAGTGTAATAGAAACAACTGTACTATTTTCAGCAAACTATGTAAATATTATCATTGATTAAATAAATAAATAAATAAATCTGCTGATCAGCTGTAGACAGCTATTCAGAATGTGCATTGTATCATGGGTACTGGTGGGGTTACCCTATCTTGGCACTCAGAGCAGACAGTTTGTGCTGTGACCTGCAGTCCTTCTGTACCCAGCCATTGCTGTGACATACACCACAGAGGTATAGCCTACTGGTTAATACAATGCCATTCTCGGCAGTGTTCATGGGTTCAATTCCTCATTGTTGCCTCTTCTCATGCTGTTACCCCATGTCCTGCACTGCTACCCTTTCCTGCATTGCGCCTCTTCATTCTTGCCTCACCTGTGCCTGATCTGCATGGCACCACCACTCCTCTGTCCACCCATCATTTTAACTATCCTGCCACCTCTGCCTCCACTGGGGACACGTATTCCCATTGTTTGCCACCAACTGTCTTTCCAGTACTTTACATTGCCAACACCCTGTGCTGTGGTGCTGTGGTACTGTTGCCCCCACCATGTTTGTCATCAGTACTGGCATCCACATGGGATGCCCGCAGATATGGCAGGTCCAGCGGCTCCCAGCTCTCCCTCCTTCACTCACCTGTTCATTGCCTTTCCTGAGTGCTCTATCTAGTGTTAGGGCTACATGTCTCTGTTCCTCATAGGTCATGCATGTCATCCTGCAGCACCTTGCAGCCCTTAGGCCACACTAACCTAGGGCATAATAACCTTGTTAGGACACCATGTAACCTATGGTTCCATAACCCAGGGTGCCCTCTAAGGTGCACTGTCCAGGGGTGCCTAATACGGCGCTTAGCCTAAGGTACCCTACTGTATAGGGCACCTTACAGGGTACCTAACAAGGCACCTTATAAGGCACCTTACTTATAGGGTACCTTACAAGGCACTCTACAAGGAACCTTATAAGGCACCTTACTTATACGGCACCTTACAAGGCACCCAACAAGGCACCTTACTTATAAATCACCAATCCAATTTCTCCAGCCCTCGAATTGAAGAACCATTATTCAGACCTGGAAGTGGAGGAGGTGAAAGCATCCCTGGAAAGGGAAGAACCAGAGCTCAAGAACCCCAAAATTGCAGAATCAGTGACCACAAGGAAGCGAAGGGTAGTGGTGGTTGGAGACTCTCTTCTGAGGGGTACTGAGGCATCCATCTGCTGACCAGACTTGATGTCCAGAGAGGTATGCTGTCTGCCTGGTGCCAAAATCCAAGATGTTACAGAGAGTTTGCCGAGACTCATCAAGCCCACTGACTATTACCCAATGTTGCTAATCCATGTTGGAACAAATGCTACTGCTAGGTATCCCTCGAAACGTATCAAAAGTGACTTCATGGCTCTGGGACAGAAGGTGAAGCAGTTAGGTGCACAGGTGGTGTTCTCTTCAATCCTCCCTGTTGAGGGTAAAGGCCAAGGCAGAGAGGCTCGCATTCTGGAGATGAATGCATGGCTGCGTGGATGGTGTCATTGAGAGCGTTATGGTTTCCTAGACCATGGGATGCTGTTCCAAGGGATGCAGAGCAGAGATGGCATCCATTTGTCCAAGAAAAGGTCAACGCATCTTCGGTAGTAGACAGGCTAATCTACTGAAGAGGGCTTTAAACTAGATTCATTGGGGATGGGTGAAGAAAGCCCCCAGGTAGGTGATATATTAAATATTTTTATGGAAATGGGTAACAGGGGTAACATATGGAAAGCAGTGTATATAAATGCCCGTAGCATGGGAAATAAGATCCCTGATGTTGAAGCTTTGGTGGGAGTGGCTGACTTGGATTTAATGGCAGTTACAGAAACATGGTTCACAGAAAACCATGATTGGGATGTACTGGCTATACTTTATTCAGAAAGGACAGGGTAAGAAGAAGGGGAGGAGGAGTGGCACTATATGTAAAAACTACCATTAAAGCTCTGGAATTACAGAGCTTAAAAGGGAGAGAGGAGGCATTGTGGGTTAAACTAGAAAGAGGGAAAGAGAAATCTATTTGCATTGGTGTGATATACAGTCCTCCCTCACAAGAGGAAGAAGTGGACAGAGAGTTAATTGAAGATATATGCAGCATTGCTAGGAAAAGGGAAGTGCTACTGATAGGAGATTTCAATATCCCAGATGTTGATTGGCACATTCCTGCTGCAGTATCATCTAGAAGTAAGGAGATCCTGGATTCTCTACAGGGAGAACTATTCAGGCAATAGGTAACAGACCCCACAAGTGAAGGGGCCATACTGGACTTGGTGCTTACCAATGGTGAAAGTGTTTCTGATGTTGTAGTGGGAGATCATGATTACCAGATGGTGTGGTTCAGTATTAGGACTAGGGCTGTTAGAATCCATTCAAAGGTGAGGATCTTAGACTTTAGGAAGACTAACTTTGCCAAGATGGGCCAATACCTCAGGGAGTCGGTAGTGGGATGGGAACAGCTGGGGGATGTAGAAAAACAGTGGATAAAACTGAAAGGGGATAATTTAAAGCGTAAACAACCTTTTTATTAAAATGGTTAAAGGTAAAAGGAAAAGGAGACCACTATGGCTTTTGAAAGAAGTAGCTGAAAAAGTGAAGAAAAAGAGGGAGGCCTTCATGAAATACAAGATATCACAGAGAGAGAAAGACAGGCATCTATATTTGGAAAAACTTAGAGAAGCTAGCAAAGTAGTCAGGAAGACAAAGATTCAAAAGGAGGAGGAAATAGCCAATGCAATAAAATGGGGGGATAAGACGTTTTTCAGATATGTTAGTGAGAAGAGGAAGGGCAAAAGTGGTATTGTCAGACTCAAGAGTTCAGGGGAGGAATATGTAGAAGCTGATAAGGAAAAAGCAGAATTGCTTAACAAATATTTCTGTTCTGTGTTCACAGATGAAGAACCAGGAGAAGGACCTCAGAAAACACCCACAAACAGGAACAGAAGTGAGGGACATCTTGAACAATTGTCAGAAGACTATTCGTGAGAAAATAGCTCAACTTATAGTAGACAAAGTGATGGGACCGGATGGGATACACCCTAGAATACTGAGGGAACTTGGGGACATTCTAGCAGCTCCACTGACTGACCTTTTCAATGCTTCATTGGAGTCGGGAGTGGTGCCATACGACTGGAGAGAGGCTCATGTGGTGCCTTTACACAAAAGCGGAAGTAAGGATGTGGTCGAAAACTACAGGCCGGTTAGTTTAACTTAGGTGGTGAGTAAATTATTGGAAACGCTGCTGAAAGAGAAAATAGTGAGGTTTCTGGAGTCCAACGGATTACAGGATCCGAGGCAGCATGGATTCACCAGAGGCAGGTCTTGTCAGACAAATCTGATCGATTTCTTTGATTGGGTGAGCAGGGAGTTGGACCAAGGGAGAGCCCTAGATGTGGTGTATTTAGATTTCAGTAAAGCCTTTGACACTGTTCCTCACAGGCGACTTATAAACAAACTGAGCACCCTAGGGATGGACCCTAAAGTTACTGCTTGGGTTAGAAATTGGTTGGGTGGGAGGCGACAAAGAGTACAGGTAAATGGAGCTCTTTCTGAGGAGAAGGATGTTTCCAGTGGTGTGCCCCAGGGATCTGTCCTTGGTCCGATTCTTTTTAACATCTTTGTTAGTGATATAGCAGAAGGGCTGTCGGGTAAAGATTGCCTCTTTGCAGGTGATACCAAAATCTGCAGTAGAGTAGAGTAGACACCCAGGAAGGTGTAGATAACATGAGGAGGGATCTAGCTAAGCCTGAATGGTCTAGAATTTGGCAGCTGGGATTTAATGTTAAAAAATGTAAGGTCATGCTGTAGCAATCCAAGGGAGCAATATAGTGTAGGGGGTGAAGTACTTTTGTCCACTAAAGAAGAGTTTGACCTAGGCGTGGTTGTGTCTGATGATCTTAAATTAGCTAAACAGGTAGAAAAGGCGACGGCAAAAGCTAGAAGGATGCTTGGGTGCATACGGAGAGGAATGGCTTGCAGAAAAAAGGAGGTGAAAGTGCCTCTGTATAAGTCTTTGGTGCGACCTCATTTGGAGTATAGTGTGCAATTCTGGAGACCACACCTTCAAAAGGATGTGAACAGGATGGAGTTGGTGCGGAGGGTGGCTACTAAAATGATTAGTAGTCTTCATTATAAAGCATATGAGGACAGACTTAGGGATCTTAATATGTTCACCTTAGAGGAAAGGCGGGATAGAGGTGATATGATTGAGATGTTTAAATACCTCCATGGCATAAATGCTCAGGGAGAGAGCCTCTTTCAATTGAAAGCAAGTTCTACTACGAAGGGACATGGGATGAGGTTGAAGGGAGATAGATTCAGGAGTGATGTGCAGAAATATTTCTTTACGGAAAGAGTAGTGCAACCATGGAATAGTCTCCCAATGGAGGTGGTAGAGATCAGGACAGTAACTGAATTCAAAAAAGCATGGGACAAATAAAGAGGATCTCTAAAGGTAAAACCGACCAGAGGGGAAGCCATATTAGACCTAGTCCTTAGTGGAACACCAGATCTAGTGCAAGAGATAAGGGTGTTGGGGCCACTTGGCAATAGTGATCATAGCATGATCGCCTTTGATTTAATTAGTGGAGGAGGGATAGTAAGGAAATCCACAGTACTACCTTTTAACTTTCGAAAGGGAGACTATGATAAAATGAGGAAAACAGTTAAGAAAAAACTAAAAGGAGCAGTTGCGAAGGTTAAAGACGTACATCAAGCTTGGGTGTTGTTGAAAAATACTATCTTGGAAGCACACACCAGCTGTATTCCACGCTTTAAGAAAAGTGGAAGTCCAAAAAACTGCCAGCATGGTTTAAAGATGAGGTCAGAGAGGCTGTTGTTGCCAAAAAAGCATCTTTCAGGAAATGGAAAAAAGAGCCAAACGAGCGAAACCTGGAAACAGCACAAGCACTGGCAAGTCAAATGCAAGGCATTGATAAGGCAGGCAAAGAGAGAATTTGAGAAGAACTTGCTGCGGAAGCAAAAACGCGAAATAAAGACCTTTTCAAGTACATTCGTAGCAAAAAACCTGTGAGAGAGTCAATTGGTCCATTAGATGATAAAGGGGTTAAAGGAGCACTAAGAGGCGACAAGGCGATAGCGGAGAGACTGAATGAATTCTTTGCTTCGGTCTTTACTGACATAAGAACATAAGATCACAAGATATGCCATACTGGGTCAGACCAAGGTCCATCAAGCCCAGTATTCTGTTTCCAACAGTGGCCAGTTTAGGTCATATGTACCTAGCAGTTTCCCCAAGAGACACAAGTTCCACAATGCTTGTACTGGGTCAAGCATTGATATCTTCGGTCACTTCTTAATAATGGTTTATGAACCTTTCCTCCAGGAACTTGTCCAAACCTTTTTTAAACCCAGCTACACTAACAGTCTTTACTACATCCTCCGGTAACAAATTCCAGAGTTTGATTACACGTTGAGTGAAAAAATATTTTCTTTTATTAGTCTTAAATAGTTTACCCTGTAGCTTCATTGCATGTCCCCTAGTCTTTCTATATTCTGATAAGGTAAACAATCGATCTACGTTTACCCGTTCCACTCCGTTCATTAATTTATAGACTTCTATCATATCTCCCCTCAGCTGTCTTTTTTCCAGGTTAAAGAGCCCTAACCTTTTTAGCCTTTCTTCATAGGAGTATCCTTCCATCCCCTTTACCATTTTGGTGGCTCTTCTCTGTACCTTTTCTAAAATAGCTATATCCTTTTTAAGATACGGCAACCAGAATTGCACACAATATTCAAGGTGTGGTCTCACCATGGAACGATATAGAGGCATTATAATATCTTTTGTTTTATTTTCCATTCCTTTCCTTATCATACCTAGCATTCTATATGCTCTCTTGGCCGCCGCTGCACACTGGGCCGAAGGTTTTAACATGGAATCCACAATGACGCCTAAATCTTTTTCCTGGGTAGTGGTTCCTAATTTGGAACCTTGCATCGTGTAACCATAGTTTGGGTTGTTCTTCCCTAGGTGCATAACCTTGCACTTGTCCACATTAAATTTCATCTGCCATTTTGATGCCCAGTCTTCCAATTTATCAAGATCCTCTTGCAATTTTCCACAATCCTCTTGGGTTTTAACAACTTTAAATAGTTTTGTGTCATCTGCAAATTTGATAACCTCACTCGTTATTCCACTTTCCAGGTCATTTATGAATATGTCAAAAAGCAGCAGACCCAGCACAGATCCCTAGGGTACACCACTATTCACCTTTCTCCATTGGGAAAATTGGCCATTTAGCCCTACCCTCTGCTTTCTATCTTTTAACCAGTTCCTGATCCACAATAGTACATTGCCTCCTATCCCATGACTCTTTAGTTTTGCCAAAAGTCTGATGAGGGACCTTGTCAAAGGCTTTCTGAAAGTCCAGATACACAATATCAACCGACTCACCTTTGTCCACCTGTTTATTCACTCCTTCAAAAAAACATAACAGATTAGTAAGACAATATCTTCCTTGTCTAAAGCCATGTTGGCTGTCTCCCATTAGGTTGCGACTATCTACATGCTGAGTAATTTTATTCTTTATGATGGTTTCTACCATTTTTCCCGGTACTGACGTCAGGCTCACCGGTCTGTAGTTTCCCGGATCACCCCTGGAACCCTTTTTAAAAATTGGTGTTACATTGGCGATCCTCCAATCTTCAGGTATTAGAGATGATTTTAATGATAGTTTACAGATTACTGATAGCAGTTCTGCAATCTCATATTTCAGTTCTTTCAACACCCTTGGATGTATACCATCTGGCCCAAGTGATTTGCTACTCTTCAGTTTATCTAATAGTTGTGAGACATCTTCCCGATGTATCGATATTTCCTCCAATTCTTCCGCACCTTTAAATACCACTTCAGTCATGGGTAACATCCCTACATCTTCCTCAGACGAAACCTGGAAACAGCACAAGCACTGGCAAGTCAAATGCAAGGCATTGATAAAGCAGGCAAAGAGAGAATTTGAGAAGAAGCTTGCTGCGGAAGCAAAAACGCGAAATAAAGACCTTTTCAAGTACATTCGTAGCAAAAAACCTGTGAGAGAGTCAGTTGGTCCATTAGATGATAAAGGGGTTAAAGGAGCACTAAGAGGCGACAAGGCGATAGCAGAGAGACTGAATGAATTCTTTGCTTCGGTCTTTACTGAGGAAGATGTAGGGATGTTACCCTTGACGGAAGTGGTATTTAAAGGTGTGGAAGAATTGAAGGAAATATCGATACATCGGGAAGATGTCCTACAACTATTAGATAAACTGAAGAGTAGCAAATCACCTGGGCTGGATGGTATACATCCAAGGGTGTTGAAAGAACTGAAATATGAGATTGCAGACCTGCTATCAGTAATCTGTGAACTATCATTAAAATCATCTCTAATACCTGAAGATTGGAGGATCGCCAATGTAACACCAATTTTTAAAAAGGGTTCCAGGGGTGATCCGGGAAACTACAGACCGGTGAGTCTGACGTCAGTACCGGGAAAAATGGTAGAAACCATCATAAAGAATAAAATTACTCAGCATGTAGATAGTCACAACGTAATGGGAGACAGCCAACATGGCTTTAAACAAGGAAGATCTTCTCTTACTAATCTGTTATGTTTTTTTGAAGGAGTGAATAAAGAGGTGGACAAAGGTGAGTCGGTTGATATTGTGTATCTGGACTTTCAGAAAGCCTTTGACAAGGTCCCTCATCAGAGACTTTTGGCAAAACTAAAAAGAGTCATGGGATAGGAGGCCGTGTACTATTGTGGATCAGGAACTGGTTAAAAGATAGAAAGCAGAGGGTAGGGCTAAATGGCCAATTTTCCCAATGGAGAAAGGTGAATAGTGGTGTACCCCAGGGATCTGTGCTGGGTCCGCTGCTTTTTGACATATTCATAAATGACCTGGAAAGTGGAATAACGAGTGAGGTTATCAAATTTGCAGATGACACAAAACTATTTAAAGATGTTAAAACCGAAGAGGATTGTGAAAAATTGCAAGAGGATCTTGATAAATTGGAAGACTGGGCATCAAAATGGCAGATGAAATTTAATGTGGACAAGTGCAAGGTTATGCACCTAGGGAAGAACAACCCAAGCTATGGTTACACGATGCAAGGTTCCACATTAGGAACCACCACCCAGGAAAAAGATTTAGGCGTCATTGTGGATACCATGTTAAAACCCTCGGCCCAGTGTGCAGCGGCGGCCAAGAGAGCAAATAGAATGCTAGGTATGATAAGGAAAGGAATGGAAAATAAAACAAAAGATATTATAATGCCTCTATATCGTTCCATGGTGAGACCGCACCTTGAATATTGTGTGCAATTCTGGTCGCCGTATCTTAAAAAGGATATAGCGATTTTAGAAAAGGTTCAGAGAAGAGCCACCAAAATGGTAAAGGGGATGGAAGGATACTCCTATGAAGAAAGGCTAAAAAGGTTAGGGCTCTTTAAACTGGAAAAGAGACGGCTGAGGGGAGATATGATAGAAGTCTATAAATTAATGAACGGAATGGAACGGGTAAACGTAGATCGATTGTTTACGTTATCAGAATATAGAAAGACTAGGGGACATGCAATAAAGCTACAGGGTAAAC
The DNA here is from genome assembly GCA_033557465.1 of Ichthyophis bannanicus. NCBI lineage: Eukaryota > Metazoa > Chordata > Amphibia > Gymnophiona > Ichthyophiidae > Ichthyophis > Ichthyophis bannanicus. The sequence continues at coordinate 96,250,270 of CM066050.1, forward strand.
TATTTAAGACCAATAAAAGAAAATATTTTTTCACTCAACGTGTAATCAAACTCTGGAATTTGTTACCGGAGGATGTAGTAAAGGCTGTTAGTGTAGCTGGGTTTAAAAAAGGTTTGGACAAGTTCCTGGAGGAAAGGTCCATAAACCATTATTAAGAAGTGACCGAAGATATCAATGCTTGACCCAGTACAAGCGTTGTGGAACTTGTGTCTCTTGGGGAAACTGCTAGGTACATATGACCTAGTTTGGCCACTGTTGGAAACAGAATACTGGGCTTGATGGACCTTGGTCTGACCCAGTATGGAATATCTTGTGATCTTATGTTCTTATGTCAGTAAAGACCGAAGCAAAGAATTCATTCAGTCTCTCCGCTATCGCCTTGTCGCCTCTTAGTGCTCCTTTAACCCCTTTATCATCTAATGGACCAACTGACTCTCTCACAGGTTTTTTGCTACGAATGTACTTGAAAAGGTCTTTATTTCGCCTTTTTGCTTCCACAGCAAGCTTCTTCTCAAATTCTCTCTTTGCCTGCCTTATCAATGCCTTGCATTTGACTTGCCAGTGCTTGTGCTGTTTCCAGGTTTCGCTCGTTTGGCTCTTTTTTCCATTTCCTGAAAGATGCTTTTTTGGCAACAACAGCCTCTCTGACCTCACCTTTCAACCATGCTGGCAGTTTTTTGGACTTCCTTCCACTTTTCTTAAAGCATGGAATACAGCTGGTCTGGGCTTCCAAGATAGTATTTTTCAACAATACCCAAGCTTGATGTACGTCTTTAACCTTCGCAACTGCTCCTTTTAGTTTTTTCTTAACTGTTTTCCTCATTTTATCATAGTCTCCCTTTCGAAAGTTAAAAGGTAGTACTGTGGATTTCCTTATCCCTCCTCCACTAATTAAATCAAAGGCGATCATGCTATGATCACTATTGCCAAGTGGCCCCAACACCCTTATCTCTTGCACTAGATCTGGTGTTCCACTAAGGACTAGGTCTAATATGGCTTCCCCTCTGGTCGGTTCATGAACCAGCTGCTCCAATAAGCAGTCATTTATTTCATCTAGGAACTTTATCTCCCTAGCATGTCCTGACGTGACACTGACCCAGTCGATACTGGTGTAATTGAAATCACCCATTATTATTACTGCGCTGTAACTTTTGTTAGCTTCCTTGATTTCTTTGAGCATTTCATCATCCATTTGGTCATTCTGGCCAGGTGCTCCATAGTACACCCCCACTGCCATCGCCTTCCCCCTTTTATATGGAATTTCAATCCATATAGATTCTACAGCAGATTTTGTTTCCTGCAAAACTTTAATCCTTTCTGAGTCAATGCCCTCTCTAACATAGAGCGCAACCCCTCCACCAATTTGATCAGCTCTATCATTACGATATAGTTTGTACCCAGGTATCACAGTGTCCCACTGGTTGTCCTCCTTCCACCATGTCTCTGATATTCCAATCATATCTAACCTTTCATTTAGTGCTATATATTCTAACTCTCCCATCTTATTCTTTAGACTTCTAGCATTTGCATACAAGCATTTTAGAGAATGTATTTTATTCATGTTAATTTGGCTATTGTTAGACATGGGTAAATTGGGATCTTTAAGCTCTGTCTGCTCCATACTTGAGGGCATTTGGGCTACTTTACTCTTTTGTGGAACCTCTCTGCTTTTGGTAGTATCCTTCAAGGATACATTCTTCCGAACCATCCGCTCTTGGGCGACTGTCGGCTTTCCCCTAATATCTAGTTTAAAAGCTGCTCTATCTCCTTTTTAAAGGTTAATGCCAGCAGCCTGGTTCCATCCCGGTTAAGGTGAAGCCCATCCCTTCGGAAGAGCCCCTCCTTTCCCCAGAATGTTCCCCAGTTCCTAACAAATCCAAAACCCTCATCTCTGCACCATTGTCTCATCCACGCATTGAGACTCCGGAGCTCTGCCTGCCTTTTCGGTCCTGCGCGTGGAACAGGAAGCATTTCGGAGAATGCTACCCTGGAGGTTCTGGATTTCAACTTCCTACCTAAAAGCCTAAATTTTGCCTCCAGCACCTCCCTACCACATTTTCCTATGTCATTGGTACTGACATGTACCAAGAGAGCAGACTCCTCCCCAGCACTATCTAAGACCTTATGTAGGTGGCGCGTGAGGTCCGCTACCTTCGCACCAGGCAGGCATGTTACCAGGCGATCCTCATGTCCACCAGCCACCCAGCTATCTACATGCCTAATGATCGAATCACCAACTATAATGGCTGTCCTAACCCTTCCCTCATGGGCACATGGCCCTGGAGAAACTTCCTCGGTGCGAGAGGGTTTTACATCACCTGGAGGACAGGTCCTAGTTACAGGATCACTTCCTGCCACACCAGGGTGATGCTCTCCTGTCACGTGACCTCTCTCCTCCATGGCAACAAGGGTGCTACCAGACTGGAGGTGGGACTTCAGGACTATATCCCTGTAGGTCTCATCTATGTACCTCTCTGTCTGTCTTATGTTTTCCAAGTCTGCTACTTTAGCCTCAAGTGAACGGACTTGTTCCCTGAGAGAATAGAGCTGCTTGCACCTAGTGCACACGTAAGACCTCTCACCAACTGAGAGAAAATCATACATGTGACACTCAATGCAAAAGACTGGAAAGCCCCCATCCTGCTGCTGGACTGCTGTCTGCATCTTAGTTTAAGTTTGTGCCTAGATCTTTAAGTTCTTACTTACTAGGGGTTGCTATGGCTATTTATACCAATAAAACTGTACCTAATACGTTTAATATACCTTGTTCACCTGAAGCTTAATTAATCTCAGGTCCTTAGTGTATGACTGATTTGGGTAATAAGCTTCACCTGAAAGCACCTCCTGTCTTTTAAGATGTGTAAGTACCTATAAAACTATGATTATCCCAGGGGAGGGTGGGTGTGGGGAGGGAAATAACACTTATTAAAAGAGGGCTGCTACACCTTAGAGGAAAGGTGGGATAGAGGTGATATGATTGAGATGTTTTAATACCTCTATGGCATAAATGTTCAGGGGGAGAGCCTCTTCAATTGAAAGCAAGTTCTGCTATGAGGGGACATGAGATGAGGGTGATGGGGGATAGATTCAGGAGTGATGTGCTGAAATATTTCTTTACGGAAAGAGTGGTGGATCCGTGGAATAGTCTCCCAGTGGAGGTGGTAGAGATGAGGACAGTAACTGAATTCAAAAAAGCATGGGACAAACACAGAGGATCTCTAAAGGAAAAAAGGGGACTGTTGTAGTTGTTGATATGGAAGGACAGACTAGATAGGCCATGTGGTCTTTTTCTGTCATCATGTTTCTATGTCCACAACATGTGTCCTAGACCACACTCTGCTGTCTGTATTATGAGCCTCATCAACATCTATGTGGAGCGTCTCATTCTCAGATACAGTATCTTTTAGTGTCTGAATATCTGGATGCTGTGGTACACCTATTGGACAGAGACCACTGTATGCCTGACAAGCAGGCATCATCATAAAGGCCATGCGTTCAGCAAATCATAGCTGCATTGTCAATGGGCATTTGCAACAATGGAGATCATGGATACCAACAAGATCATCATGCCAGTGACTGCCTGAGGCATGGCTATGGCCTATGTGGGTAAATAACAGTGGTGTGCCATGTATGCAGATATTGTTGGATCCATCCTGCTACCCAACCTCAAATTCCACAATCCAAAGGTGTGGCATGTAAAGCTGCTAAAGTAACTGTTGGAGATCTTCACACATGTATCAGGTTGTCTATTGGTCAAGTGGTATGTGGTATCCCAGGGTATACATGTATCTGATGCATGGAAATAGTGGTGTCATGGGAAGGGTGGTACATTGTATCCTTGTACCTTGCAGACATCCACGTTGGCTGTGGTCACATGACAAAGTTCACAGACACAACCATGAGACATGGATACAATGTCAGCAAGGCACATATTCACCACAGAGGAGACATATATGTAAATCATCAGGTCATGGTCCATGACAAATAACGGTCCATGCAGTCTCAGCTACTGTATCTCATTCGTTTATTGTTATTACGTAGCCTGATATAGCACTGGGGCAAAGCATGAAAGCAGTTGATCAGATAAGAAACTGCCAACATTGAGAAAAAGGGTGGAATGCCACTTCTGAGACAGGACAGATGAGAAAGAAAAAGAAGGATAGAGAGAGAGAAAAGATAGAGGACAAGAGGGAATGGACAAGACAAACTGGAGACCTCAGATACGCATGGTCGGCCAGTTATGAGGAGTGTTGAGGATTATACAATGTAAGCTGAAAAAGGTACCTTCTCAAGGCAGTGTCAAACCTGGGGAAGGAGGGTTTAGAGCAGAGAGGGAGGGGCACAGTGTTCCACAGTTCAGGACCCAGAAATAGGAAAGCAGTGCCTCATACACGCTCAAGCTGGGCTTGGGAGCCCGAGGGGAGAGCTAAGCAATGTGTGTGGACGAAACGGAGCAGACGATGGCAATGATGGAAGTGAAGGAGGTCAGCCAGGTATTGGGAAGTAGAAATGTGGTTAGCCATGTGCACACATTACAAAACATCTTATACTGGACTTGAGAATGGATGTGTAACCATTGTAGGCTGCCAAGGATGGGCGAGGTGTGATCAAAACCAGAAAAGTGGGTATGGGTACGGGCTGCTGCATTTTGTGGCAGTTGCAAACAGTGAGGTTAATATTGAGGAAGACAGGAGCACAACATTGAGGTGAACAATTTTGGAGGTGACAGGAGTGTAGTTAGGGTCACAGGGGAATGGAATGAGCGGATAGTGTGGATCTAAAAACTTTATGACAAAAACAGGAAACAGGAGTGGCAAGAGATGGAGGGGATATGTTCAGTGAAGGAGTGAGAAGTAGAATTTCCCCAAGATACATGAGTGAAGACACCAAGGGGATAGAGGTGGAGGCGTTCCATAACTTTACTGGTTCATGATTTAATTTCTCAACACTCTCTTGATATCTTCTTCCTGACAGAGACATGGCTGAGGGATGGTGAGGAGCCTCTCCTTAACCGCTGCCTGCCCCCGGGCTTTGCCGCTTTGTCCACCACCCGTCGGGGCAGGAGCGGCAGGGGTGTTGCAGTCCTCTATCGTTCCTCCCTTTCTCTTCAGGAGCTCTCATCCCCAGTCCTGCACTACCCTGAGTCACTACTCTTTCGCTTAGACCCATTCCCCTCTTCTTCTCTTTACTTTCTGCTTATTTATGCCCCTCCCTCCTTGTCCATCCAATCCTGGGATTCCTTACTATCCACCATCACTGAAATTTCTCTTCTCTATCCTCATCTCCTAATTTTAGAAGATTTTAACATTCATGTTGACTCCCCCTCCACTCCCCGCGATTTTGCTTTCCTAACGCACCTGTCTGACCTCTCCCTTAGTCAATTAGTCTCCTTTACCACTCACTCTGCTGGACATTCTCTAGACCTTCTTATTTCCAATAATTTTTCCACCATTGTGCCTTCCTCCCTTTCAGCCTTACCCCTCCCTTGGTCTGATCACTCCTGCATCTTTTTCTCCTTATCCATCTTATCACCCTCCCCACCTCTTTCCTCTACTCCCAATTCTGGTTCTGTCTTGGCCCCCCAGTCTCAACGCATAAATGCCAATATCCTTCTTCAGTTCCCATCTTCAGATACCCTCTTCTCCCCTGACTTTCACTCCTTCCCAGTAGACTCCCAGGTGTGCGCCTGGAACACGACTCTCTCCTCTGCACTTGACACACTTGCCCCTCTTCGCACCTCTCCTATTCCTGCTCGTCATCCCTGGTATCACCCCGGTCTCTATCTCCATCGTAGATATCTCCATCGCGCTGAACGTTGTTGGCATAAACACCCCTAGTCCTCTAACTTATCTCATTTTCGTTATTGTCATCAACTCTATCGTTCTCTTCTTCACTCCGCTAAACAAGATTACTACACAAAGCTCATTTCTTCATCTGCTAATTCTTCTCGTACACTTTATTCTGTTCTTCGCTCCCTCTCAGCCCCGCATTCCTCCTCCACTTCCTCTCCTTCCCCTCCCTCTCCGGATCCTGCTATGCTGGCATCATACTTCTCCTCTAAAGTCCTTTCTCTTCGCCTTTCCTTTCCTTCTTGTCCCCCCCTCTCTCCCCAATCCTCTCTTCCCCGACCCTACCATCCCTTTCCCCCCCTTCCTTATCCTCTGCTCCTCTTTCCCTTTCCCACTGCTGGTCCACTCGTGACCCAATCACTGCTCCGATGCTCTCTACAGTTTTCGCTTCTTCGCGGAAAACCACCTGCTCTTCTGACCCCATTCCTTCCCGCTGGCTTTTGGAACCATCCCTTGCTTTTTCCTCTTTCATTCTCTCTATCTTCAATTCTAGTCTAACATCTGGTATCTTTCCCTCTCTTTGGAAACATGCTCTGGTTCGTCCTATCCTAAAGAATAGTTCCCTGGATCCCTCCTCCCCCTCAAATTGGCGCCCCATATCTAACCTCCCTTTCACTCTTAGAGAAATTGGTCTCTCTCCAACTCTCATCTGCTTTGTAACAATGATCTCCATACAGGCCAGTCCAGTTTTCTTGAAGGTCACAGGTTTATGTTTATGTTTGTTTGTTTGTTTATGTTTATTTAAAACTTTATATACCGCCCATTACAGGGTAGCAGAGCGGTTTACAAAATTAAAAATAAAAAAAATTACAAAATGCTGCAGAAAAAGAAAAGAGAACGCCAATTTAAAAATTACAAAAGGGGGGAGAAAGGACAGAATCAGAGAAGAGGAAGACAAGACAACCAAGAAAAGAAAAGAAAAGAGAAATGATTTATTTATTTTATTCATTGCTACTTGGGAAGGGAGAGAAGAAGGGGGAGGAAGATCAAAAGCTGTACAGAAAAGGTGTGTTTTTAATTGAGTTTTAAAGGATTTGAAAGAGGGGCCCTTCACCCTCGACAATCTGGTTTTCGCCCGGCCACAACACTGAGTCTGTTCTCCTGTCACTTCTCAATGAATTGCATGCTGCTCAGGACCATGGCTCTATCTCTCTTGCTGTCTCATTGGATCTTTCCGCTGCCTTTGATCTTGTCAACCATCACACCTTCCTGCTTCAACTTCAGGATGCCAGCCTCTCTGGTCTGGTTCTACAATAGTTCTGTTCTTTTTTGTCATGTCGCTCTTTCTCTGTTCTATCTGGTGCTACTTCCTCCCCCTCCACTCCCCTTCCGTGCGGGGTTCCCCAAGGCTCTGTCCTCTCCCCTATTCTTTTTAACATCTTTCTGGCTCCCCTCACTCTCTTGGTTCAACACAGTGTTTCTGCTCACTATTACGCTGATGATATCTTTCTCTTGTACCATACTGATTCTTCTGCTCCAGACATCACCCCTTTTAACAATTGCCTCTCCGCCGTTGCCTCTTGGATTTCCTCTAATTTTCTTCATATCAACCTTAAAAGAACCTCAGCGATCTGGTTTGGTTGCCCCCCTCCCCCTCTTACACCTGTACTTTCTTCTTCCCCTATCCCCCTTTGGTCTCCTCTCTTAGATATTTAGGTGTCACCCTCGACTCTGCTCTCACCTTTAAAGGTCATATTTCATCCATTGTCCAACGTTCCTTTTTTGCTCTAAAACAACTCTGTGCTGTCCACCCTTTTCTTTCTTCTTCCTCTATGGCTACCCTACTCCTCTCTTTAGTCCTCTCACGTCTTGATTACTGTAATGTCTGCTTGGCTGGTCTTCCTCAATCTCAACTTTCTCGCATTCAACGTGTTCAGAATACTGCTGTCCGCATCCTTTGATCATATTACCCCTCTTCTTTTACACCAACACTGGCTCCCTATTCCGTATCATATACAGTTTAAAATTCCTATTTACGTGCACAGAACTATTCACACTGGTGTTCCGCTATACCTTGCCGACCAGATACGTCTTCACACTCCCCATTGTTCTCTCCGCTCTATACACTCTAACCGTATTTTCCTTCCTTCCCTGGCTCAGGCCCACTTAGCGTCCACACGACCCTCCGCTTTTTACTTCCTTGGACCGCAACTCTGGAAGTCGTTCCCCCCGCCCTCCGATTGGACCCCTCTTTCAAATCCTTTAAAACTCAATTAAAAACACACCTTTTCTGTACAGCTTTTGATCTTCCTCCCCCTTCTTCTCTCCCTTCCCAAGTAGCAATGAATAAAATAAATAAATCATTTCTCTTTTCTTGGTTGTCTTGTCTTCCTCTTCTCTGATTCTGTCCTTTCTCCCCCCTTTTGTAATTTTTAAATTGGCGTTCTCTTTTCTTTTTCTGCAGCATTTTGTAATTTTTTTTATTTTTAATTTTGTAAACCGCTCTGCTACCCTGTAATGGGCGGTATATAAAGTTTTAAATAAACATAAACAAACATAAACATAAACCTGTGACCTTCAAGAAAACTGGACTGGCCTGTATGGAGATCATTGTTACAAAGCAGATGAGAGGACATCTGAGCAAGGACTAAGCATTTGAGCAGTCTACAGGGAAAGCAAAGCTTAGATACTGTGTGCCAGCCAGTATAGAGGGATCAAGGGAGGGCCTCCTAGGGATTGGCTGGAGCACTACATGCTTCCAAGGGGCAGGAAAGGAGCCAGCAAAAAAACTTGCATTGATCATGGACAGAAGAGGCGGAAGAGAGGTGAGTGAAGGCTTGAGGGGCCAGGCATGATGGATTGGGTCCAAAGAGCAGGTGCCTTTACGGGTGGAAGACAATACATGCATTTAGACAGACAGACAATGATGCTCACAGGAACATTCTCTGCTGCAATCATAATCACATGGGTTCCAGGCTGGCCACCTAAACTTCACACCACAACTCTGCCACATATGTGCATGCTGGCTGCATGCCATGTCACACAGCAGGGCTCCATGACTTATATGACACCCCCAGCAGAGAACAGCAGTTTAATGGTTCACCCATCAGCCAAAAAATGATAGAGGTGAACATGTGTTGGGGCCAGCACGTGCAATGCCATTTGCTTACATCTGGACTATCTCCCCCCCTTGCTGTCCATCCATGCCCAAGGTTCCCAGAAAACACTCATAGTCACCGAGGGAATGTCGATAAATAACGGGACAGAAAAGAGAATCGTGACACCACCATTATTTTATTTATTTATTTTATTTTATTTATTTAACATATATTTATAACCCGCAACTTCCAGAGTTCAGTTGCGGTTCACAATAGAACAACAATCTACAAAGCATAAGCTTAGTTTTACATCGAACATTTTGTAACAATAAAAGTAATGGTTAACAGCATGAACTAGTGCAAAATAGCAAACTGGCTTGTAAACTATGTACAAAAACCTATATACAAATACATGTTGTGGGTACTTTGGAATTGGATCATAGTGTTTTTATAATAGTGTATTGTCTGTTAAATTTGTTGGGATTAGTATTACTCTGTCATAATTTTTAACCTTTATCTATGTTGCCGTAGTGCATGGAGAATAAATAAATTATCCAGCTCCTTCTGTGGGAGGTACCTAGAGTGCTGCCAATACGCCATTTCCTAGAAGCCAGTAGCACAGGGAGGGACAACAAGCAAATATGTGGGTCAGACTCGGTGGATGCATGTGGCACATAATATGGCTGCAGCTGCTGGTTTTGGCACCATCCCAATCCAAGTGAACCACATATAAAACATGCATGTCACTGTGTGCACCCAGGCATCTGTGCATATGTTGTGCACCCTATTGGTGAATGTACACACACAGGGAGGCTATGACACTAACACAAATGACACAATATGTTGTCAAAAAATATATTATATTAAATATTGTACGAAAAACAACATTTCCAAAAATAAATAAGTGATACGTCTCACAAAAAAATAAAAAAGATAAAACAAACATTAGGAAACAGCTAGACATTGCCACATGCTGCTGCCATGTGAATTAAAGTATTTTACAAATGCAGTGAAATATACTGCAAATAGCAACTGTGAGAGATAGTGAGTGATAGCTACCTCCTATGACCCTATTAGGCGGCTGCCTAGGGTGTTAAGATTTAAGTTGCCTTTAATACAAAAAGAGTCTTGTAGTCAAGTGGTAAGGCAAAAATAATATTAGGGCTTTATTCCCTGCCTTGATGGGATATTCCTGGGATACAACAAACAATATGAAACAAAAGAACTGCTGCACAGAAAAATATCTTCTTTCCTTTAGGCACCATCAGCTGGTTGCTTTGCACACGCTCAACATAAAGATACCATATCGTAAGATAAACAAATTGTACAATCCATGGGCACAGGGTCAGAATTATAGCTGCTGTTCTCCCACTGCGTTAACTCAGAGTCACTTACAATTGCATATGGGTCACACTCTTCACAGCTGCTGTCTTCCTTAAAACTCTCCTGTGAGTTATGGGCTAACTTTTCTAGAAAGGGCTCTTTAAATCCAGGGCTCTGAATGCCTGGTATATTAAAAGCTTCCTTCTGGCTTTCCCTTCTTCTCCACGCTGGTGGAATTACTGTATAACTTTCAGTATCAAAGTTACTTCTGGTGCCATGCCCTTGCCTTTCAAAACAAACAGAACATCTTGCCTTTTCTTTAGCAAAGCTAGGTTCCCACCTCTTAGCTGTGGTTCTGTCTCTTATATCTGGGCTTCTGGCAGCTCTCTCCTGGGCTCTCCAACTACCAGGAATCCTAGCAAGGTCCTGGGCACGGTGCTGGCTGTTTCCTGCTCTGCTGCCACACCTACTGCTTCCTTTACTCAGTGGGTTTCCTCCAGCATGACGTGTGTTCACTGGATGCTGGCTTAGTCCTCCCAGGTCGCTGCCCCTACTGGCCTTCCCTGGTTCTACCCTGCAGCTTTTATCCTTGTTCTCTTTGCATGCTGCCTGGGTTTCTGAGGACAGGTGTTCCTGATTAGCCTTCCTGCTTCTAGCTACATCAGGACTAGTGCAAGAACATTTTACTCTAATGCCTTTTTGCTTTTCTTGTGCTGAGTTTGTTTGCTGCTCAGCTAATTCTACATGTGCTGAGTTTGTCTGCTGCCCAGCTGATTCTGAGGTAAGTTCCTTACTTTCCCCTAACTCCATGGGCTCTGTACCGTCTGCTGTGTCACACAACCCACTGCTGTGCTCAGGGTTCCACTGGGGGCCAGGTGGGGGCCCAGGCAGACAGGGTAATATCCACAAGTATCTTCACAGAGGTGTTCATCCATTGCAGTGGTCAGTGACGTGGTGCAGCTCCCACAAATATTTGAAAAAATGTGGCCTTTCAGAGTTCACCACACAGACAAGTTCAACCAGACCTCAGGAACAGTGCCTTACAAATGCCTGCATCCCTTGAGTGCCTGCCGAGATCTGTTGCAGCACATATGACCTTTCATGAGAGGCGTGCTTCATAGGGATGTATGTTGATAGATCTTATAATATGATTCATCTTGCTAATGTGACATACCTCATACATGTTGAATGTAACAGTAGATGATATGTGCATGCATATGACATCCTCGTATGTGAATGGTAATCCCCATCTGAGGAATGGTGCAACCACTGAGACCTAGAGAACACAGATGTAGTTGATATGGCCTCACCTTTGTGCAAAATGTATTGCATGATAAGAATATAAGATATGCCTTACTGGGTCAGACCAAGGTCCATCAAGCCCAGTATCTTGTTTCCAACAGTTGCCAATCTAGGTCATACATACCTAGCAGTTTCCCCAAAAGACACAGATTCCACAATGTTTGTATTGAGTCAAGCAGTGATATTCTGGGTTCCTTTTAATAATGGTTTATGGACCTTTCCTCCAGGAACCTGTCCAAACCTTTTTTAAACCCAGTTACACTAACAGCTATTACTACATCCTCCAGTAACAAATTCCAGAGTTTGATTACACGTTGAGTGAAAAAAATAATTTCTCTTATTAGTCTTAAATACGTTATCCTGTAGCTTCATTGCATGTCCCCTAGTCTTTCTATATTCTGATGATATAAACAAACAATCGATCTACGTTTCAATGTAACACCATTTTTTAAAAAGGGTTCCAGGGGTAATCCGGGAAACTACAGACCGGTGAGCCCGACATCAGTACCGGGAAAAATAGTAGAAACCATCATAAAGAACAAAATTACTGAACATGTAGATAGTCAAGGCTTAATGGGAGACAGCTAAAATGGCTTTAGACAAGGAAGATCATAGGATATGTTTACTAAGGGATATGTTTACTAAACTGTGGTTACGTAGCAGCAGCTACATTAACCCATGTTAATGTCACCAGCCGCAGTAAGTCCCACAGAGGGTGGAGAGAGGGCACAGAGAAGGGGTCAATGGGCGGGGAGAGACGCCTGCCACACTAACGCAGGGAACCAAAGAGCCAAACATAACCGTGAGTGAAAACCTGTCGTTAGATGCACATTTGCAGGAGAGAGAAACCATTTCAGTGTCAGCAATGTACAGCATAGGCAGGGAGCCCAATAAAAGTGATAGTAGTGCTACATGTGCAGCAACAGCATAGTGCCCAAGTATGAAAGGCCACCATGGTGATGCTGCAAATGTGGCATAGGTGGCTGCAGGCAGGACATGCAGTGGGGCAGCTGTGGCACAGGGTGGATCAGGCAGATGCCCATGTGGCACATAGGAATGCAGAAAATGGAATCAGCAAGAGAGCAACTGACCAAGGTCAAACATGCCCAGGAGTCTGTGTCCCACAGTGTCCCATCCAGGGGACGTTACCCAGCAGGTACCCCAAAGACCACACAGGTACCGCAATGCCTGTAATAAGGCAATCAGTGCACATCTGGGGACCACACAAACAAGAGCCCACAGACCTTTCCCAGGATGCGTCACAAATAGGTCAGAAACCCAGCTAAATGAACACCCTTTGCTGCAGCCCATAGGAAGGCAGTGCAGGGTCTGACCACACGTTGTCTGAAACTATCTACACCCAAAAGGCCAACCTGGTACACCATAGCGGAGTTGCATGCTCTAGCCTGTCCACAGTCTGCTGGCCTAACACAATCTACCAACATTTACCAGGTCCACCCTAGACAATAGTGGCTAGATCACCAACCTGACACCCCCGAGCCATCTCCCCCTGGAATGGCACGCACATAACATTGGCAGGCGCTGCCAGGGGGATGTGTGGATGTCTATGTAGGCACCCCTACCCCTGACCCCACACCCTAGGCAGCCTCCTACCTGCACACTGGATGGCCTGGGACTGCACACCAGCATATGGGCATGTCAGCATGGTGGGGGAGGGGTGCTGATGGTGGAGGGGGCAGTGGCATCTGCCAACAGCAGACCAAGGCTAAGCCCTGTTCAGGTGGGTGGCATGCAGTACAACAGACAAGGTCTGTCTGATGAATAGTCATGGTATCCCCAGGGACTGACCTGCCTCTGTGGTAACAATATGGTGCAGTACACACAGCCAGAAGGTCACAGGTTCTACCATATGTGCGTCATGGCTCTTCTGGGTGTCTCGGCATACATGAGGTTTCCATTGGCATTTGCTACTGCTGCTCTGCTGCACAGGTCTTTTGGACAGGGAACCTATGGCACATATGGTGTGTCCCTTATATGGTGGCCTGCAACACCTTTTGGTTAACAACTACAGCTCATGGCCTCAGACCAACCACATATGCAAATGTACATGTGTCTGCCTTTGTAGTGTGTCCCTAGTTGACTCTGTATGCAATCTGTGTGTGTGTGTGCTACCTTGGGGAAGGGGGGGGGGGTTACATTTGCTCACAGAATCATTTTCCTGCTGTACTGTGTGTTGGGAGCCCATTCACCTTTGATGGTTTCAGCCACGTCACATTTTATTTACATCTCTTATATACCGCACTATTTGCGATCAGCGCGGTTTACATAGAACAAACAATATCCGACAATAAACAAGAGTCAGGTCATTACAATGAACAGGAGCAGTAACTTGGATAACAGGGGAAACTATCTACATATGTGGAACATTGAACAAGGTAACTGTATATATGAGAGATGGAGTTATTGTGTGTTGCTTGTTATTGTTTGTTGGCTTTGTGGTGATACGTTACATCGCATATGTATACTTCATGTATGTCAACGTTGTTTTGTCGTTTCTGCCATCTTGACTAGACCGCTCAGGTATATGTTACTGTAACAACTGCTGTGTGTGCATCACATGATTGCACACATGTGCATCTCTGCCCTTTTCGATGGTGCATTTCTATGTGTCCGCCTGATGCGTTCAGGACTGTCACTACTGCCTTTCGGATACAGGTGGTTGGTCATGTGTTTTGTCTGGATACAGTTGATGTGTGTTGCCCTCATTACCTTTCCCCAGTGTTCTGTGTCTCAGACCTCCAGACGCTAACACATAGCTGTTTGCCATCATGTGCCGTCATATGTTGGTGTCCTCATTTATCTGTTGTCAATTCGCATGTACATGCTTGTGTGCATGTGTGTGCACATCAGCTCCTGATTGACCTTTCCACATTTCTTTCTGCAGGTGATGCCAGATATGGGTGGTTGCTGACCCCTGTGCGTCTTCCACGGACACGTGCAGAGATGAGGTACAATGAGGCCCATGCCTCCAGCCGCTCAATCATTGAGTGCATCTTTGGCATTTTGAAGAGTCGCTTCAGGTGTCTGGATAGGACCGGCAGGGCCTTACAATACCGACCCATGACTGTGGCACAGATCATTCTGGACTGTTGCATCCTGCACAACATTGCTCTCAGTGTATCATTGCATGGACTGTACTGATTGTCTCCACTGATCTCAGATTGTGCACAGACAGGCTGTATGCTACTGGAGGCATGCTTACCTTCTCCCACTGTGTGTGTGTGTGTGTTTTGGATGTGTCTATGTAATGGTACACTCTGCAGTCCTTTAGCACTATCTTGTGCTGGGATGTGTCTGGACACCTGTGGGGTGGTGATCACTGTTCTATCTCTACCTTTCTGCTGTTGTCCTTGTGTACATGGTGAGTGTGTTTACGCATGTGTTCCATTTCACACATGTCGCTATACTTTGGACATGTGCAAATGACAGCTGAACATGAAGACATGGTGATTCAATGCATTTCAATGACATCCTCTGCCTTTACTATGACCTCTTGTAGCCTTTGCCTGCCTCAGACAGTCCCTATCAGACACTTGCTGCACACAGACGGTAGGTTGCACCTTTGATAGTTTGTGACTGACATCATCCTTTACATGTGTGTGTTGGGCTGTTTGTTTTGTCATGCTTTTCTGTGGGTTCTATGTGCACCAACACTGCTGGACATGCTGTGGACCTCTGAGATGCCTGTGTGACATGGGCATAGACATCCTTAAATCTACCAACAAACCCAGAGAACTATTTACAATAATAAAGACCCTCACCAATGAACCTAATCCAGAGAAAGATGAACAAATTGATCCACAGACCTATGCAGACTACCACAGACCTATGCAGACTACCTACATAACATTGTGGAGTGGAGGAGTGGCCTAGTGGTTGGGGCAAGGGACTTCAGGCCAGAAGGTCGGGGGTTCAAATCCCACTAGAGGACAGCAACCTTGGGCCGGAAGGACTGGGTTTTCTAGTCCCACAGGTGCTCCTTGTGGTCTTGGGCAAGCCACTTAACCCTCCATAGCCCATGTTCCCTGTAAAATAGTTATCTCCAAGTTATAATGCCCTGTTCAATGTAAATTTCAGTTTGTTTAATGTAAACCGCACTGATGCAGAATAGCGTGGTATATAAGAGAATGTAAATAAACAAGTTCAATACTGCCCATCAAATGAACACAGAAATAACACCCAAAATACCACCAAACCAAATCTGGGAAAAATTCAGCATCCCTTTGAAGGATCAGCTATCTCACATCATTACTTCGCTCAACACCAGCACCGCTCCCACAGACCCATGCCCTGTGATCTGGATAAAAGCAGCAAAAAAGAGCTCATTCATTTCATACAAAAAACATGGTACACAACTCCCTAACCAAAGGAATGATGCCGGACACACTAAAACTAACAATAAGACCAATTCCCCCCCAAAAAACCACACTAAATAAAGACAATCCAGCTGCATACAGACCAATCTCAAGCCTCCCCCTCCTATTGAAAATCATTGAAAAAGGTAGTTCAACTACAACTGAAAGACCATATTGACAACCATGCCCCTCTGGACCCCAATCAACATGGCTTCCGCCCAAAACCACAGAACTCTACAGTCAAGACTTCAGGAAATCGGATTACATGGCACTACATTGAATTGGTTCACATCATACATCACAAAACAGACAACTCCAAGTCAAATGTGGCGCAACATCCCAACCACTGAAAGTCACCCAGGGTGTTCCACAAGGCTCCGCCCTTTCAGCACTACTATTCAACCTCTACATACAACCAATATGCTCGATTATCAAAAATAACAAAATCCAATACACCATATATGCAGATGACATTATGATATACACCCCTATCAACCTCGACAACCCAGACTACACTGGAATAGCCAACTGCCTGCAACAAATGACAAGCTGGCTCATGGAAAACAACTTAACAATAAACTATAACAAGACAGAAGCGCTAATCACAAAAATGCAAACTTCAACCCTCCCAAAGAACTCAAGCTAAACATCTCAATACAAATAAAACCTGAAATAAAATACCTAGGTATAACTCTCGACAAAGAAGTAAACCTTTAATCTCACATCGACAAAAGCACAAGGAACGCATACTTCAAAATGAGAACCATAAGACGCCTAAATCCAATCCTTTCACATGATCATTTCCGCACTGTCTGTCAAGCACTCATAACCCCCATCTTAAACTACTGCAACCCCATCTACCTTGGACTCCCAAAACAGACTACCCGACCACTCCAAATGGCACAAAATACAGCAGCACGAATAATAACCAGATCATCAAAACACAACCACATCACCCCAATTCTCAACCAATTCCACTGGCTCCCCATCGACTCCCGCATTCAATATAAAGTGCTACTAAACACCTTCAAAATCAAATATAACCAATCAGCAGACAGTCTAAAACACCTCAGACCCGACCCAAGCACCAGACCCAGGAGAAAAGGCACCTCAGACCACATCATCATACCCAAAATCTTTAAAAAAACAAAACAGGAAACTTCAAGAACACTCTCACTCGCAGCACCAGTGCTATGAAACTCACTCCCCGACAACCTGAGAGCAACAACAGACATTAAAGACTTCAAAAAGCTTCTTAAAACGACGCTATTCAATAAACACTATAACATCACATGAACAATATAATGACATCACCGATCTCCCTGCTTATGTGTATATTCCTGATACTTAGATGCATAACCCATGTAATTAATTTATACTCCATGTAACTAACCCACTTTGTATGCAAAATATGTAAAAATGTACATAGCTTACATTGTATATAGCCCACACTGTATTTATAGCTCGCACCAAATCAGCTACACCTCCCATACTCACACTATTGACTTAACACTACATGTACATATCCACATACCAATGATTTGTTTGATGTGATAACCGCTTTGATTTCAGGATAAAGCGGTATACAAATCCTTTTATATAAAATAAATAAATGTACGTTGATGCCGTCTGGATCATTCACAGCACAGTAACCACAGTCCACCTTTCGTATCATTGACCAGTGTGTGTGTTGTATCATACACAGGATGTGTGTGGTGTATCAGACGTTATGCTGCTGCATTGCTGCGCACAGATGGTTTCACCGATATCCACATAGGTGTGCCATTTTAACACAGGTACATTCATCGCTCCCATGTGCCTGGCCAGTTGCATGTTGGCTTATTTGGACCATTGTGGCTCCTTTTGGGTGGGCATCTCTACTACTTGGCCACATGCATGCTCAGGCTGGTGCCTGTACATTCCCACCTGGGAGGTGTTTGTGGGTCATAGCTGGCATTGGTGTTCGTTAGCATTGGTGCTGACAGTGGCGGCGGGGCGGATTAGATATGTGCCTCCCTTCTTGTCTACACATCATCGACTGCAGAGATGTTCATGTCATAGTGTGGAGGAGTGGCATAATGGTTCGCACACTGACCTAGGAACCAGAAGGCTAGGATTCAATTCCCACTAGCATTCTATGTGGTGTTTGTCAGGTCACATACCCTGTACTGCTCTGACAGGATCCAGGTGATCATTGTCTCTCTTTAATGTACATTACCAGGTACACTGCTTTGATTGATATGATGAGATAGTATCAGACAGCTGTTACATATACATATACATATATATATATATATATATATATATACACACACATATATAGATATATAGATAGATATATGTGTGTACACTGGCTGACATTTTGCTGGGAATGCTTTTTGAGGTTTGTGTGTCCTGTATTGCCAGGCAGGTATGTTTTTGTGGACATTTCATGACTAATATGTGTTGGGTTCCCATCATGCACCACCTACTGTCTACATGCATATGTGACTACAGCATTTGGTGCTTACAGCTGCATTGGGGGGAGGCCTACTGAGCAGTACACACCATGCAGCTCCTGAACATGATCTGTCCTGCTTATCATCTGTGGATGGGCTAGTGACATTTGTGTGACATGTTGGACACACATTTGTCTGTGCTGCTGTATCACCACACTGACAGGCGTATTTAGTGGTATACTGCTGATGTACATGGCCTACCTGTGCTCACATCCTTGGACGGTGGCAACTGTCTGTTTGCCAGCCATCTGCCACGGGTTTCCATACACACATTCCCTTTGGTGGAACATATTTGCATTGTGTTTGTTATGGTTGTTTGGCATAGTGGTTACTGACTTGTGTTGTGCCCCCATAGGTTGTAGGTTTGATTCCCACATGTTCCTTTTCTTTTCTTGTGTTCTGCTAACCTTATCATACAATGGCTCCAGCTTCGTCACTTCTCCACACACCCTTCTTCTCGTCACTGTACACTGCAGTATCGCCTCCATGCAGCCCATCCATCACATGCTAGCTGTTACATATGGTCCCTTTCTTTGGGCTGTCTGGGTGGGCAGTTGGCTCAGTAGTTTCGTACTGGTGTCAATCAGCTATGTTTGTGCTCTTCAGTGTACCAGTTCAATTCCCTATTACACCTTTTTGGATCTGTTACCCATTTTGCCCTTGTACACACACCATCCACACAGCTGGCCCTTCCAACCAACCCCTGACGCCCTTTCCGTTACATTTGTTTACTCATCTGCATGCTGTTTCACTGCACACCATTTCATGGTGTGTGTGCATGTATTTATGTGTGGCTCATGTCTCCATTACAGACTGCATTTTCAGCTGCCTGTGGTCCACGGCCTTACACCTACGGCTCTGTTTCTCATGTGGCACCATGTCTGCACATCCCACAGCGCGTCTTCTACTGTCTGCGCGCCTTTAATTGCAGCCCCTTCGGACACGCAGATGCTTCCCATCGGCTGTGACGTTAACGCGCGCTAGATCCAAGACACCTTGTAACGCACGTTACCTGACAGAGCTTTCCATAATGATGCACTGCCCACTTCTTTATATGGGCATCCGTAACATTACCGGGGGAACGTAATGACGGTAACATTACTGCAGTTTAGTAAACATACCCCTAAGTGGCACGTTAACATTACACATGTGACATTACCGCAAGGTACAGGGCATGCTAACGTTACACTCAGCATTAAGCACACTATGAGCAGAGAGGGGGTTGAGAGAAGGGGTCAATGGGTGGGGAGTAGGCAGGAATCAGTCCCTGCAACATTAATGCCGTCATCTAAACACCAGGAACATTGCTGCCATTCAAAACCAGGTGGTAAGGGTACATAGTGAGAACAGAGAGCCTATTTCAATGTATTGCACAGACAGGTGAGCCCAAGAAAGTGATAGTAGTGCACCAACAGCACAGTGCCCAGACATGAAAGGGCACTGTTACGATGGTGCAAATGGTGCATAGTAGGATGCAGGTGGAACATGCAGTGGTTGCTGTGGTGGCACAGTGTTGACCAGGCAGCTGCTGACGTGGCACATATGAACAGAAGACTGGCAAATATGTAATACAGTGTCTGACCAAGGTCCAAAATGCCCTGTATCCTGTGACCAGCACTGTATGAACTATGGCACATGTGCCTTGTAGGTACCTCCCCAAAAAGAAACATGAGACACAATGCCTGCTAACGGATATGCAGTGCACAGCTGTAACCCTCACCAGGGACCCTTCCCAGGAACCTGCCAAAAACATACAGGAAAACCACCACACTGGCAGCCTGTACTACATACCCAGGTAATGGAGTGTAGGGTGTGACGATGGATGGTAAGACCACATATGTTCACATAGTTGTCCACATAGTTTTTCCTGTAGCTTCATTGCATGTCCCCTAGTCTTTCCATATTCTGATAACATAAACATAGTAGCATAGTAAATGACGGCAGATAAAGACCAGTATGGTCCATCTAGTCTGCCCAGCAATATGGCAGGAGTAGGTGCACCCCTTCCCATGTCTTTTAGGAAGCAGATGTACCCCCCCCCCCATGTCTTCATCCCTCCCCATAGGATGGTTCCAGTCCTACCCAACTAACCCACAACAATTGATCCGCACCTGCACCTCAACCTCACCCCCTTCCAGCAACATCAAAGAGTACCTCAAGGATCCACACTATCAGCCATGCTCTTCAACATTTACCTACGGCCACTCTGCTCAGTCATACGCACCCACATCAACTTCCACATATATGCTGACAACATAATGCTCTATGCCCCAGTAAAAACCACAAACCCAACAAATGATCAACTATCAGCTTGCTTCACTGACGTATCCAACTGGATGCAAGAAAACAACCTCTCCATTAACAAAGAAAACTGAAGCTCTTATAGTGACCAAAGAACCAGACTTCAAACCACCCACACACCTCAACATGGGAACTACAAAAATTCAAATACAGCCACAAATAAGATATCTGGGCATTATCATTGACCAAGCCCTAACCTTCAAGCAACAAATCACTAAGACCACTGGAACCATATTCCACAAGGCTAAAACAGTACAAAGTCTCAGACATCTCCTCGAACCTCAAGACTTCAGGACAGTAATGCAAGCTATGACACTCCCACATCTAGACTACTGCAACATAATCTACCATGGACTACCTGCCACACAGACCAACCCCCTCCGAACTGCCTTGAACACCACAGCGAGAATTATTCAAAATGCGAAGAAACAAGACCACATCACCCCAATTCTGAGGGACTTACACATACTTCCCCTCCAAGCAAGAATTAAATACAAAGCAATTCTACTCACCCACAAAACCATCCACCAAACACAGAACACCCAGCTCCACACCCTACTGTCCCGAACAGCCCACGGAAGAACAACAAGGCAGACCTCCAGCAACTCCCTCACCATCCCTCACAAAAGAACCAAATGCACACAACGGACCTGCAACAGAGCCTTTGAACTCTATGCTCCTTCCCTCTGGAATGCTCTACCAAACCACCTCAGGAACAATAACGATCTCTCGTCATTCAAAAAGCAGCTAGAAACTATCCTATTCCAAGAACATCTCAACACAGAAGCACCCTCCCACAAATAGCTACACCAACCCCTCTAAACCACCCCCAAGAACCTATGACCAAAAAAACTGTGTTACCTTGTCCACGTCTATGTCTATCCTCTGTCAAAATCATCAATGTTGCCCTCCTGGTGATGGCCCCATCCCTATAACTGATTAACCCCCCCCCCTTTTTTGTTACACCGCTTTGACCCGGTGAAAAGCGGGATATAAATACAGTTAAATAAATAAATAAATAAATATCTTTGTTTCTTTGTTTAGGGGTGAACCCACTGCTCCTCCCCCCATCGCTCCATGTAGGACACCCTTATTTGTTGAGAAATTAGATGGTTCAGTTTATTTTGATTTAATCTTGTTGCTGTAAAGAGATCCACTGTGTCTGTCCCAGGCCACTTTGAATTCCGTCACTGTGTTTGCCCCCACCACCTCCATCGGGAGGACATTCCAAGCATCCACCACCCTTTCAGTAAAAAAGTATTTCCTGACATTGCCTTTCAATTTACCACCTTGCAGCTTCATGACATGCCCTCTAGTTTTACAGCTTCCCCGTCTCTAGAAGAGATTTGTTTGTTCAATATTTCTCTTTAAGTATTTAAAGGTCTGAATCATATAGGTTGCTGACTCCAGTGACCTCCTCAGCTTTAGAAGCTGCTAACACCTAATCAGGTGTTAGTTCCCGCCCTACCCACCCCGACTCCCACCCACCCCTAGTGAGCAGCCTTGCTTTATAGGGCGCCTCCCCTTTCACAAATCACAGTGAATTGGACCAGCACATTTGTATGTAATTAAAGTGTTTTAACTGCTTTTTCTCTATAAAGACAGCTGCGAAACCGGCTGGTACTTGGTAGATCTCTCTCTTTTGCTCTAACAGATACCTAAGCTCCACGAAAAGAACAATGGCTGGGAAAAATCGTATTGCTAAAGCTGTTGCTCCCATTACAGCTTCTGCCTCGGTCCAGACAGAGGTCCTAATGCCGGTTGAAGGACCGGTTCCATGTGCAGGGTGCCTGCATGCTGAAGCTCTGAGGAAAGAGGTGGAGGAACTCAGAGAGGAGGTGGCGAGGCTGAGGAGCATTCAAGACAGTGAGAAGTATATTGATGAGATGCTACTTGCAGCAACCAAACTCTCCAGCTCCGGAGAAGATGGGTGCCAACAGAATGTCGATGGTTGGACACAAGTCACCAGGGCCTGCAAAATCACCAATCCAACTTCTCCATCCCTTGAATTGAAGAACCATTATGCAGCCCTGGAAGTGGAGGAGGTGAAAGCATCCCTGGAAAGGGAAGAACCAGAGTTCAAGTACCCCAAAGTTGCGGAATCAGTCACCAGAAGGAAACGAAGGGTGGTGGTGGTTGGAGACTCTCTTCTGAGGGGTACTGAGGCGTCCATCTGCCGACCAGACTTGATGTCCAGAGAGGTATGCTGTCTGCCTGGTGCCAAAATCCAAGATGTTACGGAGAGTTTGCCGAGACTCATCAAGCCCACAGACTATTACCCAATGTTGCTAATCCATGTTGGAACAAATGATACTGCCAGGTATACCTCGGAACGTATCAAAAGTGACTTCATGGCTCTGGGACAGAGGGTGAAGCAGTTAGGTGCACAGGTGGTGTTCTCTTCAATCCTCCCTGTTGAGGGTAAAGGCCAAGGCAGAGAGGCTCGCATCCTGGAGACAAATGCATGGCTGCGTGGATGGTGTCATCGAGAGCGTTTTGGTTTCCTAGACCATGGGATGCTTTTCCAAGGGTTGCAAAGCAGAGATGGCATCCATCTGTCCAAAAGAGGTCAACGCATCTTTGGTAGTAGACTGGCTAATCTACTGAAGAGGGCTTTAAACTAGATTCCTTGGGGATGGGTGAAGAAAGCCCCCAGGTAAGTGAAAGCCCCCAGGTAGGTGATACATTAAATACCTTTATGGAAATGGGTAACAGGGGTAACATATGGAAAGCAGTGTGTATTAATGCCCGTAGCATGGGAAATAAGATCCCTGAGGTTGAAGCTTTGGTGGGAGTGGCTGACTTGGATTTAGTGGCAGTTACAGAAACATGGTTCACAGAAAACAATGACTGGGATGTAACTATACCTGGCTATACTTTATTCAGGAAGGACAGGGTAGGAAGAAGAGGAGGAGGAGTGGCACTATATGTAAAAACTACTATTAAAGCTTTGGAATTACAGAGCTTAAAAGGGAGAGAGGAGGCATTGTGGGTTAAACTAGAAAGAGGGAAAGAGAAATCTATTTGCATTGGAGTGATATACAGACCTCCCTCACAAGAGGAAGAGGTGGACAGAGAGTTAATTGAAGACATACGCAGCATTGCTAAGAAAGGGGAAGTGCTACTGATAGGAGATTTCAATATGCCAGATGTTGATTGGCACATTCCTGCTGCAGTATCATCTAGAAGTAAGGAGATCCTGGATTCTCTTCAGGGAGAACTATTCAGGCAATTGGTAACAGACCCCACACGTGAAGGGGCCATACTGGACTTGGTGCTTACCAATGGTGAAAGTGTTTCTGATGTTGTAGTGGGAGATCATTTTGCTTCCAGTGATCACCAGATGGTGTGGTTCAGTATTAGGACTAGGGCTGTTAGAATCCATTCCAAGGTGAGGATCTTAGACTTTAGGAAGACTAACTTTGCGAAGATGGGCCAATACCTCAGGGAGTCGTTAGTGGGATGGGAACAGCTGGGGGATGTAGAAAAACAGTGGGCAAAACTGAAAGGGGGTATTTTAAGGGCAACCAACCTTTTTGTTAAAATGGTAAATAAAGGCAAAAGGAACAGGAGACCGCTATGGTTTTCGAAGGAAGTAGCTGAAAAAGTGAAGAAAAAGAGGGAGGCCTTCATGAAATACAAGAGATCACAGAGAGCAGAAGACAAGCATCTGTATTTGGAAAAACTTAGAGAAGCTAGCAAAGTAGTCAAGAAGGCAAAGATTCAAAAGGAGGAGGAAATAGCCAATGCAATAAAATGGGGGGATAAGACATTTTTCAGATATATTAGTGAGAAGAGGAAGAGCAAAAGTGGTATTGTCAGACTCAAGGGTGCAGGGGGGGGAATATGTAGAAGCTGATAAGGATAAAGCGGAATTGCTTAACAAATATTTTTGTTCTGTGTTCACAGATGAAGAACCAGGAGCAGGACCTCAGAAAACACCCACAAATAAGAACAGAAGCGAGGGACATCTTGAACTATTTTCAGAAGACTGTGTTCGTGAGAAACTAGCTCAACTTAAAGTAGACAATGCGATGGGACCGGATCGGATACACCCTAGAATACTGAGGGAACTTGGGGACGTTCTAGCAGCTCCACTGACTGACCTTTTCAATGCCTCGTTGGAGTCAGGAGTGGTGCCAAAGGACTGGAGAGAGGCTCATGTGGTGCCTTTACACAAAAGCGGAAGTAAGGATGTGGTTGAAAACTACAGGCCGGTTAGTTTAACTTCGGTGGTGAGTAAATTATTGGAAACGCTGCTGAAAGAGAAAATAGTGAGGTTTCTGGAGTCCAGCGGATTACAGGATCCGAGGCAGCATGGATTCACCAGAGGCAGGTCTTGTCAGACAAATCTGATTGATTTTTTTGACTGGGTGACCAGGGAGTTGGACCGAGGGAGAGCTCTAGATGTGGTGTATTTAGATTTCCGTAAAGCCTTTGACACTGTTCCTCACAGGCGACTTATAAACAAACTGAGCACCCTAGGGATGGACCCTAAAGTTACTGCTTGGGTTAGAAATTGGTTGGGTGGGAGGCGACAAAGAGTACAAGTAAATGGAGCTCACTCTGAGGAGAAGTATGTTACCAGTGGTGTGCCCCAGGGATCTGTCCTTGGTCCAATTCTTTTTAACATCTTTGTTAGTGATATAGCGGAAGGGCTGTCGGGTAAGGTTTGCCTCTTTGCGGATGATACCAAAATCTGCAATAGAGTAGACACCCAGGAAGGGGTAGATAACATGAGGAGGGATCTAGCTAAGCTTGAAGAATGGTCTAGAATTTGGCAGCTGGGATTTAATGTTAAAAAATGTAAGGTCATGCATTTGGGCTGCAGCAATCCAAGGGAGCAAT
This sequence comes from Ichthyophis bannanicus, assembly GCA_033557465.1. Lineage (NCBI taxonomy): Eukaryota > Metazoa > Chordata > Amphibia > Gymnophiona > Ichthyophiidae > Ichthyophis > Ichthyophis bannanicus. Next base: position 96,275,805 of record CM066050.1, read on the forward strand.
ACAGTATAGGAGGTGAAGTACTTTTGTCCACTAAAGAAGAGCGGGACCTAGGCGTGGTTGTGTCTGATGATCTTAAAGTAGCTAAACAGGTGGAAAAGGCGACGGCAAAAGCTAGAAGGATGCTTGGCTGCATACGGAGAGGAATGGCTAGCAGAAAAAAGGAGGTGATAATGCCTCTGTATAAGTCTTTGGTGCGACCTCATTTGGAGTATGGTGTGCAATTCTGGAGACCGCACCTTCAAAAGGATGTGAACAGGATGGAGTCGGTGCAGAGGGTTGCTACCAAAATGATTAATGGGCTTCATTATAAAGCATATGAGGACAGACTTAAGGATCTTAATATGTACACCTTAGAGGAAAGGCGGGATAGAGGTGATATGATTGAGATGTTTAAATACCTCCGTGGCATAAATGTTCAGGGAGAGAGCCTCTTTCAATTGAAAGCAAGTTCTGCTACGAGGGGACATGGGATGAGGGTGAAGGGAGATAGATTCAGGAGTGATATGCGGAAATATTTCTTTACGGAAAGAGTAGTGGATCCGTGGAATAGTCTCCCAGTGGAGGTGGTAGAGATGAGGACAGTAACTGAATTCAAGAAAGCATGGGACCAACACAGAGGATCTCTAAAGGCAAAAAGTGGACTGTTGTAGTTGTTATGGAAGGACAGACTAGATAGGCCATGTGGTCTTTTTCTGTCGTCATATTTCTATGTTTCTATGTTCTATGTTTCTATATCTTCCCTATCCCTCCTCTCCTCCAAAGTGTACATATTTAGGTCTTCAAGTCTCTCCTCATAAGACTTCTGACGCAGGCTCCAAATCATTTTGGTCGCCTTCCTCTGAACAGCTTCCATTCTTTTTACATCCTTTGCAAGATACAGTCTCCAAAACTGAACACAGTATTCCAAGTGAGGCCTCACCAGAGACTTATACAGTGGCACCAGTAACCCTTCCTTTCTGCTGGTAATTCCTCTTCGAATGCAGCCCAACATCCTCCTGGCTGGCTTTTGCCACTGCCTTGTCGCACTGTTTTGCCATCTTGAGATCTACAGAAATAATGACACAGAGGTCTTTCTCCTGCTCCGTGCACACCAACCTCTCACCCCCTAATGCGTACATTTCCCTTGTATTTCATGACACTGCACTTCTTTGCATTAATTGCCAAGCATCAGACCATTCATCCAGCTTTTGCAGATCCCTCCTCATGTTAAGCACTCCCTTGGGGGAGTCCACTCTGTTGCTAATTTTCATGTCATCTGCAAAAAGACAGACTTTTCCATTCAGTCCTTCAGCAATATCACTCACAAATACATTGAACAGTGCCGGGCCTAGGACCGAACCCTGAGGCACCCCACTAATCACCTTCCTTTCATCCGAGTGAGCTCCATTTATCATCACCTTCTGTCGTCTGTCAGTCAACCAAGTTCTGATCCAGTTTACCACCTTGGGACCCATCCCCAAACTACTGAGTTTATTGATAAGCCTCCTATGAGGGACAGTATCAAAGGCTTTGCTGAAATCCAGGTAGATGACATCCATCGCGTGTTCTTGATACAGTTCTCTGGTCACCCAGTCAAAGAACTCAATCAGATTTGTCTGGCAAGATTGTCCCTCGGTAAAACCATGTTGCCTCGTATCCTGTAACCCGCTGTTTTTGAGAATGTTTACTATTTGCTCTTTCAGGAGCGTCTCCATTACTTTTCCCGCCACAGAGGTAAGGCTCACGGGCCTGTAGTTTGACACTTCTTCCCTGTCACCACTTTTGTGTAGAGGTATGACATCAGCCATTCTCCAGTCCTGAGGAACCTCTCCTGTTTCCAAGGATCTGTTGAATACATCCTTTAATGGCCCTGCAAGAACCTCTCTGAGTTCTTTCAGTATCTTGGGATGTATCCCATCCGGTCCCATGGCCTTGTCCACGTTCAGTTTTGCAAGTTGTTCTAAAACCTCATCCTCTCTGAATGGTGTGGTATCTATCTCATTCCCATTTTTATATTTGGGAGGCACAGGTGGTCCTTCTCCAGGATTTTCTTTAATAAAAACAGAGCAGAAGTATTTGTTTAGCAATTTCACTTTATCAATGTCATTTTCCATGAGTCAGTTTCCAGCACTTCTGAGTTCTGCAATTCCACCTCTGATCTTCTTCCTTTCCTGAATATACCTGAAGAAAGTTTTGTCACCGCACTTAACATCTTTAGCCATCTTTTCCTCTGACTTTGATTTTGCTATCCTTATTTCTCTTTTTGTCTCCTTGAGTTTGATCCTGTATTCATTTCTGTGTTCTTCTGTTTGAAAGCTTTTGAATTTTGCAAAAGCTGTGTTTTTTGCCCTTATTTGAGCAGCCACTTCTTTGGAAAACAAAATAGGTTTCCTTCTCCTCTTGTTTTTATTTACTTTTTTTACATATTTATCTGTTGTCCCTTTTAGTTTAGCCCATTGCAATTCCACTTCCCTTATCCCCTTCCACCCCGTCAGCTCCTCCTTATGTACTCAGCCATTTTACTGAAGTCAGTGTTTTTGAAGTTTAGGACTTTGAGCTTGCTATGATTGGACTGCACCTTGGCTTTTATCTCAAACCACACCGTGTGATGATCTCTGTTGCTCACAGGGGCACTCACCCAGACAGACACGCTATCATTGTTGGTGAGCACCAAATCCAGCATCGAGCTTTCCCTGGTTGGTTCCATCACCATTTGTTTAAGTAACACATCTTAGATAGCGTCCACAATTTTTTTGCTTCTTTCCAGATTTGCAGAAGGATTAATCCAATCCACATCGGGTAGATTAAAGTCACCCAATATGATAGTTTCCCCCCTTTGTTGCTATCTTGGCAATATCTATAATCAATTCGTTATCTCTCTCTTCAATTTGAGTCGGAGGTCTGTAGATTACAGCAGTATGGATGACAGTGCCATCTGCTCTTTCCAACATGATCCAGAGCGCTTCTTCTTTTCCCCATGCACCCTACATTTCAGTATTTTTGATATTGCTTTTGACATACAAGGCTACTCCTCCCCCTTTTCCATTTTCTCTGTCTCTTCTGAATGGGATATAGCCATACCTGGCTATAATCTAATCATATGATTTATTAAACCATGTTTCTGTAATGGCCACAATGTCCAGGTCCTTTTCCACCTTTAGGGCTTCCAGGTCTGGAAGTTTGTTGGCTAAGCTTCGAGCATTTGTGCTCACTGCTTTCCAGCATTTAACTGGCTAGTGTGCATTTTGCATTGATTTTATTCTACCCACTTCTTCCCAGTTGCTTTTGATGTGTTGTTTAAAAGTGTGGTTGTTTGTTATTCTGCTTTTGCAGGGGGTGACGTCCAGAACTTGACCTTCCCCGTCCGTCACCCCCTTCGTCTAGTTTAAATGCAAATTGACATAATGCCTGAATTTTTCACGTAGGATTCTTTTCCCTGTGACAGAGATGTGTAGTCCATCAGCACAGTATAGTTTCTTGTTGGTCCATGTGTTTTCCCAATCGCCAATAAATCTGAATCCTTCTAGTTTGCACCAGGTCTGGAGCCATGTATTAAAAGCTGTTAATGTGATTTAGCCTTTTTGCCCCCTTACCTAGAACAGGTAGAACTTCTGAGAATGCTACAGTGTTAACAATGGGCTTGAGTTTTTCTCCCAGAGATGGGAAGTCCTTTTGGACTGTAGAGGCACTATTTCTAGCCAGGTCATTTGTACCCAAGTGGATGACATCAAGTTTGGAGTGTTTGCTTTCCGCACTAAGTACATCAGTAATTTGGTTTGTATTCCTGCCGACTAAGGAGCCTGGGAGGCATTTGACTATCTTCTCTCCTTTGAGCTGTGTTCCCAAGTTGGTGTCTCTGATGATGGAATCTACAAGTAGTAGTAGTTTTCTGTTTGGTGAGTTTTTCTTCATATTTGGTTCTTTAGCAGGAGATTGGGCATTGACTGACTCCTCTAAGGGCCATTCAGTTTCTTTGGATAAGGCATAGAATGCATTATGTCCGGATATCTGTTGGTGTATAGGATGTCTGTCACAGATCGCAATTTACCCAAACCCACTGTGATCCATTTGTTCCTGGTGTGTTTGACTCTGTGGGAGCGGTAGTGGACTTTGTTCAGTCTGTATCCTAGAAGAGGTGTGCTTCATTGCAGTCAGTTTTTCCCTCAGTAGAGACAATTCTTTATGCATGGCAGCCAGGTCTTCTCTTAGAAGAGTCGATTCGTTATACATGACAGATGACCTTCAGCACATAGGACCTGCTCTTAGGCTCCAAATGATTGTTCTTGGAATGAAAGTACCGCAGGTATTGCACTGAATACAAGACATGCTGGTTAAGAGAATGTGGGTGTATCACAAGCTATTGGCCACTACATAGGCAATGCAGCCCCAGGGGTGGGAGGGGTGAGAGATAGTGGGCAGGAACCCAAGTTTCCCTGCCCAAGTAGGCTTATACCTGAACTGTGGGTACACTCAGAAAACTGTTAAGGCTAAACAAGGAAATCAAGCAGTTTGACTTTCCCCAAACGTAATGTAGGACCAGCAATTAGCAATTTCCCAATACCTAAAGTTAAACCAACCCTTAGTATTCTATATTTGCAATAAAAAACCAACAGAGATAGAAAGGAGAAAGCTTATCTGTGTCTTGTGCAGCTCTGGCCTTTCAGACTGGCTGTGACCAGTATGTGAAGCCAGGTGTCTGATGATCTAAAGTAGCCCCTCCCTTGGAGATGCCTTTAGAGCAAACCAGAATTACCCAAAATATACCTTTGTAGTTCTATCAGGCCTCTGTTGGTCCCTTGCAAAGTAAGTATTTCTATTCCAACTAGCTGATTTTTCTTACAAGGGTCCCTGCCCCAGTAGGCTTATACCTGAACTGTGGGTACAATCAGAAAACTGTTAAGGCTACATAAGGAAATAAAGCAGATTGACTATCCCCAAACGTAATGTAGGACCAGCAATTAGCAAATTTTCCCAATACCTAACGTTTAACCAACCCTTAGTATTCTATATTTTCAATTAAAAAAACAGCAGAGATAGAAAGGAGAAAGCTTATCTGTGTCTTGTGCAGCTCTGGCCTACATTTACCTGTTCCACTTCGTTCATTAATTTACAGACTTCTATATCTCCCCTCAGCCGTCTCTTTTCCAGGTTAAAGAGCCCTAAACTTTTTAGCCTTTCTTCATAGGGGTATCCTTCCATCCCCTTTACCATTTTGGTGGCTCTTCTCTGAACCTTTTCTAATAATGCTATAATCCTTTTTAAGATACAGCGACCAGAATTGCACACAATAATCAAGGTGCGGTCGTACCATGGAACGATAGAGGCATTGCAATATTCTTTGTTTTATTTTCCATGCCTTTCCTTATGATACCTAGCATTCTATTTGCTCTCTTGGCCGCCGCCGCACACTGGGCCAAGGGTTTTAACATGTTATCCACAATGACACCTAAATCTTTTTCCTGGGTGGTGGTTCCTAATGTGGAACCTTGCATCGTGTAACCATAGTTTGGGTTGTTCTTTCCTAGGTGCATAACTTTGCACTTGTCCATATTAAATTTCATCTGCCACTTTGATGCCCAGTCTTGCAATTTATCAAGATACTCTTGCAATTTTCCACAATCCTCTTGGGTTTTAACAACTTTAAATAGTTTTGTGTCATCTGCAAATTTGATAACCTCACTCGTTATTCCCTTTTCCAGGTCATTTATGAATATGTCAAAAAGCAGCAGATCCAGCACAGATCCCTGGAGTACACCACTATTCACCTTTCTCCATTGGGAAAATTGGCCATTTAGCCCTACCCTCTGCTTTCTATCTTTTAACCAGTTCCTGATCCACAATAGTACACTGCCTCCTATCCCATGACTCTCTAGTTTTGCCAAAAGTCTGATGAGGGACCTTGTCAAAGGCTTTCTGAAAGTCCAAATACACTATATCAAACAGACTCACCTTTGTCTACCTGTTTTTTCACGCCTTCAAAAAAACATAACAGATTAGTAAGACAAGATCTTCCTTGTCTAAAGCCATGTTGGCTGTCTTCCATTAAGCCATGACTATCTCTACATGTACAGCAATTTTATTCTTTATGATGGTTTCTACCATTTTCCCCAGTACTAACGTCAGGCTCACCGGTCTGTAGTTTCCCGGATCACCCTTTGAACCCTTTTTAAAAATTGGTGTTACGTTCGCCATCCTCCAATCTTCAGGTATTACAGATGATTTTAATGATAGTTCAGATTACTAAAAGCAGGTCTGCAATCTCACATTTCAGTTCTTTCAAAACCCTTGGATGTATATCATTTCTTTCAATTCTTCTGCAGGATCACTTTTAAATACCACTTCAGTCATCTTCCTCAGTAAAGACAAGCAAAGAATTCATTCAGTCTCTCCACTATCGTCTTGTCGCTTCTTAGTGCCCCTTTAACCCCTCCTATCATTTAATGGACCAACTGTACAGAGAAGAGCAACCAAATTGGTGAAGGGGATGGAAGGCTACTCCTATGAAGAGAGGCTAAAAAGGTTAGGGCTCTTTAACCTGGAAAAGAGACGGCTGAGGGGAGATATGATAGAGGTCTATAAATTAATGAATGGAGTGGAACGGATAAACGTGGATCAATTGTTTACGCTATCAGAATATAGGAAGACTAGGGGACATGTAATGAAGCTACAGGGTAAACTATTTAAGACAAATAAGAGAAAATATTTTTTCACTCAACGTATAATCAAACTCTGGACCGGAGGATGTAGTAAGGGCTGTTAGTATAGCTGGGTTTAAAAAAGGTTTGGACAAGTTCCTGGAGGAAAGGTCCATAAACCACTATTAAAAAGGGACCCAGGATATCAATGCTTGACCCAGTACAAGCACTGTGGAACCTGTGTCTTTTGGGGATATTGCTAGGTACGTATGACCTAGATTGGCCACTGTTGGAAACAGGATACTGGGCTTGATGGACCTCGGTCTGACCCAGTATGGCATGTCTTATGTTCTTAATTGACTCTCACAGGTTTTTTGCTATGAATTTACTGGAAAAAGTCTTTATTACACGTTTTTTGCTTCCACAGCAATCTTCTCAAATTCTCCCTTTGCCTGCCTTATCAGTGCCTTGCATTTAACTTGCCAGTGCTTGTGCTGTTTCCAGGTTTCATCGTTTGGCTCTTTTTTTCCATTTCCTGAAATATGTTTTTTTGGCAACAATAGCCTTTCTGACCTCACCTTTAAACCATGCTGGCAGTTTTTTGGACTTCCTTCCACTTTTCTTAAAGCGTGTAATACAGCTGGTCTGAGCTTCCAAGATAGTATTTTTCAACAACACCCAAGCTTGATGTAAGTCTTTAACCTTTGCAACTGCTCCTTTAAGTTTATTTCTTAACTATTTTCCTCATTTTATCATAGTCTCCCTTTCGAAAGTTAAAAGGTAGTACTGTGGACTTCCTTAGCATCCCTCCTCCATTAATTAGATCAAACGTGATCATGCTATGATCACTATTGCCAAGTGGCTCCAAAAGCCTTCTCTTGCACCAGATCTGGTGTTCCACTGAGGACTAGGTCCAATATGGCTTCCCCTCTGGTCGGTTCATGAACCAGCTGCTCCAAGAAGCAGTCATTTATTTCAGCTAGGAACTTTATCTCCCTAGCATGTCCTGCCGTGACACTGACCCAGTCGATACCGGGGTAATTGAAATCGCTCATTATTATTACTGTACTGTAATTTTGTTAGCTTCCTTGATTTCTTTGAGCATTTCATCATCCATTTGTTCATTCTTGCCAGGCGGTCGATAGTACAGCCTCACTGCCATCGCCTTCCGCTTTTTACATGGAATTTCAATCCATAGAGATCCTACAGCAAATTTTGTTTCCTGCAAAATTTTAATCCTTTCTGACTCAATGCTCTCTCTAACAGAGCGCAACCCCTCCACCAATTTGATCAGCTCTATCATTACGATATAGTTTGTACTCAGGTATCACAGTGTCCCACTGGTTGTCCTCCTTCCACCATGTCTGAGATTCCAATCATATCTAACCTCTCATTTAGTGCTATATATTCTAACTCTCCCATTTTATTTTTTATACTTCTAGCATTTGCGTACAAGCATTTTAGAAACTGTATTTTATTCATATAATTTGGCTATTAGTAGGTATGGGTAATTTGGGATCTTTAAGCTCTGTATGATCCATACTTGAGGGCATTTGGGCTACATTCTTCTGAACCATGTGCTCTTGTGCGACTGTCAGCTTTCCCCTATTATCTAGTTTAAAAGCTGCTCTGTCTCCTTTTTAAAGGTTAATGCCAGCAGCCTGTTTCCATCCCGTATAAGGTGAAACACATCCCTTTGGAAGAGCCCCTCCGTTCCCCAGAATGTTCCCCAGTTCCTAACAAATCCAAAACCCTCACCTCATCCTTGCACCATCCTCTCATCCATGCATTGAGACTCTGGAGCTCTGCCTGCCTTTTGGGTCCTGCGTGTGGAACGGGGAGCATTTCGGAGAACGCTACCCTGGAAGTTCTGGATTTCAACTTCCTACCTAAAAGCCTAAATTTAGCCTCCAGAATCTCCCTACCACATTTTCCTATGTCATTGGTACCGACATGTACCAAGACAGCAGACTCCTCCCCAGCACTATCTAAGACCTTATCTAGGTGGTGCGTGAGGTCCGCTACCTTCGCACCAGGCAGGCATGTTACCAAGCGATCCTCACGTCCACCAGCCACCCAGCTATCTACATGACTAATGATTGAATCACAAACTATAATGGCTGTCCTAACCCTTCCTTCATGGGCACATGGCCCTGGAGAAACTTCCTTGGTGCGAGAGGGTTTTACATCACCTGGAGGACAAGTCCTAGTTACAGGATCACTTCCTGCCACACCAGGGTGAGGCTCTCCTGTCACGTGACCTCTCGCCTCCATGGAAACAGGGATGCTGCCAGACTGGAGGTGGGACTTCAGGACTATATCCCTGTAGGTCTCGTCTGTGTACCTCTGTCTTTCTTATGTCTTCCAAGTCTGCTACTCTAGCCTCTAGAGAACGGACTCGTTCCCTGAAAGCAAAGAGCGCCTTGCACCTAGCGCACACATAAGACCTCTCACCAACTGGGAGAAAGTCATACATGTGACACTCAATGCAAAAAACTGGAAAGCCCCCATCTTGCTGCTGTACTGCCGTCTGCATCTTAGTTTTAAGCTTGTGATTAGATCTTTAAGTTCTTTACTTACTAAGTGTTGCTATGGATACTTATACCAATAAAACTGTACCTAATACATTTAATATACCTTTACTACATGTGTTGGGGAGGGAGGGAGGGAGGGAGGGATATAACACTTATTAAAAGAGGGCTGCTACACAGTACCCTGCCCTATGCTTCTGAGGTAAGCCGTGACTAACTTCCTGGGTGATTAACAGTCCTTGCTTGGATAGAAGGAGTCTTTCAAAATAGCCTCTTTGTAAAGGTCTCTAGAAGACTTTGTTGCTCAAAGAATACTGACCCTGTTTTGCCTTTTATGCTAAGTTATATTCTGATTAGATTTAAATTAACGCTCTTTGCTGCTGCTAGGCTCTGACTTATTATGAAATTTAAACTAGAAGCTCTCTGCTGGGTTCTAAATTTAACCAGAAAGCTCTCTTCTGTGTTTTAAATTTAAACTAAAAGTACTTTGCTGATACTAGGCCTTGAGTGTGTTGACCCTTATGGGCATGTGTGGCAGCTGTGCATAGGCCTCTGTCAGATGTGTTCCTTGTTACATAACCCTTTAACCACATATGCAACATCCTACATGGGTTGTCTTTCTATACATTATTTCCATGAAAGCTAACATATATATCTGCCTCATTGGTTCTCCTATCCTCAGACATATTCCACAGTAGGCCTCATTGTGCCCCATGCCAAAATGCTATACAACTGCTGATATTACCTTGTCTCCTATGCTTTACTACTAATACTACTACTAAGCATCTTACACAGCACTACACAGACATATATGAGACAGTCCCTGCTTATCAGAGCTTACAATCTAGTCATGACAGACAACACATTTAGGTGTGGACAGTGATAATACAATAGGGACGGTAATGAAACAGGGAGATCAGGTGAGTCAAGATCCTAAGGCAACACCAAAGAGGTGAGTTCTCAGCCTGCATCTAATAAGGACAGGGAAGGTACCCAGCATACAGACACAGGTTGTTTGTTCGGGGTGTATGTTGCAGCAGGATAAGGTAAGCAAGATCTTAAGAACATAAGAACTTAAGATATACCATACTGGGTCAGAGCAAGGTCCATCAAGCTACTCTTTCCAACAGTGGCCAATCTAGGTAATAAGTACCTAGCAGTTTCCCCAAAAGACACAAGTCCCTCAATGCTTGTATTGGGTCAAGCAGTGATATGCCGTGTCCCTTTTAATAATGGTTTATGGACCTTTCCTCCAGGAACTTGTCCAAACCTTTTTTAAACCCAGCTACACTAACAGCTTTTACTACATCCTCCAGATAAATTCCAGAGTTTAATCACACATTGAGTGAAAAAATATTTTCCCTTATTAGTCTTAAATAGGTTACCCTGTAGCTTCATTGCATGCCCCCTAGTCTTTTTATATTCTGATGACGTAAACAATAGATCTAAATTTACCCATTCCACTGCATTCATTAAATTTATAGACCTCTATCATATCTCCTCTCAGCCGTCTCTTTTCCATGTTGAAGAGCCCTAACCTTTATAGCCTCTCTTCATAGGAGTATCTTTCCATCCCCTTTACCATTTTGGTGGCTCTTCTCTGTACCTTTTCTAATAACGCTATATCTTTAAGATATGGCGAGCAGAATTGCACACAATATTCAAGGTGTAGTCGCACCATGGAACAATACAGAGGCATTATAATATCCTTTGTTGTATTTTCCATTGCTTTCCTTATGATACCTAGTATTCTATTTGCTCTCTTGGCCGCCGCTGCACACTGGGTGGAGGATTTTAACATGCTATCCACGATGACGCCTATATCTTTTTCCTGGGTGGTGGTTCCTAATGTGAAACCTTGCATCGTATAACCATAGTTTGCGTTGTTCTTTCCTAGGAGCATAACTTTGCACTTGTCCACATTAAATTTCATCTGTCATTTGGATGCCCAGTCTTCCAATTTATCAAGATACTCTTGCAATTTTCCACAATCCTCTTGGGTTTTAAACAACTTTAAATACTTTTGTGTCATCTGCAAATATAACCTCACTCATTATTCCCTTTTCCAGGTCATTTATGAATATGTTAAAAAGCAGCGGACCCAGCACAGATTCCTGGGGTACTCCACTATTCACCTTTTTCCATTGGGAATATTGGCCATTTAGCCTTACCCTCTGCTTTCTATCTTGTAACCAGTTCCTGATTCACAATATTATATCACCTCCTATCCCATGACTCTTTAGTTTTGCCAAAGGTCTCTGATGAGGGACCTTGTCAAAGGCTTTCTGAAAGTCCAAATACACTATATCAACCGCCTCACCTTTGTTTACCTGTTTATTCATACCTTCAAAAAAACATAACAGATTAGTAAAACAAGATCTTCCTTGTCTAAAGCCATGTTGGCTGTCTCCCATTAAGCCATGACTGACTATCTACATGTTCAGCAATTTTGTTCTTTATGATGGTTTCTACCATTTTCCCCGGTACTGACGTCAGGCTCACCGGTCTGTAGTTTCCCCGATCACCCCTGGAACCCATTTTAAAAATAGGCGTTAGATTAGTGATCCTCCAATCTTCAGGTATTACAGATGATTTTAATGATAGTTCACAGATTACTAATAGCAGGTCTGCAATCTCATATTTCTGTTCTTTCAACACCCTTGGATGTATATCATCCGGTCCAGGTGATTTGCTACCCTTCAGTTTATCAGATAGTTGTAATACATCTTTCCAGTTTAGCGATATTTCTTTCAATTCTTCTGCAGGATCACCTTTAAATACCACTTCAGTCATGGGTAATATCCCTACATCTTCCTCAGTAAAGACCGAATCAAAGAATTCAGTCTCTCCGCTATAGCCCCTTTTACCTCTCTATCATCTGATGGTCCAACTAACTCTCACAGGTTTTTTAAGAACATAAGAACATAGCAATAGGTGAGAAGGCCACAGATACATGCAGTTTGCCAGAAGGGTGGCATTCCCGAGGGAGTGTGTGAGGGGAGATATAAGAATGGTTGTGGGGAGATGTAGAGTGACTGCATTTGTATGTCAGCAGAGAAGCATGTACTGGATGCGACAACGGATAGGGAACCAATGATGTCACATGACACAAGAGGTAGTTTGCCTAAGACCAGAGGAGACTCTGTGGTTGACGGGGATTGTGTTAATTTAATTTCAAAGTATTCCCCTTTGAGTTTTTCTATTCAGCGGATTGTGCGGAAACACATGGGGGTATTGTATATGGTGCCTTGTTTGGCGAACAAGACCGTGCGGTGTGTATGGCAGCGCCAACGCAACTTGAGGGAGATTTTGAGTCCCTCCAGTTTGCGTTCGTTTGTTCCCACGGAAGTTCGAGAACGGGGTCATCGTCCGTGCGGCCATTTTTCCATTTGTGAGGTGTCTAGTGAGCTTGTTCAATTGGATTACCATGGGATTCATTGTAAGTTCAAACATCAGACCTCCTGTGATTCCATGTTTGTTGTGTATGGGGTAATGTGTCCCTGTGGCCTGCTGTATGTTGGGAGCACTTGTCGGATGTTTCGGAAACGCATAATTGAGCACAGAAGTCGGCTTAAGTGCTCTGTTCAGGAGGCACCTTTGGTTCCACATTGTGCCGAATTTAAACATCAGTTTGTGGAGTTGCGATGTTTCTGTTTAGATCAGGTTTTGACAGGTAGGGGAGGCAAGAGTAGGGAACAGTCCCTTTTAATGTGTGAGCAGAAGTGGATTTACAGGCTCCACACTGTTGAGCCTGGGGGTTTAAATCTCCGCATTGACTGGGCAGTCTGTCTTTAAGCTAAGGGGTGGAGCATGTAGTCGGGGGATCTCTGTTGACGTCATGAGTAGGCACGTATTTTAGCCCGTGTGTTTGCTTGGTTCGAGCATGCGTGGCGTTTTTTGCGGTACCGTTGAGGTGCTAGTTTGGCTGCTGTTTAAAAGAAAGTTCATTTTTGTTGCTTGTATTTTGTGATGGAAATGGGTTCTTTTTGGTTTCGGCTGTTGTAAATTATTTTTGGTTTGGTTTTGTTTGTTTCTTGTTTTTTAGTTATCCCCTGATGCAGCGAGTGCTTCTCGCGAAACGTACCAGAGCTCTACAGTGACGTCGGGGTAGCGGCTTGGCTTCAACTCCTGTCTTAAATCATCACGCAAAAGCTAAGTTGTTTGGGAGTTGTTGCAGCCGCTTGTTTACTGTATATTTTGTTGAAGTTTGTGCTACTTAGTGGAAGGTGGTGGCAGCGGATCGTTGATGTTAACGGGCTTTCTGTTGAGTGGCAATATCTGGACTTACGTCTCGATATTATTTGCCATTGCCCTTGAAAAGCTGAGACCTTGCTGACCACAGTGTGTTATTCCGCTATTGTAGTCAAGTATATCCATACTTTTTTGGGAAACAATCATTTTTGTAGTGTTGCCATTAAGAAACAATTGTTGTGATTGGGGTAAGTTTTTTATTACATTCCAAGAGGTAGTTTGTGCATCACAAGGGTGGCGGAAGTTGAGATGCGCAGCAGAGTGTTTTACAGAATGATGTGTAGAGAGATGATTGAAACAGAGCAGCAAGGAGTAGATAAGAACATAAGAAATGCCATACTGGGTCAGACCGAGGTCCATCAAGCCCAGTATCCTGTTTCCAACAGTGGCCAATCTAGGTCATACGTACCTAGCAATATCCCCAAAAGACATAGGTTCCACAATGCTTGTACTGGGTCAAGCATTGATATCCTGGGTCCCTTTTTAATAGTGGTTTATGGACCTTTCCTCCAGGAACTTGTCCAAACCTTTTTTAAACCCAGCTATACTAACAGCCCTTACTACATCCTCCGGTAACAGATTCCAGAGTTTAATTACACGTTGAGTGAAAAAATATTTTCTCTTATTTGTCTTAAATAGTTTACCCTGTAGCTTCATTACATGTCCCCTAGTCTTTCTATATTCTGATAATGTAAACAATTGATCCACGTTTATCCGTTCCACTCCATTCATTAATTTATAGACCTCTATCATATCTCCCCTCAGCCGTCTCTTTTCCAGGTTAAAGAGCCCTAACCTTTTTAGCCTCTCTTCATAGGAGTAGCCTTCCATCCCCTTCACCAATTTGGTGGCACTTCTCTGTACTTTTTCTAATAACGCTATGTCCTTTTTAAGATACGGTGACCAGAATTGCACACAATATTCAAGGTGCGGTCGTACCATGGAGCGATACAGACGCATTATAATATCCTTTGTTTTATTCTCCATCCCTTTCCTTATGATACCTAGCATTCTATTTGCTTTCTTGGCCGCCGCTGCACACTGGGCGGAGGGTTTTAACATGTTATCCTCGATGACTCCTAAATCTTTTTCCTGGGTGGTGGTTTCTAATGTGGAGCCTTGCATCGTGTAACTATAGTGTGGGTTGTTCTTTCCTAGGTGCATAGCTTTGCACTTGTCCACATTAAATTTCATCTGCCATTTGGATGCCCAGTCTTCCAATTTATCCAGATCCTCCTGCAGTTTTCCACAATCCTCTTGGGTTTTAACAACTTTAAACAGTTTTGTGTCATCTGCAAATTTGATAACCTCACTAGTTATTCCCTTTTCCAGGTCATTTATGAATATGTCAAAAAGTAGCGGACCCAGTACAGATCCCTGGGGTACTCCACTATTCACCTTTTTCCATTGGGAATATTGGCCATTTCGCCCTACCCTCTGCTTTCTATCTTTTAACCAGTTCCCGATACACAATAGTACACTGCCTCCTATCCCATGACTTTTTAGCTTCGCCAAAAGTCTCTGATGGGGGACCTTGTCAAAAGCTTTCTGGAAGTCCAGATACACTATATCAACCGACTCATCTTTGTCTACCTGTTTATGCACACCTTCAAAAAAACATATCAGATTAGTAAGACAAGATCTTCCTTGTCTAAAGCCATGTTGGCTGTCTCCCATTAGGCCATGACTATCTACATGCTGTGTAATTTTGTTCTTTATGATGGTTTCTACCATGTTCCCTGATACTGACGTCAGGCTCACCGGTCTGTAATTTCCTGGGTCACCCCTGGAACCCTGTTTAAAAAATTGGTGTTACGTTGGCGACCCTCCAATCTTCAGGTATTACAGATGATTTTAATGAAAGTTCACAGATTACCAATAGCAGGTCTGCAATCTCATATTTCAGTTCTTTCAACACTCTGGGATGTATACCATCCCGTCCAGGTGATTTGCTACTATTCAGTTTATCAAATAGTTGTAATATATCTTCCCGGTGTAGTGATATTTCTCTCAATTCCTCTGCAGTATCACCTTTAAATACCACTTCAGTCTTGGGTAACATCCCTACATCTTCCTCAGTAAAGACCGAAGCAAAGAATTCATTCAGTCTCTCTGCTATAGCCTTGTCTTCTCTTACTGCCCCTTTTACCCCTCTTATCATCTAATGGTCCAATTGACTCTCTCACAGGCCTTTTGCTACGAATGTACTTGAAAAAGTCTTTATTTCGTGTTTTTGCTTCCGTAGCAAGTTTCTTCTCAAATTCCCGCTTTGCCTGCCTTATCAATGCTTTGCATTTAACTTGCCAGTGCTTGTGCTGTTTCCAGTTTTCATCATTTGGCTCTTTTTTCCATTTCCTGAAGGTTGCTTTTTTGGCAGCAACAGCCTCTCTGACCTCACCTTTAAACCATGCTGGCAGTTTTTTGGACTTTCTTCCACTTTTCTTAATGCGTGGAATACAGCTGGTCTGGGCTTCGAGGATAGTATTTTTAAATAACACCCAAGCTTGCTGTAAGTCTTTAACCTTTGGAACTGCTCCTTTTAATTTTTTCCTAACTATATTCCTCATTCTATCATAGTCTCCCTTTTGAAAGTTAAAAGGTAGTACTGTGGATTCCTTTAATATCTGTCCTCCACTAATTAAATCAAACATGATCATACTATGATCACTATTGCCAAGTGGTCCCAACACCTTTATTTCTTGCACCAGATCTGGCGTTCCACTAAGGACTAGGTCCAGTATGGCTTCCCCTCTGGTCGGTTCATGAACCAGCTGCTCCAAGAAGCAGTCATTTATTCCATCTAGAAACTTTATCTCTTTAGCTTGTCCTGCCGTGACACTGACCCAGTCGATACCGGGGTAATTGAAATCACCCATTATTACTACTCTGTTGTGACTTTTGTTAGCTTCCTTGATTTCTTTGAGCATTTCATCATCCATTTGTTCATTCTGGCCAGGCGGTCGATAGTATACTCCCACTGCCATCACCTTCCCCTTCATAAATGGAATTTCAATCCATAGAGATTCTACAGCAAATTTTGTTCCCTGCAAAACTTTAATCCTTTCTGACTCAATGCCCTCTCTAACATAGAGCGCAACCCCTCCACCAATTTGATCAGCTCTATCATTACGATATAGTTTGTATCCAGGTATCACAGTGTCCCACTGGTTATCCTCCTTCCACCATGTCTCTGAGAGTGCAATCATATCTAACCTCTCATTTAGTGCTATATATTCTAACTCTCCCATCTTATTGTTTAGACTTCTAGCATTGGCATACAAGCATTTTAGAGACTGTATTTTATTCATATTAATCTGGCTATTGGTAGGCATGGGTAATTTGGAATCTTTATGCTCTGTCTGCTCCTTACTCAAGGGCATTTGGGCTACTATACTCCCTTTTGGAACCTCACTGCTTTTGGTAGTATCCTTCAAGGATACCTTTGTCCGAACCATGCGCTCCTGGGTGACTGTCGGCTCTCCCCTATTTTCTAGTCGTCAAGACGGGAGGTGACTAAGATGTAGACAGACATCATAGTTGTGTGTTGGAAATGTAGTGGGCATATCTTGTGGATGTTATAGTGAAAGACACAGTAGGTCATACCTATCAGATGAATTTGTGTGGAGATGGAGAGAGAAGGGTGTAAGACAACCCAAAATTGTGAGACAATGAAACAGGAAGGAGTAAAGAGATGTCCACAGAGAAAGAGATGAGGGAGAGGGGAGCAGGTTCTATGGGAAAAGGTTAGGTCTTGGCCATGTTCACCTTCAGGAGCAGGGGTAACATCCAGGCAGCAATGTCAGAAAGGCAGTCAAGAATTGGGTTATGGATTGCCGGGGAGATGTCAGGAGTAGAGAGGTAGAACTGGGAGTCAACAGCATACAGATGGTATAGAAGGCCATGTGATGAGATGGGCACAACAAGGAACCAGGTATAGAGAGTGAAAGGGAGCGGACAAGACAGATCCTTGGGATACACCAACTGGGAGCAGGATGGCAAAAGGAGGAGGTGCAACCAGAACTAACAGTGAAAGAGTGGTAGGGTGGATAGGAGGAGAAACATGATAGTACCGAGACATTACTACCATGCGAGGACAGTATATCAATGAGAGAGTTGTGGTCAACAGTGTCTAATACAGCAGAGGGGCAGGAAGGATGGGGACAGAGTACAGGCTCATGGGATTTGCAGGGTACATCTCACTGGAGACTTTGGCAAGAGCAGTTTCAGTAGTGTGTGACAGACGAAAGACAGACTGTAAAGGATCCAGGAGGGCATGAGTGGAGAGTATGTTGAGGCAGCAGTGCTGAACCGCCCGTTTATGTATCTTAGAAACAAAGGGAAGGAGGGTGATGATGCAACAATTAACAGGACAGGTGGGATCACGTGAGGGTTTGAGGGGAGGTGTGAAGACAGCATGCTTTTAGGCTGCAGGTAAAGTTGCAGTGGAGACTGATAGGTTGAGAATGAGAGATGGACGGCACAACAGTGGAGGAGATGGGGCCTTGGACATAGGTGGGGATAGGATCAGGGGAGCAGGTGGTGAGTTTGGGGGAGGTGAGGAAGAAAAAGCACACCTTCTCAAAGATCACAGGAATGGAAGAGAGGTTAGCCAAGGTAGGAGGGGAAAGTTGGGAGTGATAAGGGGGATGTGGACTAGTAGCTGAAGTTGTGACCCAGTATGGCATATCTTATGTTCTTATGAGGTATTTGAGGCTGATCTTGTGTAGTTTGTCACGAAAATAATCAGCCAGGGTTTGGCAGAGAGGGTTGGAGGGATGAGAGGCGGAGGCACTTAGAGGTGAGAGCTGAGAGTAGTAAAGCGACTGCGAGGGTCAGAGGTAAGAGAGTTCATCAGATGAACATAATAGTCTTGTTTGGCAAAAGTTCTGGCTGACTATAAGGAGACAGGCCTGTCAATAGTGTTTTTTTCTCACATTTCTTCCATCTGATGTCACCTCATACCCCTAGAATCCCATAACGCACATGCATTACAAATGCAAGCAAGTTGGACACATGTTAGATGTTCTTGGTGTTAGCACCTTCCCTTCTGGCCCACACAATAATGGGACCTACACCCCGACCAACAGTGACTGTACCTTATCACACCATGTGCCACAACATGCCACATTATGGTCTGTCACCCACCTGAAAGGTCTGCATAGGTTGTGTCGATGTAGTGATGCAACTCCAGCATCATCTCCCTCATATGTTGTGAACTGACAGCCTCAGATGGGCCTGGGACAGGGCATGGTGCAGTCTCTGGCTCGGTTTGCATTGTCCAGGTGGTTGTGGCCTCAGTGCTGCTGCTGCCTGTGAGGTATAGGCGTATGTCGTTCTCACCCTCTTCACACACATCCTCTTCCTCTGTTTCTTCCTCTGCAGCAGATGCAGGCACCTCTGCCCCAGTGTCAGTATCCGGTGGTGTTGCCACATGGGCGCCATCCACCCTGTTGGGATGTCAGTGTGGCACACCTCCACTAAGGCACCATCATCCTGGTCCTCACCCTCCAACTGCTGTGTTTCGCCTGGGGAAAGACAAAAGTACACTCAGTACATTTCATGTTCTGGTACATAGCCATATCAAGACAGTTTCACATTGTAAGGTACCATGCTGTCCCAGGGGCCACACAGGACAGGTCAGAAACAAGGTGGAAATACATTCTGTTGGACACTGAGGGAGCTGCACAGGTCTATGCATGCAGCAGTCACACAGGCCATGGGATCACACATGTAAATAGGTGCATACGTGGTATATGTGTGGCCGTATGGCCATTCATTTCTACAGGATGTGTCAGTTGCTTGCACAGGACAGCATGTGTGCTTGATTAACAGGGTTGCATTTGCCACATGAGTATGATAATCTTTGTCGTGATGTTGCCGGTGCTGTAGCTATACTGTGTCATGACACCAGGCCAAGGATCATTATACACTGGGTGACTGGGCAAACTATTGTGACTGTCATAAAATATCTGATGGGGGAGCAGCAGCAGTACAGGCTACAGGCAACATGTTATGAGGGGGAAAGGCAAGTGCATTTATCAACTAGACAGAACACAATCTCCATATCAATCATTCTAAAACGGATATATTAATAGTGACTAAAAATCAATCCTACATACCTCCAACACACATCACTCTCCAAAATCACAACATTACTATAAAAAATGAAGTGAAATACCTGGGTGTCACTCTTGACTCACACCTTAGTATGGACACACATATTAGAAACATCACTAAGAAGATCTACTTTAAACTCAAAATTTTAAAACAATTACGTCCTCTTGTACTTCTACATGATTTTCTGAGCATTGTACAGGCCATCATCACACCACACTTTGATTTCGCAAATCTCACCCTACTAGGAACAACTAAACAAAACATTAAAAGACTCCAACTTGCCCAAAATGCAGCAGCAAGAATTGTAATGAAGGTTCCACCATTTGAACACATTACCCCTATACTAGCAAACCTTCACTGGCTCCCAATTCAATCCAGAATAAATCACAAATTGATTATCACCACATTTAAGACTTTAAACACAATGGCCCCAGTCCCCTTGACAAAACTTATCACCAAAGACACATCCCAAACTACGCTTCGGAGAGGCCACACGAATAGAATTAGGATCCCGAAAGAATTCACAACTGCTAAAAAGACTACTAATAGGAAAGCGTTCTCACATGCAGCTCCCACCCTATGGAACTCCCTCCCTGAAGAAATAAGGGCATTAAATGATGCAAAGGAACTCCGCAAGAAATTAAAAATTTATCTATTCACCTCCCATTTTGGCACACTTGAAAATACCTTACCTCTGACAGGTAATGGTTAATAGCAACCTAGGGTACACCAACTCTAATTCTCCTAGCTAACTACAATTACAATTAAAATCGACTAAATAACTACTTGTAAATCTTGTAAATAGATATATGTAATAGATCAAAATATGTAAATAAGTTCGTCTGTTATTTAACAAGTTGTCTGTTATTTAACAAGTTTTACCATATTTAGTCATTCATGATTAATGTATTTAGCAAAATTGTACCAAGTTAACAAATGTTCCATGTAAAACAGCTAAATTGTACCTAGTTAACAAATGTTCCATGTAAAACAGACTTGTAAATCTGTTCATTCCTTGTTCATTGTAAACCGCACCTGATCTGTGGAAGGTAGCGGTATATAAGCAACTGTTAAATAAATAAATAAAATAAATAAAATGTTGTGAAACACATTTTAACACTTACCAGCATGTGGGTGGGCTGTGTCCAGCTCTGGGGGCAGTCCATGTATGTAGATGGGCCCCAGTCTCTCTGCCAACTGTTGCTCAAGGGCAGAAAGCTGTGCCCCACTGGGTCCGCCACCACCTGTGGCCATTGCATGCCGTCACTCCACTGTGAGGTGTGCTCAGACACCATGTTTGATATCATTATACCTCTCTGAGGCTCTCAATGTCCCTGGGTGGTCCACCAGCCTCACCAACAGCCTCCAGTAATTCTTCCCACACCATGTTGCTGGTGTTCTGAGGTGTTTTTGTGCTGAGGTACCCAAACAGCTCATCATAGTGTTTCGGAACATTGGCCAGGAGGATATAATTTTCCTGCTGGGTGAACTGCATTGCCCTCTTGCGCACCTCTACAGAGACAAGATTCCTTTTTCTTTTTGCAGGTAGAGGCTTGTCAGGCTGCTCTTCTGATTGCTGGGACACCTCTGATGGCCCAGCTTGCTCCTCTTCTGGAGCCTGGACCCCAGACTGCTCAGAGGGCTGCTCTTCATGTGTTTTGCCACTTTGGTCAGTTGGTATGTCCTCTTGCTGCATGTTTCCCATAGTTAACAGCACTATCACGTCTCCATACTGAACACTGACTTGCACCACATGTCACACCTACACTACACCCTACACAGTCTGCACATGTGTATCACACCTCGTGCATGTGCAGAGCGCGGTGCGCATGCACACAGTGCATTCCATGTGCACAAGGTGGTATGCGCATAGGCATACACAATGACACGCATTCTACGTGTGATACATGGTGCAGAGAGTGCCCATCTCCACACATGTGCCAGTTCTCCTAACCACTAAATATATGCTGTGTAAGGCTGACATTAACAATAGGCCCATGATCAGTCGCAAGGTGCAATGTGCCTGTAGAGGGCACATGCCGCATGTGCAAGGTGCCTCATGCACGTGCAGTGCGCCGTGGCCACGTACAGGACACCATGCACATGTGCAGGGCGCTTTACGCACATGCATGGCACACTGCGCAGATGCAAGACGCATAACGCACATACATTTGTCCTTGCACGTGAATGCCACACCATACGCATATGCAAAGAGGGCTATCATGTTTCATGTGTGACATGCACTCCAAACCCTATTTATCTCTGGACATGAACCTCTTCTATTAAGTACTGCAATGATGCTCGTTGAGGTAACTCCATGCAAAGGTAGCAAAACATGCACAGCACGGCTGTCATCTGTCACGAGTCACTGTGAAACTCATGTGGGCGCGGAATGCATGCACATAGTGCCTTGTGCCTATGTTCCGCATAGGGCACCTTGCGCCTATGTTCCATGCAAGGCGCATTACACAAGGCACATTACGCATGCGCAGTGCGCCTTGCACCTAAGTTCCGTGCCTTCTACCTACATTCTGCACATTACGCATGCGCAGGGTGCCTTCTGCCTGCATCCCGCTCCTTCTGCAGGCACAGAATGTTGGGGGGTACCTAAACATCAAATTGGCACCGCTGCTGTGTGTGCTGCATTATGCATAGGTGTGCAGTGTTTGTTCTGATCATTTGCCCTGCCCCTCTCTATTTCAGGCACTGTGAATTTGCTGAATCTGTTGTCCATGATGTCTCACTTTGTCTTTGCTGCGAGTTCTGTCATTGTAATTAGTTATGTTCACTTACATATATACTCATTGTTCTATTGTTCTATGTAAAAGGTTGAAAAATACCGACCGTTTTATTCTCTGTAAACCGTCTTGACTGGTAGAAAGACGGTATATAAAACTTGTTAAATAAATAAGTGTGGTTGCCTGAGGAGGGAGATAGTGTCCATGGGAGAGTGGCAATGGGCATGGGTGTGGGCTCGCAGCAACACAGACCTGTAGCTGTGGAGGATCCACAGGCCAGGGATGGGGCACCACGGTGCCATAGGCGTGCAGCAGTGTGACCCAGCCAGCCTCTACAGGCCCAGGGTCATGTTCCAGGGCATGCGTGAGGACCAGGTCATCTCCCTCTATCGTCCGAGCACAGGAGCTATTAGAGAGCTCTATGAGGATTTAAGATCTGACCTATTATTTTTATATACATTTTTATTTACATTTCTTTTATATTGTGCTATTCGACATCAGTGCGGTTTACATAAAACATAAATCATACACGTTGCATATAATGAACTGTGTTTACAGGTAATAGGACATAAAACCTAAAGCCTAAGACTGTCCGGTCTCATGCCATACCAGGGTTGGTCAAGCTCCTGAGTGCCCTACATTTCTTTGCCTCTGGCTGCTTCCAGACATCAGTGGCTGCAGTAGGTGGAATGAGCCGGCCCACCTTCTCACGCTGTCTCCACCAGGTACTACAGGCCATGATCAGCCGGGTAAGGAATTGCATTGTATTTCCAAACAGTAGGCAATAGTGGAGTGGAGGAGTGGCCTAGTGGTTGGGACAAGGTACTTCAGGCCAGAAGGTTGGGGGTTCAAATCCCACTAGAGGACAGCAACCTTTGGGCTGGAAGGACTGGGGTTTCTAGTCCCACAGGTGCTCCTTGTGGTCTTGGGCAAGCCACTTAACCCTCCATAGCCCATGTTCCCTGTAAAATAGTTATCTCCAAGTTATAATGCCCTGTTCAATGTAATTTCAGTTTGTTCAATGTAAACCACACTGATGCAGAACAGCACGGTATATAAGAGAATGTAAATAAAAATAGTGGGGGGCCCTGAACCAGGCAATTGAGCAGATTGCAGGGATACCACATGTGATGAGAGCTATTGATTGTACACATATTGCCCTGGTCCCACTCAGAGACAGGGAGGCAGTGTTCTGCACCCGCAAACACTACCATTCCCTGAATGTGCAAGTTATATGTGATGCAAATATGCATATTCTGAATGTGGTTACCAGGTTTCACCCATGACTCCTATATCCTGCATTACTCAGCACTATTCCAACAGTTTGAGAATGGACAGTATGAGGATTGTGTCCTGCTGGGTGGGTATTTTTCCTGTCTACTATGTACATGCTGTTAGGGTGATCTGGGGTGCACGACCACTATCACAGATGGGCCAGGGTCACAGGTGGTTTTGTGTGGCACATTTTTGTCTGCGTATCTCATGCCACAGACAACACATGCCCTACTACAGGAGCACTGCAGTTTTCCAGGACATCCATACACTATTGTTTCTGCAATGGCATATCACAGCACAGTCATAGCATCTGTGGCTGGGTAGCATTTGCACATGGTACCCCCTTCTTCCCTTCTTTATGTTTTGGTGGTGGGAATCTCCAATCTCTGGTACTTTTAACTATCTCACCATGTCACTATCTTCAGAATATTCACATCCCTTTTGGTGTTTCAAAAACTGACATCTGTCAGGCATTTGTTTGGCGTATGACATTTGTGTGACCATGCAGCCATGTGGTTTATATTGAAATTCAAAACTGCTGCTCTATTTTACAGTCAGTCAGTCATTTTATCCTCAGCAGATATCTGCACATATGATGTGGTCATCAAGTGCAATTCTGCAGCATGTTGGTCGGCAGCATATCTGCTGGTCACACTTCTTATTACCTGGATACCCACATGTATATCTGCCAGCCTTGGTGGTGTATTCCTAATTGTGTCTCTTTGGGAGCTTGAACTGCATTTCATAGATGTTTGTTGCCTGGTTTGGTATATGTGCGCCATTCACCTCTCAGCATTTTGGCCTACTTTCATTGTTCTTTCAGTTTGCACATTCAGAAACCCAATTATTTTTTGGCTGATGGACTACGATTATCATGTTTTTTTTTTTACAGACTGGAGATGGCTTTGTCATGTTAATGTGACAGTAGCACTTGTTCGATTTCTATAGTAGGTTTGGGTTTAGAATGTTTTCAGAGAGGTGTATCTTTAAGATTGTCAAATATGTGTTGTGCTAGGTATGGTTGAGTCCTTCATAACTGGTGTTACTGCATTTTCTGCATAGCATGTTAATAATGTGTTGGAGATGGACATGGATATGTGTGTCGGCATCCTTACTTATTATCAGTGTTATGTCTCACTTTTATCTGAGAGGTGGGGGATAAGGGACATCAAAAGCTGCTGTTAGTGCCATTATTGAGAGAGAGAGAGAGAGAGAGAGTGCGAGTACGCTGGAAGCTGTAATGGAGAGGTACCAGCATGTACATCCAGACATTGTGTGTAAACATATGTTACTTGTTGAACTTTCCACTTTTCTTTCTGCAGGTGATGCTGGATAGGGGTGTTGGGCCTGGTTGCTGACCCCTGTGCATTTTCCACAGTCACCTGCAGAGATGAAGTATAATGAGGCCCATGCCTCCAGGCACTCGGTCATCAAGCGCACCTTTGGCATGTTAAAGAGTTGCTTCAGGTGTCTGGATAAGATCGGTGGGGCCTTACAATACCAACCCATGACTGTTGCACAGAAAATTCTGGCCTGTTGCATCCTGCACAACATTGCTCTCAGGCACAATATCCTAGTCGACATAAATCGGGATCTGGAAGATGATCCTTTGTGGACTCCTGTATATGGCTGTGGAAACACATGTGTGGGCACAGCAATCCAGCAACATCTGATTGAGGAGCTCTTCTCATGTAAGTACTGTGTACGTGGGGAGATGAATATGTGTACAAATGTGTGTGGGTCAGAACCACATCCTAACATAATGTAGCTCTGCTGTATTTGTGACTATTGTGGTGATATGAGGGAGCAGGAGAAAATGGAAATACGAGGGGGTACCCAAAAAAAACAGGAACAACATTGCTGTGGGCGGAGCTTGTGTAGTACGCACTTCTGCCGCTAGGCGTGTATAGTGCAACTCATTGTCAGTTCAGTGCCTCCTGTGTTGTCGACCTGGTTTGTTCTGTTCATCTGCAGTGATTGTTTTTGCTAGCTCTGTTTTGTTCTTGTTTCTTTTTTTATGACGACAAGTTTAAGTGAACAACGTGCAGCTGTGAAATTTTGTTTTCTACTCGATAAAAATGCTGCTGAAACTGTTTTAATGTTGAAATATATATTACAACTATTTGATAAACTGAATAGTAGCAAATCACCTGGACCGGATGGTATACATCCCAGAGTGTTGAAAGAACTGAAATATGAGATTGCAGACCTGTTATTGGTAATCTGTGAACTTTCATTAAAATCATCTGTAATACCTGAAGATTGGAGGGTCGCCAACGTAACACCAATTTTTAAAAAGGGTTCCAGGGGTGACCCGGGAAATTACAGACAGGTGAGCCTGACGTCAGTACCAGAGAAAATGGTAGAAACCATCATAAAGAACAAAATTACACAGCATGTAGATAGTCATGGCCTAATGGGAGACAGCCAACATGGCTTTAGACAAGGAAGATCTTGTCTTACTAATCTGATCTGTTTTTTTGAAGGTGTGCATAAACAGGTAGACAAAGGTGAGACGGTTGATATAGTGTATCTGGACTTTCAGAAAGCTTTTGACAAGGTCCCCCATCAGAGACTTTTGGCGAAGCTAAAAAGTCATGGGATAAGAGGCAGTGTACTATTGTGGATCGGGAACTGGTTAAAAGATAGAAAGCAGAGGGTAGGGCTAAATGGCCAATATTCCCAATGGAAAAAGGTGAATAGTGGAGTACCCCAGGGATCTGTACTGGGTCCGCTACTTTTTGACATATTCATAAATGACCTGGAAAAGGGAATAACTAGTGAGGTTATCAAATTTGCAGATGACACAAAACTGTTTAAAGTTGTTAAAACCCAAGAGGATTGTGGAAAACTGCAGGAGGATCTGGATAAATTGGAAGACTGGGCATCCAAATGGCAGATGAAATTTAATGTGGACAAGTGCAAAGTTATGCACCTAGGAAAGAACAACCCACACTATAGTTACACGATGCAAGGCTCCACATTAGAAACCACCACCCAGGAAAAAGATTTAGGAGTCATCGTGGATAACATGTTAAAACCCTCCACCCAGTGTGCAGCGGCGGCCAAGAAAGCAAATAGAATGCTAGGTATCATAAGGAAAGGGATGGAGAATAAAACAAAGGATATTATAATGCGTCTGTATCGCTCCATGGTACGACCGCACCTTGAATATTGTGTGCAATTCTGGTCACCGTATCTTAAAAAGGACATAGAGTTATTAGAAAAAGTACAGAGAAGAGCCACCAAATTGGTGAAGGGGATGGAAGGCTACTCCTATGAAGAGAGGCTAAAAAGGTTAGGGCTCTTTAACCTAGAAAAGAGACGGCTGAGGGGAGATATGATAGAGGTGTATAAATTAATGAATGGAGTGGAACGGATAAACGTGGATCAATTGTTTACGCTATCAGAATATAGAAGGACTAGGGGACATGTAATGAAGCTACAGGGTAAACTATTTAAGACAAATAGGAGAAAATATTTCTTCACTCAACGTGTAATCAAACTCTGGAATCTGTTACCGGAGGATGTAGTAAGGGCTGTTAGTATAGCTGGGTTTAAAAAAGGTTTGGACAAGTTCCTGGAGGAAAGGTCCATAAACCACTATTAAAAAGGGACCCAGGATATCAATGCTTGGCCTAGTACAATCACTGCAGAACCTGTGTCTTTTGGGGAAACTGCTAGGTACGTATGACCTAGATTGGCCACTGTTGGAAACAGGATACTGGGCTTGATGGACCTCGGTCTGACCCAGTATGGCATTTCTTATGTTCTTATGTTCTTATCAAGATGACGCTATGGGAAAAAGTCAAGTGTACCAGTGGTTTGCTCGGTTTAAAAATGGCAACATGTCGATTGATGACAAACCTCGTTCTGGGCGTCCATCAACTGCCCGAATCGACGAAAATATTGAAAAAATTAGAGAACTTGTGCTCACAGACCATCGACAGACAATTGATCAACTGTCAGAGATTAGTGGGTTATCTTGGAGCTCGGTTCAGCGAATTTTAACGGAAGATTTGGGAATGAAAAGGGTTGCTGCCAAGTTTGTTCCTCGGGTTCTGACTGACAATCAAAAGGAACATCGAGCTGAAACATGTCGTGTTTTGAAACAGCTTGAAACTGATCCAGATTTTCTGTCAAAGGTCATTACAGGTGATGAATCATGGTGCTATGGTTACGACCCAGAAACAAAGCAACAATCAAGCCAATGGAAGACGTCATCGTCACCCCGTCCAAAAAAATGTCGTCAAGTCAAATCAAACATCAAAACAATGCTGATTTGCTTTTTAATGCCAAGGGGGTAGTTCATTCAGAGTTTGTTCCCCCAGGTCAGACCGTCAATCAAACCTTTTATTTGGAAGTTTTAAGAAGATTGTGCAACAGTGTTCGTCAAAAAAGACCCGATTTGTGGCAGACAGGAGACTGGTTCTTCCACCACGACAACGCACCTGCACACACAGCCATCTCTGTTAAACAGTTTTTGGCTAAAAATGGCATGGTTCCGCTGCCCCACGCACCTTACTCGCCTGACCTGGCTCCGTGCGACTTTTTCTTATTTCCACGCATGAAAAGGGGCATGAAAGGACACCGATTTGACAACATTGAAGAAGTCAAGAAAAAAACGAGGGAAGAGCTGTCAGCCGTTTCTAAAGATGACTACAAAAAATGTTTCGAACAGTGGAAGCACCGGTGGGACAAATGTATCAGTTGTAATGGAGAGTATTTTGAAGGGGATAAGGTTGTTTTGTAGAGAATTTGAAATAAATAGCTTTTAAAAAATTCCTGGTTTTTTTTGGGTACCCCCTTCGTAGAAGAAAAAGACACTTGTACCTTTAAAACTACTGACAGCTCAGCTCTACACAGAGGTAGGAAAGTTGCTATGAAAAAAAGCCAAGCCAAGCCACGCCCTAGCTCTAATGAGGCAGGCTTAGCTGCTGATTATGAGCACACGTGCTCAGAGGAAGCTCTGATAGGAAGGAAACAGGTTTTTAAACCCGTCTTCAAACAGAAGAAGAGAGTTCACAGCTCTAGAGTGAGTTCAGCTCGGAGGAACAGGAGTGCAAGTTCCAGGAGTTCATCTGGCTCAAAGAGTTCCTGCCGTGAGAGAGAAGGTGCCAGTTTGAGTCCAGGTCCTAGGAGCTCATGGATACTTGAGAGACGTGAGTGTGCTGATTTCCAGCTGCTGAAAGCTAAGAGCAGAGAAGGAAACCACTCCATGTCTGGGAAAGGTTCCTAAACCAAAAGTCAGCCAATGTTTTGGGAGAAAGGCTGCAAACCTGTGGGAACAGGTACCTTTATCCTGTATCCAGAATCCTAAGCTGAAAACGTCAACTGACAAAAGGTGGGTGGATTTGTTTCACTGGGGAAAGAACCAGGACCCAACCGTTAGCAGGGAAGTTAATTTGAACTCAGTAAAAGCTTTGAAGCAAGTATTTCAGGGAGGAGAAGCTTACTCTCCTTATGTAGATGTTTATGAGCAAAAGGAGAAATTATGGAATGAATTTTGGGAATTCTTACAAACCAGAAAGCCTGAAGAAAGTGCTGAGGCCTGGAGTAGAGATAAACCAGCCGCAGTACCGGAGCCCATGCAGACAGAATTACTTGAGTCACAATCTTCCCCAGAAGATTGCCAGATGGATTGCTCTCTTTGTCTTAGGGAAGCATAAGTTCCTGTGTGCAAGGCTAAGGAAGCTTTTGTAGAAGAAGGTATTTCTGCTAGAAGGAGCTCATAAGGCTGTGTTATGTTTATTGTCATGAAGACAGCTGCTTGTGTTTGAAGAGACTTGTGCTGCATTTACTTCAAGTACAATTTCCTTTTGTTTACTCTTCTGTTACTGGAGAAGTTACCCATGTTTGTGTTCGTGTACAGAACTTTAATGCATGCGGAAATCCACAATAAAAATATTCTTGTTTGCCTCAACCTCCGGTTTCACAACTACAGTTTGTCTTTTTGAATACAATTTTCTCAACTACAAGTCCCAGAGTGCATTGCTGGTGGCAAAGGGAAAATAC
The DNA here is from genome assembly GCA_033557465.1 of Ichthyophis bannanicus. Lineage (NCBI taxonomy): Eukaryota > Metazoa > Chordata > Amphibia > Gymnophiona > Ichthyophiidae > Ichthyophis > Ichthyophis bannanicus. The sequence goes on from CM066050.1 coordinate 96,305,346, forward strand.
AGTTCATTTAAGGACAGACAAGGCAGCCCATAGCTGTAAGCCTCTGGCCCAGGCTTGAGTACCACACTATACAGAACATGCTTGCCAGGCTGCCTGCTGGTGTGGTCAGGTAACTACTTTGGCCAAGTGGATCTACATGCAGCTGACTGTGCTAACAATCCATTCAGATGACAACATCTTTATATCTTTATTTCTCCATTTTATATACCGTTTTGGCTGGAACATTAAAGCAGTTTACAATAAATAAAAAAAGGTCCACGCTACTAAACTATGGAAAAGGAACACCAGGGTAAAATAGGAAAGAGGGAAAGAATAGTGCAAGAAACACAATAACTACACCAGGCACAAACTGACAAATACTCAGGGAGGGACGTTAGGAGGGAGGTCACAGGCTTGTTGGCATAAATGAGTTTTCAGTAACTCTTTAAACTTAGGATATGAGGATTCCAGACGGAGGGAGGGTGGCAAGGCGTTCCAGAGTGCGGGGCCGAGAAAAAAGAAGGCCGAATGACGGGTTTGTTCGTTCTAAATGTGCCTGAGACGGAGAGGGTAAGGACAAGCGATTGGCATGCAGAGAACAAAGCTGGCAGTACGGAGTGTGAAGAGAAATGAGGTTAGATAGATAAAGAGGAGTGGATGTGTAGATGTATGTGTCAAAATGAGGAATTTATAGTGGAACTGGAAACGGAGAGGCAACCAATGAAGTTGACAAAGAATGGGAGTGACATGATCAAATCGGTGAGCGAATGTAATAAGACGGGCTGCTGTGTTTGGTATGAGCTGTAGGCGCTGAAGCTGGTAGGCTGGTAAATTGGCTAAAAAGACATTACAGTAATCAAGTCTGCTGGTGACCAGGGCCAAAACTAAAGTGATCAGGGAGCTAGTGGGGAGAAGGGAGCGGACAGCCCTGATTTGGCACAGAGCTGCAAAAGAACGGCGAGTAAGGGTGGATATGTGACTATGGAAGGAGAGAGACGAGTCTAGGATTACCCCCAAGTATCGGAAGGAGGTGACGAGAGGAATTGGAGTATGGTCAATCTGGGAAGCAACAGTTGGGTAAGAGCCGCTCAGGGAGACCCACATTGCTGTGGATTTGGAGGGGTTCAGGTGAAGAAAATTCAAAGATAGCCAGTTGGCGACGTGAGAAAGACATTGGTTGAGCTGGGAGATGTCCAACTGTACTGGTGAAGTATGAAACAGGAGAATGTCGTCGGCATAAATATAAGAAGAGACTGGGTACTGTTGGATCAGAAGAGGTAGGGGAGGAAAGTGTTAAATAACAGGGGAGAAAGGACAGAACCCTGAGGCACACCACAGGCAAGAGGGAGAGTGGAGGAAGACTGATTGTTAGAGTGGACAGTAAAGGAGCGGGCTGTAAGAAAAGAGCGGAACCACTGCCAAACAGTGCCACGCAATCCAGAGTCATAAAGGCGAGAAAGAAGAGTCTGGTGGTCAATTAGGTCAAATGATGCGGACAGGTCACGCGAAACGATAAGGGTGATGTCTCCACGATCATGGGCGACGTGGATTTCATTCAGAAGGGCCAGAAGGACGATTTCTGTGCTATGCCCCAGCCGAAATCCTGCTTGCCAGGGGTGAAGGGCAGTGGCTTCTACATGTGAATTTAGTTGTGAAAAGGCAAAACGTTCCAGTAACTTGGCCAAAAAAAGGGAGGTTTGACACAGGGCACCAATGGGAAGTTCGGAGGGGTCAAGGGAGGGTTGCTTCAAAAGAGGGTAGACCATGGCAGATTTCCATAAAGAAGGGAAGTGGCCAGAAGATAGACTAGCATTAATGATAGTGACCATGATGGGTATTAATTGTAAAGAAGGCACGGCCAGCCAGTGGGATGGAATTGGATCCAACTGGCAGGTTGTCTTCCTAGACTTAGAAAATGCTTGTAATAACTCTGCAGAGGTAATAGGAGAGAAGGAAGGCCAGGTATGGGCTAATGCTCGATTGGGAGGGGAGGGGGCAGCCTCACTTGCCCAGAGATAGTCGACTTGTCGAGGGGAGCAGGAGAGGAAGGAGAGAGAGGTAAAGATGATAAGGGTGGAGGAGGGGGGCTGGAGAAGGAGGAGCGCAGGTTCAAAATTTTATCAGAAAAAAGGTAGCCAACATTTGGGGAGCTGGGGCTTTGCTTAACAGATTGGGAGTTGAGGAGGTAGAGGAGAGCTTACATAGAATTGTGAATAGCTGCCTGAAGAATGTGCAGCCTCAGAAATACCTGTGATGTAAAAAGAACGCTTGGCGGATTGTACTGCCACGTGGTAAGCAGAATACAGTTGCTTGAACTGAAAGAGCGTCTCGGGCATGGGGTGTTTGGACCAATGACGCTCTACCTGTCGAAGTTGGGTATGCTGGAGATGCAAGCCGGGATGGTACCAGGGAGAGTGAGCCTGACGGGAGGACCTGGTAGCAGGCACTGTTCCCTCTAAGCTGTGTGCGTTTGCGCGCGCACACACCTTGCCGAGTGAGCGCACATACTTAACAGAGCGCATAAAAATTACGGTTCTGATTCTGGTAGAAAACACAGACGTTCTTAAAATTGAAAAGTTGTTGTGTATTTACGGTTTTCACAAGTTCTACAATATTTTCTAGTGCAATCAATGTGGTGTACATACTGTATTCTGACGTGTAGTCAAATTTTAAAGTATATAACTCTGAGTGTCGTTATGTGGCGCACAAAAATTTAAGCTTCCTTCAAAAGCTGCACATCTGATATTTTATGCGCACACAGCCTACAGAAAATTAGAGGGAACATTGGTAGCAGGGCGAAGAGGGGCTAAGTCATCTAGAGCTTCAGCAAGAACGGAATTCCAGAGCGAGACTTGGGTATCGGGTGAGGGTGAGGCAAAATCAGAGGGAAAAAGAGAGTGAGCGGATGGGAAGGCACTAAGTGTTGCAGGAGTAATGCGATGACGTAAACAAGGAGGAGACTGACTCCGGCAGCCCAGCAATATCTGAACGTGAGTAGGACACAGAGAAGGAAACACAAAAGTGATCTGACCAAGGAACACGGTGGGTAATGGGGGTAGAAATCGAAGGGTGCAATGTGGGAGGAGTGAGAAGTCCAAGTACTTTTTAGGATTCTTAATACCTATAACAAACATATTATAATATTAAAAAGAGAAAAGAGAAAAACGGTGTCTTTTTTCACAACTGTAGAACCATAGAAGGAGTGGAGGAGTAGCCTAGTGGTTAGAACACTGGCTTGGTAACCAAGCAACCAGGGTTCAATTCCCACTAGCACTCCTTGTGGCCTTGGGCAAGTCACTTTACCCTCCATTGCCTCAGAAGAAAGGCCTGGCAATCTACTTCCAGTGACACTGCCAAGAAAACCCAGGAGCTTCTGGGTCACCAGGAGTCAGGACTGACTCAAAGGCACACATTGCATTTGCATTGCAGAACCATAGAAATGAACGTGAATTGGACCTTCTCCTGTAAAGCAACAGAAGTAAAGCATTTCTAAAACAGACAATTCATAGTATGCCATAGTAGGTCTATAGTTACTTATCTTATCAAATCCACGATCCAGTATGCGAGCGAAACGAAGACAACTTCACAGCCTTCATAGCCAGACTGCTTTGATCGCCTTAAAGTCCAATTATAAATAGGTCCTTCCTTTGTATATTTTGTATTATCAAACGTGCAGAAGGATTTTTTTTACTACCATGTATACTAAACCAATGGATAAAAATACCCTTTTGCATTTCTCTAGTTTTCATCCAGAACATTTAAAAAACATAGCCTACCTTACTCACAGCTCCTATGGTGCCGTCGCATTTTCTCATCTTTACAAGAATTTGAATTACAAGCAAAGAAGATGATGCTTAAATTTCAAGATCGTGGTTACCCGAGCTCAGTCCTAAAAAAAAGCTTATAAAAGGGCGAAATATAATCATAGAGAATGGCTTCTAGATTCAACGTCTATTAGGTCTGATTCGTCTATATTGCCTGAAACGTCATTTATAACATGTGTTTTGCAACACTCAAGTCTTTCCAATCGTATAGCAGCTTCGATACGAAAAAGATGGAATCTCCTTATGACTCATCCAAAGCTTTCTGGGTATAGATTGGGTATGTCATATAGTAGAGGCAAGAATTTTAGAGATCTGTTATGCTCTGCAGTCCCTCGTCAGATCGATATTACCGAAACTTTAGGTCATGTGAAGTGTGATACCTGTTCCTTTTGTAAAATTATGGAAGGTACGATTTGTGTTAAGTATCAAAACAAAATTCGTCAATTTAAATATAAAACAATTTGTAATACCCCTTTTGTGATTTATGGACTGTGGTGCCCTTGTTCTAAACTTTATATTGGTAAGACCACACGCCCTTTAAAAACACTGTTGGCGGAACATAAGTACAGCATCAGTAAAGCAAGAATTGATACACCTTTAGTGCAACACTGTCTATCTTTCAGTCATTCTTTCGAAGAATTACGCTGTACTGTGTTAGAATACGTTCCATATAATATAAGAGGAGGTGATCGAGGTCGACTATTACTACAGAAAGAGCAGAAGTGGATTTATGAATTAAATACTTTAGAACCTCATGGACTGAATGATAAAATTGAGGGGACATTTTTTCTGTAATAAGAACATAAGATATGCCATACTGGGTCAGACCAAGGTACATCAAGCCCAGTATCCTGTTTCCAACAGTGGCCAATCTAGGTCATACGTACCTAGCAGTTTCCCCAAAAGACACAGTTTCCACAATGCTTGTACTGGGTCCCTTTCCTCCAGGAACTTGTCCAAACCTTTTTTAAACCCAGCTAAACTAATGCTCTGTCAGTCTAACTTAGAAGCTCTTCTCGTCCTAGATTTTAGTGATAGGCTGCGTTTGTTGCGTGGTTGGTAGTTATGTTACGAATAGCGTCCTTAAAAACAAGAGACAGCTATATGTTTGTTATAGGTATTAAGAATCCTAAAAAGTACTTTTGTGGAGAATAATGCGGTTCAATTTGATAATATAAAATATTTGGCTTTAAAAATGAAAAAAATTAATGAAGGCTTTTTGACCGGTGATGTGAGCGTCAGCTATTCCCTATAGTGGAGAATTTCACTAAATGAAGGGTTTGAGCCATCCTGAGGTCTTTTTAGCCTTTCATTATTGATTGAAGTAATTGAAATTAAGTATTTTTAATAAGTATTTGTTGACTTTGGAAGTCTTTTTACTAAGGGCATTTTTGGTGTATATGCAGACATATACCCCATATCTATGGATTAACATCTATATGGCCATCTTTATTTCAGCAGTTGTTAATCTGACACCATCCTGTGACAAACATTACCAACTAAAATGTGGATCTACAGAGCTGATAGGAGTTGTAGTGTTGAACACTGCATACACTTTTTCATTACATTGTGGAGGCAGCCGACATCATTGTATCCTTGAATAGGCTGATACCATTGCTTCCACTAACCTCAGATTAGAGAGACAGGGAGGATGGCAGATGCACGTGCATTTTACATTACAGTGTGTGTGGATTGTGAGTCATATTGTACTGATACACTGTGCAGGCATATGTTCTGTATTTTTTCCTGGGATGATGTCTGAACAGGCCTTTACAGATGACCACAGTGCTTTTGGTACATTTCAGATGCCGCCCTGTGGCTAATGTGATCATGTCATGCATAGTGTTCTGTGTTGATAAATTACATAGGCTTTATCTGATGGCAAACCTGACTGCGTCAGCATTCATGTTTGACACATGACAGTATATTTTTGACAAGAGGCAATGATGGTTGCACATGCACACAGACTACTGCAACACCTTTTAAAAACCATGTCTGGGTAGCTACGAGTCGCATTCTGGAAGCTGCTGCTGATTTTGGAGTTAGCACCGTGGAATTTGACCATGGGGCGGAAAAAGCGGAAGCAGGTGCCTTTACCTTCTGGGACAGACCAGCCGAGTTCGTCAGGTCAACGCACGCTGAAAGACTGCGGATTTGTAGCTGAGACCGGAGCAGTGTCTTCGGCAGGAGCGATAGGTGTGGAGTCGCCCCTGAGCGTGTCGGGTATCTGGCTCTCTCCGGAGCAGTGTACTCCCCCCACCGCGACCCGGAAGCATTTCTGACCGGCGCTACTCTGACCGACGGAGGGAGAATGAGTACCCTGACGTGTGAGAGTTCAGGAGGTGTGCTGGTCAGTGTGGTTCCTCCTGTTGGAGTTGGAACGTCGCGTGAAAGTAGAGATACAATCGGAGGAGAGTCCCGCGTCTGTTCCTGCACAGGAGAGGGGAGCTTCGGGTATTGCCATCTTGGTGATACCGGCGGTTTTTACTTTAGAATCGCTATGGGAAGGTCTGGCTGCATTGAATGCCTCCCTCATTAAAGTTGTGGGCTTTATGAGCAGTGATGTGAATGGGGTTAAAACTTTACTTGGTTCCATTTCTGATGTCCAAGGGGCACAAGGAGAAAACATTGCCAGATTGGAGGAGGAAGTGGAGCGGCTGCGGGACTTGACAACTGCCCAAGTTAGAGACAGATCTGTGACTCTTAGGAAGATTGAATATCTAGAGAATCAGGTTCGCAGATGTAATCTGCGATTCCTGAATTTTCCCAGATCTCCGGTTTTGTCAGCTAAGGAGATGGTGAGGAAATATTTTGGGGAAATATTGAAGATCCCCCCGGAACAATTTCCTCCTCTGGTTAGGGCACAGTATCTAACTTTGAGTTCCTTCTGGGATAGAGGACCTTTCAGATTTCCTGGAAAGCTCTCTGGAGGTAGTGACAGGAAGATCTACCCTCCTTGTAACTATGGCATTGGAATTGGACAAATATATTCTGTGGTGAGGAGGACGCTGCAGAGGAAAAGGAATGGCAGGGAGAAGAGCCCTGTTCCTTTAAATCTAGAGAGAAAAGCAGTTCCCATAGAAACCACAAGCCTCCAGGGCAGAGTATTCCGAGTGCTAAGCCCCGCCCACCTAGTGACGTCAGGGCTAGGTTGAGCACTGATGAGCTGCACATGGGCAGGAAGAAAGGCGTGGTGCCTGAAAGGCAGCAGTTTAAAAGTGTTTCAGTTTTAGAACAAACAGAAGCGCAGCAGAGAGAAACACAGCAGAGAGGAACGAAGCAGGAGCAAGATGAGCAGGCAGTGTTTGGAGTCCGTGGAGTTCCAGAAGCAGTTCAAGTAAAGGGAGCTGATTCTGAAGGGAACAAGCCTGGAATCAGAAACTTGCTGGGTTTTGAAGCAGGTACTTTAGTTCCATTGAAAAGAGGAGCTTCAGGAAGAGACCTGGCTGATTCACATGCAAGAGTAAAGGAGAAACAAAGGGTGTCTGGAACCCAGGGCAGGCAACAGTTTCCAGGACAAAGGAGTGTTTTCAGGTGGGGAAGTAGTTCAAGACAGCATTTAAACCCTGAAGGTAATGAAAATGTCTTTTCTTTAATTCCTAACCAAAGCCAGGCTGAAGGCATTGTTAAAGAATTAAGACAGTGCTAAATGCTGTGTGCCCCTGAACTCTGGAAAGCAAACCTTTATTAAGCCTAGAACTTATGCCAGTGACTGCCAAACCTCCACTCTAACAGAGCTTGCTAACTTGTTGAAAGGGAGAGAAACTCCGTTGCAAGAGCCTGTGGCTGGAGACCATAGGGAACAGCTGTTAAGATTGCAGGAGCTGATAAGGCAGGAGAATAACCAGTCAGCTGATATTCAGGATAGACACAGCGAATCAGGAAATGAAATGGATATAGATTTGCTGGAGGATCCTAATGGTTCAGATATAGAAGAAATGCAGTGTTCTGTGTCTGGCCAAGAACATGAATAGCTGCTGATTCTTTGCCTATGTAAAAGACTGTAGCAGGAAAGCCATTTAAGGACTTGTGCTGTGCATGGCTTGGAGAAAGAAAGCTGTTGAAAAGAATGACAACTGTTGGTCTTCCAACTTGAACAAAGTAAAAATCCTGTTTGAAAGTGAATGACAAGAAGCTAATCTGGAGAACAGATTGAGCTTTAAAAGCTTGTTCCTCACGGGAAGTGGAAAGCTGATGTTTTAAAAGGAAATCCTGTATTTTTGTGTTCAACCTGTTTTCACATTCTTGTTTGCCTTATTGGAGAGTTTATCCAATTTCAGATGAGGTTTTTGAATTCAATGCGGAGGAGAAACCCCCGAAATAAAATTCTCCGTTTTGCCTATTTACCGTGTGGTCACACTCCTTGCTCTAAAAACTACATTACCCAGCAGCCTTCCTTGGCGGCCATCTTGGACAGTAATTGTAGAGAGTAAGACAGGCATGTTCACCTGCTCCTAGGCAACCGCCTGGATGAGTAGGTGTGACAATTCTCAGAATGTATTTCAGGAATATGAACGAAGATTTCCTGGGTTCCGAAGTTAGAGTATTTCCTGATGTGTCACGAGATACACAAATGAGAAGGAGGGGCTTTTTAGCCCTGCGCCCTAGAGTTTTGGCTCTAGGGGCTACTTTTCAGTTGAAATTTCCTGTTAGATGTGGTGATTCTTTTAAGCAGAAAGTATATATGTTTTTTGAACCCAGGCAACTTCTGCAGTTTCTGGAAGCGAGAGATGTTATAAAATGTTCAAGTCTTTGACGCTTCTCATTCAGCTGATACGTAAGTCTTCGCCTGCCTAATTTGATGTATTAGATGGTGTAGGTTTTGTTCCTAGCACTTTAATTTTTGTTTCTTAATTGTTCCCCCTGAATATTATTGGGGGCTGAAGTACTGGGGAGATATTTCCTGTTTTTCTTTATGGTTATGTTTTATTGTATTACCCATGTTTTTCTCTTCATTCAATGTATTTTCTTTGGATGTACAGTCAAACCTCGGTTTTCATTTGCCCCGGTTTTCATACGCTTCGGTTTTCAACGTCTTTTTTTTGACTGAGATTTTGTCCCGGTTCTCATACATCGCCTCGGTTTTCGTAAAGTACAGTACTGTAAATACATACACCCTCGCGCTGCACACCGGTCTGTATACACTGCCAGAACGCCCGCCCGGTCCCGGCAGCACTGCCCCCCGGACTCACAGATCGCCAGCATGATGAGAAGAGAAAGTCAGCTGAGCACATAAACGAAACACATCCTCGAGCCTGGTCAGAGTTAGAGAGGCAAGGATTGCGCAGAGAGGAAGGCCCCGATCTCGTCCACCGCCTGCCCGTTCTCTGGAGCACCCCCTCAGGCTCTGATTTAACAGGGAAGAAAAGCTGTCAACGTAAGCAGATGTTGCATGAACGTGGGAGGCAGTTCTTTCTCTTGCAGGGTACGTCTGAAGCTATATCATTAAGATTTTCTGCCATTCTGAAGCATTGAGCAGATAATGTAAAGGTATTTTAATGGGCTGAATCCAATGTGATTCCGAAGAGAGCTGGGCACAGCAGCTTGTCAGGGGTGGCTAAGGCCAGATGCTAACATACTGTACTGTACAGTACTGTACTTAGCTTGCTTTCAGTGATGTTAAATGTTCATTTATCCATTTCATTAGTCATTTATATTTATTTCTCATTGTTTTCTGTATGTAAAAATATAGTTATTCTCTATAAAATGTATTTTTTGTGAATATTTTTGGGTGTCTGGAACGGATTAATTGGATTTACATTATTTCTTATGGTAAATATTGCTTCAGTTTTCATACGTTTCGGTTTTAGTCAGACTTTTTCGAACAGATTAATCATGAAAACCGAGGTTTGACTGTAATAATTTTGAAATTATAAAAATAAAAAAAAACCCCACCATGTCTGGGTGTGGGATGACAGCTTTGAAACAACAACATTTTCAGCCAGTCCCTGTCCAACACATGCACCACACAGAATGTGTGGCACCAATTTGATCATGTGTGACTAACATAGAAACATAGAAATATGACAACAGAAAAAGACCACATGGCCTAGCTAGTCTGTCCTTCCATAACAACTACAACAGTCCCCTTTTTTCCATTAGAGATCCTCAGTGTTTGTCCCATGCTTTTTTGAATTCAGATACTGTAAGCTATTTTATTTTATGCATGCTGTTTTCAATCCAGCCAATTTAATGATGTGTGTGCGTGACCTTGGCTGTGGCTCACATCCCACTTACTGACTACAATAACAGCTGCCAAAGATCTATCACCTAACACCAGTAAATCCATCAATCTTGGGGCACCATACATCTTTGTCCCTCAGGGTGTCTTATGCTGTCAGGGCGCCTTAGGCCACAACCCTTGTAGACCTTTGGCGTGTTAATGCTTGTCACTTGCTGTCAGAAGTCATGTTACTGCGCGGTAAGTGGCCAGGGCACCCTGTTCGGCACGGTACTTGGCCAAGGCGCCCTGTATTGCATGTTACGTGACCAGGGTGCCCTGTATCGTGCGGCAAATGGCCCATGGCTACCTTAATGACACACCAACAACATCCTTATATGGCGTCGGTAACATCTGTGCTGCACTTACCGCCAGTGACGTTAATGTCGCTTAGTAAATATACCCCCTTGTCTTACTAAATCTGTTATGTTTTTTTGAAGGTGTGAAAAAAGATAGACAAAAATGAGTCGGTTGATATAGTGTATCTGGACTTTCAGAAAGCCTTTGGCAAAACTAAAAAGTCATGGGATAGGAGGCAGTGTACTACTGTGGATCAGGAAATGGTTAAAAGATAGAAAGCAGAGGGTAGGGCTAAATGGCCAATTTTCCCAATGGAGAAAGGTGAATAGTGGAGTACCCAGGGATCTGTGCTGGGACCGCTGCTTAACATATTCATAAAAGACCTGGAAAAGAGAATAAACGAGAGAGGTTATCAAATTTGCAGATGACAAAACTATTTAAAGCTGTTAAAACCCCAGAGGGCTGTGTAAAATTGCAAGAGGATCTTGATAAATTGGAAGACTGGGCATCCAAATGGCAGATGAAATTTAATGTTGACAAGTGCAAAGTTATGCACCTAGGAAAGAACAACCCAAACTATGGTTAGACGATGCAAGGTTCCACATTAGGAACCACCACCCAGGAAAAAGATTTAGGCATCATAGTGGATAACATGTTAAAACCCTATGCCCAGTGTGCAGCGGTGGCCAAGAGAGCAAACAGAATGCTAGGTATCAGGCCAGTAATGAGATGGATCAATACAATAGCAGCAGCTACGGGTACCAGTCTGTTAACAATGAGCCGCCTGACTGAAGACCAAACATAATTTAGGACAACTATCCAGAGGTTCGCCATGAGTCAACACAGACTTGGCAGCACTTAACATAATGAAAAGGAATGGAAAATAAAACAAATAATATTATAATACCTCTATCGTTCCATGGTGCAACCGCACCTTGAATTTTGTGTGCAATTCTGGTCACCGTATCTTAAAAAGGATATAACGTTATTAGAAAAGGAACTAAGAGTATATACTTCTGGGAATTTTCTGAAAGGAATTCTTTCTATTAAAGCTATTTAATCTGTGAACCCACTACTTTTTGTTAAATCAGACAGGGCCTAGTAGCAGCTAAGTTTAAATTTAAAACACAGAAGAGAACTTTCTGGTTACATTTCATACCGAGCAGAGAGCTTATAGTTTTAATTTAATAGTCACTCAGGGCCTAGTATCAGCAAAGTACTTTTAGTTTAAATTTAAAACAAAGAAGAGAGCTTTCTGGTTAAATTTAGAACCCAGCAGAGAGCTTGTAGTTTAAATTTCATAATAAGTTAGAGCCTAGCAGCAGCAAAGAGCTATAATTTAAATCAAATAAGAATATAGATTAGCACAAAAGGCAAAACAGGGTCAGTACTCTTTCAGCAGCAGATAAAGTCTTCTGGAGACCTTTACAAAGAGGCCTTCTACCTAGGGGGCAAGAGATCTGTGAAACATTTTCAATAGGTGTTACCAGGTGGCAGTTCAAAAGGCCATTTTGAAAGACTCCTTCTATCCAAGCAAGGACTGTTAATCATCCAGGAAGTTGGTCACAGCTTACCTCAGCAGCACAGGACAGGGTACTGTGTAGCAGCCCTCTTTTAATAAGTGTTATTTCCCTCCCTCCCTTCCCACACCCACCCCTGGGATAATCGTAGCTTTATAGGTACTTACACATCTTAAAAGACAGGAGGTGCTCTCAGGTGAAGCTTGTTACCCAAATCAGTCATACACTAAGAACCTGAGATTAATATACCTTGTTCACCTGAAGCTTAAACAAACGTATTAGGTACAGTTTTATTGGTATAAAATATCCATAGCAACCCTCTGTAAGTAAAGAACTTAAAGATCTAAACAAAAACTTAAAACTAAGATGCAGACAGCAGTCCAGCAATGGGATGGGGGCTATCCAGTCTTTTGCATTGAGTGTCACATGTATGATTTTCTCCCAGTTGGTGAGAGGTCTCATGTGTGCACTAGGTGCAAGGAGATCTTTGCTCTCAGGGAACGAGTCTGTTCTCTAGAGGCTAGAGTAGCAGACTTGGAAAATATAAGACAGACAGAGAGGTACATAGACGAGACCTACAGGGATATAGTCCTGATGTCCCACCTCCAGTCTGGCAGCATCCCTGTTGCCACGGAGGAGAGGTCACGTGATAGGAGAGCATCACTCTGGTGTGGCAGGAATTGATCCTGTAACTAGGACCTGTCCTCCAGGTGATGTAAAACCCTCTCGCACCGAGGAAGTTTTTCCAGGGCCATGTGCCCATGAGGGAAGGGTTAGGACAGCCGTTATAGTTGCTGATTCGATCATTAGGCATGTAGTTAGCTGGGTGGATGTGAGGATCGCCTGGTAACATGCCTGCCTGGTGCGAAGGTAGCAGACCTCACGCGCCACCTAGATAAGGTCTTAGATAGTGCTGGGGAGGAGTCTGCTGTCTTGGCACATGTCGGTACCAATGACATAGGAAAATGTGGTTCTGGAGGCTAAATTTAGGCTTTTAGGTAGGAAGTTGAAATCCAGAACTTCCAGGGTAGCGTTCTCCGAAATGCTTCCCATTCCACGTGCAGGACCCAAAAGGCAGGCAGAGCTCCAGAGTCTCAATGTGTGGATGAGACAATGGTGCAGAGATGACGGGTTTGGATTTGTTAGGAACTGGGGTATATTCTGGGGAAAGGAGGGGCTCTTCCAAAGGGATGGGCCTCACCTTAACAGGGATGGAACCAGGCTGCTGGCATTAACCTTTAAAAAGGAGATAGAGCAGCTTTTAAACTAGATAACAGGGGAAAGCCGACAGATGCCCAAGAGCGAATGGTTCGGAAGAATGTATCCTTGAAGGCTACTACCAAAAGCAGAGAGGTTCCACAAAAGAGTAAAGTAGCCCAAATGCCCTCGAGTATGGAGCAGACAGCTTAAAGATCCCAAAATTACCCATGCCTACCAATAGCCAAATTAATATGAATAAAATACAGGTCTCTAAAATGCTTGTATGCAAATGCTAGAAGTCTAAAAAATAAGATGGGAGAGTTAGAATATATAGCACTAAAATGAGAGGTTAGATGTGATTGGAATATCAGAAACATGGTGGAAGGAGGACAACCAGTGGGACACTGATACCTGGGTACAAACTATATCGTAATGATAGAGCTGATCAAATTAGTGGAGGGGTTGCGCTCTATGTTAGAGAGGGCATTGAGTCAGAAAGGATTAAAGTTTTGCAGGAAACAAAATTTGCTGTAGCATCTCTATGGATTGAAATTCCATGTAAAAAGGGGAAGGCGATGGCGGTAGGGGTGTACTATCGACCGCCTGGCCAGAATGAACAAATGGATGATGAAATGCTCAAAGAAATCAAGAAAGCTAACAAAAAATTACAGCACGGTAATAATAATGGGAGATTTCAATTACCCCAGTATCGACTGGGTGAGTGTCATGGCAGGACATGCTAGGGAGATAAAGTTCCTAGATGACATAAATGACTGCTTCTTGGAGCAGCTGGTTCATGAACCGACCAGAGGGGAAGCCATATTAGACCTAGTCCTTAGTGGAACACCAGATCTAGTGCAAGAGATAAGGGTGTTGGGGCCACTTGGCAACAGTGATCATAAACATAGAAACATGATGACAGAAAAAGACCACATGGCCTATCTAGTCTGTCCTTCCATAACAACAACTACAACAGTCCACTTTTTACCTTAAAAGATCCTCTGTGTTCGTCCCATGCTTTTTTGAATTCAGTTACTGTCCTCATCTCTACCACCTCCACTGGGAGACTATTCCATGGATCCACTACTCTGTAAAGAAATATTTCCGCATATCACTCCTGAATCTATCTCCCTTCACCCTCATCCCATGTCCCCTTGTAGCAGAACTTGCTTTCAATTGAAAGAGACTCTCTCCCTGAACATTTATGCCACGGAGGTTTTTAAACATCTCAATCATATCACCTCTATCCTGCCTTTCCTCTAAGGTGTACATATTAAGATCCTTAAGTCTGTCCTCATGCTTTATAATGAAGCCCATTAATCATTTTAGTAGCAACCCTCTGCACCGACTCCATCCTGTTCACATCCTTTTGAAGGTGCGGTCTCCAGAATTGCACACCATACTCCAAATGAGGTCGCACCAAAGACTTATACAGAGGCATTATCACCTCCTTTTTTCTGCTAGCCATTCCTCTCCGTATGCACCCAAGCATCCTTCTAGCTTTTGCCGTCGCCTTTTCTACCTGTTTAGCTACTTTAAGATCAGACACAACCACGCCTAGGTCCCGCTCTTCTTTAGTGGACAAAAGTACTTCACCTCCTATACTGTATTGCTCCCTTGGATTGCTGCAGCCCAAATGCATGACCTTACATTTTTTAACATTAAATCCCAGCTGCCAAATTCTAGACCATTCTTCAAGCTTAGCTAGATCCCTCCTCATGTTATCTACACCTTCCTGGGTGTCTACTCTATTGCAGATTTTGGTATCATCCGCAAAGAGGCAAACCTTACCTGACAGCCCTTCCGCTATATCACTTACAAAGATGTTAAAAAGAACCGGACCAAGGACAGATCCCTGGGGCACACCACTGGTAACATCCTTCTCCTCAGAGTGAGCTCCATTTACTTGTACTCTTTGTCGCCTCCCACCCAACCAATTTCTAACCCAAGCAGTAACTTTAGGGTCCATCCCTAGGGTGCTCAGTTTGTTTATAAGTCGCCTGTGAGGAACAGTGTCAAAGGCTTTACTGAAATCTAAATACACCACATCTAGAGCTCTCCCTCGATCCAACTCCCTGGTCACCCAGTCAAAGAAATCAATCAGATTTGTCTGACAAGACCTGCCTCTGGTGAATCCATGCTGCCTCGGATCCTGTAATCCGCTGGACTCCAGAAACCTCACTATTTTCTCTTTCAGCAGCGTTTCCAATAATTTACTCACCACCGAAGTTAGCATGATCGCCTTTGATTTAAATTAGTGGAGGAGGGATAGTAAGGAAATCCACAGTACTACCTTTTAACTTTCGAAAGGGAGACTATGATAAAATGAGGAAAATAGTTAAGAAAAAACTAAAAGGAGCAGTTGCAAAGGTTAAAGACTATCTTGGAAGCCCAGACCAGCCATATTCCATGCTTTAAGAAAAGTGGAAGGAAGTCCAAAAAACTGCCAGCATGGTTTAAAGGTGAGGTCAGAGAGGCTGTTGCCAAAAAAGCATCTTTCAGGAAATGGAAAAAAAAGAGCCAAACGATGAAACCTGGAAACAGCACAAGCACTGGCAGGTCAAATGCAAGGCATTGATAAAGCAGGCAAAGGGAGAATTTGAGAAGCTTGCTGCGGAAGCAAAAACACGAAATAAAGATTTTTTTCAAGTACATTCGTAACAAAAAACCTGTGAGAGAGTCAATTGGACCAGTAGATGATAGAGGAGTTAAAGGGGCACTAAGAGGCGACAAGGCGTTAGCGGAGAGACTGAATGAATGAATTCTTTGCTTCGGTCTTTACTGAGGAAGATGTAGGGATGTTACCCATGACTGAAGTGGTATTTAAAGGTGCGGAAGAATTGAAGGAAATATCGATACATCGGGAAGATGTATTACAACTATTAGATAAACTGAAAAGTAGCAAATCACCTGGGCCTAATGGTATACATCCAAGGGTGTTGAAAGAACTGAAATATGAGATTGCAGACCTGCTATTAGTAATCTGTGAATCATTAAAATCATCTCTAATACATTGGCAATCCACCAATCTTCAGGTAACACCAATTTTTAAAAAGGGTTCGAGGGGTGATCCGGGAAACTACAGACCGGTGAGCCTCACGTCAGTATCGGGAAAAATGGTAGAAACCATCATAAAGAATAAAATTACTCAACATGTAGGTAGTCATGGTGTAATGGAAGACAGCCAACATGGCTTTAGACAAGGAAGATCTTGTCTTACTAATCTGTTATGTTTTTTTGAAAGTTTGAATAAACAGGTGGACAAAGGTGAGTCGGTTGATATAGTATATCTGGACTTTCAGAAAGCCTTTGACAAGGTCCCTCAGAGACTTTTGGCAAAACTAAAGACTCATGGTTAAAAGATAGAAAGCAGAGGGTTGGGCTAAATTGCCATTTTTCCCAATGGAGAAAGGTGAATAGTGGTGTACCCCAGGGATCTGTGCTGGGTCTGCTGCTTTTTGACATATTCATAAATGACCTGGAAAGTGGAACAACGAGTAAGGTTATCAAATTTGCAGATGACACAAAACTATTTAAAGTTGTTAAAATCCAAGAGGATTGTGGAAAACTACAAGAGGATCTTGATAAACTGGAAGACTGGGCATCAAAATGGCAGATGAAATTTAATGCGGACAAGTTCAAAGTTATGCACCTAGGGAAGAACCACCCAAACTATGGTTACACGATGGAAGGTTACACATTAGGAACCACCATCCAGGAAAAAGATTTAGGCGTCATTGTGGATAACATGTTAAAACCCTCGGCCCAGTGTGCAGCGGCAGCCAAGAGAGCTAATAGAATGCTAGGTATGATAAGGAAAGGAATGGAAAATAAAACAAAAGATATTATAATGCCTCTATACCGTTCCATGGTGAGACCGCACCTTGAATATTGTGTGCAATTCTGGTCGCCATATCTTAAAAAGGATATAGCGTTATTAGAAAAGGTTCAGAGAAGAGCCACCAAAATGGTAAAGGGGATGGAAGGATACTCCTATGAAGAAAGGCTAAAAAGGTTAGGGCTCTTTAACCTGGAAAAGAGACGGCTGAGGGGAGATATGATAGAAGTCTATAAATTAATGAACGAAGTGGAACGGGTAAACGTAGATCAACTCTTTACATTACACAAGTACACTACCAAAAAACTGCCTCCAGTTTTGCAACTGATTCCTATAGATTTTGGGGTAATGAATCCAGGAAAAATAGCCAAAATGTTCCATCACGTCACGTTTTCTTGCAAAATTAGATTTCTTACCCATATAAGGAATGTTCACATAATTTCTTTTTAGCCGACTGCAGTTTATTTTCTTGGCCCAAAATAGAGGTTGTAATGGTTAACTAACTAGAAACACTCCCTCATGATATTTTAGTGTTTTGTATTCATTTTATACATTAACAGGACAATTGGGAGGCGGGGGGCTAAATCCAGTACTCGCGCTGGCGCATGTTCTTTCCTGTTCGCCTCGCCTCGTTCGCTCGCTCAAACACGGTGGTTGCGACATGAACGTTCCTGTCAAATTTCAGTTTCTTGCAAGTTCATTATTACCTTTTGTTTGCTCAGTCGTAATCCAGCTTTATTCCGAAGTGGTTCACTACAGTTGTAGTTTGCAGTGCTGTGTATTTGTGATGGCTCACAGAGCCAGAGGTTGCGTCAACTCTCCGGACAGTTTTTGTTTTATTTGTGGGGAATATACCGTGAAAAAGCTGCAGAGGAACATTTCTGCATTTATTAAAAAAGTATCTTTCACCTATTTCAGTTTGAAGTTAGGCGATCAAGACAAAACCATGGGCTCCTCACAAAGTGTGCAAGACATGTGAGGAAGATCTACGCTTATGGATGAAAGGTAAAAAACAAGCATTTCGTTTCGGAATACCTATGATGTGGCGTGAACAAAGAGACCACAGCAGTGACTGCTATTTTTGCTCTTGCATTGTGAAGGGATACAACTTAAAAAATAAGAACATAATAAGTTACCCCAACCTTCCCTCAGCAATTAGGCCTATGCCTCATAGCAACGAAGTACCTGTGCCTGAACCACCAAAATCTTTGGATCATATTTGTGTGGACGGTTCTGATCATGATGAGACTCATCAGATGGCTTTTCCCGATGAGTCCAGTACTTCCGAGTTTGAAACTGAACCAGATCCGAAACCTGAACTTTTCTCTCAAGCTGAATTGAATGATTTAGTCCGGGATTTAGGACTCCCAAAAGATGCTGCCCAACTGCTAGGTTCTCGGCTTAAACAGAAAAATCTATTGTCACCAGGAACAACTTTTTATTGGTACCGCAACCGCGAGACACAATTTTTGAAGTATTTCAGCAAAGAGGAAGATTTGGTATTTTGCAACGATATATACGGAGTGATGGAAAAGTTTAAACTCAAGTATGATCCTGCTGAATGGCGGCTGTTCATTGATTCGTCAAAAGACAGCATAAAAGGTGTTCTTCTTCATAATGGCAACACATTCGCTTCAGTTCCTATTGCTCACTCTGTTATTCTCCCAGAAAAATACGAGAATTTGGCCCTGATTCTTCAGAAGATTCGTTATGATGAGCATAAGTGGATGATTTGTGGAGACTTTAAAATTCTATCCATGCTATTAGGGCAGCAATCCGGTTTCACCAAATATCCCTGCTTCCTTTGCTTGTGGGATAGCCGGGCCCGCAACCTACACTGGGGGAAAAAAGACTGGCCAATTCGGGAGTATTTGAGACCCGGTGAGAAAAATGTTCTTCATGAGAGCTTGGTACCTCGTGATAAAATTCTATTACCACCTCTCCACATTAAGTTGGGTCTCATTAAGCAATTCATCAAGTCCCTTCCAAAAGATGGTGAGTGCTTTCGGTACCTTTGCTCAAAGTTCCCCCGACTTTCTGAAGCAAAGCTAAAGGAAGGAGTGTTTGTTGGCCCTGATATAAGGAAACTCATTTCAGATGGAGCATTCGCTGAAACGATGTCTGAGAAGGAAAAAGAAGCCTGGGATTCCTTCAAGGATGTTGTTCTCAAATTCTTGGGGAACAGGCGGGATGAGAACTATAAGGATATTGTTGCCAGGATGCTCAATGCCTTCAAAGAACAAGGCTGTAACATGAGCCTGAAAGTCCATTTCTTGCACTCCCATGTGAACTACTTTCCCGAAAACTTGGGGGCGTACAGTGAAGAACAAGGTGAAAAGTTTCACCAGGACATCAAGGACGCAGAGAGAAGGTACCAAGGAAGATGGAACACCACTATGATGGCTGATTTCTGCTGGTTGCTGCTGCGGGAAACCCCAGATGAAAAATACGCCAAGCAGCACACCAAGAGAAGCATTCGGGGGAAGAAGAAACGGGCCCACCAGGAGATTGATTGACCCAAGAATGACTTTAAAATCTAAACTGTGTTGCCAAATATCGTGTTTTTACTAAACTTTGAAATAAAAATTTGCTAGTTATTACCACAGTGTCGGATCTCATTTATTAGAATTTTATTTTCACACCATCGGGTGTTTGTCTTCATGTATTGCAATGGTGCGGTTTGCGTTTTCTATTCTTACATACATACCTGTACAACATTTTTTGCACATTTCTTTGCTTTGCTTTGTGTCTAACCTCGCTCTTATATGCTCAATGTTTGTGCACATGTATGTGGCTGTTAAGTGCAGACAATTTTGCTACCATCACAGTGTGTTTTGTTGACATTACTCTATTCTTATGTGCTGCCTTGTTACAATTTTCTTTATTCTTATTTGAATAACTACTAAACAATTAGTATAAAGAATTCATCCAAGAAACTTATCTCGATCGCACTCAATCTGAAACGTTCACCTCAAACTGCTAACCCAATGTAGCAAAAAATCTGTACGTGATGGAGCAAATTGGTTACCAGATTTGGATTCAGCGCACCAAAAAACGTAAAAATCAATCGAAACATTAGAGGCAGTTTAAAAAATTTTTTTTTAGTGTACCTGTGTTATCAGAATATAGAAAGACTAGGGGACATGCAACAAAGCTACAGGGTAAACTATTTAAGACTAATAAAATAAAATGTTTTTTCACTCAACGTGTAATCAAACTCTGGAATTTGTTACCGGAGGATGTAGTAAAGGCTGTTAGTGTAGCTGGGTTTAAAAAAAGGTTTGGACAAGTTCCTGGAGGAAAGGTCCATCGATTGATTAAGAAGGGACCCAGGATATCAATGCTTGACCCAATACATGCATTGCAGAACCTGTATCTTTTGGGGAACTGCTAGGTACGTATGACCTAGATTGGCCACTGTTGTAAACAGAATACTGGGCTTGATGGACCTTGGTCTGACCCAGTATGGCATCTCTTATGTTATGTTCTTATAAGAGCCACCAAAATGGTAAAGGGGATGGAAGGAGACCCCTATGAAGAGAGGCTAGGCTAAAAAGGTTAGGGCTCTTCAACCTGGAAAAGAGACTGCTGAGGGGAGATACGATAGAGGTCTATAAATTAATTAAGAAAAGAGAAGATCGTGCAGAGGCAAACTGTGCACAATGCAATCATTAAGCCAATGGAACTGTAGGAAATAGAGCTGAATCAACAAAGGAGAGGTCAGTAAATTACATTACAGTCTCATTAAAATGTACTTGTATACTACATCTCTTTAAAATACATCTGGTCAAAATTGGAAGGGAATAACAGAGGCATAATAGGGGGCAAAGCCAGAGGAAACCATAGATAAAAACAAAAAAAAAACAGAAAACTAATATACACCTTAAAAACCTTTAGCTGAATTAAAAGAACCTAACAACAAGGGATAATAAGAGGTATATTGGTAAGTCAGAGCCAGAGAAAAAAAAAGCAGATCAAAGGAACTTCCTTGCAATCTCAAACAAAATAAAACCTAATTTGAATGTGCAACAATCAATTTGAAGGATCACAATCAAATAGAAAATAAAATATTGTCCTAAATTATGTACAGGTCAAAAAAGACAATAAAGAGGAGTGCATAAGCAAAAAGCAGCAAAGCTGTCGGTATACATTTATCTGATGGGAAAAAAACCAACACGCTGGAGACGGGACCTAATAAATCTTCTCGTCCGACGTCGAAAGAGGTGAAGGTTGCAAAAATGTTTATATGGAACGCCACGGGGGCTAAACCCAATGAATCAATAAATACAGTTACTCACTGGCTGACCCTGTGATTAGACTCTCTTATATCTACTGATAACTACAGCTGCGTTACATATATTAAACCGCGACTAATATTTCCATAGATATCCTGAGACCAACGGTACACGCAGAGAAAATTTTATGTACGTGTGCAGAGTAGTCAACGCCAATGTTCCCTCTAATTTTCTGTAGGCTGTGTGCGCATAAAATATCAGCTGTGTGCAGCTTTTGAAGGAAGGTTAAATTTTTGTGCGCCACATAACGACACTCGGAGTTATGTACTTTAAAATTTGACTACACGTCAGAATACAGTATGTACACCACATTGATTTTAATCAAATTAAATGAAAATAGATGATTACTAAATGAAGCGGGAAATTTCTAGTAATTACAATCATAACTTTTAAATTTTAAGACATCTGTGTTGTTTTCTCTCAGAATCAGAGCCGTAATTTTTGTGCGCTCTGTTGTAAAGTATGTGCGCTCTCTCGGCGAGGTGTGTGCGCGCGCACACGCGCACAGCTTAGAGGGAACAGTGGTCAACGCTATAATTTTTGGCTTCATAAATCAAAGCAGTGAAACGAAATCACGTGAAGTGCAATAGGGGCTGTAGCCTTGTCACTTTTGTTTGCTATTGGCAGTGTGTTCCACATCCATTAATCTTAATGGGTGCATGAGAACATGTCAATACAGCAGGGAGATTATCTAGAGTGAATTATATCAGATCGTCTATTTTCTGAATTTGCAATGATCAATATAAACGCCGATATGGGTGCCATGTAGACATTATTAAATCAAATATAGGGACCTAAAGTGAAGATCACAAACAAAATAATGAACAAAACTATAAACCAGAATAAAAATGTGTATTTACACGTTCATGAAAAATAAGTAAAATGTGGGCGAATGCCGTAGAAAGAAATGTAGACTTAAACTGCTGTATCAATGACCAACTAAACATCAGGAGTTTACCGTGCTGCCTCTAAAAATGTATTCAGACATTATGTGAAATTGAAGAAGAAAACAGGCTATTATAGGCAATAGCCTACCACAGAATCTTAAAAAAGGCTTAAAACGACAATATAATAATAAAATAACCACATGCGTTAAAAAGAGGAGCGCATAAAAGAAATAACGTGCTTTACCCGGCAGCAGAGCCATCCATACACAAACTTTCAAGAAAGTGACACTACGGTGCTGGAAATCAAACGCTTTAAGACTCTCCCATTTCGCGCCGTTAGGGGTGAGAGTTCAAAAATTTACATATGAAACGTCAGAGGTGCTGTACCAGACAAATGAATAATTGTAATTGATTACGGGCATACTGAACTGTCAAACATCATCGGAAAGGCCAATACACTGCCTCATATCAATACGAAAATAAGACAAATGGAAACGCCTAACATGACAATGAACCCAGTGTTGAACAAAAAAGATGTGTGTTTGAACCCTCATTAATAAAGTGAAAGCTGGTATCGGGGGTTCGTACTGCTGCTTGCCTGCTTGTAGTAAAAATGAAAAGAGACAGAAGAGGAAAAGGCAGTACTCAACCGGACTCCAGTAGCTGAATGACAGCGGATGGTATCAATACAGAAAGGGGTCTGTGTGGCTGCAAGACGAAAGGATAAAGAACAGAGAAGGGAGGGGGGGGGGAGGGGAGGAGAGGAGAGGATAGGCAGAAGGGGAGATGGGAAAAAAAAGGAAAGGGGGATGGGAGTTGTAGAGGGTGGGGGTAAAAATAAAACAAATTAAAACCAAAATCACAACTACAACCTCTATATAGAAAAAGTATCAAAAGTATGAGTAAAAAGCATAAATAAATGAATCATAAATCAATGATTAAATAAGAACACAATAAAAGTGCACGAACAAGTATGTGAATAAAAACCAGAATAAATATAATGGTAAGAAGAAGTGAACCATAAAACTAATTAAAAACATATAAGGCAATGAATAAAATAAAAACATATAAAATATTTATTAAAAAGGGGGAGAGGGAGGAGGAAGGGAAAATGGGGGAAGGGGAGGAAGTTAGGGGGATGGGGAGGGAATGGGTATAAGAGGGGGAAGGGAGAGGGGGAGACGAGGGGGAGGGGAGAGAGGGGGAGGAGGGAGGAGGAGGGAGAGGAGAGAGAGGGGGAAGAAGGAGGGGAAGAGAGGGAAGGGAGGGGGAGAAAGGGGGAAGGAGGTGAGGGGGAGGGGGAAAGAAGAGGGAGGAGGGAAGAGGGGGAAGGAAAGGGAAGAGGGGGAAGGGAGGGGAGGGGAGGGGGAGGAGGGTGAGGGGCAAGGGGAGGAGAAGGAGGAGGGGAAGAGGAGGGGGAAAGGGGGAAGTGGAGATGCAAGGGGAGGGGAGGAGGAGGAGGGGGAAGGAGGGAAGGGGAGGGGGAGTTGGAAGGGGGCAAGGTGGAAAGAGGGGGGAAGGGGGAAAGAGGGGGAGGGGAGGAGATGGGGAGGGGAAAGAAGGAAAAAGGGGGAAGGGGAAGGGAAGAGGGAAAGAAGGATAGAGGAAAGGAGGAGGGACAAGGGAGGAACAAAATAAGAGAGGGACTTGTGTGTGTGTATGTGTGTGTGCATGCTTGTGTGTGCGCTCAGTAGTAGTGCATGTTTTATCAGTCAATAATGTGGTGACAGCCAAGCCTATGTTGCAGTGTAGCAACCACACAGATACTTACTGTCCTTGGTATCCACGAGGTATCTCTGTAGGAGATGCTCCCACAACCTCTGTTACCTCTCCCAATCATACTGGACTGATGATGTGGGGAGCAGCCTCCTCTGCTTCTTGCACATTAATGTGGCAGGCAGGTGGAGGTCATGCTGTGAAAAACGTGGCTTTCGGCAGCCTGCAACCATCCTAGCCATGTGCTTTTGGTAGGCATGTCCGCGTATGTCTTGAAGGACTAGAAAAGGGGACTGTTACTTCTGGAGAGAGATCTGCAATTGTGAGTATATACTTCTGGGAATTTTCTGAAAGGAATTCTTTGTATTAAAACTAATTAATCTGTGAACCCACTATTTTTTGTTAAATCAGTCAGGGCCTAGTAGCAGCAGTTTAAGTTTAAATTTAAAACACAGAAGAGAACTTTCTGGTTACATTTCATACCCAGTAGAGAGCTTGTAGTTTAAATTTAATAGTCACTCAGGGCCTAGAATCAGCAAAGTACTTTTAGTTTAAATTTAAAACACAGAAGAGAGCTTTCTGGTTAAATTTGGAACCCAGCAGAGAGCTTGTAGTTTCAATTTAATAGTCACTCAGGGCCTATAAGAACATAAGATATGCCATACTGGGTCAGACCAAGCTCAGTATTCTGTTTCCAACAGTGGCCAATCTAGGTCATATGTACTTAGCAGTTTCCCCTGTAGCAGCAGAGCGCAGACAAACCAATAATACCAGGAGTCTGTTCAGAAGGTCCAAATCATTTATTTGTGCACAAGTCTCAAGCAGAATCAAATTCAAAATGGCTGAGCAATGGCTGTTAGTAAAACAACAACTTATATACTTTTCTTGTCCATTCTAGGTATAGGCAAACTTCTCATTGGTCCCGGTAACCCCTTCTACCCCATCTATTGGTCAAGGTACCATTACGTAGTCATCCAATTAGGACTTTGGTCTGGGCTCAGCACCTGCTTACCCCCCTTATAGTCCCAATTACAATGGTCAGTTCTTCCAACTTTGATACTTCTCTCCTCCAAGGTCACTTAGCTAACTAGAACATGTGGGAAAGCAGGGCACTGTAACTTTTCTTTTAGCAGTGTTAATTAATTCCATAGAAGCTGTGCTCTCTTATCAATACCAATTAAACTTGTTTTTCTATATTTTCTAAGTTTCGATTCTGCTTAGCTATACTAAATTGTGCTCAGTTACGTTTCGATTCTATGGTAGCAGCATTCAGGGGAATGTGTGATTCATTTGGGCCTCTCCACAGGCTTCATTTACAGGTCAAGTTACTCAGGCCTCTCTGCTCATTTCAGACACCATGGATCATAGGCCTCCGCCTACCACATTCCCCCCTTTGATTAATCTCACCCTATTACTAATAAGGTGTGAGAATTAAATCACTCAATTACACTGGGGTCGGGTTTCGGCCATGTATAGTAGGATTAGGGTGCCATAAGGCTAAAATCTTAGTTGCGGTTTTCCGCTCCACTGTATTCTCAATAACACTGTTAATAGAACGCATACAACATGGGATTATACATGGTAACATAAAGAACAAAGCTACAAAGATTAGTATTATCATAGCAAAAGTAGTGAATCCTCCTAATCCAGAGAAGATAGATGCAAACCAATTGGGTATCTTAAGACTATGCCAGGTCTGCACTGGCACATAAGTTTGCTTCCGCATGTTTTCAGCAATTTCTTCAACAACTTGACCCTTATCGTCTATCTTCAAACAACAATTTGTGAGATTCAGCTTACCACAGACTCCTCCTTCAGCAGCTAATAAGTAATCTAGTGCCAAGCGATTTTGATAGATTGCAGTGCGCATGTGTGCTTTGTCTAGCTAAAAGTGTGAGTGCTTGGCTAGTTTCATTAGTAATGAGTTCAACTACTGCTTGCAAGCGTATAATTCTATTCAACATATAAATTGGGGTACGATATCCCCACATGCCATCTTGCTCCCAAGTGGCAGGTCCATAATAGGCAATGATTCGCTCGGGTGGCCAATCCTCACCATCCCATTTCTCCCACTTGCCTATCTGTAAAGCTGCTCTTTTCTGTCTTTTTGAATAAACTGGGTAGCCTAATTGTTCTCCATGTTCTGTGGGCAATAAAAAGAAAGAAGGTCGGATAGTTCCTAAGACACACGCTCCTCCCCAGTGGATAGGGAGTTGAGCATATGCTCGGGTTCCGCAAATCCAATATAGGCCTGGTGGGGCTTGCCAGCCATGATGTTGGTTGAGGTCAGTCCATAAAGGGGCAAGCTCTGGAAACCTTGCTAATGGATTGGTGGGCTCAGATTCATTAACTCCTGACCACCAAGATGTTTGCTTTGTGGTGTCATTATAAAACCTCTGGCTAAGACAGACAAGCTGTCCTACCTTAGAGATAAACTGGGGTCCAGTTCGAGCATAACACAGACGTCCAACTATTGGGTGTGCTAATACCCATTCACTGGTAGTCTTGTGTAGCTCTGTCTGATTGTAAATTACTGAGTAATTCAATTCTTGGGCCTCCCAAGGCCACTGATCACCCATCTTGGTTCCTCCACAAAAATAACAATCTGAGATATGGAGACTGGAGACCACAGCTCCAGCCAACTCCAAGAACAAATTCTGAGAAGGGTGAGGGATATCAAACTTGTTTATATGCATGGTTTCATAGAAAGTGTTATGTATATGATACTTTGACGATCGATGGGCTTGGGTATTTAGTCTAATATGTACAATGGTCCCTGGATCTGATCCAGAACCTGCAATGCGTAATCCAAATTTATACCCTTGTTTCCATGCACTGGGATTGGCTGTTAACAACTCTAGTGGATTACAAGTACCTTTCTTACAAGTTTTAGAATTCTTCACGTATGGCTTGGTTAAGGCAGCCATTCGATTGTCTCTGGTATTTTCTATCACACCCGTTTTCCATGTGGCATAAAACACGCAGTCCCATCTTGGGCAATAATAGTCCTGAACTGGTGCTGTGCTATATACATTTGCTAAAACTCGTTTACCTGTGCAGGCCCCCCATCCTGTGGTTCCTTCAGGACACATATATTTATGATCATTAGCATAAGCTTTCTTCCAATTGGCACATTTAGAACGACTGTCTCTATTGATGGTATCACAAGCATCAAAATACAAAATAGCAGGCTGTGTGGGATCAGTAAGTGGGGGTGTAGCATTGAGTATAGCTCCATCTGCATCATTCCATCTTATTTCTAGGGTATAATAAGATGGGTTCTGATGTGGGTTAAAACAAACTTTAGAATTGCCGTTAGTACAAACATTCAGTTCAGTGGTGTTATAAATACACCGACTTACTGTACCAGTACAGGTATAGTAAGAATGATAAAGCAAAGTCTGAGTTACTTTCATTCCAGTCCGAGTAGTAGTAATGCAGGCAGTACATGGGGGTAAAGCATGAACCAGTTCAAAACTCCCCAGGCAAGCAGCCAAAGCAAGATAGAAACAAAGATTCATGTTGATTGTAGTTCTTCTGGATCTCCGCTGGAAAATCTTGACCACGTCGTCTTCTTCTTCTTGGCGCGATGCTGACCCGTTTGCTAGTAAAGCAATTCAACGGGTGTCAATGTTGATTGAAGATCCTCCAAAAGTCTCGCTATGTTCTGATGCCAACTTACCAAGTGTAGTTGGTCTGACGAAAGTCTATAAAGGCACAGTTAGTCAATGAAGAAAACAAGTGTCTTTGCTGTATAGGGAACAGCAATCCTCTTCGAAAGACTTGGGTGCTGTAGGACACTGTAGTTCATGAGTGTCCCCGATAAGTTTAGGCTGCTGGCTGCCTTCGTAGGGTAAGACGCAAAGGGACATCAGGATGTGGCTCCGCTGTCCACTGGTCCTGATCTGGAACTGCTGCTGGCTTGACTCTGCTGTGATGAATCCAGGAATCGATTTCTGCTACCTTTACTGCAGTTGGGGTAGACAGGATGACGGTGTATGGTCCCTTCCAATGAGGTTCCAATGGCGTCTTCTTCCAATCTTTGATCCACACCGAGGTACCAGGCTTGTAGGGATGTAGTGGTTCCGTCAAATTGATAGGCAACTGGTCCTGTATCCACGTGTGGAGAGTCTGCAGAACAGAACTAAGAGCTAGAAGTTCTTGTCTGGTTATTTCTGAACCAATCTGTGGCAAACTACCCTTAACACCCTGCACTATTGGTGGGAGTTTGCCATACACAACTTCAAAAGGGGAAAATCCTGATGATTTTACAGGAGCTGAGCGTATTCTAAGTAATGCTATTGGGAGAACCTGGGGCCACTTCAGGTGGGTCTCCTGACATAGCTTGGACATCTGAGATTTCAAAGTTCTATTCATTCGCTCAACTTTCCCTGAACTTTGGGGTCTGTATGCAGTGTGCAACTTCCATTGTATCTGTAGGGCACTTGCTAACTGCTGGGTAATTTGAGATACAAATGAGGGTCCATTGTCTGACCCTATTACTACTGGAATTCCAAATCTGGGGATAATTTCTCTCATCAAAACTTTAGTAACTTCTCGGGCCTTTTCAGTTCTGGTGGGGAAAGCTTCCACCCACCCAGAGAAGGTACAAACTAATACTAACAAGTAGCGATATCCATTGGCTTTTGGCATTTCAGTAAAATCTACTTGCAGATGGTGCATGGGGGTTACACCTCCTGACTGAACTCGTGGTGGTGGCGTGGGACCCTGTTTGGCATTATTCTTGGCACAAATTAGACACTGGCGAGCTACTGAGGCTGACAGGGCTCCCAATAGAGCGATACAAAAATGTGGTTTGAGTGCTTTCTCCATAGCACTCTTCCCGTAGTGTGTGGCTTGATGAAAAGCTTTAACAAAGGCTGGTCCCAATGATTCAGGGATCACTATTCGTCCTGGAGGTTGACTGCCCTGGGGTGGTGGCAGTTCAATCCATCCATCTTTCAGTACTCCCTCTTCTTTATTACAGTAGTAGTCCAATTCTTTGGTGGTATATCGTGGCGTCCATAAATTAAGGGGTACTGGAAACAATGCTGCTTGTTTTGGCATGGCTTGTGGTGAAATTTGGCCTGTCATAGCTGCTTTACGTGCTGAAGCATCAGCAAATCTATTTCCTTGGGCAACTTCTCCTTTTCCCACTTGGTGTCCTCGACAGTGTATGACAGCTACACGTGTCGGGGCCCATACTGCGTCCAGTAACATCAATATTTCTGGGCCATATTTGATAGATTTGCCTCCTGATGTAATGAGCCCTCGTTCTTTGTAGAGAGCTCCATGTGCGTGCAAAGTGGTGAAGGCATATTTTGAGTCTGTGTATACATTCAACAGAAGTCCCGCACCCAATACTAGTGCTCTGGTGAGTGCTATCAATTCTGCTTTCTGGGCTGATGTGCCTGATGCAAGAGCTGAGGATTCAATGACTTTCCCCTGGGTTACTACGGCATACCCGGCACAACGTCGTCCATCGATAATGAGACTACTTCCATCTACAAAATAAGTCTGGTCAGGATTCTCTAGGGGCACATCAGTTAAATCAGGTCGACTTGAAAATACAGTATCCATGACTTCTATACAGTCATGCTCTGGAGGGTCTTCACTGATTGGTATCAGGGTAGCTGGGTTCAAGGCATGGCTCACTTCCAATTGTATTTGTGGATTTTCACATAACATGCTTTGGTATTTCAGCATTCGAGAATTGGTGAGCCAATGATTTGCTTTTTGTTCCATAAGGGCAAGTACCGCATGTGGTACTGTGACGCGTAAATTCTGTCCTAATGTGAGTTTGTCTGCTTCACTCACTAATAGTACTGTAGCTGCAACAGCTCTCAAACATGGTGGCCATCCTCTGGCCACAGTGTCCAACTGTTTTGATAGGTACGCTACGGGTCGTTCCCAATGTCCCAATTTCTGAGTCAACATGCCTAAAGCATTCCCGTGCATCTCGTGCATGAATAGATGGAAAGGCTTGTGGACATCTGGCAACCCGAGTGCTGGTGACGACATCAATTCTTCCTTCAGGGTCTTGAAAGCTGTATCTTGCTCAAGTCCCCATTCTAGTGGTGATTTTTCTTCTCCCTTGGTGGCTTCATATAGTGGTTTAGCAATCTGAGCAAAGTTAGGTATCCATATCTGGCAGTATCCTGCTGCTCCCAGAAAGGCTCTGACTTGCTTTCTGGTAGTTGGGGTTGGGATACTGCACACGGCTTCTTTTCTCTCGCGTCCCAATTGTCGGCTTCCTTTGGTCAAACGAAAGCCCAAATATTTTACTTCCTTTTGGCATAGCTGTGCTTTTGCTCTGGAAACTTTGTATCCAGCTTCATCCAATAGTTGCAAGAGGTCAGTAGTGGCTTGTATACATTCACTTTCAGAGGTGGCGGCTACCAGTAGATCATCTACATATTGGAGGAGTACTCTTCTTCAGGGGCTACTGGATAGCTTGAAAGATCTTGGTTTAGTGCAGCACTGAAAATGGTAGGTGAGTTCTTGAACCCTTGAGGTAATCGTGTCCAAGTGAGTTGGCCCCGCCTCCCCGAGACAAGGTCCTGCCATTCAAAGGCAAACAGCAATTGGCTAATTGGGGCTAATCTTATGCAAAAGAACGCATCTTTCAAGTCCAAAACAGTAAAGTGGGTGGCTTCAGCAGGAATCAATCCTAGGAGTGTGTAGGGATTTGGCACAACTGGATGTATGGTCTCAACTGCTTCATTCACTCTCCTTAGATCTTGCACTGGGCGGTAGTCACCTGTCCCAGCTTTCTGCACTGGCAGGAGAGGTGTGTTCCATGGTGACTGACAAACTTTGAGTAGGCCATATTCCAGTAGCCTTAACAAGTGGCGATGGATGCCTTCAATTGCTGCTCTTGGGAGTGGATATTGCTTAACATGTACTGGCTGTGCACTAGGCTTGAGATTCACAATTATTGGAGCTATGTGCTTGGCTAGGCCTGGTGGATTGCCTTCTGCCCATACTCCAGGAGGGGCATCAATGCTTTTCAAAGTAGGTTCAAAATAGGTATCAATGATTGGCTCAGTACTTGGCTCAGTACTATAATATCTCCATTCTTCTTCTCGAGGAACAGTAAGCACCATTAGTCCAGCAGGTTTTGTCTGGGAATTCACTGTCATTTGCATTTCTCCTCTTTCAGTAAAGGATATTTGGGCCTGCAGCTTGGCTAGCATATCTCGTCCCAGTAATGGCACTGGGCAATCTGGCATGTAAAGGAATTGGTGCGTTATTTGCTGTCCTCCTAAATTACAAATGCGGTTTTGAAGAAATGGCTTTGTGGCTTTTGCGCCAGTTGCTCCCACAATGGTGACTGCTCTTGTAGAAAAAGGAGCTATTTGTTTATCTACTACAGAATGTTCTGCTCCAGTATCAACCATAAAGTCCATAAATTGGTCTCCTATTTGTATACTGACCATAGGCTCCTGGAGACCTAAAGCGAATTCGGAGCCCGGTCTGTCCTAATCTGCTTCATCCAAGTCATAGGCCGTGGCGGCTGCCACTCCCTGGATGGCCTCCGTGCGTTCTTGTTGAAAATATTCTCGATTGGTTCCTCTGCGGTTCTGGGGTCAGCCTCTCTCTCTTTCCCTCCAAGGGGCGTGTTCCCCTTCATCCTGAGAGGCCTCTTCGAGTCGCGGGCATGCACTTCTCCAATGTCCTTCTTCTCTGCAATAAGCGCATTGGTTCGTGCCTAATGGGGGCCGGTCATTTCCTCAGCCGCGCTCTCTTCCTCTGCTCCTTCGATTAGGGACACCTCCCCTTTTCTGTTCCACTATGGCCGCAGCCAAAAAATCCGCTTTCTTCTTCATCCGTCGATCACTTTCTTTCTGTCTTTCATTATCACGATTCACATACACTTTATGAGCGACTTCCAGTAACTGTGTTGCATTCATGCCCGCAAACCCTTCTAATTTCTGTAGCTTACGTCTAATATCTGGTTGTGACTGGTTTACAAAAGCAGAATTCACCATGCATAGGCTTCCTGGGGCATCTGGGTCATAGGGAGTATACATCCTGTATGCTTCAGTCAATCTATCATAGAATACTGCTGGGCTCTCATCTATGCCCTGATTAACTTCGGTCACTTTAGAAAGATTCATGGCTTTCTGACCCCCCCTTCTCAGACCTTGCATGAGGCCTTGGCGAAACCGGGATAGGGCTCTGGATCCTACTTCAGTATTTGGATCCCATTTGGGGTCTTCGTTAGGGAATTCTTTCTGAGCTGCTTCGCGATTATCTATTCCTGCTTCATCTCTCTCTACCAGGAGATTGTCTGCCAGCCAGTCTACAGCTGCTCGCTTAATTCGTGTCCGCTCCTCAGTGGTAAATAGAGTGGACAGGAGCTGACGGCAATCTGCCCAAGTGGGCTGGAGAGTTTCCATGATCGTATGCATCAATTCTGTTAACTCTTGGGGCTTATTAGTGTAGGAAGCATAATGTATCTTCCAATTCAACAAATCAGCAGTGGAGAAAGGCACATATACTAAACTCAGGGGTCCCGCTACTATCTGATCATGCTCATCCCGCACGGGCAGCCCCGGGACTTGTCTCAAGGGGGCTATTACTTTCGGGAGGGCTTTCGGCTTCTTAGTAGTGACTTTCGGGATCTGGGTGAGGACTTTCAGCTTTGAGACTCGCCTAGTCTGGGGAGCCTCACTTGCAACAGATGAACTAGCACTAACAACTGATTTTTCACTTTCTGTCTCTGTCTGGGAGGATACATCTTCATCTTCCTGCTCTGACTCCTGCTTATCCTCAGTCTCTGTCTCAGACTGATCAGCATCTTCTCTGGACAGTTCTGGCTGATCGTCGGATTGGTGAGGAGGTGGACTCTCCCGGTCCCGGGGGCCTGCCCCAGGGCGCGGTGGTACTCTCACTGGGTGCTGAGCTCGGGACTGCCTAATTACAGCTCCCGGGGACTCAGGATCTACAAGAACAGGTTTCTGGCTAGGTTTCTTAGCTGTCCCTGTTTTCTGGGTCTGGTCTGTTAATGCTAACATTATTCTGCACTGCTCCTCATAACAGCGCTTTGCCCAAGGGGGCGGATCCTCACAAATACTTAACCAAGAATCTATATAGGGATACTGATCGGGGTGCGCTATTCGCACCTTCCGATGAACTGATTGAATAATTCCTAGGTTAAATGTTCCATCTCGAGGCCACATAGGGTCTATGACGGGCCACTCCCTAGTACACAAAAGCTGTAATCGTGAGGCAGTCAGTTTTACTCCATAATCTCCTGAATATCCTTTACTAAAATGTTTGATCATACATTCTAACGGAGTGTTCCTAGTAGACTCCGCCCCTCCCATTTCGATGTGTGCGCGCAACAACAGACAGAAGGGAAAAGGAAGGCGGACCGTGGGTAAGGGGTCCTCACGGCCCTAGAAACATTCAAGGAAAACAAATAACAAGACAAAACGACGGTCGCTTCCTCCTTTTTACGATCTGGATGCGGTCGCCCGGCCAGAAAATGCGTTACTCAGGAGTCCGCCTTCGCTTGGTCTGTGTTGCAAGACCTCTCATTCACACTTCATTCACACAATCATGCTAGCAACGTATCCCAAAAACAGCCCAATCCTGTCTCTGCTGACTAGGCTATATCAAATTCCAAAATCAAAAGACCTTGCGCATACTCATGCAGGGTTCAAAAAGACGATAGTTTCACCTTGCGCATACTCATGCAGGGTTAATCGGACCGTCTTGAGAGGTGATCAAGCTCTCTTACCAAATATCAAATTCCAAAGTTCCAAAGTTCAAACAACAGTTCTGCTCTGACTCTTCTGTCTAGTCAAATCAAAACTATACTCACCGGATCCGGTCCTAGTTCCCAAGCAAGCGCATGAGTTGGACCTTGGACTCCCCTCACGGGTTCGAGGTGTTGGTTCCGTCCGGGCTCGGCACCCGCCGAGGTCCGGCCAGCTCCCTCCGATACAAGGGACCGGTGGCGCCAGAGAGCGAGCCCACGTCGGGAGGGCACGATCCCGGCAGGACCAAACCTGTAGAGGCGGAAAGTCGTGGTATATTGCCCTATATACCCTCTATTACCACACCTTCCCGGCCAACGCACCAAGAATATGTAGCAGCAGAGCGCAGACAATA
Organism: Ichthyophis bannanicus; assembly: GCA_033557465.1. Taxonomy (NCBI): domain Eukaryota; kingdom Metazoa; phylum Chordata; class Amphibia; order Gymnophiona; family Ichthyophiidae; genus Ichthyophis; species Ichthyophis bannanicus. The sequence continues at coordinate 96,339,247 of CM066050.1, forward strand.
ATACCAGGAGTCTGTTCAGAAGGTCCAAATCATTTATTTGTGCACAAGTCTCAAGCAGAATCAAATTCAAAATGGCTGAGCAATGGCTGTTAGTAAAGCAACAACTTATATACTTTTCTTGTCCATTCTAGGTATAGGCAAACTTCTCATTGGTCCCCGTAACCCCTTCTACCCCATCTATTGGTCCCGGTACCATTACGTAGTCATCCAATTAGGACTTTGGTCTGGGCTCAGCACCTGCTTACCCCCCTTATAGTCCCAATTACAATGGTCAGTTCTTCCAACTTTGATACTTCTCTCCTCCAAGGTCACTTAGCTAACTAGAACATGTGGGAAAGCAGGGCACTGTAACTTTTCTTTCAGCAGAGTTAATTAATTCCATAGAAGCTGTGCTCTCTTATCAATACCAATTAAACTTGTTTTTCTATATTTTCTAAGTTTCGATTCTGCTTAGCTATACTAAATTGTGCTCAATTACGTTTCGATTCTATGGTAGCAGCATTCAGGGGAATGTGTGATTCCTTTGGGCCTCTCCACAGGCTTCATTTACAGGTCAAGCTACTCAGGCCTCTCTGCTCATTTCAGACACCATGGATCATAGGCCTTCGCCTACCACACCCCAAGGGATACAGGTTCCACAATGCTTGTATTGGTTCAAGCATTGATATCCTGGGTCCCTTCTTAATAATGGTTTATGGACCTTTCCTCCAGGAACTTGTCCAAACCTTTTTTAAACCCAGCTACACTAACAGCCTTTACTACATCCTCCGGTAACAAATTCCAGAGTTTGATTACACGTTCAGTGAAAAAATATTTTCTTTTATTAGTCTTAAATAGTTTACCCTGTAGTTTCATTGCATGTCCCCATGTCTTTCTATATTCTGATAAGGTAAACAATCGATCTATGTTTACCCGTTCCACTCCGTTCATTAATTTATAGGCTTCTATCATATCTCCCCTCAGCCGTCTCTTTTCCAGGTTAAAGAGCCCTAACCTTTTTAGCCTTTCTTCATAGGAGTATCCTTCCATCCCCTTTACCATTTTGGTTGCTCTTCTCTGAACCTTTTCTAAAATCGCTATATCCTTTTTAAGATACGGCGACCAGAATTGCACACAATATTCACGGTGCGGTCTCACCATGGAACGATATAGAGGCATTATAATATCTTTTGTTTTATTTTCCATTCGTTTCCTTATCATACCTAGCATTCTATTTGCTCTCTTGGCCGCTGCTGCACACTGGGCCGAGGGTTTTAACATGGTATCCACAATGACGCCTAAATCTTTTTCCTGGGTGGTGGTTCCTAATGTGGAACCTTGCATCGTGTAACCATAGTTTGGGTTGTTCTTCCCTAGGTACATAACCTTGCACTTGTCCACATTAAATTTCATCTGCCATTTTGATGCCCAGTCTTCCAATTTATCAAGATCCATTTATCAAGAGGATAGGGCTAAATGGCCAATTTTCCCAATGGAGAAAGGTGAATAGTGGTGTACCCCAGGGATCTGTGCTGGATCCGCTGCTTTTTGACATATTCATAAATTACCTGGAAAGTGGAAAAACGAGTGAGGTTATCAAATTTGCAGATGACACAAAACTATTTAAAGTTGTTAAAACCCAAGAAGGTTGTGGAAAATTGCAAGAGGATCTTGATAAATTGGAAGACTGGGCATCAAAATGGCAGATGAAATTTAATGTGGACAAGTGCAAAGTTATGCACCTAGTGGCATCCATGTGCATGGGTATAGCACTGAGGCACCATACATGCAGAAGGGCGCGGGCACAGCTCTGTATGGGTAGTGTCTCTGTGCCATATCCGTACAGAAGAGTGTGGGCACAGCTCTGCATGGGTAGCACCTTTGTGCCATACCCATGCAAAAACGGTAGCACCTCTGTGCTATACCCATGCAGAACAGGCTGCAGGCAGCACGGGCGCCCCCTGCCCTGTGGAGGCACATGGTCGGAGCGATACCATGCGCCTTTGCACACGCCATGGTAACCATGCCCGCATACTGTACTGACCTACCCATGCAAATCCACTCTGAGCATCCATGCATGCATATGTTGCTGTCACACAGTGCTGTGCGGCTATGGTGTCCCATGGCAGCTAGCTGTCACACAGATTTTTGAAACATTGGCACTCAGGAGCCTACGTGGGTACCAGATATACCTTTGGATGGGGGTGTGGTGCTGATGCATGTCATAAACGTGCATGTGTAAAAGGACCTACGCAGGTAGCCTAACACCACCATAGCGTGTGAGCTACACAATAGCAGCAATGTTAAAGTATTAACAAAGTTTCCAATGGATGAAGTGTGTCACCTTGTTGTGCCTTTCCATATGGAGATTTTCTATGATCAGAACTCTGCAACTGGCTACAAGATGAGTAACCATTTCCAGGTCTTTCTTACAGAATCTGCATATGTCTGTTTGCTTGTGTCACAAGCACAACACCCAAAGCCACTTGCCTTTAGTGGTCGAGGGGCGTGGTGGTTGAGGATTCCTTCTTCTATCAGCTCCTAGCAGCCTATTTCTTCGTGTTGGCTTCTGGGAAGGGTAGTACTGCTAAAATATGTTGGTGCTTTAAGTAGAAGGTTTGAAGTTGAGGTAACCAAGGGTAAGGCTTGTAACAGAGTTTATTTCCATAACACAAAAACACAGCAGGTTCAAGGTATCATTTACAGGATTATAACTGTAGGATTTGCTTAAGGTACAGCAAAGAATGGCAAACAAACCAAAAGAACTCAGAAATGGCTTCTTAAAGTCCTCTTACTTGCAGAAGTATTGCCTTTAGAAACTAGGCTGCCACTTTCCTTTTTTAGTCCTTGTTAAACAGAGCATAAAGAAAAATTCAAGCTTAATTCTTCTACAGCAGTTTGGTTTCTGCCAGCCTCAAAAACCTCTCTAGGCTGCATTTCTACGTGAAACCAAACTTAGAACAAAACAAACATTCCAAGCTGTTATCAAAACTCTTAGCAGGCTTTTCATATAGGAGAGGAGCAAGCAAAAACTCTTATAGCAGCTAACTTGGCTTTTCTTGCCGTTGCACAGTTCAAACACAGGTGATCAACAAGCATGAATCAGAGCTTCCAGATCAGGCTTACGTTGCAGTAAATTTCCCTTTTAAAACATACAGGAATTTACTTCCACACTGCTTGTGCCATATGGTTAACTTCTAAAGAGAATTACTTCTTTCAGGGCTAGCTTTCCTCAAGACCTCCTGTCTAGAGCTTGGCATAGAGAACAATCCATAAAGCAATCTTCTTCCCCCAACTCTGACACTGGTTCTCCCAACTGCATGGGTTCTGACTCACCGACCTGGTCAGACTGCTCAGCTGACAACCTCTCTGGTGGTCTGAAAGCTTCTCCACTTCCTGGCCCCCACCTCTGTTGCCAACCTGTTGCAGGGAATTCAGCTCTCTCAGCTCTGGGTAGCTCAGCTCTTCTCCAAGAATCAGCTCCTTTTCTCAGCCTCTGTCTCAGCTGCTCTCCTTCTCGTCTCTCCCTCTCTGCATAATCTAACCCAGGCTTATACCTCCAGGATTCAATCTGGACTACCGGGGAACCCCAGAATGATAAAAATGGGTGGTATTTTCAACCTTTCAAGTTACAATCTTAGTCAAGTCCAGATTGAAGTACTTGAAAAAGGCCTTTCCTTCGTCCCCTTCGCCAGACATGATCAGTTCACAACACATGTTGAATTGTTTAAGTTTTTTAGAAAACTTAAAATTATTGATTTTTTCGAACAACACGGTGATACTACAATTGATAATTCTATTCTTCACAAGCCCTCTATGTGGGTTCCACCCAACACTACTGATGTACTTATTGAGGCCTTCGAAAAAGTGGTTTGCTCTAGGGTCGAGGCTCTTTATACACAGAAATGTTGTTCCTTTCATTTGACTAAACTACAAAAGAAAGCACTTTCCGATATGCAGAACAATGAATCTATTGTTATTAAACCAGCTGATAAAGGAGGGGCCCTTGTCATTCAAGATAGGACTGCTTACATAAATTAAGTTTTACGTCAGATAAACGATACATCCTTTTATAAAAAAATTTATGATGACCCTACTGTATCCCTGAAAAGTGATACCTTACAGCACATGAGGCAGATTTCCTAACAGTTACCACTCCAGTCATACCAACTATTTACATTTTACCCAAACTTCACAAATCTTTGACCAATCCACCTGCACGACCGATAATATCTGCTATTGGTTCTTTGTTAGAACTACTGTCCAAGTTTCTCGAGTATTCCTTATGCCCATTCATCCCACAGATTCCATCATATGTTTGGGATTCCGCACGTGTAATTAATATTTTGGACACATTCACAAAATATGATCCACGGCTTATAATGGTGACCTTGGATATAAATTCCCTTTACACCAATATACCTCAGGCCGCAGCTCTAGAGGTGATTGCTAATACCCTTATCCAAAGAGTAAGACCAGTGCGTATTCCCACATGTTTTTTAGTTCAGATGGCATTCTTAGTAATGTGTAAAAGTTTTTTCTGCTTTCGCGGCATTTTTTATAAACAAATCAAAGGGGTAGCTATGGGCTCATCCATGGCCCCAGATGTGGCTAATTTATACGTCGCAAATTTTGAGAGCACTCTTCTCCAAAGTCACCCCTTTAAGAAATTTGTTAAAATCTGGCTGCGTTATATAGACGATGTCTTCATGATTTGGGATGGCACAGAAGAAGATTTACAAATTTTCTTTCTGTGGCTTAATTCCTTAGACGAACACCTGCAATTTGAAGGCACATTTAGCATGACCCAGGTTTCTTATCTCGACATCAATATAAAGAAAAGGGAAAAAGGGTTTATAACTGAGTTATATCGCAAAGAGACAGATAGGAACGCATTTTTGTGCTACGACAGTTTTCATAATAAATCACTGAAAGAGAATTTACCCTTTGTTCATTTCCTTCGGGTTAGACGCCTTTGTACGTCTCAAGGTGACTTCGAGAAACATGCATCTGAGATGTGTGAGAGGTTTAAGGATAGAGGTTATCCAAAACACACAATTTATAAAGCCTACAATAGGGCTAAAGCTACAGACAGGACTGCGCTCCTTAAGAAAAAAGTACCATCAAATAAAAATCAAATAGTATGTGCCCTTACTTTTTCCTCTCTTTCAAAGAATATTTCCAGTATTCTTCGTGAAGAATGGCATCTGTTAACGTCCTTTCCTTTTTTTGCTAAAAAAACCTCTTACAATAGCTCATAAGAGGAATAAAAATCTGAAAAAACTTTTGGTTCCGTCCGCTCTTTTCAAACCCAAACCTTTGTATAAAATTAAAGGTCACTTCCAATGTGGGAAGTGCTCTGTTTGCCTTAATGCTCTGATTGTGAAAGAGACCTTCACGCACCCTATAACTAAGAGGAGGTTCTTCTTGAATCACTATTCTAATTGTAACTCTGAAAATGTCATCTATGTAATTGTGTGTCCATGTAATCAGATATATGTCGGTAAAACAAAACGTTCAATAAAGAGCACAAGAGTTGTTTAAAAAGGTGCGTTCCAGACAAACCTTTGGTTAGCCATTGGGTTGATGAGGGTCATAAAGTCTCTGATCTTAAGTTTTTTGTTATTAAGGCGGTACACCCTCATTGGAGAGGGGGAGACATTGAAAAAACACTACTTAGATTGGAACAGCAATACGTCTATGAGCTACAGGCACTGGATCCTTGTGGCTTGAAACAAAAATCTAATTTGTCCGTTTTTCTTTGAGTGATTCACATAGCACAATTGTTTTTTTGTTTTCACTTTCTTTGACAGCTTGAAGTTCAGTCCTTTTTAAATGTGGGATGTTAGATAGATTTTTAACTTAAGGTGTTGTTTTTATTGGTCAAATCCTTATACCTCTTGTCTGTGCCGCCTTCTTTTCCCAATATTATGTGTACTTTTTATTTTATTTTTATTTTAATTTTTTATTCTCAGGTTGTTTCTTTAAATATAGTTTGATTCTGGGGCTTGGCTTTTCAAACCAGATGCATTTTGGGATGCATAAAAAAGTAACTCTGTCATGAGTCTCTGCTTATGTAAGTTTTTACAACAGCAATTTCCCCTATAAAAAAGGTGCGATTGACGGCGTTTTTTTAAAGAAATCAGTCTGTTATCTACTAAAGGTATTGTTTCTGTGATTTTAACACTGTTTGTTCTTTCGATGTAATTCACCACGGCATTAGCCATCTTAGTTTTTCTGGTTCTATACTACAGTTCAATGTGAATTTTCTATGTTTCACTGGCTTTGAATATAACAATTTTTCTTCGAGTAGCTCAAATAAGAATAGATGCAATTCTTGCCCTTAAAAGGGGTATGTATGTTCACTTGGATTTAGATTATACCTTTTATTTTTGGTTCTGGTTTCATTTTTATTCTTTTAGATCTGGCTGTCTTTCAAGCTGTACGCAGCCCCAGCATTTAAACAATATTACTTTTCTACGTCTGCTAAGGAACTCATATAGTTTTCCTATTGTGGATATAAGGTCAGCCTTCGTCTTGACTATTGATAATATAAACTTTAAATGCACTTTAATGTATCTTTGATGCTTGGTCCGTTTTTAGCCCTTTGAACCGTATAACTAGGCCTCAATTTCATCTTTTTGAGCCCCAGAGGGCTTCTATAAGTCTTGGCAATAATTCAATATCTGTTGTGCAATACACATTCAGTCTAAGTAAAACTTTTATTATCCTCGTGAAGTACCTCTTTTATATGTTGTTCTAAGGTTATATTATAAGCCGTGATACCAATCCACAAGCTGACCTTCTATTGGTCATTCTTTTTATTTGTACCCCACAAACAGTTCTTTTACTCTCCATACAAGTTTCATTTCTGCTCTCATAAGTCTCCTTTTTGCCCCTTGGTCCTGATTTCTCGCTGTTGTCTCATACTTGATTAATTTTGTAATATACATTATTTTACATTAAATTATGTTGTTTGTGATATGATTCCAGCTTTTACTTTAGGTATTGGTTTATATCAGTTGCTGTGCAATTTATAGTGGTTGTTGACCAATTCTATCTGTAAGTATTGCCTTATTTATTGCATATAAGTTTTACTATTTATTTTTTAGTCCTTGTATATTTATATTATAAATCACATTGGATTTTTATATATTTATTTATATTTAATATATATATATATATATATATATATATATTCTTTATTGTTATTTTTTGAAGTTGTCTATACATGTTGTTAGACATTATATTATATTATAATTATGTTTTATTCTTCTATTCTTCTTTTATTATTATCTATATTATTATCTATATGATTTGTTATATTTTTCATATCCTATATATGTTTATGTATTATTATTATCTATTTGTTGGTTTTGCAGTTCTCAGCCCCCCCGAAACGCATTGGGGCGTTTTAATTAATAAAGCATTGGTGACCACCTAATTCCCCTCGCTATTTGTGTGTTTCTTCTGGTGACTGCGAGAGGTCGCTCCTCTTGTGGCTCCTAAGGTTGGACAAGTTACTTGTGGATTTCTTATCAGAGTAGCGTGGGGGTCTATTTCTAGGGTAATACTGAGATTTAGAGGGAGCAGGGTGTGGGTGGGTATGTCTGGGTGTGTATGCTCTCCAAGAGGGACATGAGGGAGGAGAAATGAGGGGTAAATTGATGCTATCAGGTAAGTTATGTGAGGAATTTATTTTGGGGGTACTGTTGGAGTTGATATCTATGGATGAGTGATTGTGGGATGAATGAGGGAGGGTGGAAGGAGGGAGGAGCGGGATGTGGATGAGATTAGATAGGGTACGTGAGGAACTTTTTTTGGTGTGAGAAAGGAATCGGGGGGGGGGGCAGGGTTGGGGTTGATGTTACCTGATGAGAGATGGAGAATGAGTATTAGAGAGTGAGGTAGAGTGGAGATAGTACGGCAGAAGCGAGGGTGGGGTTGAATGCGGGGGATGGTGTGAAAAAGCTCAAGAGCAGATGCTAGGCTAGGGGGCAGAATGGAGGGAGAGGTGAATAAGGTAGGGGGAGAGTAGGGGGAAGAGGAAGGAGGGTGTTTGTAGGAGGGGAGGCAGTTGGGGAGGATGAGGAAGAGAAGGACAATGAGATGTGGGGCCATGGTAGTGGGCAGCAAGGTCTGAGCAGGCAATGGGTAGCAAGTTCTAGGCAAACAATGGGTAGCAAGTTCTAGGCACACAATGGGTAGCAAGTAATGGGCAAACAGGCAGGCAGTGGGTAGCAGTTCTATGCAGGCAATGGGTAGCAGCGGGTGACCAGTGGATAGTCAGTTCTGTGCAGCGGGTAACCAGTTCAGTGCAAGCAGTGGGAGACCAGTGGAGTGTCAGTTCAGTTCTATGCAGGCAATGGGTAGCAGCAGGTGACCAGTGGATAGTCAGTTCAGTGCAGTGGGTAACCAGTTCAGTGCAAGCAGTGGGAGACCAGTGGAGAGTCAGTTCAGTGCAGGCAGTGGGTAACCAGTTCAGTGCAAGAAATGGGTAGCCAGTTCAGCAGTAGGTAGGTGGGTAACCAGTTCAGTGCAAGCAATGGGTAGCCAGTTCAGTGCAAGCAATGGGTAGCCAGTTCAGCAGTGGGTAACCAGTTCAGTGCAAGCAGTGGGAGACCAGTGGAGAGTCAGTTCAGTGCAGGCAGTGGGTAACCAGTTCAGTGCAAGCAATGGGTAGCCAGTTCAGCAGTGCGTAACCAGTTCAGTGCAAGCAGTGGGTGACCAGATCAGGGCAAGCAGAGGGGGACCAGTTCAGTGCAAGCAGAGGGTAATGTGATTGGTGCAATGCAGGGTTAGCTGCAGTACAGGGGAGAGGTAATGAGGGAGCGATGGGTAGCTGTTGAGTCTAATGGCTGTGGGTAGCATTAGGAGAGGGGTGCTTACCTCGTAAGGAAGTTGGATAGGGTCAGGCGGCAGGTTGTAGAGGAGCAGCACGCTAAAGCACCTTGGTCCCCGCCTAACGGCCATGCCTAAGGGCCCTCTGGCGAGGCCCTCCGGTGCGGGCCCGCCAGGCATGGGCGCGCCCGATGGCGCCTCCTCTTAGGCTTCAGGGCCCCAAATGAGAGCAGGCCGTCCGGCTCCGGCATGGTGGAGGAGTGCCCGATGGTGCCTCCTCTTAGGCTGCAGGGCCCCAAATGAGAGCAGGCCGTCCGGCTCCGGTGTGGTGGAGGAGTGCCCGATGGCGCCTCCTCAGGCTGCAGAGCCCCAAATGAGAGCGGGCCATCCGGCTCCAGCATGGTGGAGGAGTGCCCGATGGTGCCTCCTCTTAGGCTGCAGAGCCCCAAAAGAGAGCAGGCAGTCCGGCTCCGGCGTGGTGGAGCATGCATCACATGCATGATTTTCTCCCAGTTGATGAGAGGTATTACATGTACATTAGGTGCAAGGAACTCTTTGCTCTCAAGGAAGAAATCTGATCTCTGGAGGCTAGAGTAGAACACTTGGAGCACCCAAGGCAGACCGAGAGGCATATAGATGAGACCTGTAGGGACATAGTAGTGAAGTCACACTTCCAGTTTGGCAGCTTCTCTGTTGCCATGGAGGAGAGTTGTTGTTGTTGTTAAGTGCCGTCGAGTTGGAGTCGACTCATGGCGACCCTCTGGATAGCTATCCTAAATTGTGTTCGGTCTTCAGTCAGGCGGCTCATTGTTGACAGACTGGTACCCGTAGCTGCTGTTATTGTATCAATCATGGAGGAGAGAGGTGACGTGAAAGGGAAGCATCACCTTGGTATGGCAGGAAGTAATCCTCTGGTTAGGACCTGTCCGCAAGGTGATGTAAAATCCTTTTGCACTGAGGAAGTTTCTCCATTAGGGACAGCTGTTGATGATTCGATCATTGGGCATAAGAACATAGGAACATAAGAAGTGCCATACTGGGGCAGACCAAGGTCCATCAAGCCCACTATCCTGTTTCAAACCGTGGCCAATCCAGGTCACAAGTACCAGACAGGTACCCAAAGTCCATAGCTTCCACAATGCTCGTCCTGGGGTAAGCAGTGGATTTCCTGGGTCCTCTTTAATAATCTCTCACTTGGTTTGCAGCTTGTCGTGCTGTGAGGGCTTGTGTGCATCAGTGATGCTGAGAGCTAAACTATTGGTAGTTTAACTACTGGCAGGGTCTCCCAAGATGGACAGGTCTCAGCTGAGGTGCCAGACCAAGACAAACCACCCATCTGGGCAGCAGCAGAATGGGATAGTGTTGACGGCGGAGGATCACACTTCTGTGACAACGGCACAACACCAAACTTAAACTGTGCGGAAGAAAGGCCTGGCAATCTACTTCTGTATCTTGCCATGAAAACCCAATGGATAGTTACAACAAAATAAATTGTGCTATAGTGCTGGAAGATGAGACCCCCAGGTCGGAAGGCACTCAACTAGCTACTGGGGAAGACCTGACGACTTTTCAGAGTAAAGCCAGCATTTATGATGTGGTTGGATCAAAGCCCTCGGGACGTCTGACTGCTGATGTAGCTGCACATGAAATGAGAGTCAGAAGCTGTAAAGATGTCTTATGCATTGGAACATGGAACCAAGGGAAGTTGGAGGTGGTCAAGAATGAAATGGAACGTGTACCACTTGATCTGTTGGGTGTCAGTGAACTGAAATGGACTGGCATCGGGCACTTTGCATCAGATGATCACATGGTCTACTATGCTGGAAATGACAGACAAAGAAGAAATGGTGTTGCATTTATAATATAGAAGAAACTTGCAAGAACTGTAATGAAATACAATGCAGTCGGCGAACGCTTAATCTCTATTCGTCTATGAGGAATGCCTATCAACACAACTATAATTCAAATATATGCCCCAACAACAGCTGCAGAAGAGAATGAAATTGAAGAGTTCTATGAACAAGTACAAGCTGAAATTGACAGAACATGCAAACAGGATATCCTGATATTCATGGGTGACTGGAACGCAAAAGTTGGCAACAAAGAAGAAGGCAAGTAGTTGGACAATACGGACTTGGCAACAGAAATGAAGCTAGAGAAAGACTGATAGAATTCTGCAAGACCAACGATCTATTCATCTCAAACACCTTCTTCCATCAACACAAGCGGCGACTGTACATATGGATTGAATAAAAATCAAATTGACTACATCTGTGGAAGTCAACGATGGAAAAGTTCTATAACATCAACAAAGACAAAACCTGGAATTGACTGTGGTACAGATCATCAACTACTAGTATGCAAACTCAAGCTAAAGTTGAAAAAAGAGCAAACCACTCATGAATGCAGCAAAATATGACCTTGAGAATATACCACTGGAATTTAAAGACTGCCTGCAAAATCGATTTGCTGCTTTAGATACAAATGACAGGGCTCCAGAAGAGTTATGGAATGACATCAAGAAGGTTGTGTTGGAAGAAAGCGAGAAGTCTCTACAAAAGGTGAAAAAGCAAAAACGGCCAAAATGGATGACGTAAGAAAGTGCAAGCAGGGTTCAGGAAAGGGCAAGGAACAAGAGACATCATTGCGGATGTGAGATGGATCCTTGAAAAGACTAAAGAATACCAAAAGGATATCTATTTGTGCTTTATCGACTATAGCAAGGCTTTTGACTGTGTAAACCATGAGAAACTCTGGGCCACATTAAGAAGCATGGGTATACCAGAACACCTGATCGTACTCTTGCACAATCTGTACATTGATCAAGAAGCAACAGTTCGAACGGAAGAAGGAGAAACAGAATGGTTTAAAATAAGCAAAGGTGTAAGACAAGGCTGCATACTTTCCCCCTACCTGTTTAATTTATATGCAGAACAAATCATCAGAGAAGCAGGATTGTATGAAGACGACAGAGGTGTGAAGATTGGTGGAAGACTCATCAACAACCTTCGCTATGCTGATGATACCACATTACTGGCTGAAAGTGAAGATGATCTGAAACATTTGCTTCTCACAATCAAAGAACATAGTCTCAAAATGGGCCTGCACCTTAATTTAAAGAAGACAAAGATCATGACAACTGGCATAATCAACAGGTTCATCATTGAAGGAGAAGAAATTGAAATTGTGAACAACTTTAACCTACTTGGATCAACTATCAATAAAGAAGCAACAAGCAGTCAAGAAATCAGACAACGCATTGCTCTTGGCAGAATGGCTATGAAAGACCTAGATAAGATTCTCAAGAGCAGAGATGTCTCTCTCCATACAAAGATTTGACTTGCTCAAGCCATGGTATTTTCAATAACATATGGATGTGAAAGCTGGACAGTGAAAAAGACAGACAGGAAGAAAATTGATGCCTTTGAATTATGGTGCTGGTGGTGAATACTGTGTATACCATGGACTGCCCGAAGAACAAACCAGTTGGTACTAGAGGAGATCAAACCTAAGCTTTCTTTAGAAGCTTAGATGACAAGACTTCGACTTTCATACTTTGGACACATCATGCGAAGAGAGAGATCATTAGAGAAAGACATCATGCTTGGTCAACGCAAAGAGGAAGGCCAGCAATGAGATGGATCGATACAATAACAGCAGCTACGGGTACCAGTCTGTCACAATGAGCCGCCTGACTGAAGACCGAACACAATTTAGGATTGCTATCCAGAGGGTCGCCATGAGTTGACTCTGACTCGACGGCACTTAACAAGAACTTTAATAATGGTTTATGAACCTTTCCTCCAGAAACTTGTCCAAACCTTTTTTAAACACAGCTACAATAACAGATTTTGCTACATCGTCCAGTAACGAATTCCAGAGTTTGATTACGCGTTGAGTGAAAAAATATTTTCTCTTATTAGTCTTAAATGAGTTAAATTGCATGTCCTCTAGTCTTTCTACTTTTTGATGGCATAAACAACCAATCTACGTTAACCTTTTCCACTCCATTCATTAATTTATAGACCTATCATATCTCCCCTCAGCCTTCTCTTTGCTAAGTTGAAGAGCCCTAACCTTTTAAGCCTTTCCTCATAGGGGTATCCTTCCATCCTCTTTCCCATTTACCATCTCTACATTTTCTAATTCTGCTATATCCTTTTAAGATACGGCGACCAGAATTGCACACAATATTCAAGGTACGGTCGAACCATAGAACGATACAGAGGCATTATAATATCCTTGGGTTTATTCTCCATTCCTTTCCTTATGATTCCTAGCATTCTAGTAGCTTTCTTGGCCACCGCTACTGGAGACTGCACCTTCAAAAGGATATAAACAGGATGGAGTCAGTACAGAGGGTGGCTACTAAAATGGTTAGTGGTCTTCATTATAAAGCATATGTGGAGAGACTTCAGGCTCTTAATATGTACACATTAGAGGAAAGGCGGGATAGAGGTGATATGATTGAGACGTTTAAATACCTCCACTGCATAAATGCACAGGGGGAGAGCCTCTTTCGATTGAAAGCAAGTACTGCTACGAGGGGACATGGGATGAGGGTGAAAGGGGATAGATTCAGGAGTGATACGCAGAAATATTTCTTTACAGAAAGAGTGGTGGATCTGTGGAATAGTCTCCCAGTGGAGGTGGTAGAGATTATGACAGTATCTGAATTCAAAAAAGCATGGGACAAACACAGAGGATCTCTAAAGGAAAAAAGGGGACTGTTGTAGTTGTTGAAATGGAAGGATAGACTAGATAGGCCATGTGATCTTTTTCTGTCATTATTTTTCTGTTTCTATTATCCATGATGACACCTAAATCTTTTTCTACCATTGTATAACCAAAGTTTTGGTTGTTCTTTCCTAGGTGCATAACTTTGCACTTATCCACATCAAATTTCATCTGCCATTTGGATGCCCACTTCCAATTTATCAAGGTACTCTTGTAATTTTTCACAATCCTCTTGGGTTTTAATAACTTTGAATAATTTTTTCTCATCTACAGATTTGATCACCTCACCAATTATTCCCATTTCCAGGTCATTTATGAATATATTAAAAAGCAGGGGCCCAGCACAGATTCCTGGGGTGCTCCATTATTTACTTTTCTCCACTGAGAAAATTAGCCATTTAGCCCTACTGTCTGCCTTCTATCTTTTAACCAATTTCTGCCTCTAAACCCATGACTTTTTAATTTCACCAAGAGTCTCTCATGAGGGACCTTGACAAAGGCTTTCTGAAAATCCAGATACACTATAATAGCAGATTCACCCTTATCTACCTTGTCTACAGATTAGTAAACCATTTTGCCTGGTACTGATGTCAGACTCACAGGTCTGTAGTTTCATGGATCACTCCTGGAACCCTTTTTAAATATTGGTGTTACATTGACCATTCTCTACTATTCAGGTACTACAGTTGATTTTAATGATAGTTCACAGATTACTAATAGTAGATCTGCAATCTCATATTTCAGTTCTTTCAATACCCTTGGATGTATACCATCCAGTCCATGTGATTTGGTACTCTTCAGTTTATCAAGTAGTTGTAATACATCTTCCTGATTTATCAATATTTCTTTCAATTCTTCCGATACATCACCTTTATATACCATTTCAGGCACAGGTAAATTCCCTACATCTTCTTCAGTAAAGACCAAAGCAAAGAATTTATTCAATCTCTCCGCTATGGCCTTGTCTTCACTTTTACTCCTCTATCATCCTGACTGTCTCACAGGTTTTTTGCTACGAATGTATTTGAAAATGTCCCCCTCTGGAACTCTCTACCAAACCACATCAAGAACAACGGTGATCTCCCTTCATTCAAAAAGCAGCTAAAAACCATCCTATTCCAAGAACATCTCTGAACAGGAACCCGACTCTCTTCAAAATCCTCAGACCATAAACTGTCTATCTTGTCAGTCTCTATGTCCATCCAAAATCATTAATGTAGACCCTGGTGATGGGCCCCCCCCCCCACACACTTTTTGATTCCCCCCCCCCTGCTATATGTTCCACCGCTTTGATCCGGTGAAAAGCGGGATATAAATACAGATAAATAAAATAAATAAATAAATAAATAAATGTTTGTATTATGCATTTTTGCTTCCATGGCAAGCTTTTTTTCAAATTCTCTTTTTGCCTGCCTTATCAATGCATTGCATTTAACTTGAAAATGCTTATGTTGTTTCCCGTTTTAGTCATTTGACTCCTTTTTCCATTTCCTGAAAGTTGCCTTTTTGGCTGCAACAGCCTCTCTGACCTCGCCTTTAAACCATGCTGCCAGTCTTTTGGCCTTCCTTCCACTTTTCTTAAAGCATGGCAAGTAGATAGCTGGTGGATGTCAAGATCGCCTGGTAACATGCCTGCCTAGTGCAATGTAGCAGACCTCATGCGCCACCTAGATAAGGTTTTAGATAGTGCTAGGGAGGAGCCTATGGTTGGTATCAATGACATAGGAAAGTGTGGGAGTGAGGTTCTGGAAGCCAAATTTGTGCTTTTAGGTGGTTAGCTGAAATCCAGAACTTTCAGGGTAGCATCCTCGGAAATACTTCCTGTTCCACGGATAGGACCGATAAGGCAGGTAGAGTTTGTGAGTCTCAATGCGTGGATGAGACCATGGTGCAAGAAAGAGGGTTTTGGATTTCTTAGGAACTGGGCAATGTTCTGGGGAAGGAGGAGCTTTTCCTAAAGGATGGGCTCCCCTTAACTGGAATGGAACCAGGCTGTTGGCATTAAACTTTAAAAAGGAGATACAGCAGTATTTTAAACTAGATAATGGGGGAAAGCCGATAGTCACCCTAGAGTGCATGATTTAGAAGGATGTATCTTTGAAGGATGCTAGCAAAGGAGGGAAGTTAGGGCAAAGATAGGGAGGTTCTACTAAAAGTAACCCAGATTCCTCTAAGTACAGAGAAGACAGGGCTGAAAGATTCCAAATTATCCTTGTCAACTGATAACTATATTGTTAATATGAACAAAATACAACCCCTGAATTGCCTGTATGCAAATGCCAGAAGTTTAAAAAGTTGGGTGAGTTAGAATATATAGTATTAAATGAAATATTAGATATAATAGGCATCTCAGAGACTTGGTGGAAGGAGGACAACCAATGGGACATTGTGATACCTGGGTACAAACTATATTGCAATTAAGCTAACAAAAGTTACAACACAATAATAATGGGTGAAAAAATATAAAACAAACTTCCAAACAAATATTGAATCAACAATAAAAAGCCTATCTAAACATCTGGGATTTAAGATGATGACGAAAAGATGTGAACTAAATCCAAATATCTTCTCAAAACTTGCTTGCAGGTATCTCTACAAAATATCAAAAGCAGAGCTTCCAGGATATCCAGTTCCAGGAGAGAGACCTTAGGCCAGTCCTGGATTTCTGACAATCCTATCATGGTGCACTAGAGGGCCTGCAGCACTGATTTCAGTGGGTACCTTCAGCGATTACAAATACCACACTCCAAAACCAAGACAGTCCAAAAAGCATCCTTCTTGGAACTGGTTCACATGGCAGTTCTGCTTGAGTCATACAAAAATACAGAGCTGCCAAGTTATCCTGCTTTAGGAGGGAGTCTTTCTGACCAGTTCTGATTTTGAACTTATATCCCAACAGCATAAAGCTCTGGTGCTCACTGCACTATGGAGCTGGTTCTATAAAGTGCGCGCAGAGAGTTACATGTTATAAACATGCTTAAGTCCCTATTCTAAAAGTGTTAGGTGCATGAATGGGCGTGATTTCGATGGTAGTCTGCAGGCATGTCCCATCACACGTACTTTCGGTTAGGGTGTGAACAAAGGTAGAGCTTAGGCATAGCATAGGCAGGCTTAAATTTCAATGTATAAGTTATAGAATACTATAACTTACATGTGCTTTCTCCATACCTAGGCATAACTACTATGACTAGGTGTAGGTGTGTATGCACACCCCTATTCTATAAAGCAGGGGTTCTCAACCCAGTCCTCGGGACACACCTAGCCATTATGAATATGCATGAGACAGATTTGCATACAATGGAGGCAGTGCATGCAGATCTCTCTTATGCATATTCTTTGTTGTTATCCTGAAAACCTGACTGACCAGGTGTGTCCTCAGGATTGGATTGAGACCCCCTTCTATGAAGGAAATTATGTGCACACTTTTCTTCCCTCCATTATGCCCTCCAAGTCCGTCGACGAGTCAGTAACCTCCTATAATGCTGCACTATCCTTGGCTCTGGACACCCTTGCCCCACCTATCCCACGTCCTGTCAGACGTTCTGCACCCTAGCCCTGGCTTTCATTCACAACCCGCTATTTACGACTGTGCCCGTTCTTCTGGACGTGCATGGATCAAATCCCGCTCCCTGGAAGATCTTATACACTTCAAATTCATCCTTGGCTCCTTCCAGTCAGCCATAGCACTTGCCAAACAAGAATACTACATCCACCTGACCAACTCTCTTGCCTCCGATCCTTACCGCCTCTTTAATACCCTCAATTTTTTCCTCAAGGTGCCCTCGCCCCTCATCCCATCCTCCCTGTCTGCCCAAACCCTGGCTGATTACTTCCATGACAAAATACACAAGATTACCCTTCAATTCCCTACTTCCTCATCTACCTCACCTTCTCCCCAGTTCTCCCTCCCCCCATCCATACTTCCTCTGCTACCCTCTCCTCCTTCCCTACAATCTCTGATGAGGAAACCACACTCCTTCTTTCTTCCTCTAAACCCACCACCTGTTCCTCTGATCCTATCCCCACCCATCTCCTAAACCCCATCTCCCCCACCATTATCCCTTCCATCTCTTTTATTCTCAACCTTTCACTCTCCACTGCAACTGTCCCAACAGACTTCAAGCACGCCGTGGTCACACCTCTCCTCAAGAAACCCTCACTTGATCCCACCTGTCCCTCTAACTACCGACCCATCTCCCTCCTTCCCTTCATATCTAAACTACTTGAACGAACAGTCCACCGCCGCTGCCTTGACTTCCTCACCTCTCAGGCCATCCAGGACCCTCTACAATCTGGCTTCCGTCCCTTACACTCCACTGAAACGGCTCTTACAAAAGTCTCTAGTGATTTGTTCCTGGCTAAATCTAAGGGCCTCTACTCCGTCCTCATCCTTCTTGACCTCTCTGCTGCCTTTGACACTGTTGACCACAATCTTCTCCTCACCACCCTCTCCTCGCTTGGTTTCAAGGGCTCCGTACTTTTTCCTGGTTCTCCTCCTACCTCTCCCATGGCTCCTTTAGTGTATGCTCTGGTGATTCCTCCTCCTCTCCCACCCCGCTTCATGTTGGTGTACCCCAGGGATCCGTCCTGGGTCCGCTCCTTTTCTCTCTATACCCATTCCCTTGGTATGCTTATCTCCTCCCATGGCTTTCAATACTATCTCTATGCTGATGACTCCCAAATCTACCTCTCTATGCCTAATATCTCTCCAGCAATCCAGACCAAGATCTCTGCCTGCCTTTCTGACATCGCTGCCTGGATGTCTCACCGTCACTTGAAACTGAATATGGCCAAGACTGAACTCCTTGTCTTTCCCCCCAATTCCTCCCCTCCTCTCCCTCCCTACTCAGTCTCCGTGGATGGCTCTACAATCCTTCCGGTTTCCTCAGCCCGCAACCTAGGAGTTATCTTTGACTCCTCTCTCTCCTTCTCCACACATATCCAACATGTAGCTAAGACCTGCCGCTTCTTTCTCTACAACATTAGCAAAATCCGCCCCTTCCTTTCTGAACACACTACTAAAACTCTTGCCCACTCCTTAATCTCCTCTCGCCTCAACTACTGCAATCTTCTCCTTACTGGTCTCTCTGTGAGCCATCTGTTTCCCCTTCAATCTATTCAAAATTATGCTGCTCGACTAATCTTTAGCCAGCCTCGCCATGCCCACATTACTCCTCTTCTCAAGTCGCTTCAATGGCTCCCTATCCAATTCCGCATCCAATTCAAACTTCTCCTCCTGACCTATAAATACATTCACTTTATAGTCCCTCATTACCTTTCATCTCTCATCTCTCTCTACATCCCCTCTTGGGAACTTCGCTCTTCTAACAAATTACTTCTATCTAGACCCTCCACTCGCACCGCTAACTCCCGACTTCGCTCCTTTCACCTTGCTGCACTGTATGCCTGGAACAACCTACCTGTATCTATATGCCAGGCACCCTCCCTGGCCCTCTTCAAGTCCAGGTTGAAAACCCACCTCTTCACTGTCGCTTTCAGATCCTGACTTCTACCCTTTGTCCTAACCTGACTCCCGTCCTTTGTCATGTCTAAAACTGTAAATGCCATACTTGGTTTTTGTAAATGCCATACTTGTTTTGCCCAAATTGTAATTGCCATACTTTGTTTTACCTCATACTTTGCTTTATCCCGAATTAACTATTGCTCCGTGTCACCATAATTGTTTTCCCGATCTGTCTATTGTTCTGTGTTGTCTTGACTAGATTGTAAGCTCTGACGAGCAAGGACTGTCTTTTTGCTTATATTTCTGTATAGTGCTGTGTGCATAGTTCTATATACAGTGGTGTGCAAAATTCTGGAATCACTTGTAAATTTGATGTTTTTTCAACTTTGTGACCTTATATCTTAATTTCTTTTTCCTCCCAGTGATGTTTTCTGTGTATCTCATGATAAGTGATTAGGGCCAACTTTTAGTATTGGTTTGGCCTTTTTCTGAGTTTGTTCCCCATAGTTGTCCTGTTGATAGATTTTCTGTGAAAATCGCATAATGTACATCGTTGACCAATGATATATTATTGTAAGTATGCTTTAAAATATTATGGACGCACGCCAGGTTTCCTTCAAATTAATATATGTGGCCTTGAAAAAGGCCATTTTTATGTGTCAGTGATGGCTCAGTAGTTGATGGGCCTTTGTTCTTGATCACCTGACTGCACCTTGTCGGCATTGAATGAACCAGTCTGACAAGGTGATCGTTGGTGACAACGCGGTTCCAAGCTGCAATGAGTGACTCAATCAACTCACGCTTTGATGTCGGATGTCTCTTGAATATTTCCAAGGCCACCTTGTGCCACAGGTTCTCAATTGGATTCAGATCTGGACACTGGGCAGGCCAGTTCATTGACTCGATGTTTTGCTGCTTCCAGCTGATCACATGTCTGGAGTGATGGCAGGGTGCATTGTCATCTTGGAACAGGAACTGACCAGGAAACAGTTGGTGGGCTGATGGCACCATGCACTTTTGCAGTATGGTGATGTACTTGGCCTCGTTGACCATTCCATTGACGATGTGAAGACGTCCAACGCCACTGGCAGCCATGCAGCCCCAGACCATGACCTTCAAAGGATGCTTCACAGTGAGGTTGAGACACTTAGGCTTGAATTCCTCTCCAGGAAATCTCCTCACATAGGTGTGGGTCTGGTTACCAAACAGGCAGAAGGTGCTTTCATCGCTGAATAGCACCTTTTCCCACATTTCAGTCGACCAGGTTGAGTGCTTTCTCGCCCACTTGATCCAGTTGCGCCTTTGTATGTCAGTCATCAGTGGCTTATTCCGTGCTTTGCAGCCCCGGAGACCAAACTGCAGGCACCGGCGATGAACTGTTGATGAGCTGACACTGACCTCACTCTTATCTGACCACTCTCGAAGTAGCTGAGGAGAGGTCAACTTGCGATTAGTCAGTGAAATGTGTCGTAGTGCGTGGTCCTGGCGTGATGTTGATGCACGTGGACGACCTGAATGAGGCTTGTCCACCACTGAACCTGTTTCTTTCTTCTTCTGTACAATCTTAACAGCGCTCTGACTGCAGCCAACTTTCCTGGCTATCTGACGGCTTGAAAATCCTTCCTCGCTCATAAAGGACACACGAACACGTTCCTCCAACATCAGGGTCCGAGTCGTCTTTATGGTCAATCCAGAAAGCGTATGAAAATTCAAAAATTCCGCACGTTTTTATAGCTGCATTTTTGGCTAGATATCTGCATTGTGATTGGTTAGTGAAACCAGCCTCCTGATTGGTCAGAAATAACGTGTGCATATTGGATAATCTTGATCCAGTTTTGACGCAGGATCCACAAAAATCGCAGTAGCTATCTCCCAGTGTCTGTAAAGTATTTAAATTGGAAGCAAGGAATGCAAAAAAGTCAACTCTAATAGCCAAATGTATCTCTTTTAATGTGGTAGAAAGATGAATATGCTGGGCTAACGCAAAATTTAAAAAAAAGTTAGAAAGTACGAAAAACGCAAAACTCACAAGTGATTCCAGACTTTTGCACACCACTGTAAATGCTAAATAGTAGTAGTAGTAGTAGAATAGGCCGCACATCCGCACATAGCAATGCACATTACCTGCATGGGAGATTACAGAATTCTGGATATTCAGATAATCACCACTTTCCTGATAAGTGCTGGCTATTCCTTGACTTCACCCAGGCATTATCTGGATAGTGCCACGGTAGTCAGAGGAAATATTCAGCAGCACTATCCAGATAGATCCACTGAAAATAAAGCTCATAGGGGTCATATTCAAAAGGATTTATGCAGTTTGCAGACATGCAAACTGCGTAAATCCTGCTTACCAGGATATTCAGTGGCATTTAACCAGTTAGTGGCACTTAAGCCTTCTAGATGCTCTAAACACTCCACCGCTAACTGGTTCTGCAATGGGACGTTCCAGGGGCTGAGCGAGGGCCGCACCTTTAGCTATCCAGTCAGTGACGATATTTAGCCATTAATTGGCTAGCTAAAACACCTAAAGTTAGGAGAGTATGGCTAGTGGCTGAATATCGCCACTGACTGGATTGCAGATATGGTCCAGCCAGATTACCGGATATAGCCCAGCACTGAATACCAGGCTCAAATGAAAGCGGTGACAGCCAGCCACTTTAACAGTGCTGACCTCTGCTACTGAATGTGCCTCCTTTGAAAGTTGGCTTATGTGCTTGGTGCAGATGCAGAAAAAAAAGAGATATAAACTGGACAGCCAAGCCAAACATAGAAACTATCTTCATACATTCCGGTATTCAATACTTCTACATACACTTACACAAGAAACGCCAGTATTTAATGTTTATACATATGAAGTAAACATGTGGAGGCTAATTCCATTTGGAGCACATCCGGGCCGTCCGAATGTCCAAAATCTGGACAGCCTGGATCTGCACCTAATTCTGCACCCATGGGCTATCTTGCAGGAGCAGAATTGGGTGCAGAAGGCTTGGATGGCCCGACCGTGCCCCGATCCAGACAACCTAGATAACGTGGCAACTCCCTGTCTAATCCACCCAGGCCCCCTGCATGGAGCCTGGTGCCATGGCGTCCTGTCGCCATGGCACTAGGACGACATGCAGAGGCTCTGATCATCTGCTCAGCTGCAAAGTGCATTTTCCCCACAGCCTGACCCCTAATAAGGCCATTCGGGGCCAGGATCAGGCTGCAGGGAATCCCCTGGCCAGCTTACCTCTTTGGGGGGGTTCTTCCCAGCCTCTGAGGTGGAATAAGTCCCCCGTCTAACCGCCCAAGCCCAGACATACAGGGTCATCACTGGAATAGGCCTGTACATCTGGGGTCAGGGTCACACCTCTGGCCTACCCTTGCTCCTCCTCCAGCCTGCCCTCTCCCGCCCTTCGAAGAGAATCGGACCTGGGCATTTAGAGGGGCATATACG
The DNA here is from genome assembly GCA_033557465.1 of Ichthyophis bannanicus. Taxonomy (NCBI): domain Eukaryota; kingdom Metazoa; phylum Chordata; class Amphibia; order Gymnophiona; family Ichthyophiidae; genus Ichthyophis; species Ichthyophis bannanicus. The sequence goes on from CM066050.1 coordinate 96,361,710, forward strand.
TCTAATCTAGAAGTATATCACCACTAAATATGAATCAAAATAGACCTCATAGCAAAATGCCTATGTATATTTGTATATTTGGTAGTGATCACAGTACCCTCAAATAAACAAATAGTTCAAAAAGTCTAGATTAGACATTTCAAATTATTCCATAGACATTCTCTGGAAAATTGACATCTCTGTTTTCTGAGCATGAGGGATGTAGATTGCAACAGTAACGGTTCCATGACTATCTGTAAACACTGCTATGTAAGAAGGACATAAATGAAAATTTTTTGAATAACTGGTATTTCTCCCACAAATATAATTTATTTGTATAATTTTGTCATGCTGGACTTTTTTTTAGTAATCAATACAGTTGTTCAAATGATTATTACAGCTGGTTCATGAAATCTTCTGTGCATTGTCTTCAGTTATCAGATGCCCCTTTTTAATCCTTGCAAATTCTAAAATAGTTTAATGTAAGAATAATTTATAAAAGGAATTAAGAAAAATCCCAGTATTTGTTTATTGATGGCTGTTTCACCTCCTTGCCCTGAGATCTGTGAGGACTTTAACGTAGCTGTGAAGCAAATAAAATAAAACAAACAAAATCAGTGTTTACTTTTCAACAGATAGAATCATAAACATCAAGTCATCTAAAGCATTCAACAACAATGGGCATATTTCATTGCTATGTCATTGCACATGATATTGTAAGATGTGTTAGGAATATGCAAAGAAAATGTTCATTCTGTTTTGTAATATAATTTGCTTTGGCCCTTTCAGTCTTGAGGCTTGCCATATTTAGTTCCTTTATTTTGTTTCATTTTTTAATTCTGGATTTTTAGGAGCATTTTGCCAAGGTATTATCGAGGGTTTAACAGCAGGGAACTTGTCTGTCCGTATGCATGTGTATGTGAGCCTAATCAAAAAGCAGTGGTTCCCGCTTGCCCCACTGCAATTGACTCTGAATTGTGGAGCTCCACTGCAACTGTTCCTGCAGACTTCAAACACGCTGTTGTCACACCCCTCCTCAAGAAACCCTCACTCGATCCTACCTGTCCTTCTATCGTCCCATCCCCCTCCTTCCCTTCATATCTAAATTACTAGAATGAGCAGTCCACCGCTGCTGCCTCGACTTCCTCACCTCCCAAGCCCTCCTAGACCCTCTACAATCTGGCTTCCGTCCCCTACACTCCACTGAAACAGCGCTTACAAAAGTCTCCAATGACTTATTCCTGGCTAAATCTAAGGGCCTCTACTCTATCCTCATCCTTCTTGACCTCTCCGCTGCCTTTGACACTGTTGACCACAATCTTTTCCTCAACACTCTCTCCTCTCTTGGTTTCAAGGGCTCCGTACTTTCCTGGTTCTCCTCCTACCTCTCCCACCGCTCATTCAGTGTATGCTCTGGCGGCTCCTCCTCCTCTCCTATCCGCTCAATGTTGGTGTACCCCAGGGATCCGTCTTGGGCCCCCTCCTTTTCTCCCTCTACACCCAAGTCCTTGGCGCGCTCATCTCCTCCCATGGCTTTCAGTACCATCTCTATGCCGATGACTCCCAAATCGACCTCTCCACACCTAATATCTCTCCAGCAATCCAGACCAAGATCTCTGTCTGCCTTTCTAACATCGCTGCCTGGATGTCTCATCGCCGTTTGAAATTGAACATGGCCAAAACTGAACTCCTTGTCTTTCCCCCCAACTCCTTCCCTCCTCTTCCCCCTTTTTCAGTCTCTGTGGATGGATCCACTATCCTTCCTGTTCTCTCAGCCCGCAACCTGCGGTTATCTTTGACACCTCCCTCTTCTTCTCTGCACATATTCAACTCGTAGCTAAGACCTGCCGCTTCTTTCTCTACAACATCAGCAAAATCCACCCCTTCCTTTCTGAGCACACGACCAAAACGCTTATCCACTCTTTAATCTCCTCCCGTCTCGACTACTGCAACCTGCTCCTTGCTGGTCTCCCCGTGAGCCATCTCCTTCCCCTTCAATCTATACAAAATCATGCAGCTCGACTAATCTTCCACCAGCCTCGCCATGCCCATATTACTCCTCTTCTCAAGTCGCTTCACTGGCTCCCTGTCCAATTCTGCATCCAATTCAAACTTCTCCTCCTGACCTATAAATGCATCCACTCTACGGCCCCTCAATACCTCTCATCTCTTATCTCTCCTTATGCCCCCTCTAGGGAACTTCGCTCTGCTAGCAAATTACTTCTATATAGGCCTTTCACTTGCACCGCTAACTCCCGACTTCGCTCCTTTCACCTTGCTGTACCGTGAGCCTGGAACAGCCTACCTCTGCCTATATGCCAGGCACCCTCCCTGGCCCTCTTCAAATCCAGGTTGAAGACCCACCTCTTCACTGTCGCATTCAGATCCTGACTTCTATCCTCATCTCAACCTAACCCCATTAATTCATTCTCATAGCCGAACTGTAAAGATCATACTGGGCCTGCACCGATTTGACTTATGCCTGTATTGTTGTGACTAGATTGTAAGCTCTGATGAGCAAGACTCTGACGAGCAGGGACTGTTTCTTGTATGTTTGACTGTACAGCACTGCATGCGTGGTGCTATATAAGTGCTAAATAGTAGTAGTAGTGGTAGTAGTAGATTTGGGCTGATCTTACTGCTTGAAGTCTTGCAAGACAACCAGGAGATCAGCCAACTTCTTGCACCATATGGCTCTACCATGCAGAGAGCCAGTCACAGTGGGGGAAGTGTGAACCAGTGTCATAGCCAGACATGAGTTTTTGGGGGGCTCAGAGGTATACACTGGTGGGCACTAGGTATACACAGGTCTGAGCAGTGCAAGTTATAATCTATTACCTTAGAGTGCACATGCTGACAGATTTGCAGGTAAACAATCTGCAACATTAAATCAATTGCTGAATATATATATATATATATATATACACGTATAGTACTGCGTGTTGTCTGCCATAATGCCCATAGAACAACATGTGTGTGCAGCAGATAGCACATGTTAATGATTAGAAAACATTACCCTCAAAATGCACATTATAATTTACAAAATATATTTAAAACAAAGAGAAAAATGTCAAGTTTTATAGCACACCAATCTCTCTGGGCTGGGCTTGATTTTAGTTCTGACCCAGCATGACACCTTTTGTTTTCATGTCATCATGTGCTGCCAGGGTGTTTCCACTTATTACCAATGATGCAAAAAAAGAAATATTCACATTTTGATGTTATCTCATTTCAATGACAAACTCTTCATCCTGAAGAAACACACAACTCTAAGGGGTATGTTTACTAAACGGCAGTAAGGGAGCAGTGTTTTCCATTCATTAATGGCAGCAATAAGGGGTTACCATGTGGTAAGTATGCTGGGCGTGTTAGAGGCATTCTGGCATTAAGGGGTGGTATTGGACACTTACCGTGTGGTAACAGGACATTAAGGAGTGGTAGTGGACACTTACTGTGCAGTAATGGGACATGCTTTGTTAATGTGTCTGGCATGCACCTTAATGCAGGAAAGCCACTGAAATGCTGAAAGGGGGGCAGGAAATCATTGGAGAAGGTATGGATGCAAGCATAATTGGTAGCTGATGGAATTGACTCACCTGATGCCTGGCTATGTGGCAGTATGTGTCATAAGCATGTTTGACCATACAGCAGGCCTATGCTATAGACTAGGTGAGATAGGTGGCTGCCTAGTGATGCTGGTCAGCGTGGGTGTTGGCTATGTCATGGGTGGGTAGTGGTGGCAGCGGAGTCAGCAGAGGGGATGCAACAGCGGGGGATACTGTGACAGGCATGCAATCCTAGAGGCTTCTGAAAGCATACACCATGCCGTAAGCTACATTATAGTGTCTGTGAGGTGTGGACATGTATCCAGATGTACTGGCAGTGTGTGGCATGCCATAGGCTAGGACAGTGTCTGGATGGAAGCAGCATGTTCCTGATGTGGGCAGCAAAGGGAAGATTGTCCATGAGTGCTCATGTGGAATAGTCACAAGAGAGATGAGCATGATATGGCTAACTGCTGTAAATGACCCCTAATGGCCATGGTGGAGCAGTTTACTGCCAGTAAGCTGGCCCACCATGAATCTCCCTGACAGCCAAATGGTGGGTGCAGGGTTGTGCCATGGATTTTCCAAGCAGAGTTTGCAATGTGCATGGTGGGTGGATGTATGGGATCATACAGGCCAAAAGCATTTGGTGTGTGTGAAACAAAAGTAGCAGTGCCATGGAGTACATGAAACAACATTTGTGTGGGTGGGACTGGTGCCTCAGCCTATGCAACTGCAAGACAATACACCTGACAGAGTGGCATGATAGACAGGGACAAGTGGAATCCATTTGCGCCATGTGGGACAAGTAATGACGGCAGAACAGTGGCTATGCAACGAGTGTTATGTGCCTAAATGTATGAGATATATCCTCTTTACATAAAGCTGGGAGGTCACAATGATGACAAAACAGAAAACACATCTATACCAGTTGACCCAGACATCTGCTGCGTATACATCACTGACCCACTGCAATGCACCGCGGCAGAGCCACTAAAGCCATGCTCACAGATGTCCATGATGGGTAATGACATGTTGGCTACCCAGAGTGTGGCCATAATACATAGAAATGCAGAGGAATGATTGTCTGCAGGTCACAGCATAGCCAGGACTGTACGAGGTGGGCAAGTGCATCCAGGCACAAAATGAAAAGTGGGAATCAAGCCCTGGACCTTTGACCATGGAAACATTGCACCAACCAGTAGGCTATACCTCTACACAGTGCTACACAAGTTAAGGAGATAGGAGTGAATCCTTCAGTCTATTTGGTTTTCTCGTGCAGCATGATTTTTTGTCACTAGTTTATTGATTATTGTTTACACAATGTTGATTATGCATTGCTTATGCATGTCTTTTTAGTCCTTCTCTCTCTCCTTTATCTCCTGGTTTGATTTTTGTTTTTATTGTTGTTTTTACTGTGTACATATTGTGTTTACAGTATATGTATTTTTTAAATTGATGCAGTTTATACCGTTATATGTTATTTATTGATTATCTAATACATAATAGTTATTTTATCAGTGGCTTATCACATTATATTTATTTATGTTTTTATTGTTTTAATTTATATATGATGATTTGTACTTTATTTATTGTTTTATGCTTATTGTATTAATATGGTTGTTTTATCTGTTGTGGTTTTTATTTAACATGTATGTGGATATTTTTTAGTGAACCCTTAACCCCTGAGGAAGTGGTGAACGAAACACGGCCTGTGTCGGGTTTAGGCACACTTGATCCGTGGAACAATAAAGGCAACTTTTGAACTACCTGCCACGTTCCTTGACTGGTTCCTATGTGTGCTACATGTACATAGCAGCAAGCTGTGCTGCAGAGTGGTTTCAGCTGTCACCCTGAGGGTGAGGAGGGGTGCCCAGAACCTGGTCTATTGACCCTGCACTGCTAGAGATGATATCTGCTGGCTGTGTTGCAGGTCCATAGCACTGCTAGTGTGTGGCAGGTATTGTCTGCAGTGTTATGCTTTTCGCCTTGCTTCCTGCATGCTGTTGGAGACTGTGACAGCAACAGCTCAACCCTGTGCTTTGCCCATGTTGGACACTAACTCTCTGATAGCAGTTTAGATTAGTACCCAGTGCCAATATGCTACTGCCAAGGAGAACTACTGCAGTGGGGGTATATATGCTGGTGTGGGGCTACTGCTATAGTCCTGCCAGGACCCCCGTGTGTAGGCTATGAACCACTGCTGCCCCAACCATTGCAGACTAACAATTGACTACCACACAGGCAGTAAGACGGCCCCTGCTTCCCTTCACGGGGCTGTGTCAGCCAAGCACAAACCAACTGCAGTTGGTTTGCTGGTTAGCACACAAGGCATGGGCATAGTGTGACCATGAACATCCTGCCTTGGGATACTCAGCATTGACACCCAGCCATTTATTCAGTGATTAGCATCACTGGAGCTAGACATTGTAATAGCTCTATGTGGATACATAGCCATGCCATGGTCACTTTTTGGCCACAGTGAGAGTGCTATCTCAGCATGACATACAGTGGCCATCCAGGCAATTCATGTGGCAGATGGGCACAATGGCGTCTCAGCCAGTGACCCTACCATTGTGGCAGACGCATCCAGGTCAATCTGTGCTGTTTCAGGTGATACCCAAAATCCTCTGCTTTGCCTTATACACATTTTCCAAACAGGCTGGAAAAAACTCAGACAATGTGAGCCAAAGTGCAGTGCAGAAAGCCACAGGACAAAGGGGAGCCATACACACACATGCATACACTCTCATTGGCGCACTGTGCAAAAGTGAAGAGTGTTGGCATTCCTGCCTGACACTCCCTGTCTCAATGTCAGCTCAAGCACTGATAATGTGTGCTCTGTTTGCAGGCACTCTTACCGTGCCTTGGCCTTATCACACGTTGTTGCCATGTGCCATATGCTGTTCCAAGGGTTGCAGAGCAAAGATGGGTATCCATCTGTCCAAGAAAGGTCAACGCGTCTTCAGTAGTAGACTGGCTAATCTACTGAAGAGGTCTTTAAACTAGATTCGTTGGGGATGGGTGAAGAAAGCCCCCAGGTAAGTGAAAGCCCCCCAGGTAAGTAATACATTAAATACCTTTATGGGAATGGGTAACAGGGGTAACATATGGAAAGCAGTGTGTATAAATGCCCGTAGCATGGGAAATAAGATCCCTGAGGTTCAAGCTTTGGTGGGAGTGGCTGACTTGGATTTAATGGCAGTTACAGAAACATGGTTCACAGAAAACCATGATTGGGATGTAACTATGCCTGGCTATACTTTATTCAGAAAGGACAGAGTAGGAAGAAGGGGAGGAGGAGTGGCACTATATGTAAAAACTACTACTAAAACTTTGGAATTACAGAGCTTAAAAGGGAGAGAGAAGGCATTGTGGGTTAGACTAGAAAGAGGGAAAGATAAATCTATTTGCATTGGTGTGATATACAGACCTCCCTCACAAGAGGAAGAGGTGGACAGAGAGTTAATTGAAGACATACGCAGCATTGCTAGGAAAGGGGAAGTGCTACTGATAGGGGATTTCAGTATGCCAGATGTTGACTGGCACATTCCTGCTGCAGTATCATCTAGAAGTAAAGAGATCCTGGATTCTCTACAGGGAGAACTCTTCAGGCAATTGGTAACAGACCCCACACATGAAGGGGCCATACTGGACTTGGTGCTTACCAGTGGTGAAAGTGTTTCTGATGTTGAAGTGGGAGATCATTTTGTATCCAGTGATCACCAGATGGTGTGGTTCAGTATTAGGACTAGGGCTGTTAGAATCCATTCAAAGGTGAGGGTCCTTTGCCAAGATGAGCCAATACCTCAGGGAGTCGTTAGTGGGATGGGAACAGCTGGGGGATGTAGAAAAATAGTGGGCAAAACTGAAAGGGGATATTTTAAGGGCAACCAACCTTTTCGTTAAAACGGTAAATAAAGGTAAAAGGAAAAGGAGACTGCTATGGCTTTCAAAAGAAGTAACTGAAAAAGTGAAGAAAAAGAGGGAGGCCTTCATGAAATACAAGAGATCACAGAGAGAGGAAGACAGGCATCTATATTTGGAAAAACGTAGAGAAGCTAGCAAAGTAGTCAGGAAAGCAAAGATTCAAAAAGAGGAGGAAATAGCTAATGCAATAAAATGGGGGGATAAGACATTTTCAGATATGTTAGTGAGAAGAGGAAGGGCAGAAGTGCTATTGTCAGACTCAAGGGTGAAGGGGAAGAATATGTACAAGCTGATGAGGATAAAGCGGAATTGCTTAACAAATATTTCTGTTCTGTGTTCACAGATAAAGAACCAGGAGCAGGACCTCAGAAAATACCCACAAATGGGAACAGAAGCGAGGGACATCTTGAACAATTTTCAGAAGACTGTGTTCGTGAGAAACTAGCTCAACTTAAAGTAGACAAAGTGATGGGACCGGATGGAATACACCCAGAATACTGAGGGAACTTGGGGACGTTCAAGCAGCTCCACTGACTGACCTTTTCAATGCCTCATTGGAGTTGGGAGTGGTGCCAAAGGACTGGAGAGAGGCTCATGTGGTGCCTTTACACAAAAGCGGAAGTAAGGATGTGGTTGAAAACTACAGGCCAGTTAGTTTAACTTTGGAGGTGAGTAAATTATTGGAAACGCTACTGAAAGAGAAAATAGTGAGGTTTCTGGAGTCCAGCGGATTACACGATCCAAGGCAGCATGGATTCACCAGAGGCAGGTCTTGTCAGACAAATCTGATTTCTTTGACTGGGTGACCAGGGAGTTGGACCGAGGGAGAGCCCTAGATGTGGTGTATTTGGATTTCAGTAAAGCCTTTGACACTGTTCCTCACAGGCGATTTATAAACAAACTGAGCACCCTAGGGATGGACCCTAAAGTTACTGCTTGGGTTAGAAATTGGTTGGGTGGGAGGCGACATGGAGGTAAATGGAGCTCACTCTGAGGAGAAGGATGTTACCAGTGGTGTGCCCCAGGGATCTGTCCTCGGTCCGATTCTTTTTAGCATCTTTGTTAGTGATATAGCGGAAGGGCTTTCGGGTAAGGTTTGCCTCTTTGCGAATGATACCTAAATCTGCAATACAGTAGACACCCAGGAAGGTGTAGTTAACATGAGGAGGGATCTAGCTAAGCTGGAAGAATGGTCTAGAATTTGGCAACTGGGATTTAATGTTAAAAAATGTAAGGTCATGCATTTGGGCTGCAGCAATCCAAGGGAGCAATATAGTATAGGAGGTGAAGTACTTTTGTCCAATAAAGAAGAGCGGGACCTAGGCGTGGTTGTGTCTGATGATCTTAAAGTAGCTAAACAGGTAGAAAAGGTGACGGCAAAAGCTAGAAGGATGCTTGGGTGCATACGGAGAGGAATGGCTAGCAGAAAAAAGGAGGTGATAGTGCCTCTGTATAAGTCTTTGGTGTGACCTCATTTGGAGTATGGTGTGCAAGTCTGGAGACCGCAACTTCAAAAGGATGTGAACAGGATGGAGTCGGTTCAGAGGGTGGCTACTAAGATGATTAGTGGTCTTCATTATAAAGCATATGAGGACAGACTTAGGGATCTTAATATGTACACCTTAGAGGAAAACGGGATAGAGGTGATATGATTGAGATGTTTAAATACCTCCGTGGCATAAATGTTCAGGGAGAGAGCCTCTTTCAATTGAAAGCACGTTCTGCTATGAAGGGACATGGGATGAGGGTGAAGGGGGATAGATTCAGGAGTGATATGCGGAAATATTTCTTTACGGAAAGAGTGGTGGATCCGTGGAATAGTCTCCTAGTGGTGGTGGTAGAGATGAGGACAGTAACTGAATTCAAAAAAGCATGGGACAAACACAGAGTATCTCTAAAGGTGAAAAGGGGACTGTTGTAGTTGTTGATATGGAAGAACAGACTAGATAGGCCATGAAGTCTTTTTCTGTCATCATGTTTCTATGTTTCTAGTCTCCAACCAGCTGTGGATATTGGAGCCTGTCAGTGCTGCTGGTGGGTGTTTCCACCCTTGCTGGCCGCCTCCTTGGGGGTTGCACTTGCTGGAGCTGAACTTACACTATCAGCTAAACCTTGTCCCCAGGAAGATGCAATACAGAAACCCTAGCAGGGACCTGAACCTGTGATCCTATACACATATACACACCAACTGTATGCGTTGCACTACAGAGCTGCCTTTTGGGGTAACAGCTCCTGTTGCTGACATGCTTCCCTTCGGCTGGCCTTTGGCACATGCTGTAATGTACATGGTGCACATGACCAGGACAATGCTTCTGTCTGCTGCAGGCTAGTGCCACTTCCCATGCCACCACCAATACCCCACCATGCAGACATGCCCACACACGCGGGTTTGGCAGGAGCTTTGGGAAAAAGGGTCGTATGGGGGGCAGGGGCACACATGGATGGCTACGCAGCCCCCCACCAGCTGCCCATGCAGGTGCCCCATCACCGCCTGCCACCAATACGTCTCAGGGGGAGGATGGCAGCCACTGCTGTGATATTTCCCCAGGCACCTGCATTTTCCAGCTATCTAGAAGGCTGCAGGTGCTATCAGACTCTTCCTCCACAGCTGGGTTCAGTGGCACTGGGGAGGGGGGGCACTGGCATCTCTGCCAAGGATGCCATGTCTCTTGAACTGCCCCATGTGGCACATCACCGTTCCATACCAGCAGTTTGTCTGTGTTCCACCATTGTCACTGTATGATCATGACGGACATCACAGAGGTGCTGCTGATGGAAGGATTCCCCTATGTGAGGATCTTACAAAGGTTAGGCCTCCTAAACCTGTTTGTGAGATGGCTGGGGGGAGATATGATAGGAGTCTATACAGTACTGAATGGCGTGGAACGATTCATAGTTGTTAACACCATCACAATATGGGGGGACTAGGGAACAGGCACTGCCGCTACAGTATAATGCCTTTCAAACACATTGGGGCATATAGTTTGTTATTCAATGCATTGACAAACACTGGCACACAGTGGCAGTGTATGTCATGACAGCTTCTCGTATAGGTGGGCTTTGGGAGGATTTGGTCACAGTCCTGGAGGAAAGGTCATAATACATTTATTTGGGAGACACTGAGGATCAGCTTCTTGGCCAAATACAGGCCTCTTTGACCATGGGTGTCCTTTCGGGACTCACCTAGGTACCTGTGCCCCTGATTGGCCACTATTGGACAGAGGATAGTGGGCTTGAAGGACCTTGGTCTGACACAGTATGGCATATATTCTGAACTTATATTCTTATGACCCTCTGTGCCACCCGGATAGTTGCCTAGTCCACCATGTCCACAAGCACCCTCCACTGCATGACCATCATGCCACCCCACTGTGCCCCATTTGCACCATCAGCATGGTGCTCTTTCCTACATGAGCACCATGCTGTTGCTGCTAATGGAGCACTACTATCACTATATTGGGCTCCCTTGTCAGTGCATCACATTGCTGACGCTTGAATAGTCTCTCTCCCCTCTACAAACACCTTTTCCGCAAGGTTTTAATCGGCGATCAGGTTCCCACTGTTAAGGGGCTTTTCAGGCCTTTGCGCAGTTGGCAGTACGGGAGCACACACTGCAACAGCCCTCTCTTTGCCCCAGTCATGCCCACTCTCCACCCCCTGCGTCCTTAACGTTGCCAGTGCTTTCACCGCACCTTAACGCACACATGCTCCCTTACCGCTGTTTAGTAAACATACCCCTAAGAAACACACAGTAACTCTGAGGTAACCTTGTCATTCCAAAATAATCATAACTTCCAGGACTCTCACAGCAATAACTCTACCTAGCAAGAGGTAGGAATACTACACCAGGCTTTATAACACTCATTTACTTTCTACTGGGGAAACATAAGCTGAAGTTCAGCTGATCACCACAAACTGCAAACTAAGAGACTACCACACCTAGGTCACACACCTTCACCAAACACAGAACAAGGGAACACAGTTTAAAAATAGAAATATGTAGACAAGTGCTAAACTGGAAACCCAAAGGATTCAGACAGCATCCTAAAGAAAGGAGGAAATAGAAATGCACTTCCTCCTATACTGTACAAAATCCAAAAGCTATCTGAGATACACATTTCCAAATACTAAGAGAGAAAAATCAAATTTATTTATTTACCAGATTTGATATACCACTAATGGCAATAACATTGTAACGGTTTACAAATATCCAAATAATTAATGCAGAAAACATGAAGTAGACAAAGGGGTATGTTTAATAAAGGGCACTATTTGCGCTGCTGTGACGTTATCAGGCGATAAGGTACCTTATCGCATGATAATGGCGCTTTACCGGGCGATAAGGTGCGCAGCGGCGCAAACAAGCGCTGAAGGCGGAGAAAGGCACCCGGAGGGCGGAGGAAGGCTCCCCAGGGGCGGAGGAAGGCTCCCCAGGGGCGGAGAGAGAGGGTCAATGGGTGGAGAGTGGGAGGGGAGAGGCTCCCTGCACACTAACACTGTGGATTCCGGGGCTGAAAACTAACGCCAGTGAAACCCTTGCATTAGAGCAGATTTAAAGGGAAGAAAAACCATTTCCGTCAGCAAAGCCAGGGAAACCAACAAAAAGTGATAAGTGTGATACATGTGCACGGAACAAAAGGGCAAATAAATATTGAAAATGACCTGAACAAACTGGAAAAAAAATAACCAAGCTGGGCAATAGTAATATTAATGGGAAACATAAAAAAACTACCGAGAAAGCTCCAAAAATAAGATATCAATTTTTGGAAGGGGCTATGCTCTGTCCCCATACAAGGTGAATGATCCCACAGTGAAATAGCGCTGATCAGGGTTTCCCCTTTCTATTGGACAGGTTTCCTATGGCGTGCACATGTCCCGCAACAGCAGGGTGGGCATGTCGGAACGGGCAACTGGACAGATGCTGGAAAAGGGGATACAGAGGGCTGCAGGCGGCACATGCTGTGGTGCAGCTGGGCCACAGTGCGGACTAGGGTGATGCCTAGGTGGCCCATAGGAATGCTTAAACAGTAGAGCCGCCAGACAGCAACTGATGAGGGCCCAACATGGGCACGAGTGTGTTTCCCACAGTGTCACAGGGGATAGTACCCAGCAGGTACCCCCAAGGGCACAGAACATTGGCAGGTGGTGCTGGGGAGAAGCGTGGACGTCTATGCAGGCACCCCTACCCCAGAACCCACACCATAGGCAGCCACCTACCGGCACACTGGATAGCCTGAGACTGTGCACCACCAGCACCACCAGCAGAAGGGCATGTCAGCATGGCGACAGAGGAGTACTGGTGGTGGAGGGGGCAGTGGCAGCTGCCCAGAGCAGACTATGGCCTAGCCCTGTGTAGGTGGGTGCCATGCACTGCAACAGACAGGCCCTGTCTAACAAACAGTCATGGTATCCCCAGGGAATGCACTGTCTCTGTGGCAACATGGTGGTGCAGTACACACAGCCAGTATGCTCTAGGAGCAGAAGGTCACAGGTTCAAGTCCCAGCTGTGGTTCCTGCCAACCCAGTCCCCATATTTTACCCTCTACTAAACCATGGTAATAACGAGGGAACCTTTATTGCAGATAACATAAACATGCCTGAAATGATTATATTTTACCCTACAGAGCACAGACACCATAGACATGTGCAATACCTAGAGCAGAGTTTTCCAAATGCAGTCCTGGAGGGACAAACTCCATTCAGGCGTCATGCTGTCCCTAATAAAGATGCCTGTGCTGCATTTCTATGCGCCACCCCCATGGCATGTAGATGTATCTCATGCATATTCATTAGGGACAGCATGAAAACCCGAACAGTGTTTGGCCCACCAGGACTGGAGTTGGGAACCTCTGCCCTAGAGCAGCAGCCAACAGGGGCAGAAACACCCGCACCCACAGGCACCATTATCCAAAGCCTCCTGGAGAGGCAGGATGTTGGGCCCTGCGTGCATCTCCCAATACTAGCACTTGCATACCTTAGCAATGCCACCCTAAACCCGGGAATACGGGACACAAATATCAAAAGGTTGCTATGATTACTGGCAGATAGCAATTCCTAAGTTAAGCACAATCTGCTCATTGAGCTGTATCATACCAACCTCTCTGATGTCTGTGGAGTGTGTTTCAGGTCTGGTGTCTGACAGTGTTTACCACCCCAGGGAGTGACCCCAACAGTATTGTGTACCATAGCCATGCCTGCACTGTGCCCAGGACTGGTGAGGTGGCCAGGGCTGCCAAAAGCCTCTATATTTGCACAATGCTGGCATAGGTGTGGGAGTGTGTGTCTGTCCATCTTGTGTGTGGTGGCTGCCAACACCTTACTCAGCCCACACTGCTTGCACAGTTTCCAGTGTTAGTGTGCCAATGTGCGTAATGAGGAGCAAGGTACTGTGGGTATAGCCTGGACAGGGTGGCCTTGGCAGGATGCATCAGCACAGGGCATAGGGCAATGGTTGGGACATTGTAGTGCCTGGCCACCACTTGCACGGACAGGGTGGCCACAGTATGTCCTGCTGGGAGGTCACTCTCACCCTGACTGAGCAGTGACCACGGCATGGCTAGGTTCCCCCATAGTGCTATATAGTATTTTTTTTCAAGTGATACGTATGGGTTCTCTTTTCTGGGGCCCAATCACTGACTTATCTGCTTGGTGGGTGTGCTCACATCCCAGTTTTGGGTGCACACATCTCCTCCAGTAACATGCACTATGGACTAGCTAGCAGACTGTCTGCAGTTAGTATGTGTATGGCTGGAGCACCTTGCAGGGTGCAGCAGCTGGAGACTCACTGTGCTTGCTGCTGGAGAATGTCAGATAGTGGTGGGGGGCAGCTGAGCATTTCCAGGCCTACTGTCTGTCTACTATTGCCTTATGGATGCGTACAGCTCTGCATTGACTGGCCTGTAGGGTATCTGTTCCCCAGCAGGACTGAGGTTGATGATCCCCTCTACCACCACCATTGCAGGGATGTAGAATATGGATCTGTTGGTGGGAGATCTCATCCCCCACCCTGAGCCCCAGAGGGCAGGTTGGGTGGTACTACATAATCTGCCTATGGGTCCAAACACCCCCCACCCCATCACTTATATCATGTGACCATGGCACCCACACAGGATATGCACTATTCTGGGTGCATCATAGTCCACAAGGGCTAGACGTGACTGGTAAATACAGATGGACACAGATGTATCCTAGGTGTGTCTGCAAGGACTAGCTATCACACACTGGCACTGATGGTGACCTGCAGCATAGCCTATCTCAGCTAAGCCATGTGCTGTGGACATGGTGCTGGGCGCCCCACCTCACCCTCAGTCACAATGTGATGGTCTGTAGCTACTCTGTTCTAGTAACACACACGGTCAGTTCCCCCTACCAGACCGAGGTGCTGTGGGGGTGCATACCCCATCTTGTGATCATCTGTAGACTGCTGATCTGCATATGCAGTGCATCATGGATACGGGTGGGTTAACCCTATCCTGGTAACCACAGCAGACAGTTTGTGTGGTGACCTGAAGTCCTTCAGTAGCCAGCCAGGGGTTTGTTCGTAGCAATAGAGATGTAGCCCACTGGTTAATTCACTGCCTGTAGAGCCAGAGGTCATGGGTTGGAGCCCACAGTGGGGTTATTTGATAGGGCTGTCTGAGGCATTGTCTTTTTTTAATTTAAAGTAATGCTGCCGGCAAAAACACCCTCACAGTGCTGTAACCTTAAGGTGCCTCATACGACGCCCTATAAAGCGCTCTATAAGGCGCCCTATAAAGCGCCTTATAAGGCACCCCATAGGGAACATTATAGGGTGCCTTGGCGGACAGTGCACTTTATAATGTGCCCTCTGGAGTGCATTATAGGGCGCCTTATACGGCACCTTAGGTTACGGCACTGTGATGGTGTGTTTGCTGGCAGCACTTATTAAAATAAAAAGAAAATGCCTCAGACAGCACTGAGTAAAAGTAAAGGGTAATGCCTCAGACAGCCTTATTCATCAGGCCCATTGGGGGATTGAACCCATGATCTTTGTACCATCAGTCACTGTATTAACCATTGTGCTACAGCTCTATCACTGCAGCTATAGGTCAGTGCGCCTACTTAAGATTAACATGCGTTGACGCGCGCTGCTCCCTATTTTGCCTGATAATGTGCGCCGCACACATTATCGCACAGTACTCCCGGTTTGCTACGTTTAGACCGGAACGCCCACTTCTTT
Source organism: Ichthyophis bannanicus (assembly GCA_033557465.1). Lineage (NCBI taxonomy): Eukaryota > Metazoa > Chordata > Amphibia > Gymnophiona > Ichthyophiidae > Ichthyophis > Ichthyophis bannanicus. Next base: position 96,377,364 of record CM066050.1, read on the forward strand.
TATGGCATCCTGCACCATTATTACCAGGCGCACGTTAGCGCCCTTTAGTAAACATACCCCAAAGACAAAAAACATAAAGCAACAAACTACATATTATATAGTAGGGGGGAAAATGAAAGTAGTAGCACAACAATGTAATAATTAAGACATTGGTTACTGTAGGAAACAGTAGGAAAGGGAAGATCTTCCTCAAAAGAATGAGCAGAAAACTGTACAATCCTGGGGAGAATAGGAGGATGAGTACAGCAGTGAGAACTCCAAAGAGCAACTGGGGGGCAGATGGAGTGCAGAGTGGGAGATTCCTCGAACCAGAACTTGCAGAATACCTCACTTCAGTTACATAAAGAACAAAGGCAGACCTTCACCAAATACAGAATATGGTTAATCACATATTATAGACAGGCAGAGAAAACTTAAATTAAACCTCAAGAAATCACTTTGTAGATGGTGCAAAACTTGAGTACCAGAAACAGAAATACATTTTCTTCTAAGCTAAGCCCAGCTCTAGTCATTGTTTTGTGGGAGAATGTTGGCTGTTACATTACATAGCACCCCCTCCCCTCACAAGAATAAGGGTTCTGAAGCTTCAACGTGTCCCAACAAAAATGATGGAAATCAGTCATCTCACTCAGAACTGCACAAAGTACTGTGTTCCAAGAGGGAGACACTTCGGTCAGTGTTGGTTTTGAACCTACATCCCAAAGCAATGTGGATTTGTAGTCCTAAATTCTGCCCAATGAAATCAGTGCTTTGAGTCCAATAATGCATCCGGATAAGGTTATCCTGGGATAGCCTTAAATCTCCCTCCTGCAACTGAGTAATATGGCAGTTCATTCCATTTGACCCATGTGCAACCCCCCAGGCAAGCCACAAAGTGCAAAGACATCGCATAGAAATTTTCTGCCATTGGAACTTCTGCCAGCTATGAGGTGAGTCATTGTTTCTAGCTCTTTCTTACAGAATCAACATGCCTGTTTTGCCAGTTTTTTCAATGCTCACTTGTAAACCATCGGATTGCCTGCAGGAGGCAAGCATGTAGCAAGGCAATGCTGTGGCAGGGCACATCCATAACTTGCACTGGATAGGGCACCAGGGAGCATGGAATCAGGCAAGTGATAAAATGGTAGAGGCCAACAAAAATTTATAGTGCTGGTGGAGCAGGATGGAAAGATAGCAGGTGAGAAAGGCAGGGAAGCACTAACTGTGGCACATCTATTAACAAGTTCTACAGGATCCAGCGATCAGTTGAGGCACTCAAGTGCCACTACAATGCTGTGAGGTGCTAGAGGCCATGGCTCCAAGAGTGGTTACAGTGGCAGCTGCAGGAACAACAAGGTATATATGAGCAGCACCAATGTTGAGGACGCAAAGGCCAAATGCATCACCATCCTTGGCATGGCTACGACACAGGGTAAGGGGGTTAGTGTGACAGTGAGTGGCAAGCTGCAATGCGAGTAGGAGGTAAAAGGGCGATACTCATGTTGCACACCCTCCATGCAGGCCTGGATGTCCCAGGGCTGGAGGAACCTGTGGACATGCAGGTGGAAGAGGTGGCAGTGGGAGGAGCTGGGGAGGCAGCAGAGGATGTGGAGGAGGCCTATAGTAGCCAGAGCAGTGGCAGAAGATGCCTCATGATCGATGCCTCAAGGGAGGAGGAGCTGAAGGAAGGAAGCCTTGATGCTGCACCTCCATTAAAAAATAGGTCCTCTGACACATGACTGGCTAACCTCTCTAGTGTAGGTAGACAAATGCTGCATAGAGCTGCATGGAATGGCTGGCAGAAGGGCTAGTTCCAAAACAGCCAGAGGAAAATGGTATGAAGTGGGAGGGGGAGGTGTGTGTGGAAGGAGGGATGGGGATCTTTGTGGGCAGTGGAAGGGGTGGGAAGGGAAGCAGAAATGGGGAGGAGGGAGTTATGGAAGGGGGTAGAAGGAGATAGTGGGTGGGGTGTGGCCATGGAGAGGGGGAGATGGGAGTGGAAGCAACTGGCAGCACCGCTGTGCAACCACTGTCAGAAGCGGTGGCACAGAGGGGTCACCAAGGTGCACCACCACAGATGCCCCACTATGAGGCCCCTCTCAGCCCTGGCATTCTGGACATCCTGATGCAGATATAAGCTCTGAGGCATGAGGTACAACAGGGCTTTGCTGCTGTTGCCTGGCCCAGGACTTCATGGTTGGGTATCTGGAGGATATCAAATCAGAACTGGCATTGTTGGGCCAGCGAGGCCTCAGGTCTGCCCCAATACTATCCACTCTTAGGGAAGAGGGAAGCAGGCATGGGAAAGTGACCAGGCCATTGTCTAAGATGTTCAAATGTTCAAATAAAAGCTACTATTACGTGTTTTCTACATCTATGTCCGAGTCATTTTTCTTCTCTCCAGCACATGCATGCTAGTGCTCTGTGGTGAGCAGCAGCCCCAAACTTACTGCCAATTAGGGAGTGACCCAACAAAGTAGACTACTACCCCTTGAACCTAGCTTGATCATCAAAAGATGTGTATGCACACTATTATATATGTAACATAAAGTGCCCATGGTGATGGAAAAATATATGTAGGACCTGCAGATGCCACCCAGCTTCTCTCGTCCAGGCAGTCATCTTGACATTGTTCCTTTGCTCTTGGTACAACAACAGCACTATTGCCCCCATCACATGTACCCATTGTACTCAATGGCCAAGGCTCACTGTTCACCCTGGCGCTGGGGTACACCATCCATACAGAAGCACCACTGTTGTTTTGTGTGGCACTTTGACCTGTACCTTGTGTCCCCTGCAAGTCCAACAGCCTGTAGCTGTGACCCCGACTGCCATGATCGCTCCACCCTTGGATACCCTTCCTTCAACTTTGTGGGCTGTACCAGGTAATGATATTGGACATCTCAACATTTCCCCAGTCAAGATTGAAGTACGGCCGGGAGCTCCATTGCCTTATGTGTGTCAATATCCTCTGCCTGATGCTTCAGTGGCTGGAATACGGCCAGTGATTGAAAACCTGCTAGCCCAGGATGTGTTGGTACCAACTTCTTCTCCTTGCAATACTCCTATTTTACCTGTACTAAAGGCCGATGGTAAGTCTTACAGATTTGTGCAAGATTTTCGAGCCATTAATCGCATTGTTTTACCAGTTTTTCCCCTCGTACCCAATCCTCATGACATTTGGACATGCATGCCATGTGGCTCCACCCACTTTTCGATCATAGATTTAAGCTCCGCCTATTATTCTATACCGGTAGGGGAGGAGTCGGGGTACCTATTTGCCTTCTAGTATGAGGGGCGTCAATATACTTGGACCACCCTTTCTCAAGGATACACCGAGAGTCCTACTTATTTTTCAGAGGACCTTAAAGCTGCTTGAAACACACAAAGAGCAAGAGTGAGTGATGATCACAGGTTGCTTTAATGATGTACTCCAACGCGTTTCGGCGAACGCCTTCCTCAGGGGGAATTTGTAACTTACAAATAAATAAATAAAACATAATTAAAAAGCATAATTAAAAAAGGGCATCACATTAAAACATACAAATCGTAAAAAGCAACTAAGAAATGGAACTAAAAAATCAATATGTAATGAATAACATTCACATAAATAATAATACATATGTATGTGTTATATAATATCATATTAACAATGTGGTTGAACTTAATTAGATGCAGGGCAGTGTGAAATCACGTAAAACTGTGAAAAAATATATTCTAAATAGACCTAAATAGTAAACTGTGTATATATTATATCCTACTTACAATTATCTACCATAGGTACGTTGCACGTGTAAAATGATCGCGTGCCTTATTCTTATTGTTGTTGAGCTGATAAAAAAGAATTCAAAAACTGAACTACAAACATATATTGAGCACATGGAAAAACTCCAATCAAACAAATCCATAGTTAAAAATTGTGTAGCTGTGAGCTAACAAAAAGGCAGGGTGTTTCTGGTGGACTTTGCAAGAGCGTCCTGCTCTCTCTTGTGCCTTAAAGCTGCTTTACAGGACCTGGCATTGAACAAATCTACCTTGATACAGTATGTTGATGATTTACTTATTTGTTCCCCTTGTTATGATGCTTGTGTTGCTGATACTATGTTAACTCTTGTTCATATTTCTCATTTGGGATTGAAAGTTAATCAGTCTAAGTTACAATTTTCCCTTCCACAAGTAGTATTTCTTGGTGTATGTCTCTCCTCAGCTGGCCGCTCTATTACGGCCCAGCAAATTGGTCCTATTATGTCTATGCCTTTCCCTGCTACTGTTCCTTATATACGCCGCTTTTTAGGTCTTTTAGTATTTTTCCGCCAGTGGATCCCTGACTTTGCTGAGCTTGCTGCTCCACTGTATGCCCTTCTTGGCCGTGAGGCTCCGGAGGGCACTGTTCCCTCTAAGCTGTGCGTGTGTGCGCGCGCACACACCTCGCTGAGCGAGTGCACATACTTTACAACAGAGCGCACAAAAATTACAGCTCTGATTCTGATAGAAAACAACACAGACGTCTTAAAATATAAAAGTTATGATTGTAATTACTAGAAATTTCCCGCTTCATTTAGTAATTGTCTATTTTCATTTAATTTGATTAAAATCAATGTGGTGTACATACTGTATTCTGACGTGTAGTCAAATTTTAAAGTATATAACTCCGAGTGTCGTTATGTGGCGCACAAAAATTTAACCTTCCTTCAAAAGCTGCACACAGCTGATATTTTATGCGCACACAGCCTACAGAAAATTAGAGGGAACATTGCCGGAGGGTATTATAGTTCCTACTGAAGTACAGCATAATGCTTTCCACTCCCTGCACCAAGCCCTACTGACTACGCCCTGTCTTTCTTTCCCTGACTATGCTTTGCCCTTCTGTCTCTATGTGGCTACTTCCACCAGTGCCGCTGTCTGTGTTTTGGCACAACGTTTCCCTACTGGATTAAAGCCCTTGGGCTATTTTTCCCAAGCTTTTGATCCCGTCGTCTCTGGCATGACTCCATGCTTTCAATTTTTGGCTGCTGTAGTTTTTGCTATACAAACTATGGATTTTCTTGTTCTCCAGCATGAATTGCATGTATATACTTCCCATTCAGTTGCTCGTCTTTTACATTTAGCCAGAACTCAGCCTCTCTCCAGCTCTCGTTTATTGCTGTTTGATTTAGCTATTTCCCAAGCTCATGTCACTTTACATGAAGTTTCACTTTTACAACCAGCTCAAATCCTGGCTTCGCTTGATCCCCTTTTACACCTGTCTGATCTGGATGGAACTCATGATTGTCTTTCCTCCATAACAGCCTATTCAAAAGCTAGGCCCGATTGCTCCTCTGTCCCTTTGTCCAGTCCTGACTGGATTCTATTTACTGATGGCTCTGCTTTTCGCAATGAGCAAGGGGATTTACTTGTTGGCTATGCTGTTACCACTGTTAATTCTGTAATAGAGTCAGGAGCCTTGCCATTTGCTAGTGCCCAGTTGGCTGAAGTGTTCGTCCTCATTTGGGCCCTGGAAATTTCTGCACACTTGGTTGTAAATATCCATACTGATAGCGCTTATGCACTTGGGGTTCTCTGGGATTTTGGTAATATTTGGGCTCAACATGGATTTTTGACAGCTGCTCATAAGCCTATCAAGCATGCCCACTACATTGAACGTTTGCTTGCTGCAGTACTTAAACCGGCTCAGGTGGCTGTGTTAAAATGTAAAGGATATGATCTTACTGGTTCCGTAGTGTCACAAGGCAATCAGTTTGTGGACCAAGCTGCTAAAGCTGCAGTGGCGGGGCCTGCGGTTCCGTCGCATCTGCTATTAACTCTTTGTTCACCTGCAGCTTCCACTTCTGCCTCATTATCATTGGACTTGATGTGTTCCCATCAGTATTCGGTGGACTTGGGGAGCATCGCCCGATGGTACTCGACTATGGAAAAAGGACCAATTATTTATTTGTCCTAAATCATTATTTTATCCTGCTGCCCTGTTCTTACATCACAAGTTTCATTTAAGTGTTCCGGCTATGACGAATGCTTTTGCTCAGTTATGGTATAATCCTGCATTTGCTTCTGTTGCTCATGCTGTATATATTTCTTGTCTCCTGTGTTTACAAGCAGGAAAATCTGGATGCACCCTTCGCACATTACCTTCTCCATCTTTGCCTAGGCCTCAAGGACCCTTCCTCTTCCTCCAAATGGATTTTACTGATCTGCCTTGTGCCAAGGGGGGAAGGAAACACCTTTTGGTTTTTACCTGTTTATACTCAGGATGGCCTGAAGCCTATCCAACCAATTTGTTATCTGCTGCTACAGTTTTGAAGTGTTTGCTTACCTAGTTTATTACTTTGTGGGGATTACCCCTGGTTTTGTCTTCCGATCAAGGCCCAGCATTCATGGCAGAAGTCTGGAAAGGCATAACCACATTTTTTGGCCTTCATCAGCAGCTTCATCCTCCGTATCATCCGCAAAGCTCTGGCCAAGTGGAACGGATGAATCGGACGCTGAAGGTGCTCTTCATTCCCTAACTCATGATTGGAGTTGGGATTGGGTGGAAGCTCTGCCATTTGCTTTATTTTTGATCCGCAACTCTCCTCAAAGAACTCAACAGGGCCTTACCCCCTATGAAATTTTGACCGGACGTCTGGCAACAACCCCAGCCCATGTTATAGTGGCACCAGATCAATTGCCTGATCCGAACTGCTGCGCAGCAACCTATTATCCTACTGTAAATATCTGTACCAAACGTTGGTATCTCCTTCCTTTTTACAGCTTACGAAACAGGGTGCTCAGGCATCGCGACCACCTCCAGACGTGGAGCCTGGAGATTGGGTGCTCATCAAGGATCCGGTGCCGAAGTCTGCTCTGGCAGTGAGGTTTCTGGGACCATTCCAAGTGTTGCTGGTGGGATATTCTGCGTTGAAAGTGAAAGGATGGAAAACTTGGATACATTTGGACCAGTGCAAGAAAGCACCGCAACCTGGATAAGACAACTTCCCTGTACACAGCCTAAGCCGGAACCACAGGAATTTGAGATTGAACTGGAATCGCTTCCCCCGATTTTAATGCCGCTCAACCAAGAAAGTGGGTGTGAAGTTATTGGACAGTTACAACCCACTTCGGACTTGTCCTCACAGCATTGGCTGATATGTATGCTTTCAGTGGCATTGTGTTTTTGTGTTTGTTAATCTGGTGTGTGGGATTTCTTTCCCAAGAGTATGGGGTGTGGAGACTTGGATGAAAGAGATATTAGGGATAGGTACACCAAGGCAATAGGCAATATTCATAAGGCAATAGGAGAATCGATTTTAGCCCTGGCCCCAGTCCCTACACCCTCGTTCGTCCATGATCATATGGTTCCTGCGTATGATCCACATGCTCCTTGGGCAAAACATGGTGTTTTTTATAATGTGTTTCATTCTCACATTTATTCCTTAATTCAGCGCTTTAACATTTCCAATTGCGCTGTGTGCTTACCTCACCCAGCAGCTACGCAGTTTGGATTTTTGCCCCGACCTCGACCCATTTCTCGGCAAGAATTAAAGGAGTTGTCTATGAATGAAACCTTATTCAGTCTTACTGTAACATGGCCAGACGTGGCGACCACTGCTCCAAGAATTATCAGTCCTCAGCCAGTTACCAACCCCCCTATTTGCTTTCAGCGGGAGGGGACATACCCTGTGGGGGAAACCCCTCTATCTAGTTCTCAGACCATTATGACTAACAATCATGCATTTGGTGATGGACAATCCCACAGTGAGTTCCGTACGAGCCCATTCTAATCTGAGGGTTGTTAATGCTTTCACTGGTCCTAAAACTTGTCCTGACCAGTATGGATTACAGTACTATGACCAGGATGGGCTACCAATATATGGAAAATATAGATTGGAGAAAAACAAAAATGGTTCAGGATATGGCTATGTTGATAACTATGTATATCCCTATTTAGGATACTATCACTCGTGATTAAGGGATATTTGGCCTGGTACTGAGGTTCTGCTTACAGAACCTGAAGATTATAAAATTTGGCCTGATGGACTCCTTGCATTAGTGGGCCATTACTTTGTGTGTGGAACACTAGCTTATGTTCGGTTGCCTGCTGACTGGTCCGGCAACTGCGACGTAGCTACCCTTGACCTGCCATGGAAATTTGTCCTTTATGAGTCTTTGCTTGGGGTGGCCCCTAGCCATCAATGTAGAGCTGCGGATGACCACAGTGCAGATATAAGTGCAGTACATAAGCTACTAGATGATACTACTATGCTTACCCAAAAAGAAGTAAACACCTTTACTGGAACAGTTTGGCTCAGTACTTTTGGTTCCATACGCCCTACAGAATGGTATGGTGAACAAATATTACAAATATATGCCCTGATAGAAGTAACTGCTCAGGATTTGACTGATGCCCTCACAGCCATGCAAGGTACAGTTGATAAACTAACCGCTTACTCCGCCCAAAACCATATGGCCTTGGATTATTTATTAGCCAAGGAAGGCGGAGTTTGTGGTGTCGTCCACGAGCACTGCTGTATGTTCGTTAACTCCCAGAGAAAGGTGGTAACTAATATCCTAGATCAAGTAAGAAAGGAAACCCATTTTTGCAAAGATAATATTGAAGGTACTTCTGATTCCGTATGGCCCTGGTTTGAAAATATGTGGGGTGGCCTGTCAGGTCCCTTAAAGGCCATACTGATGGGCCTTTTTGGCTTCCTAGTAGCCCTCCTGCTTCTAGGGATATGCCTTGCCTGTTTTATGAAATGTTGTACTTCATATATGGCTAAGACCACAAACACTATTGCAGTCCTTAGGCTATGAAGTGTTCCCAGTTCTGGGGATTTACTCCGAGAATTGCTTTTTAATGTAGAATGTGATTCTGAGCAGAACCAAAGGGAGGACTGTGAGAAAGGAAGGACTGACCAAGGCCCCAGAACAAGGTTAGAAACTATAGCAGAGACTGATGAGCTTTTGTGTGATAAGGCAACTTATACTAATATAAATCATCCTGTCTATGGCAACCTTGATTTGGCTATGGATAGTGACGACCCTATTTATGGTACTCTTGATATAGATACGGACAGCGATGTAAGCACAGATAATGACGAAGAAACAGGGCTGTGAAGGTGGCTATAGCCATATACCTTTACTCAGGTAAAAATATATGCTTATTGAAATGCTAGGCTGAACTGCAAAATATATATTTTTAGATAGAAGCTTATGTCTCTGTAAGAATTGCTGACAGTTAATTGCAAAATAGATTAACTAACAAATTGTGTACACAGCTACTGTGACCAAAGGTTATCTTCTGAAAATTTTGGGGACTTTCTGTAATCCCTCCGCCCTTCTTGTGGTAAATGATGGGTCAAATTGATAACAACTAATGTCAGCACTATTGCATGAACTTTCCGAGAATCAGAGACCTTAGATCAACATATAACTGGAAATCAAATAAAAGCTTGGGAAATTAGCAGAATTTAGAAAGAAATTATAAGTGTAACTAATCAACTCTTGTTTGATGACAGAATTGTAGCGACACCTACTGTCGTTTTGTGATTATGGGCATAGCCTTGTAACTTCCGTTTTTTAATGATTTTTGCAAAGCATCAGCAGAAAAATGATCATGTAAGCAGATTTTATTCCAGGCCTGTAATTTTGTAACATGAATATCATCCGATGTTAATCAAAAATTAACTATGTCAGCTGATACTTCTTAATAAAAGGCAGATCTCTGGCGGAAGACTTTTGAAGGTAGTAAGAGGAGGAGCCATGATATGCACCCCCTGACGATCTTCCTTCTAGAGCTCTGGAATTAATATAATTGATTTTCTGTGTATGTGTCTTGTTTTTTTCCTTCCTGTTAGAAGGGCCAGATAAGACTAAGAATCCAGGTTAAGGAGGGCCTGCCCCGAGACAGGCACAACACTCTCTGTCATGGCGGCTATCAATTCTTTCACACGCTTTTTCCCACTGGCCGTGGTGGTGGTGTTGGGCTTCTACTCTCTCCTTCCTGTCAATTTCAACCCCTCCTTCTGCCTCAATCTTACTCTTTTTCCTTCTTTGAAGACTACACCATCCGGCTTTTTACTCCACTACCTCTCAAATTAGCTGTTATTTATCGACCCCCTGACAAGTCCACCTCTACCTTTCTCTCTGACTTTGACTCATGGCTTTTCTTATTTCTGGATTCATCTTCCTCATCTCTTATTCTCTGGGATTTTAACATTCATGTTGATAACTTCTCTGTCCCTTATGCTTTACAGCTCCTCTCCCTTATCTCAGCATTTGACCTCCAGCTTTGCTCCACTGCCCCTACTCACCAGCAAGGCCACTGCCTCGACCTTGTAATCTTCTCTAATTGCTTGCCCTCAAACTTCTGTACCTCACTTCTTCCCTAATCGGACTATCACCTGCTAAGCTTCTCTCTTTATCACTCACTGCCCCAACCTTGCCCTGTTTCCTCCATCCTCTTTAGAAATCTTCATGCAATTGACCCATTGGCTCTCTTCTCAACTGTCTCATTACCTTTTTCCTCAAATATGTCATCTGAGTCTGTTCATGAGGCAGTAGCTTCCTATAATGCTTTACTCTCCTCTACTCTGGATGCACTTGCTTCACCCATGACACATCTTGTGAGGCGTCCTGTACCTCAACCCTAGCTGACTTCCACAACCCGCTACCTATGTTCTTGTGCCTGCTCAGCTGAGAATGCTTGGCTCAAATCCCGCACCCTTGTAGACTTTCTACACTTCAAAGTCATGCTTGTCTCTTTCCAGTCAGCCATAGCTCTTGCCGAACAAAACTATTATGGCCATCTGACTAACTCTCTTGCCTCTGACCCTCGCTGTCTCTTTACAGCTCTCAATTCTCTCCTCAAGGTGCCTCCGCTTCCGACCCCTCCCTCCTTTTCTGCCCAAACCCTGGCTGACTACTTCCATGCCAAAATCCAGAGAATCACACTCCAATTCCCAATGAGGTCAACTACTTCCATTCCTCCCCCTCTTTCCTCCCAACTTTCCTCCCCTCCCTCTGCTACCCTTTCTTACTTTTCTATGATCTCTGAGGAGGAAACAACTCACCTTCTTTCCTCATCCAAACACACTACCTGCTCCTCTGATCCTATCCCCATCCATCTTCTTAGCTCTATCTCCTTCATTGTAGTCCCTTCCATCTCTCATATTCTCATTCAATCGCTCTCCACTGCAACTTTCCCTGCAGCCTTCAAGCATGTTGTCGTCAATCCTTTCCTCAAGAAATCCTCACTAGACTCTCCCTGTCTTTCTCACTATCAACCCATCTCCCTCCTCTTCTTTGTTTCTAAACTACTTGATTGTGCAATTCACCGCTGTTCCCTCCTCTCAAGCCCTTCTGGATCCTCTACAAGCTGGCTTTTGTCCTTTACATTCTACCAAAATGGCTCTTGCCAAAGTCTCCAGTAACCTCTTTCTGAAAAATTCCAAGGGCCTTTATTCAATCCTCATCCTTCTGGACCTCTCTGCTGCTTTTGACATTGTTGACCACAACCTTCTTCTTGATACCTTGTCCTCACTCGTTTTTAAGGGCTCTGTGCTATCCTGGTTCTCTTCTTATTTCTCCCATCGCTCTTTCAGTGTTTGTTCTGGTGAATCCTCTTCTACTGCTATCCCGTTCTCAGTTGGGGTACCCCAATGATCTGTCTTGGGTCTACTCCTTTTCTCTCTCTATACGCAGTCCTTGGTGTACTCATCACTTCCCATGGCTTTCAGTACTATCTTTACGCTGATAACTCTCAGATCTACCTATCTACACCTGAAATCCAGCAATCCAGGCCAGGATCTCTGTCTTCCTTTCTGATGCTGCTTGGATGCCTCACTGCCACTTGAAACTGAACATGGCCAAAACTGAGCCAACTGATAGCTACACCTGCTAATTCTTTTATGACATCAACAAAATTCACCCATTCCTTTCTGAACACACTACTAAGACATTTATCCACTCCTTAGTCACTTCCCGTCTGGACTATTGTAACCTACTCCTTGCTTGTCTCCCTCTGAATCATCTCTCTCCCCTTCAATCTGTTTAACACTCTGCTGTGCGGCTAATCTTCTGCCAGCCTCATCATGCTCATATTACCCCTCTTCTCAAGTCACTTCATTGGTTCCCTAACCATTTGCGCATCCATTTCAAACTTCTCCTGCTGACCTATAAGTGCATTCACTCTGCAGCTCCCCACTACCTTTCCTCTCTTATCTTTCACTACACCCCTCCTGGCAAATTGCTTCTATCTGTGCCCTTCTCTTCTATTTCTAACTCCAGACTTTGCTCCTTTCACTTTGCTGCTCCTTATGCCTGTAACAAACTACCTGAGTCTGTATGTCAGGCGTCTTCTCTGACACTTTTCAAATCCAGGCTGAAAACTCACCTCTTCGCTGTCGCGTCCGGATCTTGACTCACCAATCTCCTTTGTGTTTACTTACCATTCCCTCTAGATGTATCCCATATCCACAGCTACTGTATTGTCTGTCTTGACTAGATTGTAAGCTGTGATGAGCAGGGACTGTCTTTTACATGTGTCTGTGCAGCGCTGCATACATTTGTAGTGCTATACAAATGTTCAGTAGTAGTAGAAATTTAAATGGTGACAGTTTTGCAAGCATTGGCTGCCATCATTAAATATTGACCACTATAATTTTATTGCAAGTCGACTGAAAAACATTTTCTAATATTTATTTTAAATCTGCTACCAGTGCTTATCTGTGTTGTTTAGAAACTTTGCCCATCAGTAGGATTATTTTTTCGTACATTTCATGGCACGTTTACTATTGGGTCGATATTCATTCCGCAACAGTCAGCAGTTTCTTTAACCGCCATGGGCAAAATATACTAGATATTTAGCGGCAATTTCTAGTATTTGCGGTCAGCGCTAGTGGTTATACAAATAGCAGCAATTTTCAGCTGCTATCCAGATAGCCAATTTGCACAGACGTAGGACTGCTTTTTACCAGCTCTAAATTATGTAAATACTTATCCAGATAGCAGCACTGAAAATTCTGCTATCCTCCCCAACTCCAATTATGGACTGTCCCAGTACTATCCAGATAGTGCCACAATGGTCAGAAGAAATGTTCAGTGTCACTATCTAGGCCCTGTTAACTGGATAAACCCTTTTGAATATTGACCCCCTACATAACTGAGACTTTATGGTCCATCATTGCACTCCATTCCATTGAGAGAATTGGGAGGTGGTGGTGCGCAATTGTCAATATAGAGCCACCAGGTAATCGGCTAGATTTTAGGGGCTGAGCTCAGCAGAACAGGGATAGTAGATGGCTGATAGGATATCATTAACTTCAAGATGTTGGTACTGAGCTTAGCACAGTGGGTACTGACAGTGTATCAGGAATGTGATGGTGTGCTGAACTTAACAAAATGTAGCAGTGTGAGTGACTTTCAAGATATCACAGGCTATGAGGCTATGCTGGACTGAGTAGAAAGCAGGCAGTGACTGTAAGATTACAATAATTGACTATCAGGCTGTAAGTTGGTGACAGTTTGCTCCTCTTACCATTGCTATGTTCAGGTTCCTCATGGAAATGAGAGTGATGCTGCTCTGTTCTCCAGTATTCACAGAACTGCTGCCATAAAGGAAGGAGAATAAATCAGAGCAGACTAAGATTATGGGGCAAAGAAATACTTGCAAAACACATTCATATTTCACCTTACTTAAAAGTGGCAGTATAGGAACTACAGTTAAGTTATAAGAGTTGCCTGAAACTGTGAGTAGTCACCAGATGTGTGCACTTAATTTTTAAAATTCTATTTCTGGGACTTTTTCCATTTCCTGTGAGTTTTATTTTAATTTAGTTTTTTGAAATGAAATAAACAGCAGAACAAAAGTGAAAAAAAAGAAATAACAGAAAGGGGAAAAAGCATTGCAACCAAAATTTAAAAAATTGAAGGCCTTCCCGGCCAGTGCCCTGATCTCACTGCCCCTTTCCAAATGGTATTGAAGACATTTGAACAATTTTCAAAGGCCTGCTGCCTGGATATGTTCCAGGCAGAGACTATATGGACAGTGCCACCAAATTTTGTCTCTGATTGTCTCAGTCCTATCTGGATAGTACCAGGGCATTCCAGTGGCAGAGTTGGGTCAATCCCTTGACTTATCCATATAACGATGATTTTCAAAGCCACTATATGCATCATTATCCCAATAGCTTAGGATAGCAAAAACCTGTTTTAAAAGGCTACCTATACAGTGGGTATGTCAGTATAGTTGCACTGAAAATAGCAGCTATACAGATAGCAAAGACCAGATATTCAACACTGGTCACTATCAGCATAATAGTGCTGTTTCTTATTTAACTGCAATGGCCAGCATTTAAAAAACCACATTGATCAATGCAGTTAAATATTGACCCCACTCTACATAACTGGTTCTCTTTATACTTGGAGAATCAATCTTTTCATGTCCTATGGACCTATCATTTTAAATATTTTTATGTCACCTTTGGCCACATTAATACAGTCTTTAATCTTTGACCCATTCATTCATGGAGACAACATTAAGCTCCCGATTCCTTTTGACAGCTCTAGCCCTGTTCATGTAGAAAGAATTACTGTCAGTCTATGCATTATTGCAAAATGGTTTTGTACTGTGGTGACGACGCCCCCACTAGGCGGTTGCCTAGTGAAAGTGGCAGGCCATCTTGTATCTTGTATGTTGCTTAAGCTTCAGGGCTAAGACCTCTGAATGTGTAGTTGCGTGCAAAAAGCAGTCCAAGTGGTATTTTTGGCCAACACAGGAAAATTTATTAAATTTTTCGTTTTAAATTTCAGCTTTGCAAACAGACCTTTGTAGAAGGCTCCAACCACAACAACAGAAAAAAGGATGTTTTCTCCCAATAAACTTTCTTTACAAAAAATGTATTTCAGCAGTGTTATCAATGAGCAGTTTCTTCCAGCTCTTTAACAAAAGAATTTCTTCTTCCAGAAACAAACATAATTGAACTAGTATTTAACAGCAGAGTCCAGCAAACCTTTTAGCTTCCCTTAGCTTCTTCAGGTTTCACCTTTAAAACACTTCTCTGCTTGTCAGCACAGAAACTAAAACTGCTGTGTTTAAACTTTCACTCAGCATAAGTGTTCTTGTAGCTTTAACCATGAGATTTCCTTCTCTCTCTAAAGCTTCTTAGCTACAATAATCAGGATAACTGTTTCCTTGGTTTCCTTCCTATTAAACCCTTAGCTTTTCTCAGTCAGAGATTATGCACAAAGAACATTCCATTTGGGAGTCTGTGGAGTCAGGTTCCTCTCCACAGAATTCCACCTCCATGTCTTTCTCTGCATTACATGACTGTGGGGCTTGGACAGGTTCAGGGATTTCAAGTTTTACTTCCTTTAGAAGCTTGAACAGTCTTTCCCACTGAACTTCCCTTCTTCTCCCCGGAACTATATTAGTGTTCTCAGACTTCTTTCCCTTTAGTAAAACATTTAAAGGCTTTGTTTGCTTTATCTTATCTGTAAAAGCATTCTTCCTGACATGCGTCCCATAAGGTACAGCTTCTTCCTCAAAATCGGGTATACTTATTTCTGAGTCAGAGTCACACACATTAACTCCCTCAAACTTTCCCCTCCTACCTCTGAGCTTGACTGTAGACCTTTTACAGCAAGGGCATCTCCTAGGAGTAGCGTCCTCTGACTCAGAGCTGCCTGGGGGATCACTGCAGTGTTTGTCTCTGGCCCTTCTAGGCTCTCCAAGCCTGAGGTTCCTCTTCAGATGGAGCTGAGACCTCCTGCTCCAGCTTCCTCACAGCTAGCCTTCTCGCTTCCTCTCTCCTGGAAGGAGTGCAAATAGCCTGGATTCTGGCTCTTTCCCGACTGCCGTCTTTCAAGCTGTTCCCGTGTCTTGCTTCTCTCCTGCCGGTCTTGCTGACGCTTCCTGCTCTCTCTGTTTGCCTGTGCTTAAATGTTTGCAAGTGTGCTCTCTCTCCTGGCCCCACCCACAGGTGTCTCCTATCACTTCCTATAGTTGCCCTGGAGTCTGGGTGTGGCCTCAGCCTAGCTTTGCAAGTGTGGGTTTTTCCACTGCTTTCATTTTGGAACATGTGCTTAGGTGAGCCCATCCCCCTTATGGAAGAAAAAGTTTCTTTTTTCTTTGTTTCCCAGGGCTGTGCTGCACCCTCCTTACCACAGTACTCATAGACTGAAACCAAATTATGACAAAACTGAGGCCCTGATATTTTCTGACCCCTATTTCAATATTTCCCGGGATTAAACATTGAAGATAGTTCTACCAACATCAGGAACAATATTCTAGTTATACATTTTCATCCTGAAAATCAATTAACATTTGATAATCAGTAGGTTGGATTACTGCAATGCATTACTGAAAATTAAAATTGCTTTTTAATGCATAAAGGTCAGATCATATGACACTCTTATTAAAACAGGAACATTGGCTTCCAATGATCTTCCATATCAGATATAGGATCTTGATTTAGACTTATCACATCTTTTACTGTGGTATCCAAACATTTTCTTTGACTTATTAGTCCCCTATCAACCTTCCCGTATGCCCAATGGAATTGACTTGATATGCCACATTTCATTTGATTGTACCTATGTCATGGAATTCTCTTCTGAATTCTTTTCCTCTGGATCTATTTATTTATTTATTTATTTAAATTGATTTCTATACCGCCTTTTCCTACAATCAAGGCGGTCTACACCACAAACAATCATCAAAATACTGTGTCTATTGTGCGCATGCATTGATCGGTGAGAGCGTGTGTGTGTAGCTGGTCGATGATTCTTGGTGAGCTATTTACAACATGTGCTATTTACAGTACTATGCACATCGGGACTTTGCTTCAATATTATGATCGGGTCGCGGGGGGAGGTTGGTTGAGCTGGGGTATTGTCTGTTGCACAGTTTAAGTGACGTCACCATAGTGCTCTGTGAAGAGAGTCGTCTTTAGCAGTTTCCTAAAGTCCTTAATGTCTGTTGTTGACTGTAGTTTGTCAGGGAGAGTGTTCCAAATTGTTGGTGCCGCCTTTGATAAGGCTCATTTTTCGGTGTTCTTGCGTAACTTGGTGGTGTCTTTAGGTGTGTTGACACGGTTGGATGTGCCTCTCCTCCTCGGTCTTGTGCTGCTGTCGGGTGTATGAGTGGGTGTAGGCTGAAAGCTGATGACTGTTTGATTTTGAATATGTTTATGACTGTCTTGTATCTGATGCAGGAGCTGATTGGTAGCCAGTGGAGATCTTTTAGAGTGGGTGTGATGTGTTTTTGTCTTGTGGTGCCAGTCACTATGCGTGCTGCTGTGTTTTGCACCAATTTCAGTTATCTGAGTGTCTGTTTTGTTAGGCCAAGATAGATTGGGTTGCAGAAGTCTAGGATAGGGGTGCCTGACAGACTGCGCGGAAGTGTTCCTGAGAGAGGAGGGGCTTGAGGCGTCGGACTAGTCTCATCCTGTGGTATGCATTTTTGGTGGTTTTGCTGATGTGGGACTGAAGGTTCAGTTCTTTGTCCAGGGTCACTCCAAGGTATTTCACTTCTGGTTGTATGGGTATGGTTGTGTTGTCTATCTTGATGTTGCGAGGAGGGATGAAGTCGGAGTTTCGTGTGATGATTAGAGCCTCAGTCTTGCTGTAGTTTATGGTTAGGTTGCTGTCTTGAAACCAGCTGTTCATGTGCATAAGACAATCTGTTATCTTGGTGTAGTCTGGGTTTTCGAGGGTGATTGGTGTGTATATCATTATGTCATCCACATAGATTGTGTATTTTATCCTGTGTTCTTTTATGATGCTGCATATTGGCTGGATGTAGAGGTTAAATAATAGTGCTGATAGGGCGGATCCTTGAGATATGCCTTGCATGACCTTTATGGGTCGGGATGTGTTTGGACTGATCTTGACCTGTATCTGTCTGTCCGTTAAGTAGGAGTGAAACCACCTCAATGTGGCTCTGTGTAATCCGATGTTCTGTAGTCTTGTTAGTAGAGTTCCGTGTTCCACTGTGTCAAATGCTGATGAAATGTCAATGAAGATCATGAGTATTCCGTTCTTGCTGTTGTCTATGAGGTGTAGTATGTCATTAAATAGGTATAACAGGAGTGTTTCGACTCCGTGGTTGGGGCGGAAACCATGTTGGTTGAGGTCCAGTTGTGCGCAGTTGTCGATGTGGTCTTGTAGCTGATGTTGTACAGCTTTCTCAATAATCTTAGCCAGTAGAGGGATGCTTGAGATAGGTCTGTAGGCTGCTGGGTTGTTCTTGTCAAGTGGTGATTTCTTTGGGATTGGTCTTATTGTGGCGAATTTAAGCTGGTCTGGCATGAATCCTTGGGTTAGTGAACTGTTCACCATGTTGTGTATGGTGTGGATGAAATTTGACTTTGTCGCCTTAATCCAAGTAACGGGGCATGGGTCTGTTGGGGCCGTGCTTGTATTGAGTGCGATGATGATGTGTGAGAGCTGCTCTGTGGATGGGGTGCTGAATTTGTCCCAAATTTTTCTTGAGGGGGTGGTTGGTTTGGTGCTTGTGTCTGGTTTCCATTGTGAGGCTGAATGGAATTTTTCTTGGATATGGTCTGCAAATGCTTGTGGGTCTATTTGCACTTCGCTCTCAGTTTTCTGTTCCTTGGTGAGGGTTTTCACAATTTCGAAGAGCTCTCTTGGTTTGTTGTTCGATTTGAGTATGATGTTAGTGTGGTATTCTTTCTTCGTTTGGTTGATGAGTTCGTTGTATTCTTTTTGTTTTGTTAAGTATAATGCCTGAGCGTTGGTGTGTCTCCATTGCCGTTCTAACTTCCTGAGTTCCCTCTTCTCATTCCGTATGACTTTTGAGTACCAGGGTGCTTGATGTGCTTTGGTGCGGCGAGCTTTCTTGGGTCTGTATTCGGTGGCTTTGGCAGCAGCATTGATGGTGCTGTTCTATTTTCTGATTGTTCGTCTAGATCGTCTGCTTCAGTGTTCAGGTGGGGTAGAGTGTCTTGTAGAAATTGTTCCCTGTTGAATCTTTTAAATCTTCTTTGTGCTGGTGGGTTGTCCAAGTTTTCGTCGTGGTTTTGCCCTTGCGGCATCAGCTTTATTTTGATTATATGATGGTCTGACCACAGTACAGGTGTGACATTGGGTATTGATATGTTACTGCTGTCCATTAGAAAGTTGGGTGCGAATATGAGGTCTGGTGATGATCTGTGTCTGTGAGTCGGGGTATTGATCAGTTGGGTGTATTGTAAGGATCCCATAGCTCGTAGGAAAGCTTCTGTTTCCTTTGTGTTGGTAGATTTTAGGTTGAAGTCTCCTAATAGTATCAGGGATTTGTGATTTTTGTTGATGGCACAGACCTCTTCTAGAGTGGAGGCCAGTTCATCTGGTGGCGCATTTGGGGCTCTGTAGGTGAGGCATAGGGCCATCCATTTGTTTTCCACAGTGATGGTGTTGCATTGGTTTGTGTTTGAGGCACTTTGTGACTTGAATTTTAGGCTGTTCCTTGCGATGATCAAGACCCCTCCTCCTCTCCGTTGTGCGCGTGGGCTGCATAGGTGGATGGTACTAATTGATTAAGTAGTATGTTATTGGTGGGGGTGAGCGATGTTTCTGTGATGCACAGTATGTTAGGTCGTTGATCTTCTATGTGGTCTGCTATTGTGTTAATTTTGTTTTGTATGGATCTGGTGTCGATAAGCTCTATTGTGATTGTAGCTGGGGTGTTTAGCGGTCTCTGTGCTTCGTTTGGGTTTGTATGCGTGTCGGTCTTGTGCCTGTTTTGCCTTTTGTATTTGGGTGTCTTGTGTGTGTTCCAGTGTGTATACTGGAGGTGTGTGTAGATCAGTGCTGGATGCCATGGAGTGCTTGTTAGTAGGTTGTGGTTGGTTGCCTGAGGTGGCAGGAGTTGGGTGAGGAGGAGGCTGATGGGCAGGATCAGGGTTGTGTGCATTTTTCTCCGTCAGACTTTAGTGGATGGCTGCACTTACTTTGATCTGCTGGTGCTGTTTTTTGTTGCTTTGTTGGCTGTAGTCGCCTGCTGCTGGTGGATTTGTTGTAGCTGTTGGCTGAGGTTGCTTCTGTGGCCGCACCTAAGGGCCACGCCAAAGGGCCCTCTGGCGAGGCCCTCAGGTGCAGGCCCTCCAGGTGCGGGCGTGCCCTGCTGTGCGGCCGCTTTTTAAAGTTGCTCCCACTGCCCCGATTGAGCAGGAGCCTCTGAGCGGGAGGATTTCCTGCTCAGGCGCTCTACCCCGATTGGGGGAGCTTCGATGGCCATTGGGTTGGTGGTGGAGGAGCAGTGGGCTGCCTGCTTGCTGTGCGGCCGCTTTTTAAAGTTGCTCCCACTGCCCCGATTGGGCAAGAGCCTCTGAGCGGGAGGATTTCCTGCTCAGGCGCTCTACCTCGATTGGGGGAGCTTCGATGGCCATTGGGTTGGCGGTGGAGGAGCAGTGGGCTGCCTGCT
Source organism: Ichthyophis bannanicus (assembly GCA_033557465.1). Classification (NCBI taxonomy): domain Eukaryota; kingdom Metazoa; phylum Chordata; class Amphibia; order Gymnophiona; family Ichthyophiidae; genus Ichthyophis; species Ichthyophis bannanicus. The sequence goes on from CM066050.1 coordinate 96,397,744, forward strand.
TGCTGTGCAGCCTCTTTTTAAAGTTGCTCCCACTGCTCCGATTGGGCAGGAGCCTCTGAGCGGGAGGATTTCCTGCTCAGGCGCTCTACCCCGATCGGGGGAGCTTCGATGGCCGTCAGGTTGGCGGTGGAGGAGCAGTGGGCTGCCTGCTTGCTGTGCAGCCACTTTTTAAAGTTGCTCCCACTGCCCCAATTGGGCAGGAGCCTCTGAGTGGGAGGATTTCCCGCTCAGGCGCTCTACCCTGATCGGGGGAGCTTCGATGGCCGTTGGGTTGGTGGTGGAGGAGCAGCGGGCTGCCTGCTTGCTGTGCGGCCGCTTTTTAAAGTTGTTCCCACTGCCCCGATTGGGCAGGAGCCTCTGAGCGGGAGGCTAAAGACAATCCTATTCATGATTTAAGACCAGCCTTAACAGTTGGTTAATTAGGGAGGTGTTTAATACAGATATTATTTATCTTGGGCCAATCTCTTTTGGCTGTGCTTGCACCGGTCTTTTGGATGAGCTACTGCATTTTATAGAAATAGGGCTGTCTTCCTCAACCAGGATGGGGAGCTGCCCCAGTGTATGAAAATTCTTGCAATTGCTTCTTGTTAGAGTATTATTGGAATGGAGGAGTAAACAGTGGTTAAAGCACTAAGGTAAAATCAGGCTTCAAATCCCACTAACACACCTTGTGGCCCTCTGGGCAAGTTACTTAACCCTGCATTGCCTCAGGTACAAACTAAGGGGCTCTTTTACAAAAGTGTGGTAAGTGTTTGCACTTACCACACACTAGAAGCAAAACCTTATGTGCAGAACATAAGAATATAAGATATGCCATACTGGGTCAGACCAAGGGTCCATTAAACCTAGTATCCTGTTTCTAATAGTGGCCATTTCAGGTCTTAAGTACCTGCCAGGTTCCCATTCAATTCTGCTTCTCCCAGTGATAAGCAGTGGATTTTGCCAGCCCTTTTTAATTATGGTTTATGGACTTTTTCTCCAAGAACTCATCCAAACCTGTTTTGAACCCAGCTACACTAACAGCTTTTATTACATCCTCCAGTAACAAATTCCAGAGTTTTATTACGCACTGTACATGCAAACGTTGTGCAGTAAGTATCAGGGGCATGCCCAGCATGTTCCCTGCATTTCTCACATAGAAAAGTCCTTTACCACGTCTTAAATTCATTCTCAATTAACACTGGTGCAGTTAATGCCTCCTTTAGCTGTGGTGCTATGCATCCATACTAATTGCAACATTCACAGCATTCGTGTGCTAACTACAATGTGCAGTCCATGCCCACATTCCACCCATATCCTGCCCAGGCCCCACCCCATGTCATATTAAGCAGTTAATGTATGATTTAATGTGCACTATGTGGCCCATTTATGTGTAGCTGTTAGTATGCCCGTGCAAGCTAATTTGTGCGCTTAGTGCCTTTTAATAAAAAGGTCCCTTAGACTGTAAGGAAATAGCTACTATACCTGAATGTAACTCACCTTGAACTACTACTGGAAAGGTGTCAACTAAATATTAATAATAGTTATTATTGTGGTATCATGGCTTATTATGGTTAATTTGCTTCTTTTAATTTTTATGTTGCGGAATTTATTTATCATTTCTTGTTACTATGTTTTCTATTTGTATACATTTCTTATTTTAAGACATGTTTGTCTTGTATAACTTTTGTTTTACGTTTTGTTTTGAGTGAAAGCCCCCAGTTAAGTGAAACATTAAATACCTCTGTAGAAATGGGTAAAAGGGGCAACATCTGGAAAGTGCTGTGTATAAATGCCTGTAGCATGGGAAATAAGATCCCAGATGCTGAGGCTTTAATGGAAGAGGCTGACTTGTATTTAGTGGCGGTTATGGAGACATGGTTCACGGACAACCATGACTGGGATGTAATTATGCTGGGCTATACTTTATTCAGAAAAGATAGGGTAGGAAGAAGGGAAGGAGGAGCGGCACCATATGTAAAAAATAATATTAAAGCTACAGAATTACAGGGCTTAAAAGGGAGTGAGGAGGCACCATGGCTTAAACTAGAAAGAGGGAAAGGGAATTTCATATGCATTGGAGTGATATATGAGTTGTGATCAAAAAGTATTGAGACTTGTTGGGTAGCTATTGTGACGTAGTAGCTTCCCAACAAGCTATGGAAATAGATAGGGATCCGGTGGAGAGAACCGGTACTGCAAGAGAATGCAGGATTTTCTCTTCAGAGAGAAAAAAAACACATGGCTAATCAGGAAACACAGCTCACCTCAGGGGAGGAGAGAAGCAAAGTCCCTGATTGGGCACGCCCAAGCAGGAGGCGGGCAGTGCAAGGCACGAGGAGCTTGTTAAGCACTCAGAAACAGAGAGAAAGAGAAGGAGGACGAGAACAACAGTTAGAGGAAGAGGACCAGGTTCAAGTCCAAGACTTGGAGAGAGACACACTAAGCAGCTGTGATTCACTAAGGAAGGATTTTGACTCAGGAAGCAGGTACCTGGGAGACTCAGGGGCAGAAAGAATCTTCTGTGACCAGAAGGATTCCAGAGCACTGAGAGACCCAAGGTTACAGCCCAGGCTTCTGGAGGACCAAGCAGAGCCGTGGAGCAGAAGGCAGAGGGGCAAAGAATTCTCGTGGAGGAAGCCTCAGCACAAGGTACACGGTGGGGTTGATACAGCTAGCAAGTTTAACAGTGTGAAGCCAGACAGAGTGAAAGCTGATTTTAAAAGCCAGGACAAAGTCAGTCAATATGGTGGCAGTTGGGTTCAGCATGAAAATTGTCTAAGCAGTCCCAGCTATTCTCACAAGCCAGCTGAAACGTTTAGCAGAGAAGCTAATAGAAAGAAAACAGCTGAGTCATATTGCAGAGACGTGAGCCAGGAGAAGCCTGACAGTTCTACTTTTGAAGCACTCTTTAGACACTCTCCAAGCACAGCTGAAGTTGTAACCCCGGCACTTACGTTCAGAGACAAGTGGGGGAGGGATACTTCCAGCACACTGAATTGTTGTCCTAGTAAATACAGCATTACTAATTATCCTGAGATAAGGAACTCAAACAAATATTTACCTAAAGAAGAAGCAGTTTATCAGCTTAGCCCAGAAAAGACGCAGGCTGAATTACTTCTTAAAGACTTCAGAGAATTTCTTGAGAGCAGAGCAATTCCTAGCTATAAGTTAGCACAGCCTGAAAACAGCTGTGAAGTGGAAATGCCACTAGTTTGTTCTCAGCCATCCACAGAGCAAGATCAGCCCATGGATTGCTCAACCTGTCTCATTGAGAAAGTTATTTAAGGCAAAAGCTTGAATGGTTATATGAAGAAATATAACAGAAATGGCCTGAATGTTTGCATTGCTGAAAAGCTTATGAAAAGTGAATAAGTTAAAGCATAATTTGTTTGCATCTCAGGAGCACTGTTGTTTTGCAAGAATTTTGTTTAGTAAAGCAAAGGTCACATGCCTATTGAATGTGAATTCCAGAAGATAAGGGACATTTAGCCCAGCACTGAAAAGCCTTCTTTTCCTCATTCTTGTTTTGGCAATTTTATCTTCTTTTGTGTCTGTTGCATTTTCAACCGCGGAGCGGGAGAAATAAAACCTCAAATAAATTTTCTTTGCCTGCCTTACTGCTTGAGCACATACACAACTACAACCTCAACCCTGAAGGGCATCCAAGGCCACTCCCTCCTGAAACCCCAAGGTCCAGGGAGCGGGTGCGTGGCACTATATAACAATACGTCGCACCACGATGCTATAAAGCATGCACTAACCTAGTTACGTGCACTGCATGTGCAGAGTGTAGCATGGCTGCAGCACATCTGTACTTTTTTTAATCATGGTGATGTTTGGTATCTTGTAACAGCAGTTCATCAGATTAATGATGAGTGAAAAAAAACTGAATGGTGAATTTGCGTGAAATTCTACCAGAAACTTGGAGATTCGTGCAACGACTTATGACAAGTTACAGCAAGGGTATGGAGATGAATGCATCCCTGCTGCGGTGTCATCTAGAAGCAAGGAGATGTGCCAATCAACATCTGGCATACTGAAAACCCCTATCAGTAGCACTTCCCCTTTCCTGGTTATGCAGCGTATGTCTTCTATTAAATCTCTGTCCATGTCTTCTCCCTATGAGGGAAGTCTGTATATCACGCCAATGCAAATGGATTTCTCTTTCCCTCTTTTTAGTTTAATGCACACTGCCTCCTCTCTACCTTTTAAGACCTGTATTTACATAGAAAGATATAAAAATGACGACAGAAAAAGACCATATGGCCTATCTAGTCTGTCCTTCCATATCAACAACTACAACAGTCCTCTTTTTTCCTTTAGAGATCCTCTGTGTTTGTCTCATGCTTTTTCTAATTCAGATACTGTCCTCATCTCTACCACCTCCACTGGGAGACTATTCCATGGATCCACCACTCTTTCTGTAAAGAAATATTTCCGCATATCACTCCTGAATCTATCCCCCTTCACCCTCATCCCATGTCCCCTAGTAGCAGAACTTGCTTTCAATTGAAAGAGGCTCTCCCCCTGTGCATTTATGCCACAGAGGTATTTAAACATCTCAATCATATCACCTCGATCCCGCCTTTCCTCTGTGGTGTACATATTAAGATCCTTAAGTCTGTCCTCATATGCTTTATAATGAAGACCACTAACCATTTTAGTAGCCACCCTCTGTACTGATTCCATCTTGTTTATATCCTTTTGAAGGTGCAGTCTCCAGAATTTTACAGTTTACTCCAAATGAGGTCGCACCAAAGACTTATATAGAGCACTATCACCTCCTTTTTTCTGCTAGCCAATCCTCTCTGTATGCACCCAAGCATCCTTCTAGCTTTTGCTGTTGCCTTTTCTACCTGTTTAGCTACTTTAAGATCATCAGACACAACCATGCCTAAGTCCCGCTCTTCTTTAGTGGACAAAAGTACTTCACCCCCTATACTATATTGCTCCCTTGGATTGCTGCAGCCCAAATGCATGACCTTACATTTTTTAACATTAAATCCCAGCTGCCAAATTCTAGACCATTCTTCAAGCTTAGTTAGATCCCTCCTCGTGTTATCTACACCTTCCTGGGTGTCTATTGCAGATTTTAGTTTCATCTGCAAAGAGGCAAACCTTACCCGACAGCCCTTCCGCTATTTCACTAACAAAGATGTTAAAAAGAATCGGACCAAGGACAGATCTCTGGGGCACACCACTGGTAACATCCTTCTCCTCAGAGTGAGCTCCATTTACCTCTACTCTTTGTCGCCTCCCACACAACCAATTTCTAACCCAAGAAGTAACTTTAGGGTCCATCCCTAGGGTGCTCAGTTTATTTATAAGTCACCTGTGAGGAACGGTGTCAAAGGCTTTACTGAAATCTAAATACACCACATCTAGGGGTCTCCCTCGGTCCAACTCCCTGGTCACCCAGTCAAAGAAATCAATCAGATTTGTCTGACAAGACCTGCCTCTGATGAATCCATGCTGCCTCGGATCCTGTAATCTGCTGGGCTTCATAAACCTCACTATTTTTTCTTTCAGCATATAGAGCCACGCCTCCTCCTCCCCTTCTTCCTACCCTGTCCTTTCTGAATAATGTATAGCCTGGTATAGTTATATCCCAGTCATGGTTGTCCGTGAACCATGTCTCTGTAACTGCAATTAAATCCAAGTCAGCTTCTCCAATATGCTAGTGAGAGGACGAAGGGCCAAAGTGGTATTGTCAGACTCACGGGTGAAGGGGAGGAATATGTTGAAGCTGATGAGGATAAAGCAGAATTGCTTAAGAAATATTTCTGTTCTCTATTCACAGTTGAAGGGCCAGGAGCAGAACCTCAGAAAACACCCACAAATAGGAACAGAAGTGACGGGACCTTGAATGATTTTCAGAAGACTGTGTTCGTGAGGAAATAACTAACTTAAAAGCAGATTAAGCAATGGGAGCAATGGGATATATCTGAGAATACTGAAGCAACTTGGGGACGTTCTAGTGGCTCCACTGACTGACCTTTTCAATGCTTTTCCGGAGTTGGATGCCGTCCCAGAGGAATGGACAAAGGTACATTTTGGCCCCTTTAAACAAAAGCAGAAGTAAGGATGAGGTTGAAAACTACAGGCTAGTTAATCTAACCTCTACAGTAAGTAAACTATTCGAAACACTCCTAAAAGAGAGAGTAGTGAGTCAAAGGGTACAGGTAAATGGAGCTCACTCTGAGGAGAAGGAGGTTACCGTGTGTGTAGGGATCTGTTCTTGGTCTGATTCTTTTTAACATCAGGCTTGGAATGTTGTGTTCGGTTTTTGAGACCATATCTCGCAAAGGATATAGAAACATAGAAACATGACAGCAGAAAAAGGCCACATAGCCTACCTAGTCTACCCTTTCATATCAACTACAATAGTCCTATTTTTACCTTTAGAGATCCTCTGTGTTTGTCCCATGCTTTTTTGAATTCAGATACTGTCCTTGTGCCCACCACCTCCACTGGGAGACTATTCCATGCATCTATCACTCTTTCCGTAAAGAAATATTTCCACATATTACTCCCTTTCACTCTCATGCTATGTCCCCTCATAGCAGAGCTTGCCTCCAATTGAAAGAGACCCTTCTGTGCATTTATGCCACAGAGGTACTTAAATGTCTCTATCGTATTGTCCCTTCCCACCTTTTCTCTATATTATACATATTAAGATCTTTAAGTTTATCTTCATGTGCTTCATAACAATGACCATTAACCATTTTAGTAGCCACCCTCTGCACCGACTCCAACCTGCTTATATCCTTTTGAAGCAGTAGTCTCCAGAACTGCACACAATATTCCAAATGAGGTTGCACTAGAGACTTATACAGAGCCATTTTTACCTCTTTTTTTCTGCTGGCCATTCCTCTCCCTATACACCCAAGCATCTTTCTGGTTTCACAGTCATCTTATCTACCTGTTTAGCTACTTTACGATCGTCAGACACAATTATGCCCAGGTCTTGCTCCTCTTTTGTGGACAGAAGTACCTCACCCCCTACACTGCACCACTCCTTTGGATTTTTGCAGCCAAAATGCATGACCCTGTCTTTTTTAGTATTAAATTTAACCTGGAAATGATTCAGAGGAAGGCAATCAAAATGATTTGGAGCCTGCACCATAAGACGTATGAGAAGAGACTTGAAGACCTAAATATGTATACACTAGAGGAGAGGAGGAACAGGGGAGATATGATACAGACCTTTAAATACTTAACGAGTATTAATGAACAAACAAACCTTTTTCAAAGATGGGGAACTGTAAAGCTAGAGGGCATAACATGAAACTGCAAGGGGGTAAACTGAAAGGCAACATCAGGCAATACGTTTTCACTGAAAGGGTGGTGGATGCTTGGAATGTCCTGCTGATGGAGAGTGGTGTGGGCAAATACAGGGACAGAATTCAAAATGGCATGGACAGACAGAGTGGATCCCTTTATAGCAATAGGATAAAAACAAAATAAACGTAACTATCTCATATCTCAGCAAATAGGGGTGACCTGCATGGAGTGGTGGGCACATCCCTAAACAAAGGCATGGGGAGGGGTGACCTGCGCAAAGCAGTAGGTGCACCTATTCTTGCCACCTTGCTGGGCAGACTAGATGGGCCATGCTGGTCTTTATCTGCTGTCATATATTATGTTATGTTACTATATAAGTACTTCTGTCCAGAATAGAAGTGCAGGACCAGGGCATGATTGTGTCTGACGATCTTAAAGTAGCTAAACAGTTAGAAAAAGTGATAGTGAAGGCCAGAAGGATGCTTTGGGTGCACAGGGAGAGGAATAGCCAGCAGAAAAAAGGAGGTGATAGTGCCTCTGTATAAGTCTCTGGTGTGACCTCATTTGAAGTATTGTGTGCAATTCTAGAGACTACACCTTCAAAAGGATATAAACAGGTTGGAGTTGGTACAGAGGGTGGCTACTAAAATGGTTAGTCGTCTTCGTTATAAAGCATAGGAGGACAGACTTAAAGGTCTTAATATGTATATCTTAGAGAAAAGGTGGGATAGAGGAGATAAGATAGAGATGTTTAAATACCTCAATGGCATACAGCAAATGCACAGGAGGAGAGTCTCTTTCGATTGAAAGCAAGCTCTGCTATGAGGACACATAGGATGAGAGTGAAAGCGGATAGATTCGGGAGTAATATGCAGAAATATTTCTTTACAGAGAGTGGTAATTGCATAGAATAACCAGTGGAGGTGGTAGAGACAAGGTCAGTATCTGAATTCAAAATATCATGGGACAAACACAGAGGATCTCTAAAGGTAAAAGGGGGGCTATTGTAGTTGATATGGAAGGGTAGGTTAGATAGGCCATGTGGTCTTTTTCTGCTGTCATGTTTCTAATTTTACATATTATGTTGCCTCAGATTTTCTTTTTATTATTTGTGGTATATCAAATATAGCAGCTCGTAAACCATAAATCAGAGCAACTGCCTAGTACCCAGAAGATCAAGGGTTCGATTCCCACTGGCATTCCTTGTGACCTTGGGCAAGTCACTTTACCCTCCATTGCCTTGGAAGAGAAGGCTAGCAATCTACTTCCGGAGATACATTGCCAAGAAAACCCAGAGGTAGCTGGGTCGCTATGAGTCAACACTGACGTGATGGCACTTAAACCCCCCCCATCTCCCCCATACATCATGGGTTTCAAAAAGTGGAGCACTGCTACTATTTTGCAAAATTGTGCTGGCTAACCTGAAGCTGGCGCCCATTTTTCTATACAGATGGTATAAAATGTATTTTATATAACATATTTTTTTATACTGTTTTATTATTTTCTTCAATGCTGTTTACATTGTTACTTAAATTTGGTAAAGTACATTAGACAGTAACATTGATAACTTGGATTTTTCTAAGGCAGTGGATGGTTAAGTAACTTGCTGAATAACCCAGGGAGTGCTAGTGGGAATTGAATCCTGGTCATTAGGTTCCCATGCTAGTGCTCTAACCATTAGGATACTCCTCCCCTTCTGAGCCTGGCCAGCACCTGGAAAATAGTGGCAGGGCAGAAATGACTAAAGGACTTTTGGAGGCTCACATAAGGAGTAAGGTATGTCCGAAGGAGAGGATAGAGGAAGGCTGATGGATGTGCTATATAGCATTTAGATTCCACGTTCCCCAATATGGAAGGGCCTTTTGCAATTCTTTACAGTCCACTCAAATAAATAATTTAATTTCATCTACAAATTTGATGATTTAATGTGGTGTTCCGGTTTCCAAATCTTTTATTTAAATATTAAACAGCACCAGTCTCATACAAATCCGTAGGGCACACTAGCATTTACCTCTTTCCATTGGGAAAATACACCATTTTGTCCTCCTGTCTGTTTCTATATCTCAATTAATTTACAAATCCACAGTAAGACATTGTCTTGAGACCATGATGTTTTAATTTCTTGAGAAGTATCTTGTGCGGGACTTTGTCAAATGTCTTCTGAAAATCTATAAAGACTATACTGACTGACTTGCCTTCAAAATATTCTAATAGATTGATATGACAAGAATTCATTTTTCTAAATCCATGTTGGCTTTTCCCTAATAACTCATCACTGCCCATATGTCTAGTAATTCTGTTCTCAAGAATAGTGTCCACCGTTTGTTCTGGTTCATTTATCTACTGTATCCTTCCTAGATCAGATCTGAAGCCCTTTTAAAAAAAAATTGTCTTACACTGGCCAGCCTCCAGTTTTCTTACATAGCAGCTGATTTTAAGAATAGTTTGCAGATTGCTAGTAGCAGGTCTGCAATTTCATATTTGCATTTTTTCAGAATTCTCGCTCAATGGACGGGCCGGCCCTGTCATCCATACTGCTGTAGTCTACAGACCTCCGACTCAAATCGAAGAAATAGATAACGAATTCATTATAGATATTGCCAAAATAGCCACAAAGGGGGAAGTGATCATATTGGGTGACTTTAATCTACCCGATGTGGATTGGAGGACTCCTGCGAATCTGGCAAGAAGCAAAAAAATTGTGGATGCTTTCCAAGATGCGACACTTAGACAAATGGTGATGGAAGCAACCAGGGAAAGCTCAATGCTGGATTTAGTGCTCAACAACGGTGATAGCATGTCGAATGTCCGGGTGGGTGCCCCTGTGAGCAGCAGCAATCACCACACGGTGTGGTTTGAGATCAAAGCCAAGCTGCAGTCCAATCATAGCAAGCTCAAACTCCTAAACTTCAAAAACAATGACTTCAGTAAAATGGCCAAGTACCTGAAGGAGGAGTTGGCAGGTTGGGAGTGGATAAGGGAAGTGGAATTGCAATGAGATAAACTAAAGGAGGCAATAAAAGGGGCAACAGATAAATATGTAAGGAAAGTAAATAAATACAAGAGGAGAAGGAAACATATTTGGTTCTCCAAAGAAGTGGCTGCTCAAATAAAGGCAAAAAACCACAGCTTTTGCAAAATTCAAAAGCTTGCAAACAGAGGAACACAGAAAAGAATACAGGATCAAACTAAAAGAGACAAAAAGAGAAATAAGGAAAGCAAAATCAAAGGCAGAGGAAAAGATGGCTAAAGATGTGAAGTGTGGCGACAAAACTTTCTTCAGGTATATTCGGGAGAAGAGGAAAATCAGAGATGGAATTGCAGGACTCAGAAGTGTTGGGAACAGACTCGTGGAAAGTGACATTGAAAAAGTGAAATTGCTAAACAAATACTTCTGCTCTATTTTTACTAAAGAAAATCCTGGAGAAGGACTATCTGTGACTCCCAAATATAAAAATGGGAATGAAGTAGATACCTCAACATTCACAGAAGATGATGTGTTAGAACAACTTGCAAAACTGAAAGTGGACAAGACCATGGGACCGGATGGGATACATCCCAGGATACTGAAAGAGTTCAAAGAGGTTCTTGCAGGGCCATTAAAGGATGTTTTCAACAGATCCTTGGAAACAGGAGAAGCTCCTCAGGACTGGAGACGGGTGGATGTGGTACCTCTTCACAAAAGTGGTGACAGGGAAGAAGTGACAAACTACCGGCCCGTGAGCCTTACTGCGGTGGCGGGAAAAGTAATGGAGGCACTCCTGAAAGAGCGAATAGTGGACTTTCTCAAAACCAACAGGTTGCATGATCCGAGGCAACATGGTTTTACTGAAGGACGATCTTGCCAAACAAATCTGATTGAGTTCTTTGACTGAGTGACCAAAGAACTAGATCAGGGCATGCGATGGATGTCATCTACCTGGATTTCAGCAAAGCCTTTGATACTGTTCCTCATAGGAGGCTTATCAATAAACTCAGTAGTTTGGGGATGGGTCCCAAGGTGGTGAACTGGATCAGAAATTGGTTCACTGACAGATGACATAAGGTGATGGTAAATGGAGCTCACTCGGATGAAAGGAGGGTGATTAGTGTGGTGCCCCAGGGTTCGGTCCTGGGCCCGGCACTGTTCAATGTATTTGTGAGTGATATTGCTGAAGGACTGAATGGAAAAGTCTGTCTTTTTGCAGATGACACGAAAATTTGCAACAGAGTGGACTCCCCTGAGGGAGTGGATAACATGAGGAAAGATCTACAAAAGCTGGAAGAATGGTCTAATACTTGGTAGTTAAGATTTAATGCGAAGAAGTGCAGTCTCATGCACTTGGGAAGCAGATATCCAAGGGAAATGAACGCAATAGGGGGCGAGAGGTTGGTATGCATGGACCAGGAGAAGGACCTTGGTGTGATTATTTCTGAGGATCTCAGAGTGGCAAAACTGCGACAAGGCAGTGGCAAAAGCCAGGAGGATGTTGGGTTGCATACAAAGTGGAATTACCAGCAGAAAGGAAGAGGTACTTATGCCATTGTATAAGTCACTGTTGAGGCCTCACTTGGAATACTGTGTTCAGTTTTAGAGACCATTTCGTGCAAAGGATATAAAAAGACTGGAAACTGTTCAGAGGAAGGCAACCAAAATGATTTTGAGCCTGTGTTAGAAGCCTTATGAGAAGAGACTTGAAGACCTAAATATGTACACTCTGGAGGAGAGGAGGGATAGGGGAGATTTGATTCAGACCTTTAAATACTTAAAGAGAAATAATGAACAAACAAATCTCTTCCAAAGATGGGGAAGCTGTAAAACTAGAGGGCATAACATGAAGCTGCAAGGGGGTAAATTGAAAGGCAATGTCAGGAAATACTTTTTCACTGAAAGGGTGGTGGATGCTTGGAATTGCCTCCCGATGGAAGTGGTGGGGGCAAATATAGTGACAGAATTCAAAATGGCATGGGACAGACACAGTGGATCCCTTTACAGCAACAGGATAAAATCAAAATAAACTTAACTATCTAATTTCTCAACAAACAGGGGGTGTCCTACATGAAACGGTGGGTTCACCCGTAAAACAAGACATGGGGAGGGGTGGCCTGCATGGAGCAACAGGTGCACCTACTCTTGCCATCTTACTGGGAAGACTAGATGGACCATATTGGTCTTTATCTGCCATCATTTACTATGTTACTATGGTATGGTAGAGAAAGAAGAGAACTGGACACGGGTCACCAGAGCCTGCAACATCGACTCTTCAACTCCATCATCTCTCAAACTGAAGAACTGGTATACAGACATGGAGGGGGGAAAGGATATCTAAGGAGTAGGAAGAACCGGAGCTCAAACACCCCAAAGTTGCAGAATCAGTTAACACAAGGAAGTGAAGGATAGTGATGGTTGTTGACTCTCTTCTGTATGCTACTGAGGTGCCCATCTGCCGACCAGACTTAGGGGGATGTTTACTAAACTGCAGCAAAGTCACTGGCGGTAAGAGCAGCGCTAAGGTTCCTGAAGCCATATAAGGCACTCCAGCGTAAAGGGAGCTATGGGCCGTGTAATACACGGAAGAGGGAGCCCTGACCATTTAATACGCGGTAACGGCACATCTCACGTTGACAAGCATTAAAGTGCCCAAGGGAGTTAAGGCACTTCAACCTAAGACACCTGAGTCTAAGGTGCCCTGAGGGGTCAAGACATTCTGAGGGGTCAAAGGCGCCTGGGTTTAACTGCCCTGAGGGGCTAAGGTGCATGAAGCTAAGGTGCTCTGAGGGTTTTAAGGCACCTGAGTTTAAGGCGCCTTGAGGAGTTAAGGCACCCTGAGGGGCTAAGCCACATGAAGTTAAGGTGCCCTAAGGCATTTAGGCACACGAACATATGATGGCCAAGGGTTGTAAGATGCCCCAAATTGACAAGCATGCATCTAAAGCATAGTTACTCACCTGTAACAGGTGATCTCCGGGAACAGCAGGAATTTAGTCTTCACATATGGGTATCGTCGGTACCGACGGAGCCTGCGCGGGAACGCTCCCCAGCGTCCACTTAGAAAGCTTTTGGGAGCATCCCACAGCACCTGCGTGCTGCCTTCACGCCTTTCCCAACTGCCTCTCTCCAGTTCAGTTTTAAAGCTGAGACAAAGAGAGAGAGAGGGAAAGGAAAGAAAATATATAGACTACCCTGTTTCTTCCAAGTTTTCAAATCCTTGTTACATGTAAAATGTACTACAGTTATCCTGTATGTATATGTTTTTGTTCCATGTGAACCGCGCTGATGACAATAGTGCGGTATATAAGAAATATTAAATACATAAATAAATAAATAAATAAATAAAAGAGAGATACAACTCCTAGGGGAGGTGGGTGGGTTGTGAAGACTAAATTCCTGCTGTTCCTTGAGATCACCTGTTACAGGTGAGTAACTATGCTATCTCCAAGAACAAGCAGGAATGTAGTCTTCACATATGGGGACTCCCTAGCTACAGATGCCAGGGAGAAACCCCAGAAGTTGTGTGCCCGTGTGAAAGGGCTCCACTTCCCCCATGGATCTCTGGCATCCTACCGGGAAAGGTGGGTAGGAGTTGATTAAGTATGGAACAGGTGCTGTAGAACAGCCTGACCAAACAAGGCATCTCAGCAGGAGTCCTTTGTCTAAGCAGTAATGGGCTGTGAAGGTATGAACCGAGGCCCACGTAGCTGCTCGACAGATGTCGTCAATAGACACAGAGTGTAAATGAGCCATTGAGGCTGCCATGGCTCTCACATTATGAGCTGTGATATGGTCTTCCAGAGAAAGGTTCTTACTCTGATAGGCAAAAGAAATACACTGTGCAATCCAGTTGGATAATATTCTCTTGGAGACTGGAAGCTCCAAATGAGAAGGATCAAAAGCAACAAAGAGCTGGGAAGACTTTCTATGTTGCTGTGTCCTTTGTAAGTAAAGGGCAAGCGCTCTTTTACAGTCCGAAGTATGAAGATTCCTTTCTGCATTTGAAGCATGAGGCCTTGGAAAACATATAGGCAGGTAAAACCGCCTGGTTTAAATGAAAAGGTGAGACCACCTTTGGCATAAAGTGTGGATGAGTCCGAAGGACTACCTTATCATGATGGAACCTCGTGTAAGGAGGATCTGCAACTGCAACTAATGCTTGCAATTCATTGATGCAACGTGCTGATGAGATTGCAATGAGAAAGATAAAATGAGGAAAATAGTTAAGAAAAAACTAAAAGGAGCAGTTGCAAAGGTTAAAGACTTACATCAAGCTTGGGTGTTGTTGAAAAATACTATCTTGGAAGCCCAGACCAGCTGTATTCCACGCTTTAAAAAAGTGGAAGGAAGTCCAAAAAACTGCCAGCATGGTTTCAAGGTGAGGTCAGAGAGGCTGTTGTTGCCAAAAAAGCATCTTTCAGGAAATGGAAAAAAGAGCCAAACGACGAAACCTGGAAACAGCACAAGCACTGGCAGGTCAAATGCAAGGCATTGATAAAGAAGGCAAAGGGAGAATTTGAGAAGAAGCTTGCTGCAGAAGCAAAAACGCGAAATAAAGATTTTTTTCAAGTACATTCGTAGCAAAAAACCTGTGAGAGAGTCGGTTGGACCATTAGATGATAGAGGAGTTAAAGGGGCACTAAGAGGCGACAAGGCGATAGCGGAGAGACTGAATGAATTCTTTGCTTCGGTCTTTACTGAGGAAGATGTAGGGATGTTACCCATGACTGAAGTGGTATTTAAAGGTGCGGAAGAATTGAAGGAAATATTGATACATCGGAAAGATGTATTACAACTATTAGATAAACTGAAGAGTAGCAAATCACCTGGGCCGGATGGTATACATCCAAGGGTGTTGAAAGAACTGAAATATGAGATTGCAGACCTGCTATTAGTAATCTGTGAACTATCATTAAAATCATCTCTAATACCTGAAGACTGGAGGATCGCCAATGTAACACCAATTTTTAAAAAGGGTTCCAGGGGTGATCCGGGAAAATACAGACCGGTGAGCCTCACGTCAGTATCGGGAAAAGTGGTAGAAACCATCATAAAGAATAAAATTACTCAGCATGTAGATAGTCATGGCCAAATGGGAGACAGCCAACATGGCTTTAGACAAGGAAGATCTTGTCTTACTAATCTGTTATGTTTTTTTAAAAAGTGTGAATAAACAGGTGGACAAAGGTGAGTCGGTTGATATAGTGTATCTGGACTTTCAGAAAGCCTTTGACAAGGTCCCTCATCAGAGACTTTTGGCAAAACTAAAGAGTCATGGGATAGGAGGCAGTGTACTACTGTGGATCAGGAACTGGTTAAAAGATAGAAAGCAGAGGGTTGGGCTGAATGGCCAATTTTCCCAATGGAGAAAGTTGAATAGTGGTGTACCCCAGGGATCTGTGTTGGGTCCGCTGCTTTTTGACATATTCATAAATGACCTGGAAATGGGAATGACGAGTGAGGTTATCAAATTTGCCGATGACACAAAACTATTTAAATTTGTTAAAACCCAAGAGGATTGTGGAAAATTGCAAGAGGATCTTGATAAATTGGAAGACTGGGCATCAAAATGGCAGATGAAATTTAATGTGGACAAGTGCAAAGTTATGCACCTAGGGAAGAACAACCCAAACTATGGTTACACAATGCAAGGTTCCACATTAGGAACCACCACCCAGGAAAAAGATTTAGGCGTCATTGTGGATAAGATGTTAAAACCCTCGGCCCAGTGTGCAGCGGCAGCCAAGAGAGCAAATAGAATGCTAAGTATCATAAGGAAAGGAATGGAAAATAAAACAAAAGATATTATAATGCCTCTATATCGTTCCATGGTGAGACCGCACCTTGAATATTGTGTGCAATTCTGGTCACCGTATCTTAAAAAGGATATAGCGTTATTAGAAAAGGTTCAGAGAAGAGCCACCAAAATGGTAAAGGGGATGGAAGGATACTCCTATGAAGAAAGGCTAAAAGGTTTAGGGCTCCTTAACCTGGAAAAGAGACGGCTGAGGGGAGATATGATAGAAGTCTATAAATTAATGAACGGAGTGGAACGGGTAAACGTAGATCGATTGTTTACGTTATCAGAATATAGAAAGACTAGGGGACATGCAATGAAGCTACAGGGTAAACTATTTAAGACTAATAAAAGAAAATATTTTTTCACTCAACGTGTAATCAAACTCTGGAATTTGTTACCTGAGGATGTAGTAAAGGCTGTTAGTGTAGCTGGGTTTAAAAAAGGTTTGGATAAGTTCCTGGAGGAAAGGTCCATAAACCATTATTAAGAAGGGACCCAGGATATCAATGCTTGAACCAGTACAAGCATTGCGGAACCTGTGTCTTTTGGGGAAACTGCTAGTTACGAATGACCTAGATTGGCCACTGTTGGAAACAGGATACTGGGCTTGATGGACTTTGGTCTGACCCAGTATGGCATATCTTATGTTCTTATGTTCTAACTTTCCAGGAAAGGAATTTCAAGGAGGTAGTAGCTAAAGGTTCAAAGGGTGGCTTCATGAGCTGCCCCAGAACCAAATTCAGGTCCCATGCCACTGGAGGTGGCCTAATGGGAGGCTTAGTTAGAAGAAGGCCCCTCATAAATCTCGCTATGAGAGGATGAGAAGAAATAGGCTGACCATTTAGAGGCTTTAAAGAAGCTGAAATAACACTTAAATGGACTCTTACTGAGTTAGTCTTAAGTCCTGCATTAGATAAATGAAGGAGATATTCCAGTAATGATTCCAGAGGTATCGCAGAGGGGTGAAGACCCTTTTGCGAACACCATATGGAAAACCTTTTCCACTTGAAAGCATACGTACGTCTTGTGGAAGGTTTCCTGGAATCACAAAGGACATCCCTTACTTGTTGAGAAAGGTTAAGACCATGAAGGTCTAGGCTCTCAGCAACCAGGCCCTGAGATGCAGGGAGTGGGGATTGGGCTGCGACAACATCCCGTCCTCCTGAGACAGGAGATTTGGAGCAGATCCTAACTCTAGAGATGGAGCTTGAGAGAGATGCAAAAGCAGAGGGTACCACACCTGCTGAGGCCAATGTGGAGCTATGAGAATCATGCGGCCCTTGTCTCTCTGAAGCTTGAATAGGGTCTTGGGAATTAGGGGAATGGGTGGAAAGGCATATAGGAAGTCCTGACCCCAATGGAGGAAGAAAGAATCCCTGGCCTGAGATCCCTGAGCCAGAAATCTGGAACAGAACCGGGGAAGTTTGGCATTCAACAAACTTGCAAAGAGGTCTATGTCTGGAGTTCCCCAAATTTGAAACCTTTTTGCTACCTGGTCTGCATGGAGAGACCATTCGTGTGGAAGCAGAACTCAACTGAGTCTGTCTGCCCAAGAGTTTTGAATGCCTGGCAGATACACCGCAAGGAGATGAATCTGATGCTCTCTGGGGAGTGCCCATAGTTGCAAAGCTTCGTTGCAAAGCGACAGAGATCCTGTTCCCCCCTGCTTGTTCAGATAGAACATAGCTACTTGATTGTCCATCTGAATTAGGACTGTCTTGTAGCTGAGCTGGGTATGGAAAACTCGAAGAGCAAGGAAGATTGCTATGAGTTCTAGGAGATTGATATGTAAGTAGGTCTCCTGTGGAGACCACGTGTCTTGGGTAGAGAGATCTTGCAGATGAGCTCCCCAACCCACCTCAGAGGCGTCTGTTGTTAGAGTGACCTGGGGTAGGGGTTGCTGGAAAGGGGACCCCACCAACAGGTTTTGGGTTGACTGCCACCATTATAGGGACAAAATAAGGCGACTTGTGTTTGCTATTTTGTCTGATAGGCAGCCTGATGCTTGAGTCCACTGAGTGGATAGAGTCCATTGGGCTGCTCTCATATGGAGGCAAGCATAGGGAACTACGTGCACGGTAGATGCCATGTGGCCTAGTAGTTGTAACATTTCTCAAGCAGTGAGATGAGTTTTTAACACTGCCTGGGAGACTAGCTGCACAATGCGAAGGCAGCTAGCCTGTGGAAGATAGGCCCTTGCTTTTCTGGTATCCAGCAGAGCTCCTATGAACTCTAGAGATTAAGTGGGAGTTAGGCTGGATTTTGGGATGTTTATGACCAGGCCCAAATACTGGAGGATACGCATTGTGCAAGCTAGGGAAATTCTGGCCTCTGACTCTGATGGGATGGAATGAGCCAGTCGTCTAAGTAGGGGAAGACGAATATTCCTAGAGTGCGGAGAAATGCTGCCACTACAGCCATGCATTTCGTGAACACCTTTGGTGCAGAGGCCAGGCCAAAAGGAAGCACCCTGTGTTGGTAGTGCTTTCCTTGAAAAAGAAAATGAAGGAACCTTCGGTGAGTTGGATGGATGAGAACATGAGTGTATGCATCCTTGGGATCTAGATAACAAAGCTAATCCTGACTCTGAAGGTATGGCAGCAGAGTTCCCAGAGAAACCATCTTGAATTTCTCTTTGAACAGGAATTTGTTCATTTCTCTGAGATCTAAAATGGGTCTGTGTCCCCCTGTTTTCTTTGGAATAAGGAAATAAGGGGAGTAAAACCCTGTACCCTGTTGGGAAATGGGTACGTGTTCTATTGCCCCCTGGGCAAGAAGTAAATTGACCTCTTGACTCAACTGAGTGTTGAGAGACGTCTGAGAATTGAACTGTCTTACCACTGTAGGAGGGGGCATGTTGAAGAAATGAAGCTTGTACCCCTCCCTTACGATGGAAAGAGTCCATTCTTCTGCTGTTATCTGCCCCCACCTGGAGGCAAAATGACACAACCTTCCTGGAATGGTGGAAGGCTCTGGCCCGTTCAGGGCCAGGAAGGCCAAGTTCTCTAGATGGGAGTCAAAGCCCCTGTGGAGGCTGAGTCTGCTGGGCCGGTTGAGGCTTAACAGTCTTTGATTTCCTTTGCTTTGGGGGCTGCTGTCCCTTTTGGGTGGACTGACCTGCAGAATGCACCTGCTGGGTATAGGAGGGCTAAAACCTCTTCTTTTTAGAGAAGAACGGTTTCTTGTAGGATTTCCTCCTTGCAGGATCAGCTATAGCTTTGGATAGTCTATCCAGAGTGGTGTTATCAGCATCCAGCTCATTAGCTTTCTCTTGCCAATTTTTGCCAAAGAGATTTTCACCAGTACAAGGGATATTCCTCAACTTGTCCTGTACCCAGAGCTCTAAGTCAGATGCCTGGAGCCAGGCAATCCTGCGAGCCCCTATGGCAATGGCAGAGGTTCTGCTTATGCACTTAAAGCAGTCAAGAGTTGCACGATTAACAAACTTGGAAACATCCTGGGCATGTTTGACAAGTGTAAGGTAATCCTGCCTTTTATCATCAGGAAGGAGAGGGCTCATAAGCTCTAGATCTCCTGTGACCTCCTTAAGGAACATTCCCATATATAAGATGTAGGAACTAATCCTGGCAGAAAGCATAGAGGCCTGGAATGTTCGACGCCCAAAGGCATCACGAGTCCTACATTCACGTCCTGGAGGATTAGATGCATGTCTTATTGCACTTTTGATCCTTCTCATAGCTGACTCCACCACTATGGAGTGGTGAGGCAACTGAGTTTTTTGAAATCCAGGACAAGGAGGCCCTCGATACATGGTATCCAGCCTACGGGAATGAAGAGAGGTGGTAAGAGGTGTTTCCCACATTCTTAACATGAGATCATGCAAGATCTCATGAATAGGCAAAGTAGCCACTTCCTTGGGAGCTTTAGCATATTGTAAAATTTCCAACTCCTTTTCCCTGGGCTCTGTTTCAGGAGCCACTGTGATGGAAAGACCTCTAGCCACCTCCCTGATGAAATCCTGAAAGGATATATCCTCTGGAGGAGACATCCTACGTTTAGGAGAAGAAGGCTCCTCAGAGAGAAGTACTCCGGCATCGACAGAGCTGTCAGAATCCTCAGAGTCATCAGAGGATTCAAAATATTTTCTGTCCGTGTGCTCTTGTAAAGCACGATACCGGTACAGATCGAAGTCGGTACCGGAGGGGTCCAATACCGGCCTGTCGATACTGGAGGAAACAGCATGACTCGGTGTCGGTAACACAGCTGCTGATGTCGATGCTGTCGGTACCGGTACCGATATCGGTGCCGGAACCGGTGTCGATACCGGTTGAGTTGTCTGAAGCGGTCCCGAAGGCACCGATGCCGCAAGGAGAGCCGCCAGACTGCGCTCAATAGCCAGGAATCTCTGGTCAATTGACGCTGCCGATGCCTGGGTGTTGGTACCGGACGAATTTCCGGTACTCCAGAGCATGGCACCAGTAGTTCTGCTGAGGTTGGGCCCTCGAGAACATCCTGGAGACCCAATAGTGATTTGGAAGCCGAAGCCTCCCGCCGGGGCAATTTTGCCAGTACAAGTTCCTCAAGGGCAACGCCACAGGCATCTTGATACTTGGAAGGAGATCTACCCTTTGAGGACCGGCCAGATTTATGTTTGGTTACCTGAGATCCATGGGAGGAAGACGAAGACCTGGAAGACGTCGATGCCACGGATTCTGCATTGGAGGGAAAAAGGGTGCTGAGCTTAGCAGCTCAGTTCTGCCGACCCCTCTTCGACATCATCCAACAGGCAACACACTCCGAGATGGAGTGGTCAGGACCTAAACATTTAAGGCACCACTTGTGAGTGTCGGTGACGGAGATGGTACCGCCACTGCCACACTTTGAACACTTTTTGAAACCCAAAGCGTGTTTTTCCATGTTGAGGAAAACTTTGGGCCTAGTGCCCAAAATGGCACGTGGCGCCCGAGAGAAAAAAAGCTCGAAAAAAAAAACAGGAAAAAGATTAGAATTTTTTTTTTTTTAAAGAAAGAAAGAAAGAACTGGCGGTACCGATATAGCGTTGAGGAAGGTAGATGCTACCCTAAAAAGAATGAAAAATACAGGATAATTTCTGCGGTGACAGGAAAATGACCTGCTGTCTCCATGGAAAACGAAGAACTGGAGAGAGGCAGTTGGGAAAGGCGGGAAGGCAGCACACAGGCGCTGTGGGATGCTCCCAAAAGCTTTACATAAGAACATAAGATATGCCATACTGGGTCAGACCAAGGTCCATCAAGCCCAGTATCCTGTTTCCAACAGTGGCCAATCTAGGTCATACGTACCTAGCAGTTTCCCCAAAAGACACAGGTTCCGCAATGCTTGTACTGGATCAAGCATTGATATCCTGGGTCCCTTCTTAATAATGGTTTATGGACCTTTCCTCCAGGAACTTGTCCAAACCTTTTTTAAACTCAGCTACACTAACAGCCTTTACTACATCCTCAGGTAACAAATTCCAGAGTTTGATTACACATTGAGTGAAAAAATATTTTCTTTTATTAGTCTTAAATAGTTTACCCTGTAGCTTCATTGCATGTCCCCTAGTCTTTCTAATTGGACGCTGGGGAGCGTTCCCACGCAGACTCCGTCGGTACCGACGATAACCATATATGAAGACTACATTCCTGCTTGTTCCTGGAGATAGGCAGGAAAATGGCTGTAACCCTAGTGCTGGATAAAGGAGCATGAATGGAAGACAATCTGAAGGTGATGGATGGACGGACAGGTGGTAGTTGATAGACCTTTGCCATCTGATATTGTAGTCAGTAAGTGTGATATGGGCCACAGCTGAGGCCACACACTCTGCCCGTCTGATTGCCTGAATTGAAAGGAGCATGCATAAAATAGCTCACACTGAATAAATGCAAGTGTGCCTGGGGCTGGGCTGAACCCACACTCTTTTGGATGGTATTTGCACCAGCCCAAGAACAAAATGAACAGAAAAGAATCCATGGGCATTGAACCAGCCGTTTGGGGTGACCAAACACAGTGCATGAACAACTATGCTAATCCTGCAAGGCATATTCCATGGCAGGAATTACCAAGAAAGGGAACGTATGTATCTGCCTGCAATGTAGAAACAGGTTGATAGATCCACATCACCCCTGTAGGATGTGGCTGCACGTTCAATATATATGTGATGGAGGCCCAGACTGACACCCACAGTCAGGGTGCAGTCTCCCAAGCCTGCCCACTGTCTGGGTTATGCATCTATTGTGGTCACATTACCAACACTCTCCAATGGGCCACAGCTGAGGCAAAACACATTGCTTGCCTGATAGCCCGGATTGAAAAGAGCATCTATGAAATATTGCATAATGAATAGGTACAACGGTGCCTGATGATTTGCTGAACCAGCACCATTTTGGATGGTGTTTAGATCAGCCCAGAATAATATGAACAGAAAAGAACCCATGGCCATTGAACTGGCCCTCTGGGGTGTCCAAACACAGTGCATGAACAACTATGCTAAACCTGCAAGGAATATGCCATGGCAGGAATTACCAAGAAAGGGAACGTATGTATCCGCCTGCAATGTAGAAACAGGTTGATAGATCCACATCACCCCTGTAGGATGTGGCTGCGCGTTCAGTATATATGCGATGGAGGCCCAGACCGACACCCACAGTCAGGGTGCAGTCTCCCAAGCCTGTCCACTATCTCCAGGAACAAGCAGGAATAAGTCCTCACATATGGGTACGTCGGTACCGACAGAGCCTGCGCGGGAAAGCTCCCCAGCTTCCCAGAAGGAAAGCTTTTGGGGCCTTCCACTGCGCATGCGCGCTGCCTTCCCGCCTTCCTGACCAACTCTCCTCAGTTCTTCTTTTTCCGCGGAGCCAGCAGGTCGTGTTCCTGTCACCGCTGAAGAAGTTCTTATTTTAATTTGTTTCTTTGGCCGCGTATCTGCCTTCCCCGATTCCGGACCGGTACCGCCGGTCTTTTTTCTTTATTTCTTTAAAAAAAAAAAAAGTCTTATTTTTCCCCACTTGGTGTGTTTGTCCTGTGAGGCCTCTAGGCCTTCACAGAATTCTCCCTCATGGAGAAACCAGCCTCTGGTTTTAAAAAATGCACCAAATGTAGCGGTACTATTTCAGTCACAGACACCCATGAATGGTGTCTTAAATGTTTGGGGCCTGACCATTCCATTCCGGATTGCCCATCCTGTTCTTTGATGTCTAAACGTGGCTTACAAAACCGGGCAGCCAAGTTTCACATGCTGTTTTCTACAGATACTCCAGCATCGACATCTTCCAGGTCTTCCTCTCCTGATGGATCTCAGGTAACCAAACATTCCTCTGGCATGTCCTTAAAGGGCAAATCTCCCTCTAAGTATCGAGATGCCCCCGGGCTAGACCCTGAGGACCCTGCCCCAGCCAAACAACCCCGGCGGGAAGCTCCGGCTTCCAAAGCTCCTCCGATGGGGTTACAGGTTGACATCGATGGCTCGGCCTCGACCGATCACCTGTTAGACTGCTCTGGGGTACCGGCTCAATCTTCCGGTACCGACATCCAGACAGTCGTGGCGTCTATGGATCATACAGTTCAATCCATGCAGCAGGCCATACTGGCCTTTATTAGAGCTGCGACGCCCTCGGTACCGCAGCCAGCGGTACCGACTCCGGTTCCGGTACCACAACCGATACCGGTACCCAGGGCATCCACATCGACCAGGATACTGATTCCGGTTCCCGGTTCCGGGGTTTTTCCCGATACCGATCCGGTACCGGGTACCCCCGATGTGGATACCGGTCGATACGCTTATTGATCCCTGGAAGCAAATAGACGATACTTCGAGTCTTCTGATGATTCTGATTCATCAGATGACTCCGCTGAAGTATCTCTTACTCTTCCTGAAGAGCCCTCTTCTCCAAAGAGGAGAATGTCTCCTCCAGAGGATTTGTCCTTTCAAGACTTCATCATTGAAGTAGCTAAAGGCTTCTCTATTTCAGTGACCTCTGAAAAAGAACCTAGAGCAAAAAAATTAGATATTTTAGGATACTCTAAGGTTCCCAAAGAGGCAGTTACCTTGCCCATTCATGAAATTCTTCAAGAACACATGATGGACTTATGGGAGACTCCTCTCACCCTATCTCCACATTCTCGTCGCTTGGACACCATGTATCGTGTCCCTCCTTCTCCTGGTTTTCAAAAAACTCAGCTCCCTCACCACTCTATTGTGGTGCAGTCAGCTATGAAAAGGATAAAGAGTACCAAAAGACACTCTTCTACTCCTCCAGGAAGAGAATGTAGGACTTTGGATGCTTTTGGTAGAAAAATCTTCCAAGCAAGTATGCTTATTGCCAGAATCAATTCATACAGCCTCTATATGGGCATGTTTCTGAAGGAGATTGCATTGAAAATACGCCATTTTCTCCCCTTTATCCCAGAGGATTGAAAGGAGGAGTTCCTTCTTTTGCTAAAGCATACCCAAAATATTTCAAAGTTCTCCAACAGAGCAGCCTTTGACTCCTTTGAGGGTGCTAGCAGAGCCTCAAGTATTGCCATTGCGGCTCGCAGAATTGCTTGGCTCCAGGCCTCTGACCTAGAACCCTGGGTCCAGGATGGGTTGGGAAATCTGCCCTGTACAGGTGAGAATCTGTTTGGTAAAGAGTGGCAAATCAAAGCCACCCAAATGGATGCAGAAAATGCTGCTTTAGATAGACTTTCTAAGTCTACCTCTGCCCCTGTCAAGAAAAAAATCTTTCAAGAAGCCTTTCTATAAGAAGGCCAGATTTGCTACAAATACTGGCCAACAATCTTCTGCAGCTCGCTTTGCTCCTAAGCGTCAGCAGCCTAAACAGGCCAGGGCAAAACCTGCAGGGGCTGCTACAGCCCAGCAGTCCCAACCCCCTCAGGGTTTTTGACTTAACACTAGAGAACTTAACCTTTCTGGCTCTAAAACATCCAGAGCCTCTCACCATTCCAGGAAGGCTAACTCATTTTGCGCCCAGATGGGAGCAAATCACATCAGAACAGTGGACCCTCTCTATCATCAGAGAGGGCTACAAACTCCATTTCTCCAGCCTTCCTCCCCATACCATGGTGAGATGTTTCAATTCTCCCCCATCTCTCCTAGACCTGTTGGGTCAGGAGGTGACCACTCTTCTCGCCCAAAGGGCAATAGAAGAGGTTCCTCTTCTTCAACAGGGGTCAGGGTTTTACTCCTCTTATTTTCTCATTCCCAAGAAAACAGGGGGGTACAGACCCATTCTAGATCTGAGAGAATTGAACAAATTTCTATGCAAGGAGAAATTCAAGATGCTTTCTCTAGGTACTCTCCTTCCATACCTACAGAGTCAGGATTGGCTTTGTTCTCTAGATCTCAAGGATGCGTACACACATATACTCATCCATCCATCCCACAAAAAATTCCTACGGTTTCTGTTCCAGGGAAAACATTTCCAATACAGAGTACTTCCCTTCGGTCTAGCCTCTGCTCCAAGAGTATTTACCAAATGCATGGCAATAGTGGCTGCATTTCTACGCGCCCTGGGAATTTTTGTCTTCCCATACCTGGATGACTGGCTCATCCGAGCTCCATCTCAGTCCGAGGCTCAGACTTCCCTGGATCGCACCAGATGCATCCTGCAGTATCTGGGACTTGTGATCAATCTGCCAAAGTCTCAACTCACCCCTATTCAGTCCCTGGAATTCATAGGGGCCTGGTTGGATACCACCACTGCAAGGGCCTATCTTCCTCAGGCCCGTTGCCAACGTCTAGTGCACTTGGCCTCCCAGACTCAGTCCAGAAGCCACTTGACTGCCAGGGAGATGCTACAACTATTAGGCCACATGGCCTCCACAGTACATGTGGTGCCTTATGCTCGCCTACATATGAGAGCAGCTCAATGGACTTTGTCCACCCAGTGGACTCAAGCATCAGGAGCTCTCTCAGACCAAATAGCAAACTCCAAACGTCTCTTTTGGTCTCTCCAGTGGTGGATGTTCACTCAAAATCTGTTGTTGGGGGCCCCCTTTCAACCATTGTTGCCCCAAGCAACCCTCACAACAGATGCCTCCCAAACAGGTTGGGGAGCTCATCTTCAAGATCTCTCCACTCAGGGCACTTGGTCTCCACAGGAGACCACCCTTCATATCAACCACTTGGAACTTCGAGCAATCTTTCTAGCTCTCAGAGTTTTTCATACCCTCCTCAGCAACATGACAGTCCTTATTCATACGGACAATCAAGTAGCCATGTTTTACATAAACAAACAAGGAGGGACTGGCTCTCTGTCGCTTTGCAACGAAGCTCTAAGATTATGGGCCTTCGCCAGAGAGCATCAAATCCATCTCCTGGCAGTATATCTTCCAGGAATCCAAAACTCTTGGGCAGACAGACTCAGTCGAGTTCTGTTTCCACACGAATGGTCCCTGCACATGGATCAGGTACTCAGAATCTTCCAGAAATGGGGAACCCCAGACATAGACCTCTTTGCAAGTCCGTGGAGTGCCAAACTTCCCCGGTTCTGTTCCAGAATTCCGTGTCAGGGAGTGCAGGCCAAGGATGCCTTCCTCCTTCATTGGGGTCGGGGCTTCCTATATGCCTTTCCACCCATTCCTTTGATTCCCAAGACTCTGTTCAAACTCCAAAGGGATCAAGGGTCCATGATCCTCATAGCTCCACGCTGGCCACGCCAAGTGTGGTACCCTCTACTTCTGCATCTCTCCCAAGCCCCCTCTCTGGACTTGGGAGCAGCTCCAGACCTTCTGTCTCAAGAGGAGGGGACTTTGTGGCACCCAAACCCCAAGTCCCTTCACCTCAGAGCTTGGTTACTGAAGGCCTAGACCTTCAACACTTCAATCTTTCGCAGCAAGTGAAGGATATCCTCCATGCTTCTAGGAAACCTTCTACTAGGCGTTCTTACGCTTTTAAATGGAAAAGATTTTCCATTTGGTGTGCTCAAAAGGGTCTTAACCCTCTAGCACTCCCTTTGAATTCTCTTTTGGAATATCTCCTGCATCTCTCCAATGCAGGACTCAAAACGAATTCAGTAAGAGTCCATTTGAGTGCTATTGCAGCATCCCTTAAGCCCATCAATGGACAACCTGTTTCCTCTCATCCTCTTATTGCAAGATTCATGAGAGGCCTAACCTTAACTAAACCTCCCATTCGACCTCCTCCGGTGGCATGGGACTTAAACTTGGTTCTTGGTCAGCTTATGAAGCCACCCTTTGAACCCTTAGCCACTAGCTCCTTGAAATTTCTTTCCTGGAAGGTTATTTTTCTTATTGCAGTCACCTCAGCTCGCCGTATCAGTGAACTGCAAGCTCTAGTGGCTAATCCACCTTATACAAGGTTCCATCATGATAAGGTGGTCCTTAGGACCAATCCCCACTTTATGCCTAAAGTGGTCTCCCCTTTTCATCTTAATCAAGAGGTATATTTACCTGTCTTTTTTCCAGCTCCTCATGCATCCAGTGCAGAGAGGAACCTTCATACTCTAGATTGTAAAAGAGCTCTTGCCTTTTACCTCCACAGGACACAGCAACATCGAAAGTCTTCTCAGCTTTTTGTTGCTTTTGATCCTTCTCATTTCGGACTTCCAGTCTCTAAAAGAACACTCTCCAATTGGATTGCTCAGTGTATCTCTTTTGCTTACCAGAGTAAGAACCTTTCTCTGGAGGGCCATGTCACCACTCACAATGTGAGGGCCATGGCCACCTCTATGGCTCATCTAAACTCTGTGTCCATTGACCAGATCTGTCGAGCAGCCACCTGGGCCTCGGTTCATACCTTTACAGCTCATTACTGTTTGGACAAGGACTCCCGCCGGGATGCCTTGTTTGGTCAGGCTGTCCTCAGACACCTGTTTCATTCTTGAACAACTCCAGCCCACCTTCCCTGAATGGATGCCTGAGATCCATAGGAAGATGAGGAACCTTTCAGGGTCTCATACCCTTGAGGGGATCTCCCGGGCATCTTAGCTAGGGAGTCCCCATATGTGAGGACTTATTCCTGCTTGTTCCTGGAGATAGCACAGTTACTTACCTGTAACAGGTGATCTCTGGGAACAGCAGGAATTAGTCCCCACAACCCACCCACCTCCCCTAGGAGTTGTATCTCTCTCTCTTTCCTTTCCTCTCTATTGTCTCAGCTTTAAACTCGAACTGAGGAGAGTTGGTCAGGAAGACGGGAAGGCAGCGCGCATGCGCAGTGGGAGGCCCCAAAAGCTTTCCTTCTGGGAAGCTGGGGAGCTTTCCCGTGCAGGCTCCGTCGGTACCGACGTACCCATATGTGAGGACTAATTCCTGCTGTTCCCAGAGATCACCTGTTACAGGTAAGTAACTGTGCTGTCTGGGTTATTCATCTGCTGTGGTCACATTACTAACACTCTCCAATTGGCCCCAGCTGAGGGCAGACACTCTGTCTATCTGATAGCCTAGATTGAGAAGAGCATGCATAATGTAGTTCACACTGAATAGATCTTTATCTTTATCTTTATTATAAAACTTTTTATACCGCCTGAACCAAAAAGGCATACAGCGGTGTACAATAAAACAAAGGCCACTGATGAAACAGAAAGGAATGCCAATTATTCATAAGAGAGACAGCAAAGAATAGAATAAGGAAATTAGACAAAAGAGATCAGTCAACTGTGGGCAGGAAGGGAGGAAATATCAAAAGCAGTACAAAAGAGGTGAGTTTTGAGAGAAGCTTTGAAAGTACTAAAAGATGACTCCAGACGTAGAGCCGTGGGGAGAGAGTTCCAAAGATGGGGGCCAAGGAAGAAAAAAAAGCAGAGGAGCGCGTTGATTCAAGATGAGCCCTGGAAGGAGGTGGAAGAAAAAGACGGTTAGCGTGAATCGACCGAAGTGTTCTGGAGGGACAATGAAAGTGCACCAGGTCAGAGAGATAAAGAGGAACACCAGTGTACAAAGCCCTGTGAACGAAAATCAAAACCTTATATTGAATGCGGAAAGGGATAGGCAGCCAGTGTAAACGGATAAGAAGAGGAGTGATATGAGCTGAGCGAGAGGAGTTGGGGCTATGTCTGGGGCTATGCTGAACCTGCACGCCTTTTGGATGGTATTTGCACTAGCCCAGAACAAAATGAATAGAAAACAGCCTGTGGGAATTGAACCGGCCTTACTAGTGTGTGCAAACACAGTGCTTGAACCACTATGCCAACTTTGCACAGCAACTGCAATGGGAATACTTACCAATAAAGGGAATGTATGTATGTATGTATTTGCCTGCAATGTATCAGCAGGTTCACACTTCAATCTCACCGGGCTGTGATTGACCTGTATGTTGTGCGCATATCTGTCATGGTTTAAAGTATCTGAGGTCATGGTTTGGGTATCAGACATGACTCATGTTAAATGCATGTGTCAGACATCTGCTGCCCTCACACCAACAACCCTGTGCAATCTCCCAAACCTCACCCAAAACTGAAATGGCCACAAATGCATGTCTCTGCCCTCTGTATATTAAGAAAGAGATCATGGGAAATGACCTTTGTTGGCAGGTACATACAGATGCATATAAACAACTGTAATTTCCACTGAGTGGTGCTGTGTACAAGGACAGTGCAGGAACTCTGATGCAACGTCCTAAAATGATTAACTGTGGAAAATCAGCAAACATTGCAACAGCACGTGTCTACCTGCAATGTGTGTACATATAGGCACTTCCCCATGTCAGCAGTTGATGGGCTGGTGTGTAGTCAAGATATGGGAAGGACACATTCATTGCTATGTCCACAGCTCATCCCCAGGACAGATCTCGAGTAGGAGCTGGATTATGTGTATTGTGCTATATGCCTCTCATTGCAGTCCTACAGTCTGCAGGCCTGATTGTCATGAGTGTGTGTGTAAACAGTATGTGGTTTATTATGAGACACCAACACTCATTACCCATGGCATGCACTATATCACATCCCTGCCTATTAGTGTAACCATGACAATCCAGCACATGCATACCCTGCAACAACAATGGAGATATATGGAGAGCTTCAGATGTGGTTGGGATGGTGTGTGTACAAGGAGGCACAAGTGGGGGCTGTTTGTCACTCGTCAACCTGGATGTCCAGTGCTGAATATGGCATAGGCCATCTATGTCCTTGATAGGCCTCTCAGATGGGGGTATTACGCTACCAACAAGTTGCCCCAAGTCAACCTAGCTGTAGCGTACTATCTGTGGACAACTTGAAAACAAGACAGGAAGGGATGCAGGAGCTGACATGTAGCTGAACCTTGGCTATGGGCTGCCATAATGTGGTATGCCAATAACAATGTTGTTTTCTGGGCTGGAATCTAAGCCCCATAATGAAGCTGCACAGACATGGAGACACAACCCCATGAAATATCCTTTGTCATTGTGGGCCCTGCTGCATCAGCTGTGAATCTGCTTGCTGTGAACATCATGAAAATCGTGCCATGGAATGCATGTTGAGTCTGTAAGGCCTCATTCTGTACATGTTCACAAAACGTACACCTGTTGTATCACTATTGCATCTTTTGCAGTATGTTCTGATGAAAAGCAACTGTACAGGTTCTGGATGAGTAGCATGCACTGAGTCACTATGTGTGTTTCAAACACAAAGTGAGAGCAACATGAACAACAAATATCTGCAGTGATGTTGGTAAGCAAACATGTAGATAATGCTTCCATTGCCCTCGTGACATATGACATATTACTCAACAGTCTATAAGAACATAAGATATGCCATACTGGATCAGGCCAAGGTCCATCAAGCCCAGTATCCTATTCCCAACAGTGGCCAATCTAGGTCATACGTAACTAGCAGTTTTCCCAAAAGACACAGGTTCCACAATGCTTGCATTGGGTCAAGCATTGATATCCTGGGTCCCTTTTTAATAATGGTTTATGGACCTTTCCTCCAGGAACTTATCCAAACCTTTTTTAAACCCAGCTATACTAATAGCCTTTACTACATTCTCTGGTAACAAATTCCAGATTTTGATTACACGTTGAGTGAAAAAATATTTTCTCTTATTTGTCTTAATAGTTTACCCTGTAGCTTCATTGCATGTCCCCTAGTCTTTCTATATTTTGAAAATGTAAACAATCGATCTACGTTTACCTGTTCCACTCCATTCATTAATTTATAGACTTCTATCATATCTCCCCTCAGCCATCTCTTTTCCAGGTTTTTTTTTTTTTTTAGTGCCCTCAAGTCAGTGTTGACTCATAGCAACCCAGCTACCTCTGGGTTTTCTTGGCAATGTATCACTGGAAGTAGATTGCCAGCCTTTTCTTCTGAGGCAATGGAGGGTAAAGTGACTTGCCCAAAATCACAAGGAGTGCCAGTGGGAACTGAACCCTTGATCTTTGGGGTACTAGGCAGTTGCTCTAACCACTAGGCTACTCCTCCACTCTATTCCAGACTGAAGAGCCCTAACCTTTTTAGCCTCTCCTCATAGGAGTAGCCTTCCATCCCCTTTACCATTTTGATGGCTTTTCTCTGTACCTTTTCTAATAATGCTATATCCTTTTTAAGATACGGTAACCAGAATTGCACACAATATTCAAGGTGTGCTCGCACCATGGAACGATACAGAGGCATTATAATATCCTTTGCTTTATTTTCCATTCCTTTCCTTATGATACCTAGCATTCTATTTGCTCTCTTGGCCGCCGCTGCACACTGGGTGGAGGGTTTTAACATGCTATCCACGATGACGCTTAAAACGTTTGCCTGGGTGGTGGTTCCCAATGTGGAACTTTGCATCGTGTAACCATAGTTTGGGTTGTTCTTTCCTAGGTGCATAACTTTGCACTTGTCCACATTAAATTTCGTCTGCCATTTGGATGCCCAGTCTTCCAATTTATCAAGATACTCTTGCAATTTTCCACAGTCCTCTTGGGTTTTAACAAATTAAATAGTTTTGTGTCAGCAAATTTGATAACCTCACTCGTTATTCCCTTTTCCAGGTCATTTATGAATATGTAGAAAAGCAGCGGACCCAGCACAGATCCCTAGGGTACTCCACTATTCACCTTTTTCCATTGGGAAAATTGGCCATTTAGCCCTACTCTCTGCTTTCTAGCTTTTAACCATTTCCTAATCCACAATAGTACACTGCCTCCTATCCCATGACTCTTTAGCTTTGCCAAAAGTCTCTGATGAGGGACCTTATCAAAGGCTTTCTGAAAGTCCAGATACACTATATCAACCAACTCACCTTTGTCCACCTGTTTATTCACACCTTCAAAAAAACATAACAGATTAGTAAGACAAGATCTTCTTTGTCTAAAGCCATGTTGGCTGTCTCCCATTAGGCCATGACTATCTACATGCTGAGTAATTTTGTTCTTTATGATGGTTTCTACCATTTTTCCTGGTACTGACAGACATCAGGCTCACCTGTCTGTAGTTTCCTGATCACCCCTGGAACCCTTTTTAAAAATTGGAGTTACATTGGCGATCCTCCAGTCTTCAGGTATTACAGATGATTTTAATGAAAGTTCACAGATTACTAATAGCAGGTCTGTAATCTCATATTTCAGTTCTTTCAACACCCTTGGATGTATACCATCCAGTCCAGGTGATTTGCTACTCTTCAGTTTATCAAATAGTTGTAATACATCTTCCCGGTGTAGCGATATTTCTTTCAATTCCTCCACAATATCACCTTTAAGTACCACTTCAGTCATGGGTAACATCCCTACATCTTTCTCAGTAAAGACCGAAGCAAAGAATTCATTCAGTCTCTCCGCTATAGCCTTGTCCCTTATTACTGCCCCTTTTACCCCTCTATCATCTAATGGTCCAATTGATTCTCTCACAGGTTTTTTGCTACGAATGTACTTGAAAAAGTCTTTATTATGAGTTTTTGCTTCCGTAGCAAGTTTCTTTTCAAATTCTCGCTTTGCCTGCCTTATCAATGCCTTGCATTTAACTTGCCAGTGCTTGTGCTGTTTCCAGTTTTCGTCATTTGGCTCTTTTTTCCATTTCCTGAAAGATGCTTTTTTGGCAACAACAACCTCTCTGACGTCACTTTTAAACCATGCTGACAGCTTTTTGGACTTCCTTCCACTTTTCTTAAAGCGTGGAATACAGCTGGTCTGGGCTTTCAAGCTAGTATCTTTAAAAACCCAAGCTTGATATAAGTCTTTAACCTTTGCAACTGCTCCTTTTAGTTTTTTCTTAACTATGTTCCTCATTTTATCATAGTCTCCCTTTCGAAAGTTTAAAGGTAGTACTATGGATTTCCTTACTATCCCTCCTCCACTAATTAAATCAAACACGATCATGCTATGATCACTATTGCCAAGTGGCCCCAACACCCTTATCTCTTGCACCAGATCTGGTGTTCCACTAAGGACTAGGTCTAATATGGCTTCCCCTCTGGTCGGTTCATGAACCAGGTGCTCCAAGAAGCAGTCATTTATTTCATCTAGAAACTTTAGCTCCCTAGCATATCCTGCCGTGACACTGACCCAGTCGATACCGGGGTAAGTGAAATCACCCATTATTATTACTGTGCTGTAACATTTGTTAGCTTCCTTGATTTCTTTGAGCATTTCATCATCCATTTGTTCATTCTGGCCTGGTGGTCGATAGTACACCCCCACTGCCATCGCCTTCCCCTTTTTACATGGAATTTCAATCCATAGAGATTCTACAGCAAATTTTGTTTCCTGCAAAACTTTAATCCTTTCTGACTCAATGCACTCTCTAACATAGAGCACAACCCCTCCACCAATTTGATCAGCTCTATCATTACGATATAGTTTGTTCCCAGGTATCACAGTGTCCCACTGGTTGTCCTCCTTCCACCATGTCTCTGAGATTCCAATCATATCTAACCTCTCATTTAGTGCTATATATTCTAACTCTCCCATCTTAATTTTTAGACTTCTAGCATTTGCATACAAGCATTTTAGAGACTATTTTATTCATATTAATTTGGCTATTGGTAGGTATGCGTAATTTGGAATCTTTAAGCTTTGTCTGCTCCATACTCAAGGGCATTTGGGATACTTTACTCTTTTTTGGAACCTCTCTGCTTTTGGTAGTATCATTCAAGGATACATTCTTCCGAACCATGCACTCTTGGGCGACTGTCGGCTTTCCCCTATTATCTAGTTTAAAAGCTGCTCTATCTCCTTTTTAAAGGTTAATGCCAGCAGCCTGGTTCCATCCCGGTTAAGGTGAAGCTCATCCCTTCGGAAGAGCCCCTCCTTTCCCTATTGTATGGGTAAAGCTAATGCATGAAGACATGCAGTGGCTATGTGTACCAGAGGTGCTGCTGTCAATCCCTCATGTGTCACAGTAGGTACAGATAATGTGCAAGAAAGAGGACGCCCTGCTAAATTTGAGCATAACGTACACCTGTCATCTATGCCTCAGACACTGTGTTACTTAGCTGGCAACATTTACATTTTAGTAAAGTATGTCTGAGTGAACCACAGTTCAGATATCAGTATTTAAGGTGTATGATGTGTGCAGATATATGAGCCTCATAGCTACCTCTGAGAAATGACCAGATATTTGTTCAATTCTCTGAGGTCTAGAATGGGTTTTGTATCCTCCTGTTTTCTTTGGAATAAGAAAATAGGGGGAGTAGAACCCTGTACCCTATTGAAGAATGGGCACCTCCTCTATTGCTCCTTGAGCAAGGAGTGTTGAGACCTCTCGATCTAGTGGATTGTAGAGGTTTGGGAATTGAACTGTCTTACAATTGTAGGAGGCGGCATACTGTGAAAATGAAGCTTGTACTCCTCTCTCACAATGGACAGAGTCCAATTTTCTGCTGTTATTTGTGCCATCTGTTGGCAAAAGGACACAACCTGCCTGGAATGTTTAGGGGTTCTGGACCTTCCAGAGGCAGGAAGGGTAAGTTCTCTATGAAGGAGTCAAAGCCCTTGAGGGGGCTGGGCCTGTGGAGCTCTTTGAGCTCTAAGGCCTTTTGGCTTCTTTTGTCTGGATTGTTGTTGTTGGCCTTTCTGGGCAACTTGACCCTGAGCTTGCCCTTGCTGGGTATAGGATGGATAAAACTTCCTCTTTTTGCTGAAAAAGGGTTTTTTATAGGGTTTCTTTTTGGCTGGAGTGGCTGTAGATTTTGACAATCTATCTAAAGTGATATTGTCAGCATCTATCTCATTAGCCTTTTCCTGCCAATTCTTGCCAATCCGATGTGCACCAATGGTAATAGCAGAGGTTCTGCTAATGCAATCAAAGCAGTCAAAGGCTGCATGATTTACATACTTGGAGACGTTTTGAGCATGCTTGACAAGAGTAAGGAAGTCTTGTCATTTGTCATCAGGAAGAAGGGGGCTCATAAGCTCCAAATCTCCTGTGACCTCTTTGAGGAACATTCCCATATATAAAATATATGAGCTGATTCTAGCTGAAAGCATGTAAGCTTGAAATGTTTGACGCCCAAAAGCATCAAGAGTCCTGCATTCACGACCTGGAGGATTAGATGCATGTCTTTTTGCACTTTTCATCCTACGCATGGCTGACTCCACTACCATTGAATGGTGTGGCAGCTGAGTCTTTTGAAAACGAGGACATGGTGGATAGATGGTATTGAGTCTCCTAGAATGAGGAGATGTGGTCAAAGGTGTCTCCCACATTCTAAGCATCAAATCATAAAGAATTTCATGAATGGGTAGAGTGGCTGCCTCCTTGGGAGCTTTAGGGTATTGGAGAATTTCATTGGGTAGATAACATGAGGAGGGATCTAGCTAAGCTTGAAGAATGGTCTAGAATTTGGCAGCTGGGATTTAATGTTAAAAAATGTAAGGTCATGCATTTGGCCTGCAGCAATCCAAGGGAGCAATATAGTATAGGGGGTGAAGTACTTTTGTCCACTAAAGAAGAGCGGGACCTAGGTGTGGTTGTGTCTGATGATCTTAAAGTAGCTAAACAGGTAGAAAAGGCGAACGCAAAAGCTAGAAGGATGCTTGGGTGCATACGGAGAGGAATGGCTAGCAGAAAAAAGGAGATGATAATGCCTCTGTATAAGTCTTTGGTGCGACCTCATTTGGAGTATAGTGTGCAATTCTGGAGACCGCACCTTCAAAAGGATGTGAACAGGATGGAGTCGGTGCAGAGGGTGGCTACTAAAATGATTAGTGGTCTTCATTATAAAGCATATGAGGACAGACTGAAGGATCTTAATATGTACACCTTAGAGGAAAGGCGGGATAGAGGTGATATGTTTGAGATGTTTAAATACCTCCGTGGCATAAATGTTCAGGGAGAGAGCCTCTTTCAATTGAAAGCAAGTTCTGCTACAAGGGGACATGGGATGAGGGTGAAGGGAGATAGATTCAGGAGTGATATGCGGAAATATTTCTTTATGGAAAGAGTAGTGGATCCGTGGAATAATCTCCCAGTGCAGGTGGTAGAGATGAGGACAGTAACTGAATTCAAAAAAGCATGGGACAAACACAGAGGATCTCTAAAGGTAAAAAGGGGACTGTTGTAGTTGTTATGGAAGGACAGACTAGATAGGCCATGTGGTCTTTTTCTGTCGTCATATGTCTATGTTTCTATGTTTCTAATTCCTTTGCTCTAGTTCTTTTTCAGGAGCTACCGTGATTGAAAGACCTCAGGCCACATCATGAATAAAATCCTGAAAAGACATGTCTTCCAGAGGAGACATTCTGCATTGGGGAGAAGAGAAGTCTTCCTGGAGAAACACTCTGGTACCGGCAGAATTATCAGGGTCATTGGAATCGGAAGATTCAAAGTATCTCTGATACTGACGCTCATGCAAAGCACGGTCTCGGTATCGATCGAAGTCGGTACCGAGTTGGTCCGGAACCGATCTGTCGATGCCAGAAAAAGTTGGCATGGGAAGAATTCCCACCGGGGCTGGTACCGTCGATGCTGGTACCAGTATCTGTACCGGTGCTGGTACCGGCATCGATACCGGTGTCAGTACCGGTGCCACTTGAACCGCCGGTGTCAACGGTACTGCAGCTGTAAAGACAGCTGCAAGACTGCATTCGATAGCGAGGAATCTCTGGTCTATCGACGCTGCCGATGCCTGGGTATCAGTACCGGTAAAAGCGGCCGGAACCCCTGAGCATGGCACCAGTAGTTCTGCCGAGGTCGAAGCCTCGAGAACATCCTGGAACCCCATTGATGCTTTGGAGGCCAAAGCCTCCCGCCGGGGCTGATTTTCCGTTGTAGTTTCCTCAAGGGCAATGCCAATGGCCTCTCGATGCTTTGAAGGAGAGCTACCCTTTGAGGACCGGCTCTTATGTTTAGTTACCTAAGATCCATGGGAGGAAGACGAGGCTCTTGAAGACGTCGATTCAATGGACCTGGCATCCGAAGAAAAGAGGGTACCCAGTTTTGCAGCTCGGATCTGTCTTCCTCTTTAAGTCATCCCCATAAAAGAAAGACACTCAGATGTAGAATGGTCAGGGCCTAAACATTTCAGACACCAGTCATGGGTGTTGGTGATGAAGATGGTACCGCCACACTTAGTACATTTTTTAAAACCACTAGCTAGTTTTTCCATCTTTTAGGAAAAATGGGGCCTAATGCCCAAAATGGTGCCTAGCACCAAAACGAAAATGTTTCTGAAGAGAAACAGTTAAGGTGTCGTGCGGAGTCAGACGCGACCACAAAAAAGCACGTTTAAAGAAGAAATTTTCTGCGGTGACAGGATATGTGACCTGCGGCTCTGTGGAAAATGAAGAACTGAAGAGGGACCGTTGGAAAGGTGGGAAGGCAGCGCGCATGTGCTGAGGGATGCTCCCAAAAGCGTTCCTATTGGATGCTGGGGAGCGTTCCCGCACAGGCTCCATCGGTACCGACGATACCCATATGTGAAGACTACATTCCTGCTTGTTCCTGGAGATAAAGTAGAACATTTTCCACAAGGAACACAATGCATGACACGATCACATCAGTCACAGGGAGGCATCTGAAATTTAGCATTATTGCTGCTGTGATACCTAAAGGGCCAATCAAACCTCACACCAGGAACAAATAGTAAAAATAAGCCTGAACAGTGTATCTGTACGATGTGACTCACACTCCACACACACTGCAATTACAACATATGTGCACTTGGTACCATGTCCCTTGTCTGGTTCAAAGATGTGGCTACTAGGAGCAATGTAATGAGCCTATCCAAGGCCGCAGTCATGTTGGCTGTTTGAACAATGGTAAGAAAATGATAAATACAATGTGCTACATTCCCATTCTTCACACATGCGTACACTCAATATCATAGTTGGGAATGTCAGCAACACTATGCTGTCCAATTAACAACTGCTGAAATCAAGATGGCCATCAGCCATGTCAAATGTTGTCCTGTGCCCTCAGTTTATGCAGGGAAATTGACACAACAGCATCAGCAAAGAAGAGAGTTGTTTGTGGAACATATGCAGGTTTGTGATGTAAAATGCATACTTCTGATTCCACTGTGTATAATGCACCAGTCCCAAATCACTGCCATGTTGTCATGTGTATGGAGCTGTACCACTGTTGGCTGCATGTAGATTTCTTGGCCCAATTAGGTACCTCACCACACCAGCAGTAGTGATTTACAGAATCTGTTAGGCAGACTTTCACAAACACAGCAGACACACATATGGTAGGTTGTAGACCTGAAACACACAGAATAGTATGCACATTTGTACACATATGCATTTCCTCATAAAGGCAGTACTTACATGAGACGAGCTGCTCGATTAGATGTTGCTGGATCACTGTGCCCACACATGTGTATCCACGGCCACGTACAGGAGGGCACACAGGATCATCTTCCTGATACGGATTAATGTTGACTGGGATATTATACCTGAGAGCAATGTTGTGCAGGATGCAGCAGGCCAGAATTATCTGTGCCACAGTTATGGGTCGGTATTGTAAGGCCCTGCCGTTCTAATCCAGACACCTGAAGCGACTCTTTAACATGCCAAAGGTGTGGTCGATGACAGAGCGGGTGGAGGGCTGGGCCTCACTGTACCTCATCTCTGCAGGTGACCATGGAAAATGCACAGGGGTCAGCAACCAGGCCTGACACCCATATCCAGCATCACCTGCAGAAAGAAAATGTGAGAATGTCTGGATGTACATGCCTATACCTCTCCATTGCAGCCTGCCCTTCCCCTTCACTCACTCACTCACACACACACACTCACTCACTCAATCACTCACACACACACACAAAAATAATGTTGTTATAACATCTAACATATACAATTTTGCAATAAACACACATCATCTTTGGAGGGCATGTATCCCTTAGCCTCAGGATCTCAGACAGTGATCTTCTGTCAATATGCTTCCACAAACATCCATGCCCATGTCAAACACATTAAAAACCTGCCATATCCAAAATGCAGTACCACCAGTTATGGAGGACTGAACTCTATCTAGCACAACACATCTCTGCAAATATTAAAGCCACACATCTCTAAAAACAAAAACACATCACCTACTGATGAAAGAGAACAAGTGCCAATGTCACATTAACAACATGAGTAGCCCACCTCAGCTGTGTTAGACAAGCTAATCATAGTCTATCAGCAAACCAATAAGCAGGGATCAGAATGTGCAAACTGAAAGACAACAATTAAACTGGTTACCCAAAAACAACATCAGAAATGTACAGCAACACTGGGATGAGAACAATGTTAGGTAAGTGACTTGGGCAGTAGACCAAAAGCAAGGAAGTGAACGGTGCACATACACCAAACCAGACAAAGTGGAGCCAAACAACATTTAGACAAGAGGTATGCTTTAACTTTTACGTTTTGGAAATGTGAGCAGTCATGTGAATTGGTCCAGTCACCTTCATCTGGTGTCAGCATGTCGTCTGCCAGCTCACCATAGTCTGCTGTCTGTTTGTTCTCTCATCTCACATCTAGTTTACTGCCACTCTCCCTCTACATCTGTTACAACATAGTCAACCATCCCCTTTGGTCTTTACTGCACAGTTTCCTCTAATCCCTGTGTTGGCCACTCAGATGTTACCCTACCATCCACAGTCTGCACCTACTCTCCAAATACATAGACAATCATAGAGCCCTACCCGACCCCAACCAAATAATGTTTGCCCTCTGTGTGTTCACACTTCCCTCACCCCATCACAATCTAGCCCTCTCCCAACATCAGCTCCCAACACCTTCCGGGTCTACCTAGCATCCACCACCTACAACCCCTATCCTGGAAGCCCCCATCCACAGACAATCCCAGTCCCAGCCTCCCCCATTCTACCCTTGAGGGAGCTGTGCATGTCAGATTAGCTGTAAAGGCAGCCTGCCAGGCCACACCTCATTTGTGTACAGCTACTGAGCTACAGTGTTGTTGTTCAGGAATGCAGCAGCACAGTTCCAATGTGGGGCAGAGGTGCACTGTGCGTTGGGAGACACAAAATGGCCATAACCCCATCATGCCAGTGCCCTACACATGCATACATCTATCTGATGGAGGGAATATTGGTGCAATTAAGAACATAAGATGGAGTGGAGGAGTAGCCTAGTGGTTGGGGCAAGGTACTTCAGGCCGGAAGGTCGGGGGTTCAAATCCCACTAGAGGACAGCAACCTTGGGCCGGAAGGACTGGGGTTTGTAGTCCCACAGGTGCTCCTTGTGGTCTTGGGCAAGCCACTTAACCCTCCATAGCCCATGTTCCCTGTAAAATAGTTATCTCCAAGTTATAATACCCTGTTCAAGGTAATTTCAGTTTGTTCAATGTAAACCACACTGATGCAGAATAGCGCGGTATATAAGAGAAAATAAATAAATAAATAAGATATGCCATAATGCAGCGTTTTTCAATCACTGTGCCGCGGCACACTAGTGTGCCGTGAGATATTGTCTGGTGTGCCGTGGGAAAAATTCCAATTTCATCCGTAACATGTGGCCTCGGCTCACAAATTAGGGTTGCCAACCGGCCGGTTTTCAGCCGGCCTGGCCGGTTTTTCCATGGCCAGGCCGGCTGCCGGCACAGTTGTAAAACCGGCCATTGAAAAGCCGGTTTTTTGCTCTGGCCGCAAGATCGGGAGCGGCCAGAGCAAAAAAACCGGCTTTTGTGACGAAGTCCGCGGCGCGAACGCGATCGCGATTCCCTATAGCAGTGCAGCTGCTGGTTCTGCTTTGTACAGAGCAGCGGCTGCACTACACTTACATTGAAAAGTAAAGAGAAACTGTGTCAGGAGCCCTCCGATCATGCAGAGCCCGAGGAAGTGATGTCATGGGGGCGGGCTCCTCACAGGCTGTCTTTCCTTTTCAAATTAACTTTAGCTGCAATAAAGTTAATTTGAAAAGGAAAGACAACCTGTGAGGAGCCCACCCCCATGACATCACTTCCTCGGGCTCTGCGATGACCGGAGGGCTCCTGACACAGTTTCTCTTTACTTTTCAATGTAAGTGTAGTGCAGCCGCTGCTCTGTACAAAGCAGAAGCAGCGGCTTGGGCAGGGGTGGGTGTGTGTGGGTGGGTGTGTGAGTGAACCAGCAAGGGGGGGGGTGGTGTGAGTGAACCAGCAAGGGGGGGGCGATGGTGTGAGTGAACCAGCAGGGGAGGGGGGGTAAGTGAGTGAGTGACCCAGCAGGAGGGGTGAGTAAGTGACAGGGGGGTGGGTGAGTGAACCAGCAGTGGAGGGGGGGGGGTGGTGTGAGTGAACCAGCAGGGGAGGGGGGTTGGTGTGAGTGTTTGATTCCTATTCAAGAGAATTACTTTATATATAGTCAATATAGGCACAGAGGTAAATTTTTTTAACATTTTCTAATGGTGGTGTGCCTCGTGATTTTTTTCATGAAAAAAGTGCCTTTGCACAAAAAAGGTTGAAAAACACTGCCATAATGGGTCAGACCAAGGTCCATCAAGCTCAGTATCCTGTTTCCAACAGTGGCCAATCTAGGTCATAAGTACCTAGCAGTCTCCCCAAAAGACACAGGTTCCTCAGTGCTTGTATGGGGTCAAGCAGTGATATCTTAGGTCCCTTTTAATAATGGTTTATGGATCTTTCCTCCAGGAACTTGTTCAACCCTTTTTTAAACCCAGCTACACTAACAGCTGTTATTACATCCTCCGGTAAGAAATTCCAGAGTTTGATTACACGTTGAGTGAAAAAAATACTTTTTCTTATTAGTCTTAAATAGGTTACCCTGTAGCTTCATTGCATGTCCCATAGTCTTTTTATATTCTGATGACGTAAACAATCGATCTACATTTACTCATTCCACTCCATTCATTAATTTATAGATCCATCTCTTTTCCAGGTTGAAGAGCCCTAACCTTTTTAGCCCCTCTTCATAGGAGTATCCTTCCATCTCCTTTACCATTTTCGTGGCTCTTCTCTGTACCTTTTCTAATAACGCTATATCCTTTTTAAGATATGGCGACCAGAATTGCACACAATATTCAAGGTGCGGTCATACTATGGAACGATACAGAGGCATTATAATATCCTTTGTTTTATTTTCCATTCCTTTCCTTATGATACCTAGCATTTTATTTGCTCTCTTGGCCACCGCTGCATATTATCCACGATGACGCCTAAATCTTTTTCCTGGGTAGTGGTTCCTAATGTGGAACCTTGCTTCGTGTAACCATAATTTGGGTTGTTCTTTCCTAGGTGCATAACTTTGCACTTGTCCACATTAAATTTCATCTACCATTTGGATGCCCAGTCTTCCAATCTATCAAGATCCTCTTGCAATTTTCCACAATCCTCTTGGGTTTTAACAACGTTAAATAGTTTTGTGTCATCAGCAAATTTGACAACCTCACTCGTTATTCCCTTTTCCAGGTCATTTATGAATTTGTCAAAAAGCAGCTGACCCAACACAGAGCCCTGGGGTACTCCACTATTCACCTTTTTCCATTGGGAAAATTGGCCTTTTAGCCCTACCCTCTGCTTTCTTTCTATCTTTTAACCAGTTCCTGATCCACAATAGTACACTGTCTCTCTATCCCATGACTTTTTAGTTTTGCCAAAAGTCTCTGATCAGGGACCTTGTCAAAGGCTTTCTTAAAGTCCTGATACGCTATATCAACCGACTCAGCTTTGTCTACCTGTTTATTCACACCTTCAAAAAAACATAACAGATTAGTAAGACAAGATCTTCCTTGTCTAAAGCCATGTTGGCTGTCTCCCATTAAGCCATGACTATCAACATGATGAGTCATTTTGTTCTTTATAATGGATTCTACGATTTTTTCCCGGTACTGATGTCAGGCTCCCCGTTCACCCCTGGAACCCTTTTTAAAAATTGGCGATACTTTGGCGATCCTCCAATCTTCAGGTATTACAGATGATTTTAATGATAGTTCACAGATTACTAATAGCAGGTCTGCAATCTCATATTTCAGTTCTTTCAACACCCTTAGATGTATACCATCCGGTCCAGGTGATTTGCTACTCTTCAGTTTATCAAATAGTTGTAAAGCGTAGTTACTCACCTGTAACAGGTGATCTCCAGAAACAGCAGGAATTAAGTCTTCACATATGGGTATCATCGGTACCGACGGAGCCTGCACGGGAACTCTCCCCAGCATCCAATAGGAAAGCTTTTGGGAGCATCCCACTGCGCCTGCGTTGCTGCCTTCCCACCTTTCCAACTCTTCCTCTTCAGTTGAGTTTATAGCTGAGGCAAAGGAAAGAAGGACAGATAGAGAGAGAGAGAGAAAGACAACTCCTAGGGGAGGTGGGTGGGTTGTGAAGACTTAATTCGTGCTATTCCCGGAGATCACCTGTTACAGGTGAGTAACTACGCTATCTCCAGGGACTAGCAGGAATGTAGTCTTCATATATGGGGACTCCCCAGCTGAGAGATGCCAGGGAGATGACCCCAAAGCTGTGAAACCCAGGTTAAGATGGGTCATGCTTCCTCCCATAGATCTCTGGCATTGAAACCCGGGACGGTGGGTAGGAGTTGCTCTATGTCTGAAAGCGATGCTGGAGAACGGCTTGGCCAAACAAGGCATCCTGACAGGAGTCCTTGTCTAAGCAGTAGTGAGCTGCAAAGGTGTGTACCGAAGCCCAAGTGGCTGCCCTGCAAATGTCATCAATAGACACTGAGCGAAGGTTAGCCATAGAGGCTGCCATTGCTCTCACATTGTGAGCTGTGACAAGACCTTCAAGAGAAAGTCCTTTACTCTCATATGCAAAGGATATACAATTTGCAATCCATTTAGGCAAAATTCGCTTGGAAACTGGTAATCCAAGATGACTAGAATCAAAGGCAACAAAAAGATGGGAAGCCTTTCTATGTTGCTTAGTTCTC
The DNA here is from genome assembly GCA_033557465.1 of Ichthyophis bannanicus. Lineage (NCBI taxonomy): Eukaryota > Metazoa > Chordata > Amphibia > Gymnophiona > Ichthyophiidae > Ichthyophis > Ichthyophis bannanicus. The sequence continues at coordinate 96,441,960 of CM066050.1, forward strand.
TGAAGGTTAAAAGCCAAGGCTCTTTTACAAGCCAGAGTGTGAAGATTCCTTTCTGCATTGGAGGCATGAGACCTAGGGAAGAATATAGGAAGGTAAACCAATTGGTTTAAATGAAAAGGTGAAACCACCTTTGGCATAAAGTGAGGGTGAGTCCTAAGAACTACTTTATCATGGTGGAACCTTGTATAAGGAGGATCAGCCACTAAAGCCTGTAGCTCACTGATGCGTCTTGCAGAAGTGAGGAAAATTAGGAAGATTACTTTCTAAGAAAGAAACTTTAGAGATGTAGTGGCTAAGGGTTCGAAGGGCGGTTTCATGAGCTGCTCAAGGACAAGATTCAAATCCCATGCCATGGCTGGTGGCTTGATGGGAGGTTTAGTCAAGAGTAGACCTCTCATAAACTTTGCTACAAGTGGTTGAGAGGAAACAGATTGTCCATTCAAGGGCTTGTAGAAAGCCACAATGGCACTAAGGTGGACCCTTACTGAATTGGTCTTAAGACCAGAGGATGATAAATGGAGGAGATACTCCAGTAACGCCTCCACTGGTACTGAAAAGGGATTAAGTTCCTTTGTTGAACACCACATAGAAAACCTTTTCCACTTGAAGGCATAGGACTGCCTTGTGGAAGGTTTTCTTGAAGCTAAAAGGATATCCTTAACCTCTTGAGAAAGGTGGATATCCTGGAATTCTAGACTTTCAGCAGCCACACCGTGAGGTGTAGAGACTGAGGATCCGGGTACAAACCTAACTGGATCCTTGGAGATTTTAACCTTGCCTCCACACCACCTTCAGTGTCCACCTCCTTCCTTGATGCCATGATTAACTTACACTACGATCAAATTGTAAAAACATCCACTCATAAACAAGGAAATCTCCTTGACCTCATATTTGCACCATCAGCACACCCGAATCTGATAAACCAACCCGAACCCCTATCAACCCCAGTCCCCTGGTCTGATCACAAACTTATCTCATTCATCATTCCATCTACCGAATTTCCAAACAAGTCACCTGATGCTTACCCACCACCAAAACCAGCACGATTCCAACCTCTCAACATGGACACAATCACCTCCCTTACCATGCCAAAACTCTCCACTATACCTAACAACATCGATGACACTGTATCAAACTGGAACAATGCTCTTCGACTATCAGCGCAACCTACCACTACACATGATAAAACCTCTACCAACTCTTCTATCACCAAGAAAAAGAACGCACCATGGTTCTCCTCAGAGTTACGAACCTCCCTACAACAACTGAGGAGACTAGAGAAGAAATGGAGACACTCCCTAAACCCTCATGACCAGTCCATTTACCTAGCCAACTTGAAGTCCCATCGCCAGCTAACCTGGGAAAAGAGAAGAGAACACCATACAAAGCTACTTAGCCGTTCCCTCAACAAACCAAGAGATCTCTTCCAAATAGTAAAATCCCTAACCACTGAACCTCCCTCACCACAACAGGAATATATACACCCACAACTATATGCTGATTACATCCAATCCAAGGCAATCAAGATCACTGAAGCAACCACAAATGTAACCAAGCAACCTTCCAACGTCCAATTCATACTCAATAATTTCTCATCTCCAACTCCAAAGTCTATTGAAGAAATTATTACATCCATCAACGCCACTACAGCTCCAAATGATCCATGTCCAGCCTTCTGGATCAAATCACTTAAAACACAACTTAGCCCATACATATCAGCATTAGCTGACCAGTCCCTTAGATCCGGGATATTTCCAACAGCTCTCAAGCACACCTCCATCCGTCCCCTACTGAAGAACAACAAACTGGATCCGAAAAAGGAAGACTCCTATCGCCCAATTTCAAGCATTTCTTTACTAGCCAAGATCCTAGAAAAAGTCATTCTCAGACAAATTCAACAACACATTGATTCCGAGGCCCCACTAGATCCAAACCAACATGGCTTCAGGGAAGCCCACGGAGTCGAAACCCTCCTAACTTCCCTATTGAACACACTCATTAATACAACAGACAATATCAGAAATGGAGTCGCCATGATCTTCCTAGACATAGCAGCAGCTTTTGATTCTGTTGACCACAACCAACTACTCACCAGGCTCCACGAAAAAGGAATTCAAGGAACGGCACTGAATTGGTGCAGATCTTACCTAGAAGATCGCTGGCAACAAGTACGGACTGGTGATACCACATCTCAACCTTTTCATCAGAAGCAAGGAGTTCCGCAAGGTTCCTCCCTTTCAGCCCTTCTATTTAACATCTATATGCAACCTCTCTGCAACATCTCCCGCTCTTTCGGAATATCATGTCTTATCTACGCAGATGACGTGCTCTTATTCACTCCAATTAATATATTAAAACCTGACTACACTACACTAATCACCTGCTTCAACTCGATATCAGATTGGCTACTCTCACAAAACCTCAGAATCAATTTTAAAAAAAACGAAGTCCTGATTGTCACTAGAAACAAAGACTTCTCTCCCCCACCAACTCTAAGAACACGAGATGCTGATCTACCACTCAAAACCTCAATACGTTATCTGGGTGTTATACTTGACCAGCGACTTGAATTCAAAGATCACATAAAAAATACTGTAAAAGCCATTTACTACAAAATCAGGACTCTTCGACACCTCAGACCTATGCTTGAACCATCTGACTTCCGTACAACCTTCCAGGCATTAGTCACTCCTCATTTTGACTATGCAAATATCGTTCTTCATGGCCTACCCAAGAGCACTCTAAACCCGCTTCAATTGGCCATGAATACAGCGGCCAGAGTTCTTCATGGATCCCCAAAAAGCCAACATATTACTCCCATCCTATTTGACCTCCACTGGCTCCCACTAGCTTGCAGGATTTTATACAAAGCTCTCATCCTGACCTTCAAAGCATTCCACCATATCTCATCATCCTCCTTATCTGATCTCCTCCATCACACACAGAACACCAGATCTAGACGTTCTGTAACAGAGAACATGCTAACAGTCCCAAATGACAGCAAAAAACTCACTCAAACAACCACTTTAAGAGCATTCTCTTCCTTCGCCCCTAGATGCTGGAACACGCTTCCACCTAGTATTAGATCACAAAAAGACCTGTCCCAGTTCAGAAAATCCATAAAAACACATCTCTTCCTACAACACTTCTCACAATATACTGACCCCCCTCACACACAGACCATTGATCACGGCTAGTCAAATAAGCTCCCGAAACCTTACCACTTGATCTAGACCAAGCCTCACAAACCCTACCTTTAGAGCTCGAGCATTTAAGAACCTATTGTAAATAATTGAAAATATCTGTTAATTGTTAATCCCTGTTATCCATGTTTTTATTCCCTGTTCTCTGTAAACTTAACATTTGTTTTATGTTTAAGTACAAAATTTGTTAAAATGTAAACCGCGCTGATATCAAAAGTGCGGTATATAAAAGCTGTTAAATAAATAAATAAATAAATAGTGTCCCATTTTCCTTGGAAAGAAGATCTGGAGCACATCCCAACTCCAGAGGTCTGGCTTGAGAGAGATGTAGAAGTAGAGGATACCACGTTTGTCGTGGCCAGCATGGGGCTATGAGGATCATATGGCCCTTGTCTCTCTGAAGCTTGAACAGAGTTTTGGGAATGAAGGGAATGGGTGGGAAGGCATAGAGGAAGTCCTGACCCCAATTGAGGTGGAAGGCATCCCTTGCCTGACAGTTCTGAGCCAGAATCCTGGAACAGAACCAGGGAAGTTTGGCATTCTGAGGACTTGAAAAGAGGTCTATATCTGGAGCTCCCCAGATTGAAAAATTCGAGCAAACTGCTCTGGATGAAGAGACCACTCGTGTGGCAGCAATACTCGACTGAGTTTGTCTGCCAAGAGATTTTGTGTGCCTGGAAGATACACCGCTAATAGGTGGATTTGAAGATCCCTGGTGAAAGCCCAGAGGCATAGAGCTTCGTTGCACAAAGCCTGACAACCTGTTCCACCCTGCTTGTTCACATAGAACATGGCTACTTGATTGTCAGTCTGGACCAGAACCGTCTAGTAGCTCAGGTGGGCCTGAAATACTTGAAGAGCATATAAGATTGCTCTGAGTTCCAGGAGGTTTATATGAAGACAAGCCTCTTGCTAGGTCCAGAGACCCTGAATGGAGAGATTGTCCAAGTGAGCCCCCCCCCCCCAGCCTAACTTGGACGCATCTGTCGTCAAGGTGGCTTGGTGTAGTGGCTGCTGGAAAGGAGATCCTACGAGAAGGTTTCTCAGCGATTGCCACCACTGTAGGGATGAAATGAGACATGTCGAGTTTCTGATTTTGTCCGTCAGGCAACCCGAGGCCTGTGTCCACTAAGAGGTTAGGGTCCACTGGGCTGCTCGCATGTGAAGGAGAGCATAGGGAACCACATGGACAGTGGATGCCATATGCCCCAGCAGCTGAAGCATTTCTCGAGCAGTTAGCAAAGTCTTCATAGCTGGTCAGAAGGCCAGCTGGAGTATTTGAAGACAACGTGTATGTGGCAGGAAATCTTTTGACTGCCTTGTGTCTAGAAGAGCCCCTATGAATTCTAGCGACTGAGAAGGGGTGAGATGAGATTTTGGGAGGTTTATGACCAGTCCCAGGTACTGCAGTATTTGCCTTGTGTGGGAGAGGGCGGAACTGGCTTCTGGAGCTGTTGATGCTCAGATGAGCCAGTCATCTAGGTAAGGGAAGACAAATATCCCCAGAATTCTCAGGAATGCTGCTATTACTGCCATGCATTTTGTGAAGACTCTTGGGGGAGAAGCCAGTCCGAAGGGTAGAACCCTGTACTGGTAATGTCTTCCTTGAAAAAAGGAATCAAAGAAACCTCCTTTGATATGTATGGATGAGAATATGTGTATATGCATCCTTTAGATCTAGAGAACATAACCAATTCTGATTCTGAATGTAAGGAAGAAGTGATTCGAGGGAGATCATCTTGAATTTTTCTCGGAACAGATACTTGTTCAACTCTCTGAGGTCCAGTATGGGTCTGTATCCCACTGTTTTCTTTGGAATGAGGAAGTAGGGGGAGTAGAAATCCATGCCCTGGGTACCTCCTCTATTGCCCCTTGAGCGAGTAGTGAGGTGACCTCTTGACACAAGAGAGTTGTGAAAGGGCCCTGAAAATTGAACTGTCTTGTGATGGTGGGAGGGGGCATACTATGAAAATGGAGTTTGCACCCCTCTCTTATAATGGAGAGAGTCCAGTGCACTGATGTTATCTGTTGCCATCTTTTGACAAAATGACAAAGTCTGCCGGGGATGGTGAGAGGCTCTGGACCTTCCAGGGGCAGGATGACTAAGTTCTCTAGGAAGGAGTCAAAACCCCTAAGGAGGCTGTGTCTGCTGAACTGGTTAAGCTCTGGGGACTTGGGCCTTCCTTTGCTGTCTGAGTTGCTGTTGCCCTTTTTGGGGAGCATGAACTGGGCAGTGGACAGCCTGGGTGTAAGATGGGTAGAATTTCATTTTCTTGTTGAAAAAGGGTTTCTTAATTGTCTTTTTCGTAGCTGGGTTGGCTGTGGTCCTTGATAATCTGTTCAAGGTAGTGTTTTCAGACTCAAACTTGCCAATCCTTGCCAAAGAGATTTTCTCCTGTGCAAGGAATATTCCCCAGCTTGTCTTGCACCCATTGTTCTAAATCAGATGCCTGAAGCCAGGCAATGTGACGTGCACCGATGGAAATAACAGAGGTTCTGCTAATGCACTCAAAGTAATCAAAGGTTGCATGGTTCATAAACTTAGACACATTCTGGGCATGTTTGACCAGAGTGAGGAAGTCTGTCTTATCATCGGGGAGAAGTGGAGCCATCAGCTCCAGATCTCTTGTAACCTCCTTAAGAAACATTCCCATATAAAGAATGTAGGAGCTGATCCTGGCCGATAGCATCTAGGATTGAAAGAATTGATGCCCAAAGGCATCGAGTGTCCTCGCTTCACAGCCTGGAGGGTTGGAAGAATGTGTTTTAGCACTCTCGATCCTATGCATCGCTGATTCCACTACCATTGAATGGTGTGGTAATTGTGTCTTCTGAAAAACAGGGCATTGTGGAACTCAGTACATGGTATCGAGGTTCCGAGTGTGTGGAGACACCGTGTTAAAGGTGTTTCCCATATCCTTAGCATGAGGTCATGCAAGATTTGGTGAATGGGAAGGGTAGCAGCTTCTTTAGGAGCAGCCGGGTACTGAAGAATTTCTAATTCTTCTGCTCTCGGTTCCTTTTTGGGGTCCTCGTGCTACATATGAAATCCTGAAAGGACATGTCCTCTGGAGGAGACATCCTACGCTGAGGAGAAGGAGAGGGATCCTCTGGAAGAATCACTCCGGTACCGGCAGAGTCCTCTGAGTCATCTGAGTCGGAGGACTCGAAGTATCTACGTGCCAGGTGTTCTTGCATTGCTTGATGCCGGTATCGATCGAAGTTGACATCGGACTGTCTTGATACCGGACACTGATTCAAGGGCCAGCATGGGGGGAAGCAAGGAACAAGGCGCATCAGTTAAAGCAGGTGTGGCCGGTACCGGTATCGGTATTGATGACTGCGGAACCGCCTGCAGCGGCCTTAGTGGTACCAAGGCTGCTAAGAGAGCTGCCATGCTGCGCTCAATGGCCAGGATGCATTGATCCATAGCACCTGCCAATGCCTGGATGTCGGTACCAGTAGAGCAGGCCACGACACAAACATGGCACCAAGAGTTCTCCAGAGGTGGAAGTATCGGGAACATCCTGGAGCCCTGTTAGTGCTTTGAGGCCGGGGCCTCCCGCCGGGGCTGTCTTGCTGGTATGTTTTCCTCGAGAGCAACGCTAGTAGCATCTCGATGCTTCGAAGGAGATCTACCCTTTGAGGACAGGCTGGTCTTAGAAGACCTGGGTTTAGTTACCTGAGATCCATGGGAGGAAGATGAAGCCTTGGAAGACATCAATGCAGCTGACATCGCATCTGCAGCAAAGAGGGTGCTGAGTTTTGCAGCTCTGTTCTGCAGGCCTCTCTTGGTCATCTTTCTACAGACGAGATACTCCGATGGCAAATGGTCAGGACCTAAACATTTGAGACACCAGTCATGGGTGTCGGTAGCAGAAATGGTACCGCTACACTTTGAGCATTTTTTGAAACCACTAGATGGTTTCTCCATTTTAGAAGAAAAGAAGGCCTAGTGCCCAAAATGGCACCTGGCACCAGGAGGGGACAGGCTCCAAAATGGCGCCTGGCACCAGGAGGAGACAGGCTCCAAAATGGCGCCTGGCACCAGGAGGGGACAGGCTCCAAAATGGCGCCTGGCACCAGGAGGGGACAGGCTCCAAAAATAATTTTTTATCTTTTTTTTGGATAAGAAGTAAGAAAATCAAGAAAGGACCGGTGGTACCGGTATAGGCATCGACGGTGAAGGCAGACACGACCACAAAAAGAAAATTTTCTGCTGTGACAGGGTTTGCTGCCTGTCGGCTCCGCAGAAAACAAAAAAACGAAGAGGGAGAGTTGAAAAGGCGGGAAGGCAGCGATGCAGGCGCAGTGGGGTGCTCCCAAAAGCTTTCCTATTGGACGCTGGGGAGTGTTCCCACACAGGCTCCGACGGTACTGACAATACCCATATGTGAAGACTACATTCCTGCTTGTTCCTGGAGATTACATCTTCCCGGTGTATCAATATTTCTTTCAATTCCTTTGCAGTATCACCTTTCATCTAATGGTCCAACTGACTAACATATTTTTTGCTAGGAATGTACAAAAAGTATTACGCGTTTTTGCTTCCACAGCAAGTTTCTTCTCAAATTCTCTCTTTGCCTGCTTTATCAATGCCTTGCATTTAACTTGCCAGTGCTAGTGCTGTTTCCAGTTTTCGTCATTTGACTCTTTTTTTCCATTTCCTGAAAGATGTTTTTTTGGCAACAGCCTCTCTGACCTCACCTTTAAACCATGCTGGCAGTTTTTTGGACTTCCTTCCACTTTTCTTAAAGCATGGAATACAGCTGTTCTGGGCTTCCAAGATAGTATATTTCATCACCACACAAGTTTGATGTAAGTCTTTGACCTTTGCAACTACTCCTTTTAGTTTTTCTTAACTATTTTCCTCATTTTATCATAATCTCCCTTTTGAAAGTTAAAAGGTAGTACTGTGGATTTCCTTACCATCCCTCCTCCATTAATTAAATCAAATGCGATCATGCTATGATCACTATTGCCAAATGACCCCAACACCCTTATCTCTTGCACCAGATCTGGTGTTCCTCTAAGGACTAGGTCCAAAATGGCTTCCCCTCTGGTCAGTTCATGAACAAGCTGCTTCAAGAAGCAGTCATTTATTTCATCTAGAAACTTTATCTCCCTAGCATGTCCTGCCGTGACACTGACCCAGTCAATACCGGGGTAATTGAAATCACCCATTATTATTACCATTCTGTAACTTTTGTTAGCTTCCCTGATTTCTTTGAGCATTTCATCATCCATTTGTTCATTCTGGCCAGGCGGTCGATAGTACAATCTCACTGCCATCGCCTTCCCCTTTTTACATGGAATTTCAATCCATAGAGATTCTACAGAAAAATTTGTTTCCTGCAAAACTTTAATCCTCTGTGACTCGATGCCCTCTCTGACATAGAGCCAACCCCTCCACCAATTTGATCAGTTCTATCATTACGATATAGTTTGTACCCAGGTATCACATTGTCCCACTGGTTGTCCTCCTTCCACCATGTCTCTGAGATACCAATCATATCTAACTTCTCATTTAGTGCTATATATTCTAACTCTCCCATCTTATTTTTTAGACTTCTAGCATTTGCATACAAGCATTTTAGAGACTATTTTATTCATATTCATCTGGTTATTGGTAGGCAGGGGTAATTTTGAATCTTTAAGCTCTGTCTCCTCTATACTGAAGGGCATTTTGGATACCTTTGTCTTTATTGGAACCTCTCTGCTGATGTGCCCTAACTTCATTTTTTGGTAGCATCCTTCAAGGATACATTTTTCCGAACCATGCGCTCTTGGGCGACTGTCGGCTCTCCCCTATTATCTAGTTTAAAAGCTGCTCTATCTCCTTTTTTAAGGTTAATGCTAGCAGCCTGGTTCCATCCCGGTTAAGGTAAAGCCCATCCCTTCAGAAGAGCCCTTCCTTTCCCCAGAATGTTCCCCAGTTCCTAAGAAATCCAGCGACATTGATAATAGAAGTATCAGTACTGAGTGTTTATTCTGTGAATTGGGTGGAGAGGGAGAATATCTTAAAGTATCAAGAAATGTAATCAGAGACCAAGAAAATGTGGCAGAAAAATACAGAAATATTTCCTATTGTACTGGGAGACACAGGCCTGATAAAGAAGAATTTCCAAGCAGATCTTGACAAACTACCACCCATACATGTTACATCTTACGAACTCCAGCAGGAGGCTCTCTTTAGCATGATGCAAGTATTATGACGAGCATTAGCAGTAAATTTGAGAGATTAAGATCATATTCCACATACCCTGGCTAGAAGTGAGGTTCACAACTGCCATAGTATGCGCAAAACTAACCAATTTGGAGAAAATACCCCGAGTCAAACCTGGACAAACGTTCTGATGATTAGGAGGAAAGATTGTGATTGCACAGGCGTGCATGGGACAGGAAGTAACAGAATTTGCAAAACAGGAGAATAAAGTCTTCAAGACTTCAGTTCAGCAGGCGGGGAAAAACAAGTGGCAATTGCACACATACAGTGGAAACTAGGGAGTGTTACTCCAGGAACCTTTTGTCGATCAGGAATGGACACACAAATGCTTGAGGAGAGGTGGACAGAAACCGAAGGATGACCAATTGATAGTTGCAGGCTAGGACAGCAGATTATGGATGAGATGGTTTACAGCAAGTACTGAAAAAAACAGCAGAACAGACAGGTGCTGATTCTGTACAAAAGAGCTGGAAACAGAGACTCATCTAATAGCAGGCTGTGACTGTCTGATGGTAAACACATTCTATACAGAAAGGGACACAAAAAGTAGGCCACACCCACCGCTGGATACTCTGTAAACATTACAACATTACTGTCCCGGAAAAGCACTGGGATCATGAACCTCACAGAATAACAAAGAATGAAGAGGTTATGAACACCTGGGACATTCCCATTCCAACGGATCTGAGACTGTATGCCTGGAAACCTGACAAAGTGCTAAAGGGGACAAACACCAGAACAGCATTGATAATAGAATTGTCAGCACTGAGTGATTATTCTGTGAATCTCATGGAGGGGCAGAGGATCCTTAAGTATCATGATATGCAATCAGCGACCAATAAAATGTGGCAGAAACATATAGAACTAATTGCCCTCTGATGGGCTGGGCCAGGCCGCAACCGTACTGCACCTACAATATACCACCATGGGCTGCAGAATGCTGTACCCCTTTGACAGTTACATACCTTTATGATTTGCAACAGTACTGCCCCAGGACCTGTCTAACAACCACAGAGGCTGGATATGGCAGCCTGATAGACATACACCAGTTGATTTGCATGTAGCGGCATCTCAGGGGCTGCGGCAACACCCTCATAACTATGGATGGTGTATACATATGCACACACCTTTTTTGTTTTTTTTAAATGCACATACCTGCAGTTTCAGTGTTGAAAAAGTTATGGAAATATTGCACATACTATATCCTGGCAGTGTTGAGTACTACACATGCTACTGTCCCCTGGACCTGTGCAGGGCCATGTAAAGGTCTCAATTACCCCTCCCCTGAGGTATCGCTACACTATCATGTACAGATTCTCACCTCACTGATCAGAGATTAGCCCCTCTGTGTCTATGGTGCGCCCATTAGATGATGTGTGCTGCCTACAACCTGTTATGTGGAGCTAAGTTGGTTGTGGTACCTGTCCCCATGTACTTACCTTTTGCGGGTAATCCGCCTGTGTATCAAAGCGCCTCTGGAGGCATTTCCAGGAGCGCTTGACCCTGAAAAGGTCCTGCCTGACACTAGAGGAGGGCAATAGCTTCCTCTGGCGGCAGCAGATGAGCCAGTTGAGGAGCTCCAGGACCGCCTCCGTGAAACACAGCTTTTGGGAGAGGGTAGCCATTTTATCTCGTGATGTCATGGGTTTGCAGCGTCCCCACAGCGCGCCCTACAATGGTTTGCATCACAGTGCCTTACTGTTCTATGTGGGTGACTGGCCTCTTGGCGCCTGATGTTTCCGGGCACCTCAAGGTGCCTTGCACGGCAGTGCATGCCGCAAGTGCCTTACAATGTTACATTGCCACAGGGCTATGATGCTGACTCATGAACCTGTGTGTTTTTTGTGTACTTGTTTCCCCTGTTGTACTTTGTTTTTCAGCGCTGTGTCCTGCCTAGTGAGAAGACTACATTTCCCTGAACACAGTAACAATATTTGAAGATCACCACAAGCTTTCTTTCAGGCAAAGGAGGACAATGTATAGCAATATGAGATGCCCATGGTGTGTGTCTGTGGGGATCAAACTCTTGATGCATTACATACTAAGTCATTGCCCTAACCACTGGGAATACCCCCTCCACACCATATGTAGCTGTCATGACAGCATTGCTAATGCCCCCTGCACAGGGGAATCACTCTTTGGGGACAAGGTTAAAGACACTGTCAATGACATGAAAGAACACTGCACTACCCTACAAACCCTGGCGGAGGACGGCTACGAGCGCCGCAGCGGAGCCCATAAGAACAGTTTCCAGAGGAAATCTTACTACTCCTCCAACAAGAAGTACCCCTCCAACAGGAAATGGCAGTATAACAAATACAGGAACACCTTCTACAGCGGTCCCCCTCACCAGCGTAACTCTCAGCGTGACCGCAAGCAGAAGAACAACAATCCACCCCCTGCTAAGAGTGGACCGTCCTTTTGACGCCTACTCTCCGGCGCCCACCCCGACCGGGGGTCGCCTGACCTACTTTTTAAACAAGTGGAAAGACATCTCCTCCGACTCCTGGGTTCTCGAGATCATCCGAGAGGGTTATCGGATGCGTTTCAGCTCAACCCCTCGCCAAAACAACCAACCCATCAGCAAAACCCCACCGCACCTGTGCCGAGCCATGGCCGAGGAGCTGATACACCTTCTGTCCTCCGATGCTATAGAGCAAGTACCATCGGACGAGATAAACTCTGGCTTCTACTCCAGGTACTTCCTCGTTCCCAAAAGGACAGGCGGAGTCCGCCCCATCCTCGACCTCCGCAATCTCAACAACTAGATGGCGTCCCTGGACCTGCAGGATGCCTACACCCACATCCGCATCCACAAGTCACACAGACAGTATCTTCGTTTTCATGTATTGGGCCAGCACTTCCAGTACAAAGTCCTCCCTTTCGGCCTATCGCCGGCCCCACGGGTGTTCACGAAATGCGTGGCAGTTCCCGCATCGCATCTACGCAAACGGAACGTTTCCATTTTTGCCTACCTCGACGACTGGCTCATCACAGCCCCCTCAGCAATGGAACTTCAGGAAGCTCTAAAAGGACTACCGAGTCCCTGATCTCCTCCCTGTGGTTCGTCATCAATTACAACAAGTCCCAGCGCACCCCCTCTCAGAGGTTGGAATTCATCGGAGCCGAGATCGACACCACACTCTCGAAGGCATTCCTTCCCAAACGCAGGCTGCTCGCCCTGACATCGCTCATGACCAGATTGGCCTCGGCGGAATCCTCTTCAGCGAGATCCATCCTACGCCTTCTAGGCCACATGTCCGCTACCACGTCTGTGGTCCACATCGCCAGGTTACAGATGCGGCCGCTGCAGTGGCATCTACGTACGCACTGGAACCAGCACTCGCAGCCTCTCTCCACCCGCATCCCTATGACCTCCAAGATCAAGACTCAACTACTCTGGTGGACTGCTCCAGAGAACCTTTTGGGGGGGAAGGGCATGCACCCACCCGAGCACCAAGTCACCCTGACCACGGACGCCTCCAACTTGGGCTAAGGTGCCTATATTCTGAAGTTCAGCACACAAGGGGCCTGGTCACTGCAGGAGCGACTCCTGCACATCAACCTCCTAGAGCTAAGGGCCATCAAGTACGCTCTCAAAGCCTTCCTAACGCATGTGCAGAAGGAAACCGTCCTCATCCAGATGGACAATCAAGTGGCCATGTTCTACATCAACAAGCAAGGGAGCACGGCATCTCGGCCCCTCTGCAAGGAAGCCCTGCAGATCTGGTCCCTTGCCCTGACCCACGGGTACAACATCCGAGCCTCCTATCTGCCGGGCGACCAGAACACCTTAGCCGACAAGCTCAGCAGGCAACTGCAACCTTACGAATGGACACTGCTCCCGGAGGTCACCGACAGCCTCTTCCGTCAGTGGGGGCGCCCGAACATCGACCTGTTCGCCACGGAACAGAATGCAAAATGCCCCCTGTTTTGCTCCAGGCACCCTTCCAACAAGAGACTGGCGGCGGATGCATTCGACGTGTGCTGGGGGGAGTGGTCTCTCGTGTACGCCTTTCCCCGACCCCCCTCATCCCAGCGACACTCCAGCGGTTGGTCCGCGACAAGGCTCGCGCCATCCTAGTGGTTCCCTTTTGGCCCCGACAGATGTGGTTCGCGCTGCTCCAATGCCTTGCGCAAGGGAAACCGAAGCGCCTGCCACTCTGGCCGGACCTACTCACGCAGGACGGAGGCAAAACGAGGCACCCCGACCTCAAAGCCCTGGCTCTCACTGCCTGGAGGTTGAGCGGATGAGCCTTTCTACACTCCAGCTATCATCTGAGGTGCAAGATGTGGTCCTAGCAGCCAGGCGCCCCTCTACCAGGAAATCTTATGGCCTCAAATGGAAGAGATTCAGCATCTGGTGCACTGCGCAAGGGCTGGAGCCCACCACGTGTCCTCTTCCCAGTGTCCTGAAGTACCTTGCTTCTCTGTCTAACCTTGGCCTTAAGACTCAGTCCATCAGAGTGCACCTTTCGGTAATTGCAGTGTTTCACGCCCAGCCTGAAGGGGCAACTTCCATTGCAGCACTACCTTTGACAAACCGCTTCATGAAGGGACTGGCTAATTTGAAACCCCCAATCAGGCAACCCGTTCCGTCATGGGACCTCAACACTGTCCTCTGCCGCCTGACCGAGGACCCCTTCGAGCCACTACAGTCGGCGGAGATGAAGTTCGTCTCCTGGAAAACGCTGTTTTTGGTTGCCATAACGTCCGCCAGGAGAATCAGCGAGCTGCAGGCACTAGTGTCCCATCCCCCTTATACACAACTACACTAGGATAGAGCATCCTTACGAACCAACCCGAAGTTCGTGCCCAAGGTGGCATCTGCCTTCCACGTCAATCAGTCCATTGAACTCCCGTCTTTCTTCCCAGAACCCCATGCCTCCGAAGAAGAAAGTCGCCTACACACGCTGGACTGTCTCCGGGCCCTTCGGATCTATCTGCTGCGAACTCAACCCATTCGCAAAGGCGAACAGCTGTTCGTATCCTTCGACCCTAGCCGGTCGGGCAGGCCGGTCAACAAGAGAACCCTCTCTCACTGGGTCGCCTCCTGCGTCTCCCATTGCCTAGACCCCACAGGCACTCAGAATTTGCCAAGAGTGGGCCCTCACAAGCTAAGAGCACTGGCAACCACAATTGCCAACCTTCGTTCTGTTCCTCTGACGGACGTCTGCAGAGCGACCACCTGGTTCTCCCCGCACATGTTCCAGACGCACTACTGCCTTGATCTCAGGACCCAGGAAGACTGCGCCCTTGGGACTGCCGTCCTTTCCACTGCAACGGATGGCAGATAGGCATTGGCCCAGTAGCCGGGCCGTCCGTACCTGCTCCTCCTGTAGCATGTCTGCACTGTTAATTGCACTGTTGCACAGTCACTGTTGTTAGTCAGCACTGTTAGTTGCACTGTTACAGGCACTGTTGTTAGTCAGCACTGTTAGTTGCACTGTTACTCAGCCACTGTTGTTCATACACTGTTAGCACTAGTTGCCCGTTGCCTAACTGCTGTTTTGCACAACTGCACGATTTTGTATGCACCTTCACCTATTACGGCAATAAAGATGTTCATCCTATTGCGGCTCAGAGCCTCATTTAGTAACTAAGCTCCTCCTCCACCTCAGCGTTCTCCACAGCTGGGGAGGCACCAAGTGTGGCTGATGCAATCCTGCTGGTCCATGGAGAAAACGAGGTTACTTACCTGTAACAGGAGTTCTCCGTGGACAACAGGATAAGTCAGCCACACAATCCCGCCCGCCTCCCCTGGAGGAGGTCAGCCTGCCGTATCCGCTCCCTGTCCGGGAACTAGCTAGCTAGGAACACACTGGCCAGACTAGGGGGCGGACCGGTGGGATGGGCTATCTAGGTGGGCTCAGAAAGGCCCTCCTTTCTGAGCTCTAGAGAGCACTTCCGTATGCATGGCTCCGCCCGGAGGACGTCACCAAGTGTGGCTGACTTATCCTGCTGTCCACGGAGAACTCCTGTTACAGGTAAGTAACCTCGTTTTGTCACTGCGGATGATGGGGGAAAAAGGTGTAGGAGCCCAATAATGGCCTGACAGAGGAGATCCAGAAACCCACAGCGGCACAGGCTTCAACCCATCATTGAAGCTGGCATGTGGTCCCTGACTCTGTTGCAGCGCAGAAGAGGGACCCTGGACTTAAAAACTGGCAGCCTGCTCTGCATTAGCCTCTTCTCCACCTTCTCCACCACGCTGCAGCTCTGATTGGCGATCGGCCCCAGGGGGGCAGGACGAGGGATTCCCTGCCCCCCCCCCCCCCGCAGCAGAGACCAATCGGAGCCGACCCTGACAGTGCTCTCAGGCGTGCCCGCACCTGCATGCCAGCGCCTAAGAGCCTAGCCAAAGGGCCATTTGACGTGGCTCTTTGGTGTGGATCCCTGGCGTCCTTAAATGACCATAAGCGACCCAATCCAGAAGGGCCTAAACTCAAATTATCCTCACTTCTACAAAAGTGTAACCTTCTAAGTTCCATCTGATCCTCTATCTTTCAGGTATTGTTATACATTCTAATATGTTCAATCTAAACGCACTGTACCCTTTCAGTCTTATCTTAGACACTATCTCTGAACCAACGAGTACCTCCTGCTATTTCATCCCTGCTTCCTGGTTCACTGTTTAAACTCGTTATCACATACTATAACAGTGATCGACAATCCCTTTGCAAGTCTAAACACCTACTGTTTTTTGATCCTGCCACTTACCCCCCCAAGACTTCCCCACCAAACTTACTCTAACTTGTTACTACCACATTCCAACAGCCCTGAGCAATCCCCAACCCCTCACGCCATTAATTCACTCTAAGATGGAGTTCCTCTAGCACTGCTACACCAACATGTGGACCCATCTCCTTTCGCTATGCATTACCTCATCCCTCCTCTCGTATGCTCTGGAAGTGAAGCATAACACCTTAAATTTGATTCCAATAATCCACTCATTAAGATCTCTTCCCACCTTAAATACCCTACCCTACCCCCACCCAAGCCATCATTACAGGAACTGCAGACTTTAAAAAGTTTTCACTAATCCCCATCTCACCCCCACACAATCCTTCCAATACACATACCCTCTACTTAAATGCGCTCTGATCAATGTGCGCTCAGCCAGGAATAAGATCCCTCTCATAGCAGACCTAATATCCGACCATAATTTAGACATACTCTGCCTCGTAGAAACATGGTTCCAAGAAACTGATTCTGTGCTAATAAATCAGCGTTGCCCCTCTACCCACTCAATCAACATATGTAACAGAACAACCAGCAGAGCTGGTGGAGTTGCGGTAATTTAAAAAACTGACCTACGCTTAACCACAATTGAAGCAGTCTCTACCCCAGGAATGGATTCCATCAGAGTATCCAATAACTCCCTCTCACTATATCTCCTATACAGAGCCCCCACAGGAACACGCTTGACCTCTCTTCTATAACTGAGTTAGCTTTTACCCCCCAAACCACCACACACCCCCTTATCATCTTAGGTGATCTTAACCTCTCCTCAACATCACAGAAAGAAGCTTCTATATTTCTAGAGGCCATGGAAGCCCTACACTTTTTACAGATCCTGAAATCACCCACCCATAATAAAGGTAATATCCTGGATCAAATCTTTATGCCACGGCATATATCATCTAACGGACAAATTACACACTCCATTCATCCTGTTCCATGGTCTGACCACTCACTTATATTACGTGGACAGCAAAGGAAGAATATCTTTTATTGATCAAATTAAGCCACTGGCCCGACACAGGCTGTGTTTCGATTTGCCTTCATCAGGGGCTGGCTTAACTAAAACATATAAAACAATTATATAAACGACATGAATATAGATTAAGAAATTAAAAGATTAAAATTGAACAAATGTATAAACTTAAAGGGCCTTAAAATGAACTACTATATCATTATTCATGTAAACTTTGATAAAAATGTATAAAAATCTAAAGTTATATTTAAATTAAACACAGCATAGAGATGTATCATAAGCCGGAACAATAAAAATGAATAATCATATATAAATTATTTAAAAGACTTGTCATAAATGAAAAAAAAATTAAGAAGACATAATGTATAATAAATAACATAAAAACATACCTCTATGTATACTTGTATAATCAATATATCCTATATCACTTAGATAAAAGAAAAAGAAAACCATATATATGATCAATATGTATATCTATATTAAAAACTAATTCACCATCTGTTTCTTCAGTACTTTATCAATTCAGACGACTCCACAAAACCATCCATACCACTTGCCCAAACCAGCACCCCCAGAGCACCCACCTCACACCCCACTCAGATCAACTAGCCTAACCCTACTCCGTAACCATCCCTGCAATATATGACACGAACCTATGTAACGATGATATGCTCTTACTTTGCGACATACAATTAGAATGTATCTAGTCATATGTTACATAACTCTGATATCTGACAATAACCTATATATTGATGCGTTGTCCCCACTACGCGACTCACACCTAGATTGCATACAATCATGTTGTTGCTTAACCTGTAAATACCTCCAGGACGACCGATTGTTTCAGCCATCGGGTCACTATTAGAACCAATCTCACAACTGATGGATGTCCTGTTACGGCCCTATTGATATATTTATAGGCATCTCAATTTACATAAAAGAATAAGAAGTACAAGAATCTTATATTTGGTAGCTAAGAAATAAATAAATAATACATTTAAATATAGTATGAGCATATACGTTTATGATTTTTACATAGTTTATTGGAATTACAATTCCTCCCTCTTATATGTGGGGATAACAGATCGGTGTAGTCCCGTAGTTGAATGGTTGGATCCTTTGTTTCACATCGGAGCTTGTAAAAAATGGAAAGAGAATGGCATGAATAATATTTGCATTTTTTGTTTCTATACGTCATCGGTATTGTTTGACATGTCATCTTATTAACATTTCCCGTGCACATTGCCTCACTACTTTAGAGTGCAGACGCCGGTGTTTATGGTTAGAACAGCCGTCTGAACAAGTGAGGCACGTTATTTTTTAACAGTGATCCTGTCAAATGTAAGTTCAGATTTTAGTTTCATTTAGGGTTAAATAGTTATTTCCTTTACTTTATATCGGAGCTTGCAAGAAATGACAAAAGAGTGGCATGAATCATTTGCAGCCTTTGTTTTTATATGTTTATCTCACTTGTCCTATACGTCATCATATTTACATTTCCCGCGCATACTGCCTCTTTATTTTAGAGCGCAGACACCGGCATTTATGGTCAGAGCAGCCGTCTGAACAAATGAGGCATGTCATTTTTTAACAGCGATCCTGTCAAATGTAAGTTACAATTCAGTTTCACTTTAGTGTCTAGAGGCTACACCCAACTTCAGAAATTAAATTCACCAAATAAGTTACATCTAAAGGTACATGGTTTTAAAATGGAGGTTAGAAGATGTAAAGTCCCTCATTCAACATTTAAGTAGTTTGCGCATCAAGCGGTATTTAGTATAAATGTGCTCATACATTTATGTTTATTTAAGAACTTTACAATATGATTTAACAGCATAGAAAAGATTTGGATTTATTTTAAAATAATAAAGGTAGAGAGTAGTACAATTCCTAATAATGTTGATCACCATACGAGCTAGTTTTCAAAGCCCTAAATTTCTGCCCGATTGTTGAACAACGACGGCAGGCTCTCTCTTCCTCCCTCTTTTTCAAGTTATCCACTAAGGGTAATTTATATAATAGGAGGTGCATAAAAGGTTAAAATTGACCTACATATGCGTTCTCACGGTGAATGCATTTTTTACCCTTGTAAAAATTTTTTGATACGTTTTCTTTTGTAGTGCAATAACATCGGCTGCTGAACATAATTTTATCTTGGAAGAACAGCAAGAAATAACATATGTCACATATATTAGATTGTTGATTTTACCGTACAGGTAATTTTTTAATGATTTAAAGGGAATATTCATAACAACCCCATGATATACATGGATGGGCGGTTTTAACCACATAATAATTTTAAAATCATATGCTGGTTTTGCGATTCCACTGATTCCTTACTTTGTGCAATAATTCCCTTTGCAATGTTTTTCGCCTTGTAGCATCATAATAATTATCTCTGCTCGAGAGTTCACTATGGGATTTTATGAATTAGTTTTTAATATAGATATACATACTGATCATATATAAGGTTTTCTTTTTCTTTTATCTACGTGATATAGGATATATTGATTATAAAGTACACATAGGGGTATGTTTACTAAGCAGTCTTAACGTGCAGCCGGCGTTAGTGTGCAGGATGCCATATAAGGTAGAGGGCGTTCCGGTTTTAAGGTACGTTTTCGTGCGATGGAGCCGTGGCATGTTAATACTAAATCCAGATCAGATGACACAAAACTATTTAAAGTTGTTAAAACCCAAGAGGATTGTGGAAAATTGCAAGAGGATCTTGATAAATTGGAAGACTGGGCATCAAAATGGCAGATGAAATTTAATGTGGACAAGTGCAAGGTTATGCACCTAGGGAAGAACAACCCAAACTATGGTTACACGATGCAAGGTTCCACATTAGGAACCACCACCCAGGAAAAAGATTTAGGCGTCATTGTGGATACCATGTTAAAACCCTCGGCCCAGTGTGCAGCAGCGGCCAAGAGAGCAAATAGAATGCTAGGTATGATAAGGAAAGGAATGGAAAATAAAACAAAAGATATTATAATGCCTCTATATCGTTCCATGGTGAGACCGCACCTTGAATATTGTGTGCAGTTCTGGTCGCCGTATCTTAAAAAGGATATAGCGATTTTAGAAAAGGTTCAGAGAAGAGCCACCAAAATGGTAAAGGGGATGGAAGGATACTCCTATGAAGAAAGGCTAAAAAGGTTGGGGCTCTTTAACCTGGAAAAGAGACGGCTGAGGGGAGATATGATAGAAGTCTATAAATTAATGAACGGAGTGGAACGGGTAAATGTAGATCGAATGGGTAAATGTAGATCGATTGTTTACCTTATCAGAATATAGAAAGACTAGTGGACATGCAATGAAGCTACAGGGTAAACTATTTAAGACTAATAAAAGAAAATATTTTTTCACTCAATGTGTAATCAAACTCTGGAATTTGTTACCGGAGGATGTAGTAAAGGCTGTTAGTGTAGCTGGGTTTAAAAAAGGTTTGGACAAGTTCCTGGAGGAAAGGTCCATAAACCATTATTAAGAAGGGACCCAGGATATCAATGCTTGAACCAATACAAGCATTGTGGAACCTGTGTCCCTTGGGGAAACTGCTAGGTACGTATGACCTAGATTGGCCACTGTTGGAAACAGATTACTGGGCTCGATGGACCTTGGTCTGACCCAGTATGGCATATCTTATGTTCTTATGTTAGCCTTAATTAGGTGCGCTGACCTGCAAACACAGCAACAGAGGTGTAGCACAATGTTTAATACATTGACTGATGAAACAGGGTTCATGAATTTGATCCCCTGTGGCCTTGATGAGTAAGGCTGTCTGAGGTATTACCCTTTACTTTAAATCAGTGCTGTCTGAGGCATTTTCTTTTTTAATTTAAATTAGTGCTGCCTGCAAACACACCCTCACAGTGCCGTAACCTAAGGTGCCGCAAAAGGCGCCCTATAAGGCACTCCAGAGGGCATATTATTTATTTATTTATTATTTTATTTATTTAACAGTTTTTATATACCGTCTTTCTACTAGTCAAGACGGTTTACATGAAACAATAGTACAGTATATTACAACTGTTTACAGGGAACAATTAAACAATGTAGGATAATTAAGGATACAAGTAAAACTGTGTAATAAAATAAAATTAAATTATTATAAAGTGCACTGTCCGCCAAGGCACCTTATAATGTTCCCTATAGGGCACCTTATAGAGCGCTTTAGAGGGTGACTTATGAGGCACCTTAAGGCTACAGCACTGTGAGGGTGTTTTTGCTGGCAGCACTAATTTAAATTAAAAAAGAAAATGTCTCAGACAGCCCTATCAAATAACCTCACTATGGGATCAAACCCATGACCTCTGGCTCCACAGGCAGTGAAGTAACCAGTGGGCTACAGCTACTAACAAACCCCTTTCTGGCTACAAAAGGACTGCAGGTCACCACACAAACTGATGCCTAGGTGGCCCATAGGAATGCTTAAACAGTAGAGCCGCCAGACAGCAACTGATGAGGGCCCAACATGGGCACGAGTGTGTTTCCCACAGTGTCACAGGGGATAGTACCCAGCAGGTACCCCAAAGGACACAGAACATTGGCAGGTGGTGCTGGGGGGAAGCGTGGATGTCTATGCAGGCACCCCTACCCCAGAACCCATACCATAGGCAGCCACCTACCGGCACACTGGATGGCCTGAGACTGCGCACCACCAGCACCACCAGCAGAAGGGCATGTCAGCATGGCGACAGAGGGGTACTGGTGATGGAGGGGGCAGTGGAAGCTGCCCACAGCAGACCATGGCCTAGCCCTGTTTAGGTGGGTGCCATGCACTCCAACAGACAGGCCCTGTCTGACGAACAGTCATGGTATCCCCAGGGAATGATTTGTCCCTTTGGCAACAGCATGGTGCAGTATGCACAGCCAGTGTGTTCAGGAGCAGAAGATCACAGGTTGAAGTCTCAGCTGTGGCTCCCACCAGCCCAGTCCCCATATTTTACCCAGTACTAAACCGTGGTAATAAAGAGGGAACCTTTATTGCAGATAACATAAACATGGCTGAAATGCCTATATTTTACCCTACAGAGCACAGACACCATAGACATGTGCAATACCTAGAGCAGAGTTTCCCAAATGCAGTCCTGGAGGGACAAATTCCATTCAGGCATCATGCTGTCTCTAATAAAGATGCCTGTGCTGCATTTCTATGCGCCGCCCCCATGGTATGCAGATGTATCCATGCATATTCATTAGAGACAGCATGAAAACCCGAACAGTGTTTGGCCTACCAGGACTGGGATTGGGAACCTCTGCCATAGAGCAGTGGCCAACAGGGGCAGAAACACCCGCACCCACAGGCGCCATTATCCAAAGCCTCCTGGAGATGCAAGATGTTGGGTCCTGCATGCAGCACCATCTCCCAATACCAGCACTTGCATACCATAGCACTGCCACCCTAAACCTGGGAATACGGTACACATATATCAAAAGGTTGCTATGATTACTGGCAGATAGCAATCCCTAGGTTAAGCACAATCTGCTCATTGAGCTGTATCATAGCAACCTCTCTGTCTGTGGAGTGTGTTTCAGGTCTGGTGTCTGACAGTGTTTACCACCCTGGGGAGTGACCCCATCAGTATTGCGTACCATAGCCATGCCTGCACTGTGCCCAGGACTGGTGCGGTGGCCAGGGCTGCCAAAAGCCTCTATAGTTGCACAATGCTGGCATAGGTGTGGGAGTGTGTGTCTGTCTATCCAGTGTGTGGTGGCTGACAACACCTTACTCATCCCACACTGCTTGCACTGTTTACAGTGTTAGCCTGCCAATGTGCATAATGAGGAGCAAGGTACTGTGGGTATGGCCCAGATAGGGTGGCCTGGCAGGATGCATCTGCACTGGGCATAGGGCAATAGCTGGGACATTGTAGTGCCTGGCCACCACCTGCACGGACAGGGTGGCCACAGCATGTCTTGCTGGGTGGTCACTCTCACCCTGACTGAGCAGTGACCACGGCATGGCTAGGTTCCCCCATCGTGTTATGCAGCATTTCTCTTAAGTGATATTTATGGGTTCTCTTTTTTGGGGCCCAATCACTGACTTATCTGCTTGGTGTGTGTGCTGATATCCCAGATCTGCGTACATGCATCTCCTCCACGAACATGCACTATGGACTAGCTAGCAGACTGTCTGCAGTTAGTGTGTGTCTGGCTGGAAAACCTTGTAGTGTGCAGCGGGTGGAGGCTTGCTCCTGGAGAATGTCAGATAGTGGTGGGGGGCCAGCTGGGCATTTCCAGGCCTTCTGTCTGCCTTGCCTTATGGATGTGTACAGATCTGCATTGACTGACCTGTAGGGTGTCTGTTCCCCAGTAGGACTGGGGTTGATGGTCCCCTCTACTGCCACCATTGCAGGGAGGTAGAATGTGGGTCTGTTGGTGGGAGATCCTGTTTCCCAACCTGAGCCACAGACGGTGGGTTGAGTGGTGGTACATAATCCGCCTATGGGTCCAAACACCCCCCTTCACCTACATCATGTGACCATGGCACCAACACAGGATATGCACTATTCTGGGTGCATCATAGCCCATAAGGGCTAGACATGACTGATAAATACAGATGTATTCTAGGTGTGTCTGCAGGAACTACCTCTCACACACACTAGTACTGATGGAGACCTGCAACATGGCGTATTTCAGCCATGAAAGGTGCTGTGGACCTGGTGCTGGGCGCCCCATCTCACCCTCAGGGTGAGCACAGTACCCGCACAATGTGACGGTCTGTAGCTACTCTGTGACAGTAACACACATGGTCAGTACCCCCTACCAGGCTGAGGTGCTGTGGGGGTGCATACCCCATCTTGTGATCATCTGTAGACTGCTGATTTGCATGTGCAGTGCATCATGGGTACGGGTGGGTTAACCCTATCCTGGTAACCACAGCAGACAGTTTGTGTGGTGACCTGCAGTCCTTCTGTAGCCAGCCAGGGGTCTGTTAGTAGCTGTAGCCTACTGGTTACTTCCCTGCCTATGGAACCAGAGGTTATTGGTTTGATCCCACAGTGGGGTTATTTGATAGGGCTGTCTAAGACATTTTCTTTTTTAATTTAAATTATTACTGCCAGCAAAACACCCTCACAGTGCTGTAGCCTTAAGGTGCCTCATAAGGCGCCCTATAAAGCGCTCTTATAAGGCGCCCTATAGGGAACATTATAAGGTGCCTTTGCGGAGAGTGCACTTTATAATGTGCCCTCTGGAGTGCCTTATAGGGCGCCTTATGCGGCACCTTAGGTTACGGCACTGTGAGGGTGTGTTTGCTAGCAGCACTAATTTAAATTTAAAAAGAAAATGACTCAGACAGCACTGATTTAAAGTAAAGGGTAATGCCTCAGACAGCCTTACTCATCAAGCCCACTGGGGGAACAAACTCATGACCCCTGTTTCATCAGTCAATGTACTAACCATTGTGCTACACCTCTGTTGCTGTGTTTGCAGGTCAGCGCGCCTAATTAAGGCTAACGCGCATTAACGTGCCACGGCTCCCTCTATCACACGAAAACGTACCTTATTGCACGATAACCCTAAATGCTACCTTAAGACCGGAACGCCCACTATTTTATATGGGATCCTGCACACTAACGCCGGCCACACGTTAAGACCGCTTAGTAAACATACCCCACAGGTTCCATAATGCTTGTACTGGATCAAGCATTGATATCCTGAGTCCCTTCTTAATAATGGTTTATGGACTTTTCCTCCAGGAACTTGTCCAAACCTTTTTTAAACCCAGCTACACTAACAGCCTTTACTACATCCTCCGGTAACAAATTCCACAGTTTGATTACACGTTGAGTGAAAAAATATTTTCTTTTATTAGTCTTAAATAGTTTACCCTGTAGCTTCATTGCATGTCCCCTAGTCTTTCTATATTCTGATAACGTAAACCATCGATCTACTTTTACCCGCTCCACTCCGTTCATTAATTTATAGACTTCTATCATATCTCCCCTCAGCCGTCTCTTTTCCAGGTTAAAGAGCCCTAACCTTTTTAGCCTTTCTTCATAGGCGTATCCTTCCATCCCCTTTACCATTTTGGTGGCTCTTCTCTGAACCTTTTCTAAAATCGCTATATCCTTTTTAAGATACGGCGACCAGAATTGCACACAATATTCAAGGTGCGGTCTCACCATGGAACGATATAGAGGCATTATAATATCTTTTGTTTTATTTTCCATTCCTTTCCTTATGATACCTAGCATTCTATTTGCTCTCTTGGCCGCCGCTGCACACTGAGTCGAGGGTTTTAACATGGTATCCACAATGACGCCTAAATCCTTTTTCCTGGGTGGTGGTCCCTAATGTGGAACCTTGCATCGTGTAACCATAGTTTGGGTTGTTCTTCCCTAGGTGCATAACTTTGCACTTGTCCACATTAAATTTCATCTGCCATTTTGATGCCCAGTCTTCCAATTTATCAAGATCCTCTTGCAATTTTCCACAATCCTCTTGGGTTTTAACAACTTTAAATAGTTTTGTGTTATCTGCATATTTGATAACCTCACTCATTATTCCACTTTCCAGGTCATTTATGAATATGTTAAAAAGCAGCGTACCCAGCACAGATCCCTGGGGTACACCACTATTCACCTTTCTCCATTGGGAAAATTGGCCATTTAGCCCTACCCTCTGCTTTCTATCTTTTAACCAGTTCCTGATCCACAGTAGTACACTGCCTCCTATAGAAACATAGAAACAGGATGACAGAAAGAGACCACATGGCCTATCTAGTCTGTCCTTCCATATCAACAACTACAACAGTCCACTTTTTACCTTTAGAGATCCTCTGTGTTGGTCCCATGCTTTTTTGAATTCAGTTACTGTCCTCATCTCTACCACCTCCACTGGGAGACTATTCCATGGATCCACTACTCTTTCCGTAAAGAAATATTTCCACATATCACTCCTGAATCTATCTCCCTTCACCCTCATCCCATGTCCCCTCGTAGCAGAACTTGCTTTCAATTGAAAGAGGCTCTCTCCCTGAACATTTATGCCATGGAGGTATTTAAACATCTCAATCATATCACCTCTATCCCGCCTTTCCTCTAAGGTGTACATATTAAGATCCTTAAGTCTGTCCTCATATGCTTTATAATGAAGCCCACTAATCATTTTAGTAGCCACCCTCTGCACCGACTCCATCCTTTTCACATCCTTTTGAAGGTGCGGTCTCCAGAATTGCACACTATACTCCAAATGAGGTTGCACCAAAGACTTATACAGAGGCATTATCACCTCCTTTTTTCTGCTAGCCATTCCTCTCCGTATGCACCCAAGCATCCTTCTAGCTTTTGCCGTCACTTTTTCTACCTGTTTAGCTACTTTAAGATCATCAGACACAACCACGCCTAGGTCCCGCTCTTCTTTAGTGGACAAAAGTACTTCACCTCCTATACTGTATTGCTCCCTTGGATTGCTGCAGCCCAAATGCATGACCTTACATTTTTTAACATTAAATCCCAGCTGCCAAATTCTAGACCATTCTTCAAGCTTAGCTAGATTCCTCCTCATGTTATCTACACCTTCCTGGGTGTCTACTCTATTGCAGATTTTGGTATCATCTGCAAAGAGGCAAACCTTACCCGACAGCCCTTCCGCTATATCACTAACAAAGATGTTAAAAAGAATTGGACCAAGGACAGACCCCTGGGGCACACCACTGGTAACATCCTTCTCCTCAGAGTGAGCTCCATTTATTTGTACTCTTTGTCGCCTCCCACCCAACCAATTTCTAACCCAAGCAGTAACTTTAGGGTCCATCCCTAGGGTGCTCAAGTTTGTTTATAAGTCGCCTGTGAGGAACAGTGTCAAAGGCTTTACTGAAATCTAAATACACCACATCTAGAGCTCTCCCTCGGTCCAACTCCCTGGTCACCCAGTCAAAGAAATCAAACAGATTTGTCTGACAAGACTTGCCTCCGGTGAATCCATGCTGCCTCGGATCCTGTAATCCGCTGGAATCCAGAAACCTCACTATTTTCTCTTTCAGCAGCGTTTCCAATAATTTACTCACCACCGAAGTTAAACTAACCGGCCTGTAGTTTTCAACCACATCCTTACTTCCGCTTTTGTGTAAAGGCACCACATGAGCCTCTCTCCAGTCCTTTGGCACCACTCCCGACTCAAATGAGGCATTGAAAAGGTCAGTCAGTGGAGTTGCTAGAACGTCCCCAAGTTCCCTCAGTATTCTAGGGTGTATATCATCCGGTCCCATCGCTTTGTCTACTTTAAGTTGAGCTAGTTTCTCATGAACACAGTCTTCTGAAAATTGTTCAAGATGTCCCTCGCTTCTGTTCCTATTTGTGAGTGTTTTCTGAGGTCCTGCTCCTGGTTCTTCATCTGTGAACACAGAATAAAAATATTTGTTAAGCAATTCCGCTTTATCCTTATCAGCTTCTACATATTCCCCCCCTGCACCCTTGAGTCTGACAATGCCACTTTTGCCCTTCCTCTTCTCACTAATATATCTGAAAAATGTCTTATCCCCCCATTTTATTGCATTGGCTATTTCCTCCTCCTTTTGAATCTTTGCCTTCTTGACTACTTTGCTAGCTTCTCTAAGTTTTTCCAAATACAGATGCCTGCCTTCCTCTCTCTGTGATCTCTTGTATTTCATGAAGGCCTCCCTGTTTTTTTTCACTTTTTCAGCTACTTCCTTCGAAACCATAGCGGTTTCCTTTTCCTTTTGCCTTTATTTACCATTTTAACAAAAAGGTTGGTTGCCCTTAAAATACCCCCTTTCAGTTTTGCCCACTGTTTTTCTACATCCCCCAGCTTTTCCCATCCCACTAACGACTCCCTGAGGTATTGGCCCATCTTCGCAAAGTTAGTCTTCCTAAAGTCTAAGATCCTCACCTTGGAATGGATTCTAACAGCCCTAATCCTAATACTGAACCACACCATCTGGTTATCACTGGATGCAAAATGATCTCCCACTACAACATCAGAAACACTTTCACCATTGGTAAGCACCAAGTCCAGTAAGGCCCCTGCACGTGTGGAGTCTGTTACCAATTGCCTGAATAGTTCTCCCTATAGAGAATCCAGGATCTCCTTACTTCTAGATGATACTGCAGCAGGAATGTGCCAATCAACATCTGGCATATTGAAATCTCCTATCAGTAGCACTTTCCCTTTCCTAGCAATGCTGCGTATGTCTTTAATTAACTCTCTGTCCACCTCTTCCTCTTGTGAGGGAGGTCTGTATATCACACCAATGCAAATGGATTTCTCTTTCCCTCTTTCTAGTTTAACCCACAGTGCCTCCTCTCTCCCTTTTAAGCTCTGTAATTCCAAAGCTTTAATAGTAGTTTTTACATATAGTGCCACTCCTCCTCCCCTTCTTCCTACCCTGTCCTTTCTGAATAAAGTATAGCCAGGTATAGCCTGGCTATCCCATGACTCTTTAGTTTTGCCAAAAGTCTCTGATGAGGGACCTTGTCAAAGGCTTTCTGAAAGTCCAGATACACTATATCAACCGACTCACCTTTGTCCACCTGTTTATTCACACCTTCAAAAAAACATAACAGATTAGTAAGACAAGATCTTCCTTCTCTAAAGCCATGTTGGCTGTCTCCCATTAGGCCATGACCATCTACATGCTGAGTAATTTTATTCTTTATGATGGTTTCTACTATTTTTCCCAGTACTGACGTCAGGCTCACCGGTCTGTAGTTTCACGGATCACACCTGGAACCCTTTTTAAAAATTAGTGTTACATTGGCGATCCTCCAATCTTCAGGTATTAGAGATGATTTTAATGATAGTTCAGAGATTACTAATAGCAGGTCTGCAATCTCATATTTCAGTTCTTTCAACACCCTTGGATGTATACCATCCGGCCCAGGTGATTTGCTACTCTTCAGTTTATCTAATAGCTGTAATACATCTTCCTGATGTATCGATATTTCCTTCAATTCTTCCACCCCTTTAAATACCACTTCAGTGATGGGTAACATCCCTACATCTTCCTGAGTAAAGACCGAAGAAAAGAATTCATTCAGTCTCTCCGCTATCGCCTTGTCGCCTCTTAGTGCCCCTTTAACCCCTCTATCATCTAATGGACCAACTGACTCTCTCACAGGGTTTTGCTACGAATGTACTTGAAAAAGTCTTTATTTCACGTTTTTGCTTCTGCAGCAAGCTTCTTCTCAAATTCTCCCTTTGCCTGCCTTATCAATGCCTTGCATTTGACTTGCCAGTGCTTGTTTCCAGGTTTCTTCGTTTGGCTCTTTATTCCATTTCCTGAAAGATGCTTTTTTGGCAACAACAGCCTCTCTGACCTCCCCTTTAAACCATGCTGGCAGTTTTTTGGACTTCCTTCCACTTTTCTTAAAGCGTGGAATACAGCTGGTCTGGGCTTCCAAGATAGTATTTTTCAACAACACCCAAGCTTGATGTAAGTCTTTAACCTTTGCAACTGCTCCTTTTAGTTTTTTCTTAACTATTTTCCTCATTTTATCATAGTCTCCCTTTCGAAAGTTAAAAGGTAGTACTGTGGATTTCCTTACTATCCCACCTCCACTAATTAAATCAAAGGCGATAATGCTTTGATCACTCTTGCCAAATGACCCCAACAACCTTATCTCTTGCACTAGATCTGGTGTTCCACTAAGGACTAGATCTAATATGGCTTCCCCTCTGGTTGGTTCATGAACCAGCTGCTCCAAGAAGCAGTCATTTATTTCATCTAGGAACTTTATCTCCCTAGCATGTCCTGCCGTGACACTGACCCAGTCGATACCGGGGTAATTGAAATCACCCATTATTATTACTGCGCTGTAACTTTTGTTAGCTTCCTTGATTTCTTTGAGCATTTCATCATCCATTTGTTCATTCTGGCCAGGCGGTCGATAGTACACCCCCCACTGCCATCGCCTTCACCTTTTTACATGGAATTTCAATCCATAGAGATTCTACAGCAAATTGTGTTTCCTGCAAAACTTTAATCCTTTAAGCCAGCCCCTGATGAAGGCAAATCGAAACACGGCCTGTGTCGGGCCAGTGGCTTAATTTGAGCAATAAAAGATATTCTTCCTTTGCTGTCCACGTTTTTGGACTGGGTTTGTTGATAGCACTTGGACCCGTGCTTTTTCATTGTTGCACTCACTTCTATTATTCTCATTTCCTTCTCATTTCCAAAAAATCCCCACAAACCACTCCATTGCAACAAATATGCAAATTCAAACAATTCGACATTGACACATTCCTCGAACAGTCATTCCTCCACTAGAGCTCCTCAACAACAAACAGACCAAACTTGACTCCCAAATTAACGAATGGAATGAAATTATGACCTCTGCAGCCCAATTTCCACCCAGACGACATTCACATAAGCAATGCAAAAGAGCCCCCTGGTCCTCTACCAACCTACGTGACATAAAAAAAGAACTTGACCGTGACACACACATTAGCTACACAGAAAAACTTTGACTTTGCTGCTCAGAAACACTAAGACAGAACACAATGAAAACATTATAACATGCTCCCTAAATAAACTCGGAGAACTCTTTTCCATCGCCAAAGCCCTAATAAGCGAACACTCGCAACAGGAACTGGACCCAAAAATATCCCCACAAACCATAGCAGACCATCTTTGCTCTAAATTCCAGTCACCCCCTCCATGAACTAACCTCCAAAAGTTGATACATAATAACAATCCAACCCCTACAACAACGAGTATCACCCTCCTGGCAAAAATTACAGAAAAAAATCGTTTACACCCAACTGCAGAATTTCATGGATGACCTTGCCCCCCTAGACCCTTTCCAACATGGCTTCAAAAAGAACCACGGTGTTGAAACTCTTATAACGTCTCTCTTAGACTCCGTGACCTATACATTCAAAATCCTACTCAAGGTTGTCTACTAATCTTCCTTGACATATCCTCTGCTTTTGAACCACTCCCTCATGATCAACTCTTTGATAGACTTCATGAAATTGGCCTAAGAGATACAACCCTGAACTGGTTCCGCTCCTACCTGGAACACAGAACACAACAGGTACGCATAGGTAACAACACCTCCCAGCCGTTCATCCAAAAGCAAGGAGTTCTGCAAGGGTCCAGCATATCCACACTCCTCTTCAACTTCTTCCTCCAACCCCTAGAATCTTTCAAGACCATAGAAACATAGAAATATGATGACAGAAAAAGACCACATGGCCTATCTAGTCTGTCCTTCCATATCATGGTTTCCACTATCAGATATACGCAGACGATATCATGTTCTTCACTCCATTCAACATAACAAACCCTAACTTTTAAATTTAATCAAATGCTTCACAAATCTAAGACACTGGCTCAGTTGTCACAATCGCATAATTAATCAATCTAAAATGGAAGCTTTAGTCATCTGAGCTTCTAAAAAAAGCTTAGGTTTGATCTCCTGTAGTACTGACTGGTTTGTTCTATAGGCAGTCCATGATATACACAGTATTCGTCGCCAGCACCATAATTCAAAGACATCAATTTTCTTCCTGTCTATCTTTTTCACTGTCCAACGTTCACATCCATATGATGGTATTAAAAATACCATGGCTTAAATGAGTCGAATCTTTCTATGGAGGGAGACATCTCTGCTCTTGAGAATCTTGTCTAGGTCCTTCATAGCCATTCTGCCAAGAACAATGCGTCGTCGGATTTCTTCACTGCTTGTGGTTTAGAAACATAGAAAAATGACAACAGAAAAAAGACCACATGGCCTATCTAGTCTGTCCTTCCATATCAACAACTACAATGGTCCCCCCCTTTTTCCTTTAGAGATCCTCTGTGTTTGTCCCATGCTTTTTTGAATTCAGATACTGTCCTCATCTCTACCACCTCCACTGAAAGACTATTCCACAGATCCACCAATCTTTCCGTAAAGAAATATTTTCGCATATCACTCCTGAATCTATCCCCTTTCACCCTCATCCCATGTCCCCTCATAGCAGAACTTGCTTTCAATTGAAAGAGGCTCTCTTCCTGAACATTTATGCCACGGAGGTATTTAAACATCTCAATTATATCACCTCTATCCCGCCTTTCCTCTAAGGTGTACATATTAAGATCCTTAAGTCTGTTCTCATATGCTTTATAATGGAGACCACTAACCATTTTAGTAGCCACCCTCTGAACGGACTCCATCCTGTTTATATCTTTTTGAAGGTGCGGTCTCCAGAATTGCACACAATACTCCAAATGAGGTTGCACCAAAGACTTATACAGAGGCACTATCAGCTCCTTTTTTCTGCTAGCCATTCCTCTCAGTATGCACCCAAGCATCCTTCTAGCTTTTGCCGTCACCTTTTCTACCTGTTTAGCTACTTTAAGATCATCAGACACAACCATGCCTAGGTCCTGCTCTTCTTTAGTGGACAAAAGTATTTCACCCCATATACTATATCGCTCCCTTGGATTGCTGCAGCCCAAATGCATGACCTTGCATTTTTTAACATTAAATCCCAGCTTCCAAATTCTAGACCATTCTTCAAGCTTAGCTAGATCCCTCCTCATGTTATCTACATCTTCCTTGTTGTCTACTCTATTGCAGATTTTGGTATCATCTGCAAAGAGGCAAATCTTACCTGACAGCCCTTCTGCTATGTTACTGTTTATTGATAGTTGATCCAAGTAGGTTAAAATTGAGCACTATTTCGATTTCTTCTCCATCAATGATGAACTTATTGATTTTGCCAGTTGTCTTTGTCTTCTTTACAGTAAGATGCAGGCCCATTTTAAGACTATTTTCCTTGATCTTGAGAAGCAAATGTTTCAGATCATTTTCATTTTCAGCGAGTAGTATGGTATCATCAGCACACCTCGGTTGTCTTCATACAGTCCTGCTTCTCTGATGATTTGTTCTGCATATAATTTAAACAGGTAGGGGGAAAGTATGCAGCCTTGTCATACACCTTTGCTGATTTTAAACCACTCTGTTTCTCCTAGTTCCGTTTGAACTGTTGCTGCTTGATCAATGTAAAGGTTGTGCAAGAGAACTATCAGGTGTTCTGGTATACCCATACTTCTTAATGTGGCCCAGAGTTTCTCATTGTTTACACAGTCAAAAGCTTTGCTGTACTCAATAAAACACATAGATATCCTTTTGGTATTCTTTAGTCTTTTCAATGATCCATCTCACATCAGCGATGATGTCTCCAGTTCCTCACCCTTTCCTGAACCCTGCTTGCATTTCAGGCAGTTCTTATTCCAGGTATGTTTGTAATCTCTGCTGAATAATTTTGAGTAGAATCCTGCTGGCATGTGGGATCAGAGCGATTGTGCAATAATTTCCACAGTCAGTTGGCTCACCTTTCTTTAGTATTGGTATAAACACAGATATTTTCCAGTCAGTAGGCCATGATATTGTCTTCCAAATTTCCTGGCAGAGCACGTGTGGTGCCCTTCAAAAATCCTGGATAAGTCCCTAATGCACCCCGATGCTATCCGCATGGCATCAGGATATGTTAGGTGCGTTCCAGGGCAGAGCGGGTGTGGAGGAAGGAGCTACACGAGTAGCAGTGATTTTTGTTGCTACCTGCGTAGCCCTCTGCACCTTAAAGATAGGTGAGGAAAACCTCACCAGAGACTTCCGCAAAAGCCTAAAGACTCTATTGTTCCTAGAGCACTATGGACCAAACACAAAATAAGGAACAGCATACTCATCTACACACAATGACACCCTGGAAATAGTTTCAAATCGTTGATGTTAATTTAACGTATGTTCTTTGTAATGTGCACCTGTACTGTTCAAATTATAATATTTTTTGCACTGAGTTTTCTGTAAACCGTCTTCACTGGTAGAAAGATGGTATAAAAAAAAAAGATGTTAAATAAATAAATAAATAAATGTGTTTGAGGTATATGATTTGGGCCTTTCATATTGCAGGTTGATGGTTTAAGGTTTTGGGTTAGAAGGTGGTTTGCTAATTGAGGTTTGAGTGTGGGCCAGTAAGAGCTACAGTTTGTGAAATAGGTGAGCATGAATATGAGTATGTATGGCGGATGTGTGAAGATTGGGGTTGGTGGGTCATATCCTCTATTAAGCTGGCCAGCGATAGAAAGTGGCGTTGGCAGGATGTGGAAAGTTGGAGAAGGGATGGGTGGGAGGAGTGGTGTTAAGTGGGTTGAGTGATTGGATAGGAAGAACATGGTTGGCCTAACCATTTGGCAAACTATGGCAGCTGCATCTGGAAAGTGGCAAAAGCAAAGCATTCAAACCTAAATAATAGATTTTGACAGCCAGAGGGGGTGTAAAGCTTGAGTTTCACCTAGGACGCCAGCACCTTGGACCAACTTTAGGGCTAGCTCTGAGGAAGCAGAATGGGGGATTGGAAGGGATTGTGGAGTGGATTGCACAGGAACTGTTGGCTGAGGGGGAGGATGCCAGGATAGTGGTTGATTTGATAGTGGCAGTTGTCTCCTTTTGCATTTTATTTAAATTTTAAATTTTATTTTTATTTTGAGGTGGTTTAGGGGTTTTGCTGGGAAGGGCCTGTGGGGGAATATTGTGTTGGTGTTTTATCTGCTGTACACCACCTTGAATACCATGTGCATAAGGCGGTTTACAAATATTTTAAAATAAAATAAAAAATAAATAAATAAATTCGAGAGTATGTACATTGAATGCGAAGGGTTTAAATTCCCCTCAGAAGAGGCATGCCTTATTTTGGGAATGCAGAGGCTTCAGGCTGCAGACCTGTTATATCAGGAAATGCATCTGCTTTCAACGATTGAGAAGCTGGTATCTCATAGGGGTTATTCTCTGGCTTTCATTCCTCTAGTACTCATCATAGGAAAAGGGAGAGCGTGGTGATCTAATCTTCGAGAGATGTCCCTGTTGGAGTATTTTCGGTCTGGGAGATACGTGCTGGTGAGGTCTAGAATATATGGGGCATTGTAAAGCATGAGGACAGACTTAAGGATCTTAATATGTACACCTTAGAGGAAAGGCGGGATTGAGGTGATATGATTGAGATGTTTAAATACTTCCATGGCATAAATGCACAGGGGGAGAGCCTCTTTCATTTGAAAGCAAGTTCTGCTACGAAGGGACATGGGATGAGGGTGAAGGGAGATAGATTAAGGAGTGATATGCGGAAATATTTCTTTACGGAAAGAGTGGTGGATCCGTGGAATAGTCTCCCAGTGGAGGTGGTAGAGATGAGGACAGTATCTGAATTCAAAGAAGCATGGGACAAACACAGAGGATCTCTAAAGGAAAAAAGGGGGCTGTTGTAGTTGTTGATATGGAGGGGAGGAGTGGTCTAATGGTTAGGACAAGGTACTTCAGGCCGGAGGGCCAGGGGTTCAAGTCCCACCTGGGGACAGCAATCTCAGGCCGGAGGGACTGGGATTTCTAGTCCTATAGGCACTCCTTGTGGTCTTGGGCAAGCCACTTAACCCTCCATTGCCCATGTTCCCTGTAAGTATTAGCGTATGTGTCTCATATCCCCTCGTGTTAAATGTATCCCCCAATTGACCGCTTTGACCCGGTGAAAAGTGGGATATAAATACAGCTAAATAAATAAATAAATAAATATGGAAGGACAGACTTGATAGGCCATGTGGTCTTTTTCTGTCATCATTTTTCTGTTTCTATGTTTCCATAATATTGTATTTATGTTCCTAATGAGCAGCAGGGCACATTTCTTGAAAAACTGGAGTCTATCTTGACTCAGTTGGATGATGGGTACTGGATTATTTGGGTGCGGGATTTTAACTTAGCACCAAAGCCAGTGATGGATACTACTGCAGGTGGAATTAGAAGGGGAAGGATAGGTAGGTTTTTAAGCATTTATAGGAAGGCCTATGGGCAGAGAATGATTTACCCAGGCACTTGGTATTATACTTTCTTTTCTCAAGTGCATGGGTCATACTCCCAAACTGATTTAATATTAGTAGACAAAGAGATAGCAAAAATGGTCACTTGGGCAGGTATAGGTAACATCAGCTGGCCGGACCATGGCCCAGTCAGGCTTTAGATTTTAGCTGAGGTAGAGGATAGATTAGTACACCTTTGGAGGCTTAATGATTGGAAGTAGAGGGTGATAGGGAGAAATTGTGGAAGGGCACAGTAGAGTAGCTTGACTTGAATGATAAGGGGGGTGTTGCTCCTGGAGTACTGTGGGATGGGTTCAAGGACATTATTCATGGATAGTTGATTGCATTAGCTTTGTATAAAAAGAGGGAACTGGAAAGAGGTATGTTGGAGACAGAATAATCAGGCAATACAAGTTTAAGCAGAAGAGAATCAAGTCAAAGATTTTTCGCAAGAAGGAGATGGATGGGCAGTGGGTTACCACATCCGGTGCTATTAGAGCACATTTTGCTCCACTCAACTCCTCGACAGCATGATTTCCAACTTTCCAACCCAAACACAACATCCCCCTGGATCCATGCCCAGCATTGTGGATCAAGCTCACAAGGAAAGAACCAATCCCACTTTTATTGAAAATTACACAATTATCTCACAAGGATATGTGCCCACCAGCCTTAAACAAGCATCTGTCAGACCAACACTGAAGAGCTCTTCACTTGACCTGAAAGAACCCAACTCCTACAGGCCTATCTCCAGTATGCCATTTATTTCCAAAATAATTGAAAAATGTGTTCCGTGCCAATTGCAAGACTACATGAACATGCACCCTTAGACCCTCAACAATACGGTTTCAAACCCAACCAAAGCGTTGAAACACTACTCACATCACTCAGTGACAGAATATGAAAGAAACATTGAAACCTGACAGCAAAAAAAGACCAAGGGGTCTGTCTAGTCTGCCCTTCCATATCAACCACTTTTTTCCTTTAGAGATCCTCTGTATTTGACCAATGCTTTTTTGAATTTAGATATTGTCTTTGTCTCTGTCACCTCCACTGGGAGACTATTCCACACATCTACCACTCTTTCCATAAAGAAATATTTCCGCATATTACTCCTGAGTCTATCCCCTTTCACATTCATCCTATGACCCCTCATAGCAGAGCTTGCTTTCAATCGAAAAAGACTCTCCTCCTGTGCATTTATGCCATGGAGGTATTTAAACATCTCAATCAAATCACCTCTATCCTGTCTTTCCTCTATAGTATACATATTGAGATCTTTAAGTCTGTCCTCATATGTTGCATAATGAAGACCGTTAGCCACTTTAGTAGCCACCCTCTGCATTGATTCCAACTTGTTTATATCCTTTTGAAGGTGCATCTCCAGACCTGCACACAATACTCCAAATGAGGTCACACCAAAGACTTATACAGAGGCACTATCACCTCCTTTCTTCCGCTGGTCATTCCTCTCTCTATGCACCCAAGCATCCTTCTAGATTTCGCCGTTGCCCTTTCTACCTAAGATCATCAGACACAATCACGCCTAGTTCCCACTTTTCTTTTGTGGACAGAAGCACTTCACCCCTTCAGGCCGGAAGGTCAGGGGTTCAAATCCCACTAGAGGACAGCAACCTTGGGCCGGAAGGACTGGGGTTTCTAGTCCCACAGGTGCTCCTTGTGGTCTTAGGCAAGCCACTTAACCCTCCATAGCTCATGTTCCCTGTAAAATAGTTATCTCCAAGTTATAATGCCCTGTTCAATGTAATTTCAGTTTGTTCAATGTAAACCGCACTGATGCAGAATAGCACGGTATATAAGAGAATATAAATAAATAAATAAATTAAATAAATATTATATCACTCCCTTGGATTGCTGCATCCCAAATGCATGACCTTGCATTTTTTAACATTAAATATCAGCCAAATTTTAGACCATCCTTCAAGCTTAGCTAGATCCCTCTTCATGTTATCTACACCTTCCTAGGTTCTACTCTATTGCAGATTTTGGTATCATCCGCAAAGAGGCAAATCTTGACGAAGCCCTTCCGCAATATCCAACAAAAAGGTTAGTTGCCTTTAAAATATCCCCTTTCAGTTGCCCTTAAAAATATTTCCTTTCAGATTTGTCCATTGTTTTTCTACATACCCCGGCTGTTCCCATCCTGCTAATGACTCCTTGAGGTATTGGCCCATCCTGGCAAAGTTAGTTTTCCTAAAGTCTAAGACCCTCACTTTTGAATGGATTTTATCAGTGCTAGTCCTAATACTGAACCACACCATCTGTTGATCACTGGATATGAGATGATCTCCCACTGTAACATCTGAAACACTTTCACCATTGGTAAGCGCCAAGTCCAGTTTGGCCCATTCATGGGTGGGTTCTGTTACCAGTTGCCTGAATACTTATTTCTGTAAAGAATCTAGGATCTCCTTACTTCTAGATGATACTGCAGCAAGGATGCACCAATCAACATCTGGAATATTCAAATCCCCTATCAGTAGCACTTCCCCTTTCCTGGCAAAGCTGCATATGTCTGCTATTAAATCTCCGTCCACTTCTTTTCCTGTGAGGGAGATCTGTATATCACACCAATGCATATGGATTTCTTTTTCCCTCTTTCTTGTTTAACCCACAGTGCCTCTTCTCTTGCTTTTAAGTCCTGTATTTCCATAGTCTTAATGATATTTTTTCATAGTCCACTCCTCCTACCCTGTCTTTCTGAGTAAAGTATAGCCTGTTACATCCCAGTCATGGTTGTCAGTGAACCATGTCTCTATTACCATCACTAAATCCAAGTCAACGTCTCCTATTAAAGCCTCAACATGTTACAAGCACTTATACACACTGCTTTTCATATGCTATCCCTTTTACCCATTTCCATAAATGTATTTAATGTTTCACTTACCTGGGGGCTTTCACTTACCTGGGGGCTTTCTTCACCCATCTCCAATTAATCTAGTTTAAAGACCTTTTCATTAGGTTAGCCAGTCTGCTACTGAAGACACATTGACCCTTCTTGGACAGATGGATGCCACCTCTTCTCTGCAACCCTTGGAACATCATCCCATGGTCCAGGAAACCAAAACGCTCTCGATGACACCATCCAAGCAGCCATGCATTTATCTACAGGATGCTAGCTTCTCTGCCTTAGTCTTTACCCTCAACAGGGAGGATTGAAGAGAACACCACCTGCACATCTAACTGCTTCACCCTCTGTCCCAGAGCCATGATGCCAGTTTTGATATGCTCAGAGGGATACTTGGCAGTATCATTTGTGCCGACATGGATTAGCAACATTGGGTAATAGTCAGTGGGCTTGATTAGCAAACTCTCCATAACATCTCAGATTTTGGCACCTGACAGCATACCTCTCTGGACATCAAGTCTGGTTGGCAGATGGTTGCCTCAGTACTCCTCAGAAGAGAGTCACCGACCACCACTACCCTTCAGTCCAGCAGATTACAGGATCCGAGGCAGCATGGATTCACCAGAGGCAGGTCTTGTCAGACAAATCTGATTGATTTCTTTGACTGGGTGACCAGGGAGTTGGACCGAGGGAGAGCCCTAGATGTGGTGTATTTAGATTTCAGTAAAGCCTTTGACACTGTTCCTCACAGGCGACTTATAAACAAACTGAGCACCCTAGGGATGGACCCTAAAGTTACTGCTTGGGTTATAAATTGGTTGGGTGGGAGGCGACAAAGAGTACAAGTAAATGGAGCTCACTCTGAGGAGAAGGATGTTATCAATGGTGTGCCCCAGGGATCTGTCCTTGGTCCGATTCTTTTTAACATCTTTGTTAGTGATATAGCGGAAGGGCTTTCAGGTAAGGTTTGCCTCTTTGCGGATGATACCAAAATCTGCAATAGAGTAGACACCCAGGAAGGTGTAGATAACATGAGGAGGGATCTAGCTAAGCTTGAAGAATGGTCTAGAATTTGGCAGCTGGGATTTAATGTTAAAAAATGTAAGGTCATGCATTTGAGCTGCAGCAATCCAAGGGAGCAATATAGTATAGGGGGTGAAGTACTTTTGTTCACTAAAGAAGAGCGGGACCTAGGCGTGGTTGTGTCTGATGATCTTAAAGTAGCTAAACAGGTAGAAAAGGCGACGGCAAAAGCTAGAAGGATGCTTGGGTGCAAAAGGAGAGGAATGGCTAGCAGAAAAAATGAGGTGATAATGCCTCTGTATGTCTTTGGTGTGACCTCATTTGGAGTATAGTGTGCAATTCTGGAGACTGCACCTTCAAAAGGATGTGAACAGGATGGAGTCGGTGCAAAGGGTGGCTACTAAAATGATTAGTGGTCTTCATTATAAAGCATATGAGGACAGACTGAAGGATCTTAATATGTACACCATAGAGGAAAGGCGGGATAGAGGTGATATGATTGAGATGTTTAAATACCTCCGTGGCATAAATGTTCAGGGAGAGAGCCTCTTTCAATTGAAAGCAAGTTCTGCTACGAGGGGACATGGGATGAGGGTGAAGGGAGATAGATTCAGGAGTGATATGCGGAAATATTTCTTTACGGAAAGAGTAGTGGATCCGTGGAAAATCTCCCATTGGAGGTGGTAGAGATGAGGACAGTAACTGAATTCAAAAATGCATGGGACAAACGCAGAGGATCCCGAAAGGTAAAAAGGGGACTGTTGTAGTTGTTATGGAAGGACAGACTAGATAGGCCATGTGGTCTTTTTCTGTCGTCATGTTTCTATGTTTCTATCTCCCTAGCATGTCCTGCCGTGACACTGACCCAATCGATACCGGGGTAATTGAAATCACCCATTATTATTACTGCGCTGTAACTATTGTTAGCTTCCTTGATTTCTTTGAGCATTTCATCATCCATTTGTTCATTCTGGCC
This sequence comes from Ichthyophis bannanicus, assembly GCA_033557465.1. Taxonomy (NCBI): domain Eukaryota; kingdom Metazoa; phylum Chordata; class Amphibia; order Gymnophiona; family Ichthyophiidae; genus Ichthyophis; species Ichthyophis bannanicus. The sequence continues at coordinate 96,482,782 of CM066050.1, forward strand.
AGGCGGTCAATAGTACACCCCCACTGCCATCGCCTTCCCCTTTTTACATGGAATTCAATCCAAAGAGATCCTACAGCAAATTTTGTTTCCTGCAAAACTTTAATCCTTTCTGACGCAATGCCCTCTCTAACAGAGCGCAACCCCTCCACCAAGTTGATCAGCTCTATCATTACGATATAGTTTGTACCCAGGTATCACAGTTTCCCACTGGTTGTCCTCCTTCCACCATGCCTCTGATATTCCAATCATATCTAACCTCTCATTTAGTGCCATATATTCTAACTCTCCCATCTTATTTATTAGACTTCTAGTATTTGCATACAAGCATTTTAGAGACTGTATTTTATTCATATTAATTTGGCTATTGGTAGACATGGGTAATTTGGGATCTTTAAGCTCTGTCTGCTCCATATTCAAGGGCATTTGGGCTACTTTACTCTTTTTTTGAACCTCTCTGCTTTTGGTAGTATCCTTCAAGGATACATTCTTCTGAACCATCTGCTCTTGGTCGACTGTCGGCTTTCCCCTATTATCTAGTTTAAAAGCTGCTCTATATCCTTTTTAAAGGTTAATGCCAGCAGCCTGGTTCCATTCCGGTTAAGGTGAAGCCCATCCCTTCGAAAGAGCCTCTCCTTTCCCCAGAATGTTCCCCAATTCCTAACAAATCCAAAGCCCTCATCTCTGCACCATTGTCTCATCCACGCATTGAGACTCCGGAGCTCTGCCTGCCTTTTGGGTCCTGCGCATGGAACGGGAAGCATTTCGGAGAACGCTACCCTTGAAGTTCTGGATTTCAACTTCCTACCTAAAAGGCTAAATTTAGTCTCCAGAACCTCCCTACCATGTTTTCCTATGTCATTGGTACCGACATGTACCAAGACAGCAGACTGCTCCCCAGCACTATCTAATACCTTATCTAGGTGGCGCATGAGGTCCGCTATCTTCGCAGCAGGCATGTTATCAGGCGATCCTCACGTCCACCAGCCACCCAGCTATCTACATGCCTAATGAACGAATCACCAGTATAACGGCCATCCTAACCCTTCCCTCATGGGCACATGGCCCAGGAGATACTTCCTTGGTGCGAGAGGGTTTTACATCACCTGGAGGACAGGTCCTAGTTACAGGATCACTTCCTGCCACACCAGGGTGATGCTCTCCTGTTACATGACCTCTCTCCTCCATGGCAACAGGGATGCTGCCAGACTGGAGGTGGGACTTCAGGACTATATCCCTGTAGGTCTCGTCTATGTACCTCTCTTTCTTTCTTATGTTTTCCAAATCTGCTACTCTAGCCTCTAGAGAACGGACTCGTTCCCTGAGAGCAAAGAGCTCCTTGCACCTAGTGCACACGTAAGACCTCTCACCAACTGAGAGAAAATCATACATGTGATACTCAGTGCAAAAGACTGGAAAGCCCCCATCCCGCTGCTGGACTGCTGTCTGCATCTTAGTTTAAGTTTGTGCCTAGATCTTTAAGTTCTTACTTACTAGGGGTTGCTATGGCTATTTATACCAATAAAACTGTACCTAATACGTTTAATATACCTTGTTCACCTGAAGCTTAATTAATCTCAGGTCCTTAGTGTATGACTGATTTGGGTAACGAGCTTCACCTGACAGCACCTCCTGTCTTTTAAGATGTGTAAGTACCTATAAAGCTACGATTATCCCGGGGTGGGTTGGTGTTGGGGAGGGAGGGAAATAACACTTATTAAAAGAGGGCTGCTACACAGTATCCTGTCTTGTGCTGCTGAGGTAAGCTATATTCTGATTTGATTTAAATTATAGCTCTTTGCTGCTGCTAGGCTCTAACTTATTATGAAATTTAAACTACAAGCTCTCTGCTGGGTTCCAAATTTAACCAGAAAGCTCTCTTCTGTGTTTTAAATTTAAACTAGAAGTACTTTGCTGATGCTAGGCCCTGAGTGACTATTAAATTTAAACTACAAGCTCTTTCCTGGGTATGAAATTTAACCAGAAAGTTCTCTTCTGTGTTTTAAATTTAAACTAAAAGTACTTTGCTGATACTAGGCCCTGAGTGACTATTAAATTTAAACTACAAGCTCTCTACTGGGTATGAAATGTAACCAGAAAGTTCTCTTCTGTGTTTTAAATTTAAACTTAAATTGCTGCTACTAGGCCCTGACTGATTTAACAAAAAATAGTGGGTTCACAGTTTAATTAGCTTTAATACAAAGAATTCCTTTCAGAAAATTCCTAGAAGTATATACTTACACTTGCAGATCTCTCTTCAGAAGTAACAGTCCCCTTTTCTAGTCCTTCAAGACTGTGAGCCCTTCGGGGACAAGGGAAATGTATATATATGCAGTACCTGAATGTACACCACTTTGACTCATTGAAAAGTGATATATTAGCTTAGCTAAATAAATAATGTGCAGTACTGAACAAGTTGCATGCTGTGGACATGCAAAGTGTATGATATTAGAAGGCATAGCATTTAAACCCCATCCATGCCACTTCTGTCCATAGCCCTGGCCCATTCATTTGTATGCTGCATCTCTCCTTTGCCAAAACTGCTGAAATGGGGCCATGGCCACCACTCAGAATGCCATCCACTGTCACATACAATGTAACATTGTATTTGATGGCATATATGGGTGGAAAAAAAATTCACCACTGACATGACATGGGGTGGTAGGTAGTTTTAACATGATGAATGATGGCAGGTCATGTCCTACTTACAGGAGATGATAAGTCTGCACATGCCTTGTAGGGCTACAGCACTGACCCCAGCAGCTAGCCCCCTGGAGAAGGCCCCCTGCAACAGGCCATTACAACCCAGGATGACAGTGGCAATCCAGCTGAGGTGGCAGAGCATAGATCTGAAGGTCAGGAACATCATGTTGCCAGGGAGCTCAACACTGTTGCTCCCCAGATGGTGAAGGAGGAAGATGCCATTGAGGGAGCTGATCTACTACTCCCCCCTCCCTTTCACTCTCCCTTTGATGATAGTTAAACAGTTGCTGATAGTGCAGGAGCAGGTGACAGCCCAGACAACCTACACACTCACCGCCAGTCTCAGCAACCACACCACTGCACTGAACAGCTCCTGCAGCACAGTTCAGCAAAGGGCTCATTCCATCCTGGATGTCCAGCCTCTCTGTACGTCTGGTTTGAACATCTAGCCCCGCAGGATCAGAATCGCGATCAGTCATGTATATGCAGGCCCGGACTGCGATTCAGTCTGGTCTGCACGTACATGACAAGCCTGACTAACTCAGTCAGGGCTTTTAAATGAAGCTGCGGCACAATGGCGCCCTAAGGCCAGGGTTGGGCTGCGAGGAATGTCCTCTGGCCTCCCTGCCCCATTTGCGCTCCAGCATAAAAAATACATACACGTCCAGGGAAGTTATTCCACCTCGGAGGTGGAATAACTTCCCCGCATATTTCGCCATTCCTGGACGTCCAGGGCTGGCAACTGCCCGCTGCCTGTCCAGACTCTGCCCCTGAGATGCCCCTTCCCCGCTCTCTTCTAACTTCCTCAGACAGCCAGCAGGGAGATTAGAGGCCGGCAGGGGAAGACATGAATAGCAGGGATGGATGTCTCGTTGAGACGTCCATTCCCACTATTCGTGGCACAGAATCGGGCCCCAAGAAAATAGAGCTGCTGAGATAGTCTCTCACCATCCAGGAATGCCACATCCAACTCCAGGAGAGCTGCAGGTAAAAGTACACCTGAAAGGAATTCATCATGGTGCTGCACAGGGTTATGCAGTAATACATGGCCACACATTTCCATGGTCTCCCGGTCATCGATGAGGCTACTATCAATCCAGCCACCACCTCTCTTTTCCAACATACTGGGACCCGTGCCTTTTGGAAGGGGGAGAAAGGGAACCCCCTCACTTTCCCCTTCCATATTAGCGTCAATTTATCATTTGTGCTGGCTGAATGTCTCTGACAGTTTCTCAGAGTCCAGTGAAGCATTAGCCAGCATAGCCACACAGAAACATAGTCATGATAAGGAGGTTGGGGAAGGGAATAAGGTGTAGAAGGGCGGACATGGGAAGAAGTAACCCTGTTTTCTTATGGGCACCATTTGGGGGTGATGGGGGCTGTTGTGAATGGGAAATTAGGAGATGGCATGGAGGTGGGATCCAGGTGGATAGCTTGGTGTGCTAAGTGCTTGAGGAGGGGGGGTTATTGGGCCTGCCAGAGGCCTTATTGGGGGGATGTAAGTTGAAAAGGGTTGGTGCTGAGGATAGGGGTTATGTTGTGAGCTGGGATGATCATGGGTGCGGGAAGGAGATGATGGAAGGTGGAGGGTGGGCACTGCACTGTACACAGCTTGTGTGTCTGGAAATTAACACCTACCTTCACATGAAGTACCTGCATGTGAGGTCATCTCTTGCTGAAATGCCTAGTTGGTATGCCTACCCTCTGTCCACTTAACTTAGTCCATCATCATTTGCATCATGGTCTGGATCTGCTGCATCCTGTTGTTCAGGAGGGGTAGTCCGCACCTCAGATCCCAATTGTGAGCATGCAGGTGGTCATGAAGATATCACATACCCTGGCAGGGATGTATGGCAGTTAACCTCCAGATTGGTGAAAGCATAGTTACTCACCTGTAACAGGTGATCTCCGGGAACAGCAGGAATTTAGTCTTCACATATGGGTATCATCGGTACCGACGGAGCCTGCGCGGGAACTCTCCCCAGCGTCCAATTAGAAAGCTTTTGGGAGCATCCCACAGGGCCTGCGTGCTGCCTTCCCGCCTTTCCCAACTGCCTCTCTCCAGTTGAGTTTTAAAGCTGAGACAAAGAGAGAGAGGGAAAAGAAAGAAAAGAGAGATACAACTCCTAGGGGAGGTGGGTGGGTTGTGAAGACTAAATTCCTGCTGTTCCCGGAGATCACCTGTTATCTCCAGGAACAAGCAGGAATGTAGTCTTCACATATGAGGACTCCCTAACTACAGATGCCAGGGAGAAACCCCAGAAGTTGTGTGCCCGTGTGAAAGGGCTCCACTTCCCCCATGGATCTCTGGCATCCTACCGGGAAAGGTGGGTAGGAGTTGATTAAGTATGGAACAGGTGCTGTAGAACAGCCTGACCAAACAAGGCATCCCGGCGGGAGTCCTTGTCTAAGCAGTAATGGGCTGTGAAGGTATGAACCGAGGCCCAAGTAGCTGCCCGACAGATGTCGTCAGTAGACACAGAGTGTAAATGAGCCATTGAGGCTGCCATGGCTCTCACATTGTGAGCTGTGACATGGCATTCCAGAGAAATGTTCTTACTCTGATAGGCAAAAGAAATACACTGTGCAATCCAGTTGGATAATGCTCTCTTGGAGATTGGAAGTCCCAGATGAGAAGGATCGAAAGCAACAAAGAGCTGTGAAGACTTTCTATGTTGCTTTGTCTTTTGTAAGTAAAAGGCAAGTTCTCTTATACAGTCAAAAGTATAAAGATTCCTTTCTGCATTTGAAGCATGAGGCCTTGGAAAAAATACAGACAGGTAAACTGCTTGGTTTAAATGAAAAGGTGAGACCACCTTTGGCATAAAGTGTGGATGAGCCCTAAGGACTACCTTATCATGATGGAACCTCGTGTAAGGAGGATCTGCAATTAATGCTTGCAATTCACTGATGTGATGTGCTGATGTGATTGCAATGAGAAAGATAACTTTCCATGAAAGGAATTTCAAGGAGGTAGTAGCTAAAGGTTCAAAAGGCGGCTTCATGAGCTGCCCCAGAACCAAATTCAGGTCCCATGCCACTGGAGGTGGCCTATTGGGAGGTTTAGTTAGAAGAAGGCCCCTCATAAATCTCGCTATGAGAGGATGAGAGGAAATAGGTTGACCATTTAGAGGCCTTAAAAAGCTGAAATAGCACTTAAATGGACTCTTACTGAGTTAGTCTTAAGTCCTGCATTAGATAAATGAAGGAGATATTCCAGTAATGATTCCAGAGGTATCGCAGAGGGGTGAAGACCCTTTTGCGAACACCATATGGAGAACCTTTTCCACTTGAAAGCTTAAGAACGTCTTGTGGAAGGTTTCCTGGAAGCACAAAGGACATCCCTTACTTGTTGAGAAAGGTTAAGACCATGAAGTTCTAGGCTCTCAGCAACCAGGCCCTGAGATGCAGGGAGTGGGGGTTGGGATGCCACAACATCCCGTCCTCCTGAGACAGGAGATCTGGAGCAGATCCTAACTCCAGAGATGGAGCTTGAGAGAGATGCAGGAGCAGAGGGTACCACACCTGTCATGGCCAATGTGGAGCTATGAGAATCATGTGGCCTTTGTCTCTCTGAAGCTTCAATAGGGTTTTGGGAAATGGGTGGAAAGGCATATAGGAAGTCGGGCATATAGGAAGTCCTGACCCCAATGGAGGAGGAAAGCATCCCTGACCTGAGAACCCTGAGCCGACATTCTGGAACAGAATCGGGGAAGTTTGGCATTCAACGGACTTATTTATTTTTATTTTATTTATTTACATTCTCTTATATACCGCGCTATTCTGCATCAGCGCGGTTTACATTGAACAAACTGAAATTACATTGAACAGGGTATTATAACTTGGAGAAAACTATTTTACAGGGAACATGGGCTATGGAGGGTTAAGTGGCTTGCCCAAGACCACAAGGAGCACCTGTGGGACTAGAAACCCCAGTCCTTCCAGCCCAAGGTTGCTGTCCTCTAGTGGGATTTGAACCCCCGACCTTCCGGCCTGAAGTACCTTGCCCCAACCACTAGGCTACTCCTCCACTTGCAAAGAGGTCTATGTCTGGAGTTCCCCAAATTTGAAAAATTTTTGTTACCTGGTCTGCATGGAGAGACCATTCGTGTGGAAGCAGAACTCGACTGATTCCGTCTGCCCAAGAGTTTTGAATGCCTGACAGATACACCGCAAGGAGATGAATCTGATGCTCTCTGGTGAGGGCTCATAGTCGCAAAGCTTCGTTGCAAAGTAACAGAGAGCCTGTTCCTCCCTGCTTGTTCAGATAGAACATAGCTACTTGATTGTCCGTCTGAATTAGGACTGTCTTGTAGCTGAGTTGGGTATGGAACACTTGAAGAGCAAGGAAGATTGCTCTGAGTTCTAGGAGATATATATGTAAGTGGGTCTCCTGTGCAGTGCAGGTGCCTTGGGTAGAGAGATCTTGCAGATGAGCCCCCCAACCCAACTGTGAGGCATCTGTTGTTAGAGTGACCTGGGGTAGGGGTTGCTGAAAAGGGGACCCCACCAACAGGTTTTGGGTTGACTGCCATCATTGTAGAGACAAAATAGGGCGACTTGAGATTGCTATTTTGTCTGATAGGCAGCCTGATGCCTGAGCCCACTGAGTGGATAGAGTCCATTGGGCTGCTTTCATATGGAGGCGAGCATAGGGAACCACGTGCACGGTAGATGTCATGTGGCCTAGTAGCTGTAACATTTCCCGAGCAGTGAGATGAGTTTTTAACACTGCCTGGGAGGCTAACTGCACAATGCGAAGGCAGCGGGCTTGTGGAAGATAGGCCCTTGCCTTTCTGGTATCCAGCAGAGCTCCTATAAACTCTAGAGACTGAGTAGGAGTTAAACTGGATTTTGGGATGTTTATGACCAGGCCCAAATACTGAAGGATACGCAGGCTGGGTCTGAGCTCGCCGGTCCCGACCACCACGCTCCACGAGATTCCCATAGCTGGACCAAAATTCGACATCAAGAGCTTTCAACTACAACGATATCACCCAGGTAAACAATTACTGGACTTATCTACCTCCTGATGCAAAAGACCACTGTGCAACCCTGGCCTAACCCCCCCCCCCAAGTAGGAGCCAACATACCTCTGTATATATAATGTGTAAACTCCCCACTGTCACAAGCCCTGTTCTCCTCAAGCCAGCTGTTATATTGTAAACCCCTACCAACTCTAAAGGCTACTACTGTTTATTTAGAGCTAAATGAAACAAAGTATCTCTAATCAGCAAGTTGTTACATTTCAATGCAGTAACCCAATAACCTTCTTGCAATAACCTTAAGACTGTATCGCACAATACTGTATCTGTTTATACTGAATGATAGGTAACGATAGGACTGTATCGCACAATACTGTATCTGTTTATACTGAGTGATAAGGAACGTTAGGACTGTATCCCTATTTTGTTAAAGTAATAAGAAACGCTGTACCCCAACCCATCTATCCCTGCTAGACTGTTGGTACCCAACAACTATCTTGCCGGCCTACACTAACTCATCTCTAGGCCAGCTGCCTTGACTTCACCCCACACTGCGCCACTCGAATCCAAAATCCAAGTATTTCTGGCAGACATAAAATGGAGCCTGCTCACACCTTCCTGATTTTGTGCATGTGTATACTAACATCTTCATATAGAACCATCCCACACTCACAATACTGCATTCCTCTACTATATACACCAATCTACCTTCTCCACCACCCCCCCCCTCCATTACCCATCCTGCATCAATACAACTTAAATCCTATCACCACCACACAAACACCAAGTAAATTACCCCAACGACACACCCATATCAAAGGGAACAAATCTCAAAAACACCCTAAAACCAAAGCAAAGAACACTATTGGATCTCAAATACAACTCACACGAACCACACACCAAGAACATCACACATGTAACATTATCCTTATTAATGCTAGGTCAATAAGGAATAAAACGCATATTATCCACAACATTCTAACTGACGAACAACCAGATATCCTATGCATAACAGAAACATGGCTCACTGACTCAGACTCTGCAACAATGAACCAAATACAGAAGCCCGGATACCAACTATACAACTGCCCACGCATCAACAGAAGAGGAGGCGGAGTCCTTATAGCAGCCAAAACCAGCCTTCAACTCACAACCACATCTACGGTCACAAATCCAGATCTTGACCTACTTAAAGTCGAGAGCATGGCATTATCCATCTGCCTAATCTATCGACCTCCCTCACCACAGCACGAAACACTAGCCACAGCACTAGAAACCATCACATCCACACAAAGCAAAAAATTCCAGATCATCCTCGGAGATTTGAACCTAGCATCAATTCCTCCGTCCCACACGGACTCCTTCTATGAAGCCATCGACCAATTGGGTTTCCAACAAATAATAAGCAACCCCACACACGATAGAGGAAACATCCTAGATATGATTTTCATACCCAGAAATCCACAACAAAGCAATGAACCACCTATAATAAACATAACTCAAGTACCATGGTCAGACCACCACCAAATCAACTGTAAACTTAAACTACAGTGCCAACCCAAAAACTCAAAGGAGATGAGAATGACCAACCCCATTAGGAAATTCAGCAAACTCAACGAGGAACACCTCATAAGCACCATTGCATCCCACATAAACCTAGAGTCCACAGACCTAGACGAACTAACTAACAGATGGAACACACACATCCAAAATACATCTAACCCAACTCTGAAACACACATCAAACCCACATAAGATCAACTCGGAACCCTGGTACACAGGAACTCTAATAAAATCAAAAAGGGAGCTCCGTAAAATAGAGAGAAAATGGAGACAAACCAAATCCTCCGATCTCAAAACTAAATACATGGCCCATCTCGCAAAATACAAAGACGACGTGAACAATGCAAAAAAATTACATCACACCAACATCCTAAACAAGGCAATCAATCGCCCACGAGAGTTATTTGAACTAGTCAAATCACTAACCAAAACCGACCAAAATGCCAACCTCAACAAATCCATCAAGGTCCAAACACTGGCAAACCACTACGCGACCAAACTGACGGCCCCTGGTCCTCCACCCCCCCCACCAACACCACAAATCAGAAGTGAGAACAACACAACGCAAAACCAGTTATGGGAGCACTTCCACAAAATAGGAACCAAGCAAATCACAGCCATTGTCACAAGCCTGAAAAGCACCACCTCCCCACTAGATCCCTGTCCTGCATCCTGGATCAAGGCAGTGAAACAAGACATAGCACCTCACATAGCACACATAGTTAACCTATCCCTACAACAAGGAATCATGCCCTCAGAACTAAAGAAATCAGTCATTAGACCGATCCTAAAAAACACTACACTCAACGGAGAAGACCCAGCCTCCTACCGTCCCATATCAAGTATCTCATTCCTGGCAAAGATCATAGAAAAAACGGTCCTTCTACAACTCCAAGACCATCTGACTGACAGTGCTCCTCTTGATGACCAGCAATATGGCTTCAGGCAACATCATGGAGTTGAAACCCTGTTATTAGTTCTACTTAACAACCTCCTAAAGGGCCTTGAAAACAAAAAGAAAATGTACATTCTTGTATTCATTGACATCTCAGCTGCCTTTGATACAGTTAATCATGGGACCCTCATAAATAGGTTAAAATCAATAGGAATAACAGGAACCCCACTAAAATGGTTCTCATCCTACATCTCAAATCGAACACAACAGGTTTAATTCAACGGAGAAAAAGCAGAATCTTTCTCACAAACACAGGGAATCCCCCAAGGCTCTGCTCTCTCAGCACTTCTGTTTAACATATATATGCAGCCACTATGCAAAATTTTCTCACGGCACAAAATTAATTACCACATCTATGCCGATGATATCATGCTATACACACAACTAGACCCTAAAAACCCAGACTACAACCCACTGGAGACATGTATCGGAGAGATGCAAGACTGGTTACAACAAAGTAGTATGTCAATTAATCACAAAAAAACCGAAGTAATGTATATCTCCAAAGAACCGAATTTTGACCCTCCCACATCAATAACACTATGTAACAACACTTACCAAACAAAAAAAGAAATAAAGTATCTAGGAGTCACATTTGACTGTGACCTAAAGATGGAAAAACACCTCCGAAAGACCAACAGAGCAGTTTTCCACAAGCTTAGAGTGCTCCAACCCATTCGGAATATTATTGATCCCCAAGACTTCAGAACAGTGGCCCAAGCACTCATCATGCCACATTTTGACTACTGCAACGCCATCCTACAAGGTTTACCTAAAAAAACCCTAAACATATTACAAATGGCACAAAATGTAGCTGCCAGGGTCATAATGAAGAAAAATCTAAGTGACCACATCACACCAGTACTAATTCAATTACACTGGCTACCCATAACAGCTCGCACAAAATACAAAATACTAACAACCACCTTCAAACTCATCCACAACTTAGCACCTTCCTTCCTCAACAACCTAGTAAGATTGCAACCTCCTACCCGAAACAGAAGAACCCACAATTCCAACATCCTTCACACTCCAACAGATATAAGATCTGCCAAAGCTAACACCAGCCACAGGGCTTTCTCATATGCGGCGCCAACACTGTGGAACCAACTCCCACCAGAACTACGAGCTAGCAATGACCTTCTAGACTTCAGAAAGAAACTCAAAACGCACATTTTCCAATCACATTTCAACCTGAACTAAACCCACAGATGGAGCAGCCCCTGACCACTGTGTCCAAGAAGATTATCCTGTATATATGTATTTATGTATATATGTAAATGAACTCCCCCATAGCTAAGAAGTGTTAACTCTGTATGATGTGCTTTTCTGACAATCTGTATGTAAACAAAATTTGTACCTGCCTTGATTCGGCAGTTTCACAATAGTAATCCTACCCGCTTCTGATCGCTGGAAGGAGCGGGCTACAAATGCTTGCTAAATAAATAAATAAAATAAATTGTGCAAGATAGGGAAATTCTGGCCTTTGACTCTGATGGGGCTCGAATGAGCCAGTTGTCTAAGTAGGGGAAGACGAATATTCCTAGAGTGTGAAGAAATGCTGCCACTACAGCCATGCATTTCGTAAACACCCTTGGTGCTGAGGCCAGGCCAAAAGGAAGCACCCTGTATTGGTAATGCTTTCCTTGAAAAAGAAAATGAAGGAACCTTCGGTGAGTTGGATGGATGAGAACATGAGTGTATGCATCCCTGAGATCTAGAGAACAAAGCCAATCCTGACTCTGAAGGTATGGCAGCAGAGTTCCTAGAGAAATCATTTTGAATTTCTCTTTGAATAGGAATTTGTTCAGTTCTCTGAGGTCTAAAATGGGTCTGTGTCCCCCTCTTTTCTTTGGAATAAGGAAATAAGGGGAGTAAAACCCTGTACACTGTTGGGAAATGGGTACGTCTTCTATTGCCCCATGGGGAAGAAGTAGATTGACCTCTTGACTCAACTGAGTGTTGAGAGAAGCCTGAGAATTGAACTGTCTTACCACTGTAGGAGGGGGCATGTTGAAGAAATGAAGCGTGTACCCCTCTCTTACAATGGAAAGAGTCCATTCTTCTGCTGTTATCTGCCCCCATCTGGGGGCAAAATGACACAACGTTCCTGAGATGGTGGAAGGCTCTGGACCATTCAGGGTCAGGAAGGGCAAGTTCTCTAGATGGGAGTCAAAGGCCCTGTGAAGGTTGGGTCTGCTGGGACGGTTGAGGCTTAGCAGTCTTTGATTTCCTTTGCTTTGGGGGCTGCTGTCCCTTTTGGGTGGACTGACCTGCAGAATGCACCTGCTGTGTATAGGAGGGGTAAAACCTCTTCTTTTTAGAGAAGAATGGTTTCTTGTAGGATTTCCTCCTTGCAGGATCAGCTGTAGCTTTGGATAATCTATCCAGAGTGGTGTAATCAGCATCCAGCTCATTAGCTTTCTCTTGCCAATTTTTGCCAGTACAGGGGATATTGCCCAGTACAGGGGATATTGCCAGTACAGGGGATTTGCCAGTACAGGGGATATTGCCCAGTACAGGGCAATATTGCCCAGTACAGGGGATATTGCCCAGTACAGGGGATTTGCCAGTACAGGGGATATTGCCCAGCTTGTCCTGTACCCAGAGCTCTAAGTCAGATGCCTGGAGCCAGGCAATCCTGCGAGCCCCTATGGCAATAGCAGAGGTTCTGCTGATGCACTCAAAGCAGTCAAAAGCTGCACGATTAACAAACTTGGAAAATCCTGGGCATGTTTGACAAGTGTAAAGTAATCCTGCCTTTTATCATCAGGAAGGAGAGGGCTCATAAGCTCTAGATCTCCTGTGACCTCCTTAAGGAACATTCCCATATATAAGATGTAGGAACTAATCCTGGCAGAAAGCATAGAGGCCTGGAATGTTCGACGCCCAAAGGCATCTAGAGTCCTACATTCACGTCCTGGAGGATTAGATGCATATCTTTTTGCAGTCTTGATCCTTCTCATAGCTGACTCCACCACTATGGAGTGGTGTGGCAACTGAGTTTTTTGAAATCCAGGACAAGGAGGCACATGATACATGGTATCCAGCCTACGGGAATGAGGAGAGGTGGTAAGAGGTGTTTCCCACATCCTTAACATGAGATCATGCAAGATCTCATGAATAGGCAAAGTAGCCGCTTCCTTGGGAGCTTTAGGATATTGTAAAATCTCCAACTCTTTTGACCTGGGCTCTGGTTCAGGAGCCACTGTGATGGAAAGACTTCTAGCCACCTCCCTGATGAAATCCTGAAAGGATATATCCTCTGGAAGAGACATCCTACTTTTAGGAGAAGAAGGCTCCTCAGAGAGAAGTACTCCAGCATCGACAGAGCTGTCAGAATCCTCAGAGTCATTGGAGGATTCAAAATATCTTCTGTCCGGGTGCTCTTATAAAGCACGATACCGGTACCGATCGAAGTCGGTACCGGAAGGGTCTGGTATCGGCTTGTTGATACCTGAGGAAACAGCATGACTCGGTGTCGGTAACACCGTTGCTGATGTCAATGCTGTCGGTACCGGTACCGATATCGGTGCCGGAACCGGTTTCAATACCGGTTTAACTGTCGGAAGCAGTCCTGAAGGCATCGATGACGCAAGGAGAGCCGCCAGACTGTGCTCAATAGCCAGGAATCTCTGGTTAATTGATGCTGCCGATGCCTGGGTTTTGGTACTGGATGAAGCAGCCGGTACCCCAGAGCATGGCACCAGTAGTTCTGCCGAGGTTGGGGCCTCGAGAACATCCTGGAGCCCCGATAGTGCTTTGGAAGCCGAAGCCTCCCACCGGGGCAATTTTGCTGGTACAAGTTCCTCAAGGCAACGCCAGAGGCATCTCGATACTTGGAAGGAGATCTACCCTTTGAGGACCGGCCAGATTTATGTTTGGTTACCTGAGATCCATGGGAGGAAGATGAAGCCCTGGAAGACGTCGATGCCACAGATGCTGCATCGGAGGGAAAAAGGGTGCTAAGCTTAGCAGCTCGGTTCTGCCGACCCCTCTTCGACATCATCCCACAGGCCAACACACTCCGAGATGGAGTGGTCAGGACCTAAATATTTAAGGCACCACTCATGAGTGTCGGTGACGGAGATGGTACCGCCACACTTTGAACACGTTTTGAAACCCGAAGCGGGCTTTTCCATATTGAGGAAAAATTTGGGCCTAGTGCCCAAAATGTTGCGTGGCGCCCTAGAGGAAAAAGACTGGAAAATCCAGTAAAGATTAGTAATTTTTTTTTTTTTTTAAAGAAAGAAAGAAAGAACCTGCGGTACCGGTATAGTGTCGAGGAAGTCAGACGCTACCAGAAAAAGAATGAAAAATACGGGATAATTTCTGCGGGGACAGGAAAATGACCTGCTGGCTCCTTGGAAAACAAAGAATTGGAGAGAGGCAGTTTGGAAAGGTGGGAAGGCAGCACACAGGCGCTGTGGGATGCTCCCTAAAGCTTTCTAATTGGACGCTGGGGAGCGTTCCCGCGCAGGCTCCGTTGGTACCGAAGATACCCATATGTGAAGACTACATTCCTGCTAGTTCCTGGAGATAACACTGGAAGTGGCTCCTGAGCCAGCCAAATGTCATAAGAACATAAGAACATAAGATATGCCATACTGGGTCAGACCAGGGTCCATCAAGCCCAGTATTCTCTTTCCAACAGTGGCCAATCTAGGTCATATATACCTAGCAGTATCCCCAAGAGACACAAGTTCCACAATGCTTGTACTGGGTCAAGCATTGATATCTTCGGTCACTTCTTAATAACGGTTTATGGACCTTTCCTCCAGGAACTTGTCCAAACCTTTTTTAAACCCAGCTACACTAACAGCCTTTACTACATCCTCCGGTAACAAATTCCAGAGTTTGATTACACATTGAGTGAAAAAATATTTTCTTTTATTAGTCTTAAATAGTTTACCCTGTAGCTTCATTGCATGTCCCCTAGTCTTTCTATATTCTGATAAGGTAAACAATCGATCTACGTTTACCCGTTCCACTCCGTTCATTAATTTATAGACTTCTATCATATCTCCCCTCAGCTGTCTCTTTTCCAGGTTAAAGAGCCCTAACCTTTTTAGCCTTTCTTCATAGGAGTATCGTTCCATCCCCTTTACCATTTTGGTGGCTCTTCTCTGAACCTTTTCAAAATCGCTATATCCTTTTTAAGATACGGCGACCAGAATTGCACACAATATTCAAGGTGCGGTCTCACCGTGGAACGATATAGAGGCATTATAATGTCTTTTGTTTTATTTTCCATTCCTTTCCTTATCATACCTAGCATTCTATTTGCTCTCTTGGCCGCCGCCGCTGCACACTGGGCCGAGGGTGTTAACATGGTATCCACAATGACGCCTAAATCTTTTTCCTGGGTGGTGGTTCCTAATGTGGAACCTTGCATCGTGTAACCATAGTTTGGGTTGTTCTTCCCTAGGTGCATAACCTTGCACTTGTCCACATTAAATTTCATCTGCCATTTTGATGCCCAGTCTTCCAATTTATCAAAATCCTCTTGCAAGTTTTCACAATCCTCTTGGGTTTTAACAACTTTAAATAGTTTTGTGTCATCTGCAAATTTGATAACCTCACTCGTTATCCCACTTTCCAGGTCATTTATGAATATGTCAAAAAGCAGCGGACCCAGCACAGATCCCTGGGGTACACCACTATTCACCTTTCTCCATTGGGAAAATTGGCCATTTAGCCCTACCCTCTGCTGTCTATCTTTTAACCAGTTCCTGATCCACAATAGTACACTGCCTCCTATCCCATGACTCTTTAGTTTTGCCAAAAGTCTCTGATGAGGGACCTTGTCAAAGGCTTTCTGAAAGTCCAGATACACAATATCAACCGACTCACCTTTGTCCACCTGTTTATTCACTCCTTCAAAAAAACATAACAGATTAGTAAGACAAGATCTTCCTTGTCTAAAGCCATGTTGGCTGTCTCCCATTAGGTTGTGACTATCTACATGCTGAGTAATTTTATTCTTTATGATGGTTTCTACCATTTTTCCTGGTACTGACGTCAAGCTCACCGGTCTGTAGTTTCCCGGATCACCCCTGGAACCCTTTTTAAAAATTGGTGTTACATTGGCGATCCTCCAATCTTCAGGTATTAGAGATGATTTTAATGATAGTTCACAGATTACTGATAGCAGGTCTGCAATCTCGTATTTCAGTTCTTTCAACACCCTTGGATGTATACCATCCGGCCCAGGTGATTTGCTACTCTTCAGTTTATCTAATAGTTGTAAGACATCTTCCCGATGTATCGATATTTCCTTCAATTCTTCCGCACCTTTAAATACCACTTCAGTCATGGGCAACATCCCTACATCTTCCTCAGTAAAGACCGAAGCAAAGAATTCATTCAGTCTCTCCGCTATCACCTTGTTGCCTCTTAGTGCTCCTTTAACCCCTTTATCATCTAATGGACCAACTGACTCTCTCACAGGTTTTTTGCTACGAATGTACTTGAAAAGGTCTTTATTTCACGTTTTTGCTTCCGCAGCAAGCTTCTTCTCAAATACTCTCTTTGCCTGCCTTATCAATACCTTGCATTTGATTTGCCAGTGCTTGTGCTGTTTCCAGGTTTCGTCGTTTGGCTCTTTTTTCCATTTTCTGAAAGATGCTTTTTTGGCAACAACAGCCTCTCTGATCTCATCTTTAAACCATGCTGGCAGTTTTTTGGACTTCCTTCCACTTTTCTTAAAGCGTGGAATACAGCTGGTCTGGGCTTCCAAGATAGTATTTTTCAACAACACCCAAGCTTGATGTACGTCATTAACCTTTGCAACTGCTCCTTTTAGTTTTTTCTTAACTGTTTTCCTCATTTTATCATAGTCTCCCTTTCGAAAGTTAAAAGGTAGTACTGTGGATTTCCTTACTATCCCTCCTCCACTAATTAAATCAAAGGCGATCATGCTATGATCACTATTGCCAAGTGGCCCCAACACCCTTATCTCTTGCACTAGATCTGGTGTTCCACTGAGGACTAGGTCTAATATGGCTTCCCCTCTGGTCGGTTCATGAACCAGCTGCTCCAAGAAGCAGTCATTTATTTCATCTAGGAACTTTATCTCCCTAGCATGTCCTGACGTGACACTGACCCACTCGATACCGGGGTAATTGAAATCACCCATTATTATTACTGCGCTGTAACGTTTGTTAGCTTCCTTGATTTCTTTGAGCATTTCATCATCCATTTGGTCATTCTGGCCAGGTGCTCGATAGTACATCCCCACTGCCATTGCCTTCCCCCTTTTATATGGAATTTCAATCCATATAGATTCTACAGCAGATTTTGTTTCCTGCAAAACTTTAATCCTTTCTGAGTCAATGCCCTCTCTAACATAGAGCGCAACCCCTCCACCAATTTGATCAGCTCTATCATTACGATATAGTTTGTACCCAGGTATCACAGTGTCCCACTGGTTGTCCTCCTTCCACCATGTCTCTGATATTCCAATCATATCTAACCTTTCATTTAGTGCTATATATTCTAACTCTCCCATCTTATTCTTTAGACTTCTAGCATTTGCATACAAGCATTTTAGAGAATGTATTTTATTCATGTTAATTTGGCTATTGTTAGACATGGGTAAATTGGGATATTTAAGCTCTGTCTGCTCCATACTTGAGGGCATTTGGGCTACTTTTCTCTTTTGTGGAACCTCTCTGCTTTTGGTAGTATCCTTCAAGGATACATTCTTCCGAACCATCCGCTCTTGGGCGACTGTCGGCTTTCCCCTAATATCTAGTTTAAAAGCTGCTCTATCTCCTTTTTAAAGGTTAATGCCAGCAGCCTGGTTCCATCCCGATTAAGGTGAAGCCCATCCCTTCGGAAGAGCCCCTCCTTTCCCCAGAATGTTCCCCAGTTCCTAACAAATCCAAAACCCTCATCTCTGCACCATTGTCTCATCCACGCATTGAGACTCCGGAGC
Organism: Ichthyophis bannanicus; assembly: GCA_033557465.1. Taxonomy (NCBI): domain Eukaryota; kingdom Metazoa; phylum Chordata; class Amphibia; order Gymnophiona; family Ichthyophiidae; genus Ichthyophis; species Ichthyophis bannanicus. Next base: position 96,500,923 of record CM066050.1, read on the forward strand.
TCTGCCTGCCTCTCTATGATGGTCCCCCGCTGTAGTGTTACTCAATGTGTGGCACCATGGTGGGGGTCACAGGCCAATGCCTCAGTGGGTATCCTCTATCTCCTGCTTGGTGGTGGGGGGGAGAGAGCACATATCAAGGTATGGCACCAGGGTGTTTCATGTGCTAGGTGGGCACTGCAGCCCTGGTTATTTGGGCAACTATTGTAGTTCCCAGGGTACAGTGTTACCTCCAAGCATGTGGATGTGGAGGTGCTGAAGAAGACTGGTGTGGGGTTTACCTAGCACCAATGATCTCTCTGTTCTCAAATCTCTCATAGATGCAAGATACAGATGCAAGATGCAAGGATGTAGGAGTCGTGTCAGGAACCTGAAAACCTGGGGAAGATATCAGTTATCTCCCCTTGTGCATTGAAGACCACCTGCATGTTGAGTTGAATGCTTTCCTGTTGCAGTAGGTGGCCTCCTTCCCTCTTGGGGGCCTGAGGCCACATGGGTGCAATCAATGAGTCCAAGTACCTCATGGAATTAGACCATGTTTTGCTGCCTCTCTTCTGCAATGTGGGTTAGAAAGGCCCTCAGGAACTGTGAGATGCACTGTGAGAGAGCTGACTGGCTGAGACCCAGAGTGGTGGTCAACACAGACTGGAAACTGCCAGTATCTAGGAAGGCAAGGGGTATTATAATCCTGAGGCGGAAGGGCATGGTCAGGCCCCTCTGAGTGGTAGAGAGGAATGGTTCTAGCTCCTGGCATAGATGATGGATGTCCGCCTTGTTAAAGCAGACTCTGGTGAGACACTGCTCATCCATGAGGTTCAGAAATAGGTCATGGGTCTACACACTCTCTGATATGGTTGCCTCCTAGTGCCTTTCTGATACTTACTGTGGGCCTCATGCAGCAGAGCCAGCACAACCAATATGTTCATCTCAGCCATGGATCCTGTCTCCCACCATCAACACCCAGTGACACCTATCACTAATGCTCAGTTGCTCCCTACACCCAGTGATTCTCACGACCAACACCCACGGCACTGCATAAGCACCTACACACCCATACACCCATATGTCCACATAGCTGGCATCAGCCTCTGTGGCTCTATGTGGTTACATAGAGCCACAGAGGCTGCAGAGAACACTGTGTCACATACAGACAAGCAGCAGAGAGCCAGAGAGAGACACACAGAGGCTGCAAGGAACACTGGGCCACACACAGACAGACAGCAGGGGACTGGGCAGATAGAAGACTGATGCATCAAGGGCCAGGGAATTTGTCACAGGGAGTTATTTATTTATTATTATTTATTTACTTTTCTTATATACCGCGCTATTAAAATCAGTGCGGTTTACAATTGAACAAAACATACTGCAATGTCACATGACAGTTGAGTTTACATTGAACAAGGACAAGATAACTTGGAGGTAACTGGGGTAACTATTTACAGAGTAACTATTCACAGAGTATAGTATAAATTTGTACATGGAGTTATACTAACTGCTTATTTACATAATATAGGTCGGTTTTCAACAATTTTATAAGAGGCTTAATCAGTAAAATGTGGGGTCAATACCAACGTTAAACAGGAGAGGGGACATAGTGGTAGAGCTAATCGTTCTCTTTGTGGTGTTGGATTGTGGGTGGGGTGGGGTAGGGTGTGAAGATGGGTGGTTGTTTTCTGGGGTTGGGTTCTGGGCAATGGATTAGGAAGAGGTGGTGTTTGAGGGCTTTTCTAAATGACGATAGGTCTGGGATGGCACGGAGCTCAGTAGGGAGGGCATTCCAGGCCATGGGTGCAAATATGGAGAAGGCCCTGTTGGCGGTAGCCTTTGTGCACTTTGTTAGTATCTTGGGGACCTCAAGAGTGTTTGCTTGGTTAGATCTCCTGATCCTGTTGATCGGCCGGCTTTGAATGAGTTTGCTGATGGGCATGGTTCCTTAGGGCTTTGAATGTCGGCACTAGGGACTTGTACTGGATTCTAGCCTGAAGCGGAAGCCAGTGGAGGTCCATCATGACTGGAGTTATATGTTCAGCTCTCGATGTACCTGCAAGTACCCTTGCTGCAGCATTCATTGCAAGGCGGAGAGGTCCTAGTGTTGACTGAGGGAGGCCATGGAGAACGATATTTGCGAAGTCCAGATGTGGGAGCACCAAGGCTTGGAAGATTGTTCGGTAGTCGGTAAAGTCCAGTAGGGGGCGCAGGTGACGTAGTATCCGGACCTTGTGGTAAATTGCTTTCGTGGTGTTCTTCACGTGTGTAGACATGTTGAGCCGTTGGTCGAGGGTGATGCCTAGATAGCGGATTGTTGATTTTGCTATCAACTCAACATTGTTTACTTGTAGTGTGGAGGGTGGGGTGAACTTCTGATTGGCACTTCTGATTGGCACAAGACCCTCACATATTCCCATACTCTCATTCCCTTCCTCCCAGCTGTGCCAATCTGAGTTACAGATTGGCACAGCTGGGAGGAAGGGAATGAGAGTATGGGGATATGTGAGGGTCTTGAAAAGGGGGAGGGGGAAAGGTCTGAGAAGGGCAGAGGGTTCCGTGCAGGGAAACAGATAGTATCGGACAACACACCAAAATGGACACAGACACCATTCTCACCAATAATTTGCAGCTGAGGTTCCTCCAGTCACCACCACCACAAGCAAAGTTTCATCCCTGTTTGTGATCAATAGTAGGTATAGCTTGGCATGTTTAGAAATTCCACCATGCACATCTCTGGCTATGTGAATTATGTCATAGACATTCAAATGTAAGTGCTGTCCAGGCCGCACCCAGAAATGCTTCCTATGCCCCCAGCAGAGACATGCAGACATTAACATGTCAGCAGGAGAAACATGTATGTGACTACCATTCTACATGGGGATTTTATGCATGGGTGCAGTTTCAATGTTTTTCTGCAGCTTCATGCACATTAAAACGCGGACAGCACTTCTAAATAACCCTCATTGTGTGAAAATGTGGATTTCCCCCCCTTACAGAATTAGACATTTGGGGGGGTTCACAGGGCCGGCCCGTCCATTGAGCAAGAATGTTTTTTGCACAGGGCCCCGCGTTTCAGGGGGCCCCGCGCAAAGAACATTCTGCTTTCCTCAAAATTACATTTAAAAAAAAAGCTGGCTCTCTGGCTGCTGCCGCTGCCGCCGCGGCAGAATGCAGTGTCCCGCGGGGCCCCCTCTGCGCCGGCTGAGCCCTCTGCCCAGCTTTCAGATTCGCGAAGGGAGAGTGTCTCTCCCTCGTGTCTCTGTTAAGCCCGCAGGGGCTAAAGGGAAATTTCAAAGAAAGAACAAATGGACAGCAGACGATGGACAGTTAGCAGAAAACATGAAGAAACCAGAAGAAAGTGGCTGGAGCAATTGCAACTGAAAAAAAATGCACAAAAGGTAGAAATATCTCTTTATTTTGAATTTATTAACTGGAATATGAAACCTCTGGGAAATGTGCATCATTAACGTCTGTGCTTTGTTTGGTACAAGAGGAAATTAATTTATAGTTTTATTTCTACAGTGTTGTTGTACATTCCAAGTTTGCCTTTTGGGGTTCCCAGTTTAATTATTGCCTTCCTGTTTCTAAATTGTGATTCCTTGTTTGGTGATGGTCTATGTTCTGCATGTGTAACTGAGCTGAGGTATTCTGTTTATGTAATTCCTATTTGACATTGCCACTTGTTCTCTTTCCCCAGTATTCTCTGAAATGTATTGGTTTAATATTTGCAGTGTTGCCTTTTGATAGTTAGGGTATGGTGCTTTGTGAGTCCTGGTAATGCTGTCAGGATACGGCGGGTTTGCTATGGGTTCTAAATGCCCTAGACCAAAAAAGAATTTGAATTTCTCAATCCTCCCTTTCCCATAATTCCAATTATGTACATGGTCCCCAAAGTGCACAAGTCTCTTACTGATCCCCCAGGCCGCCCTATAGTTTCATGTCGTCATTCTATCTTAGAACCTTCTTCCCAGTTTTGTGATCATTTTTTCCAACCTCTAACCCTTCAAGTTAAATCATTTATAAGGGATTCGTTTCATTTCTTATTGGAGGTGTCCAATTTGATTATACCATCGGGAGCATTTCTAGTAACGTTAGACGTGGTCTCGTTATATACAAACATCCCTCAGTTTGAGGCATGGGAAATTTTGATGAATTTGGATGTTCAACTTCCACAACGGCTACCAAAAGTTTTTTTGGGTAATTTGTTACATCTGGTTCTTTTTCAGAATTATTTTCAATATGACACTAAATTTTACCATCAAGTTTTTGGGGTGGCAATGGGGGCTACGGTGGCTCCTTCAGTGGCCACCTTATATGCAGCAGATTTTGAGGAGCGCCATGTCTATAGGTCAGCTGGTTTCTCGCATGTCCTCTTGTGGAGAAGATTCCTGGATGACATTTTTTTTGTATGGACAGGCTGTGAATATGATTTGCGTTTGTTTTTTGAGTGGCTAAACTCTTTAAACAATAATCTACAGTTTACTCTGAATTATCATTTACAAGAGATTGAATTTTTGGATCTTTTACTGTCAATCCAGGGGTCTTCGATCCAGAGCACATTGTATAGGAAACCAGTACAACGAAATGTATTACTTAAATATACTAGTTTTCATCCGCCAGCCCTGCGTAGAGGTCTTCCCTTTGGCCAATTCCTCCATATCCGCCGTTTGTGTTCTACGGTGGGGGAATATCGATTGCACGCTAGGGAGTTGAGCCAACGTTTACAAACCCGGGGTTACCCTTTAAATGTCATTCAAAGGGCTTTTCGCCGTGCGTTGAATAATCATCCGGGGTGGTGGGAATCTCACACTGCTCAATGCTCCGCCCATCAGGAGCAAGATGCTTTGGATAGGGTTATAGGGATATTGCCATTTCTCCCTGCTTCAACTCAGGTTGCTTCTTTTCTTCGCCGCCATTGGTCATTATTGTCCCTTCATCAGTGTTTTAATAAACCTCTTATGGTGGCTTATAAGCGATCAAAGACAATAGGGGAATATGTTGTTCGAACACGGGAGGGGGGATCCACTCCAGTGCCAGACAAGGGTCATTTTGCATGTGGCCGTTGTGATTTTTGCATGAGCTCTTTGCAGGGCGAGGAATGGGTAGATCCTACTACAAGTAAACGTTACCGATCGCGGTGTTTTTCAGATTGCTACACAGCTTTTGTGATCTATCTGTTGATTTGCCCTTGCAATTTGAAATATGTCGGCAAAACAACACGGCTGGTCAGGAAGCATTTGCTAGAGCATCGCTCTCGTATCAATGCTCGCCAACCGTTTGCTCCAATGGTACCACATTGTCAGCAGTTCAACCATCAGTTTGCAGACCTTCATTGGCGGGTTCTGGATGTTGTTGCCCCCTTACCAATGGGAGGGGATCGCCATAGGAAGCTCCACTTTAAAGAACAACAGTGGATTTTTCGGCTGGATTTTGTTGTTCCAGCTGGTATGAATACGGAAATCGATGGTGGAGTCTTCATTTCTAAACATCTCTTTGAATCGTCTCTTTTGGTCTGTTTCTGGAGGGTAGCTTCTACGTCACTCAGCTGTCCTTTCAATAGGGCTGCATACTGGTATGATTCATTCACCTGAGGAAGAGCTGCAAAGCTGCGCGGCTTGAAACACTGATTGGTGTTGTGATTTGAATCATACGACTCCTTCACTGGTCAAAGAAGACTTGATGCTTTGGATTATGACAGTTTCGGAGAGGAAGATTGTTTGTCAATGAAGGTTTCTGCCTTGGACCGGAGTTATCGCCACTGTGGCGCCATTGCTTTGAGGGATTTCAGATGAGTATTCCATCTTTACGGTTCAAGTTTGAGGAACATTGACATTGCCTATTGATCTGGAGAAACGTCTTATGAGACACTGCTTAGTTTTCGTAGTGCAGGAGCAACGGCTTGTTAGTGCTGTGCACCTGATTTAATGACCTGTCATGGGCCATTTTTTTAACTTTGAATAAAATGGAGGGCCCACTACGACAGTAGTAAAATTTCTACTCATCGGTGGGCGATCCGACAAAAAATCTGATATTGTTTAGGTCACATTCACGGCACTACACAAGGTTGTTTGTGGGTATCAAGTATTTTATAGGGGATATAGTTGTGTTGATCCCATTTGGGTGTATTGTTTGTTTGATGGGTTCTAAATGGGCAGCGTTTGTAGTAGTTCCTAATGTGCCTGGCGGTTGGCACTGGATTATAGTAATGTAGAAATCTTTTAGTCTTTCTTTATCCATACACTCATTAAGAGATATGTTTACTAAAAGTTAGTGTATATTTATATTTATATATTTATACATACATTTATATACCGCATCTTCCAAAGTTCAGTTGCGGTTTACAGTGAACAACAATTAACAAAGCAAGTTTGTTTTACAGGGAACGTCATATTATAACAGAACATATTTACAAGGAACATCATATTATATATAGCATATACAGTCTTAACAATTTGAGATAATATAGAACAGATTAAACTATATACAGTTTTATATATATGTATATATATATATACACATACACGTATATATACACACATACATACATATGTATATATACACATATACATACACATAAACATATACATGGAAGTGAATGGACATAGGCTGTGAGGTCATCGTATGTATGTGTTATCTGTGTATGATAGGGGCTTTTGCTTAATGTAGACATATTCCTGTTTAACCTTTGTCTAAAGTGGGTGTTGTGTTATCTATGTTATAGTGTTTGGTGAACAGATAAGTTTTCAATTTTTTACGGAGTTCCATGATTTCCGTAAGTGTTCGTAGTTCCTCTGGGAGGGAATTCCAGATTATTGGGGCTATGTGGGAGAAGGCTCTGTTATTAGTTGCCTTATGGGCTCTTGTATAATTTTTCGGGATCTTTAGTCTGTTTAATTGACCTTTTCTGTGTGTTGGCTTGGACGGTTCTTTATGTATTAAGTTACAAAGCATTGTTGGGGCCATATCATTTAAGGCCTTAAATATTGTTATTATTGCTTTGTAGATTATTCTGCTTTGAATTGGTAGCCAGTGAAGGGAGGCTAGTACTGGTGATATGTGTTGGAGTGAGTTAATTTTCAATATGATTCTTGCAGCTGCATTTTGCGCTAATTGCAATCGTTTGATGTTTTGTTTTGATATGCCTATTAGAATTAGATTGGCAAAATCAAAATGTGGAGTTATTGTTGCCTGGATTATGTTGATAAAATCTTGTGTAAATACTAGCGGACGAAGTTGTTTGAGTGTTTTGAGTTTGAAATAAATTTTCTTTATAGTATTGCTGATGTGTGTTTCCATCGTAAGGTGTGTATCTAGTATAACGCCTAGATATCTTATTTCATTTTTTATTTTAATTTCTTGGTTTTGAAGTCTTATGTGTGTTGGGGGGATGTATGTTTTGTTCTTGGTCACAATTAGAACTTCGGTTTTAGAGTGGTTTATGTGGAGGTTTTGTGTTTTTAGCCACGTTGTGATTTCATTATAGCAGTCCGATAGGAGTTGTAGCGGTAGGTTGGGTATCGTGAATGGTATATACATCATAATATCGTCTGCGTATAAATGATACTTTACTCCAAAATTTTTGAATATGTTGCAAACTGGTTTTATGTAAATATTGAAAAGTAGGGCTGACAACGCTGAACCTTGGGGTAATCCAATTTCTTGTTTATATGCGGTTGAGTTTTGATTCCCAATTCTTACATTTTGCGTTCTATTGTTTAGGTAGGATGAGAACCAATTATGTACTGTGGAGTTTAAGCCTATTTGCTTCAGGTTATTAAGCATTATTGTGTGGTGTACGCTATCAAATGCAGCTGAGATGTCAATAAAAAGTAGAATGGAGGCCTGTTTATGATCGTCTATCTCTCTTAGGAGCGCATCTATTAAAACTGTGAGGAGTGTCTCAACTCCATGGCGGGGTCGAAAACCATACTGTTGCTCATCGAGAGGGTAAGATGATTCTAGAAAGTCCTGAGTCTGTAATTGGACCACTTTTTCAATTATTTTTGCCAGGAAAGGTATACTTGAAATAGGTCTATATGATGCAGGCAAAGTTTTATCAAGTTTGCTATTCTTAAGGATTGGTCGTATTTGTGCGTGTTTGAGTGATAGGGGTAGGTATCCTTGGGTGAGTGAGAGGTTCACTATTGAGAGAATGTAGGGTAATAAAATTGGTAGTGTATTCTTTATCCATGTTACTGGGCATGGATCTAGATATGATGTTGTGGTGTTGAGATTGGTGATGATATTTTTTAGTGTCTCTTTTGTTACGGGCTGAAACTCTGACCATATATCTGATGTTTGGTGTGGTGAGTTGATGATGTCTATCGGCATTGATGGCATTTTTGCTTTGTTTTGGTAATGGTGGGCTAAGGTTTGAACCGAGATGTCAGTAATTTCACTGTCAGATGTTTGGGGGTTTGTTAGATTTCTTACAATGGTGAATAACTCTCTTGGCCTATTGTACGATTTTGATAGAATTTTAGTATAATATTCTTTTTTTGTGTTGTCTAAGGTTTCTTTATATTTAGTTAGGTGGTTATTGTACATTTCTTTATGTATTGTTAATTTCGATTTTCGCCAGTTATGTTCTAGTTTTCTAAGAATCCGTTTCATTTGTTTTAGTGTATTGTTGAACCATGGTTTGGTATTAACTTGAGAGTACATGGTCTTTTTGTGTGTGTGATTAGTTTTGGCTGCATTGTTGATGGTTTCATGCCAGTTTTTGACAGCGTTATCTAGATTAGTTGCAGGTGAAAAGAGGTGGGGGATTATTAAGTCAATAAATTCTTCGTTGTTGAATTTTTTGAATCTTGTGTTTGGGACATTTCTGGATTGATTGGTCAAGCTAGTGAGGGGATATGTGAGCTTTAATTTGATAATGTAGTGATCGGACCAGGGTATCTGTGTGCATTCAATCGAATTTGGATTGATTAGTTTGAAGAATGTCTTGGGGAGAAGGACAAGATCGAGGGTTCCGCCTTTAATGTGTGTAGGTGTGTTTATTATCTGGTGATATTCCAAGTCTGATATTGTATCGAAGAATAGTTTAGATTCCAATGTTGGCAGTGAGGGAAGATTAAAGTCTCCAAGCATAATTATAGGGTGTTGTTCTGTGGAAGAGCTGAGGAGTTCAATAAGAGCGTCAAGATTATCTGGATTTTGGTTTGGGGGTCTGTATACTAAGCAGATTTTCATGGGGCCAATCTTTATTAATAATGTGTCTATGTTATTGGAGATGTTTGACTGGATTGTTTTGGCATTTAGTTCCTTTTTGGTCATCATTAGTACACCTCCTCCTTTTCTATTAGTTCTATGTTTATAGAAGGTGTCATAGTCCTTCATTATTAAGTTGGTTTATGTAGACGGTATCAGTGTCAGAGAGCCAGGTTTCCGTGACACATAATATGTCTGGTTTTGAGTCTGATATTAGGTCATTAAATATGGGCAGTTTGTTTTTCATCGACCGTGCGTTGATAAGGATGCATGAGACAGATGTTAAGTTATTGGTGTATATACCCTTGGTTGTTTGATGTGTGTTTGTTTTTATTTGAATTAATCTATGGAAATTTGGTCTAGGGTAGGTGTTTGGATAGGTGTGTTCAATATGATAGTTTTCTCGAGTGAGTGAGTGAATTATGGGAATTGTTTTGTGGTTGTCGCTATTTATGCTTAGTGTTAGGTCGATAGTTATTATTGCTAATACTAAGCTGATATAAGAGAGATACATTGGTATAATGTATGTACGTGGCATTTTAGGTGTGTTTCAGTTAGTAGTGCTAAGCAGCTATTTAACAGTGTCAAATAAATGAGAGAAAAAGAAAAGGAAGTCACTAGGAGGTTGTGTTATGCAGAAATTTATAATGAGGGTTGTTAGCAGCAGTATTAATCCTAATTGATGATAGCTACTGACTACAGTATTTGTGTGATAGCTACTGACAATAGTACTAATGGATGGTAATAGCCTACTGACAACAGTAATAAAATGTATGGATGTTGCTTGCTAGTTCACTACTGACAACAATTCAGAGTGATGAGTTTATACAGGTAACAGTAATGATTTCTGTTTACTATATTAATGTAGAGAGAGTTAGAAAAGTATTCAATTGTGGTGTCAGTATCAGTTGTTGCAACAATTGCATTTGGCATTGAGTAGTAATATATACTATTTTGGTAGCAATGTTAATCGTTATGCTGTTCAGGTAAAATAGTTTTCAATTAATGTTAGATTCAGAACAGTTTCATAATGTAATACGTTCTTAGTGCTGGCAATAGTATAGCATATAAGTGATATATCTTACTGACAACAGTGTAAATAAGATGTAGATATGTTCTGCCTGAAATCAGGTACCAGTGTGATACAATGTATAGAGTTAAGAATTGTACATAGTTTCCCCCAGTACTTCCAAGTTGATCTCCCTGTTTATTGTAAATACAACTCAAAGTTCCTTGTGTTGTATAGTTGATGTTAAATGTAAACCGCTCTGATCTAAAATAGAGCGGTATAGAAGAACTGTTAAATAAATAAATAAATAAATAAATAAACAGTAAATAATCATGTTAATTATACAGTATATGTGAGTATTTTCTACTGACAACAGTATTTATTTCAGACAGAGATTGTATATAATGGCAATTTGTATTAATACTAACGATAGTAGTGAAGCTCAGTTGTATATTTAATTTGTAGCATTGGTCAATCTATATTAGCTAGAATGTAGATGCTATAGCAGATCCCTGTGTATTGCTAGGTAACAGATAGCTTATTTTTGCTAGGGGTATAATTTGGGTTAGATTCGCAGACTTATTCAGAGTTAATTAAACATTGCCGAAGGAAGAATAATAAACAAGTAACTTGTATTTTCTAATATGATCAGATAATTTTAGCTGAGGAGATCAGGTCTGTTAGTGAATGACTGTTATCATAAATACTTGCTGCGGTTCGGTAGAGTTGATTCAGTGCAGTACACGATCTCTGGTTATGGCTGGGTTAGCTGTTGCTCTGCTCATGTAGAAACAAAGGACGCAGAGGTAAAGTTCTCAGATCCACGGACCACGCCTAAGGGCCACGCCAAAGGGCCCTCTAGCGAGGCCCTCAGGCACGGGCCCGCCAGGCGCGGGCACGCCCGATAGCGCTTTGTTTAAAAGGAGCGTGTGCTGCCCCGATTGGACAGCACTTTGGTGCACAGTCCCTTTTCCCGCCGCTGCTTGCCGTCTGGATGCTCGATCCCGTGCAGGGAGAGCTGAAGATGGAGGCAGAGTGAGCTGTTAGCGCCCGATAGCGCTTTGTTTAAAAGGAGCGTGTGCTGCCCCGATTGGACAGCACTTTGGTGCACAGTCCCTTTTCCCGCCGCTGCTTGCCGTCTGGATGCTCGATCCCGTGCAGGGAGAGCTGAAGATGGAGGCAGAGTGAGCTGTTAGCGCCCGATAGCGCTTTGTTTAAAAGGAGCGTGTGCTGCCCCGATTGGACAGCACTTTGGTGCACAGTCCCTTTTCCCGCCGCTGCTTGCCGTCTGGATGCTTGATCCCGTGCAGGGAGAGCTGAAGATGGAGGCAGAGTGAGCTGTTAGCGCCCGATAGCGCTTTGTTTAAAAGGAGCGTGTGCTGCCCCGATTGGACAGCACTTTGGTGCACAGTCCCTTTTCCCGCCGCTGCTTGCCGTCTGGATGCTCGATCCCGTGCAGGGAGAGCTGAAGATGGAGGCAGAGTGAGCTGTTAGCGCCCGATAGCGCTTTGTTTAAAAGGAGCGTGTGCTGCCCTGATTGGACAGCACTTTGGTGCACAGTCCCTTTTCCCGCCGCTGCTTGCCGTCTGGATGCTCGATCCCGTGCAGGGAGAGCTGAAGATGGAGGCAGAGTGAGCTGTTAGCGCCCGATAGCGCTTTGTTTAAAAGGAGCGTGTGCTGCCCCGATTGGACAGCACTTTGGTGCACAGTCCCTTTTCCCGCCGCTGCTTGCCGTCTGGATGCTCGATCCCGTGCAGGGAGAGCTGAAGATGGAGGCAGAGTGAGCTGTTAGCGCCCGATAGCGCTTTGTTTAAAAGGAGCGTGTGCTGCCCCGATTGGACAGCACTTTGGTGCACAGTCCCTTTTCCCGCCGCTGCTTGCCGTCTGGATGCTCGATCCCGTGCAGGGAGAGCTGAAGATGGAGGCAGAGTGAGCTGTTAGCGCCCGATAGCGCTTTGTTTAAAAGGAGCGTGTGCTGCCCCGATTGGACAGCACTTTGGTGCACAGTCCCTTTTCCCGCCGCTGCTTGCCGTCTGGATGCTCGATCCCGTGCAGGGAGAGCTGAAGATGGAGGCAGAGTGAGCTGTTAGCGCCCGATAGCGCTTTGTTTAAAAGGAGCATGTGCTGCCCCGATTGGACAGCACTTTGGTGCACAGTCCCTTTTCCCGCCGCTGCTTGCCGTCTGGATGCTCGATCCCTTGCAGGGAGAGCTGAAGATGGAGGCAGAGTATGGTAACATTATGCAAATATTTATGCAAATAAGGCCACTTATGCAAATGAGGCCCCGCACTAAGTCTCCGCACATGGCCCCGCACCCCCCTTGGGCCGCCCCTGGGGGTTCATATGTGTGTGTGATAGGAAGAGTCAGGGAGTATGTGCATATGTGTGTATCAGTGGATGCATGCATTTGGGTCTGTCTATGTGTCATAGGAACTGCTGGGCACTACTTGCGCTAGTGTATGAATGTGCGCCATGGGGATTGTCGAAGGCTACATACACACGTGCATGCACGTCTATGTGTATATGTGTGTGCCATGGATACTGTTGACAACTACATTCATGATCTGCATGTGTGTGCTTGTGTGTGTCATGAGGAATGTCGTGGACTGTGTGTGAATATGAAAAGAGCACACAGTGTGACAAAGCAATTCCCCTTTATTTGCAAAATTATATATGTGGGGGTGGGGTTGGGGGTGGGGGTGGGGGTGGGGGTGGGGGGGTGGGGGGGTGGAGGAAGAGTTCAAATAGAGATGGCAAAGTGTGTCTCATTTTGGTAACAGGGGCTGTATGAGGAATCTTAATAACTAGTGTTATCTATATATTTGTCTGTCTTTAGATAGTGGGTGGGGGGGGTAGGGTGCTTGTGTATGTGTGGTTCAGGGGTGTGTGTGTGTTTATGGTGCAGGGGAAGAGTGCCTATGTGTGTGTGTGTGTGTGTGTGTGTGTATGTGTGTATGTGTGTATGGTGTATGCGTGTATGGTATATGTGTGTATGCTGCAGTCTGGTGCCTGTATATGTGTGTGTGTGTGTATGGTGCTGCGGTGGGGTGCCTATCTATGTATGTGTGTGGTATGGGTGGAAGATGCTGTGTGTGATGCAGGGGTGAGGTGCCTCTCTACGTATGTGTGTGGTATGGGGGTCACGGTGCCTGTGTGTGTAATTCAGGGGGTGGGATGCCTGCGGGGGTAGGGTGCATGTATGCATTTGTGTGCATGTGTGGTGTGGAAACGGGTTGCCTGTATGTGTGTGTAGTGTGGGGGTGGGGTGCCTGTGTGATTTATGGGGAGTGGGAGGCTTGCATCTTTTAGCAAATACACATTGCATCCTTTTCTTCCCATACATTCATCTCTTCAACCTCCAACCACTTGTACTCTTCCCCCAACCCTCTCCTGCTGCCCCCCTCTATCCTTTGTTCCCTTCTCAGCCTCTTTCCCTTTCTCCCTTCCCTTTGTACACTCATCCCTGGCCTCCATTCCCCTTCCTCGTTTTTATTTCTCAAACCCAAACCAACTGCCCGTTGAAATGTCTCCTCCTCCTGTGCTTCTTCCTGGCCCCAGCTCCTCTTGGCTGCGATTGCAGCCTTCCTCTGTTCTTCTGCCATGGGAGATGCTGCTCCTGTGGGCACACTGAACCACTCTTGGCCGTGGCCCACAATGCTCTCCTCTTTTGCTGGTATATGCATGTTTGCACATGCTTACACCTGTGCAAACAAACATACGCATGGACAGACAGCTTTTTGCAGCCTGGGCTAGATGCTTACGCCTAAGCAAAAATGTGCCTAAAAATAATATTATTCTCAAACACACAGTCTTCCAACATCCAACACCATGAATTCAGATGTATAAAATAAGTCTCTTAAATAATGGTTTTCCATTCAACATCATTTAAGCCACTGTATTAAGTTCAAAAATCATAAACTGTTCACATGCAGCTGAAAGGGCCAAATTGTCACCCCCTCTCGTTTTTGCTGGTATATGTTCTAGTATAAACCATCTAAGGTCAATAAACACATGGGAACAGGTTTGGCAGTGGGCAATCAATGGTGCTGATAATTTAACCAAAGAAATCTGACTGTGATGTTCAATCAATCTAGTTTTCATTATATGGGAGGTTCTATCCATGTACAATAATTCACATGGAGAAATGATGACATAAATGTCAAAAGATGATAAACATGTGGTATGGGTTTTTAACATGTATTTCTTACGCTTCACTGGATGTGTCCACCCAGTGCACACCAAGGATTGCTTGCAAAAAACACAATTGCCACACAGATAATGGCCAATGGGTTGTTCCAAATCTTCCTCCACAGATTCCAAATATGAATGCACCAACTTATATCCTTTATCAGATAATCCTTCATTGTATTTAGTTTCCCCTATTTCGCCAAGTTATACTTCCTGTTAAATGTAATGACCAGACATATGTAAACTGTTGGATGTTTTCTGTTCGATGTAAACCGCGCTGATGTCTAATAGTGCGGTATTTAAGAATTGTTAATAAATAAATAAATAAATAAATAATAAACAAGCTCCTGACTCAAACACCAAATGCAAGGATAGGATATACCAATATTTATGTATTTTATTTGTGATTTTAGGAGCCCACAAATGTACTCAATACAAACACTTGTTTGGGCATTTCATTCTTAGATGTCTCCTGTAACAATAAATAGGAATTACACTTACCTGGTAATTGTGGTTCCTTGAGTGACTCCAGTTTAGTCCTCAACCTCTGGGTAGTGAACCTCCTCCTGCAGCTTGGAGACTGGGCATGTCAAAAACTCATGACATCACTGGATATAGCCTGCTGGTCTCTCCCATCAGCCCCCAGTGAACTATTGACAAAGCAGACTCAAAGGAGCAAAACATCAGTAACTTTTTTTTTTAAAACTTAACATTATATTCAAGGGCACTCAGAACATATAACCTACGTATATACCTACTACTCCCCTTCCAGAAGGAAAGGGACTGCTACCTGCATGCTCTCCTTTCCGTCGAATGCCTAGCCCTAAACAATCCAGAGCAATATAGCAATATATATATAACAATATCATAATATAATAATATAACAATATAGCGCAAAACAAATGGAAGCATCAAAACGACTGAACACCAGTGAAGGCCTATATCTACTTTTAACCTTGCACTTCCCCCAACAGAAAAATCACTGCTAAGACCCCATCCCCGGGCGGGAATGAGGACTAAACTGGAGTCACTCAAGGAACCACAATTACCAGGTAAGTAATTCCTATTTCCTTATCGTTCCTCCAGTTTAGTCCTCAACCTCTGGGATGTATCAGAGCAGTAATCATTCGGAGGGACCTTTCCAGCCGGATCTCAACACCGCCTCCCTGAAAACGGCATCCTTAGCCGCCAGAACATCTAGGCGGTAGTGCTTACTGAAAGTATGGAGAGACAACCAAGAGGCCTCCCTACAGATGTCCATTGGCGGAACCAAACTGTGCTCCGTCCAAGAAGACGCTTGCACTCTGGTAGAGTGACCTCTTAAGCTCCCTGGGACTATACGGTCCCGTAGAAGATAAGCCGACGCATTCGCCGCTCCAATCCATCCAGAATGGACTCCTTTGCCGCTGCTTCCCTTTGCGGGGCCCTCCGAACACCCCAAAGAGAGACGATCCGCCTTGCAAAAGTTTCTGAAACCTTTAAACACTGCCACAGCGCTCTCTTGACGTCCAAACAGCACAAGCTATGGCTCAATATGCTCTCCTCCGCCACACCTAGCACTGGAAGAGAGACCATTTTAGTTAGGTGAACGTAGAAACCACTTTGGCAACGACGGAACCAGCCGCCAGGCCACCTTCTGTCTGGAGACAGACAAAAACCGATTCCTGAGAGGTCAACGCCTGCAACTCTGAAAATCGCCTCGCCGAACAGATGACCATCAAACATACCGTCTTCGGGGGCGCTAGTGAGCCCAGTGAGGAATGGCTGGGTTTCTCTGAAGCTCCGTGCCCTGATCATCCTGTCCCCGCAAGAATTTAAAGTAATGTGATTTTTGGCATTCTCCCCTCGCACAAATCTGAGGGTAGGAATGGGTCCCGATCTTAATTTTAATTAATTTTGCTCCATTTTTGAGCTCGGAGCAACGTTGCTGTCATTAGTGAATGCCGGCTGCCTTCGCCGGCTCTTATCAGCTCCCGTGGCATCTCCTGGGGTGCCTGATTCAGCGGAACGATGTTACTTATGGCGGCATGTCAGATCGCTGTGAGTATTATGATCTGTTTGAAGCATGATATAATCTTCACATCGAGGATCGCTAAATAACAGTGAGTGTCTTGTACCAATTCTCTCACCGGAGCCGGGGGCGATTGATACTGGAGAATGCGGCATATTTAAAGGTCCTGTTTAGCAGTTTTACACATCGATTGCAAATTGGAGCCGATTTCTTTCAGATTCAGAAATTTTGGATGTCAAAGATGTTAATGCTCCTGGTGAATTTTGAGCATTGGATCTCTGAGGCGGGAAAAAGTGTTGGGGCGGCCATTACCACATGGTAGTGACAGGCGGCATTGGAATGCTGAGGAGAGCACTCACTGCAGCCATTTTGTAACATCACTACAATGTCAGCTTCAATGATATGTAATGGAGTCTTCTGAGAGTGGATCTTGGCTGGGATAGAGCAGTAGTTTATTTGGATCGGGATTTGTGTGAGAGCTTATTGGGACTGTCAATTTTGTTTTAATCGTGAGACAAATGGCAATGATTGTGACCAGCTCACTTTGAGAGAATCGGCAGCAGATCAAGTTCTATTTAATGCTATATGCAAGGAACTGCTTGGATCGTTTGATCTACCAGAGTGAAACCTCCATATAATTTTTGCGAGTCTATGACGTCTAATTTCCCCTGTCTTAGTGGATGCCATCTACATAAATAAGAAAAGATCTGATGGACTGTCTCGGTCAGAGCTGTATGTCTGTTACTCGCTGTGCTTTGAGATACGATCTCCATGTTAATCTGCTGCACTGACCGTTTGTGAGTATATAGCCCCATCTAGAGGCTGTTGCCCATACAGCACTACAATTATTATATTTTCTTTTTTGCAGAACTCATTGGGACTGTGCAGAAAGTTGGCAATTCTATTATTTTGGCTTTCCCCCAAGTGGATTTTTCATAAGCTGAGTTATCCACTCTGCCTAGCGCATTTAATTTTGTGACCCATTGCTGAATTTTGAAACAGAGTTCTAGAACATTCTGAACATCCTTTGAGGACTGTTGTATAATTTAGAATGTCAGCCAAGAATATTTACGCTACTGCGCTGTCCAAATTTTCTAGGAAAATTGATCAGTTCACTTCTAATCAAACGTCTGGTGTTGCTGGATCTTCTACTTTGTCCTCTGAACCTGGTGCAACTCAGTCTATGGGTGCTCAACCGGTTTCTAAGGTGGATTTGCTGGAAATCTTACAAGAACTGCGTTCCTTCTGGCTCGAATTCTCTAAAGCTATTTCGGATCTTTGTTCTGATTTTAAATCTCTAGATGATCATGTAACTCAAACTGAATTGCATATTGGAGAACAAATGGATTCCACGGTGGAGCTTCAATCAAAAATTTATAAGTTGGTGCAATTCACAGAGGATATGAAGGAGCGGCAGGATGATCCTGAAAATAGACAGCGGAGAAATAACATCAGAATTTGGGGGGTACCGGAGTCTCCCACTTCTGCTGGTAACCTAGTAACATTAGTTCAAGAGATATACGCTTTTTGTGTGTCAACGAGTGAGACTCCAGTTCAAATAGAAAGAGCGCATCGAAGTGGTAGTGGGAAGGCTGGGGGAGATATTAGAACACATCCTATCATAGCTTGCTTCAAATGTTCTGCAGATCTTGACGGACTGGAAAGGGGGGCTGTTACTTCTGGAGAGAAATCTGAAATTGTGAGTATATACTTCTGGGAATTTTTCTGAAAGGAATTGTTTTTCTTTTAAAGCTAATTAATCTGTGAACCCACTATTTTTTTTGTTAAATCAGTCAGGGCCTAGTAGCAACAGTTTAAGATTCAATTTAACAACACAGAAGAGAACTTTCTGGTTACCTTTCATACCCAGTAGACAGCTGTAGTTTAAATTTCATAGTCACTCAGGGCCTAGCATCAGCAAAGTACTTTTTAGTTTCAAATTAAAACACAGAAGAGAGCTTTCTGGTTAAATTTAGAATCCAGCAGAGAGCTTGTAGTTTAAATTTCATAATAGGTTAGAGCCTAGTAGCAGCAAAGAGCTATAATTTAAATCAAATCAGAATATAGCTTAGCACAAGAGGCAAAACAAGGTCAATTCTCCTTGAGCAGCATATAAAGTCTTCTAGAGACCTTTACAAAGAGGCCTTCTACCTAGTGGGCAAGCAACCTGTGAAGCTTTTTCAATAGGTGTTAACACCAGCTGGCAGTTCAAAAGGCCATTTTGAAAGACTCCTTCTATCCAAGCAAGGACTGTTAATTACCCAGGAAGTAGGTCACTGCTTACATCATCAGCACAAGCATAAATAGCTCAACCAGAGCTCTGTGACCCTGTCTTGACGGACTGGAAAGGGGGGCTGTTACTTCTGGAGAGAAATCTGAAATTGTGAGTATATACTTCTGGGAATTTTTCTGAAAGGAATTGTTTTTCTTTTAAAGCTAATTAATCTGTGAACCCACTATTTTTTTTGTTAAATCAGTCAGGGCCTAGTAGCAACAGTTTAAGATTCAATTTAACAACACAGAAGAGAACTTTCTGGTTACCTTTCATACCCAGTAGACAGCTGTAGTTTAAATTTCATAGTCACTCAGGGCCTAGCATCAGCAAAGTACTTTTTTAGTTTCAAATTAAAACACAGAAGAGAGCTTTCTGGTTAAATTTAGAATCCAGCAGAGAGCTTGTAGTTTAAATTTCATAATAGGTTAGAGCCTAGTAGCAGCAAAGAGCTATAATTTAAATCAAATCAGAATATAGTTTTCCTCAGCAGCACAGGACAAGGTACTGTGTAGCAGCCCTTTTTTAATAAGTGATATATCCCTCCCTCCCTCCCCACACCCACCCTCCCCTGGGAAAATCACAGCTTTATAGGTACTTGCACAACTTAAAAGACAGGAGGTGCTCTCAGGTGAAGCTCATTACCCAAATCAGTCATACACCAAGGACCTGAGATTAATTAAGCTTCAGGTGAACAAGGTATATTAAACTTCTTAGGTACAGTTTTAGTGGTATAAATATCCATTGCACCCTTTAGTACATATAGAACTTAAAGATCTAAACACAAACTTAAAACTAAGATGCAGACAGCAGTCCAGCAGCGGGATGTGGGCTTTCCAGTCTTTTGCATTGAGTGTCACATGTATGATTTTCTCCCAGCTGGTGAGAGGTCTTACGTGTGCACTAGGTGCAAGGAGCTCTCTGCTCTCAGGGAACAAGTCCGTTCTCTAGAGGCTAGAGTAGCAGACTTGGAAAACATAAGACAGACAGAGAGGTACATAGACGAGACCTACAGGGATATAGTCCTGAAGTCCCACCTCCAGTCTGGCAGCATCCCTGTTGCCATGGAGGAGAGAGGTCACGTGACAGGAGAGCATCACCCTGGTGTGGCAGGAAGTGATCCTGTAACTAGGACCTGTCCTCCAGGTGATGTAAACCCCTCTCGCACCGAGGAGGTTTCTCCAGGGCCAAGTGCCCATGCGGGAAGGGTTAGGACAGCAGTTATAGTTGGTGATTCGATCATTAGGCATGTAGATAGCTGGGTGGCTGGTGGACGTGAGGATCGCCTGGTAACATGCCTGCCTGGTGCGAAGGTAGCGGACCTCACACGCCACCTAGATAAGGTCTTAGATAGTGCTGGGGAGGAGTCTGCTGTCTTGGTACATGTTGGTACCAATGACATAGGAAAATGTGGTAGGGAGGTTCTGGAAGCTAAATTTAGGCTTTTAGGTAGGAAGTTGAAATCCAGAACTTCCAGGGTAGCGTTCTCCGAAATGCTTCCCATTCCACGTGCAGGACCCAATAGGCAGGCAGAGCTCCGGAGTCTCAATGCGTGGATGAGACAATGGTGCAGAGATGAGGGGTTCGGATTTGTTAGGAACTGGGGAACATTCTGGGGAAAGGAGGGGCTCTTCCGAAGGGATGGGCTTCACCTTAACCGGGATGGAACCAGGCTGCTGGCATTAACCTTTAAAAAGGAGATAGAGCAGCTTTTAAACTAGATAATAGGGGAAAGCCGACAGTCGCCCAAGAGCGCATGGTTCGGAAGAATGTATCCTTGAAGGATACTACAAAAAGCAGAGAGGTTCCAAAAAAGAGTAAAGTAGCCCAAATGCCCTCGAGTATGGAGAAGACAGAACTTAAAGATCCCAAATTACCCATGTCTACCAATAGCCAAATTAATATGAATAAAATACAGTCTCTAAAATGCTTGTATGCAAATGCTAGAAGTCTACAAAACAAGATGGGAGAGTTAGAATATATAGCACTAAACGAGAGGTTAGATATGATTGGAATATCAGAGACATGGTGGAAGGAGGACAACCAGTGGGACACTGTGATACCTGGGTACAAACTATATCGAAATGATAGAGCTGATCAAATTGGTGGAGGGGTTGCGCTCTATGTTAGAGAGGGCATTGAGTCAGAAAGGATTAAAGTTTTGCAAGAAACAAAATTTGCTGTAGAATCTCTATGGATTGAAATTCCATGTAAAAAGGGGAAGGCGATGGCAGTGGGGGTGTACTATCGTCCGCCTGGCCAGAATGAACAAATGGATGATGAAATGCTCAAAGAAATCAAGGAAGCTAGCAAAAGTTACAGTGCAGTAATAATAATGGGTGATTTCAATTACCCCGGCATCGACTGGGTCAGTGTCACAACAGGACATGCTAGGGAGATAAAGTTCCTAGATGAAATAAATGACTGCTTCTTGGAGCAGCTGGTTCATGAACCGACCAGAGGGGAAGCAATATTAGACCTAGTCCTTAGTGGAACACCAGATGTAGTGCAAGAGATAAGGGTGTTGGGGCCACTTGGCAATAGTGATCATAGCATGATCGCCTTTGATTTAATTAGTGGAGGAGGGATAGTAAGGAAATCCACAGTACTACCCCTTAACTTTCGAAAGGGAGACTATGATAGAATGAGGAAAACAGTTAAGAAAAAACTAAAAGGAGCAGTTGCAAAGGTTAAAGACGTACATCAAGCTTGGGTGTTGTTGAAAAATACTATCTTGGAAGCCCAGACCAGCTGTATTCCACGCTTTAAGAAAAGTGGAAGGAAGTCCAAAAAATTGCCAGCATGGTTTAAAGCTGAGGTCAGAGAGGCTGTTGTTGCCAAAAAAGCATCTTTCAAGAAATGGAAAAAAGAGCCAAATGATGAAACCTGGAAACAGCACAAGCACTGGCAAGTCAAATGCAAGGCATTGATAAGGCAGGCAAAGAGAGAATTTGAGAAGAAGCTTGCTGCGGAAGCAAAAATGCGAAATAAAGACCTTTTCAAGTACATTCGTAGCAAAAAACCCGTGAGAGAGTCAGTTGGTCCATTAGATGATAAAGGGGTTAAAGGAGCACTAAGAGGCGACAAGGCGATAGCGGAGAGACTGAATGAATTCTTTGCTTCGGTCTTTACTGAGGAAGATGTAGGGATGTTACCCACGACTGAAGTGGTATTTAAAGGTGTGGAAGAATTGAAGGAAATATCGATACATCGGGAAGATGTCCTACAACTATTAGATAAACTGAAGAGTAGCAAATCACCTGGGCCGGATGGTATACATCCAAGGGTGTTGAAAGAACTGAAATTTGAGATTGCAGACCTGCTATCAGTAATCTGTGAACTATCATTAAAATCATCTCTAATACCTGAGGATTGGAGGATCGCCAATGTAACACCAATTTTTAAAAAGGGTTCGAGGGGTGATCCGGGAAACTACAGACCGGTGAGCCTGACATCAGTACCGGGAAAAATGGTAGAAACCATCATAAAGAATAAAATTACTCAGCATATAGATAGTCATGACCTAATGGGAGACAGCCAACATGGCTTTAGACAAGGAAGATCTTGTCTTACTAATCTGTTATGTTTTTTTGAAGGAGTGAATAAACAGGTGGACAAAGGTGAGTCGGTTGATATTGTGTATCTGGACTTTCAGAAAGCCTTTGACAAGGTCCCTCATGAGAGACTTTTGGCAAAACTAAAGAGTCATGGGATAGGAGGCAGTGTACTACTGTGGATCAGGAACTGGTTAAAAGATAGAAAGCAGAGAGTAGGGCTAAATGGCCAATTTTCCCAATGGAGAAAGGTGAATAGTGGTGTACCCCAGGGATCTGTGCTGGGTCCGCTGCTTTTTGACATATTCATAAATGACCTGGAAAGTGGAATAACGAGTGAGGTTATCAAATTTGCTGATGACACAAAACTATTTAAAGTTGTTAAAACCCAGGAGGATTGTGGAAAATTGCAAGAGGATCTTGATAAATTGGAAGACTGGGCATCAAAATGGCAGATGAAATTTAATGTGGAGAAGTGCAAGGTTATGCACCTAGGGAAGAACAACCCAAACTATGGTTACACGATGCAAGGTTCCACATTAGGAACCACCACCCAAGAAAAAGATTTAGGCGTCCTTGTGGATACCATGTTAAAACCCTCGGCCCAGTGTGCAGCGGCGGCCAAGAGAGCAAATAGAATGCTAGGTATGATAAGGAAAGGAATGGAAAATAAAACAAAAGATATTATAATGCCTCTATATCGTTCCATGGTGAGACCGCACCTTGAATATTGTGTGCAATTCTGGTCGCCGTATCTTAAAAAGGATATAGCGATTTTAGAAAAGGTTCAGAGAAGAGCCACCAAAATGGTAAAGGGGATGGAAGGCTACTCCTATGAAGAAAGGCTAAAAAGGTTGGGGCTCTTTAACCTGGAAAAGAGACGGCTGAGGGGAGATATGATAGAAGTCTATAAATTAATGAACGGAGTGGAACGGGTAAACGTAGATCGATTGTTTACCTTATCAGAATATAGAAAGACTAGGGGACATGCAATGAAGCTACAGGGTAAACTATTTAAGACTAATAAAAGAAAATATTTTTTCACTCAACGTGTAATCAAACTCTGGAATTTGTTACCGGAGGATGTAGTAAAGGCTGTTAGTGTAGCTGGGTTTAAAAAAGGTTTGGACAAGTTCCTGGAGGAAAGGTCCATAAACCATTATTAAGAAGGGACCCAGGATATCAATGCTTGAACCAATACAAGCATTGTGGAACCTGTGTCCCTTGGGGAAACTGCTAGGTACGTATGACCTAGATTGGCCACTGTTGGAAACAGAATACTGGGCTTGATGGACCTTGGTCTGACCCAGTATGGCATATCTTATGTTCTTATGTTCTTATAAAGCTGAGTTAATGAGAGCACTTCATGGAAAACGTTCTTTTTTCTTTAGAGACTGGGAGCTTCAAATTTATCAAGATTTATCAGCCTATACATTGGAAAGACGTCGGAGCTTCAAATCATTAACACAGATTCTACAACAAAAGTAGATTAAATATCGCTGGAACTTTCCTTTTGCCTTAATTTTTGAGTGGCACAATAAAACCCAACAGATTAAGGATTTATCGGTATATATGGACTTTGTGGATCAGATTCAATATGGAGATAATCGTTTGCCATGTCAGCGTAACCTGCGATCAGATTGGGAAGTCTCGACACCTAAAAGAAGAAAGATACCACATTCACGACGCCAATCGGAAGCGGATGCTGATGACCATGCCTTCAAAGATATGGACACTGCTGCTCCTCTGTGAAATCATTGGTCTCTGTATCTATGGTTTATAGTTATGGGGTGAGGGTTCTTATGGTGTGGGATATGAGGTTTTTCTTATCTATTCCAGGAGGGTTATCACTTTGCTTATGTTGAATATGCTGTAGAGCTGAGGTTATCTTTAACAGTCAGGAATTTATTTATTTATTTATTTTATTTATTTATTAACAATTCTTATATACCGCACTATTAGACATCAGCGCGGTTTGGATGATGCCTTGATTTGTGTGGGGGAGGGGGGATCTGTGCATCTGAAGGTGTATGCTTCAGGTTGGGGGGAGGGATGAAGGTGGCTGGGATTTTAATGTGGGTCTCGTTACCCCTTTGGCGACTTGGCTGTCGCTTTGATTCTTATAACTTTGATATGAGGTGGGAAGGTCCTTTTTGTTCAGGACCAGAGGGTGGGAGGAGGGGGGTAGTAGGGGTTGGGGGGAATATTAAGGGGGGAGGGGTGTGGGTTTTGCAGGTCTGGGGGTTGGAGAAGTGTTATTTTTGGGAGAGAGTGGGATTTAGGGGAATTTCTTGTTACATTGTTACATTGCCTATATACTCAATTTTGTAAAAGTGGCGGTATGGAACCAACTGGCTGTTTCAGGTAAGCAAATTTGTATTGATTCCTATGATTAAATTAATAACATGGAACATTAGGGGATTGCATCACCCCATCAAGAGGCGCAGGGTGCAAGCCCAACTTCTTAGGGAAAAAGCAGATATTGTGTTTCTCCAGGAAACCCATCTAGCACCAGATGCGCCATCAGGCTTATTGTCTAAGGTATATCTGCAGGCTTTTTATTCTAATTTCACTGCGCATAGGCGGGGGGTGGCGATTTTAATTTCTAAGGATTGTCCTTTTATGGTCTCATCGCATATTTCAGATCCACTGGGGCGTTTTCTTCTTATTTCTGGGTCGTGCAATACTTTTCCAATTACTTTGCTTAATGTTTATATTCCTCCCACAGATGTTGCGATGTCTTTGCATGATCTTCTGGATGTTCTTCGGACACATGCTACAGGTGAAATTTTGCTGGGGGGAGACTTCAATAGTGTCACCTCAGAGCTAGATAGGTCAGCAACATGGGAACAGGGGAAGGGTGGTCCAAAGCACTAAGGACATTCATTTCAAATTCTGACCTCCGAGATGTTTGGCGGGAGCTTCACCCTGGAGAAAGAGATTATACGTTTTTTTCTCCCAGACATCACTCACATTCCAGAATTGATTCTTGGTTGGTGTCCCAGTCGTTCATATCCTCTATTCCCAGAATACACATTGGGGATAAAGGTCCATCGGACCATCATTTGGTAGCTTTAGATTGGGTACTGGCAGAATTTGGTCTTGAACAGACAGCTTTTGAAAAATAAGCAATTTGTGGAGGAAATCCAAACCTGTTGGAAAGAGTATTTACAATTTAATGACTCACCTGAGATATCTTGTTCTTTGTTATGGGAAGTGGGGAAAGCAGTTATGCGGGGGCATTTGATTTCCCTTTTTAAAGCGTTTCGTAAACAAAATATGATTCAGCAGGATAATTTACGGGCTCAGATTAGTGAACTGGAGAAGATACATAAGCGTACTCAGAACAAGAAAACTTGGCGTAAGTTAATAGAGCTGAGAGGCAAATTAGATGCTTTGGAAACAACTGAGATTGCATCTCATATGCAGAGAACAAAGCGAAATTTTTACGAACATGGTAATAAAGCCGGTAAGATGCTTCTATGGCAATTAAAGTGACAGAGGTTGAAAAAGAAAATCTCTGCTATTGTTGATGATACAGGCACATTTCTTAAGAAATCTATAGAGATGGCCAATTGTTTGGCAAAATTCTACAAAACTTTATATACATCACAGTTTTCCGTTGATGTACATGCTTTGAATGGTTGGCTGCAGGAATCTAATCTTCCTCAAATCTCAGAAGTTGTTCTCAATTCTTTAGAGAGACCTATCCGTTAGCGGAGGTGCAAGAAGCTATCCGACGACTGAAAAATGCCAAGGTCTCTGGACCAGATCTGTTCCCGGCGGAATTGTACAAGGTTCTCTCGGGTCAGTTTGCCACTGTTTTGGTTCGGGTCTATAACGAGATATTAACCCTACGAAAATTACCACAATCTATGTATCAGGCTTCTATTGTAGTGATTCCTAAAGAAGATAAAGATCTGACTCTTTGCACTAATTACAGACCTATATCCTTACTAAACATAGATTATAAAATTCTGACAAAAGTATTTGCGATGAGACTGGATTCCCATATTCAGACCGGCTTTATTAAAGGTAGATATGATTTTGAAAATGTTCGGAGACTGATTAATGTTTTACTTGGATTGAAGAAATGTCAGGGAAAGTATGTTGTGCTCTCTTTAGACGCTGAAAAGGCTTTTGATAGGGTAGAGTGGCCGTATTTATTCGCAACGTTGCAACATTTTGGATTTGGTCCTAATTTTCGGGGGTGGAATGAGGCTTTATACAAGGATCCGCAGGCGGTAATACAGGTTAATGGTTTTCAGTCGTCTCCTTTCACCTTGGGTAGAGGGACTAGACAAGGTTGTCCACTCTCCCCATTACGTTTTGCTCTTGAGCCTCTTGCGATTCGGTTGTGAGCTCAGGCAGAAGATTTTGGCATTAAAATAGGGCATCAAACTCATGTTGTTTCTCTATATGCCGATGATACATTGATTTTTCTTAGAGACCCGGATAGTGCAGTACCTTTAATAGTTGGTCTACTCCATAAGTTTTCTTCTATGTCAGGGTTTAAGGTCAATTTCACTAAATCGGTCCTGTTACCATGCTCCGTAGGTATGGGAGGTGAAAGAGATTGTTATGCTGACCTTTTCCCCATTGTTTCGCAGTTCAGATATTTAGGTATTATTATTCCGAGAAAATTGGAAGATTTATATGTTTTCAATTATCCACCTTTGTTGAAAGCTGTGAGAGAGGAGCTTCTACAGTGGTCCTCTTTAACGGTTTCCTGGTTAGGTAGAATAAACGTGATTAAGATGCTGACCTTACCTAAGTTTTTATTTCTTTTTCAACAGTTACCAATCTCCGTGTCTAGAGAGTTTTTGTAGAATTAAGACGATTGGTCACCAAATTTATCTGGCAAGGTAAATGTTTGCGTCTTAATTGGCAGACAATGGTTCATCCTAAGTCTTCAGGGGGGTTGGGTCTTCCCAATTTTGAATTATATTATCATTGTTCTTGCCTTCGCATCCTTCATTTTTGGACACATCATCAGGATTCTTCTTGGGCTCAAGCTGAAGCTGCTTTGCTTACTCCTATTCCTTTATTGGCGACACCGTTTTTGGATGCAGGTTCTGGTCATCAGTTACTCTTACGGCATACATTGTTGGAACCCGTGTGGAGAAGTTGGGGGAAGTTGAGCACATTATCTTTATTGCCTTCGAAAGTATCTCCTTTTACAGTGTTAGGAACCCTTTCCTTTCTTGGGTTTGTTGAAAAAGAACTTTGTTCAGTTAGCGCTCCAGTTACGGTTTCCTCCATGTATAATAAGGGTACATTTTTGTCTAAACAGCACTTGGTACATCTTTTTGGAAGAGAGATGTCTGTCTTTCAGTATCTCCAATTTAGGCATTGTTTTTCGGAACCGACGTATTTCTCTGCTGGAACGAGGATTCCAAGACAATCTTTATCTTTATCTTTATCTTTTATCTTTATTTAAAATTTGATAAACCGCTTTCCGTCGTAACATAAAGCGGTGTACAACAAAAAGGTTAGCAATGCACAAACAATGAAAAGAACGCCAAAGTAAAATAGAAAAGCAAGTATAAAGAATAAAGGCATAGACAAATAAAGTGACAAAAAACCAAAACTGTACAAACAATTTAAAGGGCCAATAATTAAAACATAAATTAACAGGACTTTTAAAAAACAAGTATAATAAAAGGCCCAAAAAAGGGGGAGACAAACTAAACCATGTTTAGACAAAAGGACACAACTGAACAAAACAAATGGACAAGGTGGACATAATAACAGATAAGTGAGAGGACATCAGGGAGGACCATCGGGAGAGAGATGAAAGGCTTGTTGAAATAAATGGGTTTTTAGTAGTGTTTTAAATTGCGGGTATGAGGGTTCCAAACGGAGAAACGGTGGTAAAGCATTCCAAAGTACTGGACCTAAGAAGAAAAAAGCGGCGTGGCGGGTCTGTTCAAGGTGTGCCTGTGACGGGGAAGGAAGGGACAGACGATTTGCATGGAGGGAACGAAGCTGACGGTAGGGGGTGTGAAGGGAAATTCGATCAGCAAGATAGAGAGGGGTGTTAGTATGAAGAGCACGGTGAATGAGGATAAGAAACTTATATTGAAAACGGAAACGAAGAGGTAACCAATGTAACCGGAGAAGAATGGGTGTGATATGGTCGAAACGGCGTGAAAAAGTGACGAGACGGGCAGCAGTATTTTGAATGCGTTGTAGACGTAGCAGTTGGTACTTTGGGAGGTTAGCAAGAAAGACATTACAGTAATCCAAACGACTAACAACTAAGGTCAAGACAAGGGTGACTAGGGAGGACACAGGGAGAAGGGAGCGGACAGCCCTAATCTGACGTAAGGTGGCAAAAGATCTACGTGTAAGGGAGGTGAGATATTGATGAAAAGATAGCGTGGGGTCGAGAATTACACCTAGATAACGGAAAGATGACACAAGAGGGAGGGGGGTAGAATCAATCAGGGGGGCCAAAGAGGGGCAAAAACCAGACAGTGAAACCCACATGGCTGTGGATTTTGATGGATTCAGGTGCAAGAAATTTTCAGACAACCAAGAAGAGATCCGAGAAAGACAGAGATTTAGCTGGGTAATGTCTAATGTCAAAGGAGAGGTATGGAACAGTAGGATAATATCCTACTGATAATATCCTACAATGGGAAACTATTCTCTTTCAAAGTTCTCGCTCAAAGGTTCTGTTGGCTAGATTATATAGAGCTCTTTCCTTGGACATCGCTGCTTCTTCTTCTTCTCCAATTTCTCAAAAACACTGGGAGAGGGACTTGTCGGATAACCTGGAGGATTTTTGGGATGAAATTATTGATTATTCGCATGGGTGCTCCATTTCTTTGTCGCTCGAACACGCAACTGCGTATATTTTTTCGAATCTCAGTTACACCTGAGAAATTGTTTCGGTGGGGCAGAGCGGATGATCCTTTATGTTGGCGTTTATGTGGCCAGAGGGGCACTTTTATACATATGTGGTGGAAGTGTAGATACATTCAGGCCTTTTGGCTGACAGTCCTTTCTCAAATTTCTGATAGGCTGGAGGTGAACCTTCCTTGTCAACCGGAGGTTTGTCTTTTGGGTTATATTCCGGAATGGATACTCTCTCTGGATAAGAGTAGGTTAGTAAATTGTTTAATGCTAGCAGCTCGCTCGGTAATTGGGTGCTTCTGGAAGCGTTCGTTTGCTCCGACTTTGCTTGAATTGTGGATAAAGATTTGGGATATATATTGGATGGAAAAACTTACAGCTATTTTTAGGGGATGGACAGATAGTGTATCGCAACTTTGGGAGATGTTTTTACCTCTTGAGGGGGTAGATCCCCATTAGTTCTCTTTTGTATAATGATTTCTGGATGGAGACGGAGGTTGGTTCATACTGTCACTCATTTTTGTAATGGACTTGTGTTTCAGCTTAACCTAGAGACCTGTATGAGCAGAGATAGTTTTGCTATGGTGCGGGGGGGGGGGGGGGAGGGAGGGGGAGAGAGGGGGGTATAATTTAAGGATTGCATAGGTATTGAAGAGTTTTAGGGCCGTAATCTTTGACTACTTATACTATGAGGAGGAGATTATTTCCCTTATAATGGCTATTTAGGATAGGGAGTAAGTTAGACTGTTAGGTAAACATAGGGATGCAGATGTATTAGCGAGATTGTTATTATGCTTTGTTTATGAAATGCTTTTCTTTCTTTTCTTTACTATTCTTCTTACTTTTCACATCTTTTTAATACTCTCGCTTTATTGAGAGCCTTGTTATGTTACCTTACCCGATGCTGGTCTGAGCTGTATAATCTGTGTATAATGTGGTATTTAGGAATATAGATTTTAATTGTGAATGTTACTGGTTCGTGGTATCATTCCGGGGTTGGACTTATCTGTAAACCTATGGGTGAGGCATGTGGTTACTCGGTTGGGGAGTGGGGATTGCTGTAAGGGACAGTTTGATACTGTATTGTTTTGCTGTTTGTATGTATGTTCTTATACCTACATAATAAAAATTGTTAAACATAAAAAAAAAATACTGTCTTCAAGGCAAAACCCTTAACCTATGCCTGTTGCAAGGGCCCCAATAGCACGCTAGCCAATGCTCCTAAAACCAACTTGAGCTTCCCCGGTGGAATTAATATCCTACGACAGGGCTACAGTCTGGTAACCGCCTGAGAAAGCGTACTACATTGACCTGTGCATGAGAGCCACTCCCTGTCCTTTGCCCCTATAGCAAGACAGAGCTGCTAACTGAACTCTCCAGGACCTGCCTTTACCAAACCCATCCTGCAGAAAACTTAATACCACGGGAACTGACACTGTTGTTATGCGAGCGTGCCTCCACGAGCACCTGTCCTCAAAGATGCGCCATATATGCACATATGCAAGGAATGTAGACTTTTTATTTATTTATTTATTTTTTTGCGGCAAGGTGGCAAAGACTGCTGTCGAGCAACTCTTTTTCCTTAAGCTTGCCCTTTCAATGGCCACCCCGTAAGCAAAAACCGATGCACCTGAGACATTCGAAGGGAACTCCGTAGCAACAGAATCTCCAATGTCGGAAATCTCCATGGATTCCCGTCGAGCAGCTGTATGAGGCAGGCATACCAAAGGCGCCTCAGCCAGCCCGAGGCCCCCAACCACACATTTCCCCGCAGTGCTTCGATACGCAGAAACACTCGACCTATGAGTGCCGCCGGTGGAAAGACATAGAGAAGACTGGATGACGGCCGCCATTGAAACAGTGTGCCAATGCCTTCTGACCTCCTTTCGTGTCATCTGCTGAAGAAGCGACCTGTCTACACAGAGTGAAACGCCGCCATGAGGTCCATTACTGGCTTTCCCCATATGCGACCGATCTCTGCGAACACCTCCGGATGCCACTCCCATTCTCTGGCATCTACTCGGACCCAGCTGAGGAAATCCGCCATCACAATGTCCTTACCTGCAACATGCGCCACCAAAAATGCTGGCAGCCAAAGCTCTATCCACACACACACAGACCCTCTGCCGCGGCCTCTATGGCCACATTTCCGGTTTCGCCCTGCCGATTGATGTAGGCCACCGCTGCGGAGTTGTCGGACAGTACTTGCACCGCTCGACCTGTCACCGTAGCTTTGAATGCCTGCAACGCCCGGTGTATCGCTCGCATTTCCAGTCGGTTGATTGACCACTGGGTCTCCTGTGTACTCCAAAAGCCTTGCACGAAACTATCTCCGAACGTAGTGGAGTTTAACAAAGATTTTGGCCAAGCTCCCGGAGGAAAGGTCCATAACCTTTTATTAGAGAGAAGCTGGAAAA
Source organism: Ichthyophis bannanicus (assembly GCA_033557465.1). NCBI lineage: Eukaryota > Metazoa > Chordata > Amphibia > Gymnophiona > Ichthyophiidae > Ichthyophis > Ichthyophis bannanicus. The sequence goes on from CM066050.1 coordinate 96,532,433, forward strand.
TTATAATTTTTTTTATACCAACTTTCACCAATTCAAGATGTTCACATCTGTTGTACATGCAATGGAACCCTTAAAATATGAGCATACATGAATCCACCAGTTGCCTCGATATAAGCATTGAGTAGCCTATTTGTCTTTTTGGAAACCAGCCAGGTCCTTAAGACCAGGATTGGCTACCCTAGGAAACAGGATACTGGAGCTGAAAGAGCTTGGCCTGACCCAGTATGGCATTTCTCATATCCTTATGAATGGAACCTCCCCAAGGTCTCTGCCTTGGAAGTAACAGGCTGCGCCTGGCCCTATGGCCCTGTGGCTAGCTCACACGGAGCAGTGCGGCCTAGTGGTTAAGGCAATTTGCCAGAGGACCAAGGGTTTGAATTCCAATCGAGACCACCAACCTTGGGCCATAAAAACTGGGGTTTCTGGTCCCACAGATGGTCCTTCTGGCCTTCGTTAAGCGACTTAACCCTCTGCCTCAGGTACCAAAACATAAATTGTGAGCCCTTCAGGGACAAGGGAAATAGAAATACCATAATCGACTGTATGCCACCCTGACCTGTAGGCAATCAATATACTCAAATAAATAACTGACTGGGAATATGTGACCATAGCAAACACTGGCAGCGGAAAGACATCAGAGCTGGTGCTGGTTCCTGGTCTTCCTTTCTCGCTATCCCAGTCCTTCTGCCGGCATTGAGAAAAGGCTGAGAATAGACTGTCCAGTGGCCGGGGACCTTGCGTCCTGGACATCAGAGAGAAAGAGGGGCTAGGATCTGGGAGCAAAGTCCAAAGTGAAAGGGAAACTGGTGACTGACACTGTAGCTCCTCCAGATGGCTCACTCCACAGCAGATCCCATGACTGCATCTCCAACCCCATGTAACACCATGAGGACCTCACGTACTTTATTACAATCGACATCCCCCCCATTACTGGAGAAATTACCTTAGTCTGATAATACAGTCTGAGCAAAGAAATGCAGTCTCACTCTGCAAAGAGTGCACCCAAAAATCATGCCTAAGCAATTGTGAGCACATACAAAATGCACATCTACATATACGGGTGACCCAGCACCTGTCACCCAAACACAGTGCAGTGAGCACTCTTGAACATGGAGCAAACACAGAGTATTGACTTCCTCTATGAAACCTTCCAGTGCCCTGGAGCGCTAAGCCCCAGACTGTGCTACCTAGATGTCCTTCTCTTCACCTTCAGCACGGGCCCTTTAACAAGATGGCACAGACGGGTCAGTGCCCCTGCTAAGTGCTTAAAGCCCTGCTCTGACAGCACAGGCTCTAGAAATAGATGAGAATTTCCTGGGAAGGGCATGCTAAGTGCACCTATGAAACACACAGGCACCCCCCCCCCCCCCCGGCCTTCCTGCAATCAGAGAAATAGCAGTGGGATACATCGACAACCTTGCAAGTGGGGGTCTTAGAGGTTGCTGCCTGTGTGAACCTGATGAAGAATACGATTTTGTATTTTACCACCAACACCCACAGGGAAGGGGGCTCTGAATACTATATGTGATTCACGAGCAGCGCTGCTATCCGTTGGCCTTTAGGGCACCAGAGCCCAACAAACGATACAGAAGTTAAGAGCTTTAAATCTTGGTCATATAGAGTAGTTACTCACCTGTAACACGTGTTCTCCAGGAGCATCAGGCATCAGTCCTCACATATGGGTGACGTTGGCGCCGACGGAGCCCCCATGCGGAGCATTTCCCCAGCTTTCACAGAAAGCCTTTGGGAATGCAGCATGTATGCGCGGTCCCCTTCCCGCCCAAGGGTGCCATCTTGCTCAGTCTGATGACATAGCTAAAAGACAGCAAAAAAGAAAAATGAAATATATAACTGCAACTCCAAGGGGAGGAGGGAGGGTTGTGAGGACTGATTCCTGCTGCTCCTGGAGAACACCTGTTATAGGTGAGTAACTACTCTTTCTCCAGGACCAAGCAGGAAGTCAGTCCTCACATATGGGACTCCCCAGCTTAAGGCTACTGGGGACCCAAAGCTGAAAAATAAGCTCCCTCTAGAGCCTCAGCATGTGCGAAAAGAATCTTCTCTGAGAATGCCCCCGACCGGTAGCCCAACACCAGGGCTGGAGGGTAGGAGTTGCTTAAACTTCAAAGAGATTACGGAGTACTGCCTGTCCGAAAGCACTGTCCCTGCGGGACTCCCTCTCGAGGCAGTAGTGGGCCACAAAAGTCTGGCTTGAAGACCAAGTAGCAGCCCTGCAGATGTCTGCAAACGGAACAGAGCAGAGATGAGCCACTGATGCAGCCTTCGCCCTAACACGGTGGGCCGTGACTCGACCCTGCAAAGAGAGGCCGGCTGCCCTATATGCCCAGGCAATACAGTCTGCCACCCAGATGGACAAGGTACGCTTGGAGACAGGCAACCCCAGCTTATTAGGATCAAAAGAGACGAAGAGCTGTACAGCCCTTCGGTGTCCCTGCGTATGGTCAAGGTAGAAGGACAACGCCCACCTACAGTCCAGGGTATGCAAAACCATCTCAGCCCGGCTGGCATGCGGCCTGGGAAAGAAAGTCGGAAGAACCACCTCCTGATTGAGGTGGAAGGAGGCGACAACCTTTGGAAGGAACTTCGGGTGAGTCCGTAAGACTACTCTGTTCCTATAGAACCTAGCGTACGGTGCATCTGACACCAGGGCTTGTAGCTCACTCACTCTCCTTGCTGAGGTAAGAGCTACCAAAAACAACGCTTTCCAAGAGAGAAAGCGTAAAGGACAAGTAGCCATAGGCTCAAATGGTGGGCAAGTAAGTTGTTGCAAGACCACATTCAAATCCCACTCAGGGGCAGGTGGATGAATTGGAGGCTTAAGCAAAAGTAGAACTGTCCAACAAGAAGGCAGTACTCACATAAGTAGCACAAACACAGTCCAAGACGTGAGATATGTGGAAGACAATTTATTAAGTATATCAGAACCTATGGCAACCCGACACAGGCCGTGTTTCGTAACCTTCATCAGGGGTTGATTAGGTAAGATACTAAAAACATAAATATTAAATAACAACATATTTAAAAAAGTAAAAGAACAGATTAAGATCATAATATATAGATTTTGCAAATAAAACTCATAACAGATTAAAAACAAAAATTAAAATACAAATAATAGAACCTAAAAAAGTGATGGAACGCTAAATAAATACACAACAGGCATATTCTAACCATATTATTAATAACAATACAATCTTAAGTTGTAAAAGGAGAACAACATATAGGTATGGCAAGCGATAAAATACCCTCATACATGGACCAATGGAAATTAGTGGCTCTTGATGGGCAAAAACTGAAATAAATAAATATAACTAAAAAACTTAAAAATTGTTATACATATATATTAATCATATTTTAAATAAATGAAGGAGCTAATTCAAATCAAGGATCCACTACTATTCTGGAGCAAAAGGAACTAAAAAGAAAGCAGCAGGAGCGAGGAAGAGGGGATTTCATTCAATATAGTGATAGACTAGATTTGAAAAATATCTTATTTATGTAGACTCAAGGAACATACACTCCAAGAGAATAGTGATGATATCACTAAAATAAATAAGTAAATAAATAAATAAATAACTATCATTACACTTACATATAAATGGACACTCATGATAAATACTCTTAAAGGGTGGTAAATAAATAAATAAATAACTAAAACCAACTAAAATAGGAAAACTTATGCTAAAATAGATCCAATATACTATAAATGGCCAAAGGCAGATAAAAAATCTATCAAATATGGTATAATTTGAATATACAGAAAGCTAAACAAAAAATAACTTTGGAACATAGGACTAGCAATCAAATAAAGATGGGATGTCAATCGCATTTAAAACTAGATTATTTCTAATCGATGAGAGTAAAACCTTCCCATTAGTAGATGATTTCAAAAAAGTCATAAATTCTAAAACTTTAAGGTAATTGATATAGCAAGATGTTGTGATAGTTTAAAAATATGCTAAAAGTGGAAATGTTCAGACGTATAACAACATGTCAATTGCCGCAATATTAATCGCCCTCTTTGGCGTTGCAGGGAGAAATATATACTAATGAATCAAATCACTATCATCCATCCAAACATGCAGGCAAATCCAAGAATAATATAATAAATAATAAATAAAATACTGCGAGCCAGATCCTCTTTGAAGGATAAGCCATCGGTGAAAGAGTCTTAACATGTCCATAACCCGGTTTCTATTTAAGAGGTTATTTTACAGTGACAACCAAAATACCCGCACTGGTATATAGTAACCCGGCGAGTCTCTTGTATACAAATCATACATGCCGCATCATAAAAAAGGAGGTGTGATAAAAAAGACCATGGGACTAGACCGATATGTAAAAATCAAACAGGAGAAGACAGGTCTCCAAAGGAGTTTCTACTATGTGTCATACCTTTCTCTGTATTATTTGAACAAAGTGCATACGTATATATTAAAGAAGAAAAAGATAAGAAAGGAATAGAGCTGCTATCAGATAAACCAACCAGCACAAATAGTACTGAGAACAATACCATTTGAAGGGAAACCTTCTATCTCCTACGATGCAACTTCTTTGCAGAAAAATCTTTGATACTAAAGGCGGCAAACCGACCACTCGCATTAGTGAGTAGTAGAACTTTGCAAACGCCGGCGCATGCGCACCAAATAAACTACCAGAGGGCGGGAAAAAAGGGGGCGTGTCCAAACACAGACGGAGCATCCAGCAAGTAGTAAATAACAAAAAATACATAAAAACATTCTAATGTAGAAATCTCACTGGGTGACAAATCTGGCACAGTCATAGCTAGGGTTGTCCAAACAAAAACGGAACATTCAGCAAATATAGAAATCGCAAAGAATAACACATGAAAATATTTTTTTATGATGAAGAGCTCACAGTGGTCAATCAGACACAGCAATAACTTGGAACCACTAGAAAAAACTAGAGAAAGACAGCAAATGTAGAAATCGCAAAGAATAACACATGAAAAAAAAATTTATGATGAAGAGCTCACAGTGGTCAATCAGACACAGCAATAACTTGGAAACACTAGAGAAAACTAGAGAAAGACAGAAAAATCTTGATCCAAATTGAGACCATGGGGAGCAAGAGAATCCAATAGGAAGATATATTTCTGTTCCAACCTTAGGATGGTTTTATTTATATCCCCTCCTCTCCAGTTTGGTGTGACCTTCTTAATTACAAAAAAACTCAAATCTGTAACTTTATGATGTAGATCCCGCCAGTGTGCAACCAAAGGTTTGTCCTCCACGTTTCTTCTGATGCAGCTTTTGTGTTCTATGATTCTGGTTTTAATACTGCGTGTAGTTTTGCCAACATAGAGTAATTTACAGGGGCATTGAACTACATAAATGACGTTAGATGTATCGCAGTTGGCAAAATCATTAATATAAAACTTCTTTTGTGTGGTAGGATGGATGAATATATTCCTAACAGGTAATACATTTAAACAGACAGAACACTTGCCACATTGAAACTGCCCTTTGTGTTGTGACAGATATTTCCTCTCCATGAGAGCTGAGGGGACAAGTAGGTTATGCAGGTTAGCATTGCGTTTATGGGCAATAATAAAATTGATATTTTGAAAAGCTGGTAAGGCTTGCAAAATGTGCCATTCCTTCTTCAGTATTGTAGTAATCTTAGCTGAATGTTGAGAGTACAGCAGGGGACAAACTAACCCTTTATTCTCTTTTTTCTTCTTAACCTTCAGAAGTGATTCCTGTCAGTAGGTTTCTTATAAAGCGTTGTAGAAAAACTGTATGTATCCTTCCTAATCAAAAGATCTAAATAAGCAATCTTGTGGGGATCATAAGTCATCTGAAACTTCAAATTGAATCTAATTGATTGATCCAAACGTTAAATTCAGACAATAGTCCTTCCGCACCTTTCCACAATATGAGTATGTCATCTATATAGCGGATCCACATTACAACATTATCTTTAAACGGATGTGTCTTAAGAAAGCTCTCCTCAAAGTTAAACATATAAAGGTTTGCCACATGTTTTTATGTATTTTTTGTTATTTACTTCTTGCTGGATGCTCCGTCTGTGTTTGGACACGCCCCCTTTTTTCCCGCCCTCTGGTAGTTTATTTGGTGCGCATGTGCCGGCGTTTGCAAAGTTCTACTACTCACTAATGCGAGCGGTCGGTTTGCCGCCTTTAGTATCAAAGATTTTTCTGCAAAGAAGTTGCATCGTAGGAGATAGAAGGTTTCCCTTCAAATGGTATTGTTCTCAGTACTATTTGTGCTGGTTGGTTTATCTGATAGCAGCTCTATTCCTTTCTTATCTTTTTCTTCTTTAATATATACGTATGCACTTTGTTCAAATAATACAGAGAAAGGTATGACACATACTAGAAACTCCTTTGGAGACCTGTCTTCTCCTGTTTGATTTTTACATATTGGTCTAGTCCCATGGTCTTTTTTATCACACCTCCTTTTTTACGATGCGGCATGTATGATTTGTATACAAGAGACTTGCCGGGTTACTATATACCAGTGCGGGTATTTTGGTTGTCACTGTAAAATAACCTCTTAAACAGAAACCGGGTTATGGACATGTTAAGACTCCTTCACCGATGGCTTATCCTTCAAAGAGGATCTGGCTTGCAGTATTTTATTTATTATTTATTATATTATTCTTGGATATGAAACACCATATAAGGAACATAGTCAAAGCCGTGTATTTCAAAATCCGCTCACTCAAACACCTACATTCCCTGTTGGACCCAGATGATTTCCGGACCATATACCAAGCGTTAATCCTGCCACACTTTGACTTTGCAAACGCTATCTTTCAAGGTCTCCCCCAATCCACTCTAACCCCCTTGCAGTTGGCCATGAGCTCCGCAGCAAGGGTCCTCTACGGAGCCTCCAGAAGCGACCACGTGACTCCCATTCTCAAACAGCTTCACTGGCTACCTATCTATGGGAGGATCATCTTTAAAACCTTACTCCTATCATTCAAGGCAATCAAAGGTATTTCATCCTCATCACTCACAGATCTTATTCACATGGTTCCCCCCAACAGATCCAGAAGAGCATCAGCCGTAAACCTTTTAACAACCCCAAAAGCATTGACAAAGTGCAACATGACAACCACAAACAGGGCATTCAGTTTCTATGTCCCCAAATGCTGGAATGCTCTACCCCCTGACATTAGGGCCATTGCTGACCTATATCAGTTCAGGAAGGCACTCAAATCCCACCTTTTCCTCCAATACTACCCAACCAGCAATCAAACCTAGATACCCCTCTGAAGAAATGACCCACTCTAGAAAAACCCTTACATTCATTATGTGATTTTTACCTAACCTTGTTCCGTGTAAATATCTCATGTATATAGTTAACCCCTGTTATCCAAGTTTGCACTCCTGTTCAATGTAAAACCAGACAGCTTGTTGTTATGGTTGTTATGTTATGATGTAAACCGCGCTGATACCGAATAGTGCGGTATATAAGAAATTGTAATAAATAAATAAATTTACCTGCATGTTTGGATGGATGATAGTGATTTGATTCATTAGTATATATTTCTCCCTGCAACGCCAAAGAGGGCGATTAATATGGCGGCAATTGACATGTTATTATACGTCTGAACATTTCCACTTTTAGCATATTTTTAAACTATCACAACATCTTGCTATATCAATTACCTTAAAGTTTTAGAATTTATGACTTTTTTGAAATCATCTACTAATGGGAAGGTTTTACTCTCATCGATTAGAAATAATCTAGTTTTAAATGCGATTGACATCCCATCTTTATTTGATTGCTAGTCCTATGTTCCAAAGTTATTTTTTGTTTAGCTTTCTGTATATTCAAATTATACCATATTTGATAGATTTTTTATCTGCCTTTGGCCATTTATAGTATATTGGATCTATTTTAGCATAAGTTTTCCTATTTTATTTTATTTATTTATTTAGCTGTATTTATATCCCGCTTTTCACCGGGTCAAAGCGGTCAATTGGGGGATACATTTAACACGAGGGGATATGAGACACATACACTAATACTTACAGGGAACATGGGCAGTGGAGGGTTAAGTGGCTTGCCCAAGACCACAAGGAGTGCCTATAGTTGGTTTTAGTTATTTATTTACCACCCTTTAAGAGTATTTATCATGAGTGTCCATTTATATGTAAGTGTAATGATAGTTATTTATTTATTTATTTACTTATTTATTTTAGTGATATCATCACTATTCTCTTGGAGTGTATGTTCCTTGAGTCTACATAAATAAGATATTTTTCAAATCTAGTCTATCACTATATTGAATGAAATCCCCTCTTCCTCGCTCCTGCTGCTTTCTTCTTAGTGCCTTTTGCTCTAGAATAGTAATGGATCCTTGATTTGAATTAGCTCCTTTATTTATTTAAAATATGATTAATATGTATGTATAACAATTTTTAAGTTTTTTAGTTATATTTATTTAATTCAGTTTTTGCCCATCAAGAGCCACTAATTTCCATTGGTCCATGTATGAGGGTATTTTATCGCTTGTCACACCTATATGTTGTTCTCCTTTTACAAATTAAGATTGTATTGTTATTAATAATATGGTCAGAATATGCCTGCTGTGTATTTATTTAGCGTTCCATCACTTTTTTAGGTTCTATTATTTGTATTTTAATTTTTGTTTTTTATCTGTCATGAGTTTTATTTGCAAAATCTATATATTATGATCTTAATCTGTTCTTTTACTTTTTTAAATATGTTGTTATTTAATATTTATGTTTTTATGTTTTTAGTATCTTACCTAATCAACCCCTGATGAAGGTTACGAAACACGGCCTGTGTCGGGTTGCCATAGATTCTGATATACTTAATAATGAGGGGTTTGGATTTGTTAGGAACTGGGGAACATTCTGGGGAAAGGAGGGGCTCTTCCGAAGGGATGGGCTTCACCTTAACCGGGATGGAACCAGGCTGCTGGCATTAACCTTTAAAAAGGAGATAGAACAGCTTTTAAACTAGATAATAGGGGAAAGCCGACAGTCGCCCAAGAGCGCATGGTTCGGAAGAATGTATCCTTGAAGGATACTACAAAAAGCAGAGAGGTTCCATAAAAGAGTAAAGTAGCCCAAATGCCCTCGATTATGGAGCAGACAGAGCTTAAAGATCCCAAATTACCCATGTCTACCAATAGCCAAATTAATATGAATAAAATACAGTCTCTAAAATGCTTGTATGCAAATGCTAGAAGTCTAAAAAACAAGATAGGAGAGTTAGAATATATAGCACTAAACGAGAGGTTAGATATGATTGGAATATCAGAGACATGGTGGAAGGAGGACAGCCAGTGGGACACTGTGATACCTGGGTACAAACTATATCGTAATGATAGAGCTGATCAAATTGGTGGAGGGGTTGCGCTTTATGTTAGAGAGGGCATTGAGTCAGAAAGGATTAAAGTTTTGCAAGAAACAAAATTTGCTGTAGAATCTCTATGGATTGAAATTCCATGTAAAAAGGGGAAGGCGATGGCAGTGGGGGTGTACTATCGTCCGCCTGGCCAGAATGAACAAATGGATGATGAAATGCTCAAAGAAATCAAGGAAGCTAGCAAAAGTTACAGTGCAGTAATAATAATGGGTGATTTCAATTACCCCGGCATCGACTGGGTCAGTGTCACAGCAGGACATGCTAGGGAGATAAAGTTCCTAGATGAAATAAATGACTGCTTCTTGGAGCAGCTGGTTCATGAACCGACCAGAGGGGAAGCCATATTAGACCTAGTCCTTAGTGGAACACCAGATCTGGTGCAAGAGATAAGGGTGTTGGGGCCACTTGGCAATAGTGATCATAGCATGATCGCCTTTGATTTAATTAGTGGAGGAGGGATAGTAAGGAAATCCACAGTACTACCCTTTAACTTTCGAAAGGGAGACTATGATAAAATGAGGAAAACAGTTAAGAAAAAACTAAAAGGAGCAGTTGCAAAGGTTAAAGACGTACATCAAGCTTGGATGTTGTTGAAAAATACTATCTTGGAAGCCCAGACCAGCTGTATTCCACGCTTTAAGAAAAGTGGAAGGAAGTCCAAAAAACTGCCAGCATGGTTTAAAGGTGAGGTCAGAGAGGCTGTTGTTGCCAAAAAAGCATCTTTCAGGAAATGGAAAAAAGAACCAAATGACGAAACCTGGAAACAGCACAAGCACTGGCAAGTCAAATGCAAGGCATTGATAAGGCAGGCAAAGAGAGAATTTGAGAAGAAGCTTGCTGCGGAAGCAAAAACACGAAATAAAGACCTTTTCAAGTACATTCGTAGCAAAAAACCTGTGAGAGAGTCAGTTGGTCCATTAGATGATAAAGGGGTTAAAGGAGCACTAAGAGGCGGCAAGGCGATAGCGGAGAGACTGAATGAATTCTTTGCTTCGGTCTTTACTGAGGAAGATGTAGGGATGTTACCCATGACTGAAGTGATATTTAAAGGTGCGGAAGAATTGAAGGAAATATCGATACATCGGGAAGATGTCTTACAACTATTAGATAAACTGAAGAGTAGCAAATCACCTGGGCCGGATGGTATACATCCAAGGGTGTTGAAAGAACTGAAATATGAGATTGCAGACCTGCTATTAGTAATCTGTGAACTATCATTAAAATCATCTCTAATACCTGAAGATTGGAGGATCGCCAATGTAACACCAATTTTTAAAAAGGGTTCCAGGGGTGATCCGGGAAACTACAGACCGGTGAGCCTGACGTCAGTACCAGGAAAAATGGTAGAAACCATCATAAAGAATAAAATTACTCAGCATGTAGATAGTCACGACCTAATGGGAGACAGCCAACATGGCTTTAGACAAGGAAGATCTTGTCTTACTAATCTGTTATGTTTTTTTGAAGGAGTGAATAAACAGGTGGACAAAGGTGAGTCTGTTGATATTGTGTATCTGGACTTTCAGAAAGCCTTTGACAAGGTCCCTCATCAGAGACTTTTGGCAAAACTAAAGAGTCATGGGATAGGAGGCAGTGTACTATTGTGGATCAGGAACTGGTTAAAAGATAGAAAGCAGAGGGTAGGGCTAAATGGCCAATTTTCCCAATGGAGAAAGGTGAATAGTGGTGTACCCCAGGGATCTGTGCTGGGTCCGCTGCTTTTTGACATATTCATAAATGACCTGGAAAGTGGAATGAGTGAGGTTATCAAATTTGCAGATGACACAAAACTATTTAAAGTTGTTAAAACCCAAGAGGATTGTGAAAAATTGCAAGAGGATCTTGATAAATTGGAAGACTGGGCATCAAAATGGCAGATGAAATTTAATGTGGACAAGTGCAAGGTTATGCACCTAGGGAAGAACAACCCAAACTATGGTTACACGATGCAAGGTTCCACATTAGGAACCACCACCCAGGAAAAAGATTTAGGCGTCATTGTGGATACCATGTTAACACCCTCGGCCCAGTGTGCAGCGGCGGCCAAGAGAGCAAATAGAATGCTAGGTATGATAAGGAAAGGAATGGAAAATAAAACAAAAGATATTATAATGCCTCTATATCGTTCCATGGTGAGACCGCACCTTGAATATTGTGTGCAATTTTGGTCGCCGTATCTTAAAAAGGATATAGCGATTTTAGAAAAGGTTCAGAGAAGAGCCACCAAAATGGTAAAGGGGATGGAAGGATACTCCTATGAGGAAAGGCTAAAAAGGTTAGGGCTCCTTAACCTGGAAAAGAGACGGCTGAGGGGAGATATGATAGAAGTCTATAAATTAATGAATGGAGTGGAACGGGTAAACGTATATCGATTGTTTACCTTATCAGAATATAGAAAGACTAGGGGACATGCAATGAAGCTACAGGGTAAACTATTTAAGACTAATAAAAGAAAATATTTTTTCACTCAACGTGTAATCAACCTCTGGAATTTGTTACCGGAGGATGTAGTAAAGGCTGTTAGTGTAGCTGGGTTTAAAAAAGGTTTGGACAAGTTCCTGGAGGAAAGGTCCATAAACCATTATTAAGAAGTGACCGAAGATATCAATGCTTGACCCAGTACAAGCATTGTGGAACTTGTGTCTCTTGGGAAAACTGCTAGGTACATATGACCTAGATTGGCCACTGTTGGAAACAGAATACTGGGCTTGATGGACCTTGGTCTGACCCAGTATGGCATATCTTATGTTCTTATGTTCTTATAAATTGTCTTCCACATATCTCACGTCTTGGACTGTGTTTGTTTAAGCAAAAGTAGGCCTCTGAGGAAGCGAACCACCAAAGGGTGGCCTGAGAGCGACTGACCCTCCACTGGCGAGTGGTGCGCTGAAAGAGCACTGAGATGGACTCTAACAGAGTTGGATTTAAGACCTAGGTTGGAAAGGTGAAGCAAGTATTGCAGCACCACTGGTACCAGGCATGAGAAAGGATCTTCCTTGTGTTGAGCACACCAGGTGGAGAACCTGCACCACTTGAGGGCATAAGATTTCCGGGTGGACTGCCTCCTAGAGGCCAAGACAACGTCCTCCACCTCCCTAGGCAGTAGTAAGGGTGCTAAAACTACCCTTTCAGCAGCCAGGCCATCAGATGGAGGGACTGGAGGTTGGGGTGTAAGAGAGACCCCTGCTCCTGAGACAGGAGATCGGGTTGCATCCCCAGAGGAAGAGGAGTGTCCACTGTCAGTTGCAAAAGAAGTGGGAACCATGGTTGCCTTGGCCATCTGGGGGCCACCAGTAACACCGAGGCCTTGTTCCGGATCACTTTGAACAGTGTCCTGGTCACTAGAGGTGTGGGAGGAAACGCATATAGGAGGCCTGTAGACCACGGAATGAGAAACGCATCCCCTGCTACTCTGAGGGGATGCGGTTGTCTGGAGAAGAACCTGGGCAGTTGATGGTTCAATGGACTGGCGAAGAGATCTATGGTCGGAAGACCCCATCGCAGGAAGATCTGCTGAACTACCAGAGGATTCAACTGCCATTCGTGTGGCCATAGGATCCTGCTCAATCTGTCTGCCAGGCAATTCTCCTGTCCAGTGAGATAGACCGCCTTGAGAACTATTCCATGATTGACTGCCCAGGAGCACAGGTCCTGTGCCTCCTGACAGAGAGGGCGGGACCCTGTGCTCCGCTGTCTGTTCATATAGAACATAGCAACTTGATTGTCTGTCTGAACTAAGACGGACCGGTGAGAGAGGACATGAGAGAAAGTCTGCAGGGCTAAGCGGATAGCTCTCAATTCCAAGAGACTGATCTGCTGTGCGGCCTCCCAAGGAGACCACAGGCCCTGAGTGCACGCTCCCTGGCAATGTGCCTTGAAGGGAAGCATCGGTGGTCAACAGATGCGAGTGTGGAGGTGCTTGAAAAGGCACTCCTTGCACCAGATTCGGAAGATGAAGCCACCACCGCAGAGAAGACGCTAGCAGCTTGAACACCCTTACTTTGTCCTTCAGGTTTCCTGTGGACTGCAGCCACTGAGTTCTGAGGCTCCACTGGGCCGGCCTCATGTGCAGACGGGCATTTGGAGTTATATGGACCGTGGATGCCATGTGGCCTAAGAGTCTCAGGAATTGTCTGGCGGAGACCAGAACATTGCTGTGGAATTGTCTGGCCAAATCCATCAGTCTGTGGGCCCTGTCCACAGGTAAAAAAGCCTTTGCCTGAAGGGTGTCCAGTCTTGCCCCTATGAACTCCATGTTCTGTGAGGGGCGCAAAGTGGACTTTGCGAAGTTTATGACAAACCCCAGGTGCTGCAGAAGAGTCAGTGCGGAGGGTGGCTTGATTGGTCTCCTGTGGAGACTGACCCCTGATGAGCCAGTCGTCCAGGTATGGAAAGACAAAGAGTCCTTGAACCCTGAGGTAGGCCGCCACCACCGCCAGGCACTTGGTGAAAACCCTGGGGGTGGAGGTTAGGCCAAAAAGGAGTACCCTGTACTGAAAATGGTTTCCTCCCACCACAAATCTGAGATATTGCCTGTGGTCTGGATGAATAAGGATGTGAGTATAAGCATCCTTGAGGTCTAAGGAGCATAGCCAATCTCCCTGCTGGAGGTAGGGCAGCAATATCCCAAGGGTAAGCATCTTGAACTTTTCCCTCTGCAGGAACCTGTTTAGATTTCTCAAGTCTAGGATGGGCCTGAGGCCTCCTGTCCTTTTTGGTACCAGAAAGTACCTGGAGTAGAAGCCTTGACCTCTCAGGTGGTGGGGCACCGGTTCCACCGCCTGATCCTTTAGAAGACTTGCCAACTCCTGTAGGAGTAGGTCCCTGTGTAGAGGGAGTCTTGGAGGCTCCCCTGGAAAATAGGAGGGGGGTACCTGGTGGAAGTAGAGCAGATAGCCCTTCTGGACTATGTTTAGCACCCAGGTATCCCCTGATATGGCTGACCACATGTGGGCATACAGGGTCAGCCGGCCTCCTGTGCTGAGATGGCCCAGCTGAGGAGGAGAGGCTATGCCACTGGAGTCAAAACCCTGCTCCCTGCTGTGCAGGAGCCGGAGCTGGTGGCTTGGGGGTTTTCTGCCTACAGGGCCCAGGTCCCTGCCCCTTGGCCTGCTGACCCTGTTGGGGAGCTATGGAGGCCTGAAATTGAGGGTAGGTTTTGTAGGCAGAGGACTTCCTTGGGTAAAAGGTCTTTTTTCCCGAGCCCTTCTTCTTTTGAGAAGGGGCAGAGGTCTTCCTGGACAGCCATGTCTGGGTGAGAGTCTCGGACTCGAGTTCTGCAGCCTTTTCAGCCATGGGCTTGCCAAAGAGGTTTTCACCTTGGCAGGGGACATCGACCAACTTGTCCTGAACCCATGGCTCGAGGTCCGATGACTGTAGCCAGGACTGACAGCGTGCACCGATGCCGGCCGCGGCTACTCGGGCCGAAGCCTCAAAGCCATCATAGGCTGCTTGAGAGATAAACTTCGAGCACTCCCGGATCCCTGTTGAGAGGGCTTTGAACCTCTGCAAAGGTTCCTTGGAGAGACCAGCAGAGAACCTGGCAATCTCCTTTGCCAGGTCTCGAAGGTACATGCCCATGTACAGCTGGTAGGTCTGGACACAGCAAGCAAGCATAGAGCCCTGGAAGCATTTTCTACTGAGGGCATCCAGGTTCTGGGCCTCCCGGCCGGGAGGCACCAAGGAGTGCATCTTCTGACTCTTCAGATGATGCATGGCCGATTCCACAGCCATGGAGTGGTGCGGTAGCTGTGCCTTTTGGAACCCGGGGCTCTTGCGGACTCGATAGATGGAATCGACCTGCTTGCTCAGGACCAGTGTTGAAGCTGGTGCCTCCCACATGCGGAAGAGCAACCGTTCCAGCATCGGAGGAACCGGTACAATAAAGGCCTCCTTGGGGGGGCAGTCATACTGCAGGGCCTCGAGCTCCTCAGCTCGAGGCTCCTCCTCGGGATCCGCGGGGAAGGCCAAAGCCTTGGCCATATTCCGCACGAAGTCCGAGAACTGGGTGTCCTCCGAGGGGGACCTTCTCCGAGGCTCGGACTCCGGTGAGTTAAAAGGGACACACCGGGTCTGAAACTTGTCCGGGGACTCCTCATCCTCCGTTTCCCAGCCCGACCCCTCAGAGGAGGAATCGAGTGGCTCTGATCGGGCAGGCATCGATGCCATCCGCCCCGACGCCGAGGGTACCGGCGTCGATGACCTCAGTCCCGAACGGGAGGCCGAGGGAGATCTCGGCTGAGGATTGACTCGAGATCGCATGGACTCGAGGATCGGCTCGGCCTCCGGGGTCGACTTGGACATCGAGGTCCCGGTGGTCGGGGCAGATGCACCGGTGAGACCGGTGATCAGTGCCCGCTGCTGTTCCATGAAGGCAGCCAAGCTCCTCTCCAAGGCCGTCAACCTGAGTCCGAGCTCAGGAGACTCAGCAGCCCCCGACTCGGCTCCCCCAGAGGAGAGTCCATGAAGACTACGGTACTCACTTGACTCGGGGCCTCCGTCTACACACGAGGTTGTTTGGCAGGCCGCTCCGACTCTGAAGACCCGGGACGGCGGTCGGGGCTTTGCGACCTGGCCCTCGAGGAACCAAGTGCGTCCACAGACGCCGCCCTCGCGGGTTATTTCTTCCTGCGGTGCTCCCGCGAGGGAGACCCCCTCTCAGAGGAGCCCTGGTGATGCTCGGGATCGGAGTCCCGAGACATCAAGGCCTCTGACGAAGTCTGGGCCCGGCCGGACGCGGAGTCAGAGAAGATTCTTTCCTTCTGATGTTGACGGCTCCTCAACACCTTCAAGGACATTTTCCCACATGGGCCACAGATCATCGGGTCATGATCGGGCCCAAGGCAGCGGAGGCAGCAGTCATGTGTGTCGGTGAGAGACATAAATTTCTTACACCGATCACACTTTTTAAACTCACTGGCATCCATCGGGGGAAAAAGAGCCCCTGCAAGGTCAAAAGACAGGGCTGCCAGTGAAAAATAGAAAAATGGCGCGAATGCAAGTCTCCAAGGACAAAAACCGAAAAATGAGGTCCGGGCTCGATACCGGTGTACCGGGCCCAGGCGGGAAAGGGAACCGGCGTCGAACCGAGTAGAAAAAACAAGAATCCATGCAGAAATCAACTTTTTTCACGGGTAACAACGAGACACTTCCGTCGGGCTCCACGGAAAAAAGAAGACTGAGCAAGACGGCACCCTTGGGCGGGAAGGGGACCGCGCATGCGTGCTGCTTTCCCAAAGCTGGGGAAATGCTCCACATGAGGGCTCCATCGGCGCTGATGTCACCCATATGTGAGGACTGACTTCCTGCTTGGTCCTGGAGAAAATCTTGATTTGCAGAACACTACAATTGCTTGTTTAGTCACTAACCCCTGAATGCCCATGAGGTGGCCCTGTGGTTATTTCTTCCCTGACTTGCAGAGAATGATCAATCTGATGATGGCTGTATACACACGGTCACAGAAAGGCACTATTGAGTGAACCAGCTGCCCTCTGGTGGCCATAGACTGTAGCACAGGCACTTCTTGGTTGACAGTTTAACTGTCATTATTATTATATATTTTTTTTTTATATCCTAAAGTTTCCTAAACCTGTTCCTGTGAAACCACAGGCGTTTGGGCCACTTTCACTATAGAATACACAAAATCAAACTTCCAGCCTCTCCCTCCTTCAAACTATAAGTTAGGGCTCTGCTCTTGAAGAACCTAAAAGCTTGCAATTTGCCTAATATCCCGGGACTTAACAGATGCTCCTCAGAGACATGATTAGGAGGGAGAGAACATGTGGCATCAGAGATCAATGCCAAAACTGCTGTCCTATAAAACTAAGAATAAACTTAAAAATAAAGAGGACTGACAACAGCCCTCTTAAGGCCGATGAACCCCCCGAGCCTCAAAAAACCTACAAACAAAAGAAAGAAACACTAGACCTAAAAATCTAGCTGTTCTGCCTGTTGTCTTCCTCACACAGGCAGCTCACTGCAACTCTCGCCATGTGGTCCAAATACCTAGAGAGAAAATGGCCGCCCCTTTGCCAACAAATTTTGGCACCAAGAACAGCTGCTGCAAAAAGAAGGCCTCAGCAGACCGACAGAGCCCGAAGGCCTTACCTGTAGGGCCGAAAGCCACGCAGCCTGCTCCTACCACCATGAATTCATCCGATCCTCAAACCGCGCTGCTGCACCTGGCAGCCGCGGCAAGGACCGCTCAGCCGGTTCCACAGAGTAAAATTAAAATCCCGCAGCAACGGAGAGGCTCCATCTCACACAGCTTCAGTGTGGCTGTACGGGTCCTAGAGCTCTCTCCCATACCGTCAAGGGAGAGAGATCCGCACCGGCGAATGCCTGCAGCAAGTGAAAATAACTGATAAGGAGGGAAGGTGAGAGCTGCTACTAATTTAAAGAGCCAGGCTCAAATTTAAAATTACTGTAAATATAAGGAAATTTGCTCCTAACAACCAAAGGGAACTAATCCCTGATTGCCAATTAACCAAAGGTAAATGAATTAAAAGTAAAATTAAAAGTAAAATTAAAGGTAAAAATCAAAAGTAAAATCAGAATAGAATTTGTCACACTAAATGCTCCTTATCTGTTCCCCCAAGTGAGCCCAGAAGCTAGGCTCACTATGTCCTCCTGCTGCATGGAGACTGGACACACTGGGGGCTGATGGGAGAGACCAGCAGGCTATATCCAGTGATGTCATGAGTTTTTGACATGCCCAGTCTCCAAGCTGCAGGAGGAGGTTCACTACCCAGAGGTTGAGGACTAAACTGGAGGAACGATAAGGAACTCATGATTAGAAAATAATGCACATAAAGAGGACCCGGGAAATCCACCGCTTGCCCCAGTACAAGCATTGGGGAACCTATGTGTCTTTTTGGGAAACTGCCAGGTACAGTACTTGTAACCTGGATTGGCCACTGTTGGAAACAGGATACTGGGCTTGATGGACCTTGGTCTGACCTAGTATGGTATATCTTATGTTCTTAACATAGTATATGATGACAGATAAAGTATAACCCATCTAGTCTGCACAGTAAGGTGGCTAGAGTAGTTGTACCTGCCGCTCCGTGCTGACCACCCCCCTCTATGCCTTTCTTTAGGGATGTACCAGCTGTTCCATGCAGGTTACCCCTCTCTGTTTGTTGTAGTATAAGAAATAAAGGGATCCACTGTGTCTATCCCATGCCATTTTGAATTCCGTCACTGTATTTGTCCCACCACCTCCATAGGGAGCGCATTCCAAGCATCCACCACTCTTTCAGTGAAAAAGTATTTCCTGGGGTTGTTTTTAAGTTTAGCTCTTTGCAGTTTCGTTTTACTTTCTCTAGTTTTATAGCATCCTCTTCTTTGAAAAAGATTGGTTCATTTAAAGATCTGTATCATATCTCCCCTGTTCCTCCTCTCCTCTAGGGTATACATATTTAGATCTTTGTCTCTTCTCATATGTCTTCTGGTGCAGGCTTTGACCTCTACCAGTGTTTTCTAATCCTCTTTTGGAGGCCCACCTAGCTTGCTGGGTGTTCAGGACTGCCAGAGTGAATATGCATAAGATAGATTTAATTACAGTAGGTCTCCAGTGTCTGCAAATAAATAAATATATGCATACATAGGAAGGCCTTCTTGAGCAAAGAGTAGGGGTAACCTCTTTCAAAAGAATCTCTTCATAAGAACATGAGCCTGAACTTTGAATTCTTCAACAGAGGAGCGTAAATGTTATAATCTAAGAAACTGGAAAATTGGTAATACCTTTCTTAGGTGAAATGGATTGTGAATGTCATACCTAAATAACTAATTGCATTCTATAGGCTTCCTAAAAATCATAGTAGATAAATGACTTCCATTTTCCATCATATATAGATCCAGGAATGTAATCATCTGCATATCCCATTCCATCGAAAATCTCAAATGGATTTCCACTATATTTAACTAAGCTACAAGCTTAGTCCATCAAGCCCAGTATTCTGTTCCAACAGCGGTCAATCCACTACTACTACTGCTAATGATATTCGTATAGCACTACAAGGCATAAACAGGTCACGGTTACTTGACAGGTCCCAACACGCACTGCCAGGTAGCACCCATTAGTAAAAGATGTTTATGTTTATTACATTTGCTTGACCGCCCTTCAATAATAGTCAGAGCGGTTTACAATACAAAAATATCACACAGTAAGGCACAGGGCCGGAAAGTTGAAAGGGAATTACAACATCTTGATAGTAGAGAAAAAGATGAGCTAGAAGAGGAGAGACAAGGAGAAGGTTAGGGAGAGAGGGCGGGAAGGTTAAAGGCCAGGGAAAAGAGGTGGGTCTTTAATTCGGCTTTGAAGGTGGAATGATTAGGTTCTAAGCGGAGAGTAGTGGGAAGGGAATTCCACAGAGCAGGACCTATGAAAAAGAAAGCTGAGGAGCGGGTGGATTGAAGATGGGCAAGAGAAGGAGAGGGGAGAGTGAGGCGGTTGAGATGAGAGGATCGAGGGGTATGTTTGGGGGTATGGAAGTGACTGAGGTCCGCCAGGTATTGTGGGGTGGAGGTGTGGAATGCTTTATGAACCAGGGTGAGTAGTTAAACTGAATGCGGAAAGACACGGGTAACCAGTGGAGACGTAGAAGGAGGGGGGTAATGTGATCTCTAGGGGAGGAACAAGTAAGAAGCCGGGCAGCAGTATTCTGGATCCTTTGCAGACGGGTTAGTTGAGATGTGGTCAGGCCGGCGAGTACTGAAGATCCTCTAAGTAAAATATACATGGCATTTATAAAGCTTATTTCAGATCCTGGCTGTCCAATTAGTGACCATCACAAAATGGACAACCAGGATCTGGAGTAGGCTTGGTAAAACTCTCCGATAGTATACTTAGACATGGTTTCACTGAATTTCTGGTACAAAAACATAGCAAATGAAAAGTCTTTGAAGTAAGTCTCTAGAGCAGGAATCCATAGATTCACAAGGCAAAAAATCTAGGAAGGGTTTTCCACAGAACTCCAGACAAGACAAACTTTGGGCCAATCATGAAATAGGAAAGACCAGCATTTCTCTTCTATAGCTACCCTGAAAAAATCCTTATTACTTTCCCTGTGCTTACTATTAGATAATGTCACAGCATCTCTCAAACAATCCTGTCTACCCTCCAGAAGCAACCATGGGAGGTATGGAGCAGAGTGAACTCTGCCTTGTGCCAAAGATAGGGGATGTAGTCATCTCTTGGGTGAAGGAGTGCATTCCCTTGGGGTGCTTCTGGAGCGTATGGAAGTTGGGGTCAGGCAGGTGGCGCAGCTCATGCCGCATGGCACAAGCTCTGGCTGGTGCACCAGGTATTGCCCTTCCTGGAAGAGCAGGTTCTGAGAGGGGTCATGCAGGCGCTTGTGCAGAGCTCGCTTGACTACTGTAATGTCTTGTATATGGGCCTTCCGAAGCGGGCGGTTTGTCGACTGCATGTAGTGCAGAACGTGGCAGCGTGGGTCTTGTTGGGTGTGCGGTGTATGAATTGGGCATCTCCATTGTTGCTGCAGCTTCACTGGTTACCTCTTGGGCATGTTGTCGATTCAAGCCATTAGTCATTGTCTTTCAGTCTTTGTTGGAAGGCCAACTGGGTTACCTGCGCGGTATGTGGGATTGGTATGAGCCCTAGTGGGATTTATGCTTTTCACAAGATTGCCTTTTGCAGGTACCTGGTTTGGATGCGGCATGGTCAGTGCATGGGTGAGTGCGTCTCTTCTGTGTTGTGGGGGCCAAGATCTGGAACTTGTTGCCTGCTGACATGCGGGCGGTGGCTAGTCTGCGCTCATTTAGAAAACTGCTGAAAACAACTATTTTCAGGGGCTTGATATAGTGGGTGTTTGACATTTTTTAGTTGGGGATCCTTGGAGTGGATACCAGGAGTTGAGGATTTTGTTATGCGTTTGTAAGATTGAATGTTTTTATTATGATTGTATACACCAATGATTGATTTTGGCCAGACCGGGGTTATTTGTGAATAAATGAAATGAAACGAAATTAACTCACCTTTCCATGGTGGCGCAACCTTCTGATTTTGCTTTATCTAAACAAAGGAAAACATTTTGATTATGTATGTCGTTAACAGTGGAAAATAAATTTCATCAGACACATACCAGAATAGTGAAGATTAATCACACTGCCATCATTACATTTAAAAAATAAACACTTAACCATGGATCATCAAACTACTCATACTGTGAAATCTGGCCTTTCAGTAATAAGACAACTGTGGCAAATAGTAATTATTTAGAAAAAAACAATTTGCTGACCCTTGTCCATGCACTGGTTACCACCTGCACTGAATACTGGAATGCACTGTATCAAGGTCTCCCTAAGGCCAAGTTAAAATAGCTACAGATATTACAAAATACAGAGGCCAAACTTGTGTTTTCGAAAAAGAAGTTTGATAATTGTACTCTTCTATTGCTTCAATAGCATTTTGTGGAAGTAAGAGTGCAGTCTAAGACTTTCTAAATGAGTGATACTGCTATCCAGATACAGGCAGGGGTAAAAGCTGTTAGTGTAGCCGGGTTTAAAAAGATTTTGGACACGTTCCTGGAGGAAAGGATATCCACTGCTTGCCCCAATACAAGCATTGTGGAACCTGTGTCTTTTGGGGAAACTGCTAGGTACTTGTGACCTAGATTGGCCACTGTTGGAAACGGGATACTGGGCTTGATGGACCTTGGTCTGACCCAGTATGGCATATCTTATGTTCTTATGATTTACTGCAGAACCATCCAAAACAGAGTAACTGAAAATCATTACTGACCCTCCCACCGCTCGCATTATCAGAGCATGGGTAGTCCCAGAAATTATCCAGATACCAGTTATATCCATTCCGTTATCAAGTTAATTATCCGGATAGCTTTAGTATAGCAAAAGGGCTTAATTTGATATTTATTAAATTTTCAAATATCTTCTAAGCATATGCACTTATTTAAGTATCAGAGACAATCCACAAAATCAATACATGTACAGGGTGGCCCAAAAAGAGTGAGAACATCTCGTAGCATATAAGTTCTTTAAAACTTCAAAAAGACAGATGTAAACGATTGACAAATTTAAAAAAAAAGATGGCGACCAGAAATTGTCGAAATAAAGACATTATATAGCTAAAAAAGGTAAGTAAGTAAACTATTTAAGCTTTTAATTTATGAGATGTTCTCACTTTTGTTTGGGCCACCCTGTATAATCTATTAATACAAAAAAGTAAAAATATTCCTATATTGTCTCTGTAAAGTCTTCCGTAAATGGACGTGAAGAAGTTCATAATTAGGAAGAATAAACATGTAATCCAAAAAGAGGAAAAAAAGAAGGGCAAATGCCTGAGACCCATGCAATACTTCGAAAAGCATTACTAACTCCCTGGTTATCCGCTGCTGGTGTTAAAGTCTCCTGCATAGACAAAGGACGCTTATCACTGATAACTCCGATGTTTCAGAAAAGACATACAGTTGTGGTTAACATTATTGGCATCCTTGCAGTTCAACCCCTTAATGTCCAATATCTTCTAAAAAAAAGTGGCCAGTGAAATGGGTTTGGACTATATGTGCAGACATATTTGACACATACAAGAATCAAATAAAACAATGCCAATTAAAAAAGGAAATTGTATAAAAACTGGGATATTGCCAGGACTTGACTATTGTCACCCTTATAAACAATTCAAAATCAGTTTTAACAGAAGAATCACATTCCCATTGCAGTAAAATTAGATGCACCTGTAATCAATTGTCAGTACTCACTACTACTACTATTACTACTACTACTACTGAACATTTGTATAGCGTTACAAGAAGTACACATGTAAAAGACTGTCCCTGCTCATCAGAGCTTACAATCAAGTCCAGACAAACAACACAGTAGCTGCAAACATGGGATACATCTAGGGGGAATAGTAAGGAAACATAAAGGAGATCAGGTGATTGTGCCTGGACCAAATCCCGCTCCCCTGAAGACCTTCTACACTTCAAATTCATGCTTGACTCCTTCCAGTCAGCCATAGCACTCGCCAAACAAAACTACTTCATCCATCTGACTAACTCCCTAGTCTCTGATCCTTGCCACCTCTTTAATACCCTCAATTCTCTCCTCAAGGTGCCCCCGCCCCCAGTCCCACCCTCACTTTCTGCCCAAACCCTTGCCGACTATTTCCATGACAAAATCCAAAAGATTACCCTCCAATTCCCCCCACCCTCATTTACCTCCCCTCTCCCCAATTCCCCCCATCCTGACTTCCGCTGCTACCCTCTCCTCCTTCCCTACGATCTCTGAAGAGGAAACCGCACTTCTTCTTTACTCGTCCAAACCCACCACCTGTTCCTCTGACCCTATCCCCACCCATCTTCTACACCCCATCTTCCCCACCGTTATCCCCTCCATCTCTCATATTCTCAACCTATCACTCTCCACTGCAACCGTCCCCATCGACTTCAAACATGCCGTTGTCACACCTCTCCTCAAGAAACCCGCACTCGATCCCACCTGTCCTTCTAATTATCGACCCATCTCCCTCCTTCCCTTCATATCTAAACTTCTAGAATGAGCAGTCCACCGATGCTGCCTCAACTTCCTCACCTCCCAGGCCCTCCTGGACCCACTACAATCCGGCTTCCGTCCCCTACACTCCACCGAAACGGCTCTTTCAAAAGACTCCAATAACTTGTTCCTCGCTAAATCTAAGGGCCTCTATTCTCATCCTTCTCGACCTCTCCGCTGCCTTTGACACTGTTGACCACAATCTTCTCCTCTCCACCCTCTCCTCGTTTGGTTTCAAGGGCTCCGTATTATCCTGGTTCTCCTCCTACCTCTCCCATCGCTCCTTTAGTGTTTGCTCTGGCGGCTCCTCCTCCTCTCCCACCTCAGTCCATGTTGGTGTATCCCAGGGAACCGTCTTGGGCCCCCTCCTTTTCTCTCTCTATACCCAATCCCTTGGTGCGCTTATGTCCTCCCATGGCTTTCAGTACCATCTCTATGCTGACGACTCCCAAATCTACCACTCTACACCTAATATCTCTCCAGCAATCCAAACCAAGATCTCTGCCTGCCTGTCTGACATCGCCATCTGGATGTCTCATCGCCGCTTGAAATTGAACATGGCCAAGACTCCTCTTTCCCCCTAACTCTTCTCCTCATCTTCCCCCTTTCTCAGTCTCCGTGGATGGATCTATGATCCTTCCTGTTCCCTCGGTCCGCAATCTGGGGTCATCTTTGATACCTCTCTCTCCTTCTCCACACATATTCAGCACATTGCTAAAACCTGCCACTTCTTTTTCTACATTAGCAAAATCTGCCCCTTCCTGTCGGAACACACCACCAAAACACTTATCCACTCCTTAATCTCCTCTCGCCTCGACTACTGCAACCTACTCCTTGCTGGTCTTCCCATGAGCCATCTCCTCCCCCTTCAATCCATATAAAATTATGCTGCTCAACTAATCTTCTGCCAATCCCGCCATGCCCACATTACTCCTCTTCTCAAGTTGCTTCATTGGCTCCCCATTCAATTCCGCATCCAATTCAAACTTCTCCTACTCACCTATAGGTGCATTCACTCTGCGGCCCCTCAATACCTCTCATCTCTTATCTCTCCCCACATCCCAGCTCGGGAACTTCGCTCCGCTAACAAATTACTTCTATCTAGGCCTTTCACTTGTACCGCTAACTCCCGACTTTGCTCCTTTCACCTTGCTGCACCCTATGCCTGGAACAGCTTACCTGTGCCTATATGTCAGGCACTCTTCCTAGCCCTCGTCAAATCCAGGTTAAAAACCCATCTCTTCACTGTCGCGTTCAGATCCTGACTTCTATCCTTCATTTTAAACTAACCCCATCATTTTCATGAGCAAACTGTAAAACCCATCAAATTCATTAATGTTTTGTACTGTCTTGACTAGATTGTAAGCTCGGACGAGCAGGGACTGTCTCTTGCACGTATGTCTTAACAGCGCTGCATGCATGGCGCTATATAAGTGTTTAATAGTAGTAGTAGTAGGTGAGTCAAGATCTGAAAGCAGCAGCGAAGAGGTGAGTTTTTAGCCTGGATTTGAAAATGTCAGAGAAGAGATGTACAGACTCAGGTATATTCCAGGCATAAGGAGCAGCAAGGTGAAAGGAGTGAAGCCTGGAGTTACCAATAGAAGAGAAACATGACTTGAATCAACCAATGAAAGATGGCTTTAATGTTTAAAATGGGCACATTCATTCGCGGTTCCATTTTCACAATGGTGAAGACAAGAGAGCTGCCTGAAACTGTCAGAAAAAACATTATCACCAAACATCAAACTTCAAAGGTGTACAAGGCCATCTCCAAAACCTTGGGATTCCTGAGTTTACAGTCTGCAATATTATTAAGAACCTCCCAGGATGTAGTTGGAAGAGGAAAATGAATCCAAGAAGTCTTTGAAGGTTAGTGTGAAATATTGGAAAAACACCATGTACAACAGGCAAAGAGCTTAAGGCTGAATTGGAGCAATCTGGAGTGGTGGTTTCAACGTGCATCATATGCCATGCACTAAACATAAGAAGGACTTCATGAGCGAAGGCCAAGGAGGACCCCACTGCTCAAAGCAGACATAAAAAAGCATGCGTTGAGAAACCACATTCCTTCTGGGAAACTATTCTGTGGACAGATAAAACCAAACTTGAGCTCATTGGCATGCAGACCAACGATACATCTACAGGAAAAGAAATGAAACTTATAAGGGAAAAAACATCCTTCCTTCAGTTAAATATAATGGAGGTTCCATAATGTTGTGGGGCTGTTTTGCTGCCTCAGGAACTGGAGGTTGGAACCTGTTAAAAGAATAATGAAGTCAGAGGACTATCAAGGTATTTTGGAGCAAAATGTGCTACCTTGTGATAGAAAGCTAGGTTATGGTTCCTCCAGCATGACAGTGACCCAAAACATACATTCAAAAGTACAAAGGAAAAAATGGACTGTTTTAAACTGGCCAGGAACGAGTCCTGATCTCAATCCTATCGAAACTCTTTGGAAAGATGGCTAGCTGTCACTGCTGAATATTCCCCCTTTATATTTAACAAAACAGTTGCATGTCTTACTAATCTGTTATGTTTTTTTGAAGGTGTGAATAAACAGGTGGACAAAGGTGAGTTGGTTGATATAGTGTACCTAGACTTTCAGAAAGCCTTTGGCAAGGTCCCTCATCAGAGACTTTTGACAAAACTAAAGAGTCATGGGATAGGAGGCAGTGTACTATTGTGGATCAGGGACTGGTTAAAAGATAGAAAGCAGAGGGTAGGGCTAAATGGCCAATTTTCCCAATGGAGAAAGGTGAATAGTGGTGTACCCCAGGGATCTGTGCTGGGTCCGCTGCTTTTTGACATATTCATAAATGACCTGGAAAGTGGAATAATGAGTGAGGTTATCAAATTTGCAGATAACACAAGACTATTTAAAGTTGTTAAAACCCAAGAGGATTGTGGAAAATTGCAAGAGGATCTTGATAAATTGGAAGACTGGGCATCAAAATGGCAGATGAAATTTAATGTGGACAAGTGCAAAGTTATGCACTTAGGGAAGAACAACCTAAACTATGGTTACACGATGCAAGGTTCTGCATTAGGAACCACCACCCAGGAAAAAGATTTAGGCGTCATTGTGGATAACATGTTAAAACCCTTGGCCCAGTGTGCAGCGGCGGCCAAGAGAGCAAATAGAATGCTAGGTATCATAAGAAAAGATATTATAATGCCAAGCAGACAAGCAGTCAAGAAATGAGACGACGCATTGCTCTTGGCAGAATGGCTATGAAAGACCTAGATAAGATTCTCAAGAGCAGAGATGTCTCTCTCCATACAAAGATTCGAGTTGTTCAAGCCATGGTATTTTCAATAACATCATATGGATGTGAAAGCTGGACAGTGAAAAAGATAGACAGGAAAAAAATTGATGCCTTTGAATTGTGCTGGCGGCGAATACTGTGTATACCATGGACTGCCCGAAGAACAAACCAGTCGGTACTAGAGGAGATCAAACCTAAGCTTTCTTTAGAAGCTCAGATGACAAGACTTTGACTTTCATACTTTGGACACATCATGCGAAGAGAGAGATCATTAGAGAAAGACATTATGCTTGGCAAGATAGAAGGTCAATGCAAAAGAGGAAGGCCAGCAATGAGATGGATCGATACAATAACAGCAGCTCCGGGTACCAGTCTGTCAACAATGAGCTGCCTGACTGAAGACCGAACACAATTTAGGATAGCTATCCAGAGGGTCGCCATGAGTCGACTCCGACTCAACGGCACTTAACAACAACAACAATGCCTCTATATCGTTCCATGGTCAGACCGCACCTTGAATATTGTGTGCAATTCTGGTCACCGTATCTTAAAAAGGGTATAGGGTTATTAGAAAAGGTTCAGAGAAGAGCCACCAAAATGTAAAGGGGATGGAAGGATACTCCTATGAAGAAAGGCTAAAAAGGTTAGGGCTCTTTAACCTGGAAAAGAGATGGCTGAGGGGATATATGATAGAAGTCTATAAATTAATGAACAGAGTGGAACGGGTAAACGTAGATCGATTGTTTACGTTATTAGAATATAGAAGGCTAGGGGACATGCAATGAAGCTACAGGGTAAACTATTTAAGACTAATAAAAGAAAATATTTTTTCACTCAACGTGTAATCCAACTCTGGAATTTGTTACCGGAGGATGTAGTAAAGGCTGTTAGTGTAGCTGGGATTAAAAAAGGTTTGGACAAGTTCCTCGAGGAAAGGTCCATAAACCATTATTAAGAAGGGACCCAGGATATCAATGCTTGACCCAGTACAAGCATTGCGGAACCTGTGTCTTTTGGGGAAACTGCTAGGTACGTATGACCTAGATTGGCCACTGTCGGAAACAGGATACTGGGCTTGATGGACCTTGGTCTGACCCAGTATGGCATATCTTATGTTCTTATGTCTTTTGGGGAAACTGCTAGGTACGTATGACCTAGATTGGCCACTGTTGGAAAGAGGATACTGGGCTTGATGGACCTTGGGCTGACCCAGTATTGCATGTTCTTATGTTCTTATGTAAGGAAAAGCAATGTACTAATCTGGAGAACCTTAGGCCTCATATGGAGGAATTGCTTCCTTCTTTTTTTGGTGGATCTTGCATATCAGAAAATAGCAAATAAGCTTAAATTACAAAAGAAGACAAATGAGTATATTTACTAAACCATGGTATAGAAGCAAATATGCTGTTAGTGGGCGCCAACGGCGCACTTGTGCCCTTAGCGCTTCCAAAAAGCCACTTTAGCGCATGCATCATGACGCACTGCACACAGTTGTGTATATGAGTGGAGGGTCACAGGTCCAAATCCTGGCTGTGGATCATGCAGTGCATGTTCCTGTGGCTAGATTTTTGCCCACAGTGCAGGTACAACACCAACATGTGCAACCCCCAATGTTTCAGTCAACAAGGATAGAAACACCCACACAGACAGGATTCACTATTTATTTATTTATTTATTTAATTAACAAGATTTATATACCGTCTTTCTGCAAGTCAAGACGGTTTACATATAACAATTGGCAGTGTGTTTCATCTGTTTACAAGGAACAGGTAACAGGTATACAATGAATATGAACGAAACTACAATGAATATTAAAGAGAACTAATTACAATAAGCAGAGATTAACTACATAGGAATTTACAAGGAAAACCACTAGGCTATAAGATATGATTTGAGAGGCCAAATGTAGGGAGGAGAGTGTATAGGGGTTAATTACTAAGGTAGAAGGGAGAAATGTTCAAGGAAGAGAAAGGTTTTTAATTTCTTCCTGAACTCAGAGTGGTTGGAACAGTTCCGCAGGTCGTGGGGAAGGGTATTCCATAAGGATGGGGCATAGAGTGAGAAAGCCCTGTTATTAGTAATTTGCTTGCAATATCTTTTAGATGTAGGGATGGTGAGAAGATTTTTAGTAATAGAGCGGCGTGTTCTTGAGTTTGTGGAGGAGGAAAGGAGAGAAGAGAGGCATGGAGCTGATTCATTGGTTATGATTTTATGAATAAGAGTTATCACCTTGAATTTAACTCTATATTGAACAGGGAGCCAGTGGAGATCGTAGAGAACTGGAGTAATGTGGGATTGTCTGGGGTTGTTGGTTATAAGCCGTGCTAGGGTATTTTGGGCTAGTTGAAGTGGCTGTATAGTATTCTTGGGGAGGCCATGATAGATAAGGTTGCAGTAATCGAGAGAAGGGATTGTGAGGGCCTGACAGACAGTACGGAAAGAGTCAGGGTTTAAGAAAGGCTTGAGGTTCCTGAGGATACGTAGTTTAGTGTATATTGTAGTGGTGGTTTTCTTTATTTGTTCATTGAAGGAGAGGGACTGATCAAGGATAATGCCAAGATATTTCACTTGTTTTTTTATGGAGAGTGTGAGATCACCAATAGTGATGGTGGGAGGAGGACTGTATGCGGAATTAGAGAATACCTGAAGAACCTCAGTTTTGGATGGATTGATTATGAGGTTGTGTTGGGAGAGCCAAGATTTAAGACTGGTTAGGCATTCATTTAGTTTAGAAAAGTTAGGATTTGAGAGGTTAAATGGGGTGAAGCACATCATGTCATCGGCATATAGCTGGTATTGAATGCCATGGTTTTGGAAAATCTTGCAGACAGGCTGAAGGAAAATATTGAAGAGAAGAGCAGAAAGACTGGATCCTTGAGGGACACCCTGTTTGAGGGTGAAAGGAAGGGAGGTATCGTTTCCAATACGAACTTGTTGGGTTCTATCCTGCAAATAAGAACGGAACCAGTTTAGAGTTATGCCTCTCAGTCCAATATCATAGAGTCTGTTTAGGAGTTGGTGGTGGGGAAGAGAGTCAAAGGCGGCAGATAAGTCAAGCAATATGAGGAGGCATCCTTGGGAAGGGTTCTGGGTGTAGAGGTATAATGAATCTAGAAGGGAGGTAAGGAGGGTTTCAACACCATGGTTTTTTTTGAAACCATGTTGTAATAAGTCAAGGGGGGAGTGATCATCGATAAAGTTCTGAAGTTGAGTTTGGACTACTTTTTCAGTTATTTTTGCCAAGAAAGGGATACTTGAGATGGGTCTGTAGGAGACAGGAGAAGTTGGGTCTAGTTTTGACCCTTTTATGATAGGACGAATAGTGGCACACTTAAGTGGAGGGGGCACTAAACCAGTCTGGAGGGATGATTGTACAATATGTAGAATGTAAGAGCTGAGAGAACTCCTGGTAGATTTGATCCAGGGAACAGGGCAAGGGTCAAGAGCGGAGGTTGAGGCATTAAGTTCTTTAATAACATTAGAAATGTTATCTAAGGAAAGGGTGTCAAATTCACTCCAAGAATTTGGAGAGGTTGGTTGGTGAGGTTGGGTGCAGTAATCA
Organism: Ichthyophis bannanicus; assembly: GCA_033557465.1. Classification (NCBI taxonomy): domain Eukaryota; kingdom Metazoa; phylum Chordata; class Amphibia; order Gymnophiona; family Ichthyophiidae; genus Ichthyophis; species Ichthyophis bannanicus. The sequence goes on from CM066050.1 coordinate 96,563,203, forward strand.
GTAAGGTGCGGTAGGTTAGTGGTTGATGAAAGGAAAAGGGGGTGACGGATGTGGAAGGTCAACATCTGCATGCCACCCCCAACAAAAGCAGAACAACATCAGAAACAGCCACACTTTTAAACCACACATCAAAAACATGTGGGAGGAAGTGGGCAGAACAAAATCAATGCAAAATACACACAAGCCAGGAAAGTGCTGGAAAGCAATGAGCACAAATGCTCGAAGCTTAGCCAACAAAATTCCAGACCTGGAAGCCCTAATGGTGGAAACGGACTTGGACATTGTGGCCATTACAGAAACATGGTTTAATGAATCACATGATTGGGATATAGCCATAGCTGGCTATAATCTATTCAGAAGGGACCGAGAAAATGGAAAAGGAGGAGGAGTAGCCTTGTATGTCTAAAGCAATATTAAAGCTACTGAAATGCAGGGGACATGGGGAAAAGAAGAAGCACTCTGGATTGCATTGGAGAGAGGAGATGGCACTGTCATCCATATTGCTGTAGTCTATAGACCTCCGACTCAAATTGAAGAGAGAGACAATGAATTGATTATAGATATTGCCAAGATAGCATCAAAGGGGGAAGCAATCATATTGGGTGACTTTAATCTACCTGATGTGGATTGGATTACTCCTTCTGCACATCTGGAAAGAAGCAAAAAAATTGTGGATGCTCTCCAAGATGCATTATTTAGACAAATGGTGATGGAACCAACCAGGGAAAGATCAACGCTGGATGTAGTGCTCACCAACGGTGATAGTGTGTCAAATGTCTACGTGAGTGCCCCTGTGAGCAACAGCGACCATCACACGGTGTGTGGTTTGAAATAAAAGCCATGGTACAGGCCAATCATAGCAAGCTCAGAGTCCTAAACTTCAAATACACTGACTTCAATAAAATGGCAGAGTATGTAAAGGAGGAGATGACGGGGTGGGAAGAGATAAAGGAAGTGGAATTGCAATGGGCTAAACTAAAGGAGGCAATAAAAGGAGCAACAGATAAATATGTAAGAAAAGTAAATAAAAGCAAGAGGAGAAGGAAACCTATTTGGTTTTCCAAAGAGGTGGCTGCTCATATAAAGGCAAAAAACACAACTTTTGCAAAATTCAAAAGCTTGCAGACAGAAGAACACAGAAATGAATACAGGATCCAACTCAAAGAGTCTAAAAGAGTAATAAGGATAGCAAAATCAAAGGCAGAGGAAAAGATGGCTAAAGATGTTAAGGGTGGCAACAAAAATTTCTTCAGGTATATTCGGGAAAGGAAAAAGATCAGAGTTGGAATTGCAGGACTCAGAAGTGCTGGGAAAGGACTCGTGGAAAGTGACACTGGAAAAGCAAAATTGCTAAACAATTACTTCTGCTCTGTGTTTACTAAAGAAGATCCTGGGGATGGACCAGCTGTGACTCCCAAATATAAAAATGGGAATGAAGTAGATACCACACCATTCACAGAAGAAGAGGTGTTAGAACAACTTGCTAAACTGAAAGTGGACAAGGCCATGGGACCGGATGGGATACATCCCAGGATACTGAAAGAGCTCAGAGAGGTTCTTGCAGGACCGTTAAAGGATGTCTTCAACAGATCCTTGGAAACAGGAGAGGTTCCTCAGGACTGGAGAATGGCTGATGTCGTACCTCTACACAAAAGTGGTGACAGGGAAGAAGTGTCAAACTACAGGCCCGTGAGCCTTGCCTCGGTGGCGGGAAAAGTAATGGAGGCACTCCTGAAAGAGCGAATAGTGAACTTTCTGAAAACCAACAGCTTGCAAGACCCGAGGCAACATGGTTTTACCGAAGGACGATCTTGCCAAACAAATTTGATCGAGTTCTTTGACTGCGTGACCAGGGAACTAGATCAGGGGCATGCAATGGATGTCATCTACCTGGATTTCAGCAAAGCCTTTGATACTGTTCCTCATAGGAGGCTTGTCAACAAACTCAGTAGCTTGGGGATGGGTCCCAAGATGGTAAACTGGATTAGAAATTGGTTGACTGACAGACGACAGAAGGTGATTATACATGGAGCTCACTCGGATGAGAGGAAGGTGATTAGCGGGGTGCCCCAGGGTTCGGTCCTAGGCCCGGCACTGTTCAATGTATTTGTGAGTGATATTGCTGAAGGACTGAATGGAAAGGTCTGTCTTTTTGCAGACGACACAAAAATTTGCAACAGAGTGGACTCCCCCGAGGGAGTGGTTAACATGAAGAAAGATCTACAAAAGCTGGAAGACTGGTCTAAAGCTTGGCAACTACGATTTAATGCAAAAAAGTGCAGTGTCATGCACTTGGGTAGCAGAAATCCAAGAGAAATGTACGCGATAGGGGGAGAAAGGTTGGTATGCACAGTTCAGGAAAAAGACCTTGGTGTGTTTATCTCTGCTGATCTCAAGGTGGCAAAACAGTGCGACAAGGCAGTGGCAAAAGCCAGGAGGATGTTGGGCTGCATACAAAGAGGGATTACCAGCAGAAAAGAAGAGGTACTTATGTCACTGGTGAGGCCTCACTTGGAATACTGTGTTCAGTTTTGGAGACCATATCTTGCAAAGGATGTAAAAAGACTGGAGACTGTTCAGAGGAAGGCGACCAAAATGATTTGGAGCCTGCGTCAGAAGCCTTATGAGAAGAGACTTGAAGACCTAAATATGTATACGTTGGAGGAAAGGAGGGACAGGGGAGATATGATTCAGACCTTTAAATACTTAAAGAGAAATGATGAACAAACAAACCTCTTCCAAAGACGGGGAACCTGTAAAACTAGAGGGCATAACATGAAACTGCAAGGGGGTAAATTGAAAGGCAATGTCAGGAAATATTTTTTCACTGAAAGGGTGGTGGATGCTTGGAATGCCCTCCCGATGGAAGTGGTAGGGGCGAACACGGTGACGGAATTCAAAAAGGCATGGGACAAACACAGAGGATCCCTTTACAGAAATAGGAAAAAAACAAAATAAACGGTACCATCTAACTTCTGAACCATATAACGTCTCAACAAATAGGGATGTCCTACATGGAGTGGTGGGTTTACCCCTGAACAAGGATATGGGGAGGGGTGGCCTGCGCGGAGCGACAGGTGCACCTACTCTTGCCATCTTGCTGGGCAGACTGGATGGACCATGCTGGTCTTTATCTGCCGTCAACTACTATGTTACTATGTTACTATGTTACTATGATGAGGGCGGGAGGAATTTGGAGATAAGGTGGTCGGCTATGGATTGAGCAGAAATCCTCAGCTGAATGGAGTGTCAGGGTGACAGCACCGGCACACTGAGTGTGCATTAACATCAGAGCACACTGCTAGCTCCTGCACAATAAGCACACCTTAACAATGCTTGAGCTGAGATTGGAACCACAGTGGCAGGCAGGAATGCCAACCATCCCCATTTTTTCACAGTGCGTCAATGTGAGTGTGTGTGTGTGTGTGTCTATCCATTGTTTTGTGGCTTTACACCTCACTGCGCCTCACAATGCCTAAGCTGTTTCCAGCGTTAGACTGCAAATGTGCATGATGAGGAGCAACGTATTTGGCTGAAACAGGGAGGACTGGCTAGGATGTGTCTGCATTGGGAGGTAGGATCAATGGCTGGGACATTTTAGCTCCCAACAGCCACCTGCATGGACCGGGTGGCCACAGCCTGTCATGCTGGGAGGGTGTTCTCACTCTGACCGAGCAGTGACCATAGCATGGCTATGTATTCACATAGTGCTATATAGTGTCTGGTTCTAGTGATGTGGATGCACGTCCTGTCCTGGGGGGGCTCGATCACTGCACCAACTGTTGGGTATCCATGTCATATATCCCAGGCCTGGGTGTACATGGTCACTTTGTGCATATGCAATGTGTACTGACTAATAGACTGTCCGCAGTTTGTATATGCATGGCTGGAAAACCCAGTGGTGGGCAGCAGGTGCAGTCTGACTGTTGGTGAATCTTAGACACAGGTGGTTGAGAATTGAAGTGTTCCAGGCCTACTCCCAGTGGTAGTGGTAGGGCCAGCAAGATCCTAGTAACACCCTCATGCAAGAATAGACGCTCCCCCCAGTAGTTGGCAACCATGGCATCAGCATTATAAAACTGGGTATTGATATGCACTCTTCTAGGTGGGTCTCTGTCCAACAGGGGCAGAGCACAGGGCCAGATGTGACTAGCACATACAGCATGCTGCAATTCTGCAGGAAACAAGGTGACTAGCATATCACACTGCAGACAATTCCTGGCACACACTGGCAGTGATAGAGATCTGCAGCACAAGCAGCAGAGTCCATCTCTGGTACTGGGGTCCTGATGCTGGGCGCCTATCCTCATCCTCAGGGTGACTTCAGACATACCACCCTCTCATCAGCCGCCATCCATCCTTCAGCCCATCTATCTGCCTCTGTCGACTGTGTATAGTCATGTCTTCTTGTGCAGGCTGCTACTCCATGACCTACACTGGTACTCTTTTCCGCATTTCAGCTCTTCACGCTCACCTCTCCTGTGCCTGATCTCCACGTCACCACTACCACTCTGTCCTCCTATTGCTGCAAACATCCTGCCTCTTCTGCCTCAGCTGGAGGACCCGTCTTTTCCATCCTATGCCACACACTGTCACTGTAGCACTTTACATTGGCACCACCCTGTGCATCAGTACAGTTGCCTCCCACATGCATGTCTACTTTACTGGCTGCCAAATAGGGTGCCCACCAATATGGCAGGTCCATCAAGTCCCACCTGTCCTTCCTTCCATCACCTTTACATTGACATTCCTTGGTGCTCTCTCCAGCGAGTGACTTACAGCCATGGTCCTGCTTTAAGGTGCATACTTTCCACCTTAGGGCACCTTGCCACTCCTTAGGATGCCTTATGTCCTGTTAGGGTACCTTAACACATCTTAAGGTGCATTGAGGCACCCTGTCTCCTGTTAAGGCACCTTATCACTTTCTAAGATGCCTTGTCTCTCCTTAGGACGTTGTGTCGCCTTACCGCACTTGGTCCTGTTTACTCACATTAAATGGCACAAGGCATTCTAATGCCGGCACGCCCCCTACCCACTAACTGCTTATAAATGGCTTCAGGCACCTTAACGCTGCCCTTACTGACAGTGACTTTACTGCAGTTTAGTAAACATACTCCTAAATTTCCTTTTCATTTTAAGATAAAGACTCTATGCAGCATGTTCCCTCATTCCTTTGTAGGTTGTATACATTGATATTTTAAGGGCAACCAACCTTTTTTGTTAAAATGCTAAATAAAAGGAAAAGGAAAAGGAGACCGCTATGGCTTTCGAAAGAAGTAGCTGAAAAAGTGAAGAAAAAGAGGGAGGCCTTCATGAAATACAAGAGATCACAGAGAGAGGAAGACAGGCATCTATATTTGGAAAAACTTAGAGAAGCTAGCAAAGTAGTCAGGAAGGCAAAGATTCAAAAGGAGGAGGAAATAGCCAATGCAATAAAATGGGGGGATAAGACATTTTTCAGATATGTTAGTGAGAAGAGGAAGGGCAAAAGTGGTATTGTCAGACTCAAGGGTGCAGGGGAGGAATATGTAGAAGCTGATAAGGATAAAGCAGAATTGCTTAACAAATATTTCTGTTCTGTGTTCACAGATGAAGAACCAGGAGCAGGACCTCAGATAACACCCACAAAAAGGAACAGAAGCGAGGCACATCTTGAACAATTTTCAGAAGACTGTGTTCGTGAGAAACTAGCTCAACTTAAAGTAGACAAAGCGATGGGATCGGATGTGATACACCCTAGAATACTGAGGGAACTTGGGGACATTCTAGCAGCTCCACTGACTGACCTTTTCAATGCCGCATTGGAGTCGGGAGTGGTGCCAAGGGACTGGAGAGAGGCTCATGTGGTGCCTTTACACAAAAGCGGAAGTAAGGATGTGGTTGAAAACTACAGGCCGGTTAGTTTAACTTCGGTGGTGAGTAAATTATTGGAAATGCTGCTGAAAGAGAAAATAGTGAAGTTTCTGGAGTCCAGCTGATTACAGGATCCGAGGCAGCATGGATTCACAAGAGGCAGGTCTTGTCAGACAAATCTAATTGATATCTTTGACTGGGTGACCAGGGATTTGGACCGAGGGAGAGCCCTAGATGTGGTGTATTTAGATTTCAGTAAAGCCTTTGACACTGTTCCTCACAGGCGACTTATAAACAAACTGAGCACCCTAGGGATGGACCCTAAAGTTACTGCTTGGGTTAGAAATTGGTTGGGTGGGAGGCGACAAAGAGTACAGGTAAATGGAGCTCACTCTGAGGAGAAGTATGTTACCAGTGGTGTGCCCCAGGGATCTGTCCTTGGTCCAATTCTTTTTAACATATTTGTTAGTGATATAGCGGAAGGGCTGTCGGGTAAGGTTTGCCTATTTGCGGATGATACCAAAATCTGCAATACAGTAGACACCCAGGAAGGTGTAGATAATATGAGGAGGGATCTAGCTAAGCTTGAAGAATGGTCTAGAATTTGGCAGCTGAGATTTAATGTTAAAAAATATAAGGTGATGCATTTGGGCTGCAGCAATCTAAGGGAGCAATATAGTATAGGGGGTGAAACACTTTTGTCTACTAAAGAAGAGCGGGACCTAGGCGTGGTTGTGTCTGATGATCTTAAAGTAAACAGGTAGAAAAGGTGACGGCAAAAGCTAGAAGGATGCTTGGGTGCATATGGAAAGGAATGGCTAGCAGAAAAAAAGAGGTGATAATGCCTCTGTATAAGTCTTTGGTGCGACCTCATTTAGAGTATAGTGTGCAATTCTGGAGACCGCACCTTCAAAAGGATGTGAACAGGATGGAGTCGTTGCAGAGGGTGGCTACTAAAATGATTAGTGGTCTTCATTATAAAGCATATGAGGACAGACTTAAGGATCTTAATATGTACACCTTAGAGGAAAGGTGGGATAGAGGTGATATGATTGAGATGTTTAAATACCTCCGTGGCATAAATGTTCAGGGAGAGAGCCTCTTTCAATTGAAAGCAAGTTCTGCTACGAGGGGACATGGGATGAGGGTGAAGGGAGATAGATTCAGGAGTGATATGCGGAAATATTTCTTTATGGAAAGAGTAGTGGATCCGTGGAATAGACTCCCAGTGGAGGTGGTTAAGATGAGGACAGCAACTGAATTCAAAAAAGCATGGGACAAACACAGAGGATCTTTAAAAGTAAAAAGGGGACTGTTGTAGTTGTTGATATGGAAGGACAGACTAGATAGGCCATGTGGTCTTTTTCTGTCGTCATATTTCTATGTTTCTATGTTTCTATATTTATACTTTAGTGGCTCTTTTTTTCTGACTTATAGCTGAACCCACAAGATATTACGATTTCTTTGGTGCACACGATTCAGCTACATTACAGCTAACTGTTACTTTCCTAAATTGGTTCCCTCTCTCTTGGTCCTCTGGTCCTCCTCTCCCTTTGAGTATTTGCATTTTCATGTCACTCTTTCATACAATTGAGGTTTTAATGTTATAGTTGTAGTCATGTATATGCCGTACAATATTTATTTATTAGATTGTGGTTTTACTTTATTTTTATTTATTTATTTATATTGAACTTCGGCCATGCTTTTCTATTTATATTTACTTGTTTTTAGATATGTTATTGATGTATATTATGCTATTTTATGTTTTAGTGGGGTCTTGTACCCTTGATTTTTTGAATATACTTTTTTATATATGTTCAGTTATTGATTTGTCTTTTCTTTGGTTATATTTTGAGGCTTTGTACCCCCTGAAGAAGATCTTTTGGGCCAAAATGTATTGGGGTTTGGTTTGATAATAAAGAGCCTACCATCTGCCTCACAAACCTGCTGTTTTGTTGTTCATGGATAACTTCTCTACATCTTCTTCAGTAAAGACCGAAGCAAAGAATTCATTCAATCTCTCCACTATGGCCTTGTCCTCCCTTAATATCCCTTTTACCCCTCTATCATCTAATGGTCCAAATGACTCTCTCACAGGTTTTTTGCTACAAATGAAGAAGTTTTTAATATGCGTTTTTGCTTCCATGGCAAGCTTCTTTTCAAATTCTTTCTTTGACTGCCATAAGGCATCTTACTTGCCAATGCTTATGTTATTTCCGGTGTTTGTCATTAGGCTCCCTTTCCATATCCAGAAGGATGCTTTTTTGGCTGCAACAGCCTCTCTGACCTCGCCTTTATACCATGCTGGCAGTTTTTTGGCCTACCTTCCACTTTTCTTAGGCATGGAATACATCTGGCCTGGTCATGCTTGATGTAAATCTTTAACGTTTGCAACTGCTCCTTTAATTTTTTAAATTATTTTCCTCATTTTATCATAGTCTCCCTTTTGAAAGTTAAAAGGTTGTACTGTGGATTTACTTGCCATCTTTCTTCCATAAAATCAAATGCGATCATTCTATGATCACTATTATCAAGTGGCCTCAAAACCCTTATCTCTTGCAGACTGGATCCAAAATAGCTTCCCCTCTTGTTAGTGCATGAATCAGCTGTTCCAAGAAACAGTCATTTATTTCATCTAGAAACTTTGGGCGGCATTTTCGAAAGGCATTTACACAGTTTACAGCCCAGTAAACCGTGTAAAACCATAAATAGGGATTTTCAAAGACACTTACCCAGTTAGTGCCTTCGTAAATCCCATCCAAAGTCCCCTATGTGCCCCGATATTATCTGGTTAGCATGCGGGCATTCCAGGGCGAAGCAGGGGTTGAGGCAAGTGCTAACTGGGCAGCAGAGATTTTCCATGCTGCCTGGTTAGCACTCTGCGCCTAAAAGATTGTGAGGTAAACTCTCATCTATCTTTTCGGCGTAGAGCGCAAACCGGACAGCATGGAAATTCACTGCTGCCCAGTTAGGCTCGGTGGCTTCCTGGCTGTGCAGTGAACCCCGAATATTCACTTCCATCGCCGCAGAAGTGAATATCCAGGGTTATGGGGTCAGTGGGCAGGGCTATGTGGTTACTGTGCTTAGCCCTGCCAAATTCAAGATTGGGCCCTTTATCTGTGACTGTGACTCACTCAATACTGGGGTAATTGAAAATCACCCATTATTACTGTGTTGTAACTTTTGTTAGCTTCTCTGATTTCTTTTAGAATTTCATCATTCATCTGTTCATTCTTGCCAGACGGTCAGTAACCTTTTTAAAGGTTAATGCTAGCAGCCTGGTTCCATCCTTTTATAAGAGCCCCACCCTTCCCCAGAATGTTGCCCAATTCCTAACAAATCCAAAACACACTTCTTTGCACCATCGTCTCATCCATGCATTGAGACTTGGAGCTCTCCCTGCCTTTTGGGTCCTGCCATGGAACAGAAAGCATTTCAGAAAATGCTACTCTAGAAGTTCTGGATTTCAATCTTCTACCTATAAGCCTAAATTTGACTTCCAGAACCTCCCTCCAACACTTTCCTATATTATTGGTGCCAACATGTACCAAGACAGCAGACTTCTCCCCAGCAGTATCTAAAACCTTGTCTAGAAGGTGGTGCGTGAGGTCCAAGCAGGCATATTACCAGGTGGTCCAAATGTCCACCAGCCAAGCCAGCTATTTATATGCCTAACGGTCGAACTGCCAATGTTAACAGCTGTTCTAACCTTTCTCTCATGGGCACATGGCCCTGGAGAAACTAGGGATCCAAAAGACCCCTAAACCTATTTTACAGTACATTTATTTTTGTCAGACCTTCAAAAGCAGAAACTAGTCCAGACACTAGTTGGGCTAGTGTCTGTTTATTTGAAGGTCTGACAAAAATCATCTATTATGCTACAAAGAAACCACAGTCGCCTTGGGATTTTTGTATTAGAAATTTATGAAGGGAAGAAACATCAAACCTGTGGCACTCAAAACATCAGAGGGTAAATGACCTCAGTTCAAAATAATTGAGGCAAACTTCTTAAAAGTTTTTTTTTTAGAGTATTGCCATTCAGGGGCGGCCCAAGGAGGGTGCGGGGCCATGTGCGGAGACTTGGTGCGGGGCCTAATTTGCATAAGGGGCCTCATTTGCATAATGTTAACATACACTAACTTTTAGTAAACATGCCTCTTAATGAGTGTATGGATAAAGAAAGACTAAAAGATTTCTACATTACTATAATCCAGTGCCAACCGCCAGGCACATTAGGAACTACTACAAACACTGCCCATTTAGAACCCATAACAAACCCACCGTATCGTAACAGCACTATGAGGACTCACAAAGCACCAGATCCTACCTATCAGAAGGCAACACTGCAAATATTAAACCAATACATTTCAGAGAATAACAATACATGACCTACTGGGGAAACAGAACAAGGGCAATGTAAAAAAGCAACTACATAAACAGAATGCCTCAGCTCAGTTACACATGCACATAGACCATCACCAAACAAGGAATCACAATTTAGAAAGAGGAAGACAATAACTAAACTGGGAACCCCAAAAGCCAAACTTGGAATGTACAACACTGTAGAAATAAAACTATAAATTAATTTCCTCTTGTACTAAAGAAAGCGCAGACGTTAATGATGCACATTTTCCAGAGCTGACATATTCCAGTTAATCAATTCAAAATAAAGAGATACCTTTCTACCTTTTGTGCATTTTTTTTCAGTTGCAATTGCTCCAGCCACTTTCTTCTGGTTTCTTGGTGTCTTCTTATAACTCTACATCATCTGCTGTCCGTTTGTCCTTTCTTCTCTCTTCTAGTTTTTTTTTTCCATTCTCTCTCTACATCTGCTTTAACATACTAATCTTTCTCCTTTTGCTCTTTCCTCATTCCTATTTCATCCACTCATATTTTACCCCTCCATCCTCAATCCCCACATACTCTTCCAATACCCGGCCAATTGTAGATTTTTCTTCCCTCCCACACAAAATATTTTTCCCCTCTCCATTTCACTCTCCCAGCCCCATCCCATTCTAATCCTCCTCCAAAATCAGCTCCCTTCTAGTTCCAGCCCCATCCAGCATCCGCTCCCTTCTAGTCCCCGCATTAACCAATTCCAGTCCTAGCCCCCGATCAGCCCATTTCCATTCCAGTCCTAGCTCCCCTGTCCATTTCCAGTCCTATCCGAGTCCCTCCATCAGCTCATTTCCAATCCCAACCCCCCATCAGCCCATTTCTAGTCCTTTTCTAGCCCCATCAGCCCACCTCAAGTCCTAAACCCCCCTCCAGCCCATTACCAGTCCTAACCCCCCTCCCTCCCTCCCTCCCATCAGCCCAGGGAAAATTAAAACTTAAAAAAAAAAGCTGGCTGCTGCCACCGCCGCGGCAGCGGCAGAATTGAGTGTCCCGTGGGCCCCCCCTGCCTGGCAGAGCACTCCCTCCCTCCTTATTTATTTATTTATTATTTATTTACATTCTCTTATATACTGTGCTATTCTGCATCAGTGCAGTTTACATTGAACAAACTGAAATTACATTCAACAGGGCATTATAACTTGGAGATAACTATTTTACAGGGAACATGGGCTATGGAGGGTTAAGTGGCTTGCCCAAGACCACAAGGAGCACCTGTGGGACTAGAAACCCCAGTCCTTCCGGCCCAAAGGTTGCTGTCCTCTAGTGGGATTTGAACCCCTGACCTTCCGGCCTGAAGTACCTTGCCCCCAACCACTACTTTTAAAGCAGAATGTTCTTTACGCGGGGCCCCCTGAAATGCGGGGCCCTGTGCAAAAAACATTCTCGCTCAATGGATGGGCCATCCCTGTTGCCATTCATGCTATATAGTCTAAAGACCAAAAAAAATCTAATTGATATCTTTGACTGGGTGACCAGGGAGTTGGCCCGAGGGAGAGCCCTAGATGTGATGTATTTAGATTTCAGTAAAGCCTTTGATACTGTTCCTCACAGGCGACTTATAAACAAACTGAGCACCCTAGGGATGGACCCTAAAGTTACTGCTTGGGTTAGAAATTGGTTGGATGGGAGGTGACAAAGAATACAGGTAAATGGAGCTCACTCTGAGGAGAAGGATGTTACTAGTGGTGTGCCCCAGGGATCTGTCCTTGGTCCGATTCTTTTTAACATCTTTGTTAGTGATATAGCGGAAGGGCTGTCGGGTAAGATTTGCCTCTTTGTGGATGATACCAAAATCTGCAATAGAGTAGACACCCAGGAAGGTGTAGATAACATGAGGAGGGATCTAGCTAAGCTTGAAGAATGGTCTAGAATTTGGCAGCTGGGATTTAATATTAAAAAATGGCATCTCTGGAGTTTTGGGGGTTTTATTTTAGAAACACATAAACATAGAAACACGATGACAGAAAAAGACCACATGGCCTATCTAGTCTGTCCTTCCATATCAACAACTACAACAGTCCACTTTTTACCTTTAGAGATCCTCTGTGTTGGTCCCATGCTTTTTTGAATTCAGTTACTGTCCTCATCTCTACCACCTCCACTGGGAGACTATTTCACGGATCCACTACTCTTTCCGTAAAGAAATATTTCCGCATATCACTCTATCTCCCTTCACCCTCATCCCATGTCCCCTCGTAGCAGAACTTGCTTTCAATTGAAAGAGGCTCTCTCCCTGAACATTTATGCCACGGAGGTATTTAAACATCTCAATCATATCACCTCTATCCCGCCTTTCCTCTAAGGTGAACATATTAAGATCCTTCAGTCTGTCCTCATATACTTTATAATGAAGACCACTTATCATTTTAGTAGCCACCCTCTGCACCGACTCCATCCTGTTCACATCCTTTTGAAGGTGTGGTCTCCAGAATTGCACACTATACTCCAAATGAGGTCGCACCAAAGACTTATACAGAGGCATTATCACCTCCTTGTTTCTGCTAGCCATTCCTCTCCGTATGCACCCAAGCATCCCTTTAGCTTTTGCCGTCGCCTTTTCTACCTGTTTAGCTACTTTAAGATCATCAGACACAACCACGCCTAGGTCCCGCTCTTCTTTAGTGGACAAAAGTACTTCACCCCCTATACTATATTGCTCCCTTGAATTGCTGCAGACCAAATGCATGACCTTACATTTTTTAACATTAAATCCCAACTGCCAAATTCTAGACCATTCTTTAAGCTTAGCTAGATCCCTCCTCATGTTATCTACACCTTCCTGGGTGTCTGCTCTATTGCAGATTTTGGTATAATTTATTTTATTTATATATTTATTTAGCTGTATTTATATCCTGCTTTTCACCGGGTCAAAGCGGTGGAACATTGAACGAGGGGGGGGGGGAGGGGACAATAATCAATTTTAGGGTATGTGCCGTCACCAGGTGGCATTCATGATTTTAAAAAATATTTGGGACGTAAACATAGACATTGAGCTACAGTCTCATTGGTGGGTGTTTGTTTCTGGTCCAAGGTATTCCTGGAATATTGTGTTTTTAGTTATTTCCTGAACGATAAGGGATCTTTGTTGTTTCTGATGTGATTCGGTAGAGAGTTCCAGATGGATGGTGCGTACAGTTCGAAGGCTCTGTTGCAGGTTCGTTGATTGAATTTTGTCCTTTTGTGGGGGATGGTGAAGGAGTTGTTGGTGGTTTGTCTGGTTGCTTTGTTGTGGGCTGGTCTGGTCAGTAGTGTGTGGAGTTGGGAGATTTGGGTTTGGTTGAGAGCTTTGTGGGTGAGTAGGGCGGACTTGTACTTGATTCGTGCTTCCAGAGGGAGTATGTTTAGCTCTCTCAGGATTGGGGTGATGTGGTCTTGTTTTTTTGCTGATTGGATAATTCTAGCTGTGGTGTATAAGGCAGTCCAGAGTGGGTTGGTATGGGTGGCTGGGAGTCCATGGTAGATTATATTGCAGTAGTCCAGGTGGGGGAGTGTTAGGGTCTGCATCACTGTTCTGAAGTCTTGTGGTTCGAGGAGAGGTTTGAGGCGTTGCACTGTTTTAGCCTTATGAAATATTGTAGCAGCGGTTTTTTTTATTTGTTGTTCAAGTGTGAGTGCTTGGTCTATGATGATTCCCGGGTATCTTATCTGAGGTTGTATTTGTATTTGAGTGGTCCCAATGCTGAGGTGTGAGGGTGGCATGAAGTCTGGGTCTTTTGTTACTATGAGGGCTTCTGTTTTCTTTATGTTGATGGATAAGTTGTTTTTTTGTAGCTAGCTGGATACTGCCGTGAAGCATTCTGATAAGCGTTTGTTTGATGGGTTGGAGGTTGTAATTGGTGCATAGAGCATTATGTCGTCTGCATAGATGTGGTAGTGAATGTTGTGTGCCTGTATGATTGAGCAGAGTGGTTGCAGATAGATGTTGAAGAGCATGGCTGATAGTGTGGATCCTTGTGGTACTCCTTGGTGTTGCTGGAATGAGGGGGAGGTTGATGAGTTTATGCAGATCAGTTGACGTCTATTGGTTAGGTATGAACAGAACCATTGGAGTACAGTATCTTTGATGCCAATTGCTTGTAGTCTGTGTATGAGGATGTCGTGGGAGATGGTGTCAAAAGCGGCTGATATGTCTAGGAAGATCATGGCATATCCGGAGTGTTTGTCTTGGGTACCTATGACGAGGGTGTTCATTAGTGATGTCATGAGGGTCTCGACTCCATGGAGTGGGCGGAAGCCATGTTGTTGTGAGTCCAGTATGTTGTTGGTGTTCAAGTGTTCTTGGGTCTGTTTCTGGACTACTTTTTCAATGAGTTTGGCGGTGAACGGGAGGCTTGCTACAGGTCTGTAGGAGGCGGGATCGAGGGGATCCAGGTTGTGTTTCTTTAGGGTTGGTCAGATGATTGAGGTTTTGAGGAGGTCTGGCATGTGCCCTTGGCTGAGGGATTCATTGACAATGTGGGTTAATGGTGTGTTCAGGTCGTCTTTGGTTTTCTTTATCCATTCTGTAGGGCAGGGGTCGAGAGAAGAGGTGGTAGTATTTAGGCGAGAGATGGTGGATGCTATTTCCTCTTTTGTGGTTGCTTTGAATGTGCTCCAGTCTCTGGCTATAGTGGTGGGTTGGGTTGTTGTTGTTGTCTCAGCGTCCAGTTGTGGATTTTGTGGTTGATGAAGCTGTTTGTATTGTCTTGTGAGTAGTTCGGATGGGATGTTTGGTAGCTGGTCGGAGTGGTTTGGTACTTTTGTCAGTTTTTTGACGATGTTGAAGAGTTCTCCTGGTTTGTTTATGGATATGTTTATGATCTTTGAATGGAAGGCTTTTTTTGCTTTATCCGTTTCTGTGTGGTATGTGCTTAGTTCATGCATATAGTTCATTTTGTCATTCTCTTTTTTGGTTTTTCTCCATTTTCTTTCTGCTCCTCTGAGTTTGGTCTTTAGCTTCCATAGGTTGGGGGTGAACCATCGGGCTCTTGTGGAGGTGTGTCTGGTCTTGTTGTTGTTCGTTTTTGTGTTGGATGCTGAGGAAATTGTGGTGTTCTAGTTGTTGATCAGGTCGTCAATATTGTTGGAGCTTGTTTGGAGTTCTGGTAGTGTCTGAGCCAGGAAATCTTCTTTGTTGAATGTTTTAAATCTTCTTATGTGTTGTTTGTTTTCCTTGTTGTTCGTGTGTTGGCAGTTGTGGGATATGCTGATGAGGTAGTGATCAGACCAGGGTACATGTGTGATTTTTGGATTCTTGTTTGAGGTGGTGGTTTGTACGTTTAGGAATATGACGTCTAATGTATTACCTTTTTCGTGGGTTGGTTCGTGTATGATCTGTGTTAGGTTCATTCCTTCCATAGCGTTGAGGAAGGTTTCTGCTTGTTTGTCTTGGAGTGATGGGAGGTTAAAGTCTCCTAGGATTATTTGTTCTTTCGTGGAGATGGTGCTTTCAGATATATGTTGTAGTATCTTTGTTAGGTCAGTGTTTTGGGTGGCTGCTCGGTAAATTAGGCAGAGTGAGAGGTGTTTAATGGTAAGGGTGAGTATGTCTGCTTCATTGGTGATTTGTGATGCTTGGTTCCTGAGGTGAAGGTCGGTGTTTGCTATGACGGCTACGCCTCCTCCTCTGGTGTGTGTTCGGGGGCAGTGTTGTAGGCTGTATCCTTTTGGTGTTAGTTGGTTCAGAAACACTGTGTCTGTGTTGTATCATCCGCAAAGAGGCAAACCTTACCTGACAGCCCTTCTGCTATATCACTAACAAAGATGTTAAAAAGAATCAGACCAAGGACAGATCCCTGGGGCACACCATTGGTAACATCCTTCTCCTCAGAGTGAGCTCCATTTACTTGTACTCTTTGTCGCCTCCCATCCAACCAATTTCTAACCCAAGCAGTAACTTTAGGGTCCATCCCTAGGGTGCTCAGTTTGTTTATAAGTCGCCTGTGAGGAACAGTGTCAAAGGCTTTACTGAAATCTAAATACACCACATCTAGGGCTCTCCCTCGGTCCAAATCCCTGGTCACCCAGTCAAAGAAATCAATCAGATTTGTCTGACAAGACCTGCCTCTGGTGGGTCCATGCTGCCTCGGATCCTGTAATCTGCTGGACTGCAGAAACCTCACTATTTTCTCTTTCAGCAGCGTTTCCAATAATTTACTCACCACCGAAGTTAAACTAACCGGCCTGTAGTTTTCAACCACATCCTTACTTCCGCTTTTGTGTAAAGGCACCACATGAGCCTCTCTCCAGTCCTTTGGCACCACTCCCGACTCCAACGAGGCATTGAAAAGGTCAGTCAGTGGAGCTGCTAGAATGTCCCCAAGTTCCCTCAGTATTCTAGGGTGTTTCCCATCCAGTCCCATTGCTTTGTCTACTTTAAGTTGAACTAGTTTCTCACGAGCACAGTCTTCTGAAAATTGTTCAAGATGTGCTTCGCTTCTGTTTCTATTTGTGGGTGTTTTCTGAGGTCCTGCTCCTGGTTCTTCATCTGTGAACACAGAACAAAAATATTTGTTAAGCAATTACGCTTTATCCTTATCAGCTTCTACACATTCCTCCCCTGCACCCTTGAGTCTGACAATACCATTTTTGCCCTTCCTCTTCTCACTAATATATCTGAAAAATGTCTTATCCCTCCATTTTATTGCATTGGCTATTTCCTTCCCCTTTTGAATCTTTGCCTTCTTGACTACTTTGCTAGCTTCTCTAAGCTTTTCCAAATACAGATGTCTGTCTTCCTCTCTCTGTGATCTCTTGTATTTCTTGAAGGCCTCCCTCTTTTTCTTCACTTCTTCAACTACTTCTTTGGAAAACCATAGCGGTCTCCTTTTCCTTTTACCTTTATTTACCTTTTAAACAAAAAGCTTGGTTGCCCTTAAAATATCCCCTTTCAGTTTTGCCCACTGTTTTTTCTATGTCCCCCAGCTGTTCCCATCCCACTAACGACTCCCTGAGGTATTGGCCCATCTTTGCAAAGTTAGTCTTCCTAAAGTCTAAGATCCTCACCTTTGAATGGATTCTAACAGCCTTAGTCCTAATACTGAACCACACCATCTGGTGTTCACTGGATACAAAATGATCTCCCCCTACAACATCAGAAACACTTTCACCATTGGTAAGCACCAAGTCCAGATGAAGGGATGTTACCCGTGACTGAAATGGTATTTAAAGATGATACCGCAGAAGAATTGAAAGAAATATTGATACACCGGGAAGATGTAATACAACTATTTGATAAAATGAACAGCAGCAAATCACCTGGACCAGATGGTATACATCCAAAGGGTTCCACGTGTAATATGGGAAACTACAGATGGGTGAGCCAGACATAAGAATGGGAAAAATGGTAGTAACAATTATAAAGAACAAAATTACTGAACATGTAGATAGTCATGGCTTAATGGGAGACAGCCAACATGGCTTTAGCCAAGGAAGGGCTTGTCTTACTAATCTGTTATGTTTTTTTGAAGCTGTGAATAAACAGGAGACAAAGATGAGTCAGTTGATATAGTGTATTTGGATTTTGACAAAGTCCCTCATGAGAGACCTTTGGCAAAATTAAAAAGTCATGGAATAGGAGGCAGTGTACTATTGTGGATCAGATATTGGTTAAAAGATAGAAAGCAGAGGTTAGGGCTAAATGGCCAATTTTTCCAATGGAGAAAGGTGGAGTACCCCAGGGATATGTGCTGGGTCCGCTGCTTTTAAACATATTCCTGAATGACCTGGAAATGGGAATGAGTGAGGTAATCAAATTTGCAGATGACACAAAATTATTCAAAGTTATTAAAACCCGTGAGGATTGGGAACAGTTCATCCTCAGGAGGTGTTGGAGCCAAGTCACCGGTCCAGAAGCTGCCGTGCCGTTTGTTGAGAGGTTTCCTTCTCCCTCCCCTTGTCATCGGGCAGGCACTGTTGGGGCAGCCCTACCTGCGGGGCCTTTGGGACTATTTCCTTGGACCTTTACTTCGAGCGCGGAGCGTGCACGCGGGGCGTGCGTCGAAGGGGTCTGCTGTGCCCCTTAGACGCCCCTTCGACGCTACTGAGACAGTACCCTTGTATATGTTATATATTTTTTCCTACAGTTCCTTTTGCCTGGCTAGTTGGGGTGTACTAGCGATTTATTTTGTTTTTATTTTTGGTTATGTGTATATTTTCTAGCTATGGGGAAGCGTAAGGCCAAGTCTGGGGCCACGACCTCTGGGACTGTTGCCGGTGATTCTAAACCGGTCGGTCCGATAGACAAGCATTTCGCTCCCCTCCCCCTAGCTCAATCGTCCCCTGAGGGTGTCTCTCTCAGCCCCGACTGTAGATCTCCACCGGTTTCTCCAGCTCCAGGTAATTTTTCAGTCCTTTCTAAAGTAGTCTCAAGTGCACCGTCGAAGTTACTCCCTATTACTTTACCTTCCCCTGTGCCGTTGTTAGAAGCAGGTGGCTCCTTGGAACTTACTGCTTCTTCGTCTGGGTCAGAAATTACATTGAGGGATATTTGGACTGCTTTACAGTCTATAGATAGTAAAATGACGGTTTCATTGAATTCCCTGTGCACTTACTCGCACGCTGCCACGAAAGCTATCGGGCAGCTTGACGAGAAAATTGTGCAGGTAGATTTAGTTGCTACTAAGTTAGAAGCGCAAGTGTCTTCATTACATGCTACAAGTGTTGCGGCTATTAAAGATTCTTTGGCTCTGCATGCTAAGATAGAAGCGTTGGAAAACTCTTCTCGTAGCTGCAATCTGAGATTTCTTAATTTTCCACAATCTGGTTTGCTTTCACATAGGATTTTACTTGAAAAATTTTTCAAAGAAGTATTAGCTTTTCCTGAGCCAGTATTGGTTTCGCATTTGTATTATATTCCCTCTACTGTAAAAAAATTAAATAAGGCAGAAGGGGGTTTTGATCAGGTTGCCTCTACAATAGATAATTTGATGGCGTTTCTTGAAGACTCTCAGGATAACATCTCTACTCGTGCTACCTTGTTAGTTACTTTCCCCTCTGTGGAAGTTAAGCAACGTATCCTCAGGACTTTCTTTAAACTTAAATCTGTTGTATTTTGTGGGCAAATGGTTAGCATTTTTCCTGATGTCTCGCGGAATACCCAATTGCGGCGGAGGCAATTTTTACAGCTTAAGCCCCGTGTTTTGGCATTGGGTGCTACTTTTTTCCTCCGTTTCCCATGTAAATGCCTTATTGCTCTTGAGGATGCTTTGTATACTTTCACAGAAGTGTCACATCTTGAAAGATTTCTAAAAGATAAGCAGGTTGCTGTTAGGACCGATAATTAATGAATGTTGCCTCCAATTGTTGAGATTTTGTTCTCTTAATTGCTATTTTGTATTTACTTTTATAATGGACTTTGCTGATCCCATAATGTGGACTTTATCCTGGACATATTTTCTGCTTTTGTTTACTGTTTTCTTTATTTTTTATTGTCCTTTCACAGTTTTTTGGTTTTGTATATTTGACTGAAACTGCAATAAAAAATAAAAAAACCCGTGAGGATTGTGAAAAATTGCAAGAGGACGTTTTTTTTTTTTTTAATCAGTTTTACACCAACTAAGATAAAGAAAATCAGAAAGGAAAGAAATATACCATTCCAGAAAATCAAAAATATAAGGAAACAAGGTCTGATATAGACCACATTACTGGGATTCGACAGTGGCATTACAATAACCAAGATACAATTTAAGAAAATAAGGCACAAGGCCCACCTAACAGGAGGCAAAAAACTATAACTACACTCCCCTTACAACTCCCCTACCCTTCTATCTGCAATAAATTTTTCCAAGTGGGATACATCAGTAAACATAAATGTAGCACCATCATAATTTACAACACACTTACAGGGAAATCTAAGGAAGAAAGTAGCACCCAGCTGTAGGACCTGAGGCTTAAGAGCTAAAAAAAAGCTTCCTCCGAAGCTGGGTACTACGTGCCACATCCGGAAAAATATTTATAACGTGACCACAAAATTTGGTCGCTTTATATTTAAAGAAAGCCTTAAGTATACATTGCTTGGCATCCAAAGTTTTTAAAGTCACAAGAAGAGTAGCCTGAGTACTTATTACATCTGTGTAGTCCTCCAGAAAGGCCGTTAAATTTGAAATAGAAGTTTCAATTATGTCTAAACCCCCTTCCTCTGAGGATACCTTTTTCACCACAGAGGAAATATAATACATTTGAGAAAACTCAATCGAATCACTCAAATGCAACATTTCTCTCAAATACTTATCCAGAAGAATTCTGGGAGCTAAGAGAGAAGTATGTGGAAAATTTAAAAAACGTAAATTATAAAGACAAAAAGAATTTTCCAACGCCTCCACCTTACTATGTAGAATCAAAGAATCCTTAATGCCAGCCACATTCACAGAATGTAACGGGCTGACCTAGGATTCAAGCTTAATATCTACAGCATCAACATAGGAAACTTTATCATCTAGCTGCTTCAAAGAAGCAACTGTTTCTTTCGAAAATACACATAAGGAACTTAAAGTGGAAGTCAACTTGTCATCAATAGTTTTGAGGGCACCCCAAAGATCTTTTAAGGTTACCTCAGAATCAGAGGGAAGGTTAGGAAGTCCCGAAGAACCACCGACCCCGACTAATTGAACTGGTTTTGGAAGCAATATTTCAAAAGAGGACTTTGATAAATTGGAAGACTGGACATCCAAATGGCAGATGAAATTGAATGTGGACAAGTGCAAAGTTATGCACCTAGGAAAGAACAACCCAAACTATGGTTACATGATGCAAGGTTCCACATTAGGAAACACCACCCAGGAAAAAGATTTAGGCGTCATCATTGATAACATGTTGAAACCCTCCACCCAGTGTGCAGCAGCGGCCAAGAGAGCAAATAGAATGCTAACTATCATAAGGAAAAGAATGGAGAATAAAACAAAGGATATTATAATGCCTCTGTATTGTTCCATGGTGCGACCACACCTTGAATATTGTGTGCAGTTCTGGACACTGTATCTTAAAAAGGATATAGCGTTATTAGAAAAAATACAGAGAAGAGCTACCAAAATGGTAAAGGGGATGGAAGGATACCCCTATGAAGAGAGGCTAAAAAGGTTAGGACTCTTCAACCTGGAAGAGACAGCTGAGGGGAGAGGTCTATAAATCAATGAACAGAGTAGAATGGGTAAACGTTTATGCCATCAAAATATAGAAAGACTAGGGGGACATGCAATTAAGCTAAAGGGTAACCTATTTAAGACTAATTAGAGAAAATATTTTTTCACTCAATGTATAATCAAACTGTGGAATTCATTACCCGAGGATGTAGTAAAAGCTGTTAGAGTCAAGATAGACTCCAGTTTTTCAAGAAATGTGCCCTGCTGCTCATTAGGAACATAAATGCAATATTATGGAAACATAGAAATATAGAAAAATGACGACAGAAAAAGACCACATGGACTATCTAGTCTTGTCCTTACATATCAACCACTACAACAGTCCCCTTTCCGTTGGAGATCCTCTGTGTTTGTCCCGTGCGTCTTCAAATTCAGATACTGTCCTCATCTCTACCACTTCCACTGAAAACTATTCCACGGATCCACCACTCTATCCGTTAAGAAATATTTCCGCATATCAGCAGCACAGGCATAAATAGCTCAACCAGAGCTCTGTTGTAGCAGCAGAGCGCAGACAAACCAATGATACCAGGAGTCTGTTCAGAAGGTCCAAATCATTTATTTGTGCACAAGACTCAAGCAGAATCAAATTCAAAATGGCTGAGCAATGGTTTCTAGCAAAACAACAACTTTTATAGCCTTCTTCTCCATTCTGGACATAGGCAAACTTCTCATTGGTCCCAGTAACCCCTTCTATCCCATCTATTGGTCCCGGTACCATTACGTAGCTATCCAATGGGGACCTTGGTCTGGGCTCAGCACCTGGTTGCCCCTCTTACAGTCCCCATTACAATGGGCAGTTCTTAGACTCTTGATACATCTCTTCTCCAAGGTCACTAGCTAGCTGGAATATGTGGGAAAGCAGGGCACTGTAACCTTTCTTACAGCAAGTTAATTAATTCCATAGAAGCTTCTCACATCCTTATCAATACCAATTAGAGCTGTTTTCTGTCTTTTCTAAGTTTCGTTTCTGCTTAGCTATGTTCAGTTAAGCTGAGTTAAGTTTCAATTCTATGGAAGCAGTATTGGGGGGGGTTTCACTCCTCTGGCCTAACCACAAGCTTCATTTACAGGTCAAGCTGCTTAGGCCTGTCTGTTTAGTTCAAGAAACATGGATCATAGGCCTTCGCCTACCACATTCCCCCCTTTGATTATTCTCACCCGCAAGTGAGAAAGGGTGAGAATCAAATCACATAATACTAGGTAAAGGTATCACTCTGTGGGATAGGGTAGTAGTTTCACATAGCTAGTATCTTTGTAGCTGCCTTACGCTCTACAGTGTTATTAATAACTGAAGTTATCATTCACAAGCAAAGTGGCAAGAAACAAGGGAGCAACAAGCAGATAGTCAGAGTCCATAGTTTGGCAAGAGTGGGAAAAAGAACTAAAGGAGTAGAAGGTTCAGGAGCATTTATGCCGGACCACCAAGATGTCGTCTTTGTTGTGCTGTTGTAAAACCTCTGATTTAGACAGTCCAGCTGTCCAATCTTCATAGCAAATTGTGGTCCGGTGCGAACAAAACACAAACTGTCAACAATGGGGTGGGCCAATACCCACTCACTAGTAGTATTATGTAAATCAGTCTGATTGTAGGGGATGGAATAATTCAGTTCTTGAGCTTCCCAAGGCCACTGATCTCCCATCTTGGTTCCTCCACAAAGAAACAGTCATAAATGTGGAGACTTGATGCTACTGCTTCGGCAAGTTCAAGAAACAAGTTCTGGGAGGCATGAGGAACCTTCAGCCCAGTTCGCGTGGTACTTATACAGGCTGCACAGGGTGGTAAAGCAAAAGTCATTTCAAAGCACCCCAAGGCTGCTGCCAGAATAAAGCAATAATAAGAATTCATAATGGGCATAGTCTCTGGAAAATTGGTGGAACTGTCGGCAACAAATGTAGAGTTGATTGTAGATCCTCAAGCTTCTGCCGTACGTAGACCTACCAGCTTTGTGGCAGGAGTAGGGCTGTAGATTCCAAAGTATCACTGTCCTCTGGGATGTCTCAGGTTCTTAAAATATCATTGTACAGTCTCTCAGGCTATTATTGCCTCCTTAGAGCAGTTCACTTTTTAGGAGATCAAAACAGTTTTGTTCTCAGAGCATTTGAACAGTCTCTTAGAAGACTCAATTTCTTAACACAACACAGTCTATTTCTGATGATTGCAGCTTTCTCCAGATGCGAGGCTTACCTTCAGATAAACAGACAGTCTTGAAATAGTGCAGTTTCCGAGGGACCAATAAGTCTTAGGTCCGTGGCTTAGGTAGGGTGAGGCGCAATGGAGTCTCAGGATGCTGTACAGTAGTCCAGTGATCAGGTTCAGAAGCAGTTGCTGGCTTTACTCGACTATGATGGATCCAAAGTTCGAATTCTGCGACTTTCACTGCAGTTGGAGTTGACAGGATGACAACATAGGGTCCCTTCCAATGCAGGACTAACGTTATCCTTCTCCACTCTTTGATCCACACCGAGGCTCCAGGCTTGAAAGGATGCAGGGGTTCAGGCAAATTGATGGGTGATCGATTTTGCACCCAGGTATGAAGACTCTGCAAAACAGAACTTAAAACCAATAGTTCATGCCTAATAATTTCAGATCCTATCTGTCTCACATCTCCTTTTATTCCCTATAAATAGGCTACAGATTCTCAGAATCTCAAAAAGGGGAACTCCTAAAGACTTAGCAGGGGCTAAGTAAATCCTAAGAAGGGCTATAGGAAGAACCTGGGGCCACTTCAGGTAAACCTTTTGGCAAAGTTTGGACAACTGAGATTTCAAGGTTCTATTCATACATTCTACTTTTCTTAAAGTTTTGAAAGCTGTAGGTAGTATGCACCTGATAATGTCAATATCTTGGGGCCATACTTAATGGACTTGCTTTCTAAGGTTATCCACCCTCATTATTTGTACGGGGTCCCATGTGCATGCAAGGTTGCAAGGGCATACTTGGAATCTGGGTACACATTTAGACAGAGCCCTTTTCCTATTGTTAGTGCTCTAGTGAGGGCTATCAGTTCAGCTTTCTGTGTTCAAGTTTCTGGGGCCAGGGCTGAGGACTCAACTACCAAATCAGGGGTCACCACTACATATCTAGCACAACAATGTCCATTGATGATGAAACTGCCTTCAGCCACAAAGAAAGTCTGTTCAGGGTTCTCCAGAGGGACATCAGTCAAATCCAGGCGGCTTGAGAATACAGTGTCCATAATTTCTAAACAGTCATGATCAGGGGATCAAGACCAACTGGTAACAACATAGCAGGATTCAAAGCTTGACTGACCTTCAGTTGTATCTGGGTGTTTTCACGCAACATACTCTGATACTTCAACATTCGTAGATTTGTTAGCTAATAGTTTCCTTTGTGTTTCATATTGGTTAGAACAGAGTGTGGTACAGTAACTGGAAGATTCTGTCTCAAAGTGATCTTGTTAGTTTTGCTCACTAGGAAGGCTGTAGCTGTAACAGCTTCTCAAATAAGGTCCAAGAGATTGAGTCAACACTCCTAGAACATTTCCTTGTGACTCATGAACATAGAGACTGAAAGGTTTTCTGGACATCTGGTAGGCCCAGAGTTGGCGATAACATCAGAGTGGTTTTCAAAGATCAAAAGGCTGCATCCTGTTCAAGTCCCCATTCCAATGGAGACTTTTCCATTCCTTTGGTAGCTTGATACAATGGTTTTGCTAGCAGCGCAAAATTGGGGATCCATATACAACATACTCTGTGGCACCCAAGAAGGCTCTCACTTGCCTCCTGGTAGTTGGAGTAGGAATACTGCATACAGCTTCTTTGCATTCTGGTCCCAGGCGTCGAATTCCACTGGACAACTGGAATCCTAGGTATTTAACTTGTTTGACATAATTGCACCTTAGCTCTTGAGACTTTGTATCCAGCCTCATTAAAAAGGTGCAAGAGTTCACTGGTGGCCTGTAGACATTCACTTTCTGAGTTGGTGGTTATGAGCAAGTTGTCCACATATTGAAGTAGAATTCTTTCTCCTGGAATTACTGGATAACTTGTCAAATCTTTTGCTGAGTGAGGCGAGTTCTGAATCCTTGAGGTAATCTTATCCAGGTGAGTTGGCCCCGCCTTCCTGTAGTGGGGTCTTGGGCTAAGCGTATGCAGAAAAACATCTTTTAAATCCAGAATGGTGAAATGTGTGTAGCTTCAGCAGAGATCAGTCCTAAGAGTGTGTAAGGATTTGGCACAACTGGATGTATAGTTCCAGCTGCATCATGCATTCTTTCTTAGATCCTGCACTGGGCGGTAATCACCTGTCCCAGGCTTCTTAACAGGAAGAAGGGGGGGTGTTCCAAGGGGACTGGCACTCCTTTGAAAAGTCCATACTTTGGGTTCACAGTCATTTGCATTTCTCTCTCTTCAGCAAAGGATATCTCTGCCTGAAGCTTTGCAAGCAGATCTTCGGCTCCAAAAAGTGGAATAGGGCACTCAGGCATATACAGGAACTGGTGCATTATTTTCTGTCCCCCTAGTTCACACATACGGTTCTGCAGAAAAGGCTTTGTGGCCTTAGCCCCAGTAGCTCTGATAATGGTGATGCATCGAGAAAGACACAGGGGCTACTGGCTTTAGTATTCTGCTCCTGTACCCCCCATAAAGTCCATATATTGGTCCCCTCTTTTCAGACTGACTCCTGGGGACCCAGGGAAACTTGGAGTCCGGTCTGGCCTAGTCTTCATTCATGCTGTAGCCCTCTCTTGCTGGAACACTGTGCTTGGTTTATTCCTTCATGACTCTAAAATCAAGTACTCCCTCCTCCCCTCCTGGGGTGGAGATAAGATGCGGGCATTCACTTCTCTAATGTCCTTCTGTTCTGCAATGGACGCACTGACTCGCACCTAGTTTTTACTTCCTCTGCTCCTTCGATCAGGATAACCTTCTCCACATCATTCAACTAAAGTATCAGCAAGAAGATCTGTTCTCTTCTCCATCTTTACACTTACTTTCTCTATCACATTCAACAATTCACATACTTTCTGATCAACTTCCATTAACTATCATGCCCGCAAATCCATCCAGTTTCTGTAATTCCTGTTTTATATCTCTCTGGGACTGACTGACAAAATGCAAATTCTCCTGAATAATACTGTTCATTTGTTCAATTAAATCCTAAAGCTTTCAGTTCAGTAAATCAGTGGCAGAGGGAAAGGCACCTAAACAAGTCTGGTCAGCTGACTGGCTGGCAAACTACTTGGGAATCTACAGGGAGGAGTCCCCCCCCCCTGCCCTAGGCCTACACTGTTTCTCCTAGCAACGCTCTATCCGGGAGCGCTTTTTTTTGTTTTTTTAACTTCTCTGCTGTGGGCACATTAGTTCACGCCTACCGGGGGGTGACATCATCGATGGAATGGGCTCCCTCCCCCCCCCCTTAAGCACTCTGAACGCATAGGGCAGGCAGAAAACATAAGCTTAGATTAAGCACAGACATACAATTTAGATACAGTTCTTAAAATATAAAACTATTATTTTGCAACATGTTATAACATCTATTAACTGGAATGAAATTACTTAGCATGGAAACTAACTGCCAGCCGTAGTCTGCATGTCTCTGCAAAAGAAATTATTATTTTATTTTTATTAAATCTTACAGTTCAGAAAGCAGATATTCAAGAGACATGAAACGGATACTTTTCCTTCGCGTTGGTGGATATCTAGAATGCATATACACCCTCTTTTTAACAATAAATATGTCTTCTATCAGGTGCTTGCCACCGTATATCAGGAAATAACGTCTTGAAATTTAAAAGACTTTTTTAAAAAAAACAAAGTACCCCTTTTCCTCTGGACACGGACACACAAAATTCAAATACAGAAAAACAAATGAATTTATCTTGAATTGTAAAGGTCTTCATTAGTCACTAGTACAGAGTTTAACAATTCAAAGTAATTACCTTAAATCTTACAGTATGGGGAAGCATGCATTCAAATGACTTATAATACACAATTTCTTATTCACTCAGAATTTAAACCATTCATTCTCAGGTTGCAATCTGGTACACTTCCAACCCAGAATGCTGCACCGTCCCCCAAGGTTCTCAACCTCTAAGGGTCAAAGGAAAAACACTTTATTTGCTCTCTCTTGTCCGTGTCAGTTAGTTTTTGAAACGACAGATATACTTCAAAAAACAAAAGAACTCCTGAGTCACTGTAGTTATCACAGCTGTAAAGTAATAACTAGAAAACTAATTATAAATTCATCTCCTATCACACTTTGATTGAATGAATCCTTTATTTTAAACAAGCAAGAGATTTTTCATTCGGGAGTCATTTTTTTTCCCTTCTAGCAAGCTGTGTGAGAGCCACACCCCTTTGCTCACTGGAAATGAAATGAAACAACTTAGTTTCACAGACGCACAGAGACATGCTAGCAAGAATCATTTAAATCAGTGTCAAGTCGTGATCTAATTACTTTGTAGGTCAAAGTAAAAAAAACCCCAAAAACAGTTTGCTTAGTTTCTCTATAATTTCTGAAAGGTAACAATAATATAACAGGAGCAGTTGACATAAAAATACAGACAGAGCAGAGAATATAACTAAAAGCAGTTTACGGAGCTCCGATGAGGTTAATACGACCTTCAAAACTAGAATTCTGACTAAATATTCCTATTGAATGGTATATAATACATGACCATAGTAGAAGGAACATCCCTATTAAAACAAAGTGAATAAAAAACAGGTATAATTGTCCTAAAATAAGCTTCAATTAGCCCAGCAGCAGAACGTTGAAAACATGCCTTCATAGGGTTAAAAGGCACCTCTGCACAGACACGCCCCTTGTCAGTCTCACGCTGTACTGTAGGAAAAGCTCTGACTGAGTGAGACATGTTCTTGATTTTTCAGTGAGTCAAGCGGTAAATTATCATACATTACCCAACAGAATATAATCTTACATTAAACAAAGACACATAGATAAACGACACACATGCTAGCAACGTATCCCAAGAAAGACACAGCCCAATCCTGTCTCTGCTGACTAGGCTATATCAAATTCCAAAATCAAAAGACCTTGCGCATACTCATGCAGGGTTCAAAAAGACGATAGTTTCACCTTGCGCATACTCATGCAGGGTTAATAGGACCGTCTTGAGAGGTGATCAAGCTCTCTTACCAAATTCCAAATTCCAAAGTTACAAAATCCAAGTTTCAAACAGCAGTACTGCTCTGACTCATCTGTCCAGACATTTCAAAATCTATGCTCACCGGATACGGTCCCTGTTCCCAAGCAAGCGCATGAGTTGGACCTCGGACTCCCCTCACGGGTTCGAGGTGTTGGCTCCAACCGGGTCCGGCACCCTCCGAGGCCTGGCCCAGCTCCCTCCGATGCAACTGGACCGGTGGCGCCTGGGAGCCGAGCCCACATCGGGAGGGCACGATCCCGGCAGGACCAAACCTATAGAGGCGGAAAGTCGTGGTATATCAGCTCATATACCCTCTACTAACCACACCTTCCCGGCTCCAACGCACCAAGAATATGTAGCAGCAGAGCGCAGACAAACCAATGATACCAGGAGTCTGTTCAGAAGGTCCAAATCATTTATTTGTGCACAAGACTCAAGCAGAATCAAATTCAAAATGGCTGAGCAATGGTTTCTAGCAAAACAACAACTTTTATAGCCTTCTTCTCCATTCTGGACATAGGCAAACTTCTCATTGGTCCCAGTAACCCCTTCTATCCCATCTATTGGTCCCGGTACCATTACGTAGCTATCCAATGGGGACCTTGGTCTGGGCTCAGCACCTGGTTGCCCCCTTACAGTCCCCATTACAATGGACAGTTCTTAGACTCTTGATACATCTCTTCTCCAAGGTCACTAGCTAGCTGGAATATGTGGGAAAGCAGGGCACTGTAACCTTTCTTACAGCAAGTTAATTAATTCCATAGAAGCTTCTCACATCCTTATCAATACCAATTAGAGCTGTTTTCTGTCTTTTCTAAGTTTCGTTTCTGCTTAGCTATGTTCAGTTAAGCTGAGTTAAGTTTCAATTCTATGGAAGCAGTATTGGGAGGGGTTTCACTCCTCTGGCCTAACCACAAGCTTCATTTACAGGTCAAGCTGCTTAGGCCTGTCTGTTTAGTTCAAGCAGCATGGATCATAGGCCTTCGCCTACCACACTGTGATCTTCAGTCTTGCAGGACTACAAAAGGGGACTGTTACTTCTGGAGAGAGATCTGCAATTGTGAGTATATACTTCTGGGAATTTTCTGTAAGGAATTGTTTTTATTAAAGCTAATTAATCTGTGAACCCACTATTTTTTGTTAAATCAGTCAGGGCCTAGTAGCAGCAGTTTAAGTTTAAATTTAAAACACAGAAGACAATGTTCTGGTTACATATCATACCCATCAGAGAGCTTGTAGTTTAAATTAATAGTCACTCAGGGCCTAGCATCAGCAAAGTACTTTTAGTTTTAATTTAAAACACAGAAGAGAGCTTTCTGGTTAAATTTAGAACCCAGCAGAGAGCTTGTAGTTTAAATTTCAGAATAAGTTAGCGCCTAGCAGCAGCAAAGAGCTATAATTTAAAATTTAAAATCAAATAAGAATATAGCTTACCTCAGCAGCACAGGACAGGGTACTGTGTAGCAGCCCTCTTTAAATAAGTGTTACAAGTCCTGTAAGCTATGTGAAATAAGAAAAAGGGCAGCTTGTCCTCCTGTCTTTCAGTCTCAGGGTTACCAGATATCAAGCAGTTAGCAGTAAACTTAATATCTACAGTTATGTCTTGGAATACATGTATGTCTCCTCATACTGACCTATGTTGATTAGAAATTGACCTATGATGTTATGAATACGTAATACCTGACTTAGAACAATAAAGTGAAATTATGCTGTATCATCCAAAAGAGCCTTATAAATAAAGTAAACCATAGCTAATAGTTAGAGTAAACAAAGAGAACTTGTTTCTATTTGTTTCTCTCCCGAAGCTTTGGTATATCTATATATATAGAAGTGTGTGGTATTTTATTGCTGTCTTATAGATTTCCTTCTCATTGCTTTGAGTGTGGTTTTCCGTTACTCCAAGAGCCCTGCAGTGTTGCTGGTGAGGGGGGCGCAGAGTATCTTTCAGTTGGTGCCGTGCCGGCTTACAGATTTCTACATTCCTGGCAAGGGCAGAAGGTGTTTGTGAGTATTATATGGTGACAGCAATGGGTAATCTGTTAGGTAGACGGGATTTGTCTCAGTTGCGTGAATGGCATGACAAAGCTAAGGTTTTAGCTGTTTAGAAAGGTAGCCCTTCTTATTGTATGCGTGAGAAGTATGGGGATATGGCTACTAATTATATTGTACACTGGCATGCAGTGACTAAAGATAATGTGCTTCTACAGTTTCCTTTGGAGGGAACTTTTTCTATAGATAAACTTCGTTATCTGAAATGTGCCTTGCAGGCTAAACGTAAATTATGTGATGCCCATGAAGGGAAGATGGCTTAGTGGCTTTAGAAGGAGATTATTTTGTGTGTGGTAGGTTTGCATATACAGAGCTTCCCAGAGGTTGGTCAGGTACTTGTTATATAGCCCAATTAGATACCCTGTGGCGATTTGTACCTTACCA
The DNA here is from genome assembly GCA_033557465.1 of Ichthyophis bannanicus. NCBI lineage: Eukaryota > Metazoa > Chordata > Amphibia > Gymnophiona > Ichthyophiidae > Ichthyophis > Ichthyophis bannanicus. The sequence continues at coordinate 96,594,137 of CM066050.1, forward strand.
AAACATTACTTTATTATCAACCCTGAACAATTCTTTTAGAAGAAAAAGGGATGTTTCTCCTCAGGATAAGGCCATAGAGGCTGCTCAACAACTGGTAGACACTACAAAACCTTAACTAAATCTCAAATAGATGCATTCACAGGTACTGTGTGGCTTTCAACCTTTGGAGCTATAGCATCCACCAGAGAATATGGTACCCAGATTATGCGACTACAGGCAGTTGTTGAACTTACAGCCCTGGATCTCACTGAGGCAATTCGTGTATTGCAAGGTGCAGTGAACAAAGTGTCAGCTTATGCAGCCCAGAACCGAATGGCTTTGGACTATCTCCTAGCAAAGGAAAATGGTGTGTGTGGAGTAATAGTTGGTTTTTGTTGTAGTATGCATGATAATAATGGAAAAATAGTAAAAGGCCTATTAGATAAAGTTAGAAACCGTACTTTTGTTTCAAGTGATAGTTATGTAAGTTCTTTTTCAGATCTATTTGATTCTGTTTCTTCATTTTGGAATTCATTATCCAGGCCTTTGCAAGGCATGTTAGCATCATTACTTGTTTTTTTGGGGATTCTCATACTAGGAGTATTAATTCTCTGTGTAATATCAGCCTGCTGTAAGAAATCAGTGGAATCACTGACCCCCACAATGATGTTACAGAATGACCCAGAATCTAGTTTTAATTCCACTTTAATGGCAATGTCTGAGTTTCCTTACTTTGGGAATAATTCTTTACAGAATCAGAGGAGGGACTGAAAGTAAGCATGTCTGTACAGGGTGGTGTACACAGCCAGACTGTCTAATAAAACCTGAGAAAGAGTTACAATTGTTCAAAACTTTGCTTAGAAATAAACTTCATATATTTGCTTACTAAGTAGGTGAAGAGGTACAAGTCCTGTAAGCTATGTGAAATAAGAAAAAGGGCAGCTTGTCCTCCAGTCTTTCAGTCTCAGGGTTACCAGATATCAAGCAGTCAGCAGTAAACTTAATATCTACAGTTATGTCTTGGAATACATGTATGTCTCCTCATACTGACCTATGTTGATTAGAAATTGACCTATGATGTTATGAATATGTAATACCTGACGTAGAACAATAAAGTGAAATTATGCTGTATCATCCAAAAGAGCCTTATAAATAAAGTAAACCATAGCTAATAGTTAGAGTAAACAAAGAGAACTTGTTTCTATTTGTTTCTCTCCCGAAGCTTTGGTATATCTATATATATATAAGTGTGTGGTATTTTATTGCTGTCTTATAGATTTTCTTCTCATTGCTTTGAGTGTGGTTTTCCGTTACTCCAAGAGCCCTGCAGTGTTGCTGGTGAGGGGGGCGCAGAGTACCTTTCAGTGCCCATGAGGGAAGGGTTAGGACAGCCGTTATAGTTGGTGATTCGGTCATTAGGCATGTAGATAGCTGGGAGGCTGGTGGACGTGAGGATTGCCTGGTAACATGCCTGCCTGGTGCGAAGGCAGAGGACCTCACGCGCCACCTAGATAAGGTCTTAGATAGTGCTGGGGAGGAGTCTGCTATCTTGGTACATGTCAGTACCAATGACATAGGAAAAGGTGGTAGGGAGATTCTGGAGGCTAAATTTAGGCTTTTAGGTAGGAAGATGAAATCCAGAACTTCCAGGGTAGCGTTCTCCGAAATGCTTCCCGTTCCACGTGCAGGACCGAAAGGCAAGCAGAGCTCCGGAGTCTCAATGCGTGGATGAGACAATGGTGCAGAGATGAGGGTTTTGGATTTGTTAGGAACTGGGGAACATTCTGGGGAAAGGAGAGGCTATTCCGAAGGGATGGGCTTCACCTTAACCGGGATGGAACCAGGCTGCTGGCATTAACCTTTAAAAAGGAGATAGAGCAGCTTTTAAACTAGATAATAGGGAAAAGCCAACAGTCGCCCAAGAGTGGATGGTTCGGAAGAATGTATCCTTGAAGGATACTACCAAAAGCACAGAGGTTCCAAAAAAGAGTAAAGTAGCTCAAATGCCCTCGAGTATGGAGCAGACAGAGCTTAAAGATCCCAAATTACCCATGTCTACCAACAGCCAAACTAATATGAATAAAATACAGTCTCTAAAATGCTTGTATGCAAATGCTAGAAGTCTAAAAAATAAGATGGGAGAGTTAGAATATATAGCACTAAATGAGAGGTTAGATATGATTGGGATATCAGAGACATGGTGGAAGGAGGACAACCAGTGGGACACTGTGATACCTGGATACAAACTATATCGTAATGATAGAGCTGATCAAATTGGTGGAGGGGTTGCGCTCTATGTTAGAGAGGGCATTGACTCAGAAAGGATTAAATTTTGCAGGAAACAAAATTTGCTGTAGAATCTCTATGGATTGAAATTCCTTGTAAAAAGGGGAAGGCGATGGCAGTGGGGGTGTACTATTGACCACCTGACCAGAATGACCAAATGGATGATGAAATGCTCAAAGAAATCAAGGAAGCTAACAAAAGTTATAGCGCAGTAATAATAATGGGTGATTTCAATTACCCTGGTATCGACTGGGTCAGTGTCACGGCAGGACATGCTAAGGAGATAAAGTTCCTAGATGACATAAATGACTGCTTCTTGGAGCAGCTGGTTCATGAACTGACCAGAGGGGAAGCCATATTAGACCTAGTCCTTAGTGGAACACCAGATCTAGTGCAAGAGATAAAGGTGTTGGGGCCACTTGGCAATAGTGATCATAGCATAATCACCTTTGATTTAATTAGTGGAGGAGGGATAGTAAGGAAATCCACAGTACTACCTTTTAACTTTCAAATGGCAGACTATGATAAAATGAGGAAAATAGTTAAGAAAAAACTAAAAGGAGCAGTTGCAAAGGTTAAAGACTTACATCAAGCTTGGGTGTTGTTGAAAAATACTATCTTGGAAGCTCAGACCAGCTGTATACCACGCTTTAAGAAAAGTGGAAAGAAGTCCAAAAAACTGCCAGCATGGTTTAAAGGTGAGGTCAGAGAGGCTGTTGTTGCCAAAAAAGCATCTTTCAGGAAATGGAAAAAAGACCCAAATGACGAAACCTGGAAACAGAACAAGCACTGGCAAGTCAAATGCAACGCATTGATAAAGCAGGCAAAGGGAGAATTTGAGAAGAAGCTTGCTGCGGAAGCAAAAACGCGAAATAAAGATTTTTTCAAGTACATTCGTAGCAAAAAAACTATGAGAGAGTCACTTGGTCCATTAGATGATAGAGGAGTTAAAGGGGCACTAACAGGTGACAAGGCGATAGCGGAGAGATTGAATGAATTCTTTGCTTCGGTCTTTACTGAGGAAGACAAAGGGATATTACCCATGACTGAAGTGGTATTTAAAGGTGCGGAAGAATTGAAGGAAATATTGATACATTGAGAAGATGTATTATAACTATTAGATAAACTGAAGAGTAGCAAATCACCTGGGCCGGATGGTATACATCCAAGGGTGTTGAAAGAACTGAAATATGAGATTGCAGACCTGCTATTAGTAATCTGTGAATTTTCATTAAAATCATCTGTAATACCTGAATATTGGAGAATCGCCAATGTAACGCCAATTTTTAAAAAGGGTTCCAGGGGTGATCCGGGAAACTACAGACCGGTGAGCCTCACGTCAGTACTGGGAAAAATGGTAGAAACCATCATAAAGAATAAAATTACTCAGCATGTATATAGTCATGACCTAATGGGAGACAGCCAACATGGTTTTAGACAAGGAAGATCTTGTCTTACTAATCTATTAGGTTTTTTTTTAAGTGTGAATAAACAGGTGGACAAAGGTGAGTCGGTTGATATAGTGTATCTGGACTTTCAGAAAGCCTTTGACAAGGTCCCTCATCAGAGACTTTTGGCAAAACTAAAGAGTCATGTGATAGGAGGCAGTGTACTACTGTGTATCAAGAACTGGTTAAAAGATAGAAAGCAGAGGGTTGGGCTAAATGGCCAATTTTCCCAATGGAGAAAAGTGAATAGTGGTGTACCCCAGGGATCTGTGCTGGGTCCGCTGCTTTTTGACATATTCATAAATGACCTGGAAAGTGGAATAATGAGTGAGGTTATCAAATTTGCAGATGACACAAAACTATTTAAAGTTGTTAGAACGCAAGAGGATTGTGGAAAATTGCAAGAGGATCTTGATAAATTGGAAGACTGGGCATCAAAATGGCAGATGAAATTTAATGTGGACAAGTGCAAAGTTATGCACCTAGGGAAGAACAACCCAAACTATGGTTACACGATGCAAGGTTCCATATTAGGAACCACAACCCAGGAAAAAGATTTAGGCGTCATTGTGGATAGCAAGTTAAAACCCTCAGCCCAGTGTGCAGCGGCAGCCAAGAGAGCAAATAGAATGCAAGGTATCATAAGGAAAGGAATGGAAAATAAAAGAAAAGATATTATAATGCCTCTATATCGTTCCATGGTGAGACCGCACCTTGAATATTGTGTGCAATTCTGTTCGCCGTATCTTAAAAAGGATATAGCGTTATTATAAAAGGTTCAGAGAAGAGCCACCAAAATGGTTAAGGGGATGGAAGGATACTCCTATGAAGAAAGGCTAAAAAGGATAGGGCTCTTTATTTATTTATTACAGTTTCTTATATACCGCGCTATTCGGTATCAGCGCGGTTTACATCATAACATAACTACCATAACGACAAGTTGTCAGGTTTTACATCGAACAGGGATACAAACTTGGATAACAGGGTAAACTATATACATAAGCTATTTACACAGCAAGGGTAGGTAAAAATCAGATAATGAATATGAGGGCATTTCTAGAGTGGGTCATTTCTTGAGAAGGGTATCTAGGATCAATTGCTGGCTGGGAAGTATTGGAGGAAGAGGTAGGTTTGGAGTGCCTTCCTGAACTGATATAGATTGGTTATGGCCCTAATGTCAGGGGGTAAGGCATTCCAGCATTTGGGGATATAGAAACTGCACGCCCTGGAAAAGAGACGGCTGAGGGGAGATATGATAGAAGTCTATAAATTAATGAATGGAGTGGAACAGGTAAACATAGATAGATTGTTTACATTATCAGAATATAGAAAGACTAGGGGACATGCAATGAAGCTACAGGGCAAACTATTTAAAACTAATAAAAGAAAATATTTCTTCACTCAACGTGTAATCAAACTCTGGAATTTGTTACCGGAGGATGTAGTAAAGGCTGTTAGTGTAGCTGGGTCTAAAAAAGGTTTGGACAAGTTCCTGGAGGAAAGGTCCATAAACCATTATTAAGAAGGGACCCAGGATATCAATGCTTGACCCAGTACAAGCATTGCGGAACCTGTGTCTTTTGGGGAAACTGCTAGGTACGTATGACCTAGATTGGCCACTGTTGGAAACAGGATACTGGGCTGGATGGCCCTTGGTCTGACCCAGTATGGCATATCTTATGTTCTTATGTTCACTCCTGAATCTATCCCCTTTCACCCTCACCCCATGTCCCCTTGTAGCAGCGCTTGCTTTTATTCCACGGAGGTATTTAAACGTCTCAGTAATATCACCTCTATCCCGCCTTTCCTCTAAGGTGTACATATTAAGATCCTTAAGTCTGTCCTCATATGCTTTATAATGAAGATTTTAGTAGCCACCCTCTGTATGGACTCCAGCCTGTTTATATCCTTTTGAAGGTGCGGTCTCCAGAACTGCACACAAATGAGGTCACACCAAACCTTATATAGAGGCATTATCACCTCATTTCTTCTGCAGTCCATTCCTCTCCCTATGCACCCAGGCATCCTTCTAGCTTTTGCCGTCGCTTTTTCTACCTGTTAAGCTACTTTAAGGTCATCAAACACAATCACGCCTAGGTCCCGCTCTTCTTTTGTGGACAAAAGTACTTCATCCCCTATACTAAATTGCTCCCTTGAATTGCTGCAGCCCAAATGCATGATCTTGCATTTTTTAACATTAAATCCCAGCTGCCAAATTCTAGACCATTCTTAAAGATTAGCTAGATCCCTTCTCATGTTATCTACCCCTTCCTAGGTGTCTACTCTATTGCAGATTTCGGTAGCATCCGCAAAGAGGCAAACCTTACCTGAAAGCCCTTCCGCTATATCACTAACAAAGATGTTAAAAAGAATCGGACCAAGGACAGATCCCTGGGGCACACCACCGATAACATCCTTCTCCTCAGAGTGAGCTCCATTTACTTGTACTCTTTGTCGCCTCCCACCCAACCAATTTCTAACCCAAGCAGTAACTTTAGGGTCCATCCCTAGGGTGCTCAGTTTGCTTATAAGTCGCCTGTGAGGAACAGTGTCAAAGGCTTTACTGAAATCTAAATACACCACATCTAGGGCTCTCCCTCGGTCCAACTCCCTGGTCACCCAGTCAAAGAAATCAATCAGATTTGTCTGACAAGACCTGCCTCTGGTGAATCCATGCTGCCTCGGATCCTGTAATCCGCTGGACTCCAGAAACCTCACTATTTTCTCTTTCAGCAGTGTTTCCAATAATTTACTCACCACCGAAGTTAAACTAACCGGCCTGTAGTTTTCAACCACATCCTTACTTCCGCTTTTGTGTAAAGGCACCACATGAGCCTCTCTCCAGTCCTTTGGCACCACTCCCGACTCCAATGAGGCATTGAAAAGGTCAGTCAGTGGAGCTGCTAGAATGTCCCCAAGTTCCCTCAGTATTCTCGGGTGTATCCCATCCGGTCCCATCGCTTTGTCTATTTTAAGTTGAAATAGTTTCTCACGAACATAGTCTTCTGAAAATTGTCCAAGATGTCCTTCGCTTCTGTTCCTATTTGTGGGTGTTTTCTGAGGTCCTGCTCCTGGTTCTTCATCAGCGAACATAGGATAGAAATATTTGTTAAGCAATTCTGCTTTATCCTCATCAGCTTCTAAATATTCCTCCCCTTTACCCCTGAGTCAGAGAATACCACTTTTGCCCTTCCTATTCTCACTAACATATCTAAAAATGTATTATCCCCCCATTTTATTGCAGTGGCTGTTTCCTCCTCTTTTTGAATCTTTGCTTTCCTGACTACTTTGCTAGCTTCTCTAAGTTTTTCGAAATATAGATGCCTGTCTTCCTCTCTCTGTGATCTCTTGTATTTTATGAAGGCCTCCCTCTTTTTCTTCACTTTTTCAGCTACTTCTTTCAAAAAACTTAGGAGTCTCTTTTTGCTTTTACCATTATTTACCATTTTAATAATAAGGTTGGTTGCCCTTAAAATATCCCCTTTCAGTTTTGCCCACTGTTTTTCTACATCCCCAGCTGTTCCCATCCTGGTAACCACTCCCTGAGGTACTGGCCCATCTTAGCAAAGTTAGTTTTCCTAAACTCTAAGACCCTTTTTTCTGAATGGATTTTAATAGTCCTAATACTGAACCACACCATCTGGTGATCACTGGATGCAAAATGATCTCCCACTATAACATCAGAAACACTTTTACCATTGGTAAGCACCAATGGCCCCTTAACTTGTGGGTTCTGTTACCATTTGCCTGAATAGTTCTCCCTGTAGAGAGTCCAGGATCTCCTTACTTCTAGATGATACTTCAGCAGGAATGTGCCAATCAACATCTGGCATATTGAAATCCCCTATTAGTAGCACTTCCCCTTTTCTGGCAATGCTGCATATGTCTTCAATTTACTCTCCAACCACCTCTTCCTCCTGTGAGGGAGGTCTGTATATCACACCAATGCAAATAGGTGTGAAATACCTCTTTCTAGTTTAACCCACAGTGCCTCCTCTCTCCCTTTGAAGTTTTGTAGTTCCAAAGCTTTAATATTATTTGTTACATATAGTGCCACTCCTCCTCCCCTTCTTCCTACCCTGTCCTTTCTGAATAGAGTTTAACCTTGTATAGTTACATCTCAGTCATAGTTTTCTGTGAACCATGTTTCTGTAACTGCCACTAAATCTAAGTCAGCCTCTCCCATTAAAGCTTCAACATTTGGGATCTTATTTCCCATTCTATAGGCATTTATAAACACCACTTTCCATATGCTGTTCCTTTTACCCATTTCCATAAAGGTATTTAATGTTTCACTTACCTGGGGGCTTTCATTTAATTGGGAGTTTTCTTCACCCATCCCCAACGAATCTAGTTTAAAGCCCTCTTCAGTAGATTACCCAGTCTGTTACTGTAGACATGTTGACCTTTCTTGGACAGATGGACACCATCTCTGCTCTGCCACCCATGGTCCAGGAAACCAAAAAACTCTCAGTGACACCATCCATGCAGCCATGCATTCATCTCCAGGATGCGCAGTTTGTGCACTTCTCTGCCTTGACCTTTACCTTCAACAGGGAGGATTGAAGAGAACACCAGCTTTGCCCCTATCTGCTTCACCCAGAGCCATGAAGTCACTTTTGATGCACTCAGAGGGATACCTGGCAGTATCATTTTTGCTGACATGGATTAGCAAACTTCTCTGACTTTGCCTTTACCTTCAACAGGGAGGATTGAAAAGACCACCACCTGCACCCTATCTGCTTCACCCTCTGTCCCAGAGCCATGAAGTCATTTTTGATATGCTCAGAGGGATATCTGGCAGTATTATTTGTGCTGACATGGATTAGCAATACTGGGTAATAGTCAGTGGGCTTGATGAGTCTCGACAAACTCTCTATAACATCTCGGGTTTTGGCACATGGCAGACAGCATACCTCTCTGGACATCAAGTCTGGTCGGTAGATGGATGCCTCAGTACCCCTCAGAAGAGAGTCACCAACCACCATTACCCTTTGCTTCGTTGTGGTCACTGATTCTGCAACTTTGAGGTGCTCAAACTCTGATTCTTCCCTTTCTATGGATGTTTTCACCTCCTCCACTTCCAGGGCTGCATAATGTTTGTTCATTTCAAGGGCTGGAGAAGTTAGATTGGTGATTCTGCAGGCCCTGGTGACTTGTGTCCAACCTTCGTCATTCTGTAGACTCCCATCTTCTCCTCTGCTAGAGCTTGGGTGCATCTCATCAATGTACTTCTCACGCTCTTGAATGCTCCTCAGACTCGCCACCTCCTCTCTGAGTTCCTCAACTTGTTTCCTGAGGGCTTCTGCATGCAGACATCCTGCACATGGAACCAGTCCTTCAAATGGCATTGGGACCTCTGTCTGGACAGATGCAGAAGCTGTAATGGGGGCAAGAGCTTTGGCAATATGATTTTTCCCAGCCATTGTTCAGTCAGTGGAGTTTAGATATCTGTTAAAGCAAAAGAGAGAGACCTACCAAAGTATCAGCTGATTTCCCAGCTGTCCTTTCAGAGAAAAAAATGTTTAATCTCTTTAAGTGTGTTCAAAATGTGCTGTTCCAAGTCCCTGTGTGTGGGGAGATGCCCTATAAAGCAAGATTGCTCACTAAGGGTGGGTAGGAGTTGGGGGTGGTAGGGAGGGAACTAACACCTGATGAGGTGTCAGTGGGTTCAAAGAGCTTGAAAGATACTAAAGCAGAGTTTTAAACCTACCCCACTAAAGAAAATATTTCCCCTTTTAAACTAAAGCACCAAAAAGAATGTAACTTTGTTTTAAAAATGTACTTATGGCTTTCAGTACCTTCTTTACGCTGATGACTCCTAGATCTACCTCTCTACACCAGAAATCTCTCTGTCAATCCAGGCCAGGATCTCTGCTTGCCTTCCTGGCCATGCTGCATGGATGTCTCACTGCTGCTTGAAATTGAACATGACCAAAACTGAGCTTCTTATTTTTCCCCATAAACCCTCCTCTCCCCTTCCTCCTTTCTCAGTCAGCTTGCAACCCTGAGGTCTCCTTCTCCCCACATATCCAACTGATAGTTAAAACCTGCTGTTTCTTTCTCTACAATATCAACAAAATTTGCCCATTCCTTTCTGAACACATTACTAATACACTTATCCACTTCTTAGTCACCTCCCATCTACAGTAGACTATTGTAACCTGCTCCTTGCTGGTCTCCCTCTGAGTCATCTTTCTCCCCTTCAATTTGTTGAATACTCTGCTACGTATGCTGCTAATCTTCCGCCAGCCTCATCATGCTCAAATTACCCCTCTTCTCTTCATTTGCTTCCTATCTGTTTCTGCATCCAATTCAAACTTCTCCTGCTGACATATAAGTACATTCACTCTGTAGCTCCTCACTACCTTTCCTCTCTTATGTCTCCCTACATCCCTCCTCGGGAACTCTGCTCTACTGGAAAATTGCTTCTATCTGTGCCCTTCTCTTCTATTGCTAACTCCGGACTTCACTCCTTTCACCTTGCTGCTCCTTACGCCTGGAACAAACTACCTGAGTCTGTACATCAGGCACCTTCTCTGACCCTTTTCAAATCCAGGCTGAAAACTCACCTCTTCGCTGCTGCTTTTGGATCTTGACTAACCTGATCTTCTTTGTGTTTCCTTACCATTCCCCCTAGCTGTATCCCATGTCTATAGCTACTGTGTTGTCTGTCTCGACTAGATTGTAACCTCCGATGAGCAGTGACCATCTTTTACATGTGTCTGTGTAGCACTGCGTATGCCTTGTAGCACTATACAAATGTTCAGTAGTAGTAGTAGTAGTAGTAATGCCACCCACCCACTCCCTGGACCTTGAGGGTTAAGGGAGGGGCTGGCCTTGAATGCCCTTGAGGGTTAATGTTGTAGTTGTGTTGGTGCTCAAGTGATAAAGGCAAGGCAAAGAATATTTCTTTTTTATGAGGTTTATTTCCTGCTTTCGCAGTTCAAATGCAGCAGACGTAAAATGAAATAATATGGCACAAAACAAGATGGAGAAACTGAACTTAAACAAGGCTTCTTCCACTGCTTAACTGAATGTCCAATACTGATCACATTCACCTGGCATGTGATCTCCTTTTCATTAAGGTAACAGAAACTCTGATACCAGCACTGCTCCTGAATTGCACAGAATATGCTTCCACTTATTCACTTCAAATAAGCTCTTTTATCACAGCAAACAGTGAGGTAACTTTGCTATTTTCTTACATACAACACTGGCAAGCAAATCAGTTAAATGTCCTTTGGAATCATACAATCCATCGGGACTTCCTGTTCTGTAGATGGCAAAGAAATTAAAGGCATTTCTTCTTGCCAGCTGATCAATGGCTTTGCTACGTTCTGAGTAGAAACTGCTCTGCTTTTAAGGAACTCTGAATTCACTGAGAAGTAATTCAGCCTGTGTCTTTTCTGTGCTAGGCTGAGCAAATCCTCCTTCGGGTAAATGCTTGTTTATATTACTTATCTCTAGGCAATTATCAGTGCTTTTACTTGGACAACATTTCAGCGTGCAAGCATTTTCCTTCCCCCACCTATCTCCACATGGCAGTGCAGGGTAAAACGCTCCAGCTGTATTTAGAGAGTCTCTCAGAGTGTTAAAAGGAAAACAGTCAGGCTTTTCTTGACTTAACCAGTTAGTATCAAACTTTCTGCCTTTATCCTGACTTTCACAATTAAAATTCACTCTTTCTGGCTTTCCACTGTTAAGTTTGCTAGCCGTGCCACACCCACCAGATACCTTGTGCTTGGGCTTCTTCCAGGGTAATTCCTTATCCCTTTGCCTCCTATTCCAAGGTTCCTCTGTGTCCTTTAAACTCCTGAGCGGCAGCCTTGGGTCTCTCAGTGCCTTAGAATTCTTCTGCTTCCAGAAATCTCTCTCTGCCCCTGAGTCTCCCAGCTTCTGTCTGCTCCTTCTTGGATCACAGCTGCTTAGTGGTTCTCTCTCTCTCGGTTCCTGTTCCTGGTCATCTGACCTATCCTCGTCCAGGTGCTTGTGTCCTTCTTCCCAAACTCCTTGCTTGTCACGATGCTTGTCTAACTGTTTCTGGGTTTTTAACAAGCTAGCTGAGTACTGCACTGCCCTCCTCCTGCTTGGGCGTGCCCAATCAGGGACTTGGCTTTTCACCTGCCTTGAAGTGAGGAGTGGTTCCTGATTAGCTCTGCATTTTTTCCTTTCATCAGAGAAAATCCTGCATTCCCCTGCAGTACCGGCTCTCTCCACCGGATCACTATCAGTTTCCATTGCCTCATAAGAGTCTGCTACATCACAGTAATAATAGTAGAGTGCACATCGTGAATGCCTGAAATGAGTGTTACCTGTTTGAAAATTTTTTCATTTGCGACGGCTGTGCTCCTCTATGCAGGAATTTCAGGCTCCGTCTGCCTTGATGATCAGACATTTTTTGATTTGGGGATACCCTAAGGCTTGTGTGCATACTGCCTATTTAAGGGCCCGTTTTACCGATCGCACTTTACTTTTGCAGCCAAGATCCCGATATGTGCATCAGGGTTGTGCTAGGCGTATATGTGTTTTATCCTTTTCTGACCGTGTTTATCAGGTCCAGCGTATTATCAAGCAATTTTTCTTTATTTTAGGGGAACACTGCATATTTCAGGAGTCCCCTCTTTTTTCATTTAGGTGGGGTTTGAATTTAAAAACTTTTTTTTAGTACTAACTGCCTGTGCTTAGACAACATATGAGAGTATGTTTTAATGTTTGAGGTGCCAGTTTTGCAATCAGATCTGTAGTGGGAACCCTTTGGTCTTATCTGGCAATCCTCCTATCCCTTTGAAGTTTTCAGGCGATAGTGCCCTGGCAATCATTTAAGTCTTAATTTGCCCGTGTGATTTCATATAAGTGAGCAACATGTTACACTCTCTGAAGACTCATCTTACAGAACATAAAAGTCGTATTTCGACAGGTGCTGCCATCACCCCCTTGATACAGCATTGTCAGTTTATTCCAAATCAGTTTGTCAACTTCGGTGTGCTGGTGTAGAACATCTTCATGTTTCAGAGATGGGGGGGGGGGTGATGTGGATCATTGTTTGTTGCAGCGAGAACAATATTGGATTTACTGTTTACATACCATTGTACTCTTTGGGTTCAACATCAGCATTGAGTGGAAGCTTTCTATTGATAACAGCTGATTGGTTATTCTATGGGGTATGTTTACTAAACTGTGGTAATGTCATTCGCGGTAGGTTCTGCGGTAAAAGTAGAGATGCCCATATAAAGGCATGGGCGGTGCATCGTTACAGCAAACTGACAGAGAACGTGCGTTACAAGGCACCTTAGAATAACGAGCGTTACAAGGCGCCTTGTAAGGCGAGTTATAAGACGCCTTGTAAGGTGCCTTGTAAGGTGCCTTATAAGGTGCCCTGTAAGGTGCCTAGTAAGGTGCCCTGTAAGGTGCCTCAGAAGGCGCCCTATAGGGCCTCCTAGGCTAAGCGCCATATTAGTCACCCTTGAACAAGTCACCGCAGAAGGCACTCTGGGCTATGGAACCATAGGTTAAGGGGCAGCTCTACCACAGCACAGGGTGTTGGAAATGTAAAGTACCGGAAAAACAGTTGGTGGCAGACGATGGGAATACGTGTCCCCCAGTGGAGGCGGAGGTGGCAGGATAGTTACAATGATGGGAATGATGGGTGGACAGAGGAGTGGTGGTGCCATGCAGATCAGGCACAGGCGAGGCAAGCACAATGAGGCGCAATGCAGGAAAGGGTAGCAGTGCAGGACATGGGCTGGCAGCCTGCACAGGCAGACAGGACTCTACACAGCTGACAGATGCAGATAGATGGACCAAGGGAATGTTGGCAATTGTGGCGAGGGTATTATGGGCTGGAAGCGCAGATCTGCAAAAATATGACCTCTACAGGCATGCACACTATTTGAGTAGGACAGGCATGAGAGGAGGGAACAATGAGGAACTGAACCAATGAACACTGCCAAGAATGGCAATGTATTAACCAGTAGGCTATACCTCCATGGTGTATGTCACAGCAGTACCCATGATGCAATGCACATGCTGAATAGCTGTCTACAGCTGATCACCAAATGGGGTCTGCACCTCTCCGGTACCTCAGCTGTGAAAGACGAACTGACAGTGTGTGATACTGGCACAGAGTAGCTACAGACCATGCCATTGTGCAGGTTCTGTGGTCACCCTGAGGGATAGGATTGGTGCCCAGCACTAGGTCCGCAGTACATGTGGTGCTAGAGATAGGTCTTGCTGTACATCCCCATCACTACCAGTGTGTGACAGGTGTTCTGTGCAGTGCAGCCAAAGGTAATTTGGTGTCCATCTGTATCTTGCAGTCACATGTGGCCCTGTGGGACCAGACACCAGCCAGATTAGTGTGTACCCCGTGTGAGGGTCTGGCTAACATGGGCAGCTGTTATCAGGGCAGAGGGGTTCCTAGAATTGCATGAGGTGTGTGTAGCAGTGCCTGTATAGGTCACAGTGGTATACACTACATACCCCAAAGGGCCCACATCACCCTTTTGTAAGTAAAGAACAGTGCTCCCACCCCAGAGAAGCAACCTCCATCCTGTTTGTACGAGACAGCCCTCCAGGGTTGGTGGGCCAGAACCATACCTATGACTGGGACAGGGACAGACCAGTAGTAATGCTGGGGTTAGGTCTGGAAACCCCAATTGCCTCCCACCACTATCTGCCAGTCACCAGCAGACAGCACAGTCAGACTGTACCTTAAAGGTGTTCCGACCATGCACAGTCTAACTGCAAACAGTCCACCAGGAACTATGTGCAGCAAGCAGGCATCTCAGTGATTGGGACCCCAGCACTGGAGAACACAAATATATCACTAGAGACAAATAGTGTAGAGCGCTATGTGGGAACCTAGACCTGCCATGTTCACTGCTCGTTCAGAGTGAGTGCCCTCCCAGCATGCCATGCTGTGGCCACCCTGTCCATGCAGGTGGTGGTCAGGCACTACAGTGTCCTAGCCATTGCCCCACACCCTGTGAAGATGCATCCTGGCCAATCTGCCCTGTCCGGGCCATACCCAGAATACCTTGCTCCTCATTATGCATCTAATCAGGCTAACGCTGGTAACAGTGGGACATTTTGGGCCCAGTGAAGTGTGGGCAGCCACAGAACAATGGATAGATGTACAAACACGCTCACTACTTTTGCAGCATTATACAAAGATAGAGATGGTTGGCAGCCCTGCCCGCCACACTAGTCCTGAGCACAGTGCCGACACTGCTAAACTGTGCAGGGGGTAGTAGTAGTGCTTTGGTGATAACATCATCCTAATGCTGGGGCCAACAGCCTGCTGCTCCATGCATCATTGGATTGTGGAGCCTGTGTGAGTGGGTGTTTGCACCCCTGTTCACCACTGCTTTGGGCTTTGCACATGTTACTGTTATATCTGCATTGTAGGGTAACATATAGGGACATGCTCTGCAGGAACCACAGCTGGGACTTGCACCTGTGACCCTCTGCTCCTGGACACACTGGCTGGGTGTACTGCACCACACTGTTGCCACAGATGCATGGTAGTCCCTGGGGCTACCTGCACTTTTCCTCAGCCAGACCTTTTATGTTGCACTGCACACCACGTACTGATGCAGACCATGGCCTGGGTCCACTGCAGGGAGGTGGCACTGCCCCCTCCAGTATGGGCACACGCCCCCCTGCCAAGCTGATGTGGCCATTTGCTGTCGGTGCTGGTAGTGCGCAGTCCCAGGCCATCCACTGTGTAGGTAGGCGCCCGCCTAGGGAGCGGGTTCCGGGGTGGGGGGGGCATACATGGACATCCTCACATCCCCCCATCACTGCCTACCACTATTATGTCCCCTCCACATGGGGGCGGGATGGCTGGGGGGATGTCAGGTCTGTGCCCTAGCGACTATTGGCTAGGGTGGACCAGGTAGATATTGGTGGATTGTGTTTGGCCTTGGTTAACTGCTGTCTTGCTGATCTCTGATGTCTATGTTCCTATGTGCCACCTAGGCGCCCGCCTGGTCCACCCTGTACCCCAGCTGCCCATGCTACATGTCCCGCCTGTGGCCCCCTATGCCCCATTTGCACCATCGCCATAGTGGCCATTCATACTTTGGCACTATGGTATTGCTGTACATGGAGCACTACTATCACAGATTTTGGGCTTCCTGCCTGGGCTGTACATTGCTGACACGTAAATGGTTTCTCTCTCCTGCATATGTGCATCTAACGGCAAGTTTTCAATCGCGTTAGGATTCAGCTCTTCAGATCAGCGTGTTAGTGTGAATGGAGCCTCTCCCCGCCTACACTCCGCCCATTGACCCCTTCTCTCCGCCCTATCTCCACCTTCTGCGGCATTTACCGTGCGCGGAACGTCAACGATCGTTAAGTAATGATAATGCGCGTTATGAGACGTTAACAATCGTTAACGTCTCATAACGCGCATTAACGTTACTTAACGATCGTTAACGTTACATAATGCGCGTCATGTAACGTTACCGCAGTTTAGTAAACATACCCCTATGTGTATGTGAGCGTGTGTCATCATCATTCTAGAACCTGCAGATACGATACATAAGGGTGCAGATGTGGAACGGTTAACAGCATTTTTTCTCCAGGACCAAGCAGGAAGTCAGTCCTCACATATGGGTGACGTCGGCGCCGACGGAGTCCTCGCGGAGCAATTTCCCCAGCTTTCAAAGAAAGCCTTTGGGAATTGCAGCGTGCATGCGCGGTCCCCTTCCTGCCCAAGTGTGCCATCTTGCTCAGTCTTCTTTTTTTCGTGGAGCCCTACAGATGCTGTTTGTGATCACCGCTGAAAAAGTTGATTTTTCTCTCTTATTTTTTATTCTTTTTCGGTTCGACGCCGGATCCTTTTTTGTCCTTCGTGACAAGCGTTCGCGCCATTTTTTCCTTTTCACTGGCAGCCCTGTCTTTTGACCTCGCAGGGGCCCTTTTTCCCTCGATGGCTGCCAGCGGGTTTAAGAAGTGTGATCGCTGTAAGAAACTCATGTCTCTTACCGACACACACGACTGCTGCCTCCGCTGCCTCGGACCCGATCATGACCCGATGATCTGTGGTCCGTGTGGCAAGATGTCCTCAAAAGCGTTGAGGAGTCGGCAGCATCAACGAGAACGAATCTTCTCTGACTCCGCGTCCGGCCGGGCCCGGACCTCGTCAGAGGCTTCGACGTCCCGGGACTCCGGTCCTGAGCATCGTCGGAGTTCCTCTGAGCGGGGGTCTCCTACCCGGGAACATCATCGGAAGAAAAAACCAGCGAGGGCGGCATCGGTGGACGCTCCTGGTTCCTCGAGGGCCAGGTCGCATAGCCCCGATAGCCGTCCCGGGTCCTCGGAATCGGAGAGGCCTTCGAAACATCCTCGTCTCGAAATGGAGTCGCCTGGACACGTGAGTACTGTGGTCCTCGTGGACTCGCCTCCGAAGGAGCTGACGTCGGGCCCGACGCCATCGGGGCCCGAGTCAGGGGCTGCTGGGTCTCCTGAGCTTGGACTCAGGTTGACGGCCTTGGAGAGCAGTTTGGCTGCCTTCATGGACCAGCAGCGGGCATTGATCGCTGGCCTTGCCAATGTGTCTGCCCCGGCCACCGGGACGTCGACGTCCAAGTCGACCCCGGAGACCGAGCCGATCCTCGAGTCCATCCGAGCTCGAGTCGATCCTCGGTTGCGGTCTCCCTCGGCCTCCCGTTCGGGACCGAGGTCGTCGACGCCGACACCTTCGGCGTTGGGGCGGAGGGCATCGGTGCCCGCCCGACCAGAGCCACTCGAATCCTCCTCCGAGGAGTCCGACTGGGAATCAGAGGACGAAGAGTCCCCTGGTAGTTTTCGGACTCGGTGTGTCCCATCGGACTCGCCCGAGTCCGAACCTCGGAGACGGTCCCCCCCGGAGGACACCCGGTTCTCGGACTTCGTGCGGGATATGGCCAAGGCCTTGGCATTCCCCGCGGATCCCGAGGAGGAGCCTCGAGCCGAGGAGCTCGATGCCCTCCAGTATGACTCTCCCCCGAAGGAGGCCTTTACTGTACCGGTTCCTCCGATACTGGAGCGACTTCTCTTCCGCATGTGGGAGAACCCGGCGTCAGCGCCGGTCTTAAGCAAGTGGGTCGATTCCATTTATCGAGTCCGCAAGAGCCCCGGGTTCCAAAAGGCACAACTACCGCACCATTCCATGGTGGTGGAATCGGCCATGCATAGACTCAAGAGTCAAAAGATGCACTCCTCGGTGCCTCCCGGCCGGGAGGCCCGGAGCCTTGATGCCCTCAGTAGAAAGTGTTTCCAGGGCTCCATGCTTGCTTGTCGAGTCCAGACCTACCAGCTCTATATTGGCATGTATCTCCGAGATCTGGCAAAGGAAATTGCCGGGTTCTCTGCTGGTCTCTCCGAGGAACCTTTGCAGAGGTTCCAAGCCTTGTCCACTGGGATTCGAGAGTGCTCGAAGTTTATCTCTCGAGCAGCCTACGATGGCTTCGAAGCATCGGCTCGAGTAGCCGGAGCCGGCATCGGTGCCCGCCGACAGGCTTGGCTTCAGTCATCCGACCTCGAGCCATGGGTCCAGGACAAGTTGGTCGATGTCCCCTACAGAGGTGAAAACCTCTTTGGCAAACCCATGGCTGAAAAGGCTGCACAAATCAAGACCGAGACTCTGACCAGAACTAGGCTGTCCAGAAAAACCTCTGCCCCTTCTCAGAAGAAGAAGGGCTCGGGGAAAAAGTCCTTTTACCCGAGGAAGGCGGCTGCCTATAAATACTACCCTCAGTATCAGGCCTCAGCAGCTCCCCAAAAGGGTCAGCAGGCCAAGGGACGGGGTAATGGGTCCCGTAGGCAGCAGGTCCCCAAGCCCACTACGCCGGCCCCTGCTCAGCAGGGTGGGGGTTTTTGACTCCATCAGCATAGCCTCTTCCCCTCAGCTGGTTTCTCTCAGCACAGGAAGCCGGCTGGTACACTTTGCCCACAGGTGGTCAGCCATCACATCAGATACCTGGGTTCTTCATATAGTTCAGAAAGGCTATCTACTACACTTTCACCAGGTACCTCCCTCCTACTTTCCAGGGGAGCCTCCAAGACTCCCTCTGCACAGGGACTTACTCCTTCAGGAGTTGGCAAGTCTTCTTCAGGAACAGGCTGTGGAACCAGTGCCCCACCACCTGAGAGGTCACGACTTTTATTCCAGGTACTTTCTGATACCAAAAAGAACAGGAGGCCTCAGACCCATCCTGGACTTGCGAAACCTCAACAAGTTCCTGGCAAGGGAAAAGTTCAAGATGCTTACCCTTGGAATCCTGCTGCCCTACCTCCAGCAGGGAGACTGGCTATGCTCCTTAGATCTAAAGGATGCCTATACTCACATCCTTATTCATCCAGACCACAGACAATATCTCAGATTTGTTGTGGGAGGAAATCATTACCAGTACAGGGTCCTGCCCTTTGGCCTATCCTCCACCCCCAGGGTTTTCACCAAATGCCTGGCAGTGGTGGCGGCCTATCTCAGACTTCAAGGCCTTTTTGTGTTTCCATACCTGGACGACTGGCTCATCCGGGCCCAGTATTCCCAAGAGGCCACTCAAGCCGCTCATCGCACTGTGTCTCTACTCCAGCACTTGGGCTTTGTCATAAACTTCGCAAAGTCCACTTTGCTCCCCTCTCAAGATCTCGAATTCATCGGCGCAAGGTTAAGCACAATTCAGGCGCGGGCCTTCCTGCCTCTGGACAGGGCCCACAGGCTCATGAATCTCGCCAGCCACTTTCGCAGCAATTCCCTGGTCTCTGCCAGGCAATTTCTGAGACTGCTCGGCCATATGGCTTCCACGGTCCATGTGACCCCCAATGCCCGCCTGAACATGCGCCCTGCCCAGTGGTGCCTTCGCACGCAATGGCATCAGGCCACGGGGAGCCTGACGGACTCAGTACAAGTCTCAGACCTGCTGGTCTCTTCTCTGCGGTGGTGGCTTCATCTGCCAAACCTAGTACTGGGAGTGGATTTTCAATCTCCTCCTCCTTCTCAGGTACTAACAACCGATGCTTCTCTCCTGGGATGGGGAGCACATTGCCAAGGGACATGTACTCAAGGCCTCTGGACTCCTTGGGAGTCTGCGCAGCAGATAAACTTCCTGGAGCTCAGAGCCATCCACCTAGCTCTGAGAGCCTTCTCCCACCTCACTTCTCACCAGTCTGTACTGGTCCAGACGGACAATCAAGTAGCAATGTTCTACATGAACAAACAAGGAGGCACAGGCTCCTTCCTTCTCTGTCAGGAGGCACGACGACTGTGCTCTTGGGCAGTCGGCCACGGCATACTCCTCAAAGCGGTCTATCTCCCAGGTCAGGAAAATTACCTGGCAGACAAACTAAGCAGGATCCTCCAACCACACGAGTGGAGATTGGATCCATTAGTGGTTCAGCAGATCTTTCTCAAGTGGGGACTCCCCACCATGGATCTGTTTGCCAGTCCTCTGAACCGGCAACTACCCAGATTCTGCTCTCGACAACCACATCCTCTCAGAGTAGCGCCGGATGCTTTTCTGATTCCATGGTCCACAGGCCTCTTGTATGCCTTTCCTCCCATGCCGCTGGTGTCTCGAACACTCTTCAAAGTTCTCCGAGACAAAGCCTCGCTGATCCTAGTGGCTCCCCGGTGGCCGAGGCAACCTTGGTTCCCGCTTCTAATGCAGCTGGCGATGGACACTCCTCTTCCTCTGGGGTTTCAACCCGATCTCCTGACACAGGACCACGGGTCTCTCCTACACCCCAACCTCCGTTCCCTTCATCTGATGGCCTGGCTGCTGAAAGGGTAGTCCTTGCTCCCCTCCTGCTGCCTCGGGAGGTGGAAGAGGTCGTCTTGGCCTCCAGGCGGCCCTCCACCCGGAAGTCCTACCCTCTTAAGTGGCGTCGCTTCTCCGTGTGGTGTGCTCAGCAGTCTGAGAATCCCTTCTGCTTGGTGGCAGTGGTCTTGCAATATTTGCTTTACCTCTCCAATCTGGGCCTTAAGTCCAACTTTGTCAGAGTCCACCTCAGTGCTCTCTCTGCAGATCACGCACCGGTGGATGGCAGGCCTCTTTCCAACCACCCTTTGGTGGCTCGTTTTCTCCGAGGCCTCCTTCTGCTTAAGCCTCCTTTGCGTCCACCAGCCCCTGAATGGGATCTGAATGTGGTCTTGCAGCGGATTACCTGTCCGCCCTTTGAACCTATGGCTACCTGCCCTCTTCGTTTTCTTTCTTGGAAAACCTTGTTCTTGGTAGCCCTTACCTCTGCTAGGCGTGTTAGTGAACTGTAGGCCCTAGTGTCTGATCCTCCTTACACTAGGTTCTACAGGAATAGGGTGGTCTTACGGACTCACCCTAAGTTTCTTCCAAAAGTGGTTTCTCCTTTTCATCTCAACCAGGAGGTGGTTCTTCTGACCTTCTTTCCCAGGCCGCACTCCAGCCGGGCTGAAACGGTCCTGCATACCCTGGACTGTAGGAGGGCCTTGTCCTTCTACCTTGACCGTACGCGGGAGCATAGGAGGGCTGTTCAGCTCTTCGTTTCTTTTGACCCCAATAACTTGGGGCTACCTGTCTCCAAGCATACCTTGTCCATTTGGGTAGCTGACTGTATCGCCTGGGCTTATGGGGCAGCCAGCCTCTCGTTGGAGGGTCGAGTCATGGCTCATCGTGTTAGGGTGAAGGCTGCGTCAGTGGCTCACCTCCGCTCTGTTCCGTTGGCAGACATCTGCCGGGCCGCTACTTGGTCTTCAAGCCAGACTTTTGTGGCCCATTACTGCCTGGAGAGGGAGTCCCGCAGGGACAGTGCTTTCGGTCAGGCAGTCCTCTATAATCTCTTTGAGGTTTAGGCAACTCCTACCCTCCGGCCCTGGTGTTGGGCTACCTGTCCGGGGCGTTTTCAGAGACGATTCCTTCCTTCTATGCTGCTGAGCTAGAGGGAGCTCATTTTTGTGCTTGAGGTCTCCGGTAGCCTTAAGCTTGGGAGTCCCATATGTGAGGACTGACTTCCTGCTTGGTCCTGGAGAAAGAGTAGTTACTCACCTGTAACAGGTGTTCTCCAGGAGCAGCAGGAATCAGTCCTCACAACCCTCCCTCCTCCCCTTGGAGTTGCAGTCCTATCATTTCGTTTTTGCTAATTTTTTTGCTGTCTTTTAGCTATGTCATCAGACTGAGCAAGATGGCACCCTTGGGCGGGAAGGGGACCGCGCATGCGTGCTTCAATTCCCAAAGGCTTTCTTTGAAAGCTGGGGAAATTGCTCCGCGAGGGCTCCGTCAGCGCCGACGTCACCCATATGTGAGGACTGATTCCTGCTGCTCCTGGAGAACACCTGTTACAGGTGAGTAACTACTCTTTACTCATTCTAGAATCTATCCCATTGCGGCTCTTGAGCTGGAGAGAATACCTGTTGGAATTAGCCCCTAAAGCAAGCTTTTGGATGAGAAGCTGAAACTTCGATGTTGGGCATTTGGGCATTTTTGCTTCCACTATGGACTGACATAAGGGATGCTGAAATTTGGAACCTTCCCCAGATTTGTTTGAATGAATGGGGTTTGGTTTCTGATTCCTTTTGAGGAAGCTAATACTAATATCAACAATGCATGATTATTTTTGAATTTAAAGCATTGATAAGTGTTTATGCAAAAGTTGAAAAAGGACTTCGGCAGAGGAAGCAAGCAATGAATGTGTGGTGCTTTTCCCCAGCCTAGTCAAGTGTGGTTGGTTTTTGCGCCTTTTGATGAATCCCTTTAACCTTATTGTATAAGCATTTGATCTCTACCTTGGTATTTATGTGTTTGTTACTGAGTGGGGTTTGGTCATTTTTGTTTTCACGTAAAGATTTAGGTGACATATTTAGCAGTGCCAGCCAGCACAGGTAAAGTAGCTGGTCTTACATAGAAACATAGAAACATGATGACAGAAAAAGACCACAAGGCCCATCTAGTCTGTCCTTCCATAACAACTACAACAGTCCACTTTTTACCTTTAGAGATCCTCTGTGTTGGTCCCATGCTTTTTTGAATTCAGTTACTGTCCTCATCTCTACCACCTCCACTGGGAGACTATTCCACGGATCCACTACTCTTTCTGTAAAGAAATATTTCCGCATATCACTCCTGAATCTATCTCCCTTCACCCTCATCCCATGTCCCCTCGTAGCAGAACTTGCTTTCAATTGAAAGAGGCTCTCTCCCTTAACATTTATGCCACGGAGGTATTTAAACATCTCAATCATATCACCTCTATCCCGCCTTTCCTCTAAGGTGTTGTCGCGGGGCTCCCCTGTCTACGCGTTACTCATGTTGGGGTGAGCCCGGGCAAAGATTTTGCTAGGTAGTCCAGGGAATGTAAATCCACTCCGCGTAGTTGAGAGAAGTGGCCTCACAGATTCCACTACCTAGGAGCACTCAATTAATGAGACCAGGTGGAGGGAAATAAAGGCTTTTATTCCCTGGTTAATGCAAAGGTTCAACATAAGATATAATCCATGAAACAGAAAGTCCTTTGTGTCAAAAGGTACCAGTATTTACAATGGGTTGCTTAACTGTTGCTTCACAGTTAAGGCAGGCTTTCACAAGTAGAATTCAATATACGAAACAGCAATTACTTTTCATTCACTCTTCTTCATTACATGGAGCATACAAACTCTGGAGCTGAGGCACTGCACCAATCACATTCCATGAGTTCTGGCATAGGTGAGGGAACAGTGTTTGGATAATCAATCTCCATGGACTCTCCTTCGCTACACTCAGTAGAGGAGCATTCACTGTCCCTGTCTGACCTAGCCTTGTAAGTTAAAACTCTGGAGTCTGGCTTCCCATACCCAGGGGTTCTCAATGTTGCAGGAATTTTACTGAACCAATCTGGTTTCTTTTCCCTTACATAAGGAGCGTGGGTTTTAGCAGAGCCTTTAGGAGCACAACAGTTACAGTCATTGGTTAATGTTCCATACCTGGATTTAGCTGAGTTGAAATCCACAGTGTTTTCTCTTCCAGCCACTCTCCCTTGGTAGCTGTGCCTCTGCCTGCCTGCTTTGGACACAGCTGGGCTTCTAGGCAGTTGAGTAAAACTTGTCCTGGATTCTCCTCTCTCTCTGGGTAAAAACTCCAACGGATCATAAAAGTGCTTTCCTCTCTGACCTGGTAAAACTTGGCAATAATCCTTTAGAGATTGTAAGCTTTTCTCAGAACCCTTCCCCCTGGTTCTTAGCTTCTGTCTCTCTGTTCTGGATTCATGCAGACTGTGAGAACAGGGCGTGGCAAACACTCTCACCTTAGAGCTGGCTCTATCAAGCTTCCCTTTTGCAGCAGGGTCAGTTTGGGCCTTCTGGCTCCCAACCTTGTGAAGTCTGTTCCCAGTCAGATTCTTCTCAGTCCTCTCCTGATGCCTCTCAGCTTTCTCTTGCTCCTTTCTTCTGTGGCTCTCAGCCTTCTCTCGCCGGCTCTCAGCCTTCACCTCCTTCTCTACTTCTTTCTCTCGGTGGCTCTCAGCCTTCTCTACTTCTGTTTCTGTTCTAGAAGCATTCTGCTCTGACTTATAAAGCAAAGTGCTTGAGCTGACTTCTGGGTTTCTTCCCAGGTGCAAGTCATCAGAGTTCCTAGGCTCATTAACTCCCGAATGTCTGTTCCTGCTCCCTCTAGCTGTGCCTGGAGGTAATTGCACACCTAGTTCCTCAAAAGAAACTGGATTTCTTTTCAACCACTCATCTTTATTGACACACGCCTCATAACAGTGTACATATTAAGATTCTTAAGTCTGTCCTCATATGCTTTATAATGAAGCCCATTAATCATTTTAGTAGCAACCCTCTGCACCGACTCCATCCTGTTCACATCCTTTTGAAGGTGCGGTCTCCAGAATTGCACACCATACTCCAAATGAGGTCGCACCAAAGACTTATACAGAGGCATTATCACCTCCTTTTTTCTGCTAGCCATTCCTCTCCGTATACACCCAAGCATCCTTCTAGCTTTTGCCGTCGCCTTTTCTACCTGTTTAGCTACTTTATGATCATCAGACACAACCACGCCTAGGTCCCGCTCTTCTTTGGTGGACAAAAGTACTTCACCTCCTATACTGTATTGCTCCCTTGGATTGCTGCAGCCCAAATGCATGACATTACATTTTTTAACATTAAATCCCAGCTGCCAAATTCTAGACTATTCTTCAAGCTTAGCTAGATCCCTCCTCATGTTATCTACACCTTCCTGGGTGTCTACTCTATTGCAGATTTTGGTATCATCCGCAAAGAGGCAAACCTTACCCGACAGCCCTTCCGCTATATCACTAACAAAGATGTTAAAAAGAATCGGACCAAGGACAGATCCCTGGGGCACACCACTGGTAACATCCTTCTCCTCAGAGTGAGCTCCATTTACTTGTACTCTTTGTCGCCTCCCACCCAACCAATTTCTAACCCAAGCAGTAACTTTAGGGTCCATCCCTAGGGTGCTCAGTTTGTTTATAAGTCGCCTGTGAGGAACAGTGTCGAAGGCTTTACTGAAATCTAAATACACCACATCTAGAGCTCTCCCTCGGTCCAACTCCCTGGTCACCCAGTCAAAGAAATCAATCAGATTTGTTTGACAAGACCTGCCTCTGGTGAATCCATGCTGCCTCGGATCCTGTAATCTGCCGGACTCCAGAAACCTCACTATTTTCTCTTTCAGCAGCGTTTCCAATAATTCACTCACCACCGAAGTTAAACTAACCGGCCTGTAGTTTTCAACCACATCCTTACTTCCGCTTTTGTGTAAAGGCACCACATGAGCCTCTCTCCAGTCCTTTGGCACCACTCCCGACTCCAACGAGGCATTGAAAAGGTCAGTCAGTGGAGTTGCTAGAACGTCCCCAAGTTCCCTCAGTATTCTAGGGTGTATCCCATCCGGTCCCATCGCTTTGTGTACTTTAAGTTGAGCTAGTTTCTCACGAACACAGTCTTCTGAAAATTGTTCAAGATGTCCCTCGCTTCTGTTCTTATTTGTGGGTGTTTTCTGAGGTCCCGCTCCTGGTTCTTCATCTGTGAACACAGAACAAAAATATTTGTTAAGCAATTCCGCTTTATCCTTATCAGCTTCTACATATTCCCCCCCTGCACCCTTGAGTCTGACAATACCACTTTTGCCCTTCCTTTTCTCACTAATATATCTGAAAAATGTCTTATCCTCTCATTTTATTGCATTGGCTATTTCCTCCTCCTTTTGAATCTTTGCCTTCTTGACTACTTTGCTAGCTTCTCTAAGTTTTTCCAAATACAGATGCCTGTCTTCCTCTCTCTGTGATCTCTTGTATTTCATGAAGGCCTCCCTCTTTTTCTTCACTTTTTCAGCTACTTCCTTCGAAAACCATAGCGGTCTCCTGTTCTTTTTGCCTTTATTTACCATTTTAACAAAAAGGTTGGTTGCCTTTAAAATACCCCCTTTCAGTTTTGCCCACTGTTTTTCTACATCCCCCAGCTGTTCCCATCCCACTAACGACTCCCTGAGGTATTGGCCCATCTTCGCAAAGTTAGTCTTCCTAAAGTCTAAGATCTTCACCTTGGAATGGATTCTAACAGCCCTAGTCCTAATACTGAACCACACCATCTGGTGATCACTGGATGCAAAATGATCTCCCACTACAACATCAGAAACACTTTCACCATTGGTAAGCACCAAGTCCAGTATGGCCCCTTCACGTGTGGGGTCTGTTACCAATTGCCTGAATAGTTCTCCCTGTAGAGAATCCAGGATCTCCTTAGTTCTAGATGATACTGCAGCAGGAATGTGCCAATCAACATCTGGCATATTGAAATCTCCTAGCAGTAGCACTTCCCCTTTCCTAGCAATGCTGCGTATGTCTTCAATTAACTCTCTGTCCACCTCTTCCTCTTGTGAGGGAGGTCTGTATATCACACCAATGCAAATAGATTTCTCTTTCCCTCTTTCTAGTTTAACCCACAATGCCTCCTCTCTCCCTTTTAAGCTCTGTAATTCCAAAGCTTTAATAGTAGTTTTTACATATAGTGCCACTCCTCCTCCCCTTCTTCCTACCCTGTCCTTTCTGAATAACGTATAGCCAGGTATAGTTACATCCCAGTCATGGTTTTCTGTGAACCATGTTTCTGTAACTGCCACTAAATCCAAGTCAGCCACTCCCACCAAAGCTTCAACTTCAGGGATCTTATTTCCCATGCTACGGGCATTAATACACACTGCTTTCCATATGTTACCCCTGTTACCCATTTCCATAAAGGTATTTAATGTATCACCTACCTGGGGGCTTTCACTTACCTGGGGGCTTTCTTCACCCATCCCCAACGAATCTAGTTTAAAGCCCTCTTCAGTAGATTAGCCAGTCTACTACCAAAGATGCGTTGACCTTTCTTGGACAGATGGATGCCATCTCTGCTCTGCAACCCTTGGAACAGCATCCCATGGTCTAGGAAACCGCTTTAAATTAAAACTGGGCCCATATCTGGCGACTGGCATTGAATATCTGGATTATTAGCTCTCTGGTCAGTGGTAATATCCAGGCCAGATAGCTAAGATGGCTAAAGTTAGGAACCTTGGTACTGCCTCTGCTGCACCACTGGAACAGCCCTATGCTGAATAGTTAGTATCGTTGAGTTAAAACCAGGTAGGAGGGGATATCCGACTGATCGTGGTTTAGCTGCTTAGTAGGACTGCTAACCAGTTAAACTGTTTTTAATATGCCCCTTACTCTTTCAAAACTGGACTTTTGAACGTTAAACCAAGCCCTATTTTTTAAGTTCACACCTGAGATCCCAGGGTTGTCATTAATTCCATGGAAACCTGCAACATTAATGACTGTAAGTAGAGAAGTGGTTTAAGTAACAGAGAAGCCTGAAATCAAATCCTACTTTTCCTACTGATTTTCATTGTGATCTTGGACAAATATCTTTAACCTCTATTGCCTTGGATGCAAAATTTAGATTGCAAGACCTTTGGCACAGGGAAATATCTTTTAACCTGAAAGTAACCTGCCTTCAGTTAGAATTCAGAAAGGCAAGTAATTAAATCTAAATTCCAAATCTAGCTACACAGTCCCATTCTTACCTGCAACCAATCAGCAAAGTGGGTGTCTGTGCTAAACCTATGCAAGCAAACATCTCATTTCATTAGGAAATCCAGTTTGCATTTCCTAAAATCTCTACACGCCTGGAGAAAGAAGTCTCAACCAGTACAGTCAAGCAAGGGTTACTAGTTAAGTAATGGATGTTCTGCCAGTAGCAAATGTCACACGCCCAAGTCCTGTATGCGCAACATGGGAGAGGAAGGCGTCCTGGGTGCAGCACTTGCTTCAAGGTTCCATGTGTTCTGCTGAGAAGGAGAGTTTGTTTTGCTGTCAGCAACCGGCCTATCTATCCCTTGTGGCCAGCTTAGCACAGTCCCTTGCAAGACTAGGGCACAGCCCAGTTCCGCCACTCCAGTAGTCCTCAACCAGAAGTAAAAAAGTCCATTAGATGAGAAAAAAAAACAAACAAAGCAAAACTCAGTTACTGTGTGAGCAGTCTCTGTGGTAACAGGCAAAACCTCAAAGTGAGCCGATCTGAGTTTTCCTCCCAGTTCATTACCCAGAATTAGCCAGATACGCCCTCCTAGACACCACACAGAGTAGCAAGGCCCTTACCAGCTCGGCCCTATCAAGAGGACTTCTCACTCATATCCCTTCAGCTATTAACAGTTTATAACATCAAAGACAGTTCATCAATAGTTCAGTCCATTCCACTGTTGTAAACCTGGGCAAACTCTTAATCCTCAATGGGTTGGAGCAGGATTGGGGTAGCCTTCCACCCAAACCTTCCCTATGCATTCCCAGGCCCAGTCCAAATCCACCATATGGTAATTCAGGAAGCTCACACACTTGAAGGTCTGGCTTCCTGATATTCCATGTCCTCAAAGATAAAATCCCAGAGTACTGCTTGTCCCAGCTTCATAGGCTTTGGCATCTCAGGAACTGTGGTAAGCTCACATGGGAGCTGACTTCATACTGGAGGAGCCCTGTGGTGCTTTGGGAGCTGTCTTATATCCTTCTGCCGTGGAGGAATATCAGCTCCACCTTCTTCCTCAGGTGCCGGTAAACCACCCAGTCCCTGGCTCCAGCCCTCTGACCTCGATCTCTCTATAGTGCAAAGTGATGCCTAAGTCCCAGGTTGGATCCAGCTCAGCTCCTTCTCCTCTAGCTTACCCTGTGTTCTTCCTCCTCCTCCTCCCTGTATGGGTGTCCCTGACTGTGAGGGATTCCCGGATTGAGTATTAAGGGGCTTTCCTCTTCCCAGGACTCTTGAGGAAGACTAATCCTGCCTCACAAAAAAGATGACATCCAGAGCTATTACTTTAACCCAGATATGACCAGAACACTAGGATTATGGTAGGATAGCACCTTATAAGTACATTATAAGTACTTCGTAGATCTCTCTCTTTTGCTTTAACAGATACCTAAGCTCCACAAACAGAACAATGGCAGGGAAAAATCGTATTGCTAAATCTGTTGCCCCCGTTACAGCTTCTGCCTCGGTCCAGACAGAGGTCCTATTGCCAGTTGAAGAACCGGTTCCATGTGCAGGGTGCCTGCATGCTGAAGCTCTGAGGAAACAAGTGGAGGAACTCAGAGAGGAGGTGGCGAGGCTGAGGAGCATTCAAGACAGTGAAAAGTACATTGATGAGATGCTGCTTGCAGCAACCAGGCTCTCCAGCACAGGAGAAGATGGGTGCCAACAGAATGTCGATGGTTGGACAAAAGTCACCAGAGCCTGCAAAATCACCAATCCAACTTCTCCAGCCCTTGAATTGAAGAACCATTATGCAGCCCTGGAAGTGGAGGAGGTGAAAGCATCCCTGGAAAGGGAAGAACCAGAGTTCAAGTACCCCATAGTTGCAGAATCAGTGACCAGAAGGAAACGAAGGGTAGTGGTGGTTGGAGACTCTCTTCTGAGTGGTACTGAGGCGTCCATCTGCCGACCAGACTTGATGTCCAGAGAGGTATGCTGTCTGCCTGGTGCCAAGATCCAAAATGTTACGGAGAGTTTGCCGAGACTCATCAAGCCCACTGACTATTACCCAATGTTGCTAATCCATGTTGGAACAAATGATACTGCCAGGTATACCTCGGAACGTATCAAAGGTGACTTCATGGCTCTGGGACAGAGGGTGAAGCAGGTAGGTGCACAGGTGGTGTTCTCTTCAATCCTCCCTGTTGAGGGTAAAGGCCAAGGCAGAGAGGCTCGCATCCTGGAGATTAATGCATGGCTGCGTGGATGGTGTCTTCGAGAGCGTTTTGGTTTCCTAGACCATGGGATGCTGTTCCAAGGGTTGCAGAGCAGAGATGGCATCCATCTGTCCAAGAAAGGTCAACACATCTTTGGTAGTAGACTGGCTAATCTACTGAAGAAGGCTTTAAACTAGATTCGTTGGGGATGGGTGAAGAAAGCCCCCAGGTAAGTGAAAGCCCCCTGGTAAGTGAGACATTAAATACCTTTATGGAAATGGGTAAAAGGGGTAACATATGGAAAGCAGTGTGTATTAATGCCCGTAGCATGGGAAATAAGATCTCTGAAGTTGAAGCTTTGGTGGGAGAGGCTGACTTAGATTTAGTGGCAGTTACAGAAACATGGTTCACAGAAAACCATGACTTGGATGTAACTATACCTGGCTATACTTTATTCAGAAAGGACAGGGTAGGAAGAAGGGGAGGAGGAGTAGCACTATATGTAAAAACTACTATTAAAGCTTTGGAATTACTGAGCTTAAAAGGGAGAGAGGAGGCATTGTGGGTTAAACTAGAAAGAGGGAAAGAGAAAACTATTTGCATTGGTGTGATATACAGACCTCCCTCACAAGAGGAAGAGGTGGACAGAGAGTTAATTGAAGACATACGCAGCATTGCTAGGAAAGGGGAAGTGCTACTGCTAGGAGATTTCAATATGCCAGATGTTGATTGGCACATTCCTGCTGCAGTATCATCTAGGAGTAAGGAGATCCTGGATTCTCTACAGGGAGAACTATTCAGGCAATTGGTAACAGACCCCACACGTGAAGGGGCCATACTGGACTTGGTGCTTACCAATGGTGAAAGTGTTTCTGATGTTGTAGTGGGAGATCATTTTGCATCCAGTGATCACCAGATGGTGTGGTTCAGTATTAGGACTAGGGCTGTTAGAATCCATTCCAAGGTGAAGATCTTAGACTTTAGGAAGACTAACTTTGCGAAGATGGGCCAATACCTCAGGGGTCGTTAGTGGGATGGGAACAGCTGGGGGATGTAGAACAACAGTGGGCAAAACTGAAAGGGGGTATATTAAAGGCAACCAACCTTTTTGTTAAAATGGTAAATAAAGGCAAAAGGAACAGGAGACCGCTATGGTTTTCGAAGGAAGTAGCTGAAAAAGTGAAGAAAAAGAGGGAGGCCTTCATGAAATACAAAAGATCACAGAGAGAGGAAGACAGGCATCTGTATTTGGAAAAACTTAGAGAAGCTAGCAAAGTAGTCAAGAAGGCAAAGATTCAAAAGGAGGAGGAAATAACCAATGCAATAAAATGGGGGGATAAGACATTTTTCAGATATATTAGTGAGAAGAGGAAGGGCAAAAGTGGAATTGTCAGACTCAAGGGTACAGGGGGGGAATATGTAGAAGCTGATAAGGATAAAGCGGAATTGCTTAACAAATATTTTTGTTCTGTGTTCACAGATGAAGAACCAGGAGCAGGACCTCAGAAAACACCCACAAATAAGAACAGAAGCGAGGGACATCTTGAACAATTTTCAGAAGACTGTGTTCGTGAGAAACTAGCTCAACTTAAAGTAGACAAAGCGATGGGACCGGATGGGATACACCCTAGAATACTGAGGGAACTTGGGGACGTTCTAGCAACTCCACTGACTGACCTTTTCAATGCCTCGTTGGAGTCGGGAGTGGTGCCAAAGGACTGGAGAGAGGCTCATGTGGTGCCTTTACACAAAAGCGGAAGTAAGGATGTGGTTGAAAACTACAGGCCGGTTAATTTAACTTCAGTGGTGAGTAAATTAATGGAAACGCTGTTGAAAGAGAAAATAGTGAGGTTTCTGGAGTCCAGCGGATTACAGGATCCGAGGCAGCATGGATTCACCAGAGGCAGGTCTTGTCAGACAAATCTGATTGATTTCTTTGACTGGGTGACCAGGGAGTTGGACCGAGGGAGAGCTCTAGATGTGGTGTATTTAGATTTCAGTAAAGCCTTTGACACTGTTCCTCACAGGCGACTTATAAACAAACTGAGCACCCTAGGGATGGACCCTAAAGTTACTGCTTGGGTTAGAAATTGGTTGGGTGGGAGGCGACAAAGAGTACAAGTAAATGGAGCTCACTCTGAGGAGAAGGATGTTACCAGTGGTGTGCCCCAGGGATCTGTCCTTGGTCCGATTCTTTTTAACATCTTTGTTAGTGATATAGCGGAAGGGCTGTCGGGTAAGGTTTGCCTCTTTGCGGATGATACCAAAATCTGCAATAAAGTAGACACCCAGGAAGGTGTAGATAACATGAGGAGGGATCTAGCTAAGCTTGAAGAATGGTCTAGAATTTGGCAGCTGGGATTTAATGTTAAAAAATGTAAGGTCATGCATTTGGGCTGCAGCAATCCAAGGGAGCAATACAGCATAGGAGGTGAAGTACTTTTGTCCACTAAAGAAGAGCGGGACCTAGGCGTAGTTGTGTCCGATGATCTTAAAGTAGCTAAACAGGTAGAAAAGGCGACGGCAAAAGCTAGAAGGATGCTTGGGTGCATACAGAGAGGAATGGCTAGCAGAAAAAAGGAGGTGATAATGCCTCTGTATAAGTCTTTGGTGCGACCTCATTTGGAGTATGGTGTGCAATTCTGGAGACCGCACCTTCAAAAGGATGTGAACAGGATGGAGTCGGTGCAGAGGGTTGCTACTAAGATGATTAGTAGTCTTCATTATAAAGCATATGAGGACAGACTTAAGGATCTTAATATGTACACCTTAGAGGAAAGGCGGGATAGAGGTGATATGATTGAGATGTTTAAATACCTCCGTGGCATAAACGTTCAGGGAGAGAGCCTCTTTCAATTGAAAGCAAGTTCTGCGACGAGGGGACATGGGATGAGGGTGAAGGGAGATAGATTCAGGAGTGATATGCGGAAATATTTCTTTACGGAAAGAGTAGTGGATCCGTGGAATAGTCTCCCAGTGGAGGTGGTAGAGATGAGGACAGTAACTGAATTCAAAAAAGCATGGGACCAACACAGAGGATCTCTAAAGGTAAAAAGTGGACTGTTGTAGTTGTTGTTATGGAAGGACAGACTAGATGGGCCTTGTGGTCTTTTTCTGTCATCATGTTTCTATGTTTCTATGTTTCATTTATCCTTAGAGTTTGACAAGTCAGATAATTTGGAAAGACATGAGGGTCACTATTTGGTCACAATGGCAACTGTATTAATTTGGTTAACCACTGTTGTCCTGACTTTCTTTCCTCTCAAGTCATTCTGGATCCACTGCATTCTGGCTTTTGTCCTCTACATTCTACAGAAATGGCCCGTGCCAAAAACTCCAGTGACCTTTTTCTGGCTAAATCCAAAGGCCTTTACTCAATCCTTGTTCTTCTTGACCTGTCTGCTGCTTTTGATACTATTGATCACCACCTTCTCCTCAGTACCTACTACTACTACTACTAATTATCATTTGGATAATGCTACCAGGCATACGCAGCGCTGTACAGAGACAGAGACATGTAAGAGACAGTCCCTGCTTATAAGAATTTACAATCTAGTCAAGACAGACAACACAACAACTGGATACTAGGATATATCTAGGGCAGTGGTTCTCACCCAGTCCTCTAGGAACCACAGGCCGGTCAGGTTTTCAGGATATCCACAATGAATATGCATGAGATAGATCTGCATACAATGCAAGCAGTGCATTCAGATCTATCTCATGCATATTCATTGTAGATATCCTGAAAACCTGATTGGTCTGGGGGTCCCAGAAGACTGGGTTGAGAACCACTGATCTAGGGGAATGATAAGGAAACACATAGAAAGTGAACAGGAGACTAAGGGGATAAGCGGCCAAAAGCAGAAATACTCTGTTCTTGCTTGGATTTTGGAGCCCTATTTATCTTGGTTTGCTCATTATGTGTCCCATCACACTTTCAGTGTATGTTCTAGTGGATCCTCATCTACTGCTATCCTGATTTTAGTTGGTGTACCTTAGGGCCCTGTCTTGGGACCTCCTCTCTCTCTACACTCATTCCCTTGATGCCCTGATCTCCTCCCATGGTTTTCAGTGCCAACTTTATGCTGATGGCTCCCATATTTACCTCTCTCATTAGAATCTCTCCAGGAATCTAGGCCCGAATCTCAGCATGCTTGTCTGATGCTACTGCATGGATGGTCCGTCACCACCTAAAACTGGACATAGCTGAAATGGAACTACTTATATTTCCCCCTAAACCAACCTCTCCTCTTCTTCCCTTTTCCATTTCTGTGGACAATACTGTCATCCTTCCTGTCTCCTTGGCTAGCAACCTTGGGGTCACCTTTGACTCTTCTCTCTTTCTCTAAACATATCCAAGAGATAGATTTAAAAAAACCTCCCCCTCCCCCTTCCCCTTCCTCATTTTTTAAGGTAATGTATATTTTTAAATAAGTGGGTATTCTTTTAAAGTCCTCAGTTTTATCCTTTTAGTGGATTCTTTATATTTTTAAATTTGAAATAATGCTGACCACAGTATTCTTTTAGTGGTTAATTTATAATTAAAATAATGCTGATCACATTTTTAAAACCTTGTGCTATTGATTTATTTTGCTTCACGACCTTTATTTATTTTGCACTATGGCTGTTTATCATTTTTATTCAATATTTATGTTCTAATTTTAATTTCGTGGCTCATCATTGACCATGGGATAGTCCGATACACTTCAAAACTCTTTTCACAACAGTTTTTATAAAGAAATATCCTTTGTTTTGAATTTATCTGGTTTTAATGTTTTAGGGTACCATTTTATAACATTTGACCTTCTCTCCCTTCTGTTTTTTATAAGGAAGATATGGGCAAGGACAAATAGCAACTGTCCGCTATTTTATGATGACAATTATTTTCATAGTTTTCTTTTCTATCTCGGAAATAGTCATGGGGTTTTGTGATCATTCCAAAAGCTGATTAAGATATCTACAAATTTGTTTTGTTTTACTCCCATCACTCCATCATGCTCTGCAATGGCTCCTCCCATTATCAGCTATTGTAAAGTAATTTTATTACTAACACTGAGCAGGTTAACCCGTGACAACCTATGAGCTCAATTTGATCATAAGTGCATTTGTCTGTAAATCAACCATGTCCTGAACTGAGACCTATTAATGTTTCACTTTGTTGTCCATAGAATAGAATGAGTCATTTACAAAATAATGGGCATCAATATACATATGCACGGAAAGTTGGGTTAATCAATTATCTGATATTTAATGCTCTTAATAGACCTTGGGGTATGTTTACTAAACCGTCTTAATGTGTGCCCGGCGATAGTGTGCAGGCTGCCATAAAAGGAGTGGGCGTTTCAGTCTTAAAGTAGTAAAACGGGATTATCGTGCGATAACGCGCACTGCTGCGCACATTAATGGGCTAAGCGCCGCTAAGCGCGTTAACGCGCGGTAATCTTAAGTAGGCGCCCAGACATGCAAACATAGAAACAGAGGTGTAGTACAATGGTTAATATACTGACTGATGATACAGGGGTCATGAGTTTGATCCCCCAGTGTGCCTAATGCATAAGGCTGGCTGAGGCATCAGCTTTGACATGTAAGTATTGTTTCTTGAGGCATTTTATTTGTTTTTTAATTATTGCTACCAGCAAACACACCCTCACGTGCCATAACCTAAGGTGCCACATAAGGCACCCTATAAGGCACTCCATAGGACAACTTATAAGGCACCTTATATGGACTGTAACCATAAGGTGCCTCAGAAGACGCTTTATAGGGCACCCTATAAAGCGCCTTCTGAGGCACCTTATGGTTACAGTACTCTGAGGGTGTTTTTGCTGGCAGCACTAATGTACATTAAAAATTGACAATGCTCCGGATAGCCCTATCAAATAACCTCACTGTGGGTTTGAAACCATGACCTCTGGCTCCAGAGGCAGTGAAGTAACCAGTGGGCTACAGCTATTAACAAGCCCCTGGCTGGCTACAGAAGGACTGCATGTCACCACACAAACAGTCTGCTGTGGTTACCAGGATAGGGTTAACCCACCCGTACCCATGATGCACTGCACATGCAAATCAGCAGTCTACAGATGATCACAAGATGGGGTATGCACTCCCACAGCACCTCGGCCTGGTAGGGGGAACTGACCGTGTGCACCCCCCACAGCACCTCAGCCTGGTAGGGGGTACTGACCGTGTATGTTACTGGCACAGAGTAGCTACAGACCGTCACATTGTGCGGGTACTGTGCTCACCCTGAGGGTGAGGTGGGGCACCCAGCACCAGGTCCACAGCACCTTTCATGGCTGAAATAGGCTATGCTGCAGGTCCCCATCAGTGCTAGTGTGTGTGATAGATAGTTCCTGCAGACACATCTGTATTTCTCAGTCACATCTAGCCCTTACGGACTACGATGCACCCAAAATAGTGCATATCCTGTGTTGGTACCATGGTCACATGATGTAGGTGAAGGGGGGGGGGTATTTGGATCCATAGGTGGATTATGTACCACCACCCAATTCACTCTCTGTGGCTCAGGGTGGGAAACAGGATCTCCCACCAACAGAGCCACACTCAGTAGAGAGGACCATCAACCCCCAGTCCTGCTGGGGAACAGATACCATACAGGGCAGACAATGCAGATCTGTACACATCCATAAGGCAAGGCAGACAGAAGGCCTGGAAATGCTCAGCTGCCCCCCACCACTATCTGACATTCTCCAGCAGCAAGCCTCCAGCTGCTGCACCCTGCAAGATGTTCCATCCAGACACATACTAGCTGCAGACAGTCTGCTAGCTAGTCCATAGTGCATGCTTCTGGAGGAAATGCATGTACCCAGAACTGGGATGTCAGCATACACACCAAGCAGATAAGTCAGTGATTGGGCCCCAGAAGGAAACCATAAACATCACATAAGAGAAACACAAGATAGCACTATGGGGGAACCTAGCCATGCTGTGGTCACTGCTCAGTCAGGGTGAGAGTGACCTCCCAGCAGGATATGCTGTGGCCACCCTGTCCATGCAGGTGGTTGTCAGGCACTACAATGTCCGAGCCATTGCCCTATGCCCTGTGCAGATGCATCCTGGCCAGGCCACCCTGTCCGGGCTATACCCATGGTACCTTGCTCCTCATTATGCACATTGGCAGGCTTACACTGGCAACAGTGTGTGCTGAGGAAGGAGTTGGCAGACACCACACACTGGATAGACAAACACACGCTCCCACACCTATGCCAGCATTGTGCAAATATAGAGGCTCTTGGCAGCCCTGGCCACCGCACCAGTCCTGGGCACAGTGCAGGCATGGCTATGGTACGCAATACTGTTGGGGTCACTCCCCAGGGTGGTAATCACTGTCAGACATCAGACCTGAAGCACACTCCACAGACAGCAGAAAGGTTGCTATGATGCAGCTCAATCAGCAAATTGTGCTTAACTTAGGAATTGTGATCTGCCAGTAATCATAGCAACCGTTTGATAGGTGTGTACAATATTCCCAGGTTTAGGGTGGCATTGCTAAGGTATGCAAGTGCTAGTATTGGGAGATGCACGCAGGGCCCAACATCCTGCCTCTCCAGGAGGCTTTGGATAATGGAGCCTGTGGGTGAGGGTGTGTCTGCCCCTGTTGGCCGCTGCTCTAGGGCAGAGGTTCCCAACTCCAGTCCTGGTGGGCCAAACACTGTTCGGGTTTTCATGCTGTCCCTAATGAATATGCATGAGATACATCTGCATACCATGGGAGCGGTGTATAGACATACAGCATAGCCGTGTTTATTAGAGGCAGCATGGAACCTGAATGGTGTTTGGCCCTCCAGGACTGCATTTGGGAGACTCTGCTCTAGGTAATGCGCATGTTTATGGTGTCTGTGCTCTGTAGGGTAAAATGTAGGTTTATTGGGCATGTTTCTGTTATCTGCAATAAAGGTTCTGTCTGTATTAGCACGTTTTAGTAGTGGGTAAAATATGGAGACTGGGTTGGCAGGAACCACAGCTGGGACTTGAACCTGTGACCTTCTGCTTCTGAACACACTGGCTGTGTTCACTGCACCACTGTGTTGCCACAGGGATAGTGCATTCCCTGGAGATACCATGACTGTTTGTCAGACAGAGCCTGTCTGTTGCAGTGCACGGCACCCACCTAAACAGGGCTAGGCCATGGTCTGCTCTGGGCAGCTGCCACTGCCCCCTCCACCACCAGTACCCCTCTGCCACCATGCTGACATGCCCTTCTGCTGGTGGTGCTGGTGGTGCGCAGTCTCAGGCCATCCAGTGTGCGGGTAGGCGGCTGCCTATGGTGCGGGTTCTGGGGTAGGGGTGCCTGCATAGCTGTCCACGCTTTCCCCCAGCACCGCCTGCCAATGTTCCGTGCCATTGTGGGTACCTGATGGGTACTATTCCCTGTGACACTGTGGGAAGCACACTCTTGCCCATGTTGGGCCCTCAGCAGTTGCTGTCTGGCTGCTCTACTGTTTCAGCATTCCTATGGGCCACTTAGGCATTACCCTAGTCCACACTGTGCCCCAGCTGCACCACAGCATGTGCCGTCTGCAGCCCTCTGTGTCCCCTTTTCCAGCATCTGTCCAGTTGCCCATTCCAACATGCCCGCCCTGCTGTTGTGGAACATGTGCACACCATAGGAAACCTGTCCAATGGAGAGGAAAACCCTGATCAGCGCAATTTCACTGTGGGCTCATTCACCTTGTATGGGGACAGAGCATAGACCCTTCCAAAATTCATATCTTTTTTTTGGAGCTTTCTTGGGGGTGTTTTTTGATGTTTCCCATTGATATCTCTATTGCCCAGCTTGGTTATGTTTTTTTTACATTTTCTTCTGGTCATTTTCACTGTTTCTTTGCCCTTTTGTTCCATGCACATGTATCACACTTATCACTTTTTTATAGGTTTCCCTGGTTTTGCTGTACATTGCTGACGGAAATGGTTTCATTTCCCTTTAAATCAGCTCTAATGCCAGGGTTTCACCGGCGTTAGTTTTCAGCCTCGGATTTCACAGTGTTAGTGTGCAGGGAGCCTCTCCCCTCCCACTCTCCGCCAATTGACCCTCTCTCTCCGCCCCTGGGGAGCCTTCCTCCGCCCTCCGGGAGCCTTTCTCCGCCTTCAGCACTCGTTTGCGCCTTAGCACGCGTTAACGCGCTCTAAGGCGCCTTATCGCGCGATAAGGTGCCATTATCGCGCGATAAGGTGCCATTATCGCGTGATAAGGTGCCTTATCGTGCGATAACGTGGGAGAGCGCACGTTAAGACGGTTTAGTAAACATACCCCCAAGTTTTTATTTTATTTTCACGATTATTGTAATGTTTAATTTAGAGGTCACCCTCGGTGTGGGGCAACATGATCCATGATTAAACAATTTGATTGATGGTCCCCTGCATCACATACAATCTTTAGTAATGCTCTTGGGGTATTTTTTGTTTACTTTTATATATGGTTCCCTTTCTAGTGTAGTATTCCCTTATATTTGTTTCTTTCTTCTGTTTTTAAAAATAGTGTTTACATGTGAGGGCAGATGGTAAATGCTCACCGTCTTTACTCGTCAATAAAAGGCTGGCTTTATTACCACTCTTTTTAACCCTCTAGATCTAATGACACAATGGTCTGAGGAGAAGGATGTTACCAGTGGTTTGCCCCAGGGATCTGTCCTTGGTTTGATTCTTTTTAACATCTTTGTTAGTGATATAGCGGAAGGGCTGTCAGGTAAGGTTTGCTTCTTTGCGGATGATACCAAAATCTGCAATAGAATAGACACCCAGGAAGGTGTAGATAACATGAGGAGGGATCTAGCTAAGCTTGAAGAATGGTCTAGAATTTGGCAACTGGGATTTAATGTTAATAAATGTAAGGTCATGCATTTGGGCTGCAGCAATCCAAGGGAGCAATATAGTATAGGGGGTGAAGTACTTTTGTCCACTAAAGAAGAACGGGACCTAGGCGTGGTTGTGTCTAATGATCTTAAAGTAGCTAAACAGGTAGAAAAGGCGACGGCAAAAGCTAAAAGGATGCTTGGGTGCATACGGAGAGGAATGGCTAGCAGAAAAAAGGAGGTGATAATGCCTCTGTATAAGTCTTTGGTGTGACCTCATTTGGAGTATAGTGTGCAATTCTGGAGACCGCACCTTCAAAGGATGTGAACAGGATGGAGTCGGTGCAGAGGGTGGCTACTAAAATGATAAGTGGTCTTCATTATAAAGCATATGAGGACAGACTGAAGGATCTTAATATGTACACCTTAGAGGAAAGGCGGGATAGAGGTGATATGATTGAGATGTTTAAATACCTCCGTGGCATAAATGTTCAGGGAGAGAGCCTCTTTCAATTGAAAGCAAGTTCTGCTATGAGGGGACATAGGATGAGGTCGAAGGGAGATAGATTCAGGAGTGATATGCGGAAATATTTCTCTATGCGGAAATATTTCTTTACGGAAAGAGTAGTGGATCCGTGGAATAGTCTCCCAGTGGAGGTGGTAGAGATGAGGACAGTAACTGAATTCAAAAAAGCATGGAACAAACACAGAGGATCTCTAAAGGTAAAAAGGGGACTGTTGTAGTTGTTGATATGGAAGGACAGACTAGATAGGCCATGTGGTCTTTTTCTGTCATCATATTTCTATGTTTCTCTGTTTAATTAGGATATGAGCACCTCATAGTTTGGTTATACATCTCCAGAATCGATGGGTTATATTCATTTTTTAAATCATGCTCTACAATGGCTTCTTCCTTATTGGTAATACAAAGTAATTTGTTTATGAACACCGAGCAGGTCTACTCATGATACTTTGGGATGCATCATTAGCATATATTAGGCAATAAAGCTTATTTAAGGATAGTTTATTAAAAATCTTTGATTCTTTAAACTCCCTGATCATTTTTTACTTGTATTTATCTTCGAATATTGTTTGGAATAAAACATTTTTTTAGTGGTGTTTAATAAAACCGATTTTTGGCACCAAAAATACTCCTTTAAAAGCGTCGGGATTAGTGCAGCCAGTTTCTATACTAGCTGCCATCAAGAGTGGATGACACCAACGTTTATCTTAAAGGTATAGCCCTTAGAATTTTTAACTAGTTTCAGGTAATAGTATCCGTGAGCAGAGTTTCACCTTTTGATTTGATATCACTACAATAAGATCCTCACCATTGTATGGATATAATACCGATATGTTAACTTTAAGGCATATTGTCATTTTATAACTTTAGTGATTTTATCCATTCAGTAAAATTACATTTTCTTTATGAACAATACGATCAGAACAATGGACCTGTTTGTTAGGACTTATGTATATAGAAATAGGTATAATCCGTTGTTAGTTTTTCCTGCCGATAAACCTTAGTTCATAAACTGATTAGTTTTTAACTTCAGTTATCCATTGAAGGTTTCATTGCTGACACATATGATAGCCTGTTTTACTTTAGGAATCTTAAGTACACTTTACTTAAGATTTAATTTACACTTTACTTATGACATGTTATTTGATGAATAGAATGATTATTTTTTGTTTACAGTGTATCTTTCAGAAATTGGATTACATGAGAACAAACATCTGAATGCTACAGTATTGGATAATGTGCCTGTCCTTTCATAATTTATCCTTTAGTCACCCGCATGAGCTCTTTAGGTTGATGATATCCCTTTTTCTTGTACCACTTAAGGATTCTGCTCTTTTCCTCTTTTACCTGAGAGTATGATTGAGTTATAGTAACATAGTAAATGACGGCAGAAAAAAGACCAATATGGTCCATCTAGTCTGCCCAGCAATATGGCAGGAGTAGGTGTACTCCTTCCCATGTCTCTGCTTAGTGGTGCACCCAACAGGAGCACGTACACTCCTCCCCATGTCTTCACCTCTCCCCATATCTTTGTTTTTTTGTTTGTTTAGGGGTGAACCCACCGCTCCTCCCCCCATCGCTCCATGTAGGACACCCCTATTTGTTGAGAAATTAGATGGTTCAGTTTATTTTGATTTAATCTTGTTGCTGTAAAGTGATCCACTGTGTCTGTCCCAGGCCACTTTGAATTCCGTCACTGTGTTTGCCCCCACCACCTCCATCTGGAGGGCATTCCAAGCATCCACTACCCTTTCAGTAAAAAGTATTTCCTGACATTGCCTTTCAATTTACCACCTTGCAGCTTCATGTCATGCCCTCTAGTTTTACAGCTTCCCCGTCTCTGGAAGAGGTTTGTTTGTTCATTATTTCTCTTTAAGTATTTAAAGGTCTGAATCATATCTCCCCTATCCCTTCTCTCCTCCAGAGTGTACATATTTTAGCCTCATAAGGCTTCTGATGCAGGCTCCAAATCATTTTGGTCGCCTTCCTCTGAACAACTTCCATTCTTTTTACATCCTTTGCAAGATACGGTCTCCAAAACTGAATGCAGTATTCCAAGTGAGGCCTCACCAGAGACCTATACAGTGCCACCAGTAACCCTTCCTTTCTGCTGGTAATTCCTCTTCGAATGCAGCCCAACATCCTCCTGACTTTTGCCACTGCCTTGTCACACTGTTTTTCCACCTTGAGATCTAGAGAAATAATCACACCAAGGTCTGCTCCATGCACAACAACCTCTTGCCCCCTATCGTGTACATTTCCTTTGGATTTCTGCTACCCAAGTGCATGACACTGCACTTCTTCGCATTAAATCTCAATTGCCAAGCATCAGCTTTTGCAGATCCCTCCTCATGTTAAGCACTCCCTCGGGGGAGTCTACTCTGTTGCAAATTTTCATGTCATCTGCAAAAAGACAGACTTTTCCATTCAGTCCTTCAGCAATATCACTCACAAATACATTGAACAGTGTCGGGCCCAGGACCGAACCCTGAGGCACCCCGCTAATCACCTTCCTTTCATCCGAGTGAGCTCCATTTACCATCACCTTCTGTCATCTGTCAGTCAACCAATTTCTGATCCAGTTTACCACCTTGGGACCCATCCCCAAACTACTGAGTTTATTGATAAGCCTCCTATGAGGGAGAGTATCAAAGGCTTTGCTGAGATCCAGGTAGAAGACATCCATCGCATGTCCTTGATCCAGTTCTCTGGTCACCCAGTCAGAGAACTCAATCAGATTTGTCTGGCAAGATCTTCCCTCGGTAAAACCATGTTGCCTCGGACCCTGTAATCTTCTGGTTTTGAGAAAGTTCACTATTCGCTCTTTCAGGAGCGTCTCCATTACTTTTCCCGCCACCGAGGTAAGGCTCACGGGCCTGTAGTTTGACACTTCTTCCCTGTCACCACTTTTGTGTAGAGGTACGACGTCAGCGATTCTCCAGTCCTGAGGAACCACTGTTGTTTCCAAGGATCTGTTGAAAACATCCTTTAACGGCCCTGAAAGAACCTCTCTGAGCTCTTTCAGTATCCTGGGATGTATCCCATCTGGTCCCATGGTCTTGTCCCCTTTCAGTTTAGCAAGTTGTTCTAACACCTCATCCTCTCCGAATGATGTGGTATATACCTCATTCCCATTTTTATATTTGGGAGTCACAGGTGGTCCTTCTCCAGGATTTTCTTTAGTAAAAACAGAGCAGAAGTATTTATTTGGTAATTTTGCTTTATCAATGTC
Organism: Ichthyophis bannanicus; assembly: GCA_033557465.1. Taxonomy (NCBI): domain Eukaryota; kingdom Metazoa; phylum Chordata; class Amphibia; order Gymnophiona; family Ichthyophiidae; genus Ichthyophis; species Ichthyophis bannanicus. Next base: position 96,637,592 of record CM066050.1, read on the forward strand.
ATTTTCCACGAGTCCATTCCCAGCACTTCTGAGTCCTGCAATTCCACCTCTGATCTTCTTCCTTTCCCGAATATACCTGAAGAAAGTTTTGTCGCCACACTTAACATCTTTAGCCATCTTTTCCTCTGCCTTTGATTTTGCTATCCTTATTTCTCTTTTTGTCTCCTTGATTTTGATCCTGTAATCATTTCTGTGTTCTTCTATTTGCAAGCTTTTGAATTTTGCGAAGGCTGTGTTTTTTGCCCTTATTTGAGCAGCCACTTCTTTGGAAAACCAAATAGGTTTCCTTCTCCTTCCCTTACATATTTATCTGTTGCCCCTTTTATTGTCACCTTTAGTTTAGCCCATTGCAATTCCACTTCCCTTATCCCCTCCCACCCTGTCAACTCCTACTTCAGGTACTTGGCCATTTTACTGAAGTCAGTGTTTTTGAAGTTTAGAACTTTGAGCTTGCTATGATTGGACTGCACCTTGGCTTTCATCTCAAACCACACCGTGTGATGGTCATTGTTGCTCACAGGGGCACTCACCCAGACATTTGACAAACACTGTCACTGTTGGTGAGCACCAAATCCAGCGTTGAGCTTTCCCTGGTTGGTTCCATCACCATTTGTCTAAGTAACGCATCTTGGATAGTATCCACAATTTTTTTGCTACTTTCCAGATTTGCAGAAGGAGTAATCCAATCCACCTCGGGTAGATTAAAGTCACCCAATATAATCGCTTCCCCCTTTGTTGCTGTCTTGGCAATATCTATAATCAATTCATTATCTCTATCTTCAATTTGAGTTGGAGGTCTGTAGATTACAGCAGTATGGATGACAGTGCCATCTCCTCTTTCCAACACGATCCAGAGCGTTTCTTCTTTTCCCCAAGCACCCCCACCACCTCCATCGGGAGGGCATTCCAAGCATCCACCACCCTTTCAGTAAAAAAGTATTTCCTGACATTGCCTTTCAATTTACCACCTTGCAGCTTCATGTCATGCCCTCTAGTTTTACAGCTTCCCGTCTCTGGAAGAGGTTTGTTTGTTCATTATTTCTCTTTAAGTATTTAAAGGTCTGAATCATATCTCCCCTATCCCTCCTCTCCTCCAAAGTGTATATATTTAGGTCTTCAAGTCTCTCCTCATAAAGGCTTCTGACACAGGCTCCAAATCATTTTGGTCACCTTCCTCTGAACAGCTTCCATTCTTTTTACATCCTTTGCAAGATACGGGCTCCAAAACTGAACATAGTATTCCAAGTGAGGCCTCACCAGAGACTTATACAGTGGCACTAGTACCCCTTCCTTTCTGCTGGTAATTCCTCTTCGAATGCAGCCGAACATCCTCCTGGCTTTTGCCACTGCCTTGTCGCACTGTTTTGCCACCTTGAGATCTAGAGAAATAATCACACTTTGGTCTTTCTCCTGCTCCGTGCACACCAACCTTCCTGACCCTGGCTTCCTAAGGCCAGGGTCAGGCTGCGGGGAATGTCCCCCAGCCCCTCCCCGCCCCATCTGTGCCCCGGCATTAAAAAAAAACACATCCAGGGTAGTTATTCCACCTCGGAGGTGGAATAACTGCCCTGCACATGTCACCGGCCCTGTACGTCCATGGCCTACGACTGCCCACAGCCCGCCCAGAATCTGCCCCCGAACCGCCCCTTTCCCGCCCCATCTAACTTCCCCACACAACTGGCGGGAAGGTTAGATGCTGGAAGGGGAAGGCACAAATAGCGAGGATGGACATCCCATTGGGACGTCCATCTCTGCTATTCGTGACACAGAATAACCCCCCATATGACTTATTAGTATTATGTTGGTTAAATTATTATTTATGTGTGTATATTTATAAATTTATTTTTTCAATTATGCATGTATCTTATTGTTTGTTTACAGTGCCAATCAATACACCCCCGAGGAAGGCAAGTGCTGAAACATGGCTGTGTCGGGTGTGGCTATGCTGTACTGAATAAAGAACTTTGAATCATTACTTGATGACTTGTTCTTGTTTTTTCTGTTGTGTTCTTGTGAGTGTTTGTTGTGTTTCTGCGTTGGACTGCCTCTTATTCTCCTGTCCACACCCATTTACCTTTTCATCATTTCCCTTAAGAATTACCTTAGTTCCCTGTTAGTGCTGTTTGTCTGTCTTGAAAAGACTGTAAGCTCTGTAGACAGTACTGTCTTTTACGTGTAGCAGTAGTAAAAAGTTACCATGTGCCATTTTATGTTTAGTTTAGGCCTGCTGTTCAGCAAGCCTAAAATTAAATGCATAACTTATCCAAATATTAGCTGAATATCACCACTATCTGTATAATTTGAAAGTTCAACCTCACTCCTCCCAAAATGCAGCCTCTTACTATAGAGAAACTATTGGGTGATTCAGAGAGATTTTTGGCCTGGCCCAATACTATTCATATAGGGGCCAAGCATGCACAGATAAGGAAGTTATATATTTACCAACTGCAGGTAAACATATAGCTTCCTTTGAATATTGGCCTGATGTAGTTTAGCATGAAAGAGGTAAGAGCATTTTCAAGTTAATAATATATGAACTGCAGAGTTGGCAGATCTATAATATTAGAACATAAAAGGTGTAGATATTAACGACCTATGACATTATTATTATTAAAAGAGTGTACCTTCAGTGTCATCGGAAGTTCTGCACTTGAATCTTAGGGTAACCACAGACACCAGGATGATCACACCTGTGATAAGGATTGCTATAAAGATTATTCCACCTGAAAAACAGAACAACATTAGTATTAGCAGTTATAAACACAGGACCCGATATTCAAAATGACAGACCTGCTAACAGCATTAATCAGAGCGGCACTAACTGGGCCAATACCACAGAATATCTGTGAACCTCACACACCACCTAGAGAAGGTTTTAGATAGCGCTGGGGAGGAGTCTGCTGTCCTGGTACATATTGGTACCAATGACATAAGAAAGTGTGGAAGGAAGGTTCTGGAGGCCAAATTTAGGCTTTTAGTTAGGAAGTTGAAATCCAGAACTTCCAGGGTAGGATTCTCTGAAATGCTTCCTGTTCCATACGCAGGACCTAAAAGGCAAGCAGAGCTCCGGAGTCTCCATGCGTGGATGAGACGATGGTGCAAGGAAGAGGGTTTTGGATTTGTTAGGAATAGGGCAACATTCTGAGGAAAGGAGGGGCTTTTCTGAAGGAATGGGTTCCATCTTAAACAGGACAGAACCCAGCTGCTTGCATTAACCTTTAAAAAGGAAACATAGCAGCTTTTAAACTAGACTATAGGGGAAAGCCGATGGTCACCCAACAGCACATGGTTCAGAAGAATATATCCTTGAAGGATACTAGCAAAAGAGGAAAGTTAGGGCATACCAACAAAGAGGTTCCAATAAAGATAAAAGTAACCAAAGCAACGTTTGCCTTTGAGTCAATACTGACACCTGGCAACCCAGCAGCTCCTGGGTTTTCTTAGCAGTGTGACTTGAAGTAAACTGCCACACCTTTCTTACAAAGCAAAGGAGGGTTAAGTGCCCTGTCCAAGGTCACAAGAAGAACCAATGGGACTCAAATCCTGATCTTTTGGTTAATAAGCCAGTGCTCTAAACACTAGCCAGTGCACCACAGAGTAGACAGAACTTAAGTACAGAGCTGACAGAACTTAAAGATTCCAAATTACCCCTGTCTACTGATAACCAGATTAACATGAATAAGATACAACCTGTAAAATGCTTGTATGCAAATGCTAGAAGTCTAAAAAATAAGATGGGAGAGCTAGAATATATAGCACCAAATGAAAGGTTATATATGATTGACATCTCAGAGACCTGGTGGAAGGAGGACAACTAGAGGGACACTGTGATACCTGGGTACAAACTACATTGCAATGATAGTGTAGCTCAAATTGATGGAAGGGTTGCACTCTCTGTAAGAGAGGACATTGAGTCACACAGGATTAAAGTTTTGCAGGAAACAAAATACACTGTAGAATCTCTTTGGATAGAAATCCCAATGTAAATAGGGGAAGGTGATAGCAGTGGGGGTGTACTACAGACCGCCAGGCCAGAATGAACAAATAGATGATGAAATGCTCAAAGAAATCAAGGAAGCTAACAAAAGTTACAACATAGTAATAATAATGGGTAATTTCAATCACCCTGGTATCGACTGGGTCAATGTCACGGCAGGACATGTTAGGGAGATACATTTTCTAGATGAAATAAATGACTGCTTCTTGGAGCAGCTGGTTAATGAACCAACAAGAGGGGAAGCTATTTTGGACCTAGCCCATAATGGAACACAGGATCTGGTGCAAGAGATAAGGGTGTTGAGTCCACTTGGCAATAGTGATCATAGCATGATCACATTTAATTTAATAAATGGAGGAAGGACAGCGAGGAAATCAACAGTATTACCTTTTAACTTTCAAAAGAGAGACTATGATAAAATGAGGAAAATAGTTAAGAAAAAACTAAAAAGTGCAGCTATAAAGGTTAAGGATTTACATCAAGCATGGACGTTATTTAAAAATACTATCTTGGAAGCCCAGACCAGATGTATTCCATGCATTAAGAAAAGGGGAGAGAGAATTTGAAAATAAGCTTGCCGTGGAAGCAAAAATGCATAGGGCCCAATTCTGATCCTGACATACATCTCCTTTGTATGTCTGGGCTGACCTGGACGTACAAAGGAGATTGCAATTCTTGGGCGGTATATCAAGCAATGAATAAAGATAAAGATTAAGATAAATTGCGAAGAAGCCTGTACGGGCAGGCCGGGAATGTGATTCAGTCCTGGCCTGCCCATACAGGCACTGTCCGGCTAACTCAGCCAGAGCTTTTAAATGGAGCCGTGGTGCCATGGCGTCATGTTGCCATGGCACTGTGGCTCCATTTAAAAGCCGCGATGCCAACCGCCTGCCCAAAATGTTAATTCCTCACAGCCTGATCCCCAATCCAGCCTCCTAAGGCCAGGGTCAGGCTGCAGGGAATTAACACTGCCCCTCCAGAGCAGCAAAATTGAAACATCCAGGGAAGTTATTCCACCCCGGAGGTGGACTAATTTCCCCAGCCATTTCACCAGTCCTGGACGGACAGGGCCGACATTAGAATTGACCCTGTATGTCCAGGGCTGGTGACCTCCCACTGCCCGCCCACTCTCCACCCCCGGGCTGCCCCTTCCCCGCATAACTTTCCCGCACAACAGGCGGAGAAGTTACAGTATACAGAGGCAGGAGCCAGCACGAATAGTGTGGATGGACATCCCATTGGGATGTTCATCCCCACTATTCTTGTCTCAGAATGACCCCATAATAAATACTTTTCAAGTACATTTGTAGCAAAACACCTGTGATTGAGTCAGTTGGATGTATTACAACTATTTAATAAACCGATGAGTAGTAAATCACCTGGACCAGATGGCATATATCTGAGGCTGTTAAAAGAACTGAACTATGAAAAAGCAGAACTACAATTAGTAATTTGTGAACTATCATTAAAATCATCTGTAGTACCTGAGGACTGTAGAATGGCCAATGTAACGCCAATTTTTAAAAAGGCTCCAGGGGCAATCCAGAATACTACAGACCAGTGCCGATGTCAGTACCAGGCAAAATGCTAGAAGCCATTACAAAGAACAAAATTACTGAACTTGTAGATAGGCATGGTTTAATGCGAAAAAGTCAACATGGATTTAGCCAGGGAAGGCTTGTCTTACTAATGTTATATTTTTTTGAAGGTGATCCAGTTGATATAGTGTATCTAGATTTTCAGAAAGCCTTTGATAAGGTCCCTCATGAGAGACTCTTGGTGAAATTAAAAAGTCATGGAATAGGAGGCAGTGTACTATTGTGGATCAGGAACTGGTTAAAAAATAGAAAGTAGAGGTTAGGGCTGAATGGCCAATTTTCCCAATGGAGAAAGGAGAATAATGGAGTACCCCAGAGATCTGTGCTACGTCCACTGCTTTTTAACATATTCATAAATGACCTGGAAAAGGGAATAATGAGAGAGGTAATCAAATTTGCAGATGACACAAAATTATTCAAAGTTGTTAAAACCAAAAGGACCTTGATAAACTGGAAGACTGGACATTCAAATGGCAGATGAAATTTAATGTGGACAAGTACAAAGTTATGCACCTAGGAAAGAACAACCCATACTGTGGCTACATGGAACCACCACCCAGGAAAAGATTTAGGTGTCATCGTAGGTAACACATTGAAACTCTCTGCCCAGTGTGCAGTGGCGGCCAAGAAAGCAAATAAAATGCTAGGAATCATAAGGAAAGGAATGAAGAATAAAACAAAGGATATTTCATATAATGCCTCTGTATCATTCCATTGTGTTACAGCTCCTTAAATATTATGTGCAAATCTGGTCACCATATCTTAAAAAGGATACAGCGGAATTATAAAAATGGAGCCACCAAAATGGTAAAGAGGATGGAAGGATACCCCTATGATGAAAGGCTTAAACGATTAGGGCTCTTCTATCATTAAAATCAACTGTAGTACCTGAAGAGTGGAGAATGACCAATGTTATGCCAATATTTAAAAAGGGTTCCAGGGGTGATCCGGGAAGCTACAGACCTGCGAGTTTGTCATCAGTACCGGGCAAAATGGTAGAAACCATGAGAAAGAATAAAATTACTGATCATGTATATAGTCATGGTTTAATGGGAGAAAGCCAACATGGATTAAGCCAACAAATATCTTGTCTTACTAATCTGTTATATTTTTTGGAGGTGTGAATAAACAGGTAGACAAAGGTGTGCCGGTTGTTGTGAGGCACATTCAAATGAGTGCATGCAGGCCCTGTGAGTCCGATCAGAATCTAGGCATCTCCCATGGTCCAACTCCCTGGTCACCCAGTCAAAGAAATCAATCAGATTTGTCTGACAAGACCTGCCTCTGGTGAATCCATGCTGCCTCAGATCCTACAATCCATTGGTCTCCAAAAACCCCATTATTCTCTCTTTTAGAAGTAACCATTTCTGGAGACGGGTCTCATGCAGATAGGAAGATCAGACATGTGCATGGGTGTAGGCCATTTTACAAATGCGAACATCCCTGAAGTGCAAACCCATAGAACTGGGCACTCGGATGACCTGGCCTGGGTAGGTCAGAAGGGGGCTGTCTATGTTATGCAAGTAGTACGTCCTGCCCTCCCTTTCAGATACTCAGATGTGTGGCAGTGGGCCTCCACCAAGCCCCCGTGCTATATGAATGCTCTCATGCTGGGGAGTCTATGTAGAAACACACAAACAACAGGCGAAAGGCAACCATGCATAAAAAGAAACTTTATTCTAGGGCTTGACCTGGCCAAGTTTTGGCTGATTAGCTTTCGTCAGCGGCTTATAAAAATACATACATACAAACAATTTTAATAAAAATGCATTACTTAAATTATACATTTAAAAATCAATATGGAGTGCAATTTAAAAAAAATAAAAGTCTGAAAGCTTAATATTGTCTTTGGCATAGTGTTTTTTTGTGGGCATGTAGTTATTTTCCTGAAACAGTTTGAAAGAGCAATACTTGTGTTTGCCTGGTTCACAAATATATATATATAGTTCTTCTCCAGGACCAAGCAGGAAGTCAGTCCTCACTTATGGGTGACGTCGGCGCCGACGGAGCCCTCGCGGAGCAATTTTCCCCAGCTTTCAAAGAAAGCCTTTGGGAATTGCAGCGCGCATGCGCGGTCGTCTTCCCGCCCGAAGGTGCCATCTTAGCCAGTCTTCTTTTTTCCGCGGAGCCCTACAGACGTCCCCGTCTTGTCCCCGCGAAAAAGTTGATTTTCTTCTTTATTTTACCCTTGGAATCCTTCTGCCCTACCTCCAGCAGGGAGATTGGCTATGCTCCTTGGATCTAAAGGATGCCTACACGCACATCCTCATCCACCCAAGCCACCGCCAATACCTAAGGTTTGTGGTGGCGGGAAATCATTACCAGTACAGAGTACTGCCCTTTGGCCTGTCCTCCGCACCGCGAGTCTTCACAAAATGTCTCGCGGTCGTGGCGGCCCATCTCCGGCTTCACGGCCTCTATGTCTTTCCGTACCTCGACGACTGGCTCATCAGAGCAGCGTCCGCTCAGGAGGTCACCAACGCCACGTGCCGCACGGTGGCTCTGCTGCAGCACTTGGGCTTTGTCATAAACTTCGCAAAGTCCACTTTGCTCCCCTCACAGGATCTCGAGTTCATCGGCGCAAGGCTGCACACTCCTCAGGCGCGAGCGTATCTACCGCTCGACAGGGCTCAGCGGCTCATGGACCTAGCCGACCGCTTTCGCAGCCAGCCCCTGGTCTCCGCCAGGCGCTTCCTGAGACTGCTCGGCCATATGGCTTCCACTGTCCATGTGACCCCCAATGCCCGCCTGAATATGCGGTCTGCTCAATGGTGTCTCCGCCGGCAGTGGCGACAGGCCACGGGCGGCCTCGCAGACCTAGTGCGCGTTTCCGAGCCGCTGATCTCGTCTCTCCGGTGGTGGCTCCGGCAGCCGAACCTGACATTCGGTATGCCCTTCCAGTCACCTCAGCCGACCCGGGTGCTGACCACCGATGCATCCCTCCTGGGCTGGGGAGCGCATTGCCAAGAGGCGCGTACTCAGGGCCTCTGGACCACGTGGGAGTCTGCTCAGCAGATCAACTTCCTGGAGCTCCGGGCGATCCGCCTAGCTCTCAAGGCCTTCTCCCACCTGACTTCCCAACAGTCCGTCCTTGTCCAGACGGACAATCAAGTTGCCATGTTCTACTTGAACAAACAGGGGGGCACGGGCTCCTTTCTCCTCTGCCGGGAGGCTCAGAAGCTCTGCTCTTGGGCCGTCAGTCACGGCATTCTCCTCAAGGCAGTTTATCTCCCGGGCCGAGACAATTGCCTTGCGGACAAACTCAGCAGGGTCCTCCAGCCGCACGAGTGGCATCTGGATCCCTTGGTAGTTCAGAAGCTCTTCCTCAAGTGGGGCCTCCCCACGATGGATCTCTTTGCCAGTCCTCGCAACCGGCAGCTTCCTCGCTTCTGCTCTCGTCTGCCGCACCCCCTTCGGGTTGCGGCGGACGCCTTTCTGATCTCATGGTCGGGGAGCCTTCTGTATGCGTTCCCTCCCATCCCGCTAGTCTCTCGGACTCTTTTCAAGGTTCTCCGAGACAAAGCCTTCATGATCCTGGTGGCCCCTCGCTGGCCCAGGCAGCCGTGGTTTCCGCTCCTGCTGCAACTGGCGGTGGAGGATCCAATCCCTCTGGGGGTACAACCGGATCTCCTCACTCAGGATCAGGGGTCCCTCCTGCACCCCAACCTCAGGTCTCTCAACCTCATGGCCTGGCTGCTGAGAGGGTAGTCCTTGCTCCCCTTCTCCTGCCGGCGGAGGTGGAGGAGGTCGTCTTGGCTTCGCGACGGCCTTCTACCCGCAAATGCTACGCCCTTAAATGGCGTCGCTTTGCAGTCTGGTGTACCCAACAGTCTCAGGATCCCTTCTCCTGCCCGGTGTCGGTGATCTTGCAGTACTTGCTGCACCTCTCTAATCTGGGACTTAAGTCCAACTCCGTCAAAGTTCACCTCAGTGCTCTTTCAGCACATCATGTGCCGGTGGACGGCAGACCTCTCTCCAATGACCCTCTCGTAGCGAGGTTTCTCCGAGGTCTCCTTCTACTTAAACCACCTCTGCGCCCGCCAGCGCCTGACTGGGACCTGAATGTGGTGTTGCAGCGGATCACCTGTCCACCTTTTGAACCTATGGCTACCTGTTCTCTCCGTTTTCTGTCTTGGAAAACACTGTTCTTGATAGCCCTCACTTCCGCTAGACGCGTAAGTGAATTGCAGGCCCTCGTGTCTGATCCCCCTTACACTCGGTTCTACAAAAATAGGGTAGTCCTATGGACTCACCCTAAATTTCTTCCAAAAGTGGTCTCCCCTTTTCACATCAATCAGGAGGTGGTACTTCCAACCTTCTTTCCCAGACCACACTCCAGCCGAGCTGAAACGGTCCTCCATACCCTGGACTGTAGAAGGGCTCTGAACTTCTACCTTGACCGTACGCGGGAGCACCGTAAAGCTGCTCAGCTTTTTGTGTCTTTTGACCCCAATAAATTGGGGCTCCCGGTCTCCAAGCGTACTCTGTCCATCTGGGTTGCGGACTGTATCTCTTGGGCTTATGGGGCAGCCGGACTCTCCTTAGAAAGTCGAGTCACGGCTCATTGCGTTCGGGCAAAGGCTACGTCAGTGGCTTACCTCCGCTCTGTTCCGCTGGCAGACATCTGCCGGGCCGCTACTTGGTCTTCGAGCCAGACTTTTGCGGTCCATTACTGTCTCGAGAGGGAGTCCCGTAGGGACAGTGCTTTCGGACAGGCAGTCCTCCGTAATCTCTTTGAGGTCTGAGCAACTCCTACCCTCCATCCCGGATGTGGGCTACCGGTGGGTGATAATTCAGCGAAGATTCTATCCTTCTGTGCTGCTGAGCTAGAGGGAGCTCATTTTTGTGCTTAGGGTCTCCGGTAGCCTTGAGCTTGGGAGTCCCATAAGTGAGGACTGACTTCCTGCTTGGTCCTGGAGAAAGCGTAGTTACTCACCTGTAACAGGTGTTCTCCAGGAGCAGCAGGAATCAGTCCTCACTACCCTCCCTCCTCCCCTTGGAGTTGCAATCGTCTGCTTATGTTCTTTTTGCAAATTTTTATGCTGTCTTTTTTAGCTATGTCATCTGACTGGCTAAGATGGCACCTTCGGGCGGGAAGACGACCGCGCATGCGCGCTGCAATTCCCAAAGGCTTTCTTTGAAAGCTGGGGAAAATTGCTCCGCGAGGGCTCCGTCGGCGCCGACGTCACCCATAAGTGAGGACTGATTCCTGCTGCTCCTGGAGAACACCTGTTACAGGTGAGTAACTACGCTTTATGGCCCCCTTTTTAGACAATATTTTTGTGGACTTGCACATCTGTCTCTTTTTTATCTATTTTTCTTCTTCTATCTATTTCTACATTATAATAAGAGTGGGTGATTTTGGCTGAGTGCAGATTATTTATATTTTTGATGGCACGCAACTACCTTGTTTGTTAAAAGAGTATGAATGGGCAAAGTTTTGCATTCATGCCATACACAGACTGCTATTTCAATGCACAATTGATGGCAAGTTTGTATACACATAGGGGCATGTTTACTAAACCGTCTTAACGTGTGCCTGGCGTTAGTGTGCAAAAAATGCAACGTGTGCTTTTGAGTCAGTCCTGACTCCTGGCAACCCAGAAGCTCCTGGGTTTTCTTGGCAGTGTCACTGGAAGTAGATTGCCAGGCCTTTCTTCTGAGGCAATGGAGGGTTAAGTGGCTTGCCCAAGGCCACAAGGAGTGCTAGTGGGAATTGAACCCTGGTTGCTGGGTTACCAAGCCAGTGTTCTAACCACTAGGCTACTCCTCCACACCTGGTGTTAGTGTGCAGGATGCCATAAAAGGAGTGGGCGTTCCGGTCTAAACGTAGCAAGCACGCATTATCGCCCTATAAAGGGAGCAGTGCGCGTCAATGCGCGTTAATCTTAAGTAGGCGCGCTGACCTGTAAACATAGCAACAGAGGTGTAGTACGATGGTTAATACACTGACTGATGTTGCAAGTGTCATGAGTTCAATTCCCAAGTGGGCCTGATGAATGATAATACTTTTACCCAGTGCTGTCTGAGGCATTTTCCAGTTTAATTTAAATCTGTGCTGCCAGCAAACACACCCTCAAAGTGCCGTAACATAAGGTGCCTCATAAGGCATCCTATAAGGCACTCCAGAGGGCATATTATAAAGTGCACTGTCCACCAAGGCACCCTATAATGTTGCCTATAGGGCGCTTTATAGGGTGCCCTATGAGGCACCGCAAGGTTACAGCACTGTTTTTGATGGCAGCACTGTGCATGTTAATGCATGAAAATCTTAAGTAGGCGCACTGATGCACAAACAGCAGCAGTGGTGTAGCACATTGGTCAATACACTGACTGATGGTACGGGGTCATGAGTTCAAGTCCCCAATGTGCCTAATGAATAAGGTTCAAAAAAATAAACCACAACCCCAATCTAGTGAACAAAATATATAGCTTTAAGAAAAAAGGTCCACCAATAATTATGAAACCTACACTCTAAAATTGCTAATATTTTTTGTCGAAGCGAACTGTAGGAGGATTGAGATGAATGCTCAATCCACACCAATTGGAAAATAACTGCACCCTAGTGCCATAAATTAATGCACCTTTTAGGGTGCACCAGAAGGCACATCCTAAACAACCACGTCAGCGAAGGTGGGTTATAATGTGCCCCAGAGGCCATGTTGAAAGGTTGCCAACTCCCAAGGCACCATAGTAGGCACCCCATAAGCTGCCTGAATTGAAGGTGTGGCATAAGATGCCCCAAGGATGTATAGGTGAACCCAAAAACGTTGGCCAAGAGCAGTAAGGTCCCCCAATTTGAAGGGCAAGAGAGGTATGTGCCAAACACACATGTAACCCAAACACTGCACAGAGCAGCAAGGAAAGACAATGCATAAGTAATGGAAGGACATAGATCAGAGCTGATGGATCAGACAAATCAGCCTCCAGCCCATGTGGCAGCTAGAAAAATGGACAAACATATCGGGGGCAGCTGTAGCTATGCACAGAGCGATGGTAATGTACCATGCAATAATGACAGTGTGTGGCAGAGGATGGGAAGATGTGTGCAGCAGAGGAGGTAGAAGTGGCAGGATAGGTGGAATGTCAGGATGACAGTGGAGTAGCAGTGCTATGCAGAGCACACACAGGAGAGGCAACCAGGGAGAGCTGCAATGCAGGAATGTGTAGGAGTGCAGGACGTGGGGTAGCAGCATGCACATGACGGTAGGATGGCACACAGCTGGCAGACACACGTAGATGGACAGAAGGATGGTTCACAACTGTGATGAGGGTACAATGTGTTCACAGCACAGACTTGCACAGATATGACTGTCACAGGAATGAAAAGTAGTTCTGCAGGACAGGCATACAAATGAAAGAGGACAGAGAGGAATCAAACCTATGACCAGTAGCACAAATGGCAATGCACAAACCGGTAGGCCACACCACCAACGTGAGCTCATTAGCAAAGGCTGCATATAAAAATAGTGCAGGGCATCACACAAGATGCCTGCTGGCTGTTAGGACAGGCAAACCCCCAAAAGTAACCATGATGAAGTACACATCAGATCACAGTCTGTAATTGGGACCAGAGCCACATAGAACTACATGCACACACACAATGAAATGTTATGCAGTGGATACAGCATGCAAAAGAGGAAAGAATCTAAACCCCAAGGGCAGCAGAGGATGCTTTGTGGAGCTGGTGCAAAATCTGGAAAAGGACAGGAGAAAATTGAACATGCAAACAGGTGTACCACACACCAGCTGAACCATAGCAATACCAAACCCCCAAGTGGACTGCCATGTAAACACCATAAAGAAAGAGACATATGTAACAGCTAATATGTGATGGCTAGGCAGCACAGAGGGCACACCTTGGTGTACAGTGAAGAGATGGAAGGGTGTGTGCAGAGGTGATGAACCTGCTGGTACCTAATGGTCTTGTTAGCAAAACAGAAAAGAAAAAAAATAAGCCCCATGTGGGGATCAAACCTGCATCCTATGGTATTATAACACATGCCTGTAACCACTACCCCAAACAACCACAATGAGCACACTGAGCACAAAGCAAAAATAGTACCCCAAAGGGAGGGTGTGTATGGGAACCTGTAATACCCAGTGAGTGGCAAATGGCTGGCAGATACACAGCTGCCATCGTACAAGGATGTGAGCACAGGTGGGCCATGTACATGACCAGCAAATCAGTAGATACAAGTGTCAATGTGATCAAAGAGTGGAGGAGTAGCCTAGTGGTTAGAAAACTGGCTTGGTCACCAAGCAACCAGGGTTTAATTTCCACTAGCACTCCATGTGGCCTTGGGCAAGTCACATAACCCTCCATTACCTTGGAAGAAAGGCCTGGCAATCTACTTCCAGTGACACTGCCAAGAAAACTCTGGAGTCTCTGGGTCGCAAGGAGTCAGGACTGACTCAAAGGCACACATTGTATTGCATGTTTGTCACCATGATCAAGCAGCAGCAAAGACAAATGTATATCAAACACATATTTTTATTTGGGTTAATCTTCACAGATAGTGTAGATACCGCCATCATAATATTAAGGTGAGTGGATCCCAGGTGAAAGACGGAAACACATTTAGCAGGGCAGCAACCCACATCCTACAGAAAGGTCACTGGCCCATCTACAAATGAAGGGCAGGAGACATAATGTGCATCAGGTGCATGGTATGCACTATGCATTAGGCCCCCACCCCCCACATGCTGCTGCACGCCTCAAATGTGTTACTCACATATGAGTGCATGTAGACAGTAGGTGGTGCATGATGAGGGACCAACACACATCAATCATGTTCTGCTCCCTAAAACATATCTATCTGGCAACACAGGAGGCACACAAATGAAAACAGCATACGTTGTTAAAACGTTGTAACTTTAAAAACACATATTGAAAGTAATGTTTCAGCTCTCACATAATGCCTGATATAGGAATCCAAGCTGCAACAATGTAACCCTAAACAATCATCAAATGCACAATGAGGATATGCTAACAGGTAGCAGAGGCACATGAACACAGAGAGAATTCAAATGAAAACTACCTGCAGAAACATGCAGAGATAACACCATGCAGGAGGTCCCCCTGCACTGGTTGATGTGTAGACCGTGTCTGTACACATATATCACGGTACATGGAATGCACAATTGAAGGAAGACAACGGACACTCACACTGCAACACTCCAAATATAACGGGGCAATGTGAGTGTCGTTACCTCAGGGGATATATAGGACTGTGCAGACATGCAATGCAAGGTTTGTAAATCAACACAAAATAAAAGAATCACTCCAATGCAAACATGTGTGTTTCTTCTTAAATACCACTTGATAATCAAAATGTACACCGGGTCTCAGCATACAAGGGCATACGGTGAGGAAACAGCCAGAACCAGATTCAGGCCGTCTACACCAATACCAAGCCCAATAACATCAACGACCCAGTGACTAGCAGCTGGCGATACCCATACCTCGCTTCTTGAATGTAAAAAATACCAACACTTAGCTTGAAAGCCAGGCAGGGAACCAGAACACACGCCAGCCACGTCACCGACGTTATCACACAAAGAGCCCTTTAAACGTTTCTCGGGACCGCCCGCTGCTTCAGGGGAATCTATAAAAACACATACAAACAACCCAAGTTAGACACAACCTTTATTCTACTACGAAACACAACTAAAACAACCTATAAAAGTTAAAAAACCACAACTCCAGTAGCTTACCTGCCAGCTAACCTTCAACCACGCCGAGCAGAAAAACGCCGCCCATGTGCAATCCACGCAGCCACCGCACTTTAAAGGGAACCCTATGACGTCAGAAAAGAAACCCCAGCCCAAATCACCACCACACTGACCGGTCAACCCAAAGATTCAAACCTACCAGGGCTACAGTATCAAACCAAGAACCCCGACCCAAGTCACAAACACACTGACCAATCAATCCGAAGATTCAGACCAGCCGGGGCTACAGTGTCAAGCCGAAAAATCCAGCTTTGCTCGCGCTGCAAAAGAGTTTGCTCCCTACTCTTCCCATTACGCCCAGATAGAACCTGCTCTATGCAGAAACAAGCTATATCACAAAAGGAATGATGGAGCTCCAAAAAATGGGACACTAGTGGCGCCTCCCGAACACCACACCGGAGCCTACTCTTGTGTTCCAACAACCTTTTACGAAAGGGCCGACACGTGCTCCCAATGTAGAGAAGCTGACACGGACACCTAATCGCATACACAACAAACGAAGAATCACAAGAGGTGACATCACGCAGCTTATACCGAACTCCATGATACTCAAAGGACGCAGTCACACAGGAGACCTCACAAACTGCACAGTGTCCACATACGGTATGACCACCCACTAGCTCACTCCGCCCCCCTGAGGAATTCAATATCTCACGGATGTTACGCTGACGCTGCCATACACATCTGACCCCCTGGTTTTCTAACACGGGGACCGTACGCACCACAGCCAGATGCAGTTTGTGAGGTCTCCTGTGTGACTGTGTCCTTTGAGTATCATGGAGTTCGGTATAAGCTGCGTGATGTCACCTCTTGTGATTCTGTTTGTTGTGTATGTGATTAGGTGTCCGTGTCAGCTTCTCTACATTGGGAGCACGTGTCGGCCCTTTCGTAAAAGGTTATTGGAACACAAGAGTAGGCTCCGGTGTGGTGTTCGGGAGGCGCCACTAGTGTCCCATTTTTTGGAGCTCCAGTGCATTCCCTGGAGATAGCATGACTGTTTGTCAGACAGAGCCTGTCTGTTGCAGTGCACGGCACCCACCTGAACAGGGCTAGGCCACGATCTGCTGCGGGCAGCAGCCACTGCCCCCTCCACCACCAGTACCCCTCCACCCCAATGCTGACATGCCCTTCTGGTGGTGCGCAGTCTCAGGCCATCCAGTGTGCCAGTAGGCGGCTGCCTTTGGTGCGGTTACTGGGGTAGGGGGTGCCTGCATAGATGTCCACGCTTCCCCCCAGCACCGCCTGCCAATGTTCTGTGCCCTTGGGGGTACCTGCTGGGTACTATCCCCTGTGACACTGTGGGATGCACACTCATGCCTATGTTGGGCCCACATCAGTTGCTGTCTGGCTGCACTACTGTTAAAAAAACAACCAAGGGAGCAAGCAGAATGTGGGTCACTTGTGCTTTATTGAAAACCAAAACCCCGACGCGTTTCGGCGAAAGTCTTCATCAGGGGGCTAGAGGACTGCAAACAAATACAAACAATACATCTCAATGAACCATAATAAAAACATAAATGTATAAATATAAAATCAACATACATAGTTTAAAAAGGACAAACATCAGGATTGTGTATATCATAATATACTCACACAATGTATAAACCCAATACAGTAGATGAAGCGCATAGGAATGTGTAACCAATAATGTGGTTAATAATGCTGAAAAACAACAACCATATTAAAATACAGATGCAAAATAAAGTACATACAGTAAACCAATAATTAAACAATGCAGTAAAAAAGACAGATGGGAAACCCAGACCACATATATGTAATTAAAACATAAAAACTTGGAATCACATCACAACTACATAATGAATTTAAAAATAAAATAAAATCAACTAAAAAATAAAATTAAAAATCATAAATTGGTCACGAAAACAGACCTAAATGGGAACCAAGATACCATATTGTAAAAAAATAGTATATAAAGGGCCGTGATATATAAAAAATGTAAATATTAAAGTAACCTATCTGTGCAAACAACAGTTTTAATAGGGGACAAGATGTCATATTGAGTGAACATAAAATATATGAAAAATAGAAAAGAATAAAAACAGTGTGCATAATTAAAAACATATGCATTTAAAAACCATATTAAAAAACACAAATACTCGGCTGATTGAAAACAGCATATAATAAATATACCAGATGAATTAAAAAGCCTCTAAAAAGGAGGCAGAGAATGGCGAGGCCGCGTGGCCCCCCCCCGGGGCGTGCGAGCGGCCGGCGTTAACCAGGAGGGTGGCCGGCCGCGCGCCCGCCGCGGCGTGGCTACGCGATTCGCGGGGAGGGCCTGCGGCGCGTGAAGGGCTCCCATTGGCTCCCGCGGCACATGACAGGGCGCGGGAGCCAATGGGAGGAGTAGAAGATTTACGGGGGGGAGTAAGGGGAGCGTTGTGGTGTCCTCCGGCCTTTCCTTCGAGGTGGCCGGAGGTACCGGACGTCCCGCCCTCCCGCCTTTTGTTGGGGCTCGGGGGTGGGGGGCTTTAGAGGGGTGTTGCAGCTGGGGGGGGTGGGGCGGGATCCCGGAGGTTTCCGGGGTCCAGAGCCGGAGCCAAGTAGTAGGGCGGGGGTGGGGTACCCCTGCCCGGGCGGTCCCTCAGGCTTTTGCTAATAATATGGCGAAGCCGGATGAGGGAGGCTAGGCAATTTGCCGGGGCCTGGACAAGGCGGAAGCGGAAGCGGCATCACTTTGCTACTCACATGGCTGGTGAGGGTTCGCTCTGCTGGGGGGGGGAATACAATTTAAGGTTGGATTGTTGATGTTATGGTTTATGGCAATAAAGCTGCGACCAGTTGAATTCCCATATATGTGTGGTCTACCTTTGTTATTAATGGGTGAGGGGCGGGGGGTGTTGCGATGTGGCGGAGGCCGGTCCGCCTTACCCGGTTAATGAACATGGTTAAAATAAACTATACTGAGCAAACTAAAGTGGAGTCAAGAGCTACATGCTCTTTCAGCGCTGACAATGAAAACACAACCTTGCATGATACGCTGGACTTTGGCACGCTCAAAACCTCAAACAAATGCGAAGTAGATGGAGTAAAATATCCCGTAGTGATATATATATATATATATAGTGTGGCCAAAGTGGCCCAGAAAAACGGTTAGGCTGTGATATCTTAAACACCACTCGAGAGAGAAAACCGAACCTGCCAAAATCGCTAGTGTTGTTTAAAAGGAAAGTAGCGTGCTATAGAAAGAACAAGCTATGAAGAGACCATAATAATACATTGTACATAAGAAACCTAACTTCAAAACAATTGGAGATTGTATAGTATACCTGCACAAAAATAAATAAATAAATAATAAAAAAACGTTTAAACGAAGCAATGCTGTGATCTGAAAAACAACCAATGAGATCATATTGCAGCTTGAAAAGAACTATATGAAAATAAAAGCATTGAAGCAACCAAATGACTAAAAAAGCTTAATTCTACAAAAATAGAGCTGCTCATACCTTAAGCACAATCAGTGAAAGCAAATCAAACCTTGCATGAGACGCTGAAATTGGCGCGTGTATAAAAGTCAGATTTAAAACCATATTTAAAAAACAAATGCTTAGCTGAAGATCAACATATATTAAATATACCATGTGAATTAAAAGGAGGAGACAAAGAGATAACAATGATATGGTTAAAAAAACTGTACTGAGCAAACTAAAGTGGAGTCAAGCGCTACATGCTCTTTACGCGCTGACAATGAGAACACAGCCATTCATGATATGCGGGACTTTGGCGCGCTTGAAAACTCAAACAAACGCGAAATAGATGGAATTGAATATCCCGTAATGATATATATATATATATAGTGTGGCCAAAGCAGCCCAGAAAAACGGCTAGACTGTGATATCTTCAGCAACACTCGGGACCGTCAAACTCGGCAAGGAGAAACTGCTAGTGTTGTTTAAAAGGAAAATAGCGTGCTATAAAAAGTACAAGCTATAAAAAGAACATGATAATACATTGTACATAAGAAACCTAATCTTCAAAACAATTGGAAATTGTATAGTGTACCTGCATAAAAAATAAATAAATAAATACTGAAAAGAACGTTAAACGAAGCAATGCTAATAACAAGATCATATTACAGCTTAAAAAAGACTCCCCCCTCCCCCCTTTACCCCCCTTCCCCCCTTTTTCCCCCTCCCCTCCCCTCCCCCCTCCCTTTTTCCCCCCGCCCCCTCCCTCCCCCTCCCTCCCCCTCCCCCCTTTTCTCCCCTCCCCCCACCCCTTCCCCTTTCCTCCCCTTCGCCTTCCCCTCTCTAATTCCCCCTCCCCCCTCCCCCACCCCTTCCCCTTTTCCTCCCCTTCGCCTTCCCCTCTCTCTATTCCCCTTCCTTTTTTCCCCCCTCCCCCCTTGCTTTCCCTCTTCCCCCTCCCCCTTCCTACCCCTCCCACCTTCTTCCCTCCCCCTCCCCCCCTCCCCCTCCCTTCCCCTCTCCCCCCCCTCCATACCCACAATACCCCCACCCCCTCCTTCCTTTCCTTCCTCCCTCTCCCCTCCCCTCCCCCCTCTCCCCTCCCCTTTCCCCCCCTTCCCCTCCCCCTTCTCCTCCTTTCCCCCCTCCCCCACCCTTTTCTTTGTTTGTATAAGGTTTCTTTTCTTTGTTTGTATAAGGTTTATTTTCTTTTAGTCCATGTTTGATTTGTGGACCCTTGGGTCAAATATATGGCCCAAATGCTACTGCTATTTGATGATAATAATGAGAAGGCCGCGGGCAGCGTCACGGCGGACGCCGGTAACCGGCGGTTCCAGCCGGGCGCGGGCCCATCGGTCGCGCGGGGGGGGGAGGGGAGAAGAGAGCATCATTCAAAAGGATTGGATGCTGGCTTCGCGAGTGAGCCAGCATCCAATCGGAGGACTGGACGGGCCATGTGCTTCAGCGACGCGGGTGCGCGCAGAGCACATGGTTCGTGTGCTGGGAGCCGGCAGCATGGTGGAGACTGAGTGGTTTCTTTTCGGGCGCCTTACCTTGCGGGAGACTGCGGTTGCGGGAGGCTGAGGTTGCGGCCTGTCCGGTGCGGTGTGCTGCGTCCCGGAGGTGAGGTGTTGGTGGGGCTTCTGAGTGGCGCGAGAGTGGTGAAGCGGAGTATTTTCCGCTTAGGCCTGCTGTCTTGCTGTCCCCGCGGCGGTGCTTTCATTACTTTCACTGCCGGCCAGCGGAGGGCTTCCGGAGTGGGCGGTTTTGTCCCGGAGGGTTTTTTCTTTCTTTCCTTTCACTGCCGGCAGGCGTGGTAGTGTCCCGGAGGGCTTCCTGCGTGGGCGGTTTGTCCCGGGGGGGTTTCAAGGCCTGTGTTTTATCCAGGTATGGCTGGGGGGAGTAAAGGCACAACGGGGGGGCGGGGCAGCGAGGGGCGGCTCCCTGGCGGCGTCTGGTGGGTCGGCGGGGCCCTAGGGTAGCAGGGGAGCGTCCAGTGGGGCCGCGGGGTCAGGTGCAGGATGTATTGGGGGTGGAAGGTGCGGGCCTGCCTGTAGTCCCAGGGGGTGTGGGCCGGGGGCCTGGTTCTCAGGCTCGGGGGTCTTGCAGGGGGAGGGACCGCAGGGCACGGGCTCCTGCCTTGTTGCGGGGGGGTCGGGGCGCTAGGACGTCTTCAGGGCGGGGGTCTGGTGCTGGGGCAGTGGGGGAACAGCAGGGTGAAGAGGTGCGGCCCCGAGGGGGTGTGGTGGCCCGTGGGGCTCGCCGGGGTTCTGCGGGGGCTGGGGGGGTTCTGCCCGGTTCTCTGATGGGGGCGGGGTCCCTGGGGCCCACGGGTTGGGAGCATTGGTTGGGCGGTGGGCTGGGTTCCTCTCAGGGGGATTGGTCTGGGGCTTGGCCATCGGTGTGGCCGGCGGCAGTTCCTCCTGCCTTTTTCCCTTTCTTGTCTTCTCAGGTTCCTAGCGGTGCCACTGCTGGAGCGATGCAACCTTTGCCTGCAGTTCCGGTGACATCGGCGAACAGTGCGGCATATGGATCGGGGTCTGCGTGGCTCAGCAGCGGAGAGTCCCGGACCTCATCCTGCGTGGAACAACAGCGGGCGACTCAGCCGTCGGCGTTGGACTCGGCTGCGGGTGAGTTGTCATTGGCGCCAGCTGGCGGGGCTGCGGGCGGAGTGCATGCCGCTGGGGAGTTGCTGATGGAGCCGGCTCGTGGGTCGGGGGGGAGCGGGGTACCTCGGGTGTGTCGGCGTTGGATCAAGCCGGTCGGGTTGGGAGTGGCGCGCGGGCGGGTACGTCTGGTAAGGCTGCCAAGAAGAGGAAGCATGCTTGCCGGCGGCGTCACGGATCTGGTTCGTCCTCGTCCACTTCGTCTAGTTCTTCCACGGGGTCCTCTGCCGGGGGTGGGACGGCGGCAGAGGCGGGTTCGGCGGGTGGCGGTTCGGCTGCGGTGACGGTTTTGTCGGAGTTGTGGGAGGGCGTTCCGAGGAAATTGAGGAGGAGGATTCGGAAGAGATGGTATATTGATATTTTTCGGCTGCTAGAGGGTCGTAAGCGATCCGGGGAAAGCAGGAAGAAGCGTAAGGAGGATCAAAAGGCTGGTAGGGTTCGGAAGGTGGCGAGGACAGTGGTCAATTGGGTGCGGGCTTTCTTGCGCCTGGCGAGTGTTTGGGGACGTCATTGTCCGGAGCAGTATGGGATGCTTTTGTCCTATGCTGATTCGATTCTAGAGGCTTCTCAGGTCCATGATGGGTGGTCATGGCTCAATTATGATGAGAAGTTCAGGGATAAGATGGAGGAGAACAAGGGGTTCGCAGGATATCAATTTGTGGCTCACCCAAATGTCCGTTAGGTCGACTGCGGTGGGTGTTGGGGGAAGCGGCGGGAAGGTTGGGGGGGCGGCCATTCCTGTAGTGAACCGGCCCTTTCGGGGGGGTGGGGGGGGGGAGCCTTGGCAAGCCAGCTGCGGGGGCAGGGGTCGACGTGTGCTGGAGGTTTAACAAGTCGTCCTGCCCGTTCCCGGATTGTAAGTTCCGGCATGCATGTTCCGTCTGCGGGGGAGGGCATGCCGCAACAAAATGTGTGCAAAAAGGCCCCTTGCCCTCGTCTAAGTGATAGTGCAACTTTTGCGTTGGCCCCATCCCCTATTCGGCTCGAGGTCTTGCGGGGCTGGTTGCTGTCTTACCCTCGGGTGCGGGACAGAGGGGTGCTTCTCACGGGGTTTTCGCAGGGTTTTGTTATTCCAGTTAAGGGTCAGGTGGTTTCTTTTGCTGCGCAGAACGCCCCTTCGGTGCGGCGTTTTGCGGCAGTAGTTCACGAGAAGTTAGCTGGGGAATTGAAGTTGGTTCGGATAGCGGGCCCCTTTGCTGACCCCCCGTTTAAGGAATTTGTGGTTTCTCCTTTGGGGGTGATTCCCAAGAAGGAGCCTGGCAAGTTCCGTTTAATTCATAATTTGTCTTACCCTGAGGGTTCGTCGGTCAATGCTCATATTCCGAGAGAGTGCTGCACAGTCCGGTATGCTTCATTCGATAAGGCAGTGCGGTTGGTTCGGCGGGCCGGGTATGGCTCGCTGATGGCGAAGGTGGACATCGAGTCCGCATTTTGTTTGCTTCCGGTTCACCCCTCTTCCTTTCCGTTTCTGGGTTTTAGGGTCTCCGGCGAGTATTATTTCGACAAATGCATGCCCATGGGTTGTGCAGTGTCGTGTGCTTACTTTGAGACTTTTAGCACTTTTCTGCACTGGGCTGTTGAGACACAGGTGGGTTGTGCTGATCTGGTTCATTATTTGGACGATTTTTTCTTTGTGGGTGCGGCCCACACTTCGCAGTGTCGACAGTTGTTGGATGGTTTTGTTTCTGTGGCAGGCGCGTTGGGGGTCCCGTTGGCGGAGCAGAAGACGGAAGGTCCGGCCACGACCCTCACTTTTTTGGGCATTGAGTTGGACTCCACTGCTATGATAGCGCGTTTGCCCACGGACAAGGTG
The DNA here is from genome assembly GCA_033557465.1 of Ichthyophis bannanicus. NCBI lineage: Eukaryota > Metazoa > Chordata > Amphibia > Gymnophiona > Ichthyophiidae > Ichthyophis > Ichthyophis bannanicus. The sequence goes on from CM066050.1 coordinate 96,660,829, forward strand.
TGGCAGTTGCCGGTGCTAGTGGCTAATGCGCTAGTCTCGGCAAAGTATACCCTGAGGGAAATGCAGGCTCTGCTGGGGTCCCTGAACTTTGCATGCCGAGTGATTCCTATGGGTCGAGTATTTCTCCGGCGGTTGGCGATGGCTACGTGTGGTGTGTCCAAACCGCATCATCGTATTCGGATTTCCAAGTGTCTGCGTGAGGACTTAGCAGTGTGGGATGCCTTTTTGCAGGAGTTTAATGGGTCGGCGGTTCTGGTGGAAGAGGACTGTTCGAGTGAGGACTTGCAGTTGTACACCGATGCTGCAGGGGGTGTAGGCTTAGGTATTTACTTCCGGGGATCTTGGTGCGCGAGCCCATGGCCGGCAGCCTGGGGGGAAGCGGGGCTTCTAACTAACATTACCTTCCTTGAGCTGTTCCCTATCTTGGTGACGTTGGCATTGTGGCCCGATCGGTTGCGTAACAAGAAGGTTGTGTGGTGGTGTGATAATGAAGCCGTCGTGAGTGTAGTCAATAATTATTCACCTCGTTGTGCGGATGTGGCGGCTTTGATGCGACAGGTGGTCATCGCCTGTTTACGTTTGAATCTGACTTTGCAGGCTCGGCACATTCCGGGACATAGGAACGGTATTGCTGACGCTTTGTCTCGTTTGCAATTACAGCATTTCCGGCTGCTGGCCCCGGAGGCGGATACGGTGGGAGCGGAGGTCCCATGGAGCTTATGGAGCAGTGGGCGGTGGAGATGACGGAGCTGCTGCGGTGTTCTCTGGCGGGCGGCACGTGGACTGCTTATTGTCGGGGCTGCCGGCGAGTGGTGGCATTCCTACAGGGGCTCGGGTGGCGGGGGGGGGTGGTACCAGATTCCTTATTGGGGGGCTATGTTCTCAGTGCCAAGCGCCTGGGCATCTCACGGTCGGCTGTTCGGCAGCACCTGGCGGGCTTTTCTTTTTTCGCTAGAGTGCTCGGATGGTCCCCGGTGGGGGGGGTTCATTGGTGCGGCAGTTGATGCAGGTTTGGCGACGTGTTCATCCCCCGTTTCCGGATGCGCGTCGTCCTCTCACGCATGACTTGCTGGCTGGGGTTTGCGCTGCGTTGCCGGCGGTGGCTGCTTCGGCCTACGAGGTCACCCTTTTCCAGGCGATCTTCTGTCTGGCATTTTTTGGTGCCTTTCGGGTGGGTGAGTTGGTGGCTGATTCCAGAAGCCGGGGGGGTGGGGTGTCGGTGTCTGCAGACACATCAGGTGCACTTGGCTCGGGATTCCCTGCGGGTGTTTTTGCAGCAGTCCAAGACCGATCCGCACGGTCGGGGTCGGTGGGTGGGGTTGCGAGCGATCGGTGGGGTCACCTGCCCGGTGGCGGCGACTCGATCATATATGGAGGGCCGTCCTCGGGCGGCGGGTGGGTTTTTTGTTCATGCCGATACTCGCCTGGTCACTCGTTACCAGGTGACTGCGGTTTTGCGATTGGGGCTGCGGCAGACGGGGGTGGATGCCCGACAGTTTTCGGCGCATTCTTTCCGCATTGGGGCGGCCACCAGTGCGGCCGGGGTTGGCTTGTCGCCGGCGCAAATACAGGCGATCGGCGGGTGGCGGTCCAGGGCTTTTCAAACTTATGTGAGGTTGGGATATGTGGGCATTCCAGGGGCAGATCATTAACACTGTATTTTCCTTGCAGAACGGGGCAGAATGGTGCGGGGCTGTTGGATGCTGGGGCATTCCTTTGTCTTCTGGGCTGGCAGACGTGCTGCGGAGAGGCCTCTTGGGCTGAACCTGCGATTGGAGCCTGCTGGGATGACGCTTTCATGGCTGGGCGAAAGAGGACTGAGGTGGCCGCAGCTAATGCCCTTGCTTCGTCATCATGCGCGTCTACGCACACAGCCCGAGTTCCTTCTTTTGCATTTGGGGGGTAATGATCTGACTTCTTGGACTTGTAAGCAGTTGATTAACGCTGCCAAGAGGGATTTTTTCTCGCATTCTGTTAATGTTTGCTGGGGTGGTGTTGCTTTGGTCCGATGTCATCCCCCGACCGGTGTGCGCGGGGCAGCGGCGCTGGTCTCGGGGGTTGGCTAAGATCAACCGGCAGATTGGGAGGTGGCCTGTACGGGGTTGTACAGGTCGGATGGGGTTCATTTGTCCCCGGTTGGGCTTGACCTTCTTCTCAATGACTGGCAGGAGGCATTGGAGAGGGTGTTGGGCAGGTTGCAGCTTTTGCCCGGGTAATGGGGCGGCAAAGCCACATAGTTGTGTCTATGCCGGTGGCGGGATCCCGGAGGTTTCCGGGGTCCTGAGACATAAGCTACTTGGGGCGGAGGCAGGGTGCCCACGACCCGGAGAACCCTGAGCTTACTTTTGCTAGTGATATGGCGAAGTTGAGCAGGGGTGGTTCGAGCTGGACCGGTGGTTGACCGGACCAGGGGCGGAAGCGACGTCACCTTGCTAATAGTATGGCTGGTGACGTGTCGCTCTGCCGGGGGTGGGGGGGGGGGAAATTCATGGTTAAGTTATTGTTGGCTGTTTAAAATGTTAATTGTTATGGGGCAATAAAGCTGCGACCTGGTGTTCTTTCCAAGCAATTGTGTCTGTGTAATTGTGTGGGTAATGTATGGGGGGGAGGGGGGGTGACCTGTGGGGGTGGGGTAGGATGGCGAGCGCCTGGTATGGATCCCCGGTTATGAGAAGGCCGCGGGCAGCGTCACGGCGGACGCAGGTAACCGGCGGTTCCAGCCGGGCACGGGCCCATCGGTCGCGCGGGGGGGGGGGGGGAGAAGAGAGCATCATTCAAAAGGATTGGATGCTGGCTTTGCGAGTGAGCCAGCATCCAATCGGAGGACTGGACGGGCCATGTGCTTCAGTGACGCGGGTGCGCGCAGAGCACATGGTCCGTGTGCTGGGAGCCGGCAGCGTCCCGCCCTCCCACCCTTAAGGTTGAGGGTCGGTTTGGGGTATTTTGGGGGTGTTGCAGCTGGGGGGGGTTGGGGGTGGCGGGATCCCGGAGGTTTCCGGGGTCCGGAGACATAAGCTACTTGGGGCGGGGGCAGGGTGCCCACGACCCGGAGAACCCTGAGCTTACTTTTGCTAGTGATATGGCGAAGTTGAGCAGGGGTGGTTCGAGCTGGACCGGTGGTTGACCGGACCAGGGGCGGAAGCGACGTCACCTTGCTAATAGTATGGCTGGTGACGTGTCGCTCTGCCGGGGGTGGGGGGGAAATTCATGGTTAAGTTATTGTTGGCTGTTTAAAATGTTAATTGTTATGGGGCAATAAAGCTGCGACCTGGTGTTCTTTCCAAGCAATTGTGTCTGTGTAATTGTGTGGGTAATGTATGGGGGGGAGGGGGGGTGACCTGTGGGGGTGGGGTAGGATGGCGAGCGCCTGGTATGGATCCCCGGTTATAGTTTTTGTTTTTAAACAGTATCTTTTGAGATTATTTACACATTTTTTCTTCTTTGTTTCCATTTGGTTGAGCACACAATCCTTCTCCTTTTTTAGCGGTCTCTAGGTTTCATGGTCGCCAGGAGTCAGGACTGACTCGAAGGCACACATTACATTACATTAGGTTTCATACATATGCATTTATGGTAATTATGTTTCTGACCTTTAAAAACGCACCAAATTCAGCGTCCCATGAAAGGTTTGTTTTGCTTTCACTGACTGTGCTGAAGGTATGTGCAGCTCTATTTCTGTAGAATTAAGCTTTTTCAGTCGTTTGTTTGCTTCAATGTTTTTATTTTCATAGTCTTTTTTAAGCTGTAATATGATCTCGTTATTAGCATTGCTTCGTTTAACGTTCTTTTCAGTATTTATTTATTTATTTTTTATGCAGGTACACTATACAATTTCCAATTGTTTTGAAGATTAGGTTTCTTATGTACAATGTATTATCATGTTCTTTTTATAGCTTGTTCTTTTTATAGCACGCTAATTTCCTTTTAAACAACACTAGCAGTTTCTCCTTGCCGAGTTTGATGATCCCGAGTGTTGCTGAAGATATCATAGTCTAGCCGTTTTTCTGGGCTGCTTTGGCCACACTATACATATATCATTACGGGATATTCAATTCCATCTATTTTGCGTTTGTTTGAGTTTTCAAGTGCGCCAAAGTCCCGCGTATTATGAATGGTTGTGTTCTCATTGTCAGCGCGTAAAGAGCATGTAGCGCTTGACTCCAGTTTAGTTTGCTCAGTACAGTTTTTTTAACCATATCACTGTTATCTCTTTGTCTCCTCCTTTTAATTCACATGGTATATTTAATATATGTTGATCTTCAGCTAAGCATTTGTTTTTTAAATATGGTTTTAAATCTGACTTTTATACCAATTTCAGCGTCTCATGCAATTTCAGCGTCTCATGCAAGGTTTGTTTTGCTTTCACTGATTGTGCTTAAGGTATGAGCAGCTCTATTTTTGTAGAATTAAGCTTTTTTAGTCGTTTGGTTGCTTCAATGCTTTTATTTTCATATAGTTCTTTTCAAGCTGCAATATGATCTCGTTGGTTGTTTTTCAGATCACAGCATTGCTTCGTTTAAACGTTTTTTTATTATTTATTTATTTTTTGTGCAGGTATACTATACAATCTCCAATTGTTTTGAAGTTAGGTTTCTTATGTACAATGTATTATTATGGTCTCTTCATAGCTTGTTCTTTCTATAGCACGCTACTTTCCTTTTAAACAACACTAGCGATTTTGGCAGGTTCGGTTTTCTCTCTCGAGTGGTGTTTAAGATATCCTCTAGAAGTGACCATGTGACTCCTATTCTAAAACAGCTTCATTGGCTCCCTATACATGGAAGGATTATCTTTAAAACTTTACTCCTCTCATTCAAGACCATCAATCGCCTTTCTTCCACGGCACTTACGGAGCTCATTCACACAGTGCCCCCCAACAGATCCAGAAGGGCAACAGCCCTAAACCTGCTAATAACCCCAAAGGCCTTGACCAAATGCAATAGTACAACTGCAAATAGGGCTTTCAGTCTCTATGTCCCCAAATGCTGGAATGCACTACCTCCAGACATTCGATCCATTGTGGACCTATCTCAATTCAGGAAGGCAATCAAATTTCACCTCTTCCTCCAATACTACCCAGCCAGCAATGGAATCTAAGTAACCCCACCTAAGATGATATCCATTCTTAGTGTTGATATATTCCAAATGATTATTGCATTTGACATAGCTCTTTGTAAATATTATTTCATGTATATAGTTCAACCCTGTTAGCCAAGTTGATACTCCTGTTCCATGTAAAACCAAACTGACTGTTGTCTTGGTCGTTCTGTTATATTGTAAACCGCGCTGATATCGAATAGTGCGGTATATAAGCAACTGCAATAAATAAATAAATAATAAATAAAATCACAGCCTAACCATTTTTCTGGGCCACTTTGGCCACACTATATATATATATATATCACTACGGGATATTTTACTCCATCTACTTCGCATTTGTTTGAGGTTTTGAGCGCGCCAAAGTCCAGCGTATCATGCAAGGTTGTGTTTTCATTGTCAGCGCTGAAAGAGCATGTAACGCTTGACTCCACTTTAGTTTGCTCAGTATAGTTTATTTTAACCATGTTCATTTCTCTGTCTCCTTTTTAGAGGCTTTTTAATTCATCTGGTATATTTATTATATGCTGTTTTCAATCAGCCGAGTATTTGTGTTTTTTAATATGGTTTTTAAACGCATATGTTTTTAATTATGCACACTGTTTTTATTCTTTTCTATTTTTCATATATTTTATGTTCACGCAATATGACATCTTGTCCCCTTTTAAAACTGTTGTTTGCACAGATAGGTTACTTTAATATTTACATTTTTTATATATCACGACCCTTTATATACTATTTTTTTTACAACATGGTATCTTGGTTCCCATTTAGGTCTGTTTTCGTGACCAATTTCTGATTTTTAATTTTATTTTTTAGTTGATTTTATTTTATTTTTAAATTCACTTTGTAGTTGTGATGTGATTTCAAGTTTTATGTTTTAATTACATATATGTGGTCTGGGTTTCCCATCTGTCTTTTTTACTGCATTGTTTAATTGGTTTACTGTTTGTACTTTATTTTGCATCTGTATTTTAATATGGTTGTTGTTTTTCAGCATTATTATCCACATTATTGGTTACACATTCCTATGCGCTTCATCTACTGTATTGGGTTTATACATTGTGTGAGTATATTATGATATACACAATCCTTTTTAAACTATGTATGTTGATTTTATATTTATACATTTATGCTTTTATTATGGTTTATTGAGATGTATTGTTTGTATTTGTTTGCAGTCCTCTAGCCCCCTGATGAAGGCTTTCGCCGAAACGCGTCAGGGTTTTGGTTTTCAATAAAGCACAAATGACCCACATTCTGCTTGCTCCCTTGGTTGTTTTTTGGACTCTCTGCGAGCCAGTGCTCTTCCTTGTGTCTCTTGGCTGCACTACTGTTTCAGCATTCCTATGGGCCACTTAGGCATCATTGTAGTCCACACTGTGGCCCAGCTGCACCACAGCATGTGCCACCTGCAGCCTTCTGTATCCCCTTTTACAGCATCTGTCCAGTTGCCCATTCCGACATGCCCACCCTGCTGTTGCGGAAGATGTGCACGCCATAGGTAACCTGTCCAGTAGCAAGGGAAAGCCCTGATCAGCGCTATTTCACTGTGGGATCATTCACCTTATATGGGGACAGAGCATGGACCCCTCCAAAGTTAATATCTTTTTTTTGGAGCTTTCTTGGTAGTGTTTTTTGCTGTTTCCCATTAATATCACTATTGGCCAGCTTGGTTATGTTTCTTTTCTATTTTGTTCAGGTCATTTTCAATGTTTATTTGCCCTATGTTCCGCGCACATGTATCACACTTATCATGTTTTGTAGGTTTCCCTGGTTTTGCTGTACATTGCTGACGTAAATGGTTTCTTTTCCCTTTAAATCACCTCTAACGCCGGGGTTTCACTGGCGTTAGTTTTGAGCCTCGGATTTCACAGCGTTAGTGTGCGAGGAGCCTCTCCCCTCACACTTTCCGCCCATTGACCCTCTCTCTCCGCCTCTGGGAAGCCTTCCTCTGCCCTCCGGGAGCCTTTCTCCGCCTTCAGCGCTCATTTGCGCCGCTGCGATAAGATTATCGATAAGGTACCTTATCGCCCGTTAATGTCACCGGGCGCACGTTAAGATGGTTTAGTAAACATGTCCCATAGAGTAGTTGTATTTTTGCATAGTTAATTGTCAAAATGAACACAGAGGGGTTTCCGTCACAATTTGTAGTTTTGTCTTAAATAGGACATAAATAATACGATTTTTTTTATTTTCAATATAATAGTTGTTTTTAAAGGACAGACAGCGGAATATTGCCCTGTATAGGTGGTACAGATTGGAAATGAGGGTTGCTTTAACCTTGTTCCCATGTGGCACGAAAAAAGCTTTAAATAATGCTGAGGCAAGCAGTGAGATCATGTTAACGGACCTCAGGTATGCTTATCGACACAATACTGTTATATTTAAGGATGTTTTATTTAGAATTTGAAATTACAAAACAAACTTTAAATTTGTGTATGAGTAAGAAATGGATAATGACAAGTCAGTACAATGATGCTGCTTTCACTATTAAGTCATCTATTGATGCTGTCTTCAATTTTTAGTTACCTACTGGTTTTAATATAAAATATAAGCAGAATGTTTTCCAGTACTGTAATGTTACCTGTTTTAATTTTGATACAGGTATAGATTTGATGTATTAATATAATTATATACTAGATAGCACAGTGTGATCCTGGTGTGATTTTGTAAGCTGTTGGACAATTAATGATTATGTTCTGCTGTTTGAATATCTATTAGCTATAAGGTAAAAGTACAGTTATTTATAATATAGAGTTTTAGAAAAATTATTTGAAAGATGTACGGATAAAGAGTTTTGCAAATATAATAATGCTTACATTATATGGATGCTGAATTAATTTTGATTGTCTTTATGTTTTTCTTCCCTTTTTTCCGTTTCCCTCTTCCTCCCTTCCCCTTCTCCCCGCCCCCCCCCCCACCACATCCCTCTTTTCTTTCTTCTGCTACAATAGTGGAAAAGTATTATTCCACTAGTTTTCCTCCTCCCTTCCCCTTCCCCTTCTTCCTCCCCCCTCCCCCCCCCCACCTCTCTCTTTTCTTTCTTCTGCTACAATAGTGGAAATGTATTATACCATGCTTTTTGGATCTTTAAATGTAGAATTTAAGTAATGCATTCTTATTTAAATGGTTTGTAAATATGTATCTTAATAGGCCCCTTACAAAGGCTAATCAGCCGAAACTTAGCCAGGTTGGACTCTAAAATAAAGTTTCTTTTTATGCATGGTTGCCTTCCGCCTGTTTGTGTGTTTCTATTCTATTTTGCGGAAGTTAACTCCTCTTTTTTGGGGTGATGTCTATATACACAGCTTTTAAAATGGCTTCGGGGATGTCTCCATGTTTTGCAACTCTTAAGAGCCCATTTTCAGAAGTCCAACTCATGAACAGGACTTCTAAAATGCCCCCATGTCAGTTCTTGGATTATTGAGTTAACTGTCAAAAAACTGACCTGTTGCTAATGAGCAAATGAATAAGCATTCATGATATGGGGAGATTTCCCTTTGAATTAAACAAAAGGAAGATTAAGTATCTAGGAGCATGGTTTGCTCCAACACTGGAGGAAACGCTAGTGGTAAATGAATTGAATCTAATCAAGTTGGTGCAGAGCTCTCTAGAACACAGGTCATCATTACATCTTTCATGGGGGGGATGGACATTTAGAGTCTGTCAAGATGGTGGCAGTACCCAAATGATACCATTGTAATTCTTGGGATCTATTTTTAAATGACTATAATCTCTTATGGTTAAGTGTCTTTGGAAGAATAACCACCCCCACACCCACTCCATATTGTTTTAATAAGATTAAAGATGGGAAAGTCCAAAGGAGGGGTGGATTTTAAAAATCTGGCATCCTATCATGAAGTATTTCTGTTGCAACAAGGTGGTTTATGGTTTAATGAGGAAGGACATGCTGATAAATCCAATTGATTATCTTTAGAAGAGACAGCAGCTAAACCAATACCACTGTGCTTGCTTGCGGAAATGATCATGCCCAATAGGTTAGCAGATCAGATGCCCTTAGAGGTGCAAATTAAAGTTTTCTGAAGACTAGAGGGTTATTTAGACCTCAAGTATACTTACACATGCCGCTTCGGTATACTTTGTGGAATGCACACTCCATCTCTAAAAAGCTTTCCTTTATTCATGATCTCTTTACCTCTAATACTCTCCATCTTCTTCCTGCCAGAAGACTCAGCATCAGTTGCTGCCCTCTGTCATGGTGGCTACCAGTTCTCCCACATGCCTTGTCCCACTGGCCGTGGTAATGGTATTGGGTTTCTACTCTCTCCTTCCAAGCAATTTCAATCCCTACTTATGCCCGAGTCTCACTCCTTTCCCTCCTTTGAAGTCCATTCCATCTGCCTCTTTACTCTACTACCTCTCTGGATAGCTGTTATTCATCGAGCCCATGACAAGTCTTCATCTACCTTTCTCACTGACTTTTTCTCATGGCTTTCCTTCTTTCAGGATTCATCTTCCCCCTCTCTTATTCTCAGGGATTTTAACATTCATGTTGAAAACCCTCTGACCCTTATGCTCTAAAGCTCCTTTCCCTTCCCTCCTCATTCAACCTCCAGTTTTGCACTACTGCTCCCACTCACCAGCACGGCCACTGCCCCAGCCTTGCCTTCTTTTCTAATTGCTTACCCTCAAACTTGTGTACCTCCGTTCTTCCCTTATCTGACCATCACCTGCTAGGCTTCATTCTTCATCACCTCCAGCCACAACCTTGCCCAGTCTCATCCAACCTCTTTATAAATCTTCATGCTATTGACTCATTGGCTCTCTCCACTACTGTCTCACTTCCCTTTTCCTCCACTATGTCATATGACTCTGTTAATGAGGCAATAGCTTCCTATAGCACTGCTCTGGATGCTCTTGTTCTATCCATGCCACATCCTGTGAGGCATACTGTACTTCAGCCCTGGCTATCATCGACTACCCACTATTTTCGTTTCTGTGCCCACTCAGCTGAGTGCATTTTGCTCAAATCTCGCACCCTTGCGGACTTTCTACACTTCAAATTCATGCTTACTTCTTTGCGGTCAGCCATTGCAGTAGCCAAACAAGACTGTTAAGTCCACCAGACTAACTCTCTTGCCTCTGACCCTCACCGTCTTTTTACAACTCTCAACTTTTTCTTCAAGGTGCCTCTACCTCCAATTCCTCCTTCCCTTTCTGCCCAGACTTTGGCCAACTATTTCCATGACAGTCCAAAAGATCACACTCTAATTTTCCCACAAGGTCAGCTGCACCCCCTCTTCCCCCTCTTAATTACGAACCCTCAACCTCTGCCACTCTTTCTTCCTTTTACTAAGATCTCTGAGGAGGAAACCAGACATCTTCTTTCCTCTTCTAAACTCACTACCTTTATTTATTTATTTACATTCTCTTATATACCACGCTATTCTGCATCAGGGCAGTTTACATTGAACAAACTGAAATTACATTGAACAGGGCATTATAACTTGGAGATAACTATTTTATAGGGAACATGGGCTATGGAGGGTTAAGTGGCTTGCCCAAGACCACAAGGAGCACCTGTGGGACTAGAAACCCCAGTCCTTCCGGCCCAAGGTTGCTGTCCTCTAGTGGGATTTGAACCCCCAACCTTCTGGCCTGAAGTACCTTGCCCCCAACCACTAGGCCACTCCTCCACTCTGTTCTCTGTTCTCCACTACCTTCTCCTCTGATCCTATTCTCAACCATCTCCTAAGCTCCATCTCCTCCACTGTCATACTTTCCATCTCTTCTCAACCTATCGTTCTCCACTGCAACTGTTCTTGCAGCCTTCAAGCATGCTGTAGTCACACCTCTCCTCAAGAGACCCTCACTAGACCCCACCTGTCCTAATTATCGACCCATCTCCTTCCTTCCCTTCATTTCTAAACTGTTTGAATGTGTGGTTCACTGCCATTGCCTTGACATTCTCTCCTCTCAAACCCTTCTTGATCCACTGCAATCTGGCTTTCATCCTTTACATTCTCCTGAAATGGCTCTTGCCAAATTCTCCAGTGATCTCTTCCTGGCAAAATTAAATGGCCTTTACCCAATCCTCATCCTTTTGAGCTTTCTGCTGCTTTTGACACTGTTGACCACCACTAAGATGGGAGAGTTAGAATATATAGCACTAAATGAAAGGTTAGATATGATTGGAATATCAGAGACATGGTGGAAGGAGGACAACCAGTGGGAAACTGTGATACCTGGGTACAAACTATATGTTGAAAGAACTGAAATACAAGATTGCAGACCTGCTATTAGTAATCTGTGAACTATCATTAAAATCATCTCTAATACCTGAAGATTGGAGGATCGCCAATGTAACACCAGTTTTTAAAAAGGGTTCCAGGGGGAGGTCACGTGATGCGGCTAGGGTAGCGGTCGCATTCTGAGTGCGCTCCGGTACCCCTAACCCAAAACCGGCGAAATAGCACCGTGCAAACCCGCAGAAGCGAGTAGCAAAGCAGCCCAAAGAGAGTTGGAGTGCCTGCAGAGCCCAGTACTGAGCTTTCGATCGGCGGGAGGAATGGCGGCAGCGGCTAAGACGGGTCGCAGAGACCGCGACCGCGTGGTCGGCAGCAGCAAGCAGGCAGAGTCAGCCATGGCGCCGAGCTCGCCTAGATCTCCCGCGTCCCTTGATGAAATGTCGGCGGCAGTGGCGGCAGCTTTGTCTCCTCAATTTGATGCCCTACACGAAAAGATGGATGGCTTGCAATCATCGGTGGACACCTTGGGGAACCGGCTTCGAGAGGCGGAAGATCGTTTGGGCCAGACGGAAGAGAGGACGGAGGCCCTGGCGAATGAGTTGGCCGGTCTCAAAGCTCAGGTGTGCCTGCAAGAGGCGAAAATCGACGATCTAGAGAACCGTTCCCGACGAAACAACCTACGGTTCCTAGGGGTTCCTGAGTCGGTCCCTGACAAGGAGCTGCGGAGTTATCTAGAGGCCCTGGTCTTGTATGTGCTGGAGGGCACTGACCTTGGGGATACGCTGAGAATCGAGAGGGTCCACCGGGTGGGCAACAAACAGATGCGAGATAGCCGCCCCAGAATTGTGCTAGCCAAGTTTTTGTGCTTCCCTCAAAAGGAGATGATATGCGCGCAGCCCGCCAGAAGGGGGACATCATCTACAATAACACCAAAATCCGGATAGCGCAGGACTATTCGGTAGCGCTAAGTCAGAAACGCAGGGAATATGCTCCCTTGTGCGAAAAGCTTATTGGTGCGGGGATTCGTTTCTCCGTACAATACCCGGCCAAGCTGCATGTCCTGCACGAAGGAGCACACCGGGCCTTTGCAACGGCGGCGGAAGCGGAGGCTTATGTGAACCAGATTGCTGCATCGGCGCGCCCGACATCGGCGTCCCCCCGTTGAGATTGTCAATACTGCTGGCTGTGGTTATTGGTTTTGGCCGACCCCCCCCCCCCCTGCAGAAGGGCGAATGTGGAGAAGTCGTCGTCGACGGGGCACTTGAGAAGCAGCGGGCCTTTACCATCAGAGTGATTCACGCTTAACGGCCCCACCGTTACCAACGCACCCGCCCTGCTGGACATCTCCCCAGTGCAGCCTGGAACATTGTCTCCTCATCTGGCACTGTGCATCACTGTTTTTTCTTGTGCTTATTACCTGTTGTTGCCTTTGACCTTTGGTGTGCCTTGTGTAGTGCCTTGCTCTGTTGTGTGGGGTTTTTCTTTTTGCTCCCTCCTTAGGTAAGCATATACTGCACTCCCTGTCCAGCTCCAGGTAAACTCGCGGGCCGTTAGGCCTCGTGTGGTCTTGTGTGGCAGTGGAGCTGGCTTGGGAATCGGGCAATTAGAGTCTGGGCGGCCAATTCTACATTGCCCTTAGCGGTGGGTGGGTGGGGGGAGCTTTCTGTAAACTTATTGTTTGTAGACATTGTTAGCCGCGTACCTGGAGCGCTACCCTCTCCACCATTGTTTTAGCTGAAGGCCCGGTTGACTTAAGCTGCTTCCCATGCCTCCCATGTGCATACAGGACGTGGAGGGCTTATGCTATCCTTCAGGGTTGAGGGGCGGTTCCTGGGGGGAGGCCTTCTCCTACTTTTGGCATATCCCGAGTTATCGGTGCAGGAGGCTTGCACTCTGCCCCCCAGGTCTGGCATGAGTATGGCCCTGCTATGTGCCGACGGGGGGTAGCTAGTAGTGTGTATATAGCCATGGCCATCTGTGGGTCCCCCGTGCCCCATGTAGAGGACTCTGGTGCCGGGTCTCTGCTCTATGTCAGCCCCCCTTTATTTTATTTTTCTTCTCCCATCCATTTTGCCTCGATACTGTGGAATATCTATGGGTCCGGTGGGGTGTGGTACAGGGCGTTCTCCGCCCCCAGGTGTTTTATTGCCAGGGGGGGGATCCAGTTCGGGGTAGAGAAGAGCAAGGGGCCCTGGGAGACTGGGGATGCACTGGGTTTTTTTTTAGGATCCATGGGGCTATACTTCAGGGCAAAATTTGAACCCTTTGTTTTGTTTTTGTTTTCCCTTCTTCTTCTCTGGGCTATGAAGGGGGTGGTTGGGGTTGTTAGCGGGATTATCTGCTCCCATGGGATATAGTGGGTCCGGCCGTACCCAGAGGGGCCTTACTTGGGCTTTCTCTGGAAGAGGTAGGCGGAGAGAGTCCTTAGGGTAGGGGAGTGGAATTGGGGGAAGATGGGGTTGGGAATTGTGGCTAGGGAGGGGGGGGTTTTAGGAGGGGACGGGGGGTGGGATGAGGGGGAGGGAGGGGTTGTGGGTAGGGGGTCGGGAAGGGGGGAGGTTTCGCGGAGAGCGCAGCACCGCCGGTGCCCGGGTGTAGCTGACCCAGTTGAGGATACAATCGTGATACGGGCGAGGCCCCAGGCTGGGGGGGCCCTGCCCCTTTGTTATGGTGGCAGTGTTACAGTATATTTGTTTTGGTACGACCCGCCCTGAAGATCATCTCTTGGAATGTCTGTGGGATAGGTAATCCTATCAAGCGTTATAAAGTGTTGCAGGCCCTTGCCCGGCAGAAATGTGACATAGCTCTGTTGCAAGAAACCCACCAGACGGCCGAGGAACATCTTAAATTGCAGAAACTGTGGGTGGGGCAAGGTTGGGGTTCTCCCGCTAAGGGGAAGAAGGGTGGAGTGGTCATTTTGATCAATAAGCGGACTCGCTTTGAGTTATTACAGGAATACTCTGACCCCGATGGCCGGTATCTTTTGCTCTATGGTAATCTCGATGGTCGGCCGGTCGTGTTGGGCTGTCTGTATAGCCCCAATGTATTGGACTGTTCTTTTTACGACCGGTTGGCCTCTAGCATTGAGCAAATGCCAGATGTCCCCCTGATACTGGCTGGTGACTTGAATGGCGTGTTGGATGTGGGATTGGATGTGTCCGCTGGGGGGGGGGGCTCACCTGCGTGTCCCGACTACCAGGGCCTTGAAGGGCCTTTGTACACGTTTGGGCCTGGTTGACCCTTGGAGACTGCTACATCCGGCTGAGACCGATTTTACCCATCAGTCGAGAGCCCATGGCACTAGTGCTAGACTAGATTACGTTCTGGTCTCGGACCAGCTATTCGGGCGGGTGGAGGACGCGCAGATTGGCCCTTCCGCGATATCGGATCATGCTCCAGTTTGGGTTGACCTTGCCTGGGGGGGCCCGGTGGCCACGACGAGGTTTTGGCGTTTCCCCCTGGGATTGTATCACGATGCGGAGTTTCGTGCAGCCCTGGCGAATCACTGGCAGGAGTTCATGAGTTATCATGAGCAACACCAGAATGACCCGGAGCTACTTTGGGAGACGGCGAAGGTCGTGTTGCGGGGGGAGATAATTGCCTATGTGGCGAGGAAGCGGAGGCTTCTGGCCGGGCAAATTGTACAGATGGAAAGGCAGGTGGTGCGTGCTAGGCGGCGGTGTGCGGGGGATCCTAGTGTGAACAATAAGCGACGCCTTTGGGAGTTGCAAACGGCCCTTAACGAACTGTTACATCAGCGGGCGAAGAAGTCGTATATGTATTATCGCTACCAACTCTTTCGTTTTGGTGATAAGCCTGGGAAACTGTTGGCGCGGTGTCTACAGGGACGTCGGGGCCCTCGGATGGTGGCAGCGCTACGTGACGACCACGGCGCCTTGCATAAGGATAATGTCGGCATAGCCCGCGTCTTCCGTTCCTTTTTCCAGAACTTATATGCCCGGCGGGAAGGAGCACCGGTTGAAATGCGGCAATACTTGCAGGGGTTGACTTTGCCACAGGTATCGGGAGAACAGAGGGCCTGCTTGGATGCTCCGGTGACGGTGGAGGAAGTTCAGAGGGTGATACAGAAAGCTGATTGTTGTAAGGCGCCCGGCCCAGACGGGTTCGGGGCCGAGTTTTATAAATTGCTGGCAGCACTCGTACCCCCAACCTTAGTGGCGGTGTATCAGCGTCGGGTAGCTCAGGGGAACTTTGGCTGGGGTGGAAACCATGCACTCATTACCTTAATTCCCAAGCCGGGAAAGGACCCCACTCAGGCAGCCTCTTATAGACCGATCTCATTGTTGAATTTCGATTTGAAAATACTGGCGAAGGTGCTAGCCGAGCGATTGGCTTTGGTATTGGGGAGCCTGCTCCATGAATCGCAGGTCGGCTTTGTTAAAGGGCGCCATGCAGTGCGGAATTTGCGACGACTGCTGGCATCGTTGGAGCGGGCCTGGGACCGTGACCTCCAATCCTTGGTTATCAGTTTTGACGCGGAAAAGGCGTTTGATCAGGTTCACTGGGACTACTTGCAGTATCTGTTGCCGTATTACGGGCTGGGGGCCTCCTTTTGTCGGATGGTAGCATTGCTCTACTCGGACCCTACGGCGGGGGTTCTCTGTAACGGGGTGCAATCGGATACGTTTCGCCTGGAGCGTGGCACACGGCAGGGCTGCCCGCTTTCCCCTTTACTTTTTGTGCTGTCCTTGGATCCGCTGATACGGAGGATAGAGGACTCCCCCGGCATCGAGGGTGTGCGTTTTGGTTCTTCTGGCTTCAAGGTGGCCGCCTTCGCAGACGATCTGCTTGTACACATTTCTTCCCCCCAGCAATCTCTTCCGCGGTTGCTGGAGGAATTGTCTTCTTATGGCCGGTTTGCGGGACTGCGCATCAATATGACTAAATCGGAGGCCCTGGATGTAAGGGGCACGCTGCGGGGAAACTGGCTTGGGAGTTTCCCCCTCCGCTGGGCGCATGACTCTATTGTCTACCTAGGTATCATATTAACCAGGAAGCCAACTTTGCTGTATAAAACCAACTTTGAACGGATTTTCTCTAAGGTCCGCGGGCAGCTGCGGGCGTGGGCCCCCCTCCCGTTGTCGTTGCTCGGTAGAGCAGCTGCCTTGGGGATGGTGATTTTCCCGCGCGTACTATATTGGCTGCAAACGCTCCCTGTATGGCTTTTGAAAGGTGATTTGGTGCGTTTGGAAAAGGAGATTCGGGGGTTCCTCTGGAGGGGTCGCAAGGCCCGTATTCCTTTGGCGCGACTGCGTGGGGGATGGCGCTTAGGCGGAATCGGGGTACCCGATCTTTGGAAATATGCGCTGGCATGTCAAGCACGGCATTTGAGTGATTGGTTGGGTGACACTGAGACTTATACGCCGCGAGGGCTGGAAGCAGCCTTTGTGGCACCCCACTCATTGGAAGCGGTGTTGCATCTCCCGCGGACCGTCTTGCCGCCGCGCTTGACAGGCAGTGTGTTAGTACAGGCCACCCGGCGTACGTGGCAACACTTAAATAAACGCTGGGGCAGCAATGCTACGGTGTCGTGCTGGTTGCCCCTGCGTGGCAATGCCTGTTTTCTGCCTGGATCCGAGTCGGCCCCCTTCCGTCAGTGGTGGCGGGCAGGTATACGACGAGTAGGCCATGTGGTGGATCGAGATGGTAGCTGCAAGGCCTTGGGGGCGATTTGTAGGGAATATGAGTTGCCCGTAGGCGCCTCCTTTTTTGCGCATATCCAGGTTTCCCACTATATCGGCTCTTTGCCGACCCATGAGCTTACAGTGGCACATTCCGAGCGTATCTTGGAGTTTCTTGCGATAGGGGCGGAATCCCCGCCGACGATAGCTGATTTGAAGAAACGTTTGGATCGGTTGGATACGCCCCGGACTACTTGGCGCTGGAAAGCCTTTGGGCGCGAGAGTTGGCTCAGGACATCGCCCCGGGTTCCGTTCGAGCGGCCTTGGGTCGGATTCCGCAACTCGTGGGTGGTGCTCGGTGGCGGGAGTTGCAGTATAAATGTGTTCTTCGTGCTCATTTCTCCCCGCGGCGGGCATTTCGTAGTCATATTGCCCTCCACGGACGGTGCCCTAAATGTCCGTGTGCCTTGGCAGATTTGGGTCATATGTGGTGGGGCTGCCCTTTGGTGCGTAGATACTGGCAGCGCATTGAGACCTATCTGAGCGGTCTACTGAGTCAGAGGCTTTGCTGGTCAGGGACGTTGGTAGTGCTGGATCAGTTGGGACCACTCCACCCGAAGGGTAGATGGGAGAGGGTATTGGTTCGCAAGGCCTGTCTGGTGGGTAAAGGCCCCCTTCTTAGTCATTGGAGAGAACCTACGGCCCCTACCTTTTGTGAGTGGCGTAATAGCCTGCATCAACTTATGCTCCTGGAGAGGAGAGCGGCGTTACGGCATCCTCGGGCATGGGCCGTTTTCCTGTTGATATGGATGCCTTATATTCAGCGCTTGGGCCCTAAGGCTCGTAGCGACGTGCTTAAAGTCGGTTGATGCTACTCGGGGGGTTGGCTGTCTCTGGTTGGTCGGGCTGGTGCTGCGCTCTCTGCGAGGGGAAGGGTGGGGGGCGGGGAGGGTGGGGGGGGAGGGTTCTTTTGGGTTGTGCTGGTTGTTAGGATTGTTTTCTGTTTGTTCTTGCTGAATGCCCAGGGCGGTGGACAAGACACAGCCCCGCCCGGGTTCTGTTTGGCCTACTTTGGAAAAATTGTAACAGTCGTTCTGATGTGTGCTGTTTGTATCTTGTGAACTTTAATAAACAGAACTGGAAAAAAAAAAAAAAAAGGGTTCCAGGGGTGATCCGTGAAACTACAGACCGGTGAGCCTGACATCAGTACCGGGAAAAATGGTAGAAACCATCATAAAGAATAAAATTACTCAGCATGTAGATAGTGCGGCGACCCTGCCCGGCTCAAGGGGTTAAGGACATGAGCAGCCGCTGTACTTCGTGAGGGAAGGAGGAAACCTTTGCCCCCAGGAATGCTGGGAGTTGTAGTTCCAGTTCTTCTCACTCCGAATTAAAGAAACTGTAGTTGTGGTTTCTTTATAATAAGTATTTTATTAAAGCAAAAGGTAAATGTTCCATCACATGGCATATAATAATGCAAACAAGGGTGCTTCAAAAGGCAAACAGAAACTCAGGTTAAATGCAACTCAAAATACAAATGCTGCTTTTTCACTTTCCAGCAAATTGCTCTCTTTTGCCTCCAGAGGTCAGTTGGCTTCACTGCACCTCTTACAGCCACAGTTACTTTCACTATGCTGAGAATCAGGTGGAGGTAATTAGAACTTCCATTTTCACGGCAATACAACAGCTTTACTGAACTCAGCTCACACACGATAAAGGCAGTTCCCTTCAGCTTGGCTTTCCTATACAACAAAATGTACAGTCCATTTGTTCACACTCAGGTATGCTTGTATTTCCCTGGGTTACTCCTTCAAGCTGTGCTGAATTATTTGCCTCTTGTGATACTAGCTGTTTTCTAGCCTGTAAGTCTAAAAACTGTTGGAAGCTCTGAAGTAGCAATTCAGCCTGTTCCTTATGAGAGAGGGCACTACTATCTGCTATAGCTTTTCCCTTCTGCTCAAGGCTGTTTGTCTTCTCTTCCTTTAAGATAAAGGTATTAGGATAATTGCTAGTTTCTTTGGCAATTGATTCATAGGAGGAAGAATTATCTCTATATTCAGCTTGGCAGCCGGGTGGCCAATTACTCACTGTTTGTGCAGCACTTCTGCCTGCAGACGGCTCCCAGGCTCTCCAGCTGATCTGTTTGTTGCTCTCCGGCACAAACGACGTTTCAGGGAATGATTGCTCTTTCACCTGTGCTTGTCCTGAAGTCTTTCTCCCCCAAGGCGATGCCTTCCAAGGGCTATCCCCTTCAAGGTTAAATCCTCTCTGCGTGGGACTTCTGCTTATTTCCCTGGAATAGGATTGTGCAGGTTTTCTTCTTATGCCAGGTTCCAAAGTATCATTAATCACTCCACTGGCTTTCCAACCATCCCCTTGTTTCTTCTTCCAATATTCCTTCCTTCCTTTACCTCCTGTATTCCTTGTACTTCTTGTACTCCTTGTGCCACCTCCACTCGTGCTTCCTCTACTCGGGTCTCTCGTCCTTCCCTTACTCGGGTCTCTTATCCGTCCTCTACTCGGGTCTCTTATCCGTCCTCTACTCAGGTCTCTTATCCGTCCTCTCTCTCTTCAGAGCCATGCTCTGGTTTAAATGTACATTCTCTTTTGGACACGCCCCTTCCTAGGGCTGGGTGTGCCCAATCAGAACTGCAGGGCTCCTCCCCTGGGCTGGTCTCCCTACTCAGCTCTGAGGAATAGAGTCTCTCTTTTTTCCTTGCCCTGTCATTTTGGTATAAATCCTGCTGACCCTCAGGATTTTCTACTATCTCCATAGGCTCAGGAGGGCGCTGTTCACCACAATAGTCATGACCTAATGGGAGACAGCCAACATGGCTTTAGACAAGGAAGATCTTGTCTTACTAATCTGTTATGTTTTTTTGAAGGAGTGAGTAATCAGGTGGACAAAGGTGAGTCGGTTGATATTGTGTATCTGGACTTTCAGAAAACCTTTGACAAGGTCCCTCATGAGAGACTTTTGGCAAAACTAAAGAGTCATGGGATGGGAGGCAGTGTGCTATTGTGGATCAGGAACTGGTTAAAAGATAGAAAGCAGAGGGTAGGGCTAAATGGCCAATTTTCCCAATGGAGAAAGGTGAATAGTGGTGTACCCTAGGGATCTGTGCTGGGTCTGCTGCTTTTTGACACATTCCTAAATGACCTGGAAAGTGGAATAACGAGTGAGGTTATCAAATTTGCAGATGACACAAAACTATTTAAAGTTGTTAAAACCCAAGAGGATTGTGGAAAATTGCAAGAGGATCTTGATAAATTGGAAGACTGGGCATCAAATGGACAAGTGCAAGGTTATGCACCTAGGGAAGAACAACCCAAACTATGGTTACACGATGCAAGGTTCCACATTAGGAACCACCACCCAGGAAAAAGATTTAGGCGTCATTGTGGATACCATGTTAAAACCCTCGGCCCAGTGTGCAGCAGCAGCCAAGAGAGCAAATAGAATGCTAGGTATGATAAGGAAAGGAATGGAAAATAAAACAAAAGATATTATAATGCCTCTATATCGTTCCATGGTGAGACCGCACCTTGAATATTGTGTGCAATTCTGGTCGCCGTATCTTAAAAAGGATATACCTGCTTAATGCATACCCAAGTTTAATTTTCCTGTTTAATGTATACCCAAGTTATTATACCTGTTTCACTGTAAGCACAAATCACGAAATTGAGATGTGCAACTCTTATGTTCATTGTAAACCGCACTGATGTCGAATAGCGCGGTATAAAAGAGACTACAAATAAATAAATAAATAAATAAATATAGCGATTTTAGAAAAGGTTCAGAGAAGAGCCACCAAAATGGTAAAGGGGATGGAAGGATACTCCTATGAAGAAAGGCTAAAAAGGTTAGGGCTCTTTAACCTGGAAAAGAGACGGCTGAGGGGAGATATGATAGAAGTCTATAAATTAATGAACGGAGTGGAACGGGTAAACGTAGATCAATTGTTTACCTTATCAGAATATAGAAAGACTAGGGGACATGCAATGAAGCTACAGGGTAAACTATTTAAGACTAATAAAAGAAAATATTTTTTCACTCAACGTGTAATCAAACTCTGGAATTTGTTACCGGAGGATGTAGTAAAGGCTGTTAGTGTAGCTGGGTTTAAAAAAGGTTTGGACAAGTTCTTGGAGGAAAGGTCCATAAACCATTATTAAGAAGGGACCCAGGATATCAATGCTTGAACCAATACAAGCATTGTGGAACCTGTGTCCCTTGGGGAAACTCCTAGGTACATATGACCTAGATGGGCCACTATTGGAAACAGAATATTGGGCTTGATGGACCTTGGTCTGACCCAGTATGGCATATCTTATGTTCTTATGTTATGTTATGTTCTTTCTGCTTTGTTCTCACTTGGTTTTAAGGGCTCTGTGCTATCATGGTTCTCTTCTTATCTCTCCCATCACACTTTCAGTGTTTGTGCTGGTGGATCCTCCTCTACTGCTATCCTGCTCTCAGTTGGTGTACCCCAAGGGTCTGTTATCGTCCCATTCCTTTTCTCTCTCTATACCCAGTCACTTGGTGCACTCATCTCCCATGGTTTTCAGTAGCATCTCAGTTCTACCTCTCTACATTTGAAATAACTCCGGCAAACCAGGCCTGGATCTCTGCCTGCCTATCTGACACTGCTGCCTGGATATCTCACCGCCATTTAAAATTTAACATGGCCAAAACCAAACTTCCTATATTTCCCCCTAAACCCACCTCCCCTCTAACTCTTTTATCAATCTCTGTGGATAATGTCCTACTACTCCCTGTTTCCTCAGCTCTCAAATTTGGGATTGCCTTTGTCTCTTCCCTCTCCTCCACACATATCCAACTGATAACTAAAACCTGTCATTTTTTTCTCTCTGCAGTAACATCAGCAAATTTTGGCAGTTCCTTTCTGAACATACTAGTAAGACATTTATAACAGATTAATAAGACAAGACTTTCCTTGGCTAAATCTATGTTGGTTTTCTCCCATTAAACCAGTAATTTTATTCTTTATAATGGTTTCTACCATTTTGCCCAGTGCTGATATCAGGCTCACCGGTTTGTAATTTCCCAGATCACCCCTGGAATCCTTTTTAAATATTGGTGTTACATTGCATATTCTCTAATCTTCCAGTACTACCGATGATTTTAATGATAGTTCACAGATTACTAATAGTAGTTGTACAATCTCATATTTCAGTTCTTTCAACACCCTCATATGTATACCATCCCGTCCAGGTGATTTGCTACTCTTCAGTTTATCAAATGTTTGTAATACATCTTCCCAATTTTTTCAATATTTCTTTCAATTCTTCTGATACATCACCTTTAAATACCATTTCAGTCATGGGTAACCTCCCAGCATCTCTCTCAGTAAAGACCAAAGCAAAGAATTCATTCAGCGCAGGAGATTCCCCGCAGCTCAACTCTGGCAATGGGAGGCCAGATCGGTGGTTGGGCTGCGGGAAATGAAGCAAGTAATCGGCAGCCAGGGATCGTGGCTCCTGAATGGAATGTGGTGCCATGGCTCCATTAGCTGGGCAGGAGCTTGTACATGCAGGGCAACCGGAATCAGATCCTGGCCTGCACATACAGGCTTAGACGCGATTCTGATCCTGTGGGGGCTAGACATGCCCCGCGGGATCAGAATCATGTTTAGCACTGTGCATCTGGTTCCGACCAACGCACAGAGGCTTGAAACGTACAGATTGGAATAGGCCTCATTATGTGCAGTTCTGGTCACCATATCTTAAAAAGGACATAACAGAATTAGAAAAGGTACAGAGAAGAGCGACCAAAATGATAAAGGGGATGGAAGGATATCCCGTTGAGAAAAAGCTTAAAAGGTAAGTGCTCTTCAACTTGGAAAAGAGACAGTTGAGGGGAAATATGTAAAGGTCTATAAAATAATGAGCGGAGTAGAATGAGTAAGAGTAGATCGGCTGTGTCCTCAAAAAAGTAGAAAGACTAGGGGACAAGTAATGAAACTACAATGTAGCACATTTAAGACTAATTGGAGGAAATATTTTTTCACTCAACGCATAATCAAACTCTGGAATTTGTTATCAGAGGATACAGCAAAATCTGTTAGTGTAGCTGGGTTTAAAAGAGGCTTGGGTGAGTTACTGGAGAAGTCCATAAACCATTATAAGAGAGGATCGGCAAATCTGCTGCTCACCACTGGGAAAAGCAGCATGGAATCTTTCTACCTTTTGGGAACCTGACAGGTACTTGTGACCTGGAGTGGCCACAGCTGCAAACAAGATACTGGGCTTGATGGACCCTTGGTCTGACTCAGTATTTTCTTATGTATTTTTTGTTACACAGGCCCTTTTAGACACCTCTTAAGAAGTCCAAGATTATGAGCAAAGGGGAAAACAGGTGCTGAATGGGCCATCAAGAAGTGGTATGCAACCCAGCATCCTTCTGGCTTTTGCCACCGCCTTGTCGCACTGTTTCACCACCTTGAGATCCTCAGAAATAATCACACCAAGGTCCTTCTCCTAGTCCATGCACACCAACCTCTCGCCCCCTATCGCGTACATTTCCCTTGGATTTCTGCTTCCCAAGTGCATGACACTGCTCTTCTTCGCATTAAATCTTAACTGCCAAGCATTAGACCATTCTTCCAGCTTTTGTAGATCTTTCCTCATGTTAACCCCTCCCTCGAGGGAGTCCACTCTGTTGCAAATTTTCGTGTCATCTGCAAAAAGACAGACTTTTCCATTCAGTCCTTCAGCAATATCACTCAGAAATACATTGAACAGTACCGGTCCCAGGACCGAACCTTAGGGCACCCCGCTAATCACCCTCTTTTCATCTGAGTGAGTTCCGTTGCCATCACCTTCTGTCGTCTGTCAGTCAAACAAATTCTGATCCAGTTCACCACCTTAGGATCCATCCCAAACTATTGAGTTTACTGATAAACCTCCTATGAGGAACAGTATCCAGGCTTTACTGAAATCCAGGTAGATGACGTCCATCACATGCCCCTTATCTAGCTCTCTGGTCACCCAGTCAAAGAACTCAATCAGATTTGTTTGGCAAGATCGTCTTTTGGTAAAACAATGTTGCCTCGGATCATGCAACCTGATGCTTTTGAGAAAGTTCACTATTCGCTCTTTCAGGAGCGCCTCCATTACTTTTCCTGCCATAGAGGTAAAGCTTACCAGCCTGTAGTTTGTCAGTTCTTCCCTGTTACTACTTTTATGAAGAGGTACCACATCAGCCCTTCTCTAGTCCTGAGGAACTTCTCCTGTCTGCAAAGATCTGTTAAAAACATCCTTTAAAAGCCCTGCAAGAAGAACCTCTCTGAGCTCTTTCAATATCCTGGGATGTATCCCATTTGGTCCCATGGCCTTGTCCACTTTCAGTTTTGCAAGTTGTTCTAACTGTTACAGGGTTCTCAACCCTGTCCTCGGGACCCACCTAGCCAGTCGGGTTTTCAGGATAACCACAATGAATATGCATGGGAGAGATTTGCATATAATGGAGGTAGTGTGTGCAAATCTCTCTCATACAATGTAACGCCAATGTAACACCAATTTTTAAAAAGGGTTCGAGGGGTGATCCGGGAAACTAGACCGGTGAGCCTTACGTCAGTACTGGGAAAAATAGTAGAAACCATCATAAAGAATAAAATTACTCAGCATGTAGATAGTTATGGCCTAATGGGAGACAACCAACATGGCTTTAGACAAGTAAGATCTTGCCTTACTAATCTGTTATGTTTTTTTGAAAGTGTGAATAAACAGGTGGACAAAGGTGAGTTGGTTGATATAGTGTATCTGGACTTTCAGAAAGCCTTTGACAAGGTCCCTCATCAGAGACTTTTGGCAAAACTAAAGAGTCATGGGATAGGAGGCAGTGTACTATTGTGGATCAGGAACTGGTTAAAAGATAGAAAGCAGAGGGTTGGGCTAAATGGCCAATTTTCCCAATGGAGAAAAGTGAATAGTGGTGTACCCCAGGGATCTGTGCTGGGTCCGCTGCTTTTTGACATATTGTGATGGCCAAAATGTTCCCAAGCCCTTAGGAAAGGGAAAAGAGCACACTTTTACCTTAAGGGAGAGAAGCAGCAGGCAGGGATGTGAAACACAAAATGTTTTGAAACAGGAAAAAACTCACCTAGTGAATAGCTGCAGGCCACGCCCCAGCTTAGGAACAAGCTGTAAGGGTAATGAAGACCAGCTGGGGAAGCAGCACGTGATCACTGCTCAGACACGTGCAAAGGGAGTTCCCAGGGGATTACAAAAGGAAAGTAATAGAGAACAGTCAGGGTTAGAGCAGATGGGGTTGCAGCACTTGGAACACAGACACAGAGTGGAGAGAGCTGAGTCAGGCAGTTCAGACAGTGGTGAAGAAAGTCTGAAGAGCAGCCTGCTTCCTGAGGCATATTCTGATGCCTATGCTAATGCTGAGGTTGAGAAGCAGCATTACAGGAAGAAGGGAGTTCCCAGGGGAGGAGCTACTGGAGACTCAGAACGGAGCAGGAAGCCTAATTTGCTGGAGGGAGGAAAAAGCTCTCGGGTGTTTGAAGAGAGAGGTATTTCCCAGGACAGCCCAGCCTTAGAGGAAACTGCTAGAGTATTCAAAGGAACAAGCCACAAAGCAGGGAGGTTTGCTTTGGAACCTGGAGGCAGGAGATTTCCTTTGGGGAGAGATTTGAATGAGGACAGTTTTACTACAAGCCAAAGGCTTGGTAAAAGCCCATCTGATAACAGGAGAACCGTGAGTAACCCTCTGTCTAACAGACAGTTAAACAAGCTGAAAGCATTAAGCCATTCATGGAGAGAGGAAGAATTGCCAGTATATGCTAAGCAGCCTAGAGACAGAAAAACCTCTAGGTGGAAGGAAATTCTTAAATTTTTAGAAAGTGTAGAGCCGGGTATTATCAGGAGGAGTTTTAATCTTGATGCACAAGAGCCAGACACTGAAGATATGGAAGTAGGAAGTTATCCTTCTGACAGTGAATGTGAATGCCCAATGGAATGTGCTATATGTTACAAGACAAGCGTTTGAGCCTTGGAAAGGGGAAAGCTCAAACAGATGCCTGATAGTTAAAAGGTGTAAACAGGCTGGACTGTGTTTTAAAAGCCTTGTTTCCTTTTAGCAACGTTCCTGGAATAAAACCAGAAAGTGCTTGCATGTGAAGAAGTTTTAGCAAGGCAAACTAGCCCTGGTGTTAAAGAGGCTAGGAGAAGTAATGAAGCTTTTGTTCATGAAGTCTGGAAGCATTTGAAGCTAATTGTATCAGGAGAAGAAAATCCTTTTACTTTCTTGTTTTGCGTTGAGCTCTATACAAGCTCTATTTTGGAGAAGCAGTGAAAATCAATAAATTTCCTGTGTTAGCCTTACAGCCTCTCGGACTTTCATTTGTTTACATGAAAACCCACAACTACACAATAAAGAGGTGACGCGCCCTATTAGGCGACCGCCTAGGGTGGCCATTAGGGGTCGAGGACATCACAATATTCATAAATGACCTGGAAAGTGGAATAACGAGTGAGGTTATCAAATTTGCAGATGACACAAAACTATTTAAAGTTGTTAAAACCCAAGAGGATTGTGGAAAATTGCAAGAGGATCTTGATAAATTGGAAGACTGGGCATCAAAATGGCAGATGAAATTTAATGTGGACAAGTGCAAAGTTATGCACCTAGGGAAGAACAACCCAAACTATGGTTACACGATGCAAGGTTCCACATTAGGAACCACCACCCAGCAAAAAGATTTAGGCGTCATTGTGGATAACATGTTAAAACCCTCGGCCCAGTGTGCAGCGGCAGCCAAGAGAGCAAATAGAATGCTAGGTATCATAAGGAAAGGAATGGAAAATAAAACAGAAGATATTATAATGCCTCTATACCGTTCCATGGTGAGACCGCACCTTGAATATTGTGTGCAATTCTGGTCGCCGTATCTTAAAAAGGATATAGCGTTATTAGAAAAGGTTCAGAGAAGAGTCACCAAAATGGTAAAGGGGATGGAAGGATACTCCTATGAAGAAAGGGTAAAAAGGGCTCTTTAACCTGGAAAAGAGACGGCTGAGGGGAGATATGATAGAAGTCTATAAATTAATGAACGGAGTGGAACGGGTAAACGTAGATCGACTGTTTACGTTATCAGAATATAGGAAGACTAGGGGACATGCAATGAAGCTACAGGATAAGCTATTTAAGACTAATAAAAGAAAATATTTTTTCACTCAACGTGTAATCAAAATCTGGAATTTGTTACCGGAGGATGTAGTAAAGGCTGTTAGTGTAGCTGGGTTTAAAAAAGGTTTGGACAAGTTCCTGGAGGAAAGGTCCATAAACCATTATTAAGAAGGGACCCAGGATATCAATGCTTGACCTAGTACAAGCATTGCAGAACCTGTGTCTTTTGGGGAAACTGCTAGGTACGTATGACCTAGATTGGCCACTGTTGGAAACAGGATACTGGGCTTGATGGACCTTGGTCTGACCCAGTATGGCATATCTTATGTTCTTATGTTCAAATTCATTGTGGTTATCCTGAAAACCCGACTGGATAGGTGGGTTCCGAGGACAGGGTTGAGAACCCCTGTAACACATCATCTTCCTATTTTTATATTTGGGAGTCACAGGTGATCCTTCTGCAGGATTTTCTTTAGTAAAAGCAGAGCAGAAGTATTTGTTTAGCAATTTCACTTTTTCAATGTCACTTTCCATGAGTCCGTTCCCAGCGCTTCCGAGTCCTGCAATTCCACCTCTGATTTTCCTCCTCTCCAGAATATACCTGTAGAAAGTTTTGTCACCACACTTCACATCTTTAGCCATCTTTTCCTCTGCCTTTGATTTTGCTATTCTTATTTTTCTTTTTGTCTATTTTAGTTTGATTCTGTATTCCTTTCTGTGTTCCTCGGTTTGCAAGCTTTTAAATTTTGTGAAAGCTGTGTTTTTTGCCTTTATTTGAGCAGCCACCTCTGTGAAGAACCAAATAGGTTTCCTTCTCCTCTTGTTTTTATTTATTTTTCTCACATATTTATCTGTTGCCCCTTTTATTGCCACCTTTAGTTTAGCCTATTGCAATTCCACTTCCCTTATCCCCTCCCACTCTGCCAACTCCTCCTTCAGGTACTTGACCATTTTACTGATGGTACACATGATATATTTTTGTGTCTCTGTGCAAGCATTTTGGCTAGATACAAAGCATAGTACATTTGCAGAACCACTTAGATATGTTAGTAATTTTGACATCGGAAGGTCTGGTTTACACCAATTGGGGCAGAAGGAGTCCCATTATAAGATTTTTTGGAAAGACTTGACTGTACTGGAGGGTCATAATTGGTGGAAAATGATATATGCAGAGGAGAAAATGGCAGTAGTGCTTATTCATGGGCTAAGATGGGCTCAGTTAGATACCTTTGTCTTCTTGGAATACCCAATAATCTCTGTCTGATGTATTATATCATATGTCTTTAAACAGTCAGCAGTTGTTTATATTTTTTTTGTATTCTGTTTAAAATTAATAAAAACATTTGAAGTCAACCCCTGACAGATACAAACACTTACCAAATGCAGCCATAGTCAGAGGCTCTGTCTGATTCATATATCCTGGAGTCACTAAAATCACATTTTGGAGGATACCTGTTAAGTTAAATGTTCAAATTTAAGATTCAAGTTCTCATAAGACAAGATGGTATCTCAGCATACACAACTTTGACAATGGTATCACTGGTATAATTTGCTGTTTCAAGACAGAAATATACAATACAAACAGGAAAATAGTGATTTAAAAAGTGTTACATGACAGAAGGAGTGTGCTCAAAAACCTTTCTCTCTCTGATTGACTTATATTCCTCCTGATCCAGTCAGATGACTGTCCATGGCGTATTACAAAAATACATTCACAATTCATAGCAGAAAACAGACAAGGGGGCATGTGTAAGGGCCATGTCAGTAATGCGAATGTGAGCCGTGTTATTAGGATGGGGAGTCAGCGCTAACTTCAGGAGGCATGCGCTTCCATCCCCCTGAAGTTAGAGTGGGACCAAGAGGTGGTACTGTGCAAGCTGACCCATTGAGGTAGCGTTCAGTGCATCCGCACTACTGAAGGCAAGTGCGGTTAGCATTAAACGCTAACATCTGCGTTAGCTGTGACAAGCCAGCAACACATGCATTCTGCCTCTTTCCTGCCAATCCCTGCCCTAAAGTAAGCTACCACATTAGCATGGGATTTTCAGTGCAAGAGCCTGTGCTACTTTTTAATATGGCATCCAAACCAAATGTTAAACCCTGTGCTATCATGTAGTGTGGTTTCATAAACACGTCCCAGTATGAATTGTTCATTTCTTCATATTTAGTTTTTCTTTTTCAATTTGTTTCTTTAATTTTATTTACTATACAAACAATAAAAAAGAACTTGATAGTCAGCAGCGGTGACTAGCTGTTGAGAAGCAGCTAGCAGTCATCACTGAAATGAAGAGCTGGATATTCAATGCCCAGGGCCATATCTGGCCACTGGCATTGAATATCCGGGTAACTCAGATAGCAGAGAAGCTAATTGGACAGTCGCAATTTCAGCAACTGCCTGGTTAACTTCTTCCTGGTCAGCTTCTGTGGCAAAATTTGTTGTTGTTAAGTGCCGTCGAGTCGGAGTCGACTCATGGCGACCCTCTGGATAGCTATCTTAAATTGTGTTCGGTCTTCAGTCAGGCAACTCATTGTTGACAGACTGGTACCCGTAGCTGCTGTTATTGTATCGATCCTTCTCATTGCTGGCCTTCCTCTTTTGCGTTGACCTTCTATCTTGCCAAACATGATGTCTTTCTCTAATGATCTCTCTCTTCGCATGATATGTCCAAAGTATGAAAGTCGAAGTCTTGCCATCTGAGCTTCTAAAGAAAGCTTAGGTTTGATCTCCTCTAGCACTGACTGGTTTGTTCTTCGGGCAGTCCATGGTATACACAGTATTCGCCGCCAGCACCATAATTCAAAGGCATCAATTTTCTTCCTGTCTATCTTTTTCACTGTCCAACTTTCACATCCATATGATGTTATTGAAAATACCATGGCTTGAATAAGTCAAATCTTTGTATGGAGAGAGACATCTCTGCTCTTGAGAATCTTATCTAGGTCCCATTCGGGCAAGAGCAATGTGTCGTTTGATTTCTTGACTGTTTGTTGCTTCTTTATTGATAGTTGATCCAAGTAGGTTAAAGTTGTTCACAATTTCAATTTCTTCTCCTTCAACGATGAACCTGTTGATTATGCCAGTTGTCATGATCTTTGTCTTCTTTACATTAAGGTGCAGGCCCATTTTGAGATTATGTTCTTTGATTGTGAGAAGCAAATGTTTCAGATCATCTTCACTTTCAGCCAGTAATGTAGTATCATCAGCATAGTGAAGGTTGTTGATGAGTCTTCCACCAATCTTCACACCTCTGTTGTCTTCATACAATCCTGCTTCTCTGATGATTTGTTCTGCATATAAATTAAACAGGTAGGGGGAAAGTATGCAGCCTTGTCTTATACCTTTGCTTATTTTAAACAATTCTATTTCTCCTTGTTCTGTTCGAACTGTTGCTTCTTGATCAATGTACAGATTGTGCAAGAGTACGATCAGGTGTTCTGGTATACCCATGCTTCTTAATGTGGCCCAGAGTTTCTCATGGTTTACACAGTCAAAAGCCTTGCTATAGTCAATAAAGCACAAATAGATATCATTTTGGTATTCTTTAGTCTTTTCAAGGATCCATCTCACATCTGCAATGATGTCTCTCGTTCCTCGCCCTTTCCTGAACCCTGCTTGCACTTCAGGTAGTTCTTGTTCCAGGTATGCTTGTAGTCTCTTTTGAATAATCTTTAGTAGAATCTTGCTGGCATGTGGGATCAGAGCGATTGTGCGATAATTTCCACAGTCAGTTGGATCACCTTTCTTTAGTATTGGTATAAACACAGATCTTTTCCAGTCAGTTGGTCATGATGTTGTCTTCCATATTTCTTGACAGAGCCTTGTAAGTACTGCATCAGATTGCTGTAATACTTCTATGGGAATGCTATCAATGCCTGGTGCTTTGTTCTTTGATAAGGCTTTCAATGCTGCTTCAACTTCTTCTTTCATCACCAATGGTTCCCGATCATAAGGTACAGGTTGAAACGGCTGTTGGTCCACTTGATCTTTATCATATAAAAACTCTGTATATTCCTTCCATCTTTTCTTGATCTTCTCAGCATCATTCAACATAGAACCTTGAGCATCTTGTAACATTCCAATTAGAGGCTGGAACTTTTTCTTTAACTCTCATAGCTTTAGGAAAGCCGATCTTGTTCTTCCTCTAATAGTTTCTGCTTCTATTTCCTTGCATGCGTCATTGTAGTACTTTTCCTTGTCCTGTCTTGCTGCACGTTGGAAATCTCTGTTGAGTTCTGTGATTGTCTTTCTTTCTCCTCTGGCTTTAGCTTCTCTGCGTTTCTGGGCAATTTTCAGAGTTTCTTCTGTCATCCATTTTGGGCGTTTTTTCTTTTCCACCTTTTGTAGAGACTTCTCGCTTTCTTCCAACACAACCTTCTTGATGTCATTCCATAACTCTTCTGGAGCTCTGTCATTTGTATCTAAAGCAGCAAATTGATTTTGCAGGCAGTCTTTAAATTCCAGTGGTATATTCTCAAGGTCATATTTTCCTGCATTCATGAGTGGTTTGCTCTTTTTCAACTTTAGCTTGAGTTTGCATACTAGTAGATGATGATCTGTACCAAAGTCAGCTCCAGGTTTTGTCTTTGTTGATATTATCAAGCTTTTCCATCATTGTCTTCCACAGATGTAGTCAATTTGATTTTTATACAATCCATTGGGTGAAGTCCATGTGTACAGTCGCTGCTTGTGTTGCTGGAAGAAGGTGTTTGAGTTGAATAGATCGTTGGTCTTGCAGAATTCTCTGTCTTTCTCCATCTTCATTTCTGTTGCCAAGTTCATATTTTCCAACTACTTTGCCTTCTTCTTTGTTGCCAACTTTTGCGTTCCAGTCACCCATGACTATCAGGATATCCTGTTTGTATGTTCTGTCAATTTCAGCTTGTACTTGTTCATAGAACTCTTCAATTTCATTCTCTTCTGCAGCTGTTGTTGGGGCATATACTTGAATTATAGTTGTGTTGATAGACATTCCTCATAGATGAATAGAGATTAAGCGTTCGCTGACTGCATTGTATTTCATTACAGTTCTTGCAAGTTTCTTCTTTATTATAAATACAACACCATTTCTTCTTTGTCTTTCATTTCCAGCATAGTAGACCATGTGATCATCTGATGCAAAGTGCCCGATGCCAGTCCATTTCAGTTCGCTGACACCTAACAGATCATGTTGTACACATTCCATTTCATTCTTGACCACCTCCAATTTCCCTTGGTTCATGCTTCATACGTTCCATGTTCCAATGTGTAAGACATCTTTATAGCTCCTGACTCTCATTTCATGCGCAGCTACATCAGCAATCAGATGTCCTAAGGGCTTCGATCCAACCACATCATAAATGCTGGCTTTACTTTGAAAAGTCTTCAGCTCTTCCCCAGTAGCTAGTTCAGTGCCTTCTGACCTGGGGGTCTCATCTTCCAGGACTACAGCACAATTTGTTTTGTTGTAACTATCCATTGGGTTTTCATGGCAAGATACAAAAGTAGATTGCCAGGCCTTTCTTCCGCGCAATTTAAGTTTGGTGTTGTTACTATTGTCACAGAAATGTGATCCTCCGCCGTCAACACTATCCCATTCTGCTGCTGCCCAGATGGGTGGTTTGTCTTGGTCTGGCACCTCAGCTGAGACCTGTCCATCTTGGGAGACCCTGCCAGTAGTTAAACTACTGACAGTTTAGCTCTCAGCATCACTGATGCACACAAGCCCTCACAGCACGACAAGCTGCAAACCAAGTGAGGGGTGGCAAAATTTAGGTCACCCTTAAGATGCCTAATTTCACCGCTTAGTGATAACTGAGCAACAGCGGAATATTGTTGCTGCCCAGTTATCGCTGATTGTCACCTCCATTCCACCCCTGGAACACTGCGATGCTAGCCAGCTAGCATCGGCCCATTCAGTAGTGGCACCCAAAGATATTTAGCGTTAGTGCCACTGAATTTCCCAGTCACCACAGTAAATGCAGGGGACGTGGCAGACTGGTTCCTAGCGGCAATACCACATGGCTAGAACTTGGATTTCTATTTGTTTTTGAGGAAAGCCCATCAACACAACAATAATTCAGGTATATGCCCCAACAACAGCTGCAGAAGAGGAAGACATTGATGAGTTCTATGAACAAGTACAATCTAAAATTGACAGAACATGCAAACAGGATATCCTGATACTCATAGCTGATTGGAATGCAAAAGCTGGCAACAAAGAAGAAGGCAAAGTGGTTGGAAAATATGGACTTGGCAACAGAAACGAAGCTGGAGAAAGACTGAGAGAATTCTGCAAGGCCAATGATCTACACAAGCGCCGACTGTACATGTGGACTTCACCCAATGGATTATACAGAAATCAAATTGACTACATCTGTGGAAGACAATGATGGAAAAGCTTGATAATATCAACAAAGACAAAACCTGTGGTACAGATCATCAACTACTAGTATGCAAACTCAAGCTAAAGTTGAAAAAGAGCAAACCACTCATGAATGCAGCAAAATATGACCTTGAGAATATACCACTGGAATTTAAAGACTGCCTGAGAAATCAATTTTCTGCTTTAGATACAAATGACAGAGTTCCAGAAAAGTTATGGGATGACATTAAGAAGGTTGTGTTGTAAGAAAGCAAGAAGTCTCTAGAAAAGGTGAAAAAGCAAAAATGGCCAAAATGGATGACTGAAGAAACTCTGAAAATTGTCCAGAAACACAGAGAAGCTAAAGCCAGAGGACAGAGAGAGGCAATTGCAGAACTCAGAGATTTCCAACATGCAGCAAGACAAGACAAGGAGAAGTACTACAATAACACATGCAAGGAAATAGAATGAGAAGCTATTATAGGAAGAACAAGATTGGCTTCTCTAAAGCTGTGAGAGTTAAATAAAAAATTCCAGCCTCGAATTGGAATGCTACAAAATGTTCAAGGATTCATGTTGAATGATGCTGAGAAGATCAAAAAAAGGTGGAAAGAATATACCGAGTCATTATAAAATAAATATCAAGTGGACCAACAGCCTTTTCAACCTGTACCTTATGATCAAGAACCACTGGTGATGAAAGAAGAAGTCGAAGCAATATTGAAAGTCTTATCAAAGAACAAAGCACCAGGCATTGATGGCATTCCCACTGAAGTATTACAGCAATTGGATGAAGCTGTTACCATACTTACAAGGCTCTGCCAAGAAATTTGGAAGACAAATTCATTACCAACTGACTGGAAAAGATCTGTGTTTATACCAATACTGAAGAAAAGTGACTCAACTAGCTGTGAAAATTATCGCACATTCGCTATGATCCCACATGCCAGCAACATTCTACTCAAGATCATTCAGCAGAGACTACAACCATACTTGGAACGAGAACTGTCTGAAGTGCAAGCCAGGTTCAGGAAAGGGTGAGGAATGAGAGACATTATCGGGGATGTGAGATGGATCCTTGAAAAGACAAAAGAATACCAGAAGGAAATCCATTTGTGTTTTATTGACCTTAGCAAGGCTTTTGACTGTGTAAACCATGAGAAACTCTGGGTCACATTAAGAAGCATGGGTATACTAGAACACCTGATCATTCTCTTGCACAACCTTTACATTGATCAAGAAGCAGGATATCAATGCTTGACCCAATACAAGCATTATGTAAACAACAGTTCGAACAGAACTAGGAGAAACAGAATGGTTTAAAATCAGCAAAGATGTATGGCAAGGCTGTATACTTTCTGTGTCAGACGAAGGCGTGTGCCATGGCTGTGTGGCAGAAGCTACCAGCATGGAGCACGAAATGCAGGACAAGGCTCGGGACCATGCATCCATGCCCGTGCAGGAGGCTCAGGCCTCGGTGGAGCTCCCTTTCTCCTCGCTGGGGCAATTCCTGGTCTCTCTATGCCCTAGGGGCGGGGGTCACAGGTGCTCTGGGGGGGTTCTCCCCAGAGTTTTTTCTCTTATTACATCAAACTTTCTGCTTGCTCCAGCAGGGCGCAGCAGGAGATCCCTCCTTGGCGGGGTTTGGTGCGAAGAGAGGCTCCACTGGGAGGGGGGATGCCCCAAGTGGGTGCTGGTTAAGAAAGCCAAGCCCTTGGAGCTGTGGCCAGAGCCGTCTCCTGGGTCCAAGGGGCCGGAGAGGGACAACATGGAGATCGAGCCAGAGTGTGACGAGCTCGATGAGGGGGAGATCCCAGAGCTGGAAGATCAGGCTAGGATTTTCTGGGTCTTTCAGAGTGGAGGGTTGCCTGCCTTGATCACGGAGTCTCTTAAGGCCCTCAGTTTTCCCAAGTGCCTGCTGGCAGAGGAGGAGTCACTAGAGGATCCATTGATACAGGCAGTGCGTAAGATACATTCGGGCTTCCCGGTGCAGCGGGTGGTCAAGCAGATGATTCTGGATGAGTGGGACCTGGTGGAGGTGGATCTTAAGGGGGCCAGAATGATGTTGCTCCTCTACTCCCTGGCGGATCAGGAGCATGAGTGGACGCAGCAGTGGCGGCAGTTACGAAGAAGACCACCATCCCAGTTGAGGGGGCCGCGGCCCCAAAGGATGGGCAGGACAGGAACCAGGTGTTTGATGTCAACACCCTAGCTTTGCAGGCCTCCATCTGCGGGGCCTGGGTGGCGAGAGCCTGTCTGCGGTGGTTGCAGTGGCTGCAGCAACCAGTGGACCCTCATGCTGGAGCAGGGAGTGGAGGTGGTCAAGCTGGAATCTGGAGCAGCCTATCTCGCCGATGTCCACTATGATCTCATTCGCGGGCTTGCCAGAAGCATGGCATCAGTGGTGGCGGCCTGTCACTATCTCTGGCTGCGGAATTTGGCAGCAGACAGCTCCTCCAAGTCCCAGCTTAGTAAGCTACCCTTTAAGGGGAAGCGTCTGTTTGGGGAGGACCTGGACAAGCTTGCAAAGGACCTGAGAGAATCTAACAATGGGCATCTGCTGGAGGACAAGCCGAAGCAGGGTTGCTGTACGGCGCCGTCTCAGGGCCAGATTCATAACTTCCGGCGTTTTCATATGTCCCACCTGGGTTCCTTACAGAGGGATGTTTCCCACTCAGGGGCAGGGGTTCTGAGGTTTCCGAGGGGCAGGTTCTCTGCCGCCTCCACCTCAGGGCCGAAGTAGCCCCAATGAAGCGAGGGGGCCCCAGGCAGCAGTGCAACCCATGGGGGGTTGGCTATGGGGGTTTTACTTTGCTTGTGCCCAGATAATGTCTGGTCAGTGGGTCTTGGAGATCATCTACGAAGGCTATGCACTTGAGTTTGCCTGGCCAGTGGGCGAGTCCTTCATCTGGTCCCCCTGCAAAGCTTCTAGCAAGGCAGCGGTGGTAAGAGACAGTCTGTTGCGGCTACTTCAGATCGGGGTGGTGGTCTCTGTTCCCTGGGAGCACTGTGGCTGCAGTCGATACTCCATCTATTTCATGGTTCCCAAAAAGGATGGGTCCTTTCGCCCGATACTGGATCTTAAGCAAGTGAACCGTTGTCTGCGGGTTCCTCATTTTCATATGGAAACATTGCAGTCAGTAATGGTGGCGGTGAGGAAGGGGTAGTTTCTGAAGTCCCTCGAGCTCATGGAAGCGTATCTCCACATCCCCATCAGGACAGAGCACCAACAGTTCCTGTGGTTTGTGGTGCCAATGGGACACTTCCAGTTTCAGGCTTTGCCATTCAGCTTGGCAACGGCTCCTCACACCTTCACCCAAGGCCATGGTGGTGGTTGTGGCGATGCACCCTTACCTCGATGACTGGCTGATTCGGGCAAAGTCCAGAGACGAGAGTGTGCTGGCAATGTCGCGGGTCATGAGGCTGCTCGAAAGACTCAGCTAAGTGGTCAACGTGGCCAAGAGCCATTTGGTCCTGTTGCAGCACCTGGAGTACTTGGGAGCACGATTTGACACTCATCTAGGAAGAGTCTTCCTGCCGGAGCAGCGGGCTTGGGGGCTACGCCAGTTGCTCCGTCAGTTTTTGTGCCATCCAGAGCCGACAGCCTAGCAGTATCTGCAAGTATTAGGTACCATGGTGGCTACTCTGGAGATGGTGATGTGGGCGAGAGCGCATATTCATCCTCTGCAGAGGGCCCTGCTCCATTGGTGGTCACACCAGACGGACCCCCTGTCCTGGAGACTCCCTTGACCGCAGGGGGGTCAGGAGGGCGCTCCAGTGGTGGCTATGTCCAGAAAATTTGACAACAGGCATGCCCCTTGAGGTGCCGCAGTGGATCCCGGTGATGACAGATGCTGTGGGCTCCTTCACGCAGGGGACCTGGAGCACGCAGGAGGCTGGTTGGTTGATCAACCGACTGGAGATGTGGGCTGTGGCCCGAGTGCTCAGTGCTTTCGAGTCATGTCTGTGAGGAAAGGCGGTCAGGATCCCTTTGGACAATGCAACCACGGTATCCTACGTCAACCATCAGGGAGGCATGGGCAGTACGGCTCTGGAAGAAGAGGCAAAGCAGCTGTTTGGTTGGGCAGAGCCTTGCCTCCAGGCACTCTCAGCGGCGCACATTGCAGGAGTCTAAATGTGACGGCAAACCATCTCAGCCAGGTACATGTGGATCTAGGGGAGTGGTCACTTCATGCAGAGGTCTTCATACAGGTGGTGCGCAGGTGGGGAGCGCCGGTCATGGACCTAATGGCCATGTTGGAGACTCCCATGTTAGAGATGAGCCGATTCTTCAGCATTTGGAAAGGATGTCTGAAGGCTTGGATGCTCTGCTGCAGCAGTGTCCTGTGGAGGGCATGCTGTATGTCTTTCCTCCGTGGGCACTTATAGGCCGAGTGGTGCAATGGATTGAGGCTCACCGGGGGCGGGTCACCCTGATCGCCCTGGACTGGCCGCGGTGCCTTTGGTATGCTGACTTGGTTTGACTTCTGGAGGAGCGGCATGGTGCCTGCCGCCTTGGGCAGATCTTCTGGTGCATAGACCAGTGAGCATGCCTCAGGTGGATTGGTTTTTGCTTACGTCCTGGCCCTTGAAAGGGCGCGGTTGAGGAAGAAAAGATACTCGGGTCCAGTGATTTCCACCTTGTTGAAGGCGCGGAAGAGATCAACCTCTCTTGGCATATTTTTGAGGCTTGGTATACGGAGAGGCAGGCACGGCCTACTGTGGCCTCCGTCCCGGAGATCTTGGCCTTCTTGCAAGACGGTTTTGATAAGGGCCTAGCGGCTAGCTCATAGCGAGTGCAACTGGTGGCTATTGCCTGTTATCGTGGAAAGGTGCAATGGGTGCCATTGGGAGTCTCACCCGGACGTCTTGCACTTCCTGAGGGCAGTAGTTCGATTACGGCCACCACGGGATCTCAATTTGGTTCTGTAGGCACTCGCTAGGAAGCCGTTCGAGCCCTTGAGTATGGCCTGGTTGAAGGACCTAACTCTGAAGACGGTTTTCTTGGTGGCGATCTGCTCTGCG
Source organism: Ichthyophis bannanicus (assembly GCA_033557465.1). Classification (NCBI taxonomy): domain Eukaryota; kingdom Metazoa; phylum Chordata; class Amphibia; order Gymnophiona; family Ichthyophiidae; genus Ichthyophis; species Ichthyophis bannanicus. Next base: position 96,699,305 of record CM066050.1, read on the forward strand.
TGCAGAATCTCAGAGCTGCAAGCCTTGTTGTGCTGGGAGCCATTCCTTTTGTTCTTGCGGGACAAGGTGGTTTTGCGGCCTGTTCCTTCTTTCCTGCGGAAGGTAGTTTCAGCTTTTCATGTCAATCAGCCCTTGTCCCTGCCAGTCCTGGAGGGCTTGGGAAGTGATTGGAGTCAGCTTCAGCTTACGTTTCTTGGATGTGCGGAGGACCCTCAAATGTTATTTGAAGGAGACAGCAAGCTTTTACATGTCTGATCACTTGTTTGTGCTCTTTGGGGGTCCATGCAGGGGCAAGGGGGAGGTTAAGGCCTTTATTTCCAGATGGATTTGTGAGGCGATCGCTTCAGCATATATCTTGCAGGAGTGTCAGGTGATGGTGGGGTTACGTGCTCATTCCACGAGGGCTCAGGCGACTTCATGGGCCGAGTATGGCTTGGTGCCATCGATAGAAATCTGCAGAGAGCACTTTAGCGCCATCACCTAAGGCATAGCGCCCGCCCCCCCCCCCACCTCAGACACTACAATCAGTCCGCTTGTATATACTGTAAATACTCCTCCCTGCAAATAAGTTACTTTGAAACTACTCCGGCATGTCTTCCCACCCCCATTACTATGTAAAGAGTTTGTAATTCCATGTAATTGTACTTGAGTTGCCATGTAAACCGCTTTGATTAAAGGAGAAGACTGTATAGAAACCTGTCAAACAAATAAATAAATTTCTAGTCCTATCCTAGACCCCCCATCAGCCCATTTCCAGTCCTATTCTAGCCCCCCCCCCCCCCCTGCAGCCATCAGCCTATTTCCAATCCTAGCTCCTCCATCAACCCATTTCCTGGAAATTCTCTTTGACTTCCATCGCACCAGTGGCCTATACTAGAACACAGCTGCCGAAGTGAAGAAATATGGCGCTCTTAACTTCAGCGGTTGTCAGAGATGAGCCGGGGCCTATCCGGATCACTCTAAAGCCGACCCTGAGGTGCCGAATATACGAGATGTTGTTGGCATGGGGCCCTCTGAAGTGCGGGGCCCTGTGCAAACAACATTCTCGCACAATGGATGGGCCGGCACTGAGCCCAGGGCCCGGCTCTGAAACTATTTGCTCTTTTCTACTTGGGTCCACTATGATTCTGTATTTGTCTCTGCAGGTTCATTTTCTACTGACAGCTTTCTATTTCTGCCTTAAGAACATAAGAATATAAGATATGCCATACTGGGTCAGACCAAGGTCCATCAAGCCCAGTATCCTGCTTCCAACAGTGGCCAATCTAGGTCACAAGTAGCAGTTTCCCCAAAAGACACAGGTTCCACAATGCTTGTATTGGGGCAAGCAGTGGATATCCCGGGTCCCCTTATATGGACCTTTCCTCCAGGAACTTGTCCAAACCTTTTTTAAATCCGGCTACACTAACAGCTTTTACTACATCCTCCGGTAATGAATTCCAGAGTTTGATTATACATTGAGTGAAAAAATATTTCCTCTTATTAGTCTTAAATAGGTTACCTTGTAGTTTCATTGTATGTCCTCTAATCCTTCTATATTTTGATGGCGTAAACAATCGATCTACATTTACATGTTCCATTCCATTCATTAATTTATACATCTCTATCATATCTGCCCTCAGCCATCTCTTTTTCAGGTTGAAGAGCCCTAAACATTTTAGCCTTTCTACATAGGGGTATCTTTCCATCCCCTTTATTTTGGTGGATCTTCTCTGGACCTTTTCTAATAATGCTATATCCGTTTTTAAGATACGGTGACCAGAATTGCACACAAGATTCAATGTGCGTTTGCACCATGGAACAATACAAAGGCATTATAATATCCTTTGTTTTATTCTCCATTTCTTTTCTTATGATACTTAGCATTCTATTTGCTCTCTTGGCTGCCGCTGCACACTGGGTGGAGGGTTTTAACAACTTTGAATAATATTGTGTCATCTGCAAATGTGGAGGAGTGGCCTAGTGGTTGGGGCAAGGTACTTCAGGCCAGAAGGTCAGGGGTTCAAATCCCACTAGAGGACAGCAACCTTGGGCCAGAAGGACTGGGGTTTCTAGTCCCACAGGGGCTCCTTGTGGTCTTGGGCAAGCCACTTAACCCTGCATAGCCCAGGTTCCCTGTAAAATAGTTATCTCCAAGTTATAATGCCCTGTTCAATGTAATTCCAGTTTTTTCAATGTAAACCACACTGATGCAGACTAGCGCGGTATATAAGAGAATGTAAATAAATGAAAATGTGATTACCTCACTCATTATTCCCATTTCCATGTCATTTATGAATATGTTAAAAAGCAGCAAACCCAGCAGAGATCCCTGGGGTACTCCACTATTCACTTTTCTCCATTGGGAAAAGTGGCCATTTAGCCCTACCCTCTGCTTGCTATCTTTTAACCAGTTTCTGATCTACAATAGTGCATTGCCTCCTAGCCCATGACTTTTTAATTTCACCAAGAGTCTCTCATGAAGGACCTTGTCAAAGGCTTTCTGAAAATTCAGATATACTATATCAACCAACTCACCTTTGTCTACCTATTTATTCACACCTTCAAAAAAGCATAACAGATTAGTAAGACAAGACCTTCCTTGGCTAAAGCCATGTTGACTGTCTCCCATTAAGCCATGCCTGTCTACATGTTTGGTACTATTGTTCTTTATAATGGTTTCTACCATTTTTCCCGTTACTGGCATCAGGCTCACCGGTCTGTAGTTTCCCGGATCACCCCTGGAGCCCTTTTTAAAAATTGGCATTACTTTGGACATCCTCCAATCTTCAGGTATTACAGATGATTTGAATGATAGTTCACAGATTACTAGTAGTAGGTCTGCAATCTCATATTTCAATTCTTTCAACACCCTCAGAAGTATACCATCCAGTCCAGTTGATTTGCTACTCTTCAGTTTATCAAATAGTTGTAATACATCTTCCCAGTGTATCGATATTTTTTTCAATTCTTCTGCAGCATTGCCTTTAAATACCATTTCAGTCATGGGTAATATCCCTACATCTTCCTCAGTAAAGACCAAAGCAAAGAATTCATTCAGTTTCTCCGCTATGGCCATGTCCCCTCTTATTTATTTATTTATGTTTCTTTTATACCGCACTATTTGAGATCAGTGCAGTTTACAAGTAACGCATTTGTCCAGTGTGGGTAGGGCCTCACTGGACTTACAGTAAACAGGTTCTTTATACAGGGTTAAACAGGGTAACTATATACATTTTTGGCTGTAGCAGGCTGTTATGGGCTGCTCAGAATTGTTTACATGCTAATATCATCAATATTTACATTTTCTCTGGTAACAGTTCCTCAATGTCTACAGGTGGGGTCGGCTGTACACAGGGGGGAGGGTTTGGGTGGGATTATCGAAGGCAGGGGCTGGAGGTGAGTAAGGCGGTTGTGCTGGAGGTGCTGGCCTGGGTCATGAGTGTGACAGGCTGGGAGAAGTCATTTGGTTCGGTGTAGCACTGGAGGAACATGTGGTGCTTCAGTGCCTTTCTAAACTGGGAGAGGTCATTGATGGCTCTAATGGACAGTGGGAGGGCGTTCCAACAGGAGGGGGCATAGAAGGTGAAGGCTCTGTTTCTCGTGGCCTGAGAGTATCTGGTGATCGCCTTCGAGAGTGTAAGGGTATTGATGGCAGCTGATCTCCTTATTCTGTTGAGGGGGGTGGTTCTGATGAGATCAGTGAGGGAGGCAGAGGAGCACTTGTTGATGGCTTTGTAGGTCATCGTTAGAATCTTGAAGGATATCCTGCACTGTACCGGCAGCCAGTGCAGATGTTTCAGAACGGGGGTGATATGATTTCTTCTTGCTGCACCATGAAGGATTCTGGCTGCTGCATTCATAGCGAATTGTAGAGGGCTAAGCTAGCTTTTCGGGAGGCCATGCAGTATTACATTGGCATAGTCGAAGTGTGGTATTACTAGCGCTTGATAGACTGTCCGGAAGTCTTCCGGCTCAAGCAGCTGTCGTAGGTGGCGGAGCATCCGAATTTTGTGGTAAATCGCCTTTACCATATTACCTATCTGTGCCTTCATGTTGAGTTGTTGGTCCAGCATGACCCCTAGTTAACGTATTGTGGGTTTGCTGAGGAGTTCTGCATCACATACTTTTAGTGTGGGGGGTGGGGTGAATGCGGGGTTCCTGGAGATGAAAAGGACCTCCGTCTTCTTGAAGTTTATTTTGAGCTTCTGTGTATGAAGCCAACCCGTGACGGCATCGAAGCAAGTGATCAGCGGAGAGAGGTCTGGATTTTCAGTCGATATCGGCATGTATAGCAGCACATCATCAGCATAGACTAGGCAGTCGATGTTGAAGGATCTGATTATGTTACAAATGGGTTGCATATACACGTTGAACAATAGGGCTGAGAGTGAGGATCCTTGTGGTACGCCTTTCTCTTAGTGCCCCTTTTACCTTCTCTATCTAATGGTCCAACTGACTGTCACAGGTTTTTTGCTATGAATGTACTTGAAAAAGTCTTTATTACGCGTTTTTGCTTCCACCGCAAGCTACTTCTCAAATTCTCTCTTTGCCTGCCTTATCAAAGCCTTGCATCTAACTTGCCAGTGCTTATGTTGTTTCCATTTTTCGTCATTTGGCTCCTTTTTCCATTTCCTGAAAGATGCTTTTTTGGCAACAGCAGCCTCTCTGACCTCACCTTTAAACCATGTTAGCAGTTTTTTGGACTTCCACTTTTCTTAAAGCATGGAGTACAACTGGTCTGGGCTTCCAAGACAATATTTTTAAACCTTGCCCATGCTTCTTGTAAATCTTTAGCCTTTCCAACTGCTCCTTTTAGTTTTTTTAACTATTTTTCTCATTTTATTATAGTTTCCCTTTTGGAAGTTAAAAGGTAGTACTGTGGATTTCCTTACTGTCCTTCCTCTATTTATTAAATCAAACACCATCATACTATGATCACTATTGTCAAGTGGCCCCAATACCCTTATCTCTTGCACCAGATCGTCTGTTCCACTAAAGACTAGGTCCAAAATGGCTTCCCTTCTGGCTTCATGTACCAGCTGCTCCATCAACCTGTTTCTACATTGCTGGCAGATAAATAAATAAAATAAATAAATAAAGTATGTAACATTTCTTTTATACCGCACTTTTTATCATCAGTGCGGTTTACAGTTAACAGAACGACTCGAGGACCGCAGGGCACTCCCGAGTTTACATCGAACAGGGAAAACAACTTGGAAAGAACAGGGGAAACTATGTACAATTTACATGTTGCTGTGTCTATAAAGTAATGTTACAAGGGTAGAACAGGGGAGTGTGATCCAGAGTGGACCGTATTCCATTTACAGACCGCTTCCTCTTATTTATTTATTTTATTTAACAGTCTTTTTATACCGCTTTATCATTTCAATCAAAGCGGTTTACATTGTAACTTAAACTTGGTAATGTACATTAAACAGGGACATTGATAACTTGGATTTTTCTGAGCAATGGAGGGTTAAGTTAAAATCATGTTAAGTTAAAATCATGTCCTTATTTCATTTCCCTCATTATTATTATTATTATTATTATCTTATCTTATCAAACTTGTGTTAGCTGATAAGCTATCAGGTTGTGGGATGGTATGTGAGGCGTGAAGGAATGATTGTATTGTGGAAAGTGAGTAATGAACAAATGGTGCTTGAGGGCCTTTCTAAATTGAATGATGTCCTTGATTGCTCTGATGTCATGTGGGAGGTTGTTCCATGATCTGGGTACGTAGGACACAAATGCACGTTTGTTGGTTGATTGTGCCCATTTTGTGGAAGCTTTTGGAATAATAAGTATGTTGGCGGAATGCAACCTCTTGGATCTGTTGTTGGGGGGTTGGGAGAGGAGCATGGAGATTGAGGGGGGCGCTATGTTGTTTATGGCCTTAAAAGTGATTAAGAGGGCCTTGAAGGCGATCCTACAGCTTATCGGGAGCCAGTGAAGATCTCTTAGGATGGGGGATATGTGATCTCTTCTTGATGTCCCACACAATACATTGGCAGCAGCATTCATCGCCAATTGAAGAGGATTAAGTGTGTTTTTGGGGAGGCCTTGAAGTATAACGTTTGCGTAGTCAAAGTGGGGTGTGACAAGTGCTTGGAATATTGTGCGGAAGCTGTCAGGATCTAGCATGGTTCTCAGGTGGCGAAGGGTCTTGATCTTGTAATAGACAGACTTTACTGTGCGGCTTATGTGCTCTTTGAAGTTTAGCTGCTGATCTAGTATCACACCCAAGTAGCGTATGGCTGACTTGATTGGTAGTTCCGTATCTCTCACTATTAGGGATGTAGGAGGAGAGAAGTTTTTGTTTCTTGTAATGGTTAGGACTTCAGTTTTTTTTAAATTTATCCTTAGGTTCTGGTTGAGGAGCCAGTCTGTTACTGCGTTGAAGCAATCAACTAGTGTCGTGTAATCTGGAAGTGTGACGTTGAAAGGTGAATACATCAGCACATCGTCTGCGTAGATAAGGCAAGATATTCCGAAGGTGCGGGTGATTTTGCAGATTGGCTGCATGTATATGTTGAAGAGCAGCGCGGAGAGGGAGGAATCCTGGGGTACTCCCTGCTTTTGTTGGAACGGTTCTGATGTACTAGAGCCAATCCTAACTTGCTGCTATCGGTCTTCAAGATAAGATTGCTGCCATCGGTCTTCAAGATAAGACTCTTTATTGGTAATTCCTACCATAGCAGATGCCTTGCAAGTTTAGCATAGTTGTTAGGGCACTGTGTTTGAAGCCAGTTCAATTACCATGTGTTCTTTTCTCTTCATTTTGTTCTGGGCTGGTGCAAATACCATCCAAAAGGGTGCAAGTACGGCACAGCCTAGGCACCCTTGCATCTATTCAGTGTGAGCTATTTTATGCATGCTCTTTTCAATCCAGACTATCAGACAGGCGGAGTATGTGGCCTCAGCTGTGGCCCACAGCTCACTTACTGACAACTATATCAGATGGCAAAGGTTCATCTGGTCTATTAACTAGCACTTGTCCGTCCGTCCATCCATCCATCACCTTCAGATTGTCTTCCATTGATGCTCCTTTATCCAGCGTTAGGGTTACAGCCATTCGGGCCTTTAGATGCATGCTTGTCAACTTGAAGCACCTTAAAACTCTTGGCCGTCTTATGTTCGGGTGCCTAAACCCCTCAGGGCACCTTAACTTCATGCACCTAGCTGCAATCTAGCCTAATGGAGTGGCTCAGTGGTTTGGACAAGCAACCTCAGGCCAGAGGGACTGGGGTCTCTAGTCCCATGGCTACTCCTCATGGTCTTGGGCAAGCCACTTAACCCTCCATTGCCTTAGGTATGCTTAGATTGTGAGCCCTTTGGGTACGAGGGAATAAAAAGTGCTAGTTAGTGTACATATATATAGTATATATATATATATATACACTATGTAAACCGCTTTGATACACATAGTAAAGGGTGATATATCAAGTGCCTAAATCATAAACCATACTCTGCATTTGAGACACGGACTGGTCTCTTCCCCTGCAATGTCCTTGGGGCATGCAAATGGGGTCAGGCCCTCAGCAGGACATGTTCACATATACAGTACAGAACAGGTACTTGGTTGACAGTAGCATACTGCTGTGTGTTCATCCATTGATGCAGTCAACATTTCACAGCCATGACCCTACATGGATATTCATTGGCCAATGAACATACAATGGAGGCACATCTGTTTTCTATACCTTAAATAGACAGATCTCTGACCCCTAACTATTTTTTTATTTTATTAAAATTTTTATACCATGTTTTCCAAAGAGATCAAGTGCGGTTTACAAATAACAACATTGTGACTTGTACAGATAATAAGTACATTTTGTGGTACCCCCCTCCTTCCTGCTGAGGGTTCATGACAGGGTACCTTGTAACTGCCCTCTTTAGTAGGACTTTTCTCCCTCCCTCCCTCCCCAGCACCCACCCACCCCTTGGCTAATTGTACCTTTATAGGTACTTGCACATCTTAGAAGAAAGAGGCTGCTCTCAGATGCAGCTCGTTATCCAAATCAGTCATACACGGAGGATCTGAGCTTAATTAATTAAGCTTCAGGTATACAAGGTGTATTAGGGGTATTAGATACACTTTTATTGGTATAAGCATCTACACCAATCCTTAGTATATACAGAATTTAAAAGACCTAAACACAAGCTTTAAACTAAGATGCAGACAGAAGTCCAGCAACGAGATGGGGGTTCTCCGGTCTTTTGCATTGAGTGTCGCATGTATGATTTTCTCCCAGTTGGTGAGAGGTCTTACGTATGCACTAAGTGCAAAGAACTCTTTGCTCTCAGGGAGCGAGTCCGTTCTCTAGAAGCTAGAGTAGCAGACCTGGAAGACATAAGAAAGACAGAGATGTACATGGACGTGACCTACAGGGATATAGTCCTGAAGTCCCACCTCCAGTCTGGCAGCATCCCTGCTGCCATGGAGGAGAGAGGTCACATGACAGGAGAGCATCACCCTGGTGTGGCAGGAAGTGATCCTGTAACTAGGACCTGTCCTCCAGGTGATGTAAAACCCTCTTGCACCGAGGACGTTTCTCCAGGGCCACGTGCCCATGAGGGGAGGGTCAGGACAGCTGTTATAGTTGGTGATTCAATCATTAGGAATGTAGATAGCTGGGTGGCTGGTGGACGTGAGGATCGCCTGGTAACATGCCTGCCTGGTGCGAAGGTAGCGGACCTCACGCACCGCCTAGATAGGATCGTAGATAGTGCTGGGGAGGAGTCTGCTGTCTTGGTACATGTTGGTACCAATGACATAGGAAAATGTGGTAGGGAAGTTCTGGAGGCTAAATTTAAGCTTTTAGGTAGGAAGTTGAAATCCAGAACTTCCAGGATAGCATTCTCCGAAATGCTTCCTGTTCCACGTGCAGGACCCAAAAGACAGGCAGAGCTCCGGAGTCTCAATGCGTGGATGAGACAATGGTGCAAGGATGAGGGTTTTGGATTTGTTAGGAACTGGGGAACATTCTGGGGAAAGGGGGGGCTCTTCCGAAGGGATGGGCTTCACCTTAATCAGGATGGGACCAGACTGCTGGCATTAACCTTTAAAAAGGAGATAGAGAAGCTTTTAAACTAGAAATTAGGGGAAAGCCGACAGTCACCCAGGAGCGCATGGTTCGGACGAAGGTATCCTTGAAGGATACTACCAAAAGCAATGAGGTTCCAAAAGGGAGTATAGTAGCCGAAATGCCCTTGAGTAAGGAGCAGACAGAGAATAAAGATTCCAAATTACCCATGCCTACCAATAGCCAGATTAATATGAATAAAATACAGTCTCTAAAATGCTTGTATGCCAATGCTAGAAGTCTAAACAATAAGATGGGAGAGTTAGAATATATGGCACTAAATGAGAGGTTAGATATGATTGCACTCTCAGAGACATGGTGGAAGGAGGATAACCAGTGGGACACTGTGATACCTGGATACAAACTATATCGTAATGATAGAGCTGATCAAATTGGTGGAGGGGTTGCGCTCTATGTTAGAGAGGGCATTGAGTCAGAACGGATTAAAGTTTTGCAGGGAACAAAATTTGCTGTAGAATCTCTATGGATTGAAATTCCACTTATGAAGGGGAAGGTGATGGCAGTGGGGGTGTACTATCGACCGCCTGGCCAGAATGAACAAATGGATGATGAAATGCTCAAAGAAATCACAGAAGCTAACAAAAGTCACAACAGAGTAGTAATAATGGGTGATTTCAATTACCCCGGTATCGACTGGGTCAGTGTCACGGCAGGACAAACTAAAGAGATAAAGTTTCTAGATGGAATAAATGACTGCTTCTTGGAGCAGCTGGTTCATGAACCGACCAGAGGGGAAGCCATACTGGACCTAGTCCTTAGTGGAACGCCAGATCTGGTGCAAGAAATAAGGGTGTTGGGACCACTTGGCAATAGTGACCATAATATGATCATGTTTGATTTAATTATTGGAGAACAAATAGTAAAGAAATCCACAGTACTACCTTTTAACTTTCAAAAGGGAGACTATGATAGAATGAGGAATATAGTTAGGAAAAAACTAAAAGGAGCGGTTCCAAAGGTTAAAGACTTACAGCAAGCTTGGGCGCTATTTAAAACTACTATCCTCGAAGCCCAGACCAGCTGTATTCCACGCATTAAGAAGAGTGGGAGAAAGTCCAAAAAACTGCCAGCATGGTTTAAAGGTGAGGTCAGAGAGGCTGTTGCTGCCAAAAAAGCAACCTTCAGGAAATGGAAAAAAGAGCCAAATGATGAAAACTGGAAACAGCACAAGCACTGGCAAGTTAAATGCAAAGCATTGATAAGGCAGGCAAAGCGGGAATTTGAAAAGAAACTTGCTGCGGAAGCAAAAACACGAAATAAAGACTTTTTCAAGTACATTCGTAGCAAAAGGCCTGTGAGAGAGTCAATTGGACCGTTAGATGATAGAGGGGTAAAAGGGGCAGTAAGAGGAGACAAGGCTGTAGCGGAGAGACTGAATGAATTCTTTGCTTCGGTCTTTACTGAGGAAGATGTAGGGATGTTACCCAAGACTGAAGTGGTATTTAAAGGTGATACTGCAGAGGAATTGAGAGAAATATCGCTACACCGGGAAGATATATTACAACTATTTGATAAACTGAATAGTAGCAAATCACCTGGACCGGATGGTATACATCCCAGAGTGTTGAAAGAACTGAAATATGAGATTGCAGACCTGCTATTGGTAATCTGTGAACTTTCATTAAAATCATCTGTAATACCTGAAGATTGGAGGGTCGCCAACGTAACACCAATTTTTAAAAAGGGTTCCAGGGGTGACCCGGGAAATTACAGACCGGTGAGCCTGACGTCAGTACCAGGGAAAATGGTAGAAACCATCATAAAGAACAAAATTACGCAGCATGTAGATAGTCATGGCCTAATGGGAGACAGCCAACATGGCTTTAGACAAGGAAGATCTTGTCTTACTAATCTGATATGTTTTTTTGAAGGTGTGCATAAACAGGTAGACAAAGGTGAGTCGGTTGATATAGTGTATCTGGATTTTCAGAAAGCTTTTGACAAGGTCCCCCATCAGAGACTTTTGGCAAAGCTAAAAAGTCATGGGATAGGAGGCAGTGTACTATTGTGGATCGGGAACTGGTTAAAAGATAGAAAGCAGAGAGTAGGGCTAAATGGCCAATATTCCCAATGGAAAAAGGTGAATAGTGGAGTACCCCAGGGATCTGTACTGGGTCCGCTGCTTTTTGACATATTCATAAATGACCTGGAAAAGGGAATAACGAGTGAGGTTATCAAATTTGCAGATGACACAAAACTGTTTAAAGCTGTTAAAACCCAAGAGGAAAGTGGAAAACTGCAGGAGGACCTGGATAAATTGGAAGACTGGGCATCCAAATGGCAAATGGAAATTTAATGTGGACAAGTGCAAAGTCATGCACCTAGGAAAGAACAACCCACACTATAGTTACTCGATGCAAGGCTCCACATTAGAAGCCACCACCCAGGAAAAAGATTTAGGAGTCATCGTGGATAACATGTTAAAACCCTCCACCCAGTGTGCAGCGGCGTCCAAGAAAGCAAACAGAATGCTAGGTATCATAAGGAAAGGGATGGAGAATAAAACAAAGGATATTATAATGCCTCTGTATCGCTCCATGGTACGACCGCACCTTGAATATTGTGTGCAATTCTGGTCACCGTATCTTAAAAAGGACATAGCGTTATTAGAAAAAGTACAGAGAAGAGCCACCAAATTGGTGAAGGGGATGGAAGGCTACTCCTATGAAGAGAGGCTAAAAAGGTTAGGGCTCTTTAGCCTGGAAAAGAGACGGCTGAGGGGAGATATGATAGAGGTCTATAAATTAATGAATGGAGTGGAACAGATAAACGTGGATCAATTGTTTACGCTATCAGAATATAGAAAGACTAGGGGACATGTAATGAAGCTACAGGGTAAACTATTTAAGACAAATAAGAGAAAATATTTTTCACTCAACGTGTAATCAAACTCTGGAATCTGTTACCGGAGGATGTGGTAAGGGCTGTTAGTATAGCTGGGTTTAAAAAAGGTTTGGACAAGTTCCTGGAGGAAAGGTCCATAAACCACTATTAAAAAGGGACCCAGGATATCAATGCTTGACCCAGTACAAGCATTGTGGAACTTGTGTCTTTTGGGGAAACTGCTAGGTACGTATGACCTAGATTGGCCACTGTTGGAAACAGGATACTGGGCTTGATGGACCTCGGTCTGACCCAGTATGGCATGTCTTATGTTCTTATGTACATATTCTGTTACAGAGAACAATATTAGAACTATATACATAGAAGTTGATACAAAATTTAAACTATGTACATAAATGCGCTTAGGAATTCTAAGCCGGAGTTATTTACATAAGACCTGCCACTTCTTTCTCTACAACATTAGCAAAATCCGCCCCTTCCTTTCTGAACACACTACCAAAACGCTTATCCACTCTTTAATCTCCTCTCGCCTCAACTACTGCAACCTACTCCTTGCTGGTCTCCCCGTGAGCCATCTCTTTCCCCTTCAATCTATACAAAATTATGCTGCTCGACTAATCTTCCGCCAGTCTCGCCATGCCCACATTACTCCTCTTCTGAAGTCGCTTCACTGTCTCCCTATCCAATTCCGCATCCAATTCAAACTTCTCCTACTGACCTATAAATGCATTCACTCTACGGCCCCTCAATACCTAAGAACATAAGAACATAAGATATGCCATACTGGGTCAGACCAAGGTCCATCAAGCCCAGTATCCTGTTTCCAACAGTGGCCAATCTAGCAGTGGCCAACCTAGCAGTTTCCCCATCTCTTATCTCTTACCTCTCATCTCTTATCTCTCCCTACATCCCCTCTCGGGAACTTCGCTCCGCTAACAAATTACTTCTATCTAGGCCTTTCACTCGCACTGCTAACCCCCGACTTCACTCCTTTCACCTTGCTGCACCCTACGTCTGGAGCAGCTTACCTGTGTCTATACGCCAAGCACCATCCCTGGCCCTCTTCAAATCCAGGTTGAAGACCCACCTCTTCACTGTCGTTTTCAGATCCTGACTTCTATCTTTATCTTAACCTAACCCCCTTCAACTTTCATGACAGAATTGTAAAGACCATATTGTGCTTTGCACCGAATTGACTAATGCTCTGTATTGTTGCGACTAGATTGTAAGCTTGGACAAGCAGGACTCTGACGAGCAGGGACTGTCTCTTGTATGTATGCCTGTACAGCGCTGCGCACGTGGCACTATGTAAGTGCTAAATAGCAGTAGTAGTAGTAGTAGCACATTTCTGGGCTGATTGCAGTGTGGTATAACACTTGAGAGGATTTAGGATGCAGGGGTGGTAGCTACAGAGGTATTGTGTTCTGCTAGTATGCCAAAGTGGATGGAGAAATAGGTGTGTTATAAGGTTTTTGTGAAATGTTTGTAGGTCATTTAGTTCCCTGAGATTGTCTGGTAGGGCATTCCAAAGGTTTGGGGCTACATGAGAGAAAGCTTTGTTGTTTGTTAGTTTTCTGCATTTCCTGAAGTCTGTAGGAATAACCAGTTTGTTTGGTTCCAGGTGCGTTGATTTCTATTGATGGATTCCTTAGAAATGAGTGTGGATAGGTATGAAAAGGCAATGTCATTTATTACTTTGAAAGTGGATACCAGAATTTTATAATTAATGTGGCTTTGAATGGGTAGCCAATGGAGAGCGTAAATAGTTGGTGTAATGTGCTCCATTGAGTTGACGTTCATAATTATTCTAGCTGCTATATTTTGGACTGTTTGGAGCCGTCTTAAAGCCTGTTGTGTGATACCCTGTAGAGTGGTGTTGGCAAAGTCAAAGTGGGGCGTGATGATAGCTTGAATGACCAATCTGAAGTCATCATGGTGGAGTAGAGGACGGAGTTGCTTTAACAGTTTTAATTTGTACAGTATCTTTTTAGTTGTTTTAAGTGGGGTGTCATGCTAAGGGTGCGGTCTATGATTAATCCCAAGTATTTTACTTCTCTGTTGATCGAGATGTTGATATCATGGAGGTTTAGTGTAGTTGGAGGTGAGAAATACTGGTTCCTGGTTACGTACATGTCTTCAGTTTTTGTAGTGTTGATCATTTATTTATTTAATGGTATTTATATACCGCCTTATCATTCAATCAAAGCGGTTTCCATGGCAAACAATCAAGGGGGCAAATGTTTTCATGCAGTGTAGTGGTGTGTATGTGTTGGCGGGGATGTGATTAGATTTGGTTTATCTACATAGTGCGCTATTATACATCATGAGCTATTATACAGTCTTATATACAGTCTTGGGGTGGTGGGGGGGGGTTGATGATTTGACTTGTATGCTGGTTCAGGGGGTATGTCCATAGTAATCGATGAACAGGGTTGTCTTCAGCTGTTTTTGGAAGTCCTTGATTTCTGTGGTTAGTCTCAGATCATCTGGGAGGGAGTTCCATATGGATGGAGCAGCCAGGGAGATTGCTCATTGTGCGGTGTCTTTGCGGGTCTTGGTGAAGTCTTTTGGGGTGTTAACCCGATTGGAGGTGCCTCTTCTTCTTGGCCGTGTGCTTGTGTCGGGTTGTATGAGTGTGTGTAGGCTTATGGCGGAAGGACTGTTGTTTGATCTTGAATATGTTTATGATAGTCTTGTATTTGATGCGTGAGATGATTGGGAGCCAGTGCAGTTCTTTCACTATGGGTGTGATGTGATCGTGTCTTGTAGTACCGGCTATTATGCGGGCAGCTGTGTTTTGGGCCAGTTGTAGTGGTCTGAGGGTCTGCTTTGGTAGCCCGGTGTATATTGGATTGCAGAAGTCTAGTAGAGGGGTTATCAGCGCCTGGCAAACGGTGCGAAAGTGCTCTGGGTCGAGGAGGGGCTTGAGTCTTCTGATGAGTCGCATTCTTTGGCATGTACTTTTGGTTGCTCTGCCTATGTGTGCTTGGAGGTTGAGTTCTTTGTCCAGGATGACTCCGAGGTACTTATCTTCTGATTTTATGGGTATGAGTGCATCTCTTATCTTGATGTCGGGTGGGGGGGATAAAGGCCGGGTTTCGCGTGATGATCAGTGCCTCCGTCTTGCTGTAGTTGATAGGTTGTTTTCCTGAAGCCAGTTTGCCATTTGGGTGAGGCAGTTTGTTATGTTAGTGTAGTCCGGGTTGTCGACTGAGATGGGTGTGTAGATCATGATGTCATCTGCGTAGATTGTATAATGTATGTGGTGTTCTTTCATGATGGCACATATTGGCTGGATGTATAGGTTGAATAGGAGGGCTGAAAGGGCAGATCCCTGTGGCACTCCTTGTTTGACTTTTATGGGTCGAGATGTGTTGTGTCCTACTTTGACCTGTATTTGTCTGTCGGTTAGGTATGAATGGAACCAATTCAGAGTGGTACCGTGTAGACCGATGTTCTGTAGTGTCAGACGGCTGCCTAGGGTGAGAACTTACACAATCTTGACGATGCATATATTCATATGATTCTTGCAAGGTATTGTGGGTAATGTAGTTCTTTCACTCCCAAACACAGCTGAAGACAATAATTGAGTTGTGATACCAGTGGTAAGGCCAATAAAATACTTCTTTTATTGATGGGGTTTAATTCACCCAGCACAAATATGCTTGGTAGCAATATAAATGAGGTTACTTGCTTGCAGTGTTTAAATGGATAACATAAAGTCACAAAGCAAATCAGAAAACAACCTTCAACTTGTCAGGCAATTAGCTAATGTTTTCTTAGCAAATAATTACCAAATAAAAAGGCACAAAGAAATGAATAAACTTTGCTTGTTAGGTTAACTTCTGCTTATTTTCCACTCAGATCCAGCAGTGATTCTCCCTTGCTCACACACACAATCAGGTGCAGCTTTAATTACTATCAATTGCCCAGCTGAAACCCTTTAGCTGGCTGGCTGCTACTGTGTGAGCCCAAATCCTGCTTTAAGAGCTGTTTGCAGAGAAACAAAGAACAAAGTTAGGTTTCTTTGTGATGGCTGATATGTTTGCTCACAGAAAACTAGCAATAGCATTTAGATAGAGAACAGTCCATGTAATGAATAGTTTCATCTGCTGTATCTCCCCCTTCATCAATCAGCATAGGGTCACTATCATACATTGGCACAGACGAGTCTTTCCATAAGGCACTATCATGAGAATGCTTATTCCCTTGCTGCCATTCACTATTATAGATAGGGTCTGGATCAGTGTTCATATCTGAGCCTCTCCTGCTATCATAATTCCTCTCTGTATATCCTGGCCAGTATGTAATCCAGTTCTGATGTCCAGCCTTCCAATCTTGATCCCTGGACACTGGATCTTCCCTCACATACCTTTTGGCATAGGTCTGAAAGTCCTTTCCACGTGCAGTCTTCTCTCTTCCAGGTAGCCACTGGTGATTCCTATCTCTGCCATTCCATTCCTCTGGCTGACTCCAGTCCAATGGACTCTGCTGGCATTTGGAATACCTCCCAGTATAGGTACTGCCTTGGAATCTCCCAGACCTTCCACTGGGCTTTCTTCTCTTCCTTCCAGAGAGTTTCCTTCTTTCTCTATCCGCTTGGCTTGGCTTCTGTTTCTCCAGGTGATACTGGTGCTTGAGCTTGAAGTTGTTGCTGTCTCCTTTCCTGAAGCTCTTCCTGAAGCTGAAGCTATCATCTGTAGAATAAGCTCTATTCTTATTCTGTCCTAATGTGTGCTCCTCCCTAACACAGCGCAGCTGTGTTGAATCAGGCCCTGCCCTTTGAGATGAGTGTTTAGGGATTACCTCATAGCTCTCTTGATTGCACACACGTTTTCTCACTTCAGCCCCTCTCATGGCTGCTGGAAACCTGGTGCACTCTGGGACTGGTAGTCTTTTATGTGAAAACTCTGTTTCCTTACTTCTACCAAAACTGACAGGTTGCTTGTTCAGAGTCACATCATCTTTTCTATAGCTCCTACCTGAGCTATGATAAGCTTCCTTATCACAGTAGTCTATCCAATAGAGTCTTGTGGTTAACTGTGTCAAATGCAGATGAGATGTCAATGAATATCATGAGTATGCCTTTCTTGGTGTTGTCTATGATGCAGAGGACGCTGTCGAAGAGGTATATCAGAAGAGTTTCTACCCCGTGGTTGGGACGGAACCCGTGTTGATTGTTGTCCAGGGGAGCGTGGTTGTCTATGTGTTCTTGTAGTTGGTGCTGTACAGTTTTTTCGATTATTTTTGCTAAAAGTGGTATGCTGGAGATGGGTCTGTATGCTACTGGATTGTTCTTGTAAAGTGTGGATTTCTTCGGGATAGGTCTTATTGTTGCGAGCTTCAATTGATTTGGCATGTGCCCTTGGGTTAGGGAGGAGTGTACTATCTTGTGGATGGTTTGGATGAAGTTTGATTTAGATTAAGGTCTTTGAGCCAGGTCAGGATTTCAGAGAAGCAACCGAGAGTAATTGTGTTGGAGGGTTTGTGATGTTAAAAGGGAGATGTATCATAATATCATCCGCGTAAATATGATAATTTACCCGGAATTTTTAAAAAATGGAGCAGATAGGTTGGAGGTAAATATTAAAGAGCAGGGCCGATAGGGCGGAACCTTGGGGGAGACCCTGTTTGTTTGTATGGTACTGAGATTTTCTGGTCAATTCTTACTTCTTGCGTTCTGTTGGATAGATATAAAGAGAACCATTTAAGGACAGTTTCTTTTATTCCAGTCTGCTGGAGTCTTGTGAGCATTGTGTTATGGTTTACGCTGTTGAAGGCTGCAGTAATGTCCAGAAATATGAGGAGGAAGGCTTGTTTGGCATTATCGATACTACGTTTAAGTATCAAATAGGACTGTGAGAAGTGTTTCAACACCATGGTAGGGACGAAAACCATATTGGTGTTCGTCAAGTGGAGAAAAAGTGTCAATGTGGTCCTGGAGTTGTACTTGGACAATTTTTTCAATTATTTTTTCCATAAAAGGTAGGCTTGAAATGGGCCTGTAGGATGTCAGGGATTTTTTTATCACTGATTTTATTTTTTAGGATTGGGCGGATTTGAACATGTTTCAGAGAGGCAGGTAGATACCCGCTTTGGAGGGAGAGGTTGATTATAGGTAGGATGAAAGATGAGAGGTATTGTTGCTTTTATCTAGATTACTGGACAGGGGTCAAGGTAAGAGGTAGTGGTATTAATTTTGGCGATAATGTTTTTGAGTATCTCTTTTGAGATAGAGTGAAAGTTTGACCAGGGGTTAGGATGTGAGGAGTGACCTTCATTAGTGTACATCATGGGTGATGCTTGGTGTTGTAGCTTCTGCATGTAGTGGTTTGCCAGGATCTGAGGAGAAATTTCATGATTGTTTGAGCATTTGTTTGTGGAGTTCTTAGTTAATAATTGAAGAATACTGAAGAGTTCCCTGGAGCGGTTTAGTGATTTAGATATTAAGTAGAGTAGCAGTTTTTCCTTGCGATATCAGTGTATAATTTAAGGGCATTTAAGTAAGTCTCCTGGTGGGTTTTGGATTTTGTGTGACGCCATTTGCGTTCTGCTCTACGCAGGTCTGCTCTTATGCTTTTTATTTCAGGTTGGAACCAAGGGGCATTTTTTCTCTTTGTTGGTTGGCCATAGGTTTTATTTGAGGTAGTTGCCCTAGATATAGTGTGTTTCCAGCTTGTTATGGCATCATCAAAGTTTGTAGGGTCTAGGGTAAGATGTTGAATAGTTTGGTTCAGGAATTCATCTTTGTTAAATTTTTTGAATCTATTGAAATGAGGGATATGCATAGGTTTGCTCTGCGATATGTTCATCCAGGGTAGTTGGAATTTTATCAGGTGGTGATCTGACCAAGGGATAGGATGTATTTCTAGTGAGTTGGGATTATATTCATCATAGAGTGAGTTAGGTAGGAATACAAGGTTAAGGGTGTTGCCTTTTATATGAGTGTGATTATTTATAATTTGGATGTGGTCCATATCTTCAATGGCATTTAGGAATGATGCCATGTGCCTGGGTGAAAGAGATGGAAGGTTAAAGTCACCAAGTAAAATCATGGGTTTTGTGTCGTTGGAGGAGCCAAGTAGTTTGATTAGTACGTCCAGGTTGTCTGGTTTTGGATCAGGTGGTCTGTATGCTAGGCATATGCTGCATTGTTTTATTTTTATGGTGAGTGTGTCTATATTAGAAATGTTATCAGACTAAGAAAGCTTTCAGAGATTCTTTTATTATGATGAGGATGCCTCCTTTTCTCTTTAAAGATCTGTGTGTGTGGAAGATTTCATATCCTGGCGTCCTCAATTGATTTATTAAAATTGCATCAGTGTCTGTTAGCCAAGTTTCAATTATGAAGATAATGTCAGGGGGTCAGATATCAAATCCTGAAAAATTGATAGTTTCTTTCTCATTGATCTAGAATTGACTAGATAGCAAGTGAGTTGTTTAGTCTGGGCTAGGTATGATTTTGGTGTTAGAGAGGGGATTTATTTTAACTTTATATTGATTAGTTTATTGTGGATTGAGTTGTAACTGTGGTCAAAATTGATGTGGGGGTGCTTGTAGAACTGCCAAATACAAGGGCTATATGGGTTTTTCTTAGGTGTTCCATACAAGGGGCGTGTGGGCATGTGTTGGTGTATTCCTTTGTGCACGTAGCTGACTACTGCCTCCGTGACATGATGACAGACATACACACACACACGGTCCTATCAATGCACTATGCAAGAATGAGGATAGTATACTTTATCTGCCCTCATATACTATGTTACTATGTTGGGATTCCTGGCTGCCACTCTGGTCCCGATCTCAGCTCAGGCATTCTTAATGAGTGCTCATTGTGTATTTATTTATTTTTATTTATTTGAAACATTTTTCTATACCGCCCCTTCCAGAGATCAGGGACGGTTTACATGGAACAGGTTTTTACATAGAATACAGTAAGTAAACCATTTAACAGTGATAAAACAGGTTATGATTGATTAACTATTTACAGAAAACTATGTACATCCTATTTTATATAAGTTTTGCATACCAAGTTAGGGTATTTGAGTCTTGTGCTCTAGAATCAATGTTTTATAGAGTGTTATGTTGATGCGGTTGTTGACTCAAGATGGGGGGTGGGGGTGGGAACGAGGGTTTTGGGGGGAGGCAGTATGTTGAGGGTGATGGGGGAAGGTGTGTTGGTGGAGTTATAAATGGTGTAGTGTTCTCTAAATAGGTATGTTTTTAGTGCTTTGTGGAAGGTCTGTAGATCTTTCTCGGTTCTTAGCATATCTGGGAGGGCGTTCCATATCATGGGGGCTGTGTATGTGAAGGTCCTATTGCTGGTGAATTGTTTGGTTTTGCGGAATAAGGATTTTATAGCAAGAGTTTGGTTTTGTTCTTCTATTTTCTCTGTTGTCTGCTTGGAGGTGGATCAAGGTGGTGAGGTGGGAGGGGGCAATCTTATTGATTAGTTTGAATATTATCATTCTGGTTTTGTATTTCACTCTACTAGTAATGGGGAGCCAGTGGAGATGGTACATTATTGGTGTGATGTGGTTGAAGAGTCTTGCCTTACAGATTACTCTGGCTGTGACATTTTGTGACATTTGTAGGATGTTCAGACTCTTTTTTGGCAGCCCAAGGAGGAGAATGTTGCAATAGTCGAGTAGGGGTGTTATGAGGGACTGGACCACTGTTCTGAAGTCGTTTACATCTATGAGTGGCCTGAGATGTTGGATGAACCTTAGCTTATAAAATATGATTTTGTTTATGTGCCTTAGGTGGGGTTCCATGCTAAGAGTTTTGTCTATGATGACACCTAGAATCTTACTTCTTGTTTTACATTGAGGGGTGTATTGTTTATGGAGATTGTGTGTGGGGGAATGAAGTTTGGGCTTCTTGATGTGAATAGAACTTCTGTCTTCTTGAGGTTGATACACAGATTGTTTAATTGGAGCCAGTTTTCGGCTTCAATTAGGCAGGATTCTATATTGCCATAATTCGGGTTGAGGATATCTACGGGAGTGTATACCATAATATCTGCATATATATGGTAATTCATCTTGTGTTTATTGAATATGGTGCATATCAGCTGAATGTATAGGTTGAACAGTAGTGCAGATAAGACGGAGCCTTGTGGAATACCTTGGTTTTGGGGGAAGTTAGCAGATGATTTGTATTCGACTTTCACATATTGTTGTCGGTCTGATATGTATGATTTGAACCATTTGAGGATTTGTCCATTGATGCCTAAGTAGCTAAGTCGTGTAAGTAGTATATTATGACATACGCTGTCGAAGGCGGCTGAGATATCCAAAAATATGAGAATGAATGCTTGCTTGGAATTGTCTAGTCCTTGGATGGGAGTGTCAAATAATTTAAGAAGGAGGGTTTCGACTCTGTGAAAAGGTTGATCATCTAGGGGCGCATGGATATCAATAAAATCTTGCAGTTATCGTTGGACTGCTTTCTCAATAACTTTGGCCATGATTGGTATACTAGCAGTAGACCTTTATGAGGCAGGATCCTTTTTATTGAGATTTTTATTCTTCAAAATGGGGCAAATTGTGGTCACTTTTAGGGGGTTTGGCATGATTCCTTGTAGGAGGGATTGATTACCGATATTTGAGAGATAGGGTGCTATTTCAGATTTTATGGCTTTGATCCATGTTATGTGGTATGAGTCTAGTGGGAAAGTTGTGGTATTGAGTTTAGTGATTATGTCAAGGGTTTGACGTAGATCAATGGTACTGAATGACTGCCATTTGGTGGTATTGGAAATGTTTGTTGGTGAGTTTGGTGGAGCTGTCGTGCCTTTGGGTTTAAGTTTAGCAGCGTAAAAGTCTGCTAGGGTTTGGAGTTGAATGGGTATTTTGCTTAAGTTATCATATGGTGGCTTTGTTATTGATCTCACAATTTTGAATAGCTCTCTTGGTCAGTTTATTGCTTTGCTTAGAACCTTTGTGTAGTAATTTCTTTTTGCTTTGTGTATTTCTTCTTTATAGGTGTTAAGCGTTGAGAGGTAAAGCATTTTTAGTTATGCGGGTTATTTTGTTTGCCAGGTGCATTCAAGTTTTCTGAGTTCTTTTTTATCTTGGATAGATTGGGGGTGTACCATTTTTCAGAATGTCTGCGCTTGGTTTTTTGTGGGTTGGGTAAGGCTATTGCTGTAGTTGTAATGGTATTGTTCCATTCTTCTACTAGTTTCTGGAGGTCATTAGTTGTTAAATCAAACTGGGGGATTATCGAGTTTATAAAGTTTTCTCGGTTGAAGGTGTTGTGTTGGTGAGTGTACGGTGAGGGCGGATGGGTTGTATGCGTGATCAGTATTGGTATTGTGAGTGCAAACCGTATCAGGTGGTGGTCTGACCAGGGTATTGGGGATGTGTATGAAACTGTGCAGGCTTGTTGGTCTATGATGTGTTTTAAAAATGAATACCAGATCGAGGATGTTGCCCTTACTGTGGGTGGGGCATTGTATTATTTATTTGAAGCCCATTTCCTCCATAGATTCATTAAATGCATTTGATTGTGCATCCGGGAGGGATGGTAAGTTAAAATCGCCTAGTATTATGTAGGGCTTCCTAATGGATGAGGTGCAGACTGATTCAAGGATTGTTGCGAGGCTTTGGTCACAGGATGAGGGGGGTCTATATATTAGGCATACTGCTATTTTTTGTTTTCAGCTTTAGGTATGTCCAGTCCTTCGTGGTTGGAGCATAAGCTAGGGGTTACTTTTAGTTCTTCTTTGGTGAATACAAGTACGCCTCCTCCTCTTTTGTGGTCCCTAGCACAATTGAAGATATTGTACCCGTGTACTTTTAGTTGGTTCAGTAGGATATTGTCTGTGTTGAAGAGCCATGTTTCTGTGATACATAGTCAGAACCATATTGAGCCCTGTGTGAGCAGTGCGGTCGCACAGGGCACAAAGACTTAAAGAGCACATTTCAGCTCTCTGCTGTTGCCTGCCGCTGCCACTTTTTCGGCGGCAGGCAGCAGCAGAGAGACGAAATGCACCCCTTAAGTCTTCGCGCTGGCACACTAAGCAGGTCTGGTCTCTCCGGGAGGGACCAGATCTGCTTAGCGTGCCGGCGACTTGCAGATCTGACATGTGCCCCCCTCCCACACCCCCATAAAGTGTCTAAATGAAGGTGTGGGAGGGGGAGCGCACGCCCGATGTGCAAGTTGCACAGGGCGCCTTTCAGTCTCGGTACGGCCCTGTACATAGTACATCTGGTTTTTCATCTGTAATGAGGTCCTTTATGATTGGGATTTAGTTTCTTATTGATCTTGCGTTGACGAGTATGAAGCTTAGTTGTGTGGGTGTTAGGAGGCTGTGTTGGGGGGTGCTAATGGCAGTGTTGATTTGGATTAGTCTATGGTGGTGGTTCTTTTGGCAGCGGTTATGTTTTGAATACGTGCTTTGTTGTATCAGTGGGTGACTGTTTTGTCTGGGGAGGTGGTGTAGTATTGTAGCAGCAGATAAGCATGCAATAAATAAAACCAGGAGTCGTTTCAAGGATCCAAGCCAGTTTAATGTGCACATGGCTCAAGCAATAAGCAATTTCAAAATGGCTGAGCAATGGTTTCTAGCAAAACAACAACTTTTATACCGTTCTTCTCCATTCTAGACATAGGCAAACTTTTCATTGGTCCCAGTAACCCCTCTCACCCATCTATTGGTCCAGGTACTGATATGGCTACCCAATCGGGACTCTGGTCTGGGCTCCGCACCTGGTTGCCCCCCTTTCAGTCCTCATTACAATAGACAGTTCTTAGACTTTCGATACTTCTCTCCTCCAAGGTCACTGGCTTGCTGGAATATGAGTGAGAGCGGGGCACTGTAACCTTGCTTTTTTGCAGAGTTAATTAATTCCATAGAAGCTGTACTCTCTTATCAGTACCAATTAGAGCTGTTTTCTGTCTTTTCTAAGTTTCGTTTCTGCTTAGCTATGTTCAGTTAAGCTGAGTTAAGTTTCAATTCTATGGTGTCATCATTCAGGGGGGTTTTCATTCCTCTGGGCCTAACTACAGGCTTCAGTTACAGGTCAAGCTGCTTAGGCCTGTCTGTTTAGTTCAATTAGCATGGATCATAGGCCTTCGCCTACCACATTCCCCCCTTTGATTATTCTCACCCGCATGTTAATAAGGTGTGAGAATCAAATCACATAATACTAGGTAAAGGTATCACTTTGTGGTATAGGGTAGTAAGTTCACATAGCTAGTATCTTTGTAGCTGCCTTATGCTCTACAGTGTTATTAATAACTTAAAGTGGCAAGAAACAAGGGAGCAACAAGCAGATAGTCAAAGTCCATAGTTTGGCAAAAGTGGGAAAAAGAACTAAAGGATTAGAAGGTTCAGTTGCATCTTTGTTGTGCTGTCGTAAAGCTTCTGATTTAGACAGACCAGCTGTCCATCCTTCGTAGTAGATTGTGGTCCAGTCCGAACAAAACACAAACTGTCAACAATGGGGTGGGCCAATACCCACTCACTAGTAGTATTATGTAAGTCTGATTGTATAGGATAGAATAGTTCAGTTCTTGCGTCTCCCAGGGCCACTGATCTCCCATCTTAGTTCCTCCACAAAAGAAACAGTCAGAAGTGTGGAGACTAGATGCTATTGCTCCAGCAAGTTCAAGAAACAAGTTCTGGTGGTGGTATGAGGAGTTGCAACGGTGGCTTGCATAGCCTTGTAGAAAGTCAAGATCTAGAACAACTTTTGGATTGGAGAGTATACCAATGCAAGTATAGGAAGAATGATAAAACAAGGTCTGAGTGACCTTCGGTCCAGTTCATGTTGTACTTATACAGGCTGCCCAGGGAGGCAAGGCAAAAGTCATTTCAAAGCACTCCAAAACTGTTGCCAGAATAAAGCAATAATAATAATTCATAATGGGCATAGTCTCTGGAAAATTGGAGGAACTGTCGGATTTCACAAAGGTAGAGTTGATTGTAGATCCTCAAGCTTCTGCCGTACGTGGACCTACCAGCTTTTTGGCAGGAGTAGGGCTGTAGATTCCAAAGTATCACTGTCCTCTGGGATGTCTCAATTTCTTAAAATATCATAACATAGTCTCTTAGGCTATTATTGCTTCTTTAGAGCAGTTCACTCTTTAGGAGATCAAAACAGTCTTTTCAGAGTATTTAAACACAGTCTCTTAGAAGATTCAATTTCTTAACACAACACAGTCTCTTTCTGATGATTGCAGTTTTCTCCAGATGCGAGGCTTACCTTCAGATAAACAAACAGTCTTGAAACAGTGCAGTTTCTGAGGGACCAATAAGTCTTAGGTCCGTGGCTGTTGTCGTAGGGTGAGGTGCAATGGAGTCTCAGGATGCTGTACAGTAGTCCAGTGATCAGGTTCAAGAACAGCTGCTGGCTTCACTTGATTATGATGGATCCAAGGTTCAAATTTTGCGACTTTTACTGCAGTTGGAGTTGACAAGATGACGACATAGGGTCCCTTCCAATGCAGGGCTAACGGTATCTTTCTCCACTCTTTGATCCACACTGAGACTCCAGGCTTGAAAGGATGCAGGGGTTCAGGCAAATTGATGAGTAATCGATTTTGTACCCAGGTATGGAGACTCTGCAAAACAGAACTTAAAACCAATAGTTCATGTCTAATAATTTCAGATCCTATCTGTCTCATATCTCCTTTTATTTCCTATACAATAGGCAGGGGTTGCCCATACAGAATCTCAAAAAGGGGAAACTCTTAAAGACTTAGCAGGGGCTAAGTATATCCTAAGAAGGGCTATGGGAAGAACCTGAGGCCACTTCAGGTAAACCTCTTGGCAAAGTTTGGACAACTGAGATTTCAGGGTTCTATTCATACATTCTACTTTTCCTAAATTCTGAGATCTATAGGCAGTATGTATCTATTAATATCAATATCTTGGGGCTATACTTAATGGACTTGCTTCCTAAGGTTATCCACCCTCATTATTTGCTTCCTAAGGTTATCCACCCTCATTATTTGTGCATGCAAGGTTGTAAGGGCATACTTGAAATCTGGGTACACATTTAGACAGGGCTCTTTTCCTATTGTTGGTGCTCTAGTGAGGGCTATCAGTTCAGCTTTCTGTGGTGAAGTTTCTGGGGCCAGGGCTGAGGACTCAACTACCAAATCAGGGGTCACCACTGCATATCTAGCACAACAATGTCCATTGATGATGAAACTGCCTTCAGCCACAAAGAAAGTCTGTTCAGGGTTCTCCAGAGGGACATCAGTCAAATCCAGGCGGCTTGAGAATACAGTGTCCATAATTTCTAAACAGTCATGATCAGGGGATCAAGACCAACTGATAACAACATAGCAGGATTGAAAGCTTGACTGACCCTTCAGTTGTATCTGGGGTTTTTCACACAACATACTCTAATACTTCAACATTCATAGATTTGTTAGCTAGTAATTTCCTTTGTATTTCATATTGGTTAGAACAGAGTGTGGTACAGTAACTTGAAGATTCTGTCTCAAAGGGATTTTTCTTTTAGTTTTTGCTTACTAGGAAGGCTGTAGCTGTAACAGCTTCTCAAATAAGGTCCAAGAGATTGAGTCAACACTCCTAGAACATTTCCTTGTGACTCATGAACATAGAGGCTGAAAGGTTTTCTGGACATCTGGTAGACCCAGAATTGGTGACAACATCAGAGTGGTTTTTTTTTTTTTTTCCAAAGATCAAAAGGCTGCATCCTGTTCAAGTCCCCATTCCAATGCAGACTTTTCCATTCCTTTGATAGCTTGATACAACGGTTTTGCTAGCAGCGCAAAATTGGGGATCCATATACAACATACTCTGTGGCACCCAAGAAGGCTCTCACTTGCCTCCTGGTGGTTGGAGTAGGAATACTGCATACAGCTGCTTTGCGTTCTGGTAAGGGTCCCAGGCGTCGAATTCCGCTGGACAACTGGAATCCTAGGTATTTAACTTGTTGGACATAATTGCACCTTGGCTCTTGAGACTTTGTATCCAGCCTCATTAAGAAGGTGCCAAAGTTCACTGATGGCTTGTAGACATTCACTTTCTGAGTTGGTGGCTATAAGCAAGTTGTCCACATACTGCAGTAGAATTCTTTCTCCTGGAATTACTGGATAACTTGTCAAATCTTTTGCTGAGTGAGGCGAGTTCTTGAATCCTTGAGGTAATCTTGTCCAGATGAGTTGGCCCCGCCTCCTTGTAGTGGGGTCTTGGGCTAAGCGTATGCAGAAAAGGCATCTTTTTAAGTCCAGAATGATGAAATGTATAGCTTCAGCAGAGATCAGTTCCAAGAGAATATAAGGATTTTGGTACCACTGGTTGTATAGTTTCAGCTGCATCATTCATTCTTCTTAGATCGTGCACTGGGCGGTAGCCACCGGTCCCAGGCTTCTTGACTGGCTTGAGGGTGACAATGACAGGGGCTATGTTCTTCGCTAGGCCAGGTGGATTATCTTCTGCCCATCCTCCAGGTGGGGCTATAAGGTTGGTAGGTATACAGGAACTTGTTGACTTGACTGGAGATGCACTATAGAACTGCTACTCTTTTTCTCGGGGAACAGTCAGCACCATCAATCCAGCAGGCTCTGGGTTCACAGTCATTTGCATTTCTCTCTCTTCAGCAAAGGATATCTGTGTCTGAAGCTTTGCAAGCAGATCTCGGCTCCAAAAATGGAATAGGGCATTCAGGCATATACAGGAACTGGTGCATTATTTTCTGTCCCCCTAGTTCACACATGCGGTTCTGCAGGAAAGGCTTTGCGGACTTAGCCCCAGTAGCTCTGATAATGGTGATGCATCTGGCCTAGTCTTTATCCATGCTGTAGCCCTCTTTAGCTGCCACTTACTCTATAGCTACTTCCTTCTCCTACTAGAACATTGTGCTTGGTTTATTGTTTTAGGACTCTGCAATCAAGTACTCCCTCCTCCCCTCCTGGGGAGGAGTCAAGATACGGGCATTCACTTCTCTAATGTCTTTCTCCTCTGTAATGGGCGCACTCACACCCAGTTTTTCACTTCCTCTGCTCCTTTGATTAGGAAAACCTCCTCCACATCATTCGACTAAAATATCAGCAAAAAGATCTGTTCTCTTTTTCCATCTTACAATTTTTACATTCTCTGTCCTTCTTCAACAATCCACATACTTTTCTGATCAACTTTTCATATTTCTGTAATTTCTGTTCATTAGTTCAATCAAGTCCTAAAACTTCTCAGTGTATAATGCAGTTTTTTCAGTTCTAAACAAGTCTGGTCAGCTGACTTTCACTTCTGGTCCAGAGGGGGTGCACATCCCCCTGCTGTGGAGGTGGCTGGCAAACTAGGGAATCTGCAGGGTGGAGTCCCCCCCTTCTCCTGGGTTCTGTTTCTCCTAGCAATGCTCTATCCAGGAGGTTGATTTTTTTTTTTAAATGATCTACTTCTCTGCTGTGGGCACATTAGTTCATGCCCACCGGGGGGTGACATCATCGGTGGACTGGGCTCCATCCCCCCCTTAAGCACTCTGAATGGAGCTACTTACAGAGAGAGAGAGAGAGTGACGAGACAGGATATCTAGAGATTCTGGGGCAAAATATGGTAAACTAAGGAAATATGAGCAACTAGCAGAAGCCACTCCCTTTCACATAGCATTCCTGATTGGGACAGAGACATTTCATAGTCTTCAGTAAATCCCTTACTAAAATTCTTGATCATACTTGAAAAGACACTTATTAAAAAACCTTATTACCGTAAACATAAGCTTAAATTGAGCACAGACATACAATTTAGATACAGTTCTTAAAATATCTTATAGAGAGAACTATAGCTATCTGTTACGTATGACTAGAATTAAATTTCTTAGCAACTAGCTGCCAGCCGTAATCAGCATGTCATGTCTCTGCAAAAGAAATTATTATTTTTTTAGTTCAGAAAGCAAATATTCAAAAGACATTCCGGATACTTCTCCATAGCTGTGGTGGATATCTAAAATGCATATACACCCTCTTTTTTTTTTTTTTTTTAACAATAAATATGTCTTCTATCAGGTGCTTGCCACAGTAAATCAGGTAATAACGTCTTGGAATTTTAAAACAAATGAATTTATCTTGAATTGTAAAGGTCGTCATTAGTCACTAGTACAGATTTCAAAGATAAAATCCTAACACAATTTTCTTATTCACTCAGAATTTAAACCATTCATTCTCAGGTTGCAATCTGCCGTTAGTTTTTGAAACAACAGATATACTTCCTTTATTTTACACAAGAAAGGGACTGCTCAATCGGGAACGGCCGTCTCATTCCCTAGTAAGCTGTGTGAGCCATACCCCTCCGCTCACTGGAAACGAAAGGATTACAGTTTCACAAACACACAGAGACATGCTAGCAAGAATCATTTAAAAACAGTTTACGGAGCTCCAATGAGGTTAATTCGACCTTCAAAACTAAAATCCTGACTAAATATTCCTATCGAATGGTATATAATACCTAACCATAGCAGAAGGAACATTACTATTAAAAACATATTGAATAAAACAGGTACAATTTGCCTGAAATAAGCACAAACTAACAGCATTGAGATTTAAGCCTGCACAGGGTTAGAAAGACACTGTACATTCTTTCCTCCAGACACGCCCCCTGTCAGTTTTACACTGTTCTGCAGGAAAAAACTGACTAAGTGAGACATGCTCTGGATTTTTCAGTGAGTCAAGCAGTAAATTGTCATAAATTACCCAACTGAATATAATCTTACATTAAACAAAGACACATAGACAAACGACACACATGCTAGCAACGTATTCCAGAATGCATTCATTTCTATCTATTCTGACTAGTCTCATGCAAGTTCCAAATGCTAGAAGAGCTCTCTTACCAAATGCAAATTCAAATTCCAAATTCCAAAAAGGCAGTGGGTTCACCTCGCGCATACTCATGCAAGGTTAATTGGACCGCCTTTGAGAGGGGATCAAGCTCTCTTACCAATTTCCAATTTATCTCGAGATTACCAATTCCAAGTTCCTGTCTGTTCTGACTAGGCTAAATCATGATTTTTTTTTTTAACAGCTGTACCTCGCGAATACTCATGCAAGGATTTTCAAACAAATTTTCCCCACGCATACTCATGTAGGGACCTCGCGCATACTCATGCGAGGTTGACTTAAGTCTTACCAAACAAAAAGGACGATGGCTTCGCCTTGCGCATACTCATGCAAGGGTAATAGGACCGTCCTTGAGAGGGGATCAGTGCTCTCATTACCAAATTCCAAATTCCAAGTTCCAAGTTCTCGAGATTACAAGTTACAAGTTTCAAATTCTTACCAAAGTTTCACAAGTTTCAAACTGCAGTTCTAACTCATCTGTCTAGACAGGTTTTCAAAACTATACTTACCAGATCTGGTTCCCAAGCTTCTGAGTTGGATCCTGGACTCCCCCGGGTCGGAAGTGTTGGCCAGCTGGACCCAGTGCCTGCCGAGGCCAGGCAGAACCCCCTCCGATTCAAGAGGATCGGTGGGCCCAGGGAAATTCCCCTGCGTCGGATTGGCATGGTTCCAACTGGACCAAACCTCAAGGCGAATTACGTGGAGTTATTCACTTGAACACCATCCACCACTCGCACTTCCAGGCTCAACGCACCAAGAAATGTAGCAGCAGATAAGCATGCAATAAATAAAACCAGGAGTCGTTTCAAGGATCCAAGCCAGTTTAATGTGCACATGGCTCAAGCAATAAGCAATTTCAAAATGGCTGAGCAATGGTTTCTAGCAAAACAACAACTTTTATACCGTTCTTCTCCATTCTAGACATAGGCAAACTTTTCATTGGTCCCAGTAACCCCTCTCACCCATCTATTGGTCCCGGTACTGATATGGCTACCCAATCGGGACTCTGGTCTGGGCTCCGCACCTGGTTGCCCCCCTTTCAGTCCTCATTACAATAGACAGTTCTTAGACTTTCGATACTTCTCTCCTCCAAGGTCACTGGCTTGCTGGAATATGAGTGAGAGCGGGGCACTGTAACCTTGCTTTTTTGCAGAGTTAATTAATTCCATAGAAGCTGTACTCTCTTATCAGTACCAATTAGAGCTGTTTTCTGTCTTTTCTAAGTTTCGTTTCTGCTTAGCTATGTTCAGTTAAGCTGAGTTAAGTTTCAATTCTATGGTGTCATCATTCAGGGGGGTTTTCATTCCTCTGGGCCTAACTACAGGCTTCAGTTACAGGTCAAGCTGCTTAGGCCTGTCTGTTTAGTTCAATTAGCATGGATCATAGGCCTTCGCCTACCACAGTATGGGGATGGGGGATGGGGGATGGGTGGAGTAACTCATCTTTTGGGGAGAGTTCTTTGAATTCCGTTGAGACTGAGCAGAGTGGTTATGGTGCAAAATAGGATTGATTTCAGATCCATCTCGGGTGGTGGCCTGACTGTATCGGAGAGGGTTGGGTGGGTGAGTAGGTTACTGTGAAAAGATGAGTGTGGGGTGAGCTAATGTAGTGTGTTCGATTAATAATTTTCATAGGAATGTATAGGTATGCAGTAAATGTGTTAGACCTGTGAGAGCCAGACGGGAAAGAGTTAACACAAAGAACATCTAAAATGTGTCCAAATTGCTGGCATTAGTACTGAATGTGCGTTGTGGGATGCTATGGGTAGTAGGTGACATCAGATGTGAGAGAAAACACACTTATTTACAGAGCACAGGAGAGAGAAGAAATTATTAGCATGGTTATGTCAGTTTGACATGGGGCCTACTGAGGCGTAGTGTGGAAACTGTCAGAAAATCTGAGAACTAATAAGATATATATTTTCTATATTTCTTAAAAATAGGGGATGGAAAAACAGACAAGGTGAAAGTTGGATAGGTGGGAAAAGGGTCAAATAACAAGGAATAAATCTGACAAAGGCCTGAGCACATGTTTATATATAAGTCCATAAAGGGTCACAGGCAGGGCCGGATTTACCTTGAGTGAGGTCCTACGCCAACAAAAATTGTGGGCCCCCAGAAAAGATAAAAACGAGCACGCCGGATCAGCTGCGCGCTGTTGGCCCTGACGTCATAATTAAACTGGGAATCCCAAAAGCCAAACTTGGAATGTACAACACTATAGAAATAAAATTATACATTAATTTGCTCTTGTACTAAACAAAGTGCAGACGTTAATGATGCACATTTACCAGAGCTGACATATTCCAATTAATAAATTCAAAATAAAGAGAGATTTTTCTACCTTTTTGTGCATTTTTTTTCAGCTGCAATTGCTCCAGCCACTTTCTTCTGGTTTCTTCGTGTCAGCCCAACTCCAGTCTTAACCCCCCCAGCCCATTTCCAGTCCCAGCCCCCCCCCTCGGCTCAAGTAAACTTTAATAAAAAAAAAAATAAAACGCTGGCCGCTGCTGCTACCGCTGCGGCAGCATGGACTGTCCCGCGGGGCCCCCTCTGCCCAGCTGAGCCCCTCCGTGCCGGCTTTGAGAGGCGCGAAGGTGCCTCTCAAAGCCGGCACGGAGGGGCTCAGCCGGGCAGAGGGGGCCCCGCGGGACAGTCCATGCTGCCGCGGCAGCAGAGGGGGCCCCGCGGGACAGTCCATGCTGCCGCGGCAGCAGCCAGTGTTTTTTTTTTAAATTTAATTTTAAAAAAGCTATTTGTTCATTTTTGTGGGCCCTTGCCAGCTGTGGGCCCTACGCCACGGCGTAGTTGGCATATAGGTAAACCCGGCCCTGGTCACAGGTCAGCAGGAATGGGGCGTGCAGATATGACAGGACAAAGAAAGGAATGAAAGAGAAAATCCAGATGCCTGGAATCGAAAACAAAGGGACTATTTGGAAAGAACACTATATAACAGGACAGAACTTCTAAAAAGATTGGGAATTTGCACCCCATTTTCTGAAGAAGGTGGGTTGTAAATTTCCACTGTATGTCTGCTAATGAGAGAGTGGGTATGATTGTCTTTGTGAAAGTCTCCTTAGTTTATTTTTGAGTGTAGCTAGGAATCTCACTGTCATATATCTTTCTCTTTCACTGTGCTAGGATCTGTCTATGGACAGGAAATCTCTTAATTACTTTATAGTTGAAAGTGGAGGTTGAAGCAATTCTCCAAGTTACTTTGTATTTAGTTAGTTTTGGTTGCGCTACCTATATGCCTGTTTTTGTGATGTATAAGGAATAAAAGGATTTCATTTGTAAGAAGAATCTGTGAGAATTTTGTGCCAGATACGAGTATAATCTGCATGAGGTGTAATATATTGGGAGGGGTGGTAAACCCTCCCTGTAGGTGTATGTAAGGTTTCTGTTTTCCCTCTTGCACGGAGGAGGAGGGGTGGCAATCTGCCTGGCCAACGGACTGGCACCCCCCCCCTCCCCTGGTTCTGTACAGACCAGGTGATTACAGCACAAATAATGTAAAGGACTATAACATTGATGCAATGCAGTATGGTGTGATTATACAGTGTTAGAATTACAAATCGGCAGCCACAGTTCTGTATCCTGTTGAGTGTCTGCAATGTCCGCAGAGCAATTAGACTAAGGCTATTATAATAATTATAACATATCGGGTGGAAGTATTATGTGGTTTTGTGGATGTTAGTCCAGAAATCACTATACAGTCATGTAGAAGGTCTGATCATTATGAGCTTGTTCAGTATATCGATTGAGTTGGTGACCCATGAGTGGTGTGGTTATGTTCATGGGGGTGGTAGTTTTGCTTGTAGTTTCTGTATCGTACGTTATGTAAACTTACTGTGTTTGGCGTCTTCTTTGATGGTTTTGTTTTTCCTGTGGCTTTGTCGATGGCCCTGGGCTGGGGTGTTGTCCCTCCTTCGTTCCCCGCCGAAGGGCCCTCTGGCAAGGCCCTCAGGTGCAGGCCCACCCAATGGCATCTGCGTTTTAAATGCTGCTGGCTTCCTCCAATTGGGCGTGAGCCTTGGAATGTGGAGGGGATTTGCTTCCCACTCCCCGGCTCAGATCCCGATCAGGGGAGCTCATCGGTAGTGGTGGAAGATGGCTCCTGCACCTGATGACGCCTGTGTTTTAAATGCTACTGGCTTCCTCCGATTGGGTGCGAGCCTCGGAACGGGGAGGAGATTTGCTTCCTGTTCCCCGGCTCAGACCACGATCAGGGGGAGCTCGTTGGTGATGGTGAAAGATGGTTCCTGCACCCGATGGCGCCTGTGTTTTAAATGCTGCTGGCTTCCTCTGATTGGGCGCAAGCCTCGGAATGGGGAGGAGATTTGCTTCCCACTCCCCGGCTCAGATCCCGATCAGGGGAGCTCATCGGTGGAGGTGGAAGATGGCTCCTGCACCCGATGACACCTGTGTTTTAAATTCTGCTGGCTTCTTCCGATTGGGCGCGAGCCTCGGAACAGGGAGGAGATTTGCTTCCCGCTCCCCGGCTCAGATCCTGATCAGGGGGAGCTCGTCGGTGGTGGTGGAATTGTGTAGGAGCTGGTAGTGTGCTCTGATGTAAAGAGTCACTCAGTGTGCCGGGGCAGTCAGCCTGACTTCCCATCCAGCTAAATGGAGTCTGTCTGTGTGGGTGTTTTTACCCTTGTGTGCCAATTCATGGGGAGTTGCACATGTTGCTGTTGTAACTGCACTGTGGGATGAAATGTAGCCACAGGGACATGCAAAATGTAATCCACAGCTGGGGCCCAAATTTGTGACCCTCTGTTCCTGTATACACCAACTGTATGTGGTGCTCCACAGTGCAGTCATATTGCTATAACCATCCCTGGGGATGTCATGCTTCCCACCTGACAACCCTGGTACGGTGCAATGCACATGGTGCACTGGATCAGGGCATGGTTTTTGTCTGGTGCAGGCAGGTGCTGCTCCCTCCTCCCATATCCCTTCACCATGCTGACATGTCCACAGTGTTGGTAGTGCGCAGTTCCAGTCCAGGCAACTTGCGGGTAGGCGGGTGCCTAGGGCGCAGGGTCTGGGGAGGGGCCAGAGAGAGATATGGACACCCACACATCCCCCCCACAATCATCTGCCTCTCCAGGGACTCTGTCACTGCCTGCCAATGTTATGTCTCTTCCACCTAGGGAAGAGACAGCTGAGGGGTGTTAGGTTAGAGGTCTAGGAATTATTGCCTGGAATGGAACAGTTAAACATTTCTACCATCAGAATGTTGTCAGACTAGAGGACATGCACTGTGGCTACAATGTAACCCATTTCGAACTACTATGTGCAAATATTTTTTTCCTTTGACGCGTAATCACACCCTGCAATTCATTACCAGGGGATGTTGCTAGGAAAGGGGAAGTGCTACTGATAGGGGATTTTAATATGCCAGATGTTGATTGGCACATTCCTGCTGCAGTATCATCTCGAAGTAAAGAGATCCTGGATTCTCTACAGAGAGAACTATTCAGGCAATTGGTAACAGACCCCTCACGTGAAGGGGCCATACTGGACTTGGTGCTTACCAATGGTGAAAGCGTTTCTGATGTGATAGTGGGAGATCATTTTGCATCCAGTGATCACCAGACGGCGTGGTTCAGTATTAGGATTAGTGCTGTTAGAATCCATTCAAAAGTGAGGGTCTTAGACTTTAGGAAGACTAACTTTGCCAAGATGGACCAATACCTCAGGGAGTCGTTAGTGGGATGGGAACAGCTGGGGGATGTAGTGTGATACTCTAGCCTGGGCCATAGGGCTTACAAGCATAGGGCCGCCTTGTTATATCCTTATATAAAGCTTTACTGTGTCTGTCTCCAGTAAGGAATTCTGGGACTTGTAGTTTGGCTTTCTTATCCAAGGACAAAAGTAGTGTGAAACCGTGGGTTAAGGCAAACAAGAATATTTATTTTTATGGGATTTCCATAAGCATTAAATTCAGAACGCAGGCATTAGGCTACTTCTCCAAACATAAGAAGAAAACATGTACAACTGAAACTAAAGAAAGCTGAACAAAATTCTTTCTAACACTGGCAGCTGTTCTCATCAAACACGTTAACATGCACGTCATAGTCTTTTGTGTTCATTCAAACAGAAGGTAAACTTCTTCTTCTAACAACTGCTGCTTTACTTTTCAAAAACTCTTGGTTAAACAACAAAACCTTCTTTACTTCAGAAGAAACTCTTATCAGTTACAGAGTTATGCAAACATTGCTTCTCACCACGTTTTGCTTTTCTTTCTGAGTCCTGGTTTACCAGCATCTAGGTTTCTTTCAAACAAAGAGCAATCCATCGGGTATTCCCACAGGTTAGACTCTGGCTCAAAGGAATCGATCTGCATATCCTCTTGGGCAACAGAATGCTTATCCCTTTCTATGGTTTCAAAAACTTCTTCAGGCTTCCTGTCTTGTAAGAATTTCCGAAATTCGCTCCATAGCTGTTCTTTCTGATAAGGATCAATTATATTGGGAGAGTGAGCTTTCTTCCTTGGGAACACTTGCCTTAACGTCTCTAGTGTTTTTGATTCAGCTTCTCTGTTCTCCGGTGAGTTCTGGCTCTTTCCCCAGACAAGCGTATCCACCCATCTTCTAGCAGTTGAAGTCCTCGGCAGTGGCTCTTGAACACTAGGTACTGCAACCTGTTCCACCCCATCTGTAAGCTTTCCAGCTAACCATCCGCTAGCTTCAAGTTTAGGAGCATTTTTCAGACACAGACTGCTTCCTTTCTTACTGGCCTCATTCAGCAGCTGGAAGTCAGTCTTCCTATGCCTTTCTCCACTCCTTCCTTCCTGGAATCTCTCCTGGAATCCTTTCTCCTTGAAGGCTTCCTCCTCTCCCCAGGATCTCCCTTTCTGGTCTGATTCAGGTATTAAAAACCGTTTCTTGCCTGCCACTCCCTTGCCTCTGCACAGGTGTTTACAATCAGTGCCCAAGCCTGCCCCCACATCAGAGCTTGGGTGTGGCTTAGCCTCAGCAGAGACAGCTTTTTTTTCATGCTTGCCTTGCAAACTCTGTGCAAAGCTGGTCTGTCACTCATTTTAAAGGTACAAACATTGTTTTCTTCTAACATAGTAACATAGTAAGTGACGGCAGATAAAGACCAGCATGGTCCATCTAGTCTGCCCAGCAAGATGGCAAGAGTAGGTGCACCTGTCGCTCTGTGCAGGCCACCCCTCCCCATGTTTTTGTTTAGGGGTGAACCCACCACTCCATGTAGGACACCCCTATTTGTTGAGACGCTAGATAGTTCAGAAGTTAGATGGTACTGTTTATTTGGCTTTTATCCTGTTGCTGTAAAGGGATCCACTGTGTTTGTCCCATGCCGTTTTGAATTCCATCACCATGTTTGCCCCCACCACTTCCATCGGGAGGGCATTCCAAGCATCCACCACCCTTTCAGTGAAGAAATATTTCCTGACATTGCCATTCAATTTACCACCTTGCAGCTTCATGTTATGCCCTCTAGTTTTACAGCTTCCCCGTCTTTGGAAGAGGTTTGTTTGTTCATCATTTCTCTTTAAGTATTTAAAGGTCTGAATCAATCATTTTGGTCGCCTTTCTCTGAACAGTTTCCAGTCTTTTTACATCTTTTGCAAGATATGGTCTCCAAAACTGAACACAGTATTCCAAGTGAGGCCTCACCAGTGACTTGTACAGTGGCATAAGTACCTCTTCCTTTCTGCTGGTAATCCCTCTTTGTATGCAGCCCAACATCCTCCTGGCTTTTGCCACCGCCTTGTCGCACTGTTTTGCCACCTTGAGATCATCAGAGATAATCACACCAAGGTCTTTCTCCTGAACCGTGCATACCAACCTCTCACCCCCTATCGTGTACTTTTCCCTTGGATTTCTGCTACCCAAGTGCATGACACTGCACTTTTTCACATTAAATCGTAGTTGCCAAGCATTAGACCAGTCTTCCAGCTTTTGTAGATCTTTCCTTATGTTAACCACTCCCTCGGGGGAGTCCACACAGTTGCAAATTTTTGTGTCATCTGCAAAAAGACAGACTTTTCCATTCAGTCCTTCAGCAATATCACTCACAAATATATTGAACAGTGCCGGGCCCAGGACCAAACCCTGAGGCACCCCGCTAATCACCTTCCTCTCATCCGAGTGAGCTCCATGTACCATCACCTTCTGTTGTCTGTCAGTCAACCAATTTCTAATCCAGTTTACTATCTTGGGACCTATCCCCAAGCTACTGAGTTTATTGACAAGCCTCCTATGAGGAACAGTATCAAAGGCTTTGCTGAAATCCAGATAGATAGCATCCATTGCATGCCCCAGATCTAGTTCCTTGGTCACCCAATCAAAGAACTCAATCAGATTTGTTTGGCAAGACCGTCCTTTGGTAAAACCATGTTGCCTTGGATCTTGCAACCTGTTGGTTTTGAGAAAGTTCACTATTCGCTCTTTCACGAGCGCCTCCATTACTTTTCCTGCCACCGAGGTAAGGCTCACGGGCCTGTAGTTTGACACTTCTTCCCTGTCACCACTTTTGTGTAAAGGTACAACATTAGCCATTCTCCAGTCCTGAGGAACCACTCCTGTTTCGAAGGATCTGTTGAAGACATCCTTTAAAGGTCCTGCAAGAACCTCTCTGAGCTCTTTCAGTATCCTGGGATGTATCCCATCCAGTCCCATGGCTTTGTCCACTTTCAGTTTAGCAAGTTGTTCTAACACCTCATCTTCTGTGAATGGTGTGGTATCTACTTCATTGCTATTTTTATATTTGGGAGTCACAGCTGGTCCATCTCCAGGATCTTCTTTAGTAAAAACAGAGCAGAAGTATTTGTTTAGCAATTTTGCTTTTTCAGTGTCACTTTCCACGAGCCCTTTCCCAGCACTTCTGAGTCCTGCAATTCCAACTCTGATCTTCTTCCTTTCCCCAATATACCTGAAGAAAGTTTTGTTGCCACCTTTAACATCTTTAGCCATCTTTTCCTCTGCCTTTGATTTTGCTATCCTTATTTCTCTTTTAGACTCTTTGAGCTTGATCCTGTATTCATTTCTGTGTTCTTCTGTTTGCAAGCTTTTGAATTTTGCGAAAGCTGTGTTTCTTGCCTTTATTGGAGCAGCCACCTCTTTGGAAAACCAAATAGGTTTCCTTCTCCTCTTGTGTTTATTTACTTTTCTTACATATTTATTTGTTGCCCCTTTTATTGCCGCCTTTAGTTTAGTCCATTGCAATTCCACTTCCCTTATCTCCTTCCACCCGGTTATCTCCTCCTTTAAGTACTCGGCCATTTTATTGAAGTCAGCGTTTTTGAAGTTTAGGACTTTGAGCTTGCTATGATTGGCCTGTATCATGGCTTTTATCTCAAACCACACCGTGTGATTGTCACTGTTGCTCACAGGGGCACTCACGTAGACATTTGACACGTTATCACTGTTGGTGAGCACTACATCCAGCGTTGAGCTTTCCCTGGTTGGTTCCATCACCATTTGTCTAAGTAATGCATCTTGGAGAGCATCCACAATTATTTGCTTCTTTCCAGATGTGCAGAAGGAGTAATCCAATCCACATCAGGTAGATTAAAGTCACCCAGTATGATCGCTTCCCCCTTTGTTGCTATCTTGGCAATATCTATAATCAATTCGTTACCTCTCTCTTCAATTTGAGTTGGAGGTCTGTAGACTACAGCAATATGGATGACAGTGCCATCTCCTCTTTCCAACGCAATCCAGAGTGCTTCTTCTTTTCCCCATGTTCCCTGCATTTCAGTAGCTTTAATACTGCTTTTGACATACAAGGCTACTCCTCCTCCTTTTCCATTTTCTCTGTCTCTTCTGAATAGATTATAGCCAGCTATGGCTATATCCCAATCATGCGATTCATTAAACCATGTTTCTGTAATAGCCACAATGTCCAAATCCATTTCCACCATTAGGGCTTCCAGGTCTGGTATTTTTTTGGCTAAGCTTCGAGCATTTGTGCTCATTGCTTTCCAGCATTTACCTGGCTTGTGTGTATTTTGCATTGATTTTATTCTGCCCACTTCTTCCCACTTGTTTTTGATGTGCGGTTTAAGAGTGTGGCTGTTTCTGATGTTGTTCTGCTTTTGCAGGGGGTGGCATGCAGATGTTGACCTTCCACAACCGTCACCCCCTTTTCCTAGTGTAAATGCATATCCACATACTGCCTGAATTTTTCACTTAGGTTTCTTTTCCCTGCGACAGAGAGATGTAGTCCATCAGCACAGTATAGTCTGTTGGTCCATCTGTTGCCCCAGTTGCCAATAAATCTGAATCCTTCTTGTTTGCACCAGGTCTGGAGCCATGTATTAAAGCTGTTAATGCGATGCAGCCTTTTTGTCCCCTTACCAAGAACAGGTAGAACTTCTGAGAATGCAACAGTGTTAACAATCGGCTTGAGTTTCTCTCCCAGAGATTGGAAGTCCTTTTGGGCTGTAGAGGCACTGTTTCTATCCAGGTCATTTGTGCCCAAGTGGATAATAACATCAGGTTTGGAGTGCTCACCTTTTGCGCTAAGTATTTCAACAACTTGGTTTGTATTCCTGCTGGCTGAAGAGCCTGGTAGGCACATGACTATCTTCTCTCCTTTGAACTGTGTTCCCAAGTTGGTGCCTCTGATGATGGAATCTCCAAGTAGTAATAGTTTTCTGTTTGGTGAGGTTTTCTTCATATTTGGTGCTTTAGCAGGAGATTGGGCATTGTCTGACTCATTTAAGGGCCCTTCAGTTTCTTTGGATTGGGCATCCTCATTAGCCAAGGCAGAGAAGGCATTGTGCAGGGATATCTCTTGATGTGTAGGATGTCTCTGCGTTACAGGTCACAATCTTCTGGAACCCACTGTGATCCATTTGTTCCTGGGGTGTTTGATTCTTTGTGGGAGTGGTGGGGGACTTTGTTCAGTTTGTATCCTAGAAGGAGGTGCGCTTCATTGCAGCCAGTTCCTCCCTCAGTAGAGACACTTCGTTATGCATGGCAGCTAGGTCTTTCCTTAGTAGAGTCAGTTCTTCATGCATGGCAGCTGAGTTTAGGCATATAGGACAAGCTCTTAGGCTCCAAATGATTCTTCTTTGAATGAAAGTACCACAGTTATTGCACTGAATACACGACATGTTGATTAAGCAGTCCCATAAGAGGAAGAATAATAATAAGAAAAGTTGAAGAAGATGTGGGCATTACCCAAGTTAGGAACGACAGATGGTACGTATGTGACCACTATATAGGCAATGTAGCCCCTGGGGTGGGTGGGGTGAGGGGTAGGGTGGGCGGGAACCTAAGTGTCTCTGGCCAGTAGGCTGTCCCTGAACAGTGGGCACACAGCAAAGGAGTAGAAGGGCAAATAGATAGATAAATATGTGAAGACAAACAGACAGACAGATAGAACTCACAGTTAAGCAGCAAATTCAGCAAAAATCACCTTTTGGGAGAGCCCTGGAAAGCACTCCTCTTCTCAAGGAACAGAAAGGCATTTCCATCTGCTCCTGGCAGCTCTCCTCATCACAGTAGAAAAACAGTGGGCAAAACTGAAAGGGGATATTTTAAGGGCAACCAACCTTTTTGTTAAAATGGTAAATAAAGCCATATGGAACGGCTTAAAACCGCCGTTGCAGGGACTAGGAGAGCAGCAATCACATCGGGGGTGAGAGCAGGGGCTCCCCCTTCCTCCTAATTTGCCCGCCAATCAGCAGCCATATGGAACGGCTTAAAACCGCCGTTGCAGGGGCGCGCCCGCGCCTTACGGGCCTGCGCCTGAGGGCCTCGCCAGAGG
Organism: Ichthyophis bannanicus; assembly: GCA_033557465.1. NCBI lineage: Eukaryota > Metazoa > Chordata > Amphibia > Gymnophiona > Ichthyophiidae > Ichthyophis > Ichthyophis bannanicus. Next base: position 96,740,805 of record CM066050.1, read on the forward strand.
GCCCTTTGGCGTGGCCCTTAGGCGGTGGTCCGTGGCGTCTGTTGCTGAAGGTTACACCGATGGTATGGATTGGGGTGTCCTGCCTATAGTTTGTGGTAATTTGCTGTTGCATGTTCTTCTCCTTCTATTATCTGTTTCTGTCCTCTACTCTGTCCTATCATATAAATGGCGTTCTTTTCCTATTTTCCTCGAATGATATAGTATTGTAAACCGCTTTAATGCCTCTGGCCTGAGCGGTATATCAAATTCTAAATAAACATAAATAAACATAAACATAAAGGTAAAAGGAAAAGGAGACCGCTATGGCTTTCGAAAGAAGCAGCTGAAAAAGTGAAGGAAAAGAGGGAGGCCTTCATGAAATACAAGAGATCAAAGAGAGAGGAAAACAGGGACCCGATGGGATACACCATAGAATACTGAGGGAACTTGGGGACATTCTAGCAGCTACACGGACTGACCTTTTCAATGCCTCGTTGGAGTCGGGAGGGGTGCCAAAGGACTCGAGAGAAGCTCATGTGGTGCCTTTACACAAAAGCGGAAGTAAGGATGTGGATGAAAACTACAGGCCGGTTAGTTTAACTTCGGTGGTGAGTAAATTATTGGAAACGTTGCTGAAAGTGAAAATATTGAGGTTTCTGGAGTCCAGCGGATTACAGAATACGAGGCAACATGGATTCACCAGAGGCAGGTCTTGTCAGACAAATCGATTGACTTCTTTGACTAGGTGACCAGGGAGTTGGACCGAGGGAGAGGCCTAGATGTGGTGTATTTAGATTTCAGTAAAGCCTTTGACACTGTTCCTCACAAGCAGAGTTGGACCGAGGGAGAGGCCTAGATGTGGTGTATTTAGATTTCAGTAAAGCCTTTGACACTGTTCCTCACAAGCAACTTATAAACAAACTGAGCACCCTAGGGATGGACCCTAAAGTTACTGCTTGGGTTAGAAATTGGTTGGGTGGGAGGCAACAAAGCGTACAGGTAAATGGAGCTCACTCTGAGGAGAAGGATGTTACCAGTGTTGTGCCCCAGGGATCTGTCCTTGGTCCGATTCTTTTTAGCATCTTTGTTAGTGATCTGCAATAGGACAACCAGGAAGGTGTAGATAAACATGAGGAGGGATCTAGCTAAGCTTGAAGAATGGTCTAGAATTTGGCAGATGGGATTTAATGTTAAAAAATGTAAGGTCATGCATTTGGGCTGCAGGAATCCAAGGGAGCAATATAGTATAGGGGGTGAAGTACTTTTGTCCACTAAAGAAGAGCGGGACCTAGGCGTGGCTGTGTCTGATGATCTTAAAGTAGCTAAATAGGTAGAAAAGGTGACGGTAAAAGCTAGAAGGATGCTTGGGTGCATACGTAGAGGAATGGCTAGCAGAAAAAAGGAGGTGATAGTGCCTCTGTATGTCTTTGGTGCGACCTCATTTGGCATATAATGTGCAATTCTGGAGACCGCACCTTCAAAAGGATATAAACAGGATGGAGTCAGTACAGAGAGTGGCTACTAAAATGGTTAGTAATCTTCATTACAAAGCATATGAGAACAGACTTAAGGATCTTAATATTTACACCTTAGAGGAAAGGCGGGATAGAGGTGATATGATTGAGATGTTTAATTACCTCCATGGCATAAATGCACAGGGGGAGAGCCTCTTTCAATTGAAAGCAAGTTCTACTACGAGAGGTCATGGGATGAGGGTGAAGGGGGATAGATTCAGGAGTGATATGCGGAAATATTTCTTTATGGAAAGAGTGGTGGATCCGTGGAATAGTCTCTCAGTGGAGGTTGTAGAGTTGAGGACAGTATCTGAATTCAAAAAAGCATGGGACAAACACAGAGGATCTCTAAAGGTAAAAAGGGGACTGTTGTAGTTGTTGATATGGAAGGACAGACTAGATAGGCCATATGGTCTTTTTCTGTAATCATATTTCTATGTTTTTATATTGTAACGGCCGTTAGTGTAGCTGGGTTTAATAAATGTTTGGACCAGTTCCTGGTGAGGTTCCATAAACCATTATTTGGAGGACGTGGGATATGCACGGCTTGCTCCATTGTAAGCATTGTGGATCCTGTGTGTCTTTTGGTGTAATTGCTAGATACGTTTGCCCTAGATTGGACACTGTTGGACACAGGATACTGGGCATGATGGGCCTTGGTCAGTCACAGTCTTGCATTATTTCAATTCCTATGTATTGTGCCAATTAGGCAGCTTCCTGGTCCATCCTGTGTACCAGCAGCCTCCACTGCATGATCCACATGCACTCTCTTTGCCCCATTTGCACTGTCAACATTGTGCCCTTTCATAATTGGCCACTATGCTGTTGCTGCAAGTGGATCACTACTGTCACTGTCTTGGGCTCACCTGTCTGTGCAGCACATTGCAGACGTTCAAATATGCTCTCTGTCCTCAAAATGCACCTTTACCGACAGGTTTTGATATGTGTTAAGGTTTCTGACATTAGGGTGTCAACGTTAAGGGAGCAGGACCTTGTTCCCTCCCGCTCCCTGCCCATTGACACCTATACTCCGCTTACTCTCTGCCCCTAGGGTGCTTTAAGCCGCTGGTACCAATAACACGCGCTAAGGTGACATTTAGGATGCGCTAAGGGCACAAGTGTTCTGTTAGTGCGTGTTAATGGTACATTTGCTCCTTTACCACAGTTTAGTAAATATTTCCCCTTATTAAAAGCTGGCTGCTACACAGTACTCTGAGCTGTGCTTCTAAGGTAATCTGTGACCAATTTCCTGGGTGATTCATACAGTCCTTGCTTGGACAGAGGGAGTCTTTCACAATGCACCTTTGATCTGTCACTTGGCTTTAACACCTATTTAAAACTATTTCACAGGTCTCTTGGCTCCTATCTAGAAAGCGTCTTTGTAAAGGTCTCAAGAAACAATTTATTCCTTTCTGATGAAAGAATATTGATCCTGTTTTTCTGTTTATGCTAAGCAGTACTCTGATGTGATTTAAATTAAAGCTCTCTGCTGATACTAGGGCCTGACTATGTTTTAAGCTTAACTAGACCCTGTCTGCTGAGTTTTAAATTTCAAATAAAAGCTCTTTGCTGATACTAGGCCCTGATTGAGTATTACATTTAAACTAAAAACTCTGCTGGGTTTTAAACTTAAACTGTAAGCTCTCTGCTGGGTTCTGAATTTAAATTGAAAGCTCTCTGCTGGGTTTTAAATTTAAACTGAAAGCTCTCTGCTGAGTTTTAAACTAAAAGCTCTTTGCTGATACTAGGCCCTGACTGAGTTAACAAATACACTGGATTCTAATTTACACAGATTAATCAGCTTTAAGGTAAAGAATTCCTTTTTCCACAGATTTAGAAAATTTCCCAGAAGTAAATACTTTCAAGTGCAGATGTCTCTCCAAAAATAGCAGTCCCTTTTGGTAGTCTTTCAAGAGTGAGAATCACAGAGCTCTGGTTGAACTATTTATGCCTGTGCTTCTAAGATAATTTAATTACTGGGTGATTCACACAGCCCTTGCTTTGATAGAAAGGGCCTTTCAAATTGCCCCTTTGATCTGTCACTTAGTTTTAACACTTATTTAAAACAATTTCACAGGTCTCTTGCCCCCTGTCTGGAAGGCCTCTTTGTAAAGGTCTCAAGAAACAATTTATTCTTTTCTGCTCAAACAATATTGACCCTATGTTTCATTTTATGCTAAGCTATACTCTGATGTGATTTAAGAACATAAGATAAGAATATAAGAACATAAGATATGCCATACTGGGTCAGACCAAGGTCCATCAAGCCCAGTATCCTGTTTCCAACAGTGGCCAATCTAGGTCATACATACCTAGCAGTATCCTCAAGAGACACAGGATCCACAATGCTTGTATTGGGTCAAGCATTGATATCCTGGGTCTCTTTTTAATAATGGTTTATGGACCTTTCCTCCAGGAACTTGTCTAAACCTTTTTTAAACCCAGCTACACTAACAGCTCTTACTACATCCTCCGGTAACAAATTCCAGAGTTTGATTACATGTTGAGTGTAAAAATATTTTCTCTTATTAGTTTTAAATAGGTTACCCTGTAGCTTCATTGCATGCCCCCTAGTCTTTTTACATTCTTACATGTTTTAACATGTTATCCACGATGATTCCTAAATCTTTTTCCTGGGTTGTGGTTCCCAATGTGGAACCTTGCATTCTGTAACCATAGTGTGGGTTGTTCTTTCCTAGGTGCATAACTTTGCACTTGTCCACATTAAATTTCATCTGCCATTTGGATGCCCAGTCTTCCAATTTATCCAGATCCTAATGCAGTTTTCCACAATCCTCTTGGGTTTTAATAACATTAAACAGTTTTGTGTCATCTGCAAATTTGATGACCTCACTAGTTATTCCCTTTTCCAGGTCACTTATGAATATGTCAAAAAGTAGCGGACCCAGTACAGATCCCTGGGGTACTCCACTATTAAACTTTCTCCATTGGGAAAATTGGCCATTTAGCCCTACCCTCTGCTTTCTATCTTTTAACCGGCTCCTGATCCGCAATAGTACACTGCCTCCTATCCCATGACTTTTTAGTTTTGCCAAAACTCTCTGAGGGACCTTGTCAAAGGCCTTCTGAAAGTCCAGATACACTATATCAACCGACTCACCTTTGGCTACCTGTTTATTCACACCTTCAAAAAGACATATCAGATTAGTAAGACAAGATCTTCCTTGCCTAAAGCCATGTTGGCTGTCTCCCATTACGCCATGACTATCTACATGCTGTGTAATTTTGGTCTTTATGATAGTTTCTACCATTTTCCATGGTACTGACATCAGGCTCACCGGTCTGTAGTTTCCCGGATCACCCCTGGAACCCTTTTTAAAAATTGGCGTTACATTGGCGATCCTCCAATCTTCAGGTATTACAGATGATTTTAATGAAAGTTCACAGATTACTAATAGCAGATCTGTAATCTCATATTTCAGTTCTTTCAACACTCTTGGATGTATACCATCCAGTCCAGGTGATTTGCTACTATTCAGTGATTTGCTACTATTCAGTTGCTACTATTCAAATAGTTGTAATACATCTTCCCGGTATAGGGATATTTCTCTCAATTCCTCTGCAGTATCACCTTTAAATACCACTTCAGTCTTGGGTAACATCCCTACATCTTTCATTCAGTCTCTCTGCTATAGCCTTGTCTCCTCTTACTGCCCCTTTTACCCCTCTATCATCTACATAAGAACATAAGAACATAAGATCATAAGAACATAAGATATGCCATAGTGGGTCAGACCAAGGTCCATCAAGCCCAGTATTCTGTTTCCAACAGTGGCCAATCTAGGTCATATGTACTGTCAGACGGCTGCCTGGGTGAGAATGTTCACAGTGCATATGTCAATATGATTTGCAAGGAATTGTGGGCAATGCAGTCCATTCACACCCGACACAGCTGCTCACAATAATTAGTTGTGCTTGATGGTAAAGCCAATAAGATATTTATTTATGGGGTTATTTCTCCCAACACAGATATGCTTGGTAGCACATAAATCAGGTTACTTGCTTTCAGTGTTAAACTTGGAAAAACAAAATCAGGAAAACAACATTTGAACTTGTCAGGCAATCAAAGCAAAAGAAATAAGACCTGGTTGGTAACAAACTGGTCTTTTCTGTAGGCTTTAGCTAATATTTTCTTAGCAGTGTATCAAACAACAAACAAAAATCCACAAAGAAGAGAGAGACTGTTCTTTTCAGGTTAACTTCTTATATCTTCCCACACAGATTCAGAAGTGATTCCCTCAGAGCTCACAAGCAATTAGGTAAGGCTCAATTGCTAGCAGTTACCCAGCTGAAACCCCTTAGCTGGCTTGCTTTCTACTGAGTGGCTAGAAATCCTACTCAGGAGCTTTTCTGAGTAGATTAAAGAACAAGTTTGTATTTCTTTGTGATGGTTGCTGTACTTTATAACAGAAAATCACCAAAGGAGTTTAGACAGAGAGCAGTCCATGTAAACACATTCTTCATCTGCAATACTCCCCCTTCTTCAACAAGCATGGATTCAATATCATGGATTGGCACAGATGAATCTCCCAATGGAGCACTTTCAGGAGAATACTTGTTTTCCTGCTGTCTTTCAAGGTTATAGCTAGGGCATAGATCAGTGTTCATACCTGAGCTTCCATTGCTGTTAGAGTTCCTCTCTATATAGCCTGGCCAGTATGTAGTCCAGTTCTTATGTCCAGCCTTCCAATTCAGATCCCTGGACACTGGATCTCTCTTCACATACCTTCTGGCACGGGTCTTAGGGTCCCTTCCACGTGCAGCCATCTTCCTCACAGGTACCGTCTGGAGATTCCTAGCTCTGCAGCACCATTCCTCTGGCTTTCCCCAGTCCAATGGTGAATGCTGGCCCTTGGAATGCCTCCCAGTATACGTACTGCTCCAGACTCCCCTAGACCTCCCAAAGGCTTTTCTCTTCTTTCTTCCAAAGGCTTTCTTGCCCTCTCTGTCCGTCCGGTTTGGCTTCTGCTTCTGATGATCCTCTAGATGATGAAGATGATCAAGCTCAAGCTGATTCTCTGTAGAATAAACTCTACATTTATTCTGCTTAGATGAGTGCTCCTCCCTAACACAGCGCAGCTGTGCTGAATCAGGCCCTGCCCTTTGAGATGAGTGCTTAGGGATTACCTCATAGCCCTCCTGATTGAACACACGTTTCCCCACTTCAGCTCCTCTAATGGCTGTTGGAAACCTGGTGCATTCTGGGACTGGTAGTCTTTTATGGGAAAATTCTGTTTTCTTATTTCTACCAGAACTGACAGGTTGCTTGTTCAGAGTCACTTCACCTTTTCTATAGCTCCTTCCTGAGCTATGATAAGCTTCCTTATCACAGTACCTAGCAGTTTCCCCAAGAGACACAAGTTCCACAATGCTTGTACTGGGTCAAGCATTGATATCTTCGGTCACTTCTTAATAATGGTTTATGGACCTTTCCTCCAGGAACTTGTCCAAACTTTTTTTAAACCCAGCTACACTAACAGCCTTTACTACATCCTCCGGTAACAAATTCCAGAGTTTGATTACACGTTGAGTGAAAAAATATTTTCTTTTATTAGTCTTAAATAGTTTACCCTGTAGCTTCATTGCATGTCCCTAGTCTTTCTATATTCTGATAACGTAAACAATCGATCTACGTTTACCCGTTCCACTCCGTTCATTAATTTATAGACTTCTATCATATCTCCCCTCAGCCGTCTCTTTTCCAGGTTAAAGAGCCCTAACCTTTTTAGCCTTTCTTCATAGGAGTATCCTTCCATCCCCTTTACCATTTTGGTGGCTCTTCTCTGTACCTTTTCTAAAATCGCTATATCCTTTTTAAGATACGGCGACCAGAATTGCACACAATATTCAAAGTGCGGTCTCACCATGGAACGATATAGAGGCATTATAATATCTTTTGTTTTATTTTCCATTCCTTTCCTTATCATACCTAGCATTCTATTTGCTCTCTTGGCCGCCGCTGCACACTGGGCCGAGGGTTTTAACATGGTATCACAATGACGCCTAAATCTTTTTCCTGGGTGGTGGTTCCTAATGTGGAACCTTGCATCGTGTAACCATAGTTTGGGTTGTTCTTCCCTAGGTGCATAACCTTGCACTTGTCCACATTAAATTTCATCTGCCATTTTGATGCCCAGTCTTCCAATTTATCAAGATCCTCTTGCAATTTTTCACAATCCTCTTGGGTTTTAACAACTTTAAATAGTTTTAATGGTCCAATTGATTCTCTCACAGGCCTTTTGCTACGAATGTACTTGAAAAAGTCTTTATTACGTGTTTTTGCTTCCGTAGCAAGTTCCTTCTCAAATTCTCACTTTGCCTGCCTTATCAATGCTTTTCATTTAACTTGCCAGTGCTTGTGCTGTTTCCAGTTTTCGTTGTTTGGCTCTTTTTTCCATTTCCTGAAAGATGCTTTTTTGGCAGCAACAGCCTCTCTGACCTCACCTTTAAACCATGCTGGCAGTTTTTTGGACTTTATTCCACTTTTCTTAATGTGTGGAATACAGCTGGCCTGTGCTTCCAGTATAGTATTTTAAACAACACCCAAGCTTGATGTAAGTCTTTAACCTTTGCAACCGCTCCTTTTAGTTTTTTCTTAACTATATTCCTCATTTTATCATAGTCTCCCTTTTGAAAGTTAAAAGGTAGTACTGTGGATTTCTTTACTATCCCTCCTCCACTAATTAAATCAAACACGATCATGCTCTGATCACTATTGCCAAGTGGCCCCAACACCCTTATTTCTTTCACCAGATCTGGTGTTCCACTAAGGACTAGTTCCAGTATGGCTTCCCCTCTGGTCGGTTCCAAAACCAGCTGCTCCAAGAAGCAGTCATTTATTTCATCTAGAAACTTTATCTCCCTAGCATGTCCTGCTGTGACACTGACCCAGTCAATACCGGGGTAATTGAAATCACCCATTATTATTACTGTGCTGTGACTTTGTTAGCTTCCTTGTTTTCTTTGAGCATTTCATCATCCATTTGTTCATTCTGGCCAGGCAGTCGATAGTACACCCCCACTGCCATCACCTTCCCCTTCATACATGGAATTTCAATCCATAGCGATTCGACAGCAAATTTTGTTTCCTGCAAAACTTTAATCGTTTCTGACTCAATGCCCTCCCTAACATAGAGCGCAACCCCTCCACCAATTTGATCAGTTCTATCATTACGATATAGTTTGTATCCAGGTATCACAGTGTCCCACTGGTTATCCTCCTTCCACCATGTATCTAACCTCTCATTTAGTGCTGTATATTCTAACTCTCCCATCTTATTGTTTAAACTTCTAGCATTTGCATACAAGTATTTTAGAGACTGTATTTTATTAATATTAATCTAGCTATTGGTAGGCATGGGTAATTTGGAATCTTTACACTCTGTCTGCACCATACTCAAGAGCATTTGGGCTATACTCTTTCTTGGAACCTCTCTGCTTTTGGTAGCATCCTCCAAGGATACCTTCTTCCGAACCATGAGCTCTTGGGCAACTGTCGACTTTCCCCTATTTTCTAGTTTAAAAGCTTCTCTATCTCCTTTTTAAAGGTTAATGCCAGCAGTCTGGTTCCATCCTGGTTAAGGTGAAGCCCATCCCTTCGGAAGAGCCCCTCCTTTCCCCTGAATGTTCCCCAGTTCCTAACAAATCCAAAACCCTCATCCTTGCACCATCGTCTCATCCACGCATTGAGACTCCGGAGCTCTGCCTGCCTTTTGGGTCCTGCACGTGGAATGGGAAGCACTTCGCAGAATGCTACCCTGGAAGTTCTGGATTTCAACTTCCTACCTAAAAGCTTAAATTTAGCCTCCAGAACCTCCCTACCACATTTTCCTATGTCATTGGTACCGACATGTACCAAGACAGCAGACTCCTCCCCAGCACTATCTAAGATCTTATCTAGGCGGTCGTGAGGTCCGCTACCTTCGCACCAGGCAGGCATGTTACCAGGCGATCCTCACGTCCACCAGCCACCCAGCTATCTACATGCCTAATGATTGAATCACCAACTATAACAGCTGTCCTAACCCTTCCCTCATGGGCACATGGCCCTGGAGAAACGTCCTCGGTGCGAGAGGGTTTTACATCACCTGGAGGACAGGTCCTAGTTACAGGATCACTTCCTGCCACACCAGGGTGATGCTCTCCTGTCACGTGACCTCTCTCCACCATGGCAACAGGGATGCTGCCAGACTGGAGGTGAGACTTCAGGACTATAGCCCTGTAGGTCTCGTCCATGTACTTCTCTGACTTTCTTATGTCTTCCAGGTCTGCTACTCTAGCCTCTAGAGAATGGACTTGTTCCCTGAGAGCAAAGAGCTCCTTGCACTTAGTGCATACGTAAGAGCTCTCACCAACTGGAAGAAAATCATGCATGTGACACTCAATGCAAAAGCCTAAAAAACCCCCATCTTGCTGCTGGACTGTTGTCTGCATCTTAATTTAAAGCTTGTGTTTAGGTCTTTAAATTCTGTACTTACTAAGGGTTGGTGTAGATGCTTATACTAATAAAAGTGTATCTAATACCTCTAATATACCTTGTTCACCTGAAACTTAATCAATCTCAGGTCCTCAAAGCCCAAGGTCCATCAAGCGATTATCCTTTTTCCAACAGTGGCCAATCTAGATCACAGGTACCTAGCAGTTTCTCCAAAAGACACAGGTTTGACAATGCTTGTATTGGGGCAAGTAGTGGATATCACGGGTCCCCTTTAATAATGGTTTATGGACGTTTCCTCCAGGAACTTGTCCAAGCCTTTTTAAACCCAGCTACACTAGCAGCTTTTACTACATCCTTTGAAAACGAATTCCAGAGTCTGATTACATGTTGAGTGAAAAAATATTTTCTCTAATTAATCTTAAATAGGTTACCCTGTAGCTTCACTACCTGTCCCCTAGTCTTTCTATATTTTGATGGTGTAAACTATCAGTCTATGTTTACCCATTCCACTCCATTCATTAATTTATAGAACTCTATCATATCTCCCTTCAGCTGACTCTTTTCCAGGTTAAAGAGCCCTAACCTTTTTAGTCTCTCTTCATAGGGGTATTCTTCCATCCTGTTTACCATTTTAGTGGCTCTTCTCTATAACCTTTTTAATAATGATATATCCTTTTTAAGATACGGCGACCAGAATTGCATACAATATTCAAGGTGATGTTGCACCATGGAATGATACAGAGGTATTATAATATCCTTTGTTTTATTCTCCATTGCTTTCCTTATGATACCTAGCATTCTATTTGCTCTCTTGGATACCGCTGCACAATGAGCGGAGGGTTTCAACATGTTATCCACGATGAGGTCTAAAATTGTTTTTCTGGGTGGTGGTTCCTAATATGGAACCTTGCATCGTGTAACCATAGTTTGTGTTGTTCTTTTCTAGGTGCATAACTTTGCACTTGTCCACATTAAATTTCATGTGCTATTTGGATGCCCAGTCTTCCAGTTTATCAAGGTCCTCTTGCAATTTTTTACAATCCTCATGGGTTTGAACAATTTGAATAATTTTGTGTCATCTGCAGATGTGATTACTTCACTTGTTATTCCCATTTCCAGATCATTTACGAATATGTTAAAAAGCAGCAGACCCAGCACAGATCCCTGGGGTACTCCACTAGTCACCTTTCTCCATTGGGAAAATTGGCCATTTAGCCCTACCCTCTGCTTTCTATCTTTTAACCAGTTCCTTATCCACAATAATACACTGCCTCCTATCCCATGACTTTTTAGTTTCGCCAGAAGTCTCTCAGGAGGGACCTTGTCAAATGCTTTCTGAATATCCAGATACACTATATCAACCAATTTACCTTTGTCTACCTGCTGATACTAGCCCTGACTGAGTTTTAAAGTTAAACTAGAAGGTCTCTGTGGAGTTTTAAATTTCAAATAAAAGCTTTTTGCTGATACTAGGCCCTGACTGAGTATTACATTTAAACTAAAAACTCTCTGCTGGGTTTTAAACTTAAACTGAAAGCCCTCTGCTGGGTTTTGAATTTAAACTGAAAGCTCTTTGCTGATACTAACCCTGACCGAATTATCAAATACACTGGCTTCTAATTTACACAGATTAATCGGCTTAAATCCAAAGAATTCCTATTTCCACAAATTTAGAAAATTTCCCAGAAGTAAATACTTATAAGTGCAGATTTCTCTCCAGAAGTAGCAGTCCCTTTTGGTAGTCTTTCAAGAATATGCTATGAGATAGTTAGAAGCCATTAGAAAGAAACGCTGGTGAATGAGACAGTTGATGGAAAAGCTCCTGAAGACAGGATTCTCAGGTGGAAAAACTTTGGTAATTCTGAATGGACAAGCAAGTATTTCCTTAAGACAAATGTCTGAATGGCTATCACTGCCAGAATAGTTTCCAAGGCCCACCTCACCGATCATATAACACCAATTTTATATGACTTACATTGGCTCCCATTCCTAAGCCGAATAAAATATAAGCTAGTAATTGTAACATTTAAATTAATCAATAACATTTCCCTGTCTTTTCTAGCAACCCTCCTCCACACCCAACCAGATGCTAGAGTACGCAGACAAAATGCTAGCAACTCCCTTGTAATCCCCCACTCTATCCGCAAGACAAAACAAACTACAAGCTCCAGAGCCTTCACATATACTGCCCCCAACCTCTGGAACTCGCAACCTCTCACACTTCGCTCAATCAAAGACCTCCAGACATTTAGGAGAGACCTCAAAACATACCTCTTTTCTACCCAATACAGAAACTAAGATTTGAACCCAAATACAGACATGTTCTCACAAATATTTGCCACACACACCCCTGAACTACACCCACCTCCAACAATCACAAACTCAATGTAATTCTTCTAACCTGAAATTTTGTACATAGTTTATTATCGTCCTGTAATAGGCTAAGTTTGTAGCCAAATGTATAGCCAACTGTTTTGTTACTCCCAAAAAGTTACTATGTAAAAAAATCAAATAAATAAATAAATATTTAAGATTGTATTTTAATTTTGGGAAACATTGTTGATGAAGTGAATGGGGATGGTTGATTTGGCTGACTGATTTTTTTTAAAGGGTTGAATCAGAATATTCAAAGAAGTGAAGAAATTTGAACAAAAACCCCCCTATTTACTGGTCAAAGCTGAAACAGATTGTTAGTGTTGTGGGCTGGCTGAACAGTGTACTCATATTAAAAAAAAACTCTTGAAGGAGAAACCTGTGACCAAACTGAATATTTAAAAAAAATGCTTGAAGACTCCATGGGGCAATTTATTTATTTATTTAACCATTTTTTTTATACCGCTCTGTCCTTCACTCAGAGCAGTTTACATTGAAATTCAACATTGTACATAGAACGAATAAACAATATACAAGAATACTCGAACAGGGGAAGGGAGAGGAGAGGTAACAGGATTAACTATGTACAGGGTCATTAGTGCATGACAAAACTATATACATTTTAGTGTGTCGTGTTTATCGGGTTGGTTGTACATGGCTATGGGTCCAACGTTGGAGGGTTGTGTCATGACTTCATTCAAGTGGTTAGGTGATATGTCCCAGATGATCTGTGTAAAGAAGTGTTTTCAGTTTCTTTCTGAAGTCCTTAATGTCTGTAGTTGCGCGCATGTCATCCAGGAGTGAGTTCCATAGTGATGGAGCAAAAAGTGATAGTTCCCTTCCAGAAGTAGCTTGTATGGTCTTATGGTATCCATGGGGTGTGATGATCATATGCCTGTTGTTGTTCCTCCTGGGCTGGGTATTTTATTTATTTATTTAAAGTCTCTTATATACCGCGCTATTATATACTCGTGTCTCTTATAATGGTGTCTTGTAGGATATAAGCCGATAGTTGGTGTATGATTTTGAAGATGACTAAGATTGATTTGCATCTGATGAGGGATTGGATTGGGAGCCAGTGTAGGTGATTGAGTATGGGGGTGATGTGTTCATGCTTATTTGTTCCTGAGATGAATCGGGCTGCGGTATTTTGTGCAATTTGAAATGGTAGGATGGTTTTCTTTGGGAGCCCCTGATAAAGTGCATTGCAGTAGTCCAGTGTTGGGGGTGATTATTGCTTGGCAGATAGTGCGGAAGTGATCATGGTCTCAAATTGGTTTAAGTCTCCTTATTATCTTCATTTTATGCAAGTTTGCAGTAGTTTTTGCTATGTGGGGTTGCATGAAGAGGTTTTGGTCCATTTACTAAGTCCTACACAAGTAGCACAGGTTTGGGCTGCATTACTAGCATGGAGCACTGTGCTAAATGAAGGGTGTGGGGACAGTCATCCTGCTGAATTTAGCACAACTCGCTGCATTAAAACTGCCCACAGGTACAACTACTATCACTCATTATGCTGGTGGCATTTGCTCCCCACCAAGTGCCAGCAGTGCATACTTTCAAGGCCCACACCAGCAGCGCCATGGTGGGAATGCCCATGCTCCATCCAAGCACCACCCATACATGTGTTATCCATGCAGCAGACGTTTCTAGCACAGGGCCAATAATACACATTTACCCCACACTACTCAGATAGCCCCCCTTAGTAGACATGCCCTCCTATGTATTGACAGCAGTGGAGATTTTAGAGCAGTGGAATTTTTTTTTTTACTTTGAATGTTGGAATGCAGCTTTAAGTTGTTTCTCCAGAGCAGTACTATGCTGTGTGAGACTTGAGAAAAGAGTGTTGTGAAAGTAACTGTATGGAAATATTGTGATAAAAGGATTGCCTCACTATTTTTTTTTTTAAGAATCAGGTCTCAATTTTCTAGAGTGAGAGGTGGGCAACTACTGCTGTGGCACTGAAGTGTAGTTGCTTTAGGTTAAAATGAATATACTGGTTGGGATCTAGTAAGGGAAGAATTCATTATCTTTTTATTTGAAGTAGAAATGTAGATTCATCAGTTTAGAAAAAACCCACAGATTTGAGGAACACACAGATAACTCCCTAACACACAAATGATGGAGACAGGTTCTCTTGTTTTATTTAAAAATTAGCTAAGTAGGTGGATTCCTGCAAGAAACATAAAAACATAGAAATATGATGACAGAAAAAGACCACATGGCCTATCTAGTCTGTCCTTCCATAACAACTACAACAGTCCCCTTTTTACCTTGAGAGATCCTCTGTGTTTGTCCCATGCTTTTTTGAATTCACTGACTGTCCTCATCTTAACCACCTCCACTGGGAGACTATTCCACGGATCCACTACTTTTTCCGTAAAGAAATATTTCTGCATATCACTCCTGAATCTATCTCCCTTCACCCTCATCCCATGTCGTAGCAGAACTTGCTTTCAATTGAAAGAGGCTTTCTCCCTGAACATTTATGCCACGGAGGTATTTTAACATCTCAATCATATCACCTCTATCCCACCTTTCCTCTAAGGTTTACATATTAAGATCCCTAAGTCTGTCCTCATATGCTTTATAATGAAGACCACTAATCATTTTAGTAGCCACCCTCTGCACCGACTCCATCCTGTTCACATCCTTTTGAAGGTGCGGTCTCCAGAATTGCACACTATACTCCAAATGAGGCCCCACCAAAGACTTATACAGAGGCACTATCAGAAGATCCATGCCGTTGACATCAAGCTCCTGGAAGCCAGCTAAAAACTCCAGACACCAACCAAATAAATGAACAGCTCCTCCTAATCAAGAAAAGCTGCACGACTCATTTATTCCTATTAAAAGAGATAAGTGATTAACAGGACATAACACCTTAAAGAGAGAAAATTCTAAATAAGATACCTGTGGATTTGTTAGCAATTGAGCTACTCCTGCTGCAAAGAGAGAACAGTCTGTTAAAGGAAACTAATTAAATAAAGAAAAAAAATAAGAACTTGTGTTACTTAATTGGCATTATTGAAGGTTTTTTTTTTGTGGTATTGATCTGCCTTTCATTCACTACTATAGGGCCCAACATTCAGCGGCAGTGACTAAACATTCTAAGCGGATAGCTGTCACTGCTGTAACTGACACCCATATATTCAATGTCAGAGCCATATCCGGCCATTGGCATTGAACATCTGTGTTAGCCAGATTGCAACAAAACTAACCAGGCATCAGTGATATTCAGTCACTGCCCGGTTAGCTTTGGTGGCAAAAGACTGGGTATCCTTTAAGATACCTAACTTTTTCTGCTTAACAAAAGCCTGGCAACAGCTGAATATTGCCGCTGCCCGGTTATCATGGGATGCTGCCCACATAACTTCCCGATGTTAGTCGAATAGTATTTGGCGCATAAACTTTAGTGTTTGCTTTAAAAACAAACAAACCTATATTTTAATAATATGCTACAGTGTATCTTCCCTCACTTGGTTTGCAGCTTGTTGTGCTGTGAAGGCTTGTGTGCATCAGTGCTGCTGAGAGCTAAGTTATTGGTAGCTTAACTACTGGCAGAGTCTCCCAAGATGGAGAAGTCTTAGCTGAGGTGCCATACTAAGACAAACCACCTATCTGGGCAGCAGCAGAATGGGAAAAGTGTTGGCAGTGGAAGATCACGTTTCTGTGACAACGGCAACAACACTAGAACTACCTGTGTGGAGGAAAGGCATAGCAATCTACTTCCGTGTCTTACCACGAAAACCCAATGGATAGTTACAATAAAACAAATTGCATATAGTGCTGGAAGATGAGACCCCCAGGTCGGAAGGCACTCAACTGGCTAATGGGAAGGACCTAAAGACTTTTCAGAGTAAAGCCAGCATTTATGATGTAGTTGGATTAAAGCCCTCGGGACATCTGACTGAAGATGTAGCTGCGCATTTATTTATTTAACAGCTTTTCTATACCACTTTATCCTATGGTCAAAGTGGTTTACATCAAACAAGATGTTATACATTATAACAGGATAGCAAACTTGGAGAACTTAGTATAGGGGAGCAAGAGCTGATAGGATGGGGATGAGTGGGGTTAACAGGAGATTCAGGGGGAGGAGGGGGACAGAGGATAGAGGTAGATATACAGTGGTGTTATGTTGCATCTTCAGAGAAGCATGCTGTAAATAGATGAGTCTTTCAAGCCTTTGTAGCCCAGAACTTGTGTAGGATTGAGGGGCATATAATGAGAAGGCTCTTTTAGAAGTAGTGGTATTGGAGCTGGTGAAGAGTGCTGGTGTATGTAGAGCGTTCTGGGATCCAGTTCTTGTACAGTTGTTCTTAGTTTCATGTATTATGTTTGGAGATAGATGAGGACTTTGAACGCACAAGATTTAAAGGATAACTTTAAATCTTGTGTGTTCAATAATGGGCAGCCAGTGTAGCTGTTTGAGCAGGGGAGTTATCTGTTTTGTGGTATATGCACATGAAATGACAGTCAGAAGCCACAAAGATGTCTTAAATAAGCTTTCTTCAGAAGCTCAGATGACAACACTTCGACCTACATACTTTGGACACATCGTGCGAAGAGAGAGATCGTTAGAGAAAGACATCATACTTGGCAAGGTAGAAGGCCAGTGCTAAAAAGGAAAGCCAGCAATGAGATGAATCGATACAATAACAGCTATAGGTGCCACTCTATCAACAATGAGTCACCTGACTGAAGACTGAACACAGTTCAGGACAACTATCCAGAGGATCGCCATGAGTCAAAATCAACTCGACAGCACTTAACAACAATAGTGTATCTTAATATTTTTAAACATAGAAACATGACATCAGATAAAGACCATATGGCCTATCCAATCTGTCCTTCCATACCAACTACTACAGCCCTTTTTTTCCTTTAGAGATCTTCTGTGTTGTTCACATGCTTTCTTGAATTCAGATACTGTTTTTGTCACCACTACCTGCTTTGTGTCCATGCGTCTACCACTCTTTCTGTAAAGAAATATTTCCAGAAATTACTCCTGAATCTGTCTCCTTTCACCTTCATCCTATGCCCCCTCTTTCCATTGAAAGAGACTTTCCCCCACTGTGCATTTATGCCACAGAAGTATTTAAGCGCCTCTATCACATCTCCTCTTTCCTACCTTTCCTACAAAGTATACATATTTGAGATCTTTTAGTCTCTCCTCATATGCGTTATGATGAAGACAATGGGCATTTTAGTAACCATCTTCTGCATAGACTCCATCATGTTTATATCCTTTTGAAGGTGTGGTCTCCAGAACTGCACCCAATTCTCTAAATTAGGTCTTACCAAAGACTTATACAGAGACACTGCTGGCCATTCCTCTCCCTGTGTACCCAAGCACCCACCTGTTTAGCCACCTTAAGATCATCAGAAACAATCACGCCTAGGTTTATGATTTAATATACCACCTTTAGTATCACGGCAAAGCGGTGTACAATTAAAATGATAAAAGGAAAGGAACTACAATATTAAGACAGGAAAGTAAATACACAGACAGCAAATACATAAACATAACAAACTAAATACCTTGTTAAGATGCTTTACAAGTTAAGGTTAACTTTAGTCACATAATAGCTCCAGGAGGTATCTGAGCATCAAATGTTTTAATTAGAATATTACTATTTTTTTAAATTAGCTGTTCATTGTACCTCAGTATTTGTTGTATTTTTATGGAAGTAAAATTAATCTGAGAGATTTTAAGATACATGAGTCTTATGTGAAAGAAGTTTCTTTCCCATAGTTTAAATGCACTTGTTTACTTTGCATTGGTGAACATCTAAGTCCAATATAAAAGGACATTCAAAATTAAGGATTTATTTTGATTTATTTATTTTGAAGTGGGATCCAACCTGGATTACTTGGAATTAATAAGGCTGCATTACTGAGTATTTAAACTTAGCCTGGAAATTGATGAGGCTGCATTGTTGGAGTGGTTTGATGAATTAAATGAATGTAAACATACTGGTTTGACTTCACAAATCCTGCTGTTGCAGCTTAACATCCTATCCAGAAGATACAATTATGTTTTTTTACTGGTAGTATACCCAAGATATTTGCTCAGCTCATTGTGACAAAAATAATTCCTGGGTATTGTATTTATCTGCTGCTTTTCCAGTAGTTGCTCAAGATGAGTTACATTTAGGTATAATAAGTATCCCTATGTCTCCAGAGAGTTTAGCATCTAATTTTGCATCTGGGGTAATGGAGGGTTAAGTGACATGCCCACAGTCACTAGGAGTGTTAGTGGAATTTAAACACTGCTCTCTGATTTCCAGGCCACTGCTCTAACCACCTGAGAGCTTTCACTGACTTGGTAGTTATGTTCATCCATCTACAATGATCCTAGTTTAAAGCCCTCCTCAGTAGATTAGCTAGTCTGTTGCAGAAGACACTGTTTTTCTTATATGTAACTTTATAGCGTTGCATAATTCAATAGTGCTTTGGAATTTAGAAGAAATGCTTGTGAGACAGATACACTAGCTGTTGCAACACTCAACCCTCTGTATTTACCTCCGGCACATACTGCTCCACTTCCCTGCTTGCCTGCTGGCAACTTTGACAAACTTGGAAAACTAAGCACACCCTTTCTTTATTCCTTTCCTCATTTTCTGACTCCTCACCCACAATTTTATCTTCCAAAACCAGTCATCCATTAAATTTCTCAAACTTAAAAAGACAAACATGGCAGTTTTCTCTGGGTGCTTTCTGGCAGAATTTTTCTTTTCTTTTTTGACTGCTTCTAAACTTCTGCAATTTTTGTCAGAATTAATGAAACCATAGTAACATAGTAAATGATGGCAGATAAAAACCAGTATGGTCCATCTAGTCTGCCCAGCACAATGTCAAGAGTAGGTACACCTGCCGCTCCGTGCAGGCCACCCCTCCCCATGTCTTTGCCCAGGGGTGAACCCACCACTCCATGTAGGTCACCCATATTTGTTGAGGAATTTAGCAGATTTTCTCCCTCTCTAGAATACTGAGAGAAAATGTTTCCCTTTGTTGATGTTCGACTATTTCTTGCAGCCCAGCTGTGATATCATCACCCACGGAATTTGGATAAGTCAGGTAAGAGCTGGCTTCTTTGCTTGTGTGTCAGAGGTTTAGCATGATTGGCTGAAGTGCCTTGTGCATCTGTCTTCTCTCCCTCCTCCCTTTCCCAGTGGCTCAGCATGTCTAGCCTTAAATATAACTATGATAAAAATATGACATACAACAGTCTATGTAAAATTGCAGTATCATGCATTTGGTTGGTTTATGGTGAAACTAACAGAACTGCTACTATTTTTTGCATTTTACCATTGACCAAAAAAAACATGAATAACCCTTGTGCATATTTTTATCCACATTGCTGGGGGAGAGGGAAGAGGGACCTGCTTTTCCAAATCAAGGTCTATTTCAAAGTTCGTTCTAACACTTTTACCTGGGAGGTTGCTGGAACTAACATTCTCTGCAGTGCAAGCTCCATCTGAAAGGAAATACCAAAAAGCAGCTTAGAAATAGCAGCATCATTAAGCTAACATCTACTATTAACACCTGCTGAAACACCTTGCATAGTTATGTTTAATTTGATTTGATTACAGTTGATATTTCACTTTCAACAAGGAAACTGCATCAGTGAACAACAATTTAAAAACGAGGCTGATTTTCAAAGCTGACAATATTTAAAAATCACTGTAGTCAGCTGTGGCATTTAAATATAATCCAGATCTACAGCAGCAGTAGCTGACAGTGACAGTGCTGAATGTCCAGATTATGCTATAGATAGTCCAGCGACAAATCCAACAGCACGTTGACACTGAAGCCCCACTGGATCCATCCCAACACGGTTTCAGGGAAGCACATGGTGTGTAAAGCCTCCTCACCACCCTTTTCGACAACCTAATCATTGGAACCAATAACATTCGCCAAGGTTTCGCCCTCATCTTCATGGAGATCGCAGCGGCTTTTGACTCGGTGAACCATGAGATACTCTTACAATGCCTCATCGAAAAGGAATACAAGGCATTGCGCTAGACTGGTGCAAATCCTACTTGTCTAACAGATGGCAACAAGTGAGGACCGGCACCACGACCTCTGAGCCATTCTTACAGAGACAGGGGGTACCGCAGGGATCATGAAAGCTAGACATGAAAGCACACATAAGAAACACTGTGAAAACAATATACTTTAAAATACAGACATTAAGACATCTTCGACCCCTACTTGACTTCAATGACTTTCGAACAATCTATCAAGCCCTAATAATCCCACATTTCGACTACGCTAACATAATCTTACATGGACTTCCCCAGGCAACCCTAAGCCCACTACAAATTGCATTGAACACTGCCGCGAGAGTTCTAACAGGAGTATCAAGGATGGAACATATAACCCCAGTTTTGATGAATCTCCATTGGTTACCTGTGCAAGCCAGAATCCATTACAAGTCCCTAGTCCTAAGAACATAAGATATGCCATAATGGGTCAGACCAAGGTCCATCAAGCCCAGTATTCTGTTTCCAACAGTGGCCAATCTAGGTCATATGTACCTAGCAGTTTCCCCAAGGGACACAGGTTCCACAATGCTTGTATTGGTTCAAGCATTGATATCCTGGGTCCCTTCTTAATAATGGTTTATGGACCTTTCCTCCAGGAACTTGTCCAAACCTTTTTTAAACCCAGCTACACTAACAGCCTTTACTACATCCTCCGGTAACAAATTCCAGAGTTTGATAACACGTTGAGTGAAAAAATATTTTCTTTTATTAGTCTTAAATAGTTCATCCTGTAGCTTCATTGCATGTCCCCTAGTCTTTCTATATTCTGATAAGGTAAACAATCGATCTATGTTTACCCGTTCCACTCCGTTCATTAATTTATAGACTTCTATCATATCTCCCCTCAGCCGTCTCTTTTCCAGGTTAAAGAGCCCTAACCTTTTTAGCCTTTCTTCATAGGAGTATCCTTCCATCCCCTTTACCATTTTGGTGGCTCTTCTCTGAACCTTTTCTAAAATCGCTATATCCTTTTTAAGATATGGCGACCGGAATTGCACACAATATTCAAGGTGCGGTCTCACCATGGAACGATATAGAGGCATTATAATATCTTTTGTTTTATTTTCCATTCCTTTCCTTATCATACCTAGCATTCTATTTGCTCTCTTGGCCGCTGCTGCACACTGGGCCGAGGGTTTTAACATGGTATCCACAATGACGCCTAAATCTTTTTCCTGGGTAGTGGTTCCTAATGTGGTTCCTTGCATCGTGTAACCATAGTTTGGGTTGTTCTTCCCTAGGTGCATAACCTTGCACTTCTCCACATTAAATTTCATCTGCCATTTTGATGCCCAGTCTACCAATTTATCAAGATCCTCTTGTAATTTTCCACAATTCTCTTGGGTTTTAACAACTTTAAATAGTTTTGTGTCATCTGCAAATTTGATAACCTCACTCGTTATTCCACTTTCCAGGTCATTTATGAATATGTCAAAAAGCAGCGGACCCAGCACAGATCCCTGGGGTACACCACTATTCACCTTTCTCCATTGGGAAAATTGGCCATTTAGCCCTACCCTCTGCTTTCTATCTTTTAACCAGTTCCTTATCCACAATAGTACACTGCCCCCTATCCCATGACTCTTTAGTTTTGCCAAAAGTCTCTGATGAGGGACCTTGTCAAAGGCTTTCTGAAAGTCCAGATACACAATATCAACCGACTCACCTTTGTCCACCTGATTATTCACTCCTTCAAAAAAACATAACAGATTAGTAAGACAAGATCTCCCTTGTCTAAAGCCATGTTGGCTGTCTCCCATTAGGACATGACTATCTACATGCTGAGTAATTTTATTCTTTATGATCGTTTCTACCATTTTTCCCGGTACTGATGTCAGACTCACCGGTCTGTAGTTTCCTGTAGTTCACCCCTCGAACCCTTTTTAAAAATTGGTGTTACATTGGCGATCCTCCAATCTTCAGGTATTAGAGATGATTTTAATGATAGTTCGCCTCTTAGTACTAATAGTTGTAATACATCTTCCCGATGTATCGATATTTCCTTCAATTCTTCCGCACCTTTAAATACCACTTCAGTCATGGGTAACAACCCTACATCTTCCTTAGTAAAGACTGAAGCAAAGAATTCATTCAGTCTCTCTGCTATCGTCTTGTCGCCTCTTAGTGCTCCTTTAACCCCTTTATCATCTAATGGCCCAACTGACTCTCACAGGTTTTTTGCTACAAATGTACTTGAAAAGGTCTTTACTTCGCGTTTTTGCTTCCGCAGCAAGCTTCTTCTCAAAGTCTCCCTTTGCCTGCCTTATCAATGCCTTGCATTTAACTTGCCAGTGCTTGTGCTGTTTCCAGGTTTCGTCGTTTGGCTCTTTTTTCCATTTCCTGAAAGATGCTTTTTTGGCAACAACAACAACAACAACAGCCTCTCTGACCTCACCTTTAAACCATGCTGGCAGTTTTTTGGACTTCCTTCCACTTTTCTTAAAGCGTGGGCTTCCAAGATAGTATTTTTCAACAACAGCCAAGCCTGATGTACGTCTTTAACCTTTGCAACTGCTCCTTTTAGTTTTTTCTTAACTGTTTTCCTCATTTTATCATAGTCTCCCTTTCGAAAGTTAAAAGGTAGTACTGTGTATTTCCTTACTATCCCTCCTCCACTAATTAAATCAAAGGCGATCATGCTATGATCACTATTGCCAAGTGGCCCCAACAACCTTATCTCTTGCACTAGATCTGGTGTTCCACTAAGGACTAGGTCTAATATGGCTTCCCCTCTGATCGGTTCATGAACCAGCTGCTCCAAGAAGCAGTCATTTATTTCATCTAGGAACTTTATCTCCCTAGCATGTCCTGACGTGACACTGACCCAGTCGATACCGGGGTAGTTGATATCACCCATTATTATTACTGCACTGTAACTTTTGTTAGCTTCCTTGATTTCTTTGAGCATTTCATCATCCATTTGGTCATTCTGGCCAGGCGCTCGATAGTACACCCCCAATGCCATTACCTTCCCCCTTTTACATGGAATTTCAATCCATATAGATTCTACAGCAGATTTTGTTTCCTGCAAAACTTGAATCCTTTCTGACTCAATGCCCTCTCTAACAGAGTGCAACCCCTCCACCAATTTGATCAGCTCTATCATTTCGATATAGTTTGTACCCAGGTATCACAGTGTCCCACTGGTTGTCCTCCTTCCACCATGTCTCTGATATTCCAATCATATCTAACCTTTCATTTAGTGCTATATATTCTAACTCCCCCATCTTATTTTTTAGACTTCTAGCATTTGCATGCAAGCATTTTAGAGAATGTATTTTATTCATATTAATTTGGCTATTGTTAGACATGGGTAATTTGGGATCTTTAAGCTCTGTCTGCTCCATACTTGAGGGCATTTGGGCTACTTTACTCTTTTGTGGAACCTCTCTGCTTTTAGTAGTATCCTTCAAAGATACATTCTTCCAAACCATTCACTCTTGGGCGACTGTCGGCTTTCCCCTAATATCTAGTTTAAAAGCTGCTCTGTCTCCTTTTTAAAGGTTAATGCCAGCAGCCTGGTTCCATCCCGGTTAAGGCGAAGCCCATCCCTTCAGAAGAGCCCCTCCTTTCCCCAAAATGTTCCCCAGTTCCTAACAAATCCAAAACCCTCATCTCTGCACCATTGTCTCATCCATGCATTGAGACTCCGGAGCTCTGCCTGCCTTTTGGGTCCTGCGCGTGGAACAGGTAGCATTTCGGAGAATGCTACCCTGGAAGTTCTGGATTTCAACTTCCTACCTAAAAGCCTAAATTTAGCCTCCAGAACCTCCCTACCACATTTTCCTATGTCATTGGTACCGACATGTACCAAGACAGCAGACTCCTCCCCAGCACTATCTAAGACCTTATCTAGGTGGCACGTGAGGTCCGCTACCTTCACACCAGGCAGGCATGTTACCAGGCGATCCTCACGTCCACCAGCCACCCAGCTATCTACATGCCTAATGATTGAATCACCAACTATAACGGCTGTCCTAACCCTTCCCTCATGGGCACATGGCCCTGGAGAAACGTCCTCAGTGCGAGAGGGTTTTACATCACCTGGAGGACAGGTCCTAGTTACGGGATCACTTCCTGCCACACCAGGGTGATGCTCTTCTGTCACGTGACCTCTCTCCTCCATGGCAACAGGGATGCTGCCAGATTGAAGGTGGGACTTCAGGACTATATCCCTGTAGGTCTCGTCTATGTACCTCTCTGTCTGTCTTATGTTTTCCAAGTCTGCTACTTTAGCCTCTAGAGAGCGGACTCGTTCCCTGAGAGCAAAGAGCTCCTTGCACCTAGTGCACACGTAAGACCTCTCACCAATTGGGAGAAAATCATACATGTGACACTCAATGCAAAAGACTGGAAAGCCTCCATCCCGCTGCTGGACTGCTGTCTGCATCTTAGTTTTAAGTTTGTGTTTAGATCTAAGTTCTTTACTTACTAAGGCTTGCTATGGATATTTATACTAATAAAACTGTACCTAATACGTGTAATATACCTTGTTCACCTGAAGCTTAACTAATCTCAGGTCCTTAGTGTATGACTGATTTGGGTAATGAGCTTCACCTGAGTGCACCTCCTGTCTTTTAAGATGTGTAATACCTATAAAGCTACGATTATCCCAAGGGTGGGTGGGTGTGTTGAGGGAGGGAGGGAAATAACACTTATTAAAAGAGGGCTGCTACACAGTACCCTGTCTTGTGCTGCTGAGGTAAGCTATATTCTGATTTGATTTAAATTATAGCTCTTAGCTGCTTCTAGGCTCTAACTTCTTTTGAAATTTAAAACTACAAGCTCTCTGCTGGGTTCTAAATTTAACCAGAAAGCTCTCTTCTGTGTTTTAAATGTAAGCTAAAAGTACTTTGCTGTTACTAGGCACTGAGTGACTATTAAATTTAAACTACAAGCTCTCTGCTGGGTATGAAATGTAACCAGAAAGTTCTCCTCTGTGTTTTAAAACTAAAAGTACTTTTCTGATGCTAGGCCCTGAGTGACTATTAAATGTAAACTACAAGCTCTCTGCTGGGTTCCAAATGTAACCAGAAAGCTCTCTTCTGTGTTTTAAATTTAAACTAAAAGTACTTTGCTGTTACTAGGCCCTGAGTGACTATTACATTTAAACTACAAGCTCTCTGTTGGGTATGAAATGTAACCAGAAATTTCTCCTCTGTGTTTTAAATTTAAACTTAAACTGCTGCTACTAGGCCCTGACTGATTTAACAAAAAATAGTGGGTTCACAGATTAATTAGCTTCAATGTCCTGACCTTCAAAGCCTTAAACAACCAGCCCCTCTCGACCATTAGCAAGATGATTCACAGTGTACCGCAGAACAGAGACAGAAGGCCCACAACGAGGAACACACTAGAGATCCCAAAAATAATGACAAAATGCACAAAGGCAACGGCCAACAGGGCCTTCACAATATATGCACCCAGAGCCTGGAATGCCCTCCCCATAGATATCCGATCCACCACCAACCTGGCCTACTTCAGAAAGGCCCTGAAGCATCATCTGTTTACATTATACTACCCTGTACCCAGCAGCAGAAAGCAGGCAATGAGCACTTTGTCCAGTCACCCAAAGCACTCGGATAAACACACACAGCAAGAAAAAGGATAGCTAGCCCAATCTACCCACCTGATTACCCCAGAACCAGAAAATATGCATTAGTGTAAATAAGATGTAGATAGTTCTCCTCTAGTTATATCCAAGTTATTTACCCCTGTTCATTGTAAATACATTGCAGTTCCCTGCTCTGTATAGTTTGTGTTGAATGTACACCGCACTTATTTAAATAGCGCGGTATAGAAGAAATCTTAAATAAATAAATAAATATGCGGCTGCTATCCTCCTACTACTACTAATCATTTGCATAGCGCTGCAAGGCATACAGACACACATTGAAGATGATCCCTGCTTACAATCTCAACATGACAGACAATAGATGAGAAGAAGGGTTCAAATAGGAAAAGGTAAATAGACAAGAGGAAAATAAGGGATCAGGATACAAAAGCACCCTCAAAGAGGTGAGCCTTTAGCATGGATTTGAAAAGGAGCAGTGATGAAGCCTGATGTACAGACCCAGGTAGTTTGTTCCAGGCATAAGGACCAACAAGATAAAAGGATCAAAGTCTGGAGTTGGCAGTGGAGGAAAAGGGCATAAAAAGAAGCAGGCCAGTGGAAGAGTGGAGTTCACAAAGAGGGGTGTAGGGAGAGAGGAAAGGTAGTGAGGAGCAACAGAATGAATGCATTTATAGGTCAGAAGGAGATGTTTGATTTGGATACAAAAATGGAAGGGGAGCCAATGAAGTGATTTGAGAAGAGGGGTTATATAAGTATATCGGGGCTGGTGGGAGATTAGCAGTGCAGCAGAGTTCTGAACAGATTGAAGGGGAGAGAGGTGACTCGGAGGGAGACCAGCAAGGAGGAGATTGCAATAGTCAATAAGGAAGTTGACTAAAGAGTGGATAAGTGTTTTAATAGTGTGTTCAAAAATGAAGGGGCAAATTTTGTTAATGTTATCGAGAAAGAAACAACAGGTTTTAGCTATCTGTTGGATATGTGTGGAGAAGGAGTGGTAGGAGACAAAGATGACCAAAAGGTTGTGGGCTGAGGAAACAGCAAGTAGAAGAATGTTATTTACAGAGACAGAGAAAGGAGGAAGGTGGAGGAGAGTTTAAGGGGAAAAATAAGAAGTTTGGTTTTGGCCATTTTCAGTTTTGAATGGCAGTGAGACATCCAGGCAGCGATGTCAGATAGGCAGGCAGAGATGCGGGCCTGGAGTGTCAGAGAAATATCAGGTGTAAATAGATAGATCTGAGAGTCATCAGCATAAAAATGATACTGAAAGGCATGGGAGAGAGAGAGAAAAGGAGAAAGCCCAGAACAGACCCCTGGGGTACACTGACTGAGAGTGGGATAGCAGTAGAGGACAAACCAGCTGAACAAACACTGAAAGAGCAATGGGAGAGATAAGAGGAGAACCAGGATAGCATAGAGCCCCAAAAACCAAGTGAGGACAATGTGTTGAGGAGAAGGTGGTGGTCAACAGAAGAAAGGTGGTCAGCAGTAGAAAGGTCAAGAAGAATGAGGACTGAGTCAAGGCCCTTGGATTTAGCCAGGGACAAGTCGCTGGAGACTTTGGCAAGAGTCGTCTCAGGAGGATGTAAGGATCAAAAGCCATATTGAAGTGGATCTAGCAGGGCTTGAGAGGAGAGAAATTCAAGGCAGTGGGTGGAAAATAGCATGTTCAAGAAGTTTGAAAATGAAGGAAAGACGGGTCGATAATTAGAAGGACAAGTAGGGTCAAGTGAAGGTTTCTTGAGGAGAGGTGTAACCACAGCATGCTTGAAGACTGCAGAGACAGTTGCAGTGGAGAGCGGAAGGTTGAGAATATGTGAGATGGAAAGGATGACAGAGGAGGAGATGGAATTAAGGAGACGGGTAGGGAAAGATCAGAGGAACAAGTAGCAATTTTAGAGGAGGAAAGAAGATAAAAGGTTTCCTCTTCGGAGATCTTAGAAAAGGATGAAAGAGTAACAGAGATTGAGGGGAAATGTTGTTATTGAAGCGGGGGAAGAGGAGATGAAGCTGATCTAGTGAGGAATTGGACTGCAATCTTGTGAACTTTGTCATGGAAATAGTCAGCTAGAGTTTGGACAGAAAGAGAAGGAGGGGTTGGAGACAGGCACCTTGAGTTGAGAAGAAATGGCGGAGGTCATAAGCAAGAGAGTTAGTCAGATGGACATAGTAGGTCTGCTTGGCGAGTGCTATGGCTAACTGGAAGGAGGTAAGCATAAATTCGAAGTGAAGAAAGTCAGAAATCAAGCAGAGTTTGAGCCAAATGCACTCATCTGAGTGTGCACAGGAACATAGTCGTGGTTCTCTTCTACACACAGTACAAAACGTGATAAGGTGGAAAAACACTTTATTTGAAAACTCGGACCTAGCAACCCGACACAGGCCGTGTTTCGGAGACCTTCATCAGGGGTTGTCTGAATAGGTACTATAAACATAAAGACAAACAATATTAAAAAACAATTTAAAAGTGAAAGAACAAATAGGCATGGACATACATTTAGCTCTAAACATACAAAAATAAAAATAATAATAATAATAATAGTTGTAATAGTAATATAGTCAAATAATAATAAATATCTCATAATAAATAATTATGAATTAAATAATTAAATTAATAATAATAAAATATAATAATAATAATAATAATAATGATAATAAAACTCTAATGCTCAAAATGCGATACCCAATTGTAATTAAACCATAAAAAATAAATAAATAAATAAATAAATAATATTATAAAATGAAACTAGTAGACCACAAATAATATCCATAAAGACACAATCAAATACAATCCTTATAGGAGGTGACAAGCATATAATTGTGATATTGCTACCTTCTTTGTAGAAACGATGATATGCAAACCTCACATGGAGGCCCACAAACTTATTTGTAGAGGCGATGACATAAACACTTGCAAGGTGGTAAAAAACTAAAATGAAGAAGACACAAGGTAAAGCATATGTATACCATTGGAGATAATTTAATCAGAGCCTAAATCCAAAAAGAAGCTTGAAGACTGGAATATAATTAAAACGCAGTAGGCATGGATGGGGGAGGAGGGCACGGTTCTCTTCTACTACTCGCTGTCTGAGGTATAGTGCGCTTCACAGGACGTGGCAAGAGAGGAGCAAGAGCATCCAGAGCAGAGGAGTGAGCAGTATTATAGGAAACTATAGCCTCATCAACAGAGTTAGAAAGCAAGGTGGAGGAAAGAGGTGATAAGATAGTAATGGAGAGAGCTGATGTATTGACAGCATGATGATTCCTATAAAGGTAGGAGGAGACTGGGCAAGATTGAGGTGGAGAGTGATGGACAGTGAAGCTTAGCCAGGTGATGATTAGATAAAGGAAGTTCTGAGGTACGGAAATTAGAGGGTAAACAATTAGAGAAGAAAACAAGGTCAAGGCAGTGACCTTGCTGATGAGTGGGAAGCAGAAGAGCAAAGCTGAAGGTTGAATGTGGAGGCAAAGGAAAGGAGCTTAGAAGCACAGGGGTCAGAAGGGTTTTTAACATGAATATTAAAGTTAAAGGAAGGGAGAAGAAGAATTCAGAAATAAGGAAAGCCAAGAGTCAAAGACAGTGAGAAAAGTAGAGGTGGACTTGTCAGGGGTCTATAAATGGCAGTTGTCCGGAAGAAATGGACTTCAAAGGAAGAAAAGGAGTGAGACTGAGGTAGATGGAGGAGTTGAAATTGGCAGGAAGGGGTGAGAGAAAAAAAACACCACCACTACCATGGCCAGTGGCACGAGGAGTGTGGGAGAATTTATGTATTTATTTATATATTTATTTACCATGTATTTCTGTACCTCCCCTTCTGAAGATCAGGGGCTGTTTACAATAAAACAAACAGTTTACATGAAATAGTGTCAATAGTATAACAATACATTAAACAAAAGAACTATATACATGATTTACAAAAGCCAGCCTTGTGTTTTCATTTTCTTAAATGGGGGGTTTGGCGGGATATGATTCAGTTGATATGACATAGGTAAAGTTAATAGGTTCAGTGTGCATGGAGTTGGGTTGGGCGGGGCTGTTATTCCCATCAAGTTTCCATAGTATTCTATGAACAGAAGAGTTTTAATTTCTTTTCTGAAAGTTTGAAGGTCTTTAATTGATCAAAGTGTATCTTGGGAGAGTGTTCTAAAGAATGGGAGCTGTGTAAGAGAATGCCCTGTTACTTGTGATATGATTTGTCTTGTGAATGAAAACTATAAAAACCAGAGAAACAGAACAACCACTCTATAAACAAAATTCAAAAGAATTGTCTGTGAAACAAGCAAAGTGTGTCAGTGTAACGTTTTTGTCGGGTCTCACACAACAGGGGAGAGTAATTATAATTTAACTCCCAATGTGAGCGTGACCCATTTTAATAATACACAAAAATTCAAAACAAAACTCGAAAACCGCTAAACATAGCTGTGCAATCCAGAATCTCCACTGCTACCACATTCCGCAGACACTCGTGTTTCGGGCTCAGAAGCACTGCTTCAAGTGTGACCCGCTTCACAGAAAAGAATCTGGTGCCAAAAAACGCCGAGTCTCATGGCTCATATTTCACCATGCCTGCTTGCATTGTGATTGGCTGCTGAAAATGACGTACTACAAGGAAAAAGCTGATGAACCAATGAATAGAAACATGAATGAAAATTCCTACAAACTCCCCCATTCTAATTCCAAATTTAAACCCCCCGGTATGACAGTTCGCAGATGATAAATCCACCTCTGTTCAAGCCACTCTAAACACCGTGACTGATCTCCCCCTCTCGGGTCTACTGGGACTATGTTTATCACTCGCCATTTGAAATCCAGAAACACATGACCCAGTGAAATGCAATATTCCGCTACAGGAGCAGAAAGCGTGGAAGTTCTAATTCGAGAGGCATGTTCAGTGAGGCGAACCTTCACCGGAAGACTAGTGCGGCCAATATACAGCAGATTACAGGGGCATTGTAGCAGATACACTACGAAGCTGCTACTGCAGGAACTCTCCTCTAAAAACCTGTAATTGCGGCCAGTGGCCGGATTCACCCAATCAACACCTTTCAAAGTGTTAGCGCAGAATTGACAGGCCTGACAGGCCACATGCCCCCTGCCAGCCACTTGTCTTAATGGACGATCCACGGGCATAGCTGAATGTACCACATGATCCCGGAGATTACGACCTCTAGTAAAGGCGAAACTTATTGAAGTCTGAACGCAAGGATGGAGGTTGAGAATCTCCCAATGTCGTCTCTAAATCTTTTTACCAATTGGGAGGAATTGCACATAAAGGGGAGAATACCCACGATTCTGTCACTCTCAGTTCTATCACTTTCTAGAGTGGGTGCTCCTACTGAAGGCTGAAAGAGCCAATCTCTATCCGTATATCGGGCATGGATTTATGAGGATAACCCCACGCTGACAGGCATGCCCATAAATCCAGAGCCTGATGTTTGTATTCCTCTACTGTAGAGCAGATGCAGCGGATCCTCAAAAACTGGCCATACAGTAAACCCCTTTGCAAAGGGGCCGGATGGTGACTGTGAAACTGCAGTAAGCTGTTACGTTGACTAGGCGTCCTAAATAAGGTGGTAGAAAATCCATCCTCCGTTTTTGCAATCCACACATCCAAAAATTCCAAACTGTGTTTGATGGATTTGGGAGGTAAACTGGATGTTAGGTTTCAGAGATTTAGCCATGTAACAAACTCATGAAGTGCGTCCAGCGAAGATGCCCAAAGGAAGAAAATATCATCCAGAAATCTCAGCCATAATGGGACATTTACAAAAGCCACCGCTGGATAGATCAAAGATTCTTCAAAATCACCCAAATATAGAGTAGCAATTTTCTTCCTTTGGGCATCTTCTACAGTAGAGGAATACAAACATCAGGCTCTGGATTTATGGGCACGCCTGGCAGCGCAGGGTTATCCTCATAGGATTATCAAGAGGGCATACATCCGTGCCTGATATACGGATAGAGATTGGCTCTTTCAGCCTTCAGTAGGAGCACCCACTCTAGAAAGTGATAGAACTGAGAGTGAAAGAATCGTGGGTATTCTCTCCTTTATGCGCAATTCCTCCCAATTGGTAAAAAGATTTAGAGACGACATTGGGAGATTCTCAACCTCAATCCTTGCGTTCAGACTTCAATAAGTTTCGCCTTTACTAGAGGTCGTAATCTCCGGGATCATGTGGTACATTCAGCTATGCCCATGGATCGTCCATTAAGACAAGTGGCTGGCAGGGGGCATTTATTTATTTAATATTTCTTATATACCGCACTATTGTCATCAGCGCGGTTCACATGGAACAAACACATATACATACAGGATAACTGTAGTGCATTTTACAAGTAACAGGGATTTGAAAACTTGGAAGAAACAAGGTAGTCTATATAAATCATATACAATAAACTATATACATTAAACGCAGTCAAAATTCACTAGAACTGAACATGGTGTGACTATTTCTCTTGGGAAGGTTTATATTGGAAAATAACTTAGGAATAGGTAGTGCTTAAGACTTTTCCTGAATTGTGTTAGACTGGTTATGGCTCTCAATTCTGGTGGGAGGGTATTCCATGCTACTGGGGCATGAATGCTGAAGGCTCTTTTAGATGTTTCCTTGGTGTATTTGACTGTTATTTTCGGGACGATTAGGGTATTTATTGCTGATGTTCTTCTGGCCTGTCAGGCCTGTCAATTCTGCGCTAACACTTTGGAAGGTGTTGATTGGGTGAATCCGGCCACCGGCCGCAATTACAGGTTTTTAGGGGAGAGCTCCTGCAGTAGCAGCTTCGTAGTGTATCTGCTACAATGCCCCTATAATCTGCCGTATATTGGCCGCACTAGTCGTCCGGTGAAGGTTCACCTCACTGAACATGCCTCTCAAATTAGAACTTCCACGCTTTCTGCTCCTTTAGTGGAACATTGCATTTCATTGGGTCATGTGTTTCTGCAGGGCCGGATTTACCTATACGCCAGCTACGCCGTGGCGTAGGGCCCACAGCTGGCAAGGGCCCACAAAAATTGAACAAAGTGTTAGCTTTGTTAAAATTAAATTTTAAAAAAACATAAAACGTTGGCTGCCGCCGCGGCAGCATGGACTGTCCCGCGGGGCCCCCTCTGCTGCCGCGGCAGCATGGACTGTCCCGCGGGGCCCCCTCTGCCAGGCTGAATGAGCCCCTTCGTGCGGCTGAGCCCCTCCGTGCAGGCTTTGAGAGGCGCGAAGGGAGAGTCTCTCCCTCGCGTCTCTGTTAAGCCCGCAGCAAGTTTTGAAGTCTCTAAACGTGAAAAGACTTAACGGGTAACGTGTTCGCCACTCGCACTTAATGTAGCCGCTTAATTGTATTGTTCTACTCCGTTTTTGCATATTCCAAGTTTAAAATACAAAGTGCTCTTTTATCTTGCATGAGAGGCATGCCTGAAGAGGCATCAAAGTTAGTGCAAAATAGCAATCCACTTGTGAACAGATGCACGTTTTGTTTTGCGGCAAATAGCCACGATTTGCTTTCGCAGTCAGCAGGAAAACCTCCATTTATTCTGTTTCTTCTTTTGCTTCTTTTAAAAGCAAGCACTTTCATCATCTTTCTCAGTTCCCTAGTTGCAGATGTTCTATTTACATATTAAAATCAGATCAAAGCACAATATACCGAACTAACCCAGAAGAGACTGGTGGCTATCTGATATATGTGTAAATCTTAATATAAACAACAGAAAAGGGCGAAAAGTAACCCCCAGTGAAAGAACAGCAGCTTCTCTCGCGGACAGGGAAAAAAAAGGTTCCTTCAGGATGATTCTCACGTTACATAAAGAGCAGAGATAAAAGATCAGTTTTCTTTAGAAAAGCACCCTCTGGTGGAAGTAAACAGGTCCTGCACGGAGCCTTAAATAAAAAGTGATCGTTCTAGCCGGTCCTGAGATATTATTACGCTACTTTTATTATCTAGTCGAGTAAATAGAAACCGCCACGTGCTATCCAAAAGAAATCCGCCTTTTAAGTGGAACTTGCAGAACAAGAACACACACGATTTCGAAAACCGGAGAACAGTCTCAAGGTATTGTTTAAAATGCAGCACGCAGCTGATCCGGCGTGCTCGTTTTTATCTTTTTTGGGGGCCCACAATTTTTGTTGGCGTAGGGCCTCACTCAAGGTAAATCCGGCCCTGTGTTTCTGGATTTCAAATGGCGAGTGATAGACATAGTCCCAGTAGACCCAAGAGGGGGAGATCGGTCACAGCGTTTACAGTGGCTTGAACAGAGGTGGATTTATCATCTGCGAACTGTCATACCTGGGGGGTTTAAATTTGGAATTAGAATGGGGGCGTTTGTAGGCATGTTCATTCATGTTTCTATTCATTGGTTCATCAGCTTTTTCCTTGTAGTACGTCATTTTCAGTAGCCAATCACAACGCAACCAGGCATGGTGAAATACGAGCCATGGGACTCGGCGTTTTTTGGCACCAGATTCTTTTCTCTGAAGTGGGTCGCATTTGAAGCAGGGCTTCTGAGCCCGAAACACGCATGTCTGTGGAATGTGGTAGCAGTGGAGATTCTGGATTACACAGCTAAGTTTAGCGGTTTTTGAGTTTTGTTTTGAATTTTTGTGTATTATTAAAATGGGCGACGCTCACATTGGGAGTTAAATTATAATTACTCTCCCCTGTTGTATGAGACCCGACAAAAAAGTTACACTGACACACTTTGCTTGTTTCAACGACAATCCTTTTGAATTTTGTCTTGTGAATGGACATTGGGAATGTAAGAGTGTGCTGTGTGTTTCCTCTTCTGGATTTAGTATCTGCTGAGAATTGTATTAGGGTAGTGAGGAATGATGAGCAATATTGTTGATTATCTTAAAGGTGGTCATCAAGGTTTTGTATTTTATCCTATTTGGTACTGGTAGCCAGTGGAGTTTATGTAATAAGGGAGTAATATGGTCTGTTAATCGGGCTTTAAATATAATTCTGGCGTTTAGTTGATGATTTAGCCTCCTATTTGGTGGGCTTTGTGCCTTATTTTCCTATTATCCTTTTTTTCCTTGTAAAGTTCCATTACCAATTCCCAGTAATGTGGACTATATCAGATGTTAATTCCTATGGCTGATGTTCTTATATTATTTTATATTTCCTTTTCTGATTGTCTTGTATCCTTAGTTGGTGTTTAACTGATTAAAGATTAATAAAAAATAAATATATATAATTCTGGTGGTAATGTTCTGTGCCATTTGGAGTATGTTCAGATTCTTTTTGTTTTTCCCCTGTAACAAGCTGTTACAGTAGTCAAAGTAGAGGGTGATAAGGGCTTGTACTACCGATCTGAAGTCATGGGTGTTGATTAGTGATCTCAGTTGTTGAATGACCCTTAGTTTGAAAAATATGGTTCTGGTTGTTTATTTTATGTGTGCTGACATGCTAAGAAATTTGTCCACTGGGAGTGCAGTATCGTTAATGATGAATGATTGGGGGGGGGGGGGGTAAAGTTTTGATTTCGGGAAATGTATAATACTTCAGTTTTCTTGTAGTTAATGCTGAGGTTATTAGTGTTTAACCAGTTTTCTGCTTCTTTGATGCAGACCGACAGGTTGTGGTAGAGGGATTTGTTGTATCTATAGGGAGGTATAACATGATATCATCTGCGTATATATGATATTTTATCTTGTACGGTAGCCGCCGTGAAAAGGGGCAGCAACCGAAGCAATGTCATCAGGAAGTAGCCAGGTCTCAGGAAGAGCTAGAAGATGGAAAGCATTAGAG
This sequence comes from Ichthyophis bannanicus, assembly GCA_033557465.1. Lineage (NCBI taxonomy): Eukaryota > Metazoa > Chordata > Amphibia > Gymnophiona > Ichthyophiidae > Ichthyophis > Ichthyophis bannanicus. The sequence continues at coordinate 96,776,494 of CM066050.1, forward strand.
ATGAAGAGATCGTGAATGTTGTTGTTGTTAAGTGCCGTCGAGTCGGAGTCGACTCATGGTGACCCTCTGGATAGCTATCCTAAATTGTGTTCAGTCTTCAGTCAGGCGGCTCATTGTTGACAGACTGGCACCTGTAGCTGCTGTTATTGTATCGATCCATCTCATTGCTGGCCTTCCTCTTTTGCGTTGACCTTCTATCTTGCCAAGCATAATGTCTTTCTCTAATGATCTCTCTCTTTGCATGATGTGTCCAAAGTATGAAAGTCGAAGTCTTGTCATCTGAGCTCCTAAAGAAAGCTTAGGTTTGATCTCCTCTAGTACCAACTGGTTTGTTCTTCGGGCAGTCCATGGTATACACAGTATTCGCCGCCAGCACCATAATTCAAAGGCATCAATTTTCTTCCTATCTGTCTTTTTCACTGTCCAGCTTTCACATCCATATGATGTTATTGAAAATACCATGACCTGAACAAGTCGAATCTTTGTATGGAGATAGACATCTCTGCTCTTGAGAATCTTATCTAGGTCTTTCATAGCCATTCTGCCAAGAGCAATGCATCGTCTGATTTCTTGACTGCTTGTTGCTTCTTTATTGATAGTTGATCCAAGTAGGTTAAAGTTGTTCACAATTTCAATTTCTTCTCCTTCAACGATGAACCTGTTGATTATGCCAGTTGTCATGATCTTTGTCTTCTTTACATTAAGGTGCAGGCCCATTTTGAGACTATGTTCTTTGATTGTGAGAAGCAAATGCTTCAGATCATCTTCACTTTCAGCCAGTAATGTGGTATCATCAGCATAGCGAAGGTTGCTGATGAGTCTTCCACCAATCTTCACACCTCTATTGTCTTCATACAATCCTGCTTCTCTGATGATTTGTTCTGCATATAAATTAAACAGGTAGGGGGAAAGTATGCAGCCTTGTCTTACACCTTTGCTTATTTTAAACCATTCTGTTTCTCCTTGTTCCGTTCGAACTGTTGCTTCTTGATCAATGTACAGATTGTGCAAGAGAACGATCAGGTGTTCTGGTATACCCATGCTTCTTAATGTGGCCCAGAGTTTCTCATGGTTTACACAGTCAAAAGCCTTGCTATAGTCGATAAAGCACAAATAGATATCCTTTTGGTATTCTTTAGTCTTTTCAAGGATCCATCTCACATCTGCAATGATGTCTCTCGTTCCTCGCCCTTTCCTGAACCCTGCTTGCACTTCAGGTAGTTCTTGTTCCAGGTATGGTTGTAGTCTCTTTTGAATAATCTTCAGTAGAATCTTGCTGGCATGTAGGATCAGAGCGATTGTGCGATAATTTCCACAGTCAGTTGAATCACCTTTCTTTAGTATTGGTATAAACACAGATCTTTTCCAGTCAGTTGGCCATGATGTTGTCTTCCATATTTTTTGGCAGAGCCTTGTGAGTACGGTAACAGCTGCATCAGATTGTTGCCATACTTCTATGGGAATGCTATCAATGCCTGGTGCTTTGTTCTTTGATAAGGCTTTCAATGCTGCTTCAACTTCTTCTTTCATCACCAATGGTTCGCGATCATAAGGTACAGGTTGAAACGGCTGTTGGTCCACTTGATCTTTATCATATAAAAAACTCTGTATATTCCTTCCACCTTTTCTTGATCTTCTCAGCATCATTCAACATAGAACCTTGAGCATCTTGTAACATTCCAATTCGAGGCTGGAACTTTTTCTTTAACTCTCGTAGCTTTAGGAAAGCTGATCTTGTTCTTCCTCTAATAGTTTCTGCTTCTATTACCTTGCAAGTGTCATTGTAGTACTTTTCCTTGTCCTGTCTTGCTTCACATTGGAAATCTCTGAGTTCTGCGACTGTCTTTCTTTCTCTTCTGGCTTTAGCTTCTCTGCGTTTCTGGGCAATTTTCAGAATTTCTTCCATCATCTATTTTGGCCGTTTTTGCTTTTTCACCTTTTGTAGAGACTTCTCGCTTTCTTCCAACACAACCTTCTTGATGTCATTCCATAACTCTTCCGGAGCTCTGTCATTTGTATCTAAAGCAGCAAATCGATTTTGCAGGCAGTCTTTAAATTCCATTGGTATATTCTCAAGGTCATATTTTGCTGCATTCATGAGTGGTTTGCTCTTTTTCAACTTTAGCTTGAGTTTGCATACTAGTAGTTGATGATCCTTCTTTGCTCCATCCTGCTGGAACGCACTACCAGCAACTATCAGAACCATCAGTGAACTCTCCCAATTTAGGAAGGCACTGAAACGGCACCTCTTTCTTCATCACTACGATGATGCAGTCTTCTCCCCACACTCACCCACTCTCACATCTCAATGCAGCACCTCAAACTCATGCACGTCACATTCCCAGACTGATCACTCGCAATCACACCTTCCCCTCCAACCACCATGAGAAACTTATGCAGTGCCGCATAACTCATTATATTGTTGCATAAAGTAGACTGTATTTATTCATCGTGTCTCCTTGTTAAGGGACTGGTTATTTATACCCTATTTTACCTGTTATTCCTGCTTAATGCATACCCAAGTTTAATTTTCCTGTTTAATGTATACCCAAGTTATTATACTTGTTTCACTGTAAGCACAAATCACGAAATTGAGATGTGCAACTCTTATGTTCATTGTAAACCGCACTGATGTCGAATAGCGCAGTATAAAAGAGGCTGCAAATAAATAAATAAATAAATCTGTACCACAGTCAGCTCCAGGTTTTGTCTTTGTTGATGTTACAGAGCTTTTCCATCGTTGACTTCCACAGATGTAGTCAATTTGATTTTTATACAATCCATTGGGTGAAGTCCATGTGTACAGTCGCCGCTTGTGTTGCTGGAAGAAGGTGTTTGAGATGAATAGATCATTGGTCTTGCAGAATTCTATCAGTCTTTCTCCAGCTTCATTTCTGTTGCCAAGTCCATATTTTCCAACTACTTTGCCTTCTTCTTTGTTGCCAACTTTTGCATTCCAGTCACCCATGACTATCAGGATATCCTGTTTGCATGTTCTGTCAATTTCAGCTTGTACTTGTTCATAGAACTCTTCAATTTCATTCTCTTCTGCAGCTGTTCTTGGGGCATATACTTGAATTATAGTTGTGTTGATAGGCAATCCTCGTAGACGAATAGAGATTAAGCGTTCGCTGACTACATTGCATTTCATTACAGTTCTTGCAAGTTTCTTCTTTATTATAAATGCAACACCATTTCTTCTTTGTCTTTCATTTCCAGCATAGTAGACCATGTGATCATCTGATGCAAAGTGCCCCATGCCAGTCCATTTCAGTTCGCTGACACCCAACAGATCAAGTTGTACACGTTCCATTTCATTCTTGACCACCTCCAACTTCCCTTGGTTCATGCTTCGTACATTCCATGTTCCAATGTGTAAGACATCTTTACAGCTTCTGACTCTCATTTCATGCACTGAGATGAAGAGATCGTGAATAGGGGGGAGTTTATTAGATATGGAATGTGCATTCCATAAGGCACATGAGAAAGGAAAACAGGAAGTAGGAAAGGGGAGGAATATGAATGAGATTAGAGTGGTTGAGTGCCAACCTTATCTGGATATTGGTGATTTTCAGCTACTATCCAGATAGGCTAGCCAGACATCAATTTATTTTATTTAAAAGGATTTAATATATCTCTTTATGTTTAAATCAAAGCAGTTAGCACATCAAACAATCAAGAGTGGGAGGGTGAATACATGCAGTGGATACATCGACTTGTGTGGTGTGGGCGAGCAGTGTGATTAACTGGTGAGCTATATACATTGTGAACTATGGACAGGGGCTATATACATTGTGAACTATGAACAGGGGCTGTATACAGGTGGCAGGTAGCTGTATACATTGTGAACTATGAACAGGGGCTATATACAAGTAGCAGGGGGAATGCAGGGATCATTTATAGGTTGGAGAAGGCTAGTAGCTGGTTCATGTGAAGTCCTTATAGTGTTCGTGGCTTGTGTAAATCGGCTTGTGGGGTGATCGGTGTGATTGGTGCTTGGTTGTCTTCGTTGAATTGTTCAATGAAAAGGGTGTTTTTGAGCAGCTTTCTGAATTCTTTTATATCAGTTGTTGATATTAGAGTATCTGGGAGGACATTCCAAATAGTGGGTGCAGCAAGAGAGAAGGCTCGCATGGATGTGGATTTGTTGGTTCTTGTGAATAGAATAGGTGTTGGTATGTTGTTTTTGGTGCTGTTTCTGTCTGGTCTTTTGCTTGGTTTGGTTCCGATGAATTCCTGTAGTATTCCCGCTGACATATTGTTTTTAATTTTGAAGATGGTGAGTGCTGATTTATATTTTGCCCGTGAGGAGATTGGTAGCCAGTGTAGATCATGTAGCGTTGGAGTTATGTTTTATTTATTTTATTTTATTTATTTTATAACTTTTATATACCGCGCTATTTGTTATCAGTGCGGTTTACATACAACAAGGGTGCACAGTCAGAAGTCTGTTCTGTGCTTACATTGTAACAGGAGTTTAAACTTGGAACATACATTGTAACAGGAGCATAAACTTGGAGCAACAGGGGAACTAAAAACCTATGTACAAAATATAATTAGATTTGGATTGTATATACAGGAGGTCTAAGGCGGGTTCAAGATACTTGTGACAGGGTGCGGTTTGTAGACATTGTGGTCTTGTATTGAAGCGCTAGCAATAATGCAGGCAGCGGTGTTCTGGACTATTTGTAGTGGATGGGTGGTTTGTTTAGGTAGACCTTGGAATAGGATATTACAGTAGTTCAGCACAGGTGTAATGATGACCTGGCATACTGTGTGAAAATGTTCTTTGAGGAGGGGTTTTAGTCTCCTGAGCGTTGCAAGTTTGAAGAAATTTGGAGGATTAGGGGTAAGTTACCTCAGCCAGAAGGTTGGTAGTTCAAATCCCACTAGAGGACAGCAACCTTGGGCCAGAAGGACTGGGGTTTCTAGTCCCACAGGTGCTCCTTGTGGTCTTGGGCAAGCCACTTAACCCTCCATTGCCATGTTCTCTGTAAAATAGTTATCTCTGAGTTATAATGCCCTGCTCAATGTAATTTCAGTTTGTTCAATGTAAACCACCTTGATATCATGAAAGGTGGTATATAAAAAATGTTAAATAAATAAGGCTGTTTTGGATATCTTGTTGATATGTGGTTGGAGGGTAAGCTGCTTGTCTAGAATCACTCCAAGATATTGGACTTCATCTCTTATTGTGAACGGTGTATTGGATATGTTGATAGAAGTAGGAGGAATGAATGTGGAGTCTCTCGTAATGATGATTGCTTCAGATTTTTTATGTTGATGTTTAAGTTGTTGTCAGGGGCGGCCCAAGGGGGGTGCGGGGCCATGTGCGGAGACTCGGTGCGGGGCCTCATTTGCATAAGGGGCCTCATTTGCATAAATATTTGCATAATGTTACCATACACGAACTTTTAGTAAACATGCCTCTTAATGAGTGTATGAATAAAGAAAGACTAAAAGACTTCTACATTACTATAATCCAATACCAACCGCCAGGCACATTAGGAACTACTACAAACACTGCCCATTTAGAACCCATAGCAAACCCGCCGTATCCTAACAGCACTACCAGGACTCATAAAGCACCATACCCTAACTATCAAAAGGAAACGCTGCAAATATTAAACCAATACATTTCAGAGAACAACAATACATGACCTACTGGGGAAAGAGAACAAGTGGCAATGTCAAATAGGAATTACATAAACAGAATACCTCAGCTCAGTTACACATGCAGAACATAGACCATCACCAAACAAGGAATCACAATTTAGAAACAGGAAGACAATAATTAAACTGGGAATCCCAAAAGCCAAACTTGGAATGTACAACACTGTAGAAATAAAACTATACATTAATTTGCTCTTGTACTAAACAAAGCGCAGACGTTAATGATGCACATTTCCCAGAGCTGACATATTCCAATTAATAAATTCAAAATAAAGAGATATTTTTCTACCTTTTGTGCATTTTTTTTCAGCTGCAATTGCTCCAGCCACTTTCTTCTGGTTTCTTCGTGTCTTCCGCTAATTCTTCATCGTCTGCTGTCCATTTGTCTTTTCTTCTCTCTTCTAGTTTTTTTCCATTCTCTCTCTACATCTGCTTTAACATACTAATCTTTCTCCTTTTTGCTCTTTCCTCATTCCTATTTCATCCACTCAAATTTTACCCCTCCATCCTCAATCCCCACCTACTCTCCCAATATCCGGACAATTGTAGATTTGTCTTCCCTCCCACACAAAATATTTTTTCCCTCTCCATTTCACTCTCCCAGCTCCATCCCATTCTAATCCTCCCCCAACATCAGCTCCATTCTAGTTCCAGTCCCACCCAGCATCCGCTCCCTTCTAGTCCCCGCATCAGCCCATTTCCAGTCCTAGCCCCCCATAAGCCCATTTCCAGTCCTAGCTCCCCCATCTATTTGCAGTCCCATCCAAGTCCCTCCATCAGCTCATTTCCAATCCCAGCCCCCCATGAGCCCATTTCGAGTCCTTACCTAGCCCCACCATCAGCCCATGTCAAATCCTAGCTCCCCTCCACTCAGCCCATTTCCAATCCAAGCCCCCCATGAGCCTACTTCCAGTTCTAGCCCCTTCATGAGTCCATTTCAATCCAATCCCCCACCACAGCCCATTTCCAATCTTAGCACCCCCCAACAGCCAATTTCCAGTCCTATTCTAGCCCATCAGCCCATTTCCTGTCCTAGCCCCCCCTCACCCATTTCCAGTCCTAGCTCCCTCCCCCTCACAACCCATTTCCATTCCAAGCCCCCGTCCCCATCAGCTATTTGCAGTTCAAGCCCTCCTTCCACTCAGCCCATTTCCAGTCCTAGCCTCCTCATAGCCCATTACTAGTAGTAAACCCCCATCAGACAATTACGTCCTTACCCCCCATCACCCTATTTCCAGTCCTAGCCCCCCATCAGCCTATTTCCAGTCTTAGCCCCCCTCCCATAGCCAATTACCAGTCCTACCCCCCCATCAGCCCATTTCCAGTCTTAGCCCCCCATAGCCCATTACCAGTCCTAACCCCCCCATCACCCTATTTCCAGTCCTAGCCCCCCCCATCAGCCCATTTCCAGTCTTAGCCCCCCATAGCCCATTACCAGTCCTAACCCCCCATCACCCTATTTCCAGTCCTAGCCCCCCCATCAGCCTATTTCCAGTCTTAGCCCCCCCCATAGCCAATTACCAGTCCTACCCCCCCCCATCAGCCCACTTCCAGTTTAGCCTCCCCCTCCCATCAGCCTACTTCCAGTTTAGCCTCCCCCCCTCCCATAGCCCATTACCAGTCCTAACCACCCCCCCCCCTATCATTCCAAATTAAAATTAAAAAAAAAAACCAAACCGGCTGCTTCTGCCGCGGCAGCTTCAAGAGCTCTGCCGCGGCAGCATCAAGAGCTCTGCCGCGGGGCCCCCCCCTGCCCGGCAGAGCCACCGTGCATCTTCAGCTCTTCACGTCCAAAACGCGGGCTTTTTTCAGAGCCGCGAGAGTTTCTTTTCTCGCGGCTCGGTTAATCCCGCCGAGGGTGATGGGAAATCCCATCAGCCCCGCGGGATTAAGAGAGCCGCGAGAAAAGAAACTCTCGCGGCTCTGAAAAAAGCCCGCGTTTTGGACGTGAAGAGCTGAAGATGCACGGAGGCTCTGCCGGGCAGGGGGGGGCCCCGCGGCAGAGCTCTTGAAGCTGCCGCGGCAGAGCTCTTGAAGCTGCCGCGGCAGAAGCAGCCGGTTTTTTTTTTTTTTTTTTAACTTGGGATGCTTAAGAATGTTTTTTGCGCAGGGCCCCCTGAAACGCGGGGCCCTGTGCAAAAAACATTCTTGCTCAATGGACGGGCCGGCCCTGGTTGTTGTTAGTAAGCCAGGTTGTTATTTCATGGATGCAGGTTGATATAGTGGTGTAGTCTGGGGAGTCCAGTTGAATAGCATATATGGCATATTTTATCTTGTATTTGTTGAATATTTTGCATATAGGCTGAATATAGATGTTGAAGAGAAGAGCTGATTGTGATGAGCCTTGGGGAACTCCTTGAGTAGTTCTGAAGGGTGCTGAGGTGAGGTTTCCAGATTTTATTCTCTGCTGTCTATCTTCGAAGTATGATTGAAACCATTTAATAGTGGTATCTTGTAGTCCAGTCTCCGTTAGGTGCTTCAATAGGATGTGATGGGAAACTGTGTCAAAGGCTGATGATATATCTATAAATATTAATAAGAAGCCCTGCTTTATCTTGTCTATTCCTTTGATTACGTTATCAAATAGATGTATGAGGAGTGTCTCAACACCATGTTTTGGACGGAATCCGTGTTGGTGGGGGTCTAGTAGGGAAAATTCATCAATATGATCTTGGAGTTGTCTCTGTACAATTTTTCCAGTTATTTTATCCAGGAATGGAAGGCTGATTATTGGGCGGTAGGTTGAAGAGTCGGTACTGTTGGATGAGGTGGTTTTAGGAATGGGGCAGATGGTAGATTGCTTAAGTGCCTTTGGCATGTAACCCTGAGTGAGAGAGTTGCTTACTATCTTTTGGATAAATGTGTTGAATTCTTCTTTGGTGGATTTAATCCAAGTCACTGGGCAGGGGCCCGATTGAGAGGTGGTGGTGTTTAGAGCAGTGATGGTTTGTTCTATTTGTTTAGTTGATAGAATGCTGAAGTTCTTCCATTGATTGGTATTTGTGGAGCCATTTGTAGTTGGTGTGTCCCTAAGAGAGATGTTCTCATGGGGTGTGGTGGTACTGTACTTGGCTATTAGATAATCCGGCAAAGGTTTGTGGGTGTATCTTGCATTCGTCTTTCATGGTTGGGTCATTTGTTAGGGTAGGAACGATGTTGAAGAGTGTGATAAGGAAGCTTATCAAAGCTCAGGGAGTAATGACAAAAGAGGTGAATTTACTCTGATTAAGGGACCTGTGCTGGCAGGTTATAGAAATAAGACAGCTTGTTTACCTAAAAGACTACATGATCCAGAATGCACCAGTATGCAGAAAGTCCCTAGGGGAACTAGAGTGGAAAAGCATGAGTCTAATCAGAGAAAGCATTATGTCATCCCTAATCAAACAGCCTCTAGGAGAGAGCTTAATCCACAACACCTGAAGAATGCAAGGGAGGAGTTGCAATCTAAACCCTTTAAAACTAGAGGGGAATCTTCAGGAAGGCAGAAGGGGACGGAGACCAGGAAGAACAAGAGGAGGAACAGAAGGAACAACCTGAACCTGAAGGAACAAGGACAAGGAAGCAGACAGTCCAAGAGTGGAGCTCAGAGAAGTACGTATGCCTGGAGAGATTCCTGGGGGAAACAACCTTCAGAGGACTGGAGAAAGCCAGAGGTCTGGAGATCCACAGCCAGGGACCCTCAAGCAGGACCTAGGAAGAGGTCTGTTGCAGCTAAGGAGAAAAGGAGCCCAAATACCACTTGGAGGACGTCTGGAGAAAAGATCCTGAGGTCCAGAGATACCAACTGGAGGACAGGACACAGAAGCTCTATTGCATACTGGCCAGAATACCAGAAGAAGCAGCCTGATGCTTGCCTGGATTCAGGTATGAACTGTGAACATATCTCTAGTTTTGAGCAATGCAAACAGCAGGGAAACAGTTTTTCTCCGTATAGAGGTCAATTCATAAAACCCTCTGAGCCAGACAGTGAAAGTGAATCTATGCAATTTCAGGAGCAAGGTTTAATATCAGATGAAGAGAATGTTTATATGGACTGTTCTTTGAGTAGGTTGTTATTTTAGGAAATGCACTACTACATTCTAAATACTGGCTTCCCATAAAGTTTTGTTGGAAAGAAAAAGCTTTTGGGAAAGTTTGCACGTGTGCTGAAAACAAGTTACTGATTGCAGCTAATGGTCACCTGTTGGTAGAGCAGAGCACAGCACAAGCCGTGCACACGTGGGATTTTAAAGTTCTTTTCTGTGTGGAGAAAGAGAGCTATGTTTTTGTAAAAATGTTTTCCTTTTTGGTTTTGTTTCACCTCAACACTGCTAAGGAGTTGATTAGCAGTGGCTGTAAGAAAACCTCTCTGTTCCATAAAGGACTTTGATACTTATTTACATAAGCATTTTTCAGTTGTCTTGTTTATATTGCATAAACCCTGGAGAGGATATCCTAGATGTGTTACCAAGTATATCTGTGTGTGGAATAATCACCCCATAAATAAACTCTAATTGTGCCTTACACTCGACCAACTACAAAGTTTCTTCATTTATTTAAAAGGCAAGCTTTGTGTGAATGGACTTCAATAACCACAATCCATAAGAACATAACATAAGAACATAAGATATGCCATACTGGGTCAGACCAAGGTCCATCAAGCTCAGTATTCTGTTTCCAACAGTGGCCAATCTAGGTCATACGTACCTAGCAGTTTCCCCAAGGGACACAGGTTCCACAATGCTTGTATTGGTTCAAGCATTGATATCCTGGGTCCCTTCTTAATAATGGCTTATGGACCTTTCCTCCAGGAACTTGTCCAAACCTTTTTTAAACCCAGCTACACTAACAGCCTTTACTACATCCTCCGGTAACAAATTCCAGAGTTTGATTACACGTTGAGTGAAAAAATATTTTCTTTTATTAGTCTTAAATAGTTTACCCTGTAGCTTCATTGCATGTCCCCTAGTCTTTCTATATTCTGATAAGGTAAACAATCGATCTACGTTTACCCGTTCCACTCCGCTCATTTTAGCCTTTCTTCATAGGAGTATCCTTCCATCCCCTTTACCATTTTGGTGGCTCTTCTCTGAACCTTTTCTAATAACTCTATATCCTTTTTAAGATACGGTGACCAGAATTGCACACAATATTCAAGGTGCGGTCTCACCATGGAACGATATAGAGGCATTATAATATCCTTTGTTTTATTTTCCATTCCTTTCCTTATCATACCTAGCATTCTATTTGCTCTCTTGGCCGCCGCTGCACACTGGGCCGAGGGTTTTAACATGGTATCCACAATGACGCCTAAATCTTTTTCCTGGGTGGTGGTTCCTAATGTGGAACCTTGCATCGTGTAACCATAGTTTGGGTTGTTCTTCCCTAGGTGCATAACCTTGCACTTGTCCACATTAAATTTCATCTGCCATTTTGATGCCCAGTCTTCCAATTTATCAAGATCCTCTTGCAATTTTCCACAATCCTCTTGGGTTTTAACAACTTTAAATAGTTTTGTGTCATCTGCAAATTTGATAACCTCACTCGTTATTCCACTTTCCAGGTCATTTATGAATGAATATCCTTTGCAAGACAGTTAATTTACATACTTGCCAAGATGGTGGTACCTTCATAACAAGCACCCCCTTTTACAAGAGTTTTTTAGTTTTATTACAGGCTTTTAATACAAGGTTTGTGTGGTATTGTTTATGTTTGTTTATTAGGTTATTGTAATCTTTTGGCATCTCCTGGTATTGTTTCAGTGTAGCTTCTGATTTGTTACGTCTCCAGCGACGTTCCAGTTGTCGTAATTTTCTTTTGGATTCTCTTATTGTGTTGGAGTACCATGGTGTAGATCTGGGCCTGTTTTTGTTGTGGTGTGAATTTGTTTGAGGTGTGAGTTGAGATGCGGCAAGGTTGGTGGTATTCCATGCGTTGATGGCTTCGTCCAGGTCAGTAAAATCTTGGGGTAGGGACTGCATGGTGTCTTTGAGGAAGTCCTCTTTGTTAAAGGCTTTGAAGCATCTGGTTGGCTGTTCAGTTTTCCGAGCTGCCTGTTGGGTATTGTGGTGGAGCTCAAATATGGCATGGTGATCTAACCATGGTATTGGTGTAGTTTTAGGTGGTGTCTTGAGACCATGATTAGGGTGTTAGTTGGTAGGTATATGTGATCTGATGTAGAGCCAGAGCGGTGAGATGGGCCCGATAGTACTTGTTTGAGTTGAATGGATTCCATTGCTTTGTGAGGTTTAGGTCTCCTAGCACAATGAAGGTCTTGTTTGGGGAGTTAGCTGCATATATCATATCCAGGATATTGGATGTGTCCTCTGTTGGGGCAGTGAGGGGGGGGGATCGGTAGATCAGGCAGATGGATAGATGCTTGTTTTCAGTATTGATAAATTGGCAGTGTTTGGAGCTTTTGGAGATTGACGTCTTGAGCCTTAAATCTGTTCTGGCCAGGATTAATACTCCACCTCCTCATTTGTGGGTTCTCGGGCAGTTGTATGCTGTGAATGTTGGTGGTGTTATTTGATTCAGTATTACCTGGTCTGTATTCTTGAGCTATGATTCAGTAATGCATAGGATGTCAATGTTGTTTTCATGGATGTAATCGGTAATGGTGTTTGTTTTGTTGCATATTGATTTGCGTTTATCAGGCCTATGGTTATGCGGGTGATATGTGGAGATTGTGATTGAGATATAGATGTGTGTGACAATGGGTCTGTTTGATTGTATCTGGCAGGTCTCTTGCTGGGAGGCTTGTAGTAATTGTTGTTGTTGTTAAGTGCCGTCGAGTTGGAGTCGACTCATGGCGACCCTCTGGATAGCTATCCTAAATTGTGTTCGGTCTTCAGTCAGGCGGCTCATTGTTGACAGACTGGTACCCGTAGCTGCTGTTATTGTATCGATCCATCTCATTGCTGGCCTTTCTCTTTTGCGTTGACCTTCTATCTTGCCAAGCATGATGTATTTCTCTAGTGATCTCTCTCTTCGCATGATGTGTCCAAAGTATGAAAGTTGAAGTCTGGTCATCTGAGCTTCTAAAGAAAGCTTAGGTTTGATCTCCTCTAGTACCGACTGGTTTGTTCTTCGGGCAGTCCATGGTATACACAGTATTCGCCGCCAGCACCATAATTCAAAGGCATCAATTTTCTTCCTGTCTGCCTTTTTCACTGTCCAGCTTTCACATCCATATGATGTTGTTGAAAATACCATGGCTTGAAGAAGTCAAATCTTTGTATGGAGAGAGACATCTCTGCTCTTGAGAATCTTATCTAGGTCTTTCATAGCCATTCTGCCAAGAGCAATGCGTCATTTGATTTCTTGACTGCTTGTTGCTTCTTTATTGATAGTTGATCCAAGTAGGTTAAAGTTGTTCACAATTTCAATTTCATTAAGGTGCAGGCCCATTTTGAGACTAACCAATTTAGGTATAGCGACAATCCTCTAGTGAGTTGCTTACAACGCCTAGCGCACCAAGATGGAACACCCTAGCCCTGCCATACTTGGCCTTTTTTTCCTTTTCACTTGTTGGCTTCCAAGCTCTCTAGCCCTAACTCCTTCTTACAATCAGATCCCGATCCTACATAGCCATGGGAGAAGATGGGTAGGTACATCTCATCATAATGTAAATTGGGACACACGATTGCATCACCCCCATCTACTACACATTGCACTACAACACTCTACGAAAGCTAAACAGGACCAAAGCCCCTACCCACGAAATCTAAAATGTGCTCTCATCAATGTTCGCTCAATCCGTAAGAAGTGGCCAGTGATTGCAGACATAATATCCCTCCATAATCTCGACATCCTCATGGTCTCCGAAACATGGCTATCTCCCGAAGATAATGTCATACTCAATCATCTTCTCCCCTTTAATTTCTCAGCATACACAGGCAATAGACAAAACAGGAGAGGAGGTGGTGTTCTCATCCTCAGCAGAACAGAGCTCCATTTCCAGCTAGTGGACTCCACTAGTACAAACCACTTGGAAACAGTCTCCATTTCCAACAGGATCTGCTCTATAAATCTGCTTTATAGAGCTCCTTCCGCCTCCACAGAGGACCTCCCAACTATTATAAACCTTGCATCCAATATCCAGAATCCAAATACACCAAATTGGATTCTAGGTGATTTTAACCTGCCAGCGCTTCTGGACAACCATTCTTCTACCTTTCTTGAAGCCCTCGATATTCTAGGATACAAGCAATTAGTAATAGAACCCACTCATGTGAAGGGAAATACACTAGATCTCATTTTTGCTCCACAGACAGTTTCCGACCAACTCCATGACACCGTGTTGTCCATAACTTCTGTGCCATGGTCGGATCACAAACTCATCATTTTCCAGACTCCCACTCATGACAGGCAATCAAAGTTCAACAGAGCTCCAAGTAATCCCCCTAAACTACCTGCTAGAAGTTTCCACCCATTCAATAAAGATCTGATCCTGGCAGAAACGGGTTCGCTCCTTAATGAGACCACCACGGACCTGGAGGAGCTGATCACTTGCTGGAACAATAACCTCAGTGCGATTGCACTTCGTCAGCCACCTAACAAGTCATCAAGGAAAAGACCTACAGCCCCATGGTACACAGCTGAGCTAAAAGCATCACTCAAGTTACTACAGATGCTTGAGAAGCATTGGCGAAGGTCTCATTCCATTCGAGACCAGACAACATACATCCACCAGCTAGCCGCCCACCGCAAAGCCATCACAAAGAAAATGAAACAGCACCACACAGACACCCTGAAACGCTTGCTAGATAAACCTCATGATCTGTTTAACCTTGTCAAGTCTCTATCCAAGGAGCCATCACCTGAGCACCAATGTGAAATTCATCCGCAGGAGTTTGCCACCTACCTACAATCCAAGTTATGTCAGACAAATAAAACTTCAATTGGTGTCTCCTCCACAGACCAAGGGTGTACAACATGTGCAACATCTTTAACGTCTTTCTCGACCCCTTCCAAGAAATGCATCGAAGATACTATCATGAACCTCAATACCACTACTGCGCAAACAGATCCTTGTCCGGCTTTTTGGATAAAGGAACTGCGCAGTGATCTCAGTCCGATAATAACGAAAATAATGAACCTATCTTTCACAAGTGGTTACTTCCCATCTGCCCTCAAACACACGTCGATCAGACCTCTGCTAAAAAATAGTAAACTAGACCCCCAGAAGGTAGACTCCTACAGACCCATTTCAAGTATACCTTTTTCTTGCAAAGTATACCTTTTCTTGCAAAGTAAATCGAAAAAGAGGTGCAAAGGCAGTTACAAGACCACATCGACTCTGCTGCTCCACTAGATCCATGCCAACATGGATTCAGGGAGTCACATGGAGTGGAAACACTCCTTACCACCCTTTTCAATAATATAATCACCGGCATTGACAGCATCCGTCAGGGTTTTGCACTCATTTTCCTAGACATTGCTGCAGCCTTCGACTTAGTAAATCATGAGCTTCTCCTAGGACGGCTAAAAGAGAAGGGCATCTGCGGAACAGCACTGGATTGGTGCAGATTATACTTGTCTGGTAGATGGCAGCACGTACGATCAGGCGGAACAACATCAGAACCGTTTCATCAAGGTCAAGGAGTTCCTCAAGGATCCTCCCTATCGGCATTGATGTTCAACATATACATGCAGCCCATCTGCAACATTATCCGAGCTTTCAATGTCAGTTGCATGGTATATGCTGATGATGTCCTGCTCTATATGCCATTCTCCATAGATCAAGTTGACCTCTCTCCTTTGACCAACTGCTTCAATGCCATATCTGAATGGCTCTTGTCACAAAACCTTCGAATTCAGCATAAGAAAACTGAGGTGCTCTTCATTACGAGGAACCCGAATTTCAACCCACCCCAATACTTGAAGGTGAAAGAAGCTGATCTTCAAGCAAAATCCACAATTCGTTACCTGGGAGTTACACTGGATCAAAACCTTGATATGAAAGCACACATAGCTAATACTGTAAGAGCAATCTATTTCAAGATCCGTTCACTCAGACATCTACGCCCCTTGCTTGAACCAGAAGATTTTCGGACAATTTACCAGGCTCTGATAATACCACACTTTGATTATGCCAACGCCATATTACAAGGCCTCCCCCAAGCCACTTTGAACCCCTTGCAACTTGCCATGAATAGTGCTGCGAGGGTTCTCCTGGGTTCATCTAAGAGAGACCATGTGACGCCCCTTCTAAAGCAGTTACACTGGCTCCCTGTACAAGCCAGGATTTTCTTCAAAACTGTGCTGCTGACATTCAAAGCAGTAAATAAGCTCTCGTCATCTTCAATATCTGACCTTATCCAAACAGCTCCTAATAGACCAAGAAGATCCACAGCGATAAATATGCTGGATGTGCCGAGAGAATTAACAAGATGCACCTCGACAACTGCAAACAGGGCCTTCAGACTCTGCGCCCCAAGATTCTGGAACTCATTACCATCAAACATCAGGGCAATAACTAACCTAACCCAGTTTAGGAAGGCCCTTAAACACTTCCTTTTCCTCAAATACTTCCCAGAGAGCAGTGAATCTCATCCCCATTCAAATACATACAACTGTGCCACCACACCCTATCAGCCAGGTGACCACACCATGCAAAGAGTCCCTGACCATTAAATCACCCTCTTGCTATGTCTTTATATGACACCGTTGTGTAAATAGTTACTTTTGTTATCCAAGTTGATTCCCCTGTTAATTGTAAACTCAGACTTATGTACCCTGTCTGATTGTTATGTTCTATGTAAACCGCGCTGATGCTGAATAGTGCGGTATAGAAGAAATTGTAAATAAATAAATAAATATGTTCTTTGATTGCGAGAAGCAAATGTTTCAGATCATCTTTACTTTCAGCCACTAATGTAGTATCATCACCATAGCGAAGGTTGTTGATGAGTCTTCCACCAATCTTCACACCTCTTGTCTTCATACAATCCTGCTTCTCTGCATTTGTCTGGTAACAGTATAAGGTAAGAATTAGTATAAGAGCATACATTTGTTGGTAGAATGTCCTTTTGAACATTTGATGTCTGCACAAGGGTTTGTTGCTTTTGTGTGTTGGAAGAGCTTGAAGGGGTTGATGTTCCATATTAGTGTCCTCTGTGTGGGGTGAGCTATTCACTGCTGGTTGGTATTCTTGGTTGGTAGTCTGGGGTGTTTCGGTGTCTAGCTGTAGATGTTATCGGCACCTCATGGGGAGCTAGCTTGAATGTTGCGATTTTCTTGTTATGTATGCTGATCCTTCCTAAGTGGAAATCACTTTCTCTTTTCTATAGTACTTTGACCCAGTGTAATTGATTCTATCTGTGTGGCAGACACGGTTCCCAGATGCTTAGGTGTGGTTACTCTTTTGGGAGTTATGTATCGGTTCCAGGGCCTTTTTGGTTGGAGGATTGAGAGAATTTATGTCTCTTTTTCATGTAGGCAATCCTATCTGGATAGTAGCTGAAAATCACGTTATTCAGATAAGGTCGGCACTTAGCCAGATAGTGGGTGGCGCTGCCCTCATTCTGCTCATGGACTGTACTAGCACTATCTGGATAGTGTCATGACAATCATAAAAAATATTCAGCATCTCTATTCAGTTAGTGCCACTGACTGTTTCTCCCACTGCCCTTAACCCAATAACCCTGAAGGTTATCCAGATAAAGGCTTTTGAAAATTGGTCTAAAAAGGATTTAATAAAATACAGGATACAGAAAACAAAAAATGATGTAAATAGTTATTTATTTTATTTATTTAGCAAGGTTTACTGTATATACCACTTTTTGTCTGGTTAAAATGGTTTACATGGAACAGTAGAACATCATTCAGTTTACATAGAACATATTAACTATATACAGTGAACATTGGGTAAGAACTGGAACAGTTAACTATATACAACGGGTGAAATTCCCTGTCTTATGGTTTGCTTGAATCACCTTCAGCAAGGAATAGTGGATGGGGGTGTGTGGTTAAGTTGTAGTGCTGAAGTGTTCTGAAAACAGGTAGGTTTTTAGTTGTTTTAAGAAAGTGAGGATGTCAAAGGTGTTTCTTATTGTCATAGGAAGGGTGTTCCAGATGGACGAGGCATACAGTTAGAAGGCTAGTTTGCAGGCTTGTTGGTTATATTTGGTTTTTGCATAGCGGATGGTGAGTGTGTTCTGTGTGGATGTTCGTCGGGATCTATTTGATTGTTGGGCAGGGTGTGAAGGTGTGTGATAGAGTGTGAGTGGATAGTTTTGTGGGTTAGGAGGATGGTCTTGTATTTTATCCTGCTTATTGGAAGCCAGTGGAGTTCTTTGAGGATAGATGTGATATGGTCGTATTTCGATGCTCCTTGCAGAATATGTGCTGTTATATGTAGAGCGTGGGCGTAGAGTGATTTGTGGAAGACCTTGGTAGATAGAGCTGCAGTAATCGAGGTTAAGGAGGATTATTGCTTGGAGTGCTTAGTGGAAGTCTCGAGGAGTGGTCAGAGGCATTGCAAGATTTTGGCTTTGAAATAAACTACTTTGGCAGTTTTGTTTATTTGGCAGTTTGTTTAAAGATGAGGTATTGATCATGATGCCAAGGTATTTCACTTCTGGTTGAACTTGTACATGGTCACAGAAACTTGGCTCTGACACTGACACTGTCTTACTAAACCAGCTCAACCCCCCAACTACTCTAGCTACACATGTAACAGGGCGAACAAAAGAGGAGGGGAGGTCTTCATTATAGCAAAAACTGAACTCCAATACCAAACGATCCTATCTAGAAGCACACAACTAGACACAATCACCATCTCAAATAAATACAGCACTATCAACCTTATTTATACAATTTATCCAAGCTTGTCATCCAAAGAACTATCCAGCATAATTGACTTAGCTTGCAATCCCGAAAACACAGAAAAACCAAATTGGCTACTGAGCGATTTCAATCTCACATCCGTCCAACCCGCCTTATCTAACACCTTCCTCAATGCAATGTCCAACCTCAACTACAAACAAATTGTAAACAATCCCACCCACCAACGTGGGAATGCTCTCGATCTTATCTCTGTCCCACCCTCTGAAGCATCCATGAAATGCAAATTAGATCTCTCCATCACCCCAGTCCCCTGGTCAGATCACAGCCTAATTTCATTCAATATGCCATCACAACAAGACACAATCAGCCGTACAAAGATATGGTCAACAGCTAAGTCAGCACGATTCAAACCATTTGACAAGAAAGAATTTATGAAACACGTATTCCCAAAACTCACCCTGCCATCAGCCAACATCAACGACATGGTTGCAAATTGGAATGACACCCTTGACCAGTACTCTAAACTACCTCCCGCCTACAAACATTCAACATCAGATAACCATGTGGATAAAAGGCAGTCAGCACCATGGTTCTCTCCAGAACTAAGGAAGTCCCTTCTTCTCTTGAGGAAACGAGAGAAAATGGCGTAAATCTCATACCACCACAGACCAAGCTACATACTTAACCCACCTGAAAACTCATCGTGAAGCAATCTGGGACAAGAGAAAAGCCTTCCATTCCGAGCTCCTCAACAATTCTTTAAACAAGCCATGAGAACTCTTCAACCTAGTAAAAGCTCTAACTACGGAACCATCACCACCACAACAAGAACATATACATCCCTGTGCTTTCCTCTTCTCCCATCCCTCTTGTCTCGTCTTTACGATACCTGGGCGTCACCCTTGATTCATCCTTATCTTTCAAAGCCCATATTTCCTCCGTCGTCCAACACTGCTTCTCTACCCTACATCAACTTCGCTCTGTTCGCCCTTTTCTTTCCTTCTCATCTATGACCACCCTTCTCCTCTCGCTCGTTGTCACCCGTCTTGACTACTGCAATGCCTCCCTGGCTGGTCTTCCCCAGTCCCAACTACAGCGCCTTCAGAGAGTTCACAACACTGCGGCTCGCATTCTCACTTGCTCCTCTCGTTTCGATCACATCACTCCACTTCTCATACGACTGCACTGGCCTCCTATTTCCTTCCGTATACAATACAAGGTCCTCACTTTTGCTCACAAATCCATTCACACGGGTACTCCCCTCTATCTCACTGACCAGATTCACCTTCACACTCCCTACTGTTCTCTCCGTTCTATCCATGCCAACCATCTGACCCTCCCCTCCCCTTCACAGACTCACCTCAAATCCACCCGCTCCTCTGCCTTTTACTTCCTTGGGCCCCGTCTCTGGAATTTGCTTCCCCCGGACCTTCACCTGGAACCCTTCCTGAAAACCTTCAAGACCCGCCTGAAGACTTACCTCTTCTGCCTTGCGTTTGATCTTCCCCCACCTCCCTCCCCTCTCTCCCCTCCCCCTCGCTGATTTCTTACAGCCCCTATTTGTTACCTGACCTTTCTCTTTAGCTCTTTTCTTCTCTCTTAACTATCCTGTCATACATTTGGCGTTCCTTTCCTTTTTCCATGCAGCCTTTTTGTACATTGTGCACCGCTCTGACGCGACTGCATTGAGCGGTATATTAAGCCTCAAATAAAGATAAAGATTATCTTGGAAGCCCAGACCAGCTGTATTCCACGCTTTAAGAAAAATGGAAGAAAGTCCAAAAACCTGCCAGAATGGTTTAAAAGTGAGGTCAGAGAGGTTGATGTAGACAAAAAAAGCATCTTTCAGGAAATGAATAAAGGAGCCAAATGATAAAAACAGTAAACAACATAAGCACTGGCAAGTTAGATGCAAGGCATTGATAAGGTAGGCAAAGAATTTGAGAAGAAGGTTGCTGTGGAAGCAAAAACATAAAGACTTTTTCAAGTACATTTGTAGCAAAAAACCTGTAAGAGAGTCAGTTGGACCATTAGGTGATAGAGGAGCAAAAGGGGCGCTAAGAGGGGAGAAGGCCATAATGGAGATGCTGAATGAATTCTTTGTGTTAGTCTTTACTGAAGAAGATGTAGGGATGTTACCCATGCATGAAATGGTATTTAAAGGTGATGCATCGGAAGAATTGAAAGAAATTTCAATAAACCAAAATAAGCATTATGGAACCTGTGTGTTTTTTTGGGAAAATGCTAAGTACTTGTGACCTGGATTGACCACTGTTGGAAACAGGGTACTGGGATTACTGGACTTTGATCTGACCCAGCATGGCATTTTTTATCTCAAACTGGGAAGATATATTATAACGATTTGATAAATTAAAGAATTGCAAATCACCTGGACTGGATGGTATACATCTGAGGGTGTTGAAATATCTGAAATATGAGGCTGTAGACCTACTATTAGTAATCTGAGAACTATCATTAAAATCATCTGTAATACCTGATGATTAGCAAATGGCCAAAGTAACACCAATTTTTAAAAAGGGTTCCAGGGGTGATCTGGTGAGCCTGACGTCAGTACTGGGCAAAATGGTAGAAAACAAGAATAAAATAACTGAACAAGTAGAAAGTGATGGTTTAGTGGGAGAAAGCCTACGTGGCTTTAGCCAAGGAAGGTCTTGTCTTATTAATGTGTTATATTATTTTTGAAGGTGTGAATAAATAGGTAGATAAAGGTGAGCCAGTCAATATAGTGTATCTGGATTTTCAGAAAGCCTTTGATGGGGTCCCTCACGAGAGACTCTTGGAAAAGTTAGAAAGTAATGGGATAGGAGGCAGTGTACTATTGTGAATCAAGAACTGGTTAAAAAGCAGATAGCAAAGGGTAGGGCTAAATGGTCAATTTTCCCAATGGAGAAAAGTGAATAGTGGAGTACTCCAGGGATCTGTGCTGCGTCTGCTGCTTTTTAACATATTTGTAAATGACCTGGAAATGGGAATAACGAGTGAGGTAGTCAAATTTGCAGATGACACAAAATTATTTAAAGTTGTTAAAACCACTAGATGATTGGATGTTAAAATGGCAAACGAAATTTAATGTGGACAAGTGCCAACTATGGTTACACGATTCAAGGTTCCACATTAGGAACAACCACCCAGGAAAAAGTTTTAGATGTCATCATGGAGAACACGTTAAAAACCCTCTGCCCAGTGTGCAGCACTGGCCAAGAAGGCAAATAGGATGCTAGGAATTGTAAGGAAAGGAATGGAGAATAAAACAATGGATATTATAATGCGACCTCACCTTGAATATTGTGTGCAATTCTGGTCACCCTATATTAAAAAGGATATAGCAGAATTAGAAAAAGTACAGAGAAGAGCCACCAAAATGGTAAAGGGGATGGAACATGCCCCTATGAGGAGAGACTTAAAAGGGCTCTTCCACCTGGAAAAAAGACAGCTGAGGGGACATATGATAGAGGTCTATAAATTAATGAATAAAGTGGAATGGGTAAACGTAGATCGATTCTTTACGCCATCAAAAAGTAGAAAGACTAGGACATGCAATGAAGCTACAGTATAACCCATATAATACTTTTTCACTCAACGCGAGATCAAACTCTGGAATTTGCTACTCGAAGATGTAGTAAAAGCTGTTAGTGTAGGTGGGTTTAAAAAAGGTATGGACAAGTTCCCAGAGGAAAAGTCCATAAACCATTATTAAAGAGGACCCAGGTAATCCACCGCTTGCCCCAATACAAGCATTATGGGACCCGTGTGTCTTTTTGGGAAAGTGCTAGGTATTTGTGACCTGGATTGGCCACTGTTGGAAACAGGATACTGACCTTGATTGACGTTGGTTTGACCCAGTATGTTATTTCTTATGTTCTTATGTTTTCAAGAGAATGAGGAGCATCAGGACCCAAAAGCCTGTTAAATGCAAGACTTTGATAAGGCAGGCAAAGAGAACATTTGAAAAGAAATTTGCTGTGGAAGCAAAAGCACATTATACAAGCTTTTTCAAGTATATACTGTGAAGGACTCAGTTAGACCACTAGATGATGGAGGGATAAAAGGTGTACTGAGAGAGGACAAGGCAATAGCGAAGAGACTGAATTAATTTTTTGCTTCTGTCTTTACTGAAGAAGATATAGGAAACTTAAAGGATCATTTTAAAAGGATCATTTTAGGACATCTGAAGATGTGCATCTGGATGTCGAAATCACAGAGACAGCTCCAAGCCATTCCACATATGATGTTTACAGATGTCTCTAATTCAGGGATGTCCAAGTGGGCTAAGGGTGTGTGAAGAAGGTGTGTCTGGGAAGGTGCAATGGGCTTACATGGTCCCGTTCAATTTCAGGAATGACAGGGTCGTCTACAGACACATGTACATTTATGCATGCTGCAGGCATGAATAGGCATCAGGAAAGTGCTTGTTTTGGCCTTAAAACATCCAGGGAGTGTAGAGAAGATGGAGAGTTAAGAGACTAGTCTAAGATCACAAAGACCCACACTGGGATTTGAACTCTGGCCACCCTGCTCCCAACCTACTACTGTAATCATTATGCTCAGGGCCGGATTTACCTTGAGTGAGGCCCTACACCAACAAAAATTGTGGGCCCCCGGCAGGGGTGGCCCAAGGGGGGTGCGGGGCCTCATTTGCATAAGGTGCCTCATTTGCATAAATATTTGCATAATGTTACCATATATATACTTTTAGTAAACGTGCCTCTTAATGAGTGTATGGATAAAGAAAGACTAAAAGATTTCTACATTACTATAATCCAGTGCCAACTGCCAGACACATTAGGAACTACTACAAACACTGCCCATTTAGAACCCATAGCAAACCCGCCGTATCCTAACAGCACTACCAGGACTCACAAAGCACCAGAACCTACCTATCAAAAGGCAACACTGCAAATATTAAATCAATACATTTCAGAGAATAACAATACATGACCTACTGGGGAAAGAGAACAGATTGCATGGCAAAAGCCAGCTCTGCAGGAAAAAGTGCTTTACAATTAAAGTTCGTATTAGGAGCAATTTCAGATTTATACTATACTTCTGAACACAAATCATAAGCAGTTTTCACAGACACTAAATTACAGAAAAAAAGGCAGCTAAGCATATTCCAGCAATTAAGCTATTCCAAACTCACACTGTAAAATTAGTCATGTGAATCAAAATAAGTAAAATGCCAGCTTACAATACAAACATACCAAACTGACAGCATTGGAACATGGTATGAAACACTCCAGTTTTTATGGACAGGACTTTGAACCAGCATCACGGGGTTTTTTTCTGGCATTTCAGAAAGTATAATGCTACACATCCAGTAATTTGACTGTAAAAAGCTTTCTAAAAAATTATAATATTCAGCCTCAAAGAATAACACGAATGACTTTACTTAAAAATAATATCCAAGAAAGCAAGAAAGATTCACCTTACATTAAAGGGGGGAGGGGGGGGGGAGTGTCCCGCATCTTGTTTAACATACAATGGAGCCAAGTGAATATATCAGCTTGCCATTAAGGTTAAATGTAAAACAGCTGAAAATATTAGCATTTGTTTAGAATCGACACATGTATTCCTACATGTTCACTGAGGCCATCCTGTATAAATTTTACCACCGATAGAAAACTTGTCAACTAGAATGTTTCCATTATTGACCCCCCAAGAGCAACGTCTAAAAGTGACCCATCTGATCATTCATCTCACCATTTACGTTTCACAGTAAAGTGAACATTTTGAAACCATGTCCTTCAGTTTTAAATTAAGCTACCAGCCTTTATAGTGATGTATACCAAATTCAGCAAAAATGAGTTGTCACCAACTTAAAAAAAATCGTTAATGTTTCTTAGTATTACACAGCACTTGAGTAAGAGATTTTTTGCAACCGTTTCCAAAGCTGCCAATGGCTTCTGAACACTGCTAAGGAAAAAGCTTGAGAAAGAAACTACAGTATTGCTTTTTGTTGGCGGGGGGGGAGGTTCTAAAGGCATCTACCTCAGATAACACCTATGACAAGATGACGCTACAATTCTTACAATGATGTTTCAAGTTAATCGCGTAACATGTTTTCTTCTCAAAAGCTTACAGAAACAGTGCTGAAGCTTGAGTTTCAAGCAACAATCTCCAATGTTAAATTAAATTTGGTGCGGTATAAACAGAAAACATGACAATACACTACAAGTAACAGTTAAACCAATTACAATAGTTGAAACTGGATTTGATAGGATTCAGAACAACATTTTAACTAGAAAGCGCCCAGTTGTAAGATTATCTAAAAATTAAATTATAACAGTAACAGTTCTCTCACTTCAAATTAAGGCATACGCATACTGGTTTAATTATTGTATTACCTCGTTGTGTTTAGCTACTCTAAAAAGTTTAGGAACGACAAGAAAGTCGCTGCTTTACCCTACCTTACAGCCTGCATTACCAGTCAAGGCACTTATGATTTCGGGTGGTGGTAACGGCTCGAGATCGATTTAAAAATCTTTACCATTCACTTCCGGGAAGGAAAGCTACTACAGAAACACACAATGCTCCGAACCATCAGTATCGATGGCTGAAGCAAGACGACAATACACACCATAATACTAAAATTTTAAAAAGCGTTTCTACGATCTGACATGTTTTCAAATAGATAAGAGGCTTGAGTTCTCTTAAAGCTTTTCTTTCCAACAGTTTAGCAAAATGAAACACTTCTCAATAGGAAATAAACCAATAAACATAATGCATTAAAAAGAAAACGGTAAGGAAGAGAAGCCTATTCATTAAGAACTAAAATTCCAACTCGGTGGCCTTGCGCCTACGGAAAGTATTTAATCCCATTTTCGATATCAAAGCAACGCCGAGTTACCCAGCTGGATATACAGCCTGGGACATCAGTAGGTGCCACATACACGAAGCTTTCATTGCCTTCAAGCCATGCTGCCGCGGCAGCAGAAGGGGCTCCGTGGGACAGTCCATGCTGCCGCGGCGGCAGCCAGCGTTTGTTTTTTGAATTTAATTTTAAGAAGACTGTGGGCCCTTGTCAGCTGTGGGCCCTATGCCACGGCATAGTTGGTGTATAGGTAAATCCGGCCCTGATTATGCTATTAGACATCCATGTTCTGAGATGCTGTTCTGGGGTTGTATACATATTAGGCATGTACACATTTCTTTTTTTTTTTATTTTAATTTTTTATTTATGAAAATTTTTACAAATAAATCAAGAAAGTTAACAATAGACTCTCTTGAAGAAATTGGAGGATACATAAAGAAAA
Source organism: Ichthyophis bannanicus (assembly GCA_033557465.1). NCBI lineage: Eukaryota > Metazoa > Chordata > Amphibia > Gymnophiona > Ichthyophiidae > Ichthyophis > Ichthyophis bannanicus. Next base: position 96,802,212 of record CM066050.1, read on the forward strand.
ATAAATCAGAGAAAATAAACATATGAAGCAAAAACAAACAATGTATCAATCCACCCAAGTCCACTACAGAAGGGGACCTTTCTCTCTAACTTACTAACAAATATGCAAGAAACTAAGCAGCTAATCAAGTTCAGACATTTCAAGCATAAGCTCATTAGGAGGGGACAGTAGGTAGTTCTTGTCGCTTGGCACTAATGAAGGCTAATAGCTGGGAGGGCTAAAAAAAAACATAAGAAACTGCCTGATATTTCACCAAGCACTTACAAGGATGCTTAAGAAAAAAGAGTGCCCCCAACTGTATAACCCCTGGCCTTAACAAAAGAAACTCCCTACGGCGTTTCTGTGTTTCCCTTGATAGATCTGGATATATTCGGACAGCAAAGCCTCGAAAAAGAAGCTTTCTTTTACGGAAAAAGAGCTTTAATAACCACTCTCTATCCGAAAGGAGGGCAAAAGTTACAAGTAAAGTGGAAGACTCCAAAGAATCAGTACCAGAGGTTTCCAACATGCCAGTAACATCCAAAACATCAGCTCGCTCTAATCCCCCCTCCAAATCTCTACTAGAAGAGGCACGCTTCCCTATAGGTAAGTAATAAATTTTTACCATAGGTGGCATTAACTCAGGAGAAACTCCCAATACATCTAGTAAATACTCTTTAAACCTATCCTTAGCACTTATAGAAAGTAACCTAGGAAAATTAACAATTCTCAAGTTATTAAGGCGAGAAAAATTTTCCAGTTGTTCCAACCGCATAGGTACAGATAATGAATACTTTTTAAAAGTCTCAGATTGTTCTTCCACAATAGATAATCTACTCCGTGTATCCTCCTCCTCAGCCGCCAGTCCAAAGACTGTCTGCTCCAATTCTGTTAGAGTTCTCATCGTTGTATTAACTTTAGTAGACAAAGAAGAAATTTGAGGAAACAGAGCTTCACCTAACGAAGCGATAGCGTTCCAAATAGACTCTAAGGTAAAGTTCACCGGACGCTGCAGGGAAAATTCCAAGACGGAGACTTCCTCCATCGGTGCCAACGACTCACCTCGCCGTGCATAAAAAGAAGTCTGCACCGTAGGCACTCCTCCTTCAAACGCCGAAGATGGATCACAGGGGAGCTCAATCACAGCTCCACTCAACGGCTTCTCAAGTCCACCTTTTCCTGGCCCAAACAAGGTGTCACCTTTCTCCGACCCTGCAGAGGAGGAGACCCTCAGGAAGCCCTCCGGCAACGTGTGACTACGAGGAACCTTCGGCGCCGGACTCAATACTGGGGACGACGACTCTGCCGAAGCGGCTACCGAGCTATCCAGCTCCGATGAAACCGCTAGCCGGCTCACTCCACCAGGCGCGTCTGAACCCTGTGCAGCACGTAGAAGGTAAGAATCCAAAGGACCAACTACTGCAGGAACCGGCGTTGAGGCAGCTGAGGGCTGGGAGGGCTCCAGCCCTGATTTGCCTTTCCGCTTTTTCCCCATAGAAAACAAACGTGCTCACACAGCAAAGAGTGCTGCCGCCATCTTGAAACGCCCCCCTACTCTCAGACATGTACACATTTCTGAAATTCTGCCTAAACTTGCACATGCCTGCTTTTTTTTCCAAACATTCAGACTTTGACATCCCAGATAGAACTTGGACATTCCATTATAAAATGTGCCTTTTACCCTTGCCAGAAATTATATTTAAAGGTGATGTATCAGAGGAATTGTTAAATCTTGATAAATCGGGAAGATATAATAAAACTAATTGATAAACTGAAGAGCAGCAAATCACATGGACCAGATGGCATACATTCCAGAGTGCTGAAAGAATTTAAATATGAGATTGTAGAACTACTATTAGTAATCTGTGATCTATCATTAAAATTGTCTGTAATGCCTGAAGATTGGAGAGTGACCAATGTAACACCAGTTTTTGTTGTTTTTTTTATGCAATATTCATATACATCTGAAGAATGATAAAAAAAAAGAAAGCAAAAATCTAACAGGAAATTACAATAATCATGAAATCAATACAATTATGTATAATCCCCAAAGAAAAAAGGAGGGGAGCAAGAAACAGGTAATATAAGACATAGGAATTAACCTAGAAAATCACAACACAAGCAGTTGCCCCCCCCCCCCCATTACAAATAAGACTAAGCCAGCCTTAATGTATGCCATCTCCTGTAGAGTCTGCCACTCACATAGGACCCTCTCTACCCACTAGAAACTGAAGAAACTGATCAGGCTCAAAGACCATATACTGCTTAGACAGATAAGAAATCATACATTTATATGGGAACAAAAGCCTTTCATAGAAGCCCCCAGGGCCACCGTAGATTTCAGGCCAGGAACTCCCTGTGCTTCTTCTGAGTATCACGAGAAATATCAGGAAAAACATATATCTTAGAGCCAAGAAATTCAGCTGTCATATTACAGAAAAATAACCGTAGGATTGCATTTCTGTCTGACTTGAAGGCGAAACAAGCCACCAAGGCATTCCTAACAGGGGCTATATATTTCAAGCAAAGGTAAGAGTTTGTGGCTGAGAGATCTTAAAAGAGTTTTGGTACATTTTTTAAAACAGTTACATTCTTTTTGGTGCTTTAGTTTAAAAGGGCAAATATCTTCTTTAGTGGGGTAGGTTTAAAACTCTGCTTTAGTATATTTCTCAGCCCTTTGAAGCTACTGACACCTCATCAGTAGGGACCAACCAAATTCACGATTTCACGGCCGTGACATTTTCTGTGAAATCGGCCATCTTCCGTGAAAATGCGCACTTCAGTGAAATTCAAGGAAATTGTCGATTATCGAGAACATCAGTGCACTTGTTTTCAACTGTGAAGGTTTTTAGAGTTCAATGGATACTATTCAGAAAATTTTGTTGTTCGCTGCATGTCTCACTTCGCCTCATAGTAATTGATGTAATTAGTATTACTAATATTTAATATTCTATTACTGTTCTAATTGACACTGCTTATTTCCTACTACTAGCACTATGGCAAGTCGTCCCACTTTGAATCCTACTTACTAGGGCCCAACCAAATTCACGATTTCACTGCCGTGATATTTCCGTGAAATATGACGAATTTTCAAATACCTGCCGTGAAATAGCGCATTTTTTCCCGTGAATTTGGTTGGTCCCTACTCATCAGGTGTTAGTGGGTCTGATTAGCCTGTGAAGGAACTGAGAGCAGCTGAGGCCTGCATAAAAGGCACTGTTGAGGCATTCCTAACAGGGGCTATACATTTCAAGCAAAGGTAAGAGTTTGTGACTTTTTAAATTCCTAGCTTTCTGCCTGGGAGCTCTTAAAAGGGTTTTGGTACATTTTTTAAAACAAAGTTACATTCTTTTTGGTGCTTTAGTTTAAAAGGGGGAATATTTTCTTTAGTGGGGTAGGTTTAAAACTTTGCTTTAGTATCTTTCTCAGTTCTTTGAAGCTACTGACACCTCATCAAATGTTAGTTCCCTCCCTACCCTCCACAACTCCCACCCATCCCTAGTGAGCAGTCTTGATTTATAGGGCACCTCCCCAATTAAATACACACAGGGACCTGGAACAGCAAATTTTGAACACACTTAAAGGGGATTTAACTGCTTTTTCTCTGATAGTATAGCTGGGAAACTGGCTGGTACTTTGGTAGGTCTCTCTCTCTTTTGCTTTAAACAGATACCTAAGCTCCATCAGCTGAACAATGGCTGGGAAAAATCATATTGCAAAAGCTGTTGCCCCCATTACAGCTTCTGCCTCTGTCCAGAGAGAGGTCCCAATGACAGTTACATGTGCAGAGTGCCTGCATGCTGAAGCTCTCAGGAAACAAGCAGAGAGGAGGTGGCAAGGCTGAGGAGCATTCAATAAAGTGAGAAGTACATTGATGAGATGCTTCTTGCAACATCCAAACTCTCCATCAGAGGTAAAGATGGGATCCTATAGAATGATGAAGGTTGGACACAAGTTACCAGGGCCTGCAGAATCACCTATCCAACTTCTCCAGCCCTTGAATTGAAAAACCATTATGCCGTTGGAGTCGGGAGTGGTGCCAAAGGACTGGAGAGAGGCTCATGTGGTGCCTTTACACAAAAGCGGAAGTAAGGATGTGGTTGAAAACTACAGGCCGGTTAGTTTAACTTCGGTGGTGAGTAAATTATTGGAAACGCTGCTGAAAGAGAAAATAGTGAGGTTTCTGGAGTCCAGCAGATTACAGGATCCGAGGCAGCATGGATTCACCAGAGGCAGGTCTTGTCAGACAAATCTGATTGATTTCTTTGACTGGGTGACCAGGGAGTTGGACCGAGGAAGAGCTCTAGATGTGGTGTATTTAGATTTCAGTAAAGCCTTTGACACTGTTCCTCACAGGCGACTTATAAACAAACTGAGCACCCTAGGGATGGACCCTAAAGTTACTGCTTGGGTTAGAAATTGGTTGGGTGGGAGGCGACAAAGAGTACAAGTAAATGGAGCTCACTCTGAGGAGAAGGATGTTACCAGTGGTGTGCCCCAGGGATCTGTCCTTGGTCCGATTCTTTTTAACATCTTTGTTAGTGATATAGCGGAAGGGCTGTTGGGTAAGGTTTGCCTCTTTGTGGATGATACCAAAATCTGCAATAGAGTAGACACCCAGGAAGGTGTCTCTATGCTGCTCTCCTGCTGGCTTGCTAGTTATTTGTGGCTTGTTTTGTGTTTCCCCAGTGTGTGCCCTTTCCAATCGGGCCTGCTCTCACCTGCACCCTCCTGGGCCTCGGCCCTCCCGGAAGTCACTCCCAGCTCTCCTGCTCAGCGAGTGTGTGCCCTTTCCAATCGGGCCTGCTCTCACCTGCACCCTCCTGGGCCTCGGCCCTCCCGGAAGTCACTCCCAGCTCTCCTGCTCAGCGAGTGTGTGCCCTTTCCAATCGGGCCTGCTCTCACCTGCACCCTCCTGGGCCTCGGCCCTCCCGGAAGTCACTCCCAGCTCTCCTGCTCAGCGAGTGTGTGCCCTTTCCAATCGGGCCTGCTCTCACCTGCACCCTCCTGGGCCTCGGCCCTCCCGGAAGTCACTCCCAGCTCTCCTGCTCAGCGAGTGTGTGCCCTTTCCAATCGGGCCTGCTCTCACCTGCACCCTCCTGGGCCTCGGCCCTCCCGGAAGTCACTCCCAGCTCTCCTGCTCAGCGAGTGTGTGCCCTTTCCAATCGGGCCTGCTCTCACCTGCACCCTCCTGGGCCTCGGCCCTCCCGGAAGTCACTCCCAGCTCTCCTGCTCAGCGAGTGTGTGCCCTTTCCAATCGGGCCTGCTCTCACCTGCACCCTCCTGGGCCTCGGCCCTCCCGGAAGTCACTCCCAGCTCTCCTGCTCAGCGAGTATGTGCCCTTTCCAATCGGGCCTGCTCTCACCTGCACCCTCCTGGGCCTCGGCCCTCCCGGAAGTCACTCCCAGCTCTCCTGCTCAGCGAGGTACGCTGTCCCTACAGTATAAAACATCGGCGCCTGCGATACTGTGATTCTCTTCTCTATGCTGCTCTCCTGCTGGCTTGCTAGTTATTTGTGGCTTGTTTTGTGTTTCTCCAGTGTGTGCCCTTTCCAATCGGGCCTGCTCTCACCTGCACCCTCCTGGGCCTCGGCCCTCCCGGAAGTCACTCCCAGCTCTCCTGCTCAGCGAGGTACGCTGTCCTTACAGTATAAAACATCGGCGCCTGCGGCGCCCGTCACCACGGCGCGCGACTGGGGCGCGCACCGAAGGAGCGGACCTAAGGAGCACGACGTGCTCCTTAGGTGCGCTCCTTGGGGCCGCTCCAGCCGCAGAGGACTTCCCGTGCTTTTTCTCTGGCTTAGTGTTTTACATACCGTATCACTTCCCTCTCAGTTCTTTAATCCTGCCCTTCTCTCTACTTCATTGCATTGCTCCCCTGGATCTGCTTTTAATCTAGGGCTGGTAAGTGGATCGTTACATTATTCTGCCTGCCCTTTCCTATATCCTCATTCTCCCATGGCCTCTATCCCTGTCTTCTGGGGCAGGAGGCCACTGAAGCCTCTCCGTTACTGCTCTCGCTGTACCGCGAATCTCCATCTCTGTCCCTTTTCTGTCTCTTCACTTCCTTCGCCTTCTCAATCTTGCCTCCCTCCTAACCCTTCCCAGTTTCATCTCTCTCTTGGTATGGTCAACTGTCGGTCCCTGCGCAATAAGACCCTTCTCATTCAGGACCTCGTTCTTCAGCTTTCTCTCGACCTCACTCTTGTTACAGAAACCTGGCTCAAAGACGGCGAGGATGCTTTGCTCGCCCGCTGTCTGCCACCTGGCTTCTCGGCCATTTCCGTTCCTCGCCCCGGTCGCCCAGGTGGTGGAGTCGCTGCTTTAATTCATCCATCACTTAAGTACACACAGATATCCTCCTCTCTGTTGCACTACCCGGAATCTCTTTTACTTCGCCTTCATATTTCACCCCCCATCCATATCCTTCTTATCTACTCTCCTCCTGCTCTTCGCTCGGAACTTTGGGATGCCCTCTTGTTAACTCTTACAGATGTAACCTTAGCCTTTCCTCAGATCCTCATTGCAGGAGACCTCAACCTTCACGTTGATGCCCCCTCTTCCTGTAGGGAACGTACTTTCCTCACTCTCCTTCATGATCTCTCTCTGACACAGCATGTTACTCTTCCTACTCACCAGGCAGGTCATACGCTTGACCTACTCCTCACCCCTTCCTCCTCCACTTTTTCTCTATCAAACATCCACACCACCTCCCTTCCCTGGTCAGACCATGTCTGCCTTTCCGCCTCATGCTTTGGTCCAGCAAAGTCTTCCACCTCCCCCACTTCCTCTCCGTCACCGCCACAACAGCTACGTCGTGTCCTTAACTCCCATACACTCCAGCAATTTCCTATGGCTACAGATCTCCTTCCATCTGACTTTTCTCTACTATCCCCTAACTCCCAGGCAACCCTCTGGTCTTCGTCACTTTCCTCTGCTCTTGACCTTATTGCCCCTCTCCGTCCTCGCCCTAGCCATCGTCGTTTTTCTCACCCATGGTATCACAGCGGTCTTCGGCTCCTCCGTTCCCAACTTCGTAGGGCAGAACGGTTGTGGCGCAAATCTCCCTCCCCAGCGACCTTATCTATCTTCCACGCTCAACACTCCTTCTACCGCTCACAAGTGCACTCCGCTAAGCGTTCTTATTTTTCAACTGCAATCTCTACTGCCCCAAATCAGACTAGGCACCTCTATTCTGTTCTCCGTACTCTTACATCCATTCAGGCTTCTCCTTCCACTCCAGTAGTCTCTTCCTTTCCGCCCCCTTCACTACTCGCTTCCTTCTTTAGCAACAAGGTCTCTTCTTTACGATCATCCTTGCCTTCCTGTCCTCCCCCCATTATCTCTCCGCCCCCTGTTCCCTCCCCTCCTCCTACTTCTTGCCTTTCTCACTTCTGGGCCTCTTTTGAACCAATCACTCCCCCTGAGCTTCTTCATCTTCTATCTATCTCCAAGAAAACCACCTGTTCTCTTGATCCCATTCCTTCCTCCTGGCTGCTGACCCCTTCTTTAGGTTTTCTTCCTTTCATTCTCTCTATGTTCAACTCTAGTCTTTCCACTGGGATTTTCCCGTCATCCTGGAAGCACGCGTTAATTCGCCCCATTCTTAAGAACACCTCACTTGATCCTCTGGTTCCCGCTCACTATTGTCCTGTTTCAAATCTTCCTTTTCTTTCTAAACTCTTGGAGAAATTTGTTTTTGCCCAGCTATCCCATCACCTCGACTCTATTAACTTCCTTCACCCCCGTCAGTCTGGGTTCCGTTCTGGTCACAGTGTTGAAACTATCCTTCTTGCCTTCACCAACGCTTTACATGTAGCACATGATCGTGGTGACATCTCGGTGGCGGTTGCTTTGGATCTTTCAGCTGCCTTTGATTTAGTCGACCACTCTCTTCTTCTTCACCGGCTTCGGGATGCTGGCCTTTGCAGCAATGTACTTCACTGGTTTCACTCCTTTCTATCTTCTAGGTCTTGCACGGTCCTTTCCCCTTCCCCTTCCTCCCCCTCCTCTGATCCTTACATTCTCTCTTGTGGGGTCCCTCAGGGTTCTGTTCTTGCTCCTCTCCTCTTTAACCTCTTCCTAGCCCCCCTTGCGTCCTTGATACAGCAGTTTGGTATATCTACTTTTCTATACGCAGATGACATTCTACTGCTCCATCACACTTCCCCTTCCTGTCCTGATCTCTCTATTCTTGATTCATGTCTCACTGCTGTTGCTGACTGGCTCTCAACTAATTGTCTCCACTTGAATCTTGCTAAAACTATTGCGATCTGGTTCTCTCACGGAGGTCCTTCCCCCACTCTGGCTCCTTCCTTTTCTGGTTTCCCTGTACCTTTGGTCTCCACCTTCCGGTACCTCGGTGTACTTTTTGACTCTGATCTATCCTTTCACTCTCACATATCACATGTCACTACCACATCTTTCTTTTTTCTTCGTCAGATCCATTCTATTCGTCCTTTTCTCTCCCCCTCAGCTCTGGTCACTTTGGTTCTATCCTTAGTCATGTCTCGGGTGGACTTTGCTAACTCCCTCTTTATCGGTCTTCCAAAATATCAACTTACCCGTCTTCGTCGTATCCAGAACACTGCTGCACGCCTGGTCACTTGCTCCTCTCCCCGGGATCACATAACTCCTTTGCTTTTTCACCTTCACTGGTTGCCTATACCTTTCCAGTTTACCTTCAAGCTTCTGATACTGACTCACAAAGCTTTTCACACTAGCACTCCTCAATATCTAACAGACCTTCTTTTCTTTCATTCTCCCAGATACACTCCCCGTTCCTTTCACCTCAACCGTCTTACCCTTCCTGCACCCTCCCGTGCTCACTTGCAATCTACCCGCTCCTCCGCTTTCTTTTTTGCCGCTCCTGCCCTGTGGAATGCCCTCCCTCCCGCCCTCCATCTTGATCCACAATTCACCAGCTTCAAACAACAGTTAAAAACACACCTGTTCTCCTTAGCGTTTAATGTTCCCTCTCCTTTTGTATGATACCTCTCTGCCCTCCTCTCGCTCCTCCCAGTTTACTCCTTGTCTATGTCTTGTCCTGTCTCTCTTGATTTTAGCTGTCCTGTCAACCATTGTATATTTCTTTTCCTTTTCCGTTGGCCTTGGCCTCCTTTTATTGAATTTTAAATGTACACCGCTTTGCTTTCCGTGAAAGGCGGTTTTTATCAAGTGTAATAAAACATAAACATACATAAACATAGATAACATGAGAAGGGATCTAGCTAAGCTTGAAGAATGGTCTAGAATTTGGCAGCTGGGATTTAATGTTAAAAAATGTAAGGTCATGCATTTGGGCTGCAGCAATCCAAGGGAGCAATACAGTATAGGAGGTGAAGCACTTTTGTCCACTAAAGAAGAGCGGGACCTAGGCGCGGTTGTGTCTGATGATCTTAAAGTAGCTAAACAGGTAGAAAAGGCGACAGAAAAAGCTAGAAGGATGCTTGGGTGCATACGGAGAGGAATGGCTAGCAGAAAAAAGAAGGTGATAATGCCTCTGTATAAGTCTTTGGTGCGACCTCATTTGGAGTATAGTGTGCAATTCTGGAGACGGCACCTTCAAAAGGATGTGAACAGGAAGGAATCGGTGCAGAGGGTGGCTACTAAAATGATTAGTGGTCTTCATTATAAAGCATATGAGGACAGACTTAAGGATCTTAATATGTACACCTTAGAGGAAAGGCGGGATAGAGGTGATATGATTGAGATGTTTAAATACCTCTGTGGCATAAATGTTCAGGGGGAGAGCCTCTTTCAATTGAAAGCAAGTTCTGCTACGAGGGGACATGGGAAGAGGGTGAAGGGAGATAGATTCAGGAGTGATATGCGGAAATATTTCTTTACGGAAAGAGTAGTGGATCCATGGAATAGTCTCCCAGTGGAGGTGGTAGAGATGAGGACAGTAACTGAATTCAAAAAAGCATGGGACCAACACAGAGGATCTCTAAAGGTAAAAAGTGGACTGTTGTAGTTGTTGATATGGAAGGACAGACTAGATAGGCCATGTGGTCTTTTTCTGTCATCATGTTTCTATGTTTCTATATACTACAACCCTGGAGGAGGTGAGAGCATCCCTGGAAGTCAAATGCAAGGCATTGATAAAGCAGGCAAAGGGAGAATTTGAGAAGAAGCTTGCTGCGGAAGCAAAAACAAGAAATAAAGATTTTTTCAAGAACATTCATAGCAAAAAACCTGTGAGAGAGTCAGTTGGTCCATTAGATGATAGAGGAGTTAAAGGGGCATTAAGAGGTGACAAGGCGATAGCGGAGAGACAATGAATTCTTTGCTTCGGTCTTTACTGAGGAAGATGTAGGGATGCTACCAATGACTGAAGTGGTATTTAAAGGTACGGAAGAATTGAAGGTAATATTGATATATCGGGAAGATGTATTACAAATATTAGATAAACTGAAGAGTAGCAAATCACCTGGACTGGATGGTATACATACAAGGGTGTTGAAAGAACTGAAATATGAGATTGCAGACGTGCTATTAGTAATCTGTGAACTATCATTAAAATCATCTCTAATACCTGAAGATTGGAGGATCGCCAATGTAACACCAATTTTTAAAAAGGGTTCCAGGGGTGATCCAGGAAACTACAGACCGGTGAGCCTCACGTCAGTACTGGGAAAAATGGTAGAAACCATCATAAAGAATAAAATTACTCAGCATGTAGATAGTCATGGCCTAATGGGAGACAGCCAACATGGCTTTAGACAGGGAAGATCTTGTCTTACTAATCTGTTATTTTTTTTGAAAGTGTGAATAAACAGGTGGACAAAGGTGAGTCGGTTGATATAGTGCAGCGTTTTTCAACCACTGTGCCGCGGCACACTAGTGTGCCGTGAGATATTGTCTGGTGTGCCGTGGGAAAAATTCCAATTTCATCTGTAACATGTGGCCTCGGCTCACAAATTAGGGTTGCCAACCGGCCGGTTTTCAGCCGGCCTGGCTGGTTTTTCCATGGCCAGGCCGGCTGCCGGCACAGTTGTAAAACCGGCCATTGAAAAGCAAAACCGGCTTTTGTGCCGAAGTCCGCGGCGCGAACGCGATCGCGATTCCCTATAGCAGTGCAGCCGCTGGTTCTGCTTTGTACAGAGCAGCGGCTGCACTACACTTACATTGAAAAGTAAAGAGAAACTGTGTCAGGAGCCCTCCAATCATGCAGAGCCCGAGGAAGTGATGTCATGGGGGCGGGCTCCTCACAGGCTGTCTTTCCTTTTCAAATTAACTTTAGCTGCAATAAAGTTAATTTGAAAAGGAAAGACAGCCTGTGAGGAGCCCACCCCCATGACATCACTTCCTCGGGCTCTGCGATGACCGGAGGGCTCCTGACACAGTTTCTCTTTACTTTTCAATGTAAGTGTAGTGCAGCCGCTGCTCTGTACAAAGCAGAAGCAGCGGCTTGGGCAGAGGGGTGTGTGTGTGTGTGTGTGAGTGAACCAGCAAGGGGGGGGGAGTGTGAGTGAACCAGCACGGGGGGGGAAGTGTGAGTGAACCAGCAGTGGGGGGGGGGGGGGTGGTGTGAGTTAACCAGCAAGGGGGGGGCGTTGGTGTGAGTGAACCAGCAGGGGAGGGGGGGTAAGTGAGTGAGTTACCCAGCAGGAGGGGTGAGTAAGTGACAGGGGGGTGGGTGATTGAACCAGCAGTGGAGGGGGGGGGGTGGTGTGAGTGAACCCGCAGGGGAGGGGGGTAGGTGTGAACCAGCAGGGGCGGGGGGAGGTTGTGAGTGTTTGATTCCTATTCAAGAGAATGACGGTCTATGTAGTCATTATAGGCACAGAGGTAAATGTTTTTAACATTTTCTAATGGTGGTGTGCCTCGTGATTTTTTTCATGAAAAAAGTGTGCCTTTGCACAAAAAAGGTTGAAAAACACTGATATAGTGTATCTGGATTTTCAGAAAGCCTTTGACAAGGTCCCTCATCAGAGACTTTTGGCAAAACTAGAGTCATGGGATAGGAGGTAGTGTACTACTGTGGATCAGGAACTGGTTAAAAGATAGAAAGAAGAGAGTAGGGCTAAATGGCCAATTTTCCCAATGGAGAAAGGTGAATAGTGGTGTACCCCAGGGATCTGTGCTGGGTCCGCTGCTTTTTGACATATTCATAAATGACCTGGAAAGTGGAATAACGAGTGGGGTTATCAAATTTGCAGATGACACAAAACTATTTAAAGTTGTTAAAACCCAAGAGGATTGTGAAAAATTGCAAGAGGATCTTGATAAATTGGAAGACTGGGCATCAAAATGGCAGATGAAATTTAATGTGGACAAGTGCAAGGTTATGCACCTAGGGAAGAACAACCCAAACTATGGTTACACGATGCAAGGTTCCACATTAGGAACCACCACCCAGGAAAAAGATTTAGGCGTCATTGTGGATACCATGTTAAAACCCTTGGCCCAGTATGCAGCGGCAGCCAAGAGAGCAAACAGAATGCTAGGTATCATAAAGAAAGGAATGGAAAATAAAACAAAAGATATTATAATGCCTCTATATCGTTCCATGGTGAGACCGCACCTTGAATATTGTGTGCAATTCTGGGCACCGTATCTTAAAAAGGATATAGCATTATTAGGAAAGATTCAGAGAAGAGCCACCAAAATGGTAAAGGGGATGGAAAGATACTCCTATGAAGAAAGGCTAAAAAGGTTAGGGCTCTTTAATCTGGAAAAGAGATGGCTGAGGGGAGATATGATAGGAGTCTATAAATTAATGAACGGAGTGGAACGGGTAAACATAGATCAATTGTTTACGTTATCAGAATATAGAAAGACTAGGGGACATGCAATGAAGCTACAGGGTAAACTATTTAAGACTAATAAAAGAAAATATTTTTTCACTCAACGTGTAATCAAACTCTAGAATTTGTTACCGGAGGATGTAGTAAAGGCTGTTAGCGTAGCTGGGTTTAAAAAAGTTTTGGAAAAGTTCCTGGAGGAAAGGTCCATAAACCATTACCAAGAAGGGACCCAGGATATCAATACTTGACCCAGTACAAGCATTGCGGAACCTGTGTCTTTTGGGGAAACTGCTAGGTACGTATGACCTAGATTGGCCACTGTTGGAAACAGGATACTGGGCTTGATGGACCTTGGTCTGACCCAGTAAGGTATATCTTATGTTCTTATGTTCTTATGGAAAGGGATGAACCAGAGCTCGAGCACCCCAAAGTTGCAGAATCAGTGACCACAAGTAAGCGAAGGGTAGTGGTGGTTGGTGACTCTCTTCTGAGGGGTACTGAGGAGTCCACCTGCCGACCAGACTTGATGTCCAGAGAGGTACGCTGTCTCCCAGGTGCCAAAATCCAAAATGTTATGTAGGGTTTGCTGAGACTCATCTGTACTTTTCTCCCTTTTATGTATGGCTATGAATCCTTTTCTATCTTAAATACTGGAATTGTTTTCCACTCTTAATTGATTTTATCATGTAAACTGCCTTCTTGCTTCAAATTTTAATAAACTATAAAATATCTTTCAAGCCATATGAAAGTCCATGGCGCTGTGGCCAGAAAGCTAAGTGCTAGGGAGATGCCTATTGGTACCAATGACATAGTAAAGTATGGAAGGGAGATTCTGGAAGCCAGATTTAGACTTTTAGATAGAAAGTTGAAATCCAGAACTTCCAGGATAGCAGTCACAGAAATACTGCCCATTCAATACACAGGACCCAAGAGGCAGGCAGATTGTGAATAAGACCATGTTGCAAGTAAGAGGGTTTAGGATTTATTAAGAACTGGGCAACATTCTGGGGAATGGGGGAAGTCTTTCCAAAATCATGGGCTCTGCCTTAACCAGTGTGGAACCAGGCTACTAGCATTAACCTTTAAAAAGGAGATACTTAGAGTAATTTTTAACCTAGATAATGGGGTTTGCAGGTTGCCTTGCTGCCCTCATAGCCCCTGTGAGGGCTTGTGTGAATCAGTGATGCTGAGAACTAAGTTATCAGTGAAAGAAAGCTTGATTGTACCAGGTTGGATACACAGTCAGGCCCTGTGAATAACATCATATTGCTATAGTCCCTAAGAAAGAGTTAATATCATTTGTAGCTCCTATTTAATACTATCCTTGAAAAGTCTGTAGAAGAAATTGGATTAAAGGTTTAGATAACATAAACATTAGTCTTGTTATTAGAAAGATAAGTAAAAGGCAAGTTGTTTACCTAGCTTCACAGTCTCGCTGTCTCTGGTCAGAGATATCAAACTGTCAGTGTTAGAATTAATTAGAATTAAGGCCTACATAGTCATGCCTGAGAATATATGTATGTCTTTTCATGATTGTCTATGACGTGCATGCCTATAGAAAAGTATATTATGAATATAGGTAACACTAGACGTAGAATAAAATATGTATATTATGAATATACGTGATGTGAGATGTAGAATAATAAAGTGAAATTATGCTGTGTAATGGAATCTTTACCTATAAATAAAGAGGCCTAAAGCTTTGATTTCAGAGTAAACATAGGCAAATGACTAGCTTGCTCTCCCAAAGCGCTTTGGTCCTGTGTTTATAATACAAGTGTGTTGTGTATTATTTACAGATTTGTGTATTATTTAAAGATTATGATCAATTAACCTTCTCCTTGTTTTGTGTGTGGATTTCTGTGACCCAAGAGCCCTATCTGTTATTAGGTAAGGGGGGGGGGGGGTGCAGAGTATCTTTCAGTTGGTGCCGTAACCGGATCAGATCTCTGCATTCAAGGCAAGGGCAGAAGGTGCCTGAAGATTTGTGAGTATTATGAAAATTACCAGTGATGGGTAATCTGTTAAATAGACAGGCTCTGTCTCAGATGCGTGAATGGCATGACAGAGCTAGGGCTTCAGTGTTTAGAAAAGGTAGCCCTTATTGTATGCTTCTATTATATGTGTGAGAAGCATAGGTGATGTAGCCATCGATTCCGTAGCACGTAGATAGCTGGGTGGCTGGTGGACGTGAGAATCGCCTGGTAACATGCCTGCCTGGTGCGAAGGTAGCCATGCACCACCTAGATAAGGTCTTAGATAGTGCTGGGGAGGAGTCTGCTATCTTGGTACATGTCGGTATCAATGACATAGGAAAATGTGGTAGGGAGGTTCTGGAGGCAAAATTTAGGCTTTTAGGTAGGAAGTTGAAATCCAGAACTTCCATGGTAGCATTCTCCGAAATGCTTCCTGTTCCACGTGCAGGACCCATAAGGCAGGCAGAGCTCCGGAGTCTCAATGCGTGGATGAGACAATGGTGCAGAGATGAGGGTTTTGGATTTGTTAGGAACTGGGGAACATTCTGGGGAAAGGAGGGGCTCTTCCGAAGGGATGGGCTTCACCTTAACTGGGATGGAACCAGGCTGCTGGCATTAACCTTTAAAAAGGAGATAGAGCAGCTTTTAAACTAGATATTAGGGGAAAGCCGACAGTCGCCCAAGAGCGGATGGTTCGGAAGAATGTATCCTTGAAGGATACTACCAAAAGCAGAGAGGTTCCACAAAAGAGTAAAGTAGCCCAAATGCCCTGGAGTATGGAGCAGACAGAGCTTAAAGATCCCAATTTACCCATGTCTAACAATAGCCAAATTAACATGAATAAAATACATTCTCTAAAATGCTTGTATGCAAATGCTAGAAGTCTAAAGAATAAGATGGGAGAGTTAGAATATATAGCACTAAATGAAAGGTTAGATATTATTGGAATATCAGAGACATGGTGGAAGGAGGACAACCAGTGGGACACTGTGATACCTGGGTACAAACTATATCGTAATGATAGAGCTGATCAAATTGGTGGAGGGGTTGCGCTCTATGTTTGAGAGGGCATTGACTCCGAAAGGATTAAAGTTTTGCAGGAAACAAAATCTGCTGTAGAATCTATATGGATTGAAATTCCATATAAAAGGGGGAAGGCAATGGCAGTGGGGGTGTACTATCGAGCACCTGGCCAGAATGACCAAATGGATGATGAAATGCTCAAAGAAATCAAGGAAGCTAACAAAAGTTACAGCGCAGTAATAATAATGGGTGATTTCAATTACCCCGGTATCGACTGGGTCAGTGTCACGTCAGGATATGCTAGGGAGATAGAGTTCCTAGATGAAATAAATGACTGCTTCTTGGAGCAGCTGGTTCATGAACCAACCAGAGGGGAAGCCATATTAGAC
Organism: Ichthyophis bannanicus; assembly: GCA_033557465.1. Taxonomy (NCBI): domain Eukaryota; kingdom Metazoa; phylum Chordata; class Amphibia; order Gymnophiona; family Ichthyophiidae; genus Ichthyophis; species Ichthyophis bannanicus. Next base: position 96,818,330 of record CM066050.1, read on the forward strand.
CTAGTCCTTAGTGGAACACCAGATCTAGTGCAAGAGATAAGGGTGTTGGGGCCACTTGGCAATAGTGATCATAGCATGATCGCCTTTGATTTAATTAGTGGAGGAGGGATAGTAAGGAAATCCACAATACTACCTTTTAACTTTCAAAAGGGAGACTATGATAAAATGAGGAAAACAGTTAAGAAAAACTAAAAGGAGCAGTTGCAAAGGTTAAAGACGTACATCAAGCTTGGGTGTTGTTGAAAAATACTATCTTGGAAGCCCAGACCAGCTGTATTCCACGCTTTAAGAAAAGTGGAAGGAAGTCCAAAAAACTGCCAGCATGGTTTAAAGGTGAGGTCAGAGAGGCTGTTGTTGCCAAAAAAGCATCTTTCAGGAAATGGAAAAAAAGAGCCAAACGACGAAACCTGGAAACAGCACAAGCACTGGCAAGTCAAATGCAAGGCATTGATAAGGCAGGCAAAGCGAGAATTTGAGAAGAAGCTTGCTGCGGAAGCAAAAACGTGAAATAAAGACCTTTTCAAGTACATTCGTAGCAAAAAACCTGTGAGAGAGTCAGTTGGTCCATTGGATGATAAAGGGGTTAAAGGAGCACTAAGAGGTGACAAGGCGATAGCGGAGAGACTGAATGAATTCTTTGCTTCGGTCTTTACTGAGGAAGATGTAGTGATGTTACCCATGACTGAAGTGGTATTTAAAGGTGTGGAAGAATTGAAGGAAATATCGATACATCGGGAAGATGTCTTACAACTATTAGATAAACTGAAGAGTAGCAAATCACCTGGGCCGGATGGTATACATCCAAGGGTGTTGAAAGAACGGAAATATGAGATAGTTCACAGATTACTGATAGCAGGTCTGCAATCATTAAAATCATCTCTAATACCTGAAGATTGGAGGATCGCCAATGTAACACCAATTTTTAAAAAGGGTTCCAGGGGTGATCCGGGAAACTACAGACCGGTGAGCCTGACGTCAGTACCAGGAAAAATGGTAGAAACCATCATAAAGAATAAAATTACTTAGCATGTAGATAGTCACAACCTAATCGGAGACAGCCAACATGGCTTTAGACAAGGAAGATCTTGTCTTACTAATCTGCTATGTTTTTTTGAAGGTGTGAATAAACAGGTGGACAAAGGTGAGTCGGTTGCTATTGTGTATCTGGACTTTCAGAAAGCCTTTGACAAGGTCCCTCATCAGAGACTTTTGGCAAAACTAAAGAGTCATGGGATAGGAGGCAGTGTACTATTGTGGATCAGGAACTGGTTAAAGATAGAAAGCAGAGGGTAGGGCTAAATGGCCAATTTTCCCAATGGAGAAAGGTGAATAGTGGTGTACCCCAGGGATCTGTGCTGGGTCCGCTGCTTTTTGACATATTCATAAATGACCTGGAAAGTGGAATAACGAGTGAGGTTATCAAATTTGCAGATGACACAAAACTATTTAAAGTTGTTAAAACCCAAGAGGATTGTGGAAAATTGCAAGAGGATCTTGATAAATTGGAAGACTGGGCATCAAAATGGCAGATGAAATTTAATGTGGACAAGTGCAAGGTTATGCACCTAGGGAAGAACAACCCAAACTATGGTTACACGATGCAAGGTTCCACATTAGGAACCACCACCCAGGAAAAAGATTTAGGCGTCATTGTGGATACCATGTTAAAACCCTCGGCCCAGTGTTGCGCGGCGGCCAAGAGAGCAAATAGAATGCTAGGTATGATAAGGAAAGGAATGGAAAATAAAACAAAATATATTATAATGCCTCTATATCGTTCCATGGTGAGACCGCACCTTGAATATTGTGTGCAATTCTGGTCGCCGTATCTTAAAAAGGATATAGCGATTTTAGAAAAGGTTCAGAGAAGAGCCACCAAAATGGTAAAGGGGATGGAAGGATACTCCTATGAAGAAAGGCTAAAAAGGTTAGGGCTCTTTAACCTGGAAAAGAGACGGCTGAGGGGAGATATGATAGAAGTCTATAAATTAATGAACGGAGTGGAACGGGTAAACGTAGATCGATTGTTTACATTATCAGAATATAAAAAGATTAGGGGACATGCAATAAAGCTACAGGGTAAACTATTTAAGACTAATAAAAGAAAATATTTTTTCACTCAACGTGTAATCAAACTCTGGAATTTGTTACCGGAGGATGTAGTAAAGGCTGTTAGTGTAGCTGGGTTTAAAAAAGGTTTGGACAAGTTCCTGGAGGAAAGGTCCATAAACCATTATTAAGAAGTGACTGAAGATATCAATGCTTGACCCAGTACAAGCATTGTGGAACTTGTGTCTCTTGGGGAAACTGCTAGGTACATATGACCTAGATTGGCCACTGTTGGAAACAGAATACTGGGCTTGATGGACCTTGGTCTGACCCAGTATGGCATATCTTATGTTCTTGTGTCTTTTATCCCAAGCTTTAAGTCACCAAGTTTGCCAGCAAAGTAGTAATCACTCACCCACAGATGTTTTGTCCCTTCTCAGCATTCCCTCAGAACAGGGCCAGTCCTGGGCATGTTTGGACATGCTGCCTGCATACGGCCCCACTCTACCATAGGCCCTGTGAGACTTTCTTCCTGGCATTCTTCCTACTATGTTTTCATCTCCTGCTCTCCCAATACCTCGGTCACCATCCCCAACTCCCTCCATAGCTGCCATTGACATTCTCCCACTGCTACAGCCATCTCCCTTGGCTGGCATCATCATCCTCCCATGGCAGTAACAGGTAATTACCTAAAGATGAGTGCATGGAGATCTTCTCTCCCTGTGCACTGATGATGGCTCTGCTTGTTCTGCCCCTCTGAAACAGGAAGTGTAAGTCAGGGGTGAAACCAGCAAAGCTATCAGCTTGCACATGGACCAGCACCATTCTATATATTTATCCACTGCCACGGCCCATGGGTGAAAGGAAGCAGCAGCAGAAGGGCTAGCAAAGAGGTAAGGGAAGAAACAGGAGATACATGATTGGGGTGTGGGGTGGAGAGGGGATATGGATGTTGGCTTAGGGGTTAGACACAGGAGGGAAAGTTTGGTGGCAGGGAATATGCTGGCTCAGGGATGGGTCTCAGAATCTAGGAAATATTATCAACAATATTAACACCCCTACATCTCCACTTGATCCTTGCCCCATGAGTGGATCAAGATGGCTCTAATGGAACTGATCCCCCACCATACTCAAGATCACTTAGCCATTTCTCAATTAGGGCTATATGCCTGCAAAACGCAAAAATGCTTCCATTCACCCAATAAAAAAAGGGACATGGTCAGACCCAAATTAACCCAGTTCATACAGATCCATCTCAAATTTACCTTTCCTCTCAAAGATAATAAAAAAGATTGCCTACTTCAGTTCCAGCAGGACCACATTAACACTCATGCCCTTCTGGACTCACACAAATACAGATTTAGGCCTAACCATGGGATTGAAACACTTCTAACAGCTCTCATGGATAGGCTTGTAAGGGGCATTGGGAAACCAAGGATTTATCCTAATATTTTTGGACATCAAAGCAGCCTTTGACTCAGTTCCTCATAACATGTTATTGCTACAATTACAGTCCCTAGGACTAGCCAACACAACATTAAAATGGTTCAAATCCTATCTGAATGAAAGCAACAAGTGAAGATAGGTAGCCAGAAGTCAGCCCCATACACTCTACAGCAAGGAGTCCCTCAAGGCTCTGCCTTCTCCTCCCTTCTGTTCAATATTTTTCTTCAGCCAATATGCACAACTATTCAAGCTCACAATGTACGCTATCACATTTACGTTGATGACAATGTTTTACTTTTCATTCTCCACTATAAAACCAGTATATGCCACTCTAATAAAATGCTTTAACTCTGTCAGTCAATGTCTGTCTGAACACATGCTTTTTGTGAATTACAACAAAACAGAGGTTTTCTACATCACCAAAAACACCAGCTTTAATCCACCAACCTCTGTAAGTATTGCAAGGAACACATCTACAGGTGAAGCACAAAGTGCGTTACTTGTGAGTAACCTTAGACCAAGATCTTACCCTAATTCCACACATTAGTAACATTGGTTGGGATACACCCTAGAATACTTAGGGAACTTGGGGACGTTCTAGCAGCTCCACTAACTTTCCCTTTTTCTAGTTTAACCCACAATGCCTCCTCTTTATCCTTTAAGCTCTGTAATTCCAAAGCTTTAATAGTAGTTTTTACATATAGTGCCACTCCTCCTCCCCTTCTTCCTACCCTGTCCTTTGTGAATAAAGTATAGCCTGGTATAGTTACATTCCAGTCATGGTTTTCTGTGAACCATGTTTCTGTAACTGCCACTAAATCTAAGTCAGCCACTCCCACCAAAGCTTCAACATCAGGGATCTTATTTCCCATGCTACGGGCATTTATACACACTGCTTTCCATATGTTACAACTGTCACCCATTTCCATAAAGTTATTTAATGTATTACCTACCTGGGGGCTTTCACTTACCTGGGGGCTTTCTTCACCCATCCCCAATGAATCTAGTTTAAAGCCCTCTTCAGTAGATTAGCCAGTCTACTACTGAAGACGCGTTGACCTTTCTTGGACAGATTTATTTATTTTTTTATTTTATTTATTTATTGAACGGTTTTATATACCGCCTTTCAGAAAAATCAAAGCGGTTTACATAAATCAAAACTTGAACATTACATTGAAACTTATTCAAACAATTGAAATTACAGTGAACATTAAATTGTATATAATAAAAATGGTAATTTGAGGGTTACAATGCTGAGTAAATGCTGATTAGGTATATAGATAGTTTAAACATATATACAGATTTAAATATTTACAAATTTCAAAAATCTTATCTTATCTGAGCAAGGAAAAATGTATTGTAGTTCACTAGAATTATTAGTGTAAAGAGTAAATGTGATAATGTGGAGAATTGGGTATTGTAAGATGGAGTAAGAAAAAGGAAAAAGTAAGTTGTGAATTAATGAATATGAGTATACATGAGTTTAAGTGGGCAATATTTCATCTTTTGGGAATGAGTCTCCAAAGTACTCTATAAATAACTGAGTTTTAAGATCTTTTCGAAATGCTGAAAGATCTGTGATATCTCTGAGTTTATCCGGCAGAGCGTTCCATATTAAAGGAGCATTGAAGCTGAATGCCCTATTTGTTGTAGTTTTATGCCATCTCTGCTCTGCCACTCCTCCTCCCCTTCTTCCTACCCTGTCCTTTGTGAATAAAGTATAGCCTGGTATAGTTACATTCCAGTCATGGTTTTCTGTGAACCATGTTTCTGTAACTGCCACTAAATCCAAGTCAGCCAGTCCCATTAAAACGTCAACATCTGGAATCTTATTTATCATGCTACAGACATTTATACATACCGCTTTCAATATGTTGCCCCTTTTACCCATTTCCATAAAAGTATTTAATGTTTCACTTACCTGGGGGCTTTCTTCACCCATCCCCAACAAATCTAGTTTAAAGCCCTCTTCAGTAGATTAGCCAGTCTGCTACTGAAGACACGTCAAACTTTCTTGGACAGATGGACACTATCTCTGCTCTGCAACCCTTGGAACAGCATCTCATAGTCCAGGAAACCAAAACGCTCTTGATGACACCATCCACGCAGCCATGCATTCATCTTCAGGATGCCATGCAGAAATGGCAAGGAAATCATGTATGACAGTGATACTAATTTGGTGGTATAAGCTCACCTATGGGTTGAGGCATGAGCAGGAGTGGGGATGGTTTGCTTCCACTCCCATGCAAACAGGAAGTCTGCAACAGTGGGCACGGAAGCAAACAGCACACTGGTGCCAACGTTTTGAGGTAAGTGCTGCGGGGCTGTTTCAGGCCATTGCTGCTTCTGCTGCTATAGGTCATGAAGAGAGGCAACAGTGGCGGAAATGGGCACCTCTGGAGGGCTGGTGCACTAGGCGACCACCTAGTTTGTCTAATGGTCGTGCCAGCCCTGTTAGTACAGAAGAAGAATCAGGGTACCAAGGAGCATATAGGTGGACTGTTGGTGAACCATTAGCTTGGAGGAAAGTTGCAGCACTGAACTAACAGACATGATCCATTCTAACACTAAAGAATCAATATCAGATAGCCATCCCGATAAAGAGTTCCAATAAAGGGAAAAGTAACACAGATGCCTTCAAGTAAAAATCAGAGTTGAAAATTCCAATTTGCCCGTCATCCTATAGTCAGACTGTTAATATGAACAAAACACAAACTTTAAAATGCCTGTATGTAAATTCTAGAAGTCTAAAAAAATAAGATAGGAGAGTTAGAATATCTAGCACTGATTGAAAGGCTAGATTTATAATTTGCATCTCAGAGACCTGGTGGAAAGAGGATAACCAATGGGAAACCGTGATATAAGGCTACAAACTATATTGCAATAATAGGGTAACTCACATAGGTGGAGGGGTGGCACTATGTTAAAGAGGGCATTGAGTCAAACAAGGTAAAGGTTTTGCAGGAAACAAAATACAGTGTGGAATCTCTATGGATAGAAATTCCATAAAAGGGGGAAGGGGTGTGTACCACAGTCCCCCTGGCCAGAATTATCAGATAGATGACGAAATGCCAACAGAAATTAGGGAAGCTAGTAAAGTTTACGACACAGTAACGGAAATTTCAATTACCCTGGTATTGACTGTGTCAATGTCACATCAGGACATGCTAGGGAGATAAAGTTTCTAGATGAAATAAATGACTTCTACATGGAGCAGCTGGTTCAGGAACCAACATGAGGGGAAGCTATTTTAGATCTTGTCCGTAGTGGAAAGCAGGATCTGGTGCAAGAGAACGCTGTTGGGGCACTTGACAATATTGATCATAACATGATAACATTTGATTTAAGAAAAGGAGAGAAGACAACAAGGAAAGCCACGGCACTAGCATTTAACTTTCATAAGAGAGACTGATAAAATGAGGACAATGGTTAATAAAAAATTTAAAGGAGTAGTTGCAAAGATTAAAGGTTTATATCAAGCCTGGGTGTTGTTTAAAAATACTATATTGGAAGCCCATGCTTTAAGAAAGGTGGAAGGAAGGCCAAACAACTGTCGGCATGGTTTAAAGGAGAGGTCAGAGAGGTCTGTTTTAGCCAAAAAAGGATCTTTCAAATAATGGAAACGGGGCGAAATGACAAAAACAGGAAACAACATAAGCACTGGCAAGTTAAATACAAGGCATCGATAAGGCAGGTCAAAAGAGAATTTGAAAGGAAGTTTGTCATGGAAGGAAAAATCCACAATAAAAACTTATATGTGTAGAAAAAAAACTTCTGAGAGAGTCAACTGAACCATTAAATGATAGAGGAGTGAAAGGGGCAGTAAGGGAGGAAAAGGCATAGTGGAGAGACAGCATGATGTGGCGGTCGCGCCCCTACCAGGCAGTCACCTAGTAGGGATGGGAAGCCATCTTGAATTCCTCTTTACCAAGGATTGTAGTTGTGTATAGAGATAAATGAACCAAGTGGTTGTTTCAAAGCACACAGGAATTTTATTAGCTTCCGTGGCAAGCGGGTAACAAATCTTTAAAGCAGTTGTACACTCAAGTCAAAGAAAATAAAGGATAATCTTCTCCCATTAAAGCAAAGCTTACAACCAGTGTTGTAGTAGAATTATTTACACAGGCTTTCTCTCACTGCTCTCAGGCTTTCATTACTTAGCCACAATGCACATATCACAGTCCATCTCAGAACAAGCTGAAGTCAGGTCACTTTCTTTACCTTCTACCTCCATGCTTTCTGCTGAGCTGTATCTTGGCAAAGTTTGAAAACGCTCAGGCACTTTATGCTTAATGTTCTTTAACAGGTTAAACAGCCTATTCCACTGAATGGCCCCTTCTCCTCTAGGTAGGACTTCAATGGGCTTCTCCTGTTCAGTTTCTCCTGAAAACCCCTTCTTCCTAATCCGGGTTTTCTCAGGCCTAAACCTCTCTTCAGAGTCAGAGCAAGAAACACAGGGTTTTGGCTTTACTGCTTTCTTTCTCCTACCTTGGAGTCTTGTTGCAGCACCTTCCTGGCTGAGGCTTCTGTGGCTTGTGACTCTCTGCCTCTGAGCTAGACAGGGAATCAGGGTAAGACCTCCACTTCCCTTCCTGGGGCTTCTGCTGCCTGCAGACAGACCCTTCATCAGAGGAGTCTAAGCACTCTTGCCTTGGCCTTCTCAAAGCCAACCTTTTTTCTCTCTCCCTCTTGCCAGTCTGTTTGGTCCTCTGCCTGGAACCTTCTCTGTAGCTTCCTTGGCTGCAGTGCTGGCTGCTCTCGTCTCTGCTGCTGCTCTCTTTGTGGCTGCTTCTCTCTTGGCTGCTTCTCTCAACTTTGTTTGTTTTCTCAAACTTAAACGTTGATCAGGGCACCTCCCTTCCTGACTCCACCCACTTGTACCTCGTACTCTTACCTGGGGTTGTCATGGAGTCTGGGAGTGGCTTAAACCTAGCTCTACCCTCTTGGTTTCTCTCAGGGATTTTGCTGTGGTGTATGTGTTCTAGTGCACCCATCCCCCGAAAAGAAGAAAAAGTTCTTCTTTCTCTTTTATTTCCCTGCTGAGCTGCACTCTCCTTACCACAATGAATTCTTTGCTTCAGTCTTTCCTGAAGAAGACATAGGGAAGTTGTACATGCCAGAAATGATTTCTAAAGATGATCTATCACAAGAATTTAAACAAATATCTTTAAACTGGGAGGATGTAATACAGCAATTTGATAAGCTAAAGAGTAGCATGCTAGCATTTTTCCAGTCAGCCATAGCATTCACCAAGCAAGATTATGATGTCCACCTCTTGCCTCTGACCCTTGCCGTCTCTTTATGACTCTCAACTCTTTCCTCAAAGTGCCTCCACCTCCAACCCCTCCTCTTTCTGCTAGACTTTGGCTGATTAGTTCCATGAAAAAGTCTACAAGATTCGATCATTAGGCATGTAGATAGCTGAGAGGCTGGTGAATGTGAGGATCGCCTGGTAACATGCCTGCCTGGTGCGAAGGTAGCGGACCTCACGCACCACCTAGATAAGGTCTTAGATAGTGCTGGGGAGGAGTCTGCTGCCTTGGTACATGTCGGTACCAATGAAGTAGGAAAATGTGGTGGGGAGGTTCTGGAGGCTAAATTTAGGCTTTTAGGTTGGAAGTTGAAATCCAGAACGTCCAGGGTAGCGTTCTCTGAAATGCTTCCCGTTCCACATGCAGGACCCAAAAGGCAGGCAGAGCTCCAGAGTCTCAATGCGTGGATGAGACAATGGTGCAATAATGAGGGTTTTGGATTTGTTAGGAACTGGAGAACATTCAGGGGAAAGGAGGGGCTCTTCCAAAAGGATGGCCTTCACCTTAACCGGGATGGAACCAGGCTACTGGCATTAACCTTTAAAAAGGAGATAGAACAGCTTTTAAACTAGATAATAGGGGAAAGCCGACAGTCGCACAAGAGCGCATGGTTCGGAAGAATGTATCCTTGAAGGATACTACCAAAAGCAGAGAGGATCCAAAAAAGAGTAAAGTAGCCCAAATGCCCTTGAGCATGGAACAGACAGAGCTTAAAGATTCCAAATTACCCATGCCTACCAATAGCCAGATTAATATGAATAAAATACTGTCTCTAAAATGCTTGTATGCAAACGCTAGAAGTCTAAAATATAAGATGGGAGAGTTAGACTATATAGCACTAAATGAGAGGTTAGATATGATTGGAATATCAGAGACATGGTAGAAGGAGGACAACCAGTGGGACACTGTGATACCTGGGTACAAACTATATCATAATGATAGAGCTGATCAAATTGGTGGAAGGGTTGCACTCTGTTAGAGAGGGCATTGAGTCAGAAAGGATTATAGTTTTGAAGGAAACAAAATTTGCTGTATAATTTCTATGGATTGAAATTCCATGTAAAAGGGGGAAGGCGATGGCAGTGGGGGTGTACTATCAACCGCCTGGCCAAAATGAACAAATAGATGAAGAAATAAAGAAGCTAACAGAGGTTACAGCACAGTAATAATAATGGGTGATTTCAATTACACTGGTAGCGACTGGGTCAGTGTCACGGCAGGACATGCTAAGGAGATAAAGTTCCTAGATGAAATAAATGACTGCTTCTTGGAGCAGCTGGTTCATGAACCGACCAGAGGGGAAGCCATATTGGACCTAGTCCTTAGTGCAACACCAGATCTGAAGCAAGAGATAAGGGTGTTGGGGCCACTTGGCAATAGTGATCATAGCATGATCTTGTTTGATTTAATTAGTGGATTAAGGAAATCCACAGTACTACCTTTTAACTTTTGAAAGGGAGACTATGATTTATTTATTTATTTTTACAGTTTTGTATACCACCTTATCCTTCAATCAAAGTGGTCACAACACAATTGGGGGATACATTTAACACGAGGGGATATGAGAGAGGATACACTAATACTTACAGGGAATATGCGCAATGGTGACTATGATAAAATGAGGAAAATAGTTAAGAAAAAACTAAAAGGAGCAGTTAGAAAGGTTAAAGACTTACATCAAGCTTGGGTGTTGAAAAATACTATCTTGGAAGCCCAGAACAGCTGTATTCCATGCTTTAAGAAAAGTGGAAGGAAGTCCAAAAAACTGCCAGCATGGTTTAAAGGTGAGGTCAGAGATGCTGTTGTTGCCAAACAAGCATCTTTCAGGAAATGGAAAAAAGACCCTAACGACGAAAACTGGAAACAGTCAAAGCACAGGCAAGTTAAATGCAAGGCTTTGATAAGGCAGGCAAAGGGAGAATTTGAGAAGAAGCTTGCTGCGGAAGCAAAAACGCGTAATAAAGACTTTTTCAAGTACGAGAGTCAGTTGGTCCATTAGATGATAGAGGGGTTAAAGGATCACTAAGAGGTGACAAGACGATAGCAGAGAGACTGAATGAATTCTCTGCTTTGGTCTTTACTGAGGAAGATGTAGGGATGTTACCCATGACTGAAGTAGTATTTAAAGGTACGGAAGAATTGAAGGAAATATCGATACATCAGGAAGATGCATTACAACTGTTTGATAAACTGAAGTGTAGCAAATCACCTGGACCGGATGATATACATCTAAGGGTGATGAAAGAACTGAAATATAAGATTGCAGACCTGCTATTAGTAATCTGTGAACTATCATTAAAGTCATCTGTAATACCTGAAGATTGGAGGATGGCGAACGTAACGCCAATTTTTAAAAAGGGTTCCAGGGGTGATCCGGGACACTACAGACCAGTGAGCCTGACGTCAGTACCGGGAAAAATGTTAGAAATCATCATAAAGAACAAAATTGCTGAACATGTAGATAGTCATGGCTTAATGGGAGACAGCCAACATGGCTTTAGACAAGGAAGATCTTGTCTTACTAATCTGTTATGTTTTTTTGAAGGTGTGAATAAACAGGTAGACAAAGGTGAGTTGGTTGATATAGTGTATTTGGACTTTCAGAAAGCCTTTGACAAAGTTCCTCATCAGAGACTTTTGGCAAAACTAAAGAGTGATGGAATAAGAGGCAGTGTACAATTGTGGATCAGGAACTGGTTAAAACATAGAAAGCAGAGGGTTGGGCTAAATGGCCAGTTTTCCCAATGGAGAAAGGTGAATAGTCCAAATTCCCCAGCGATCTGTGCTGGGTCCGCTGCTTTTTGACATATTCATAAATAATCTGGAAAAGTGAATAACGAGTGAGGTTATCAAATTTGAAGATGACACAAAACTATTTAAAGTTGTTAAAACCCATGAGGATTGTGGAAAATTGCAAGAGGATTTTGATAAATTGGAACACTGGGCATCAAAATGGCAGATGAAATTTAATTTGGAGAAGTGCAAAATTATGTACCTAGGGAAGAACAACCCAAACTATGTTTACACGATGCAAGGTTCCACATTAGGAATACACACCCAGGAAAAAGATTTAGGCGTCATTGTGGATAACATGTTAAAACCCTCGGCCCAGTGTGCAGCGGCGGCCAAGAGAGCCAATAGAATGCTAGGTATCATAAGGAAAAGAATGGAAAATAAAACAAAGGATATTATAATGCCTCTGTATCGTTCCATGGTGAGACCGCACCTTAAATATTGTGTGCAATTCTGGTCGCCGTATCTTAAAAAGGATATAGCATTATTAGAAAAGGTTCAGAGAAGAGCCACCAAAATGGTAAAGGAGAAGGAAGGATAGCCCTATGAAGAAAGGCTAAAAAGGTTAGGGCTCTTTAACCTGGAAAAGAGAGGGCTGAGGGCAGATATTATAGAAGTCTATAAATTAATGAACGAGTAAACGTAGATCGACTGTTTACATTATCAGAATATAGAAAGACTAGGGGACATGCAATGAAGCTACAGGTTAATCTATTTAAGACAAATAAGAGAAATTATTTTATCACTCAACGTGTAATGAAACTCTGGAATTTGTTACCGGATCATGTAGTAAAGGCTGTTAGTGTAGCCGGGTTTAATAAAGGTTTGGATAAGTTCCTGGAGGAAAGGTCCATAAACCATTTCTATATTCTGGAGACCGCACCTTCAAAAGGATGTGAACAGGATGGAGTCAGTGCAGAGGGTGGCTACTAAAATGGTTAGTGGTCTTCATTATAAAGCATATGAGGACAGACATAAGGATCTTAATATGTACACCATAGAGGAAAGGCGGGATAGAGGCGATATGATTGAGATGTTTAAATACCTCCATGGCATTAATGTTCATGGGGAGAGCCTCTTTCAATTGAAAGCAAGTTCTGCTACGAGGGGACATGGGATGAGGGTGAAGGGGGATAGATTCAGGAGTGATATGCGGAAATATTTCTTTAAGGAAAGAGTAGTGGATCTGTGCAATTGTCTCCCAGTGGAGGTGGTAGAGATGAGGACAATATCTGAATTCAAAAAAGCATGGAACAAACACAGAGGATCTCTAAAGGAAAAAAGGGAATGGTTGTAGTTGTTGATATGGAAGGACAGACTAGATAGGCCATGTGGTCTTTTTCTGTCATCATATTTCTATGTTTCTAAAAAGGGACCCGGGATATCAATGCTTGACAAAATAGAAGCATTGTGGAACCTGTGTCTTTTGGGGAAACTGTTAGGTACATATGTCCTAGATTGGCCACTGTTGGAAACAGGATACTGGACTTGATGGTCCTTGGTCTAACCCAGTATGGCATATCTTATGATCTTATGATCTTACTTCTGCTTTTGTGTAAAGGGACCACATGAGCCCCTCTCCAGTCCTTTAGCGCCTCTCCCGACTACAACGAGCATTGAAAAGGTCAGTCAGTGGAGCTGCTAGAACGTTCGCAAGTTCCCTCCGTGTTCTAGGGTTTGATCCCATCCAGTCCAATTGCTTTGTCTACTTTAAGTTTAGCTAGTTTCTCACGAACACAGTCTTCTGAAAATTGTTCAAGATGCCCCTCGCTTCTGTTCCTGTTTGTGGGTGTTTTCTGAGGTCCTTCTCCTGGTTTTTCATCTGTGAACACAGAAAAGAAATATTTGTTAAGCAATTCCACTCTATCCTCATCAGCTTCTACATATTCCTCCCGTTCACCCTTGAGTCTGACTATACCACTTTTGCCCTTCCTCTTCTCACTAACATCTCTGAAAAATGTCTTATCCCCTATTTTATTGCATTGGCTATTTCCTCCTCTTTTTGAATCTTTACTTTCCTGACAACTTTGCTAGCTTCTCTAAGTTTTTTCCAAATATAGATGCCTGTATTCCTCTCTCTGTGATCTCCTGTATTTCATGAAGGCCTCCCTCTTTTTCTTCACTTTTTCATAAGAACATAAGATATGCCATACTGGGTCAGACCAAGGTCCATCAAGCCCAGTATCGCGTTTCCAACAGTGGCCAATCTAGGTCATACGTACCTAGCAGTTTCCCCAAAAGACACAGGTTCCGCAATGCTTGTACTGGGTCAAGCATTGATATCCTGGGTCCCTTCTTAATAATGGTTTATGGACCTTTCCTCCAGGAACTTCCTCTACCTCGATGATTGGCTTGTTATGGGCTGTCATGCGCTGTCCTCACCCTGGAGAGCTTGGGGTTCTTGGTCAACTACCCGAAGTCTCACCTTGAGCCGGCGCAGGCTCTCGAGTTTATCGGGGTGTGCCTCGACACTCAGCAGGCGATCGCCTTCTTACCGGTGGATCGCTCCACACACCTTAGGGCTCTGGCAGCTCGAGTCCAAAGCGCTCCCCAGGTCGCCACTCAGACCACATGGCCTCGACCATACCTGTGGTTGCCCACGCCCGCCTGCACATGTGGACGGCTCAGTGGAGTCTCAGGGCCCAATGGAGCCAGTCCCTCGGACACCTCAGGGACCCCATCAGGCAGGGTCCTTCCCGGCCTCCATTTGTCCCTGCACTGGTGGCAATATCCCCGCAACCTCTTGTGGGGGTTGCCCTTTCAGGCACCGCAGCACGAAGCAGTTAGGGTGGGGAGCCCACGTGGGTCTCTCTGCACGCAGGGGCAATGGTCACCCAAAGAGTCTCAACAGCAGATAAACCTGCTCGAGCTCCGGGTGATTTGGTGGGCCCTGAGGGTCTTCAAGGACAACCTCAACGGAAGGTCGATTCTAGTGCAGACCGACAACCATGTAGCAATGTTTTACATCAACAAAGAGGGAGGCACGGGATCACGCTCCCTCTGCCGGGAAGCGGTCCTCATCTGCTCTTTCGCTGTCCCTCAGAGCGACATATCTCCCAGGTCAGGAGAATGGCCTGGCGGACAGACTCAGCAGGATCCTTTGCCCCCACGAATGGCGGCTGGATCCCAGACTGGCTGTTTCTTCGTTGGGGGATGCCGGCACTAAACTTCTTCGCCAGCCCCCAGAACACGCAGCTCCCCCGCTTCTGCAGGCCAGTACCGCACCCGAGCAGGGAGGGCCCCAATGCATTTCTCCTGGACTGGTCCTCCATCCTTCTCTATGCATTCCCTCCTTTCCCCCTCATTGCAAGGACCCTTTTCAAGGCTCCTCAGGACAGGGCATCACTGATTCTCATGGCCCCTTCGTGGCCTCGGCAACCTTGGTTCCTGCTCCTGCTCCAGCTGTCGACGGAGCCTTCTGTTCCCCTGGGCTCTGCTCAGGGTCTGCTGATGCAGGAGGAGGGTCAGGTGCTGCACCCGATCCTAACCTCTCTATCCCTCGCAGCCTGGTGGCTGAACAGGTCTCCCTAGCCTCTCTGGGCCTTCCAGAGGAGGTCGAGGCAATCCTCCTCGCCTCAAGGAAGGACTCCACTAGGCGAGCCTATGCCTTTAAGTGGAAACGCTTCTTCGTCTGGTGCTCGGAGTGCCAGATCGACCCCTTCTCATGCCCCGTTTGATGGGTTCTCCAGTACCTCCTCCATCTCTCGAGAGAAGGGCTGAAGTCAAACTCTGTCAGGATTCATTTGAATGCCATTTTACCTAATCACTTCCCAATTGAGGGAAAGCCCCTCTCAGGGCAGTCATTAGTCTCCCTCTTCATGTGGGGTCTTCTGCTTTCCAAGCCGCTCATCTGCCCTCCTCCGGCAGAATGGGACCTGAATGTGTTACTCACACAGCTCACCCATTCGCCCTTGGAGCCGATGGTGACATGCTCGCCCCGGCACCTGTCCTGGAAGGTGGCCTTCCTGGTGGCGCTGACTTTGGCCCACCGAGTCAGTGAGCTCCAGGCTCTCATGGCTGGCACCCCTTATACCAGGTTTTATTGGAATAGGGTGGTCCTACGTACCCACCCTAAATTCCTGCCCAAGGTCATTTCAGACTTCCATCTCAACCAAGAGAGAGTCCTGCTGACCTTCTTCCTGAGGCCCCACGTCGACCAGGCATCGATGGCTCTCCACACCCTTGACTTCAAATGGGCCCTCGCCTTTTATTTGCAGCATACCCAGACTCAAAGCAAGTCTGACCAGCTTTTCATGACGTATGATCCCAATAGACCGGGGCAGGCAGTCACCAAGTGCACCCTCTCGGTTTGGGTGGTGGATTGCATCGCTTTTGCCCATGTGAAGACAGGCGTCCTGCTAGATCATCGAGTCACCGCACATGGGGTCCGGGCCAAAGTGGCCTCGATGACTTTGCTGCACTCCGTGCCCCTGATGGACAACTGCCGGGTTTGCTACCTGGTCTTCCACGAATACCTTTGCTGCCCACTACTGCCTGGAGAGGGAGTCCCACCAGGACAGCGACTTCGGCCAGGCTGTACTCTGTAACCTGTTCGGGGTATAAGCAACTCCTACCCACCGACCCTTCTTCACAGCAACCGAGGTCTTTGCCCGGTATGACTCGGGCTCCTCTGGGCATCGGCTTCTGCTCACGGCCTCGTGGAGGCATTTTTTTGGTTACAGGTTCGGTAGCCTGTAGCTAGGAAGTCCCATAAGTGAGGACTGACTTCCTGCTTGTTCCTGGAGAAAGCGTAGTTACTCACCTGTAACAGGTGTTCTCCAGGGACAGAGGGAATCAGTCCTTACTACCCTCCCGCCTCCCCTGATGAGTTGCTAGATTTTTGTCCTTCCCTTGCCATCTGCTTGGTAGGGCTCAAGCTAAGGGACCTGACTGAGCAAGATGGCACCTTTGGGCGGGAAGAAGACCATGCATGCATGGCAGCAATCCCAAAGACTTTCTTTGAAAGCTGGGGAATTGCTCCGCGCAGGCTCCATTGGTGCCGACATCACCCATAAGTGAGGACTGATTCCTGCTGTCCCTGGAGAACACCTGTTACAGGTGAGTAACTATGCTTTAACTGCCTTTCACATAAGCAGCAGGGCAGTGGACAATATAAAAACAAAGTTCAATGAAACAGAAAGGAACTCCATAATTCATAGGCTAGGAATAGATACATTTACAGAAGCCGGGGGAGCATAGTGTTAAGGAAAAAGAAAAGTCTCAGGAGGGGAGGTTAAAAGCCAAGTTAAATAGGTGAGCCAGAGGGCAGGGCCAAGCACATAGAAGGCAGAGGAACATGTGGATGATAAATGAGCTTGTGAAATGGATGCGAGGTGCAAACAGTATGAATCTCTCTGAGGGCATAGTGAGGAGCATGGGGGATAAGAAGGTTTATTTTATTATATATTTGATATCTTTTCTATACCGCACTCTTTAAAATCAGTGTGGTTTACAGGCAAACAATAACCTGTACAGTGTGGTGGAAACCTGCACTGTACTTACAATGAACAAGTGGTGTAACTTGGGACTAACGTGGGTAACTATATACAGGCTGGGCACTCAGGTCACAGATACAGTATTGACCAGAGTTGCTTAGCAACTATTTACAAGAACAGATAGCTATATACATGGTGCTATATACAGGTTGTACAGCTGTGCTAGTGACGTTGCATCAGTGTGACGTGGGTGTACAACGGGCACTGTCTTGGTGGTTGGGTATGTCTGATTGTGGTTTATCACTAGCCTGGCAGTAGTGTAGGAGGAAGAGATGGTGTTGAAGTGCCTTCCTAAACTGGCAAGGTCCGTAATGGACCGGATGGTGGTTGGGAGGGCGTTCCAGCTTGTGGGTGCATAGAACAAATAGGCTCTGTTCTTTGTTGCTTGCAAGCATTTCGTGGTTGCATTTGGGATTACCAGTGTGTTGGTAGCAAATGACCTTCTGGATCTGTTGGGGGGAATGGGGTGGACGAGGTCCGTGAGTGAGGCGGAGGAGCAATTGTTGATGGCTTTGAAGGTTAGTAATAGTATTTTGAAAGAGAGTCAGCAATGGACAGGCAGCCAATGGAGGTGCTTCAAGATTGAGGTTATGTGATCCCTCCTTGAGGCTCCGTGTAGTATTCTGTCGGCGGCGTTCATTGCCAGCTGAAGTGGGTTCAGCGTGTTCTTCGGGAGTCCATGTAGAATTGAGTTACATAAGAACATAAGATACGCCGTACAGGGTCAGACCAAGGTCCATCAAGCCCAGTATCCTGTTTCCAACAGTGGCCAATCTAGGTCATACGTACCTAGCAGTTTCCCCAAAAGACACAGGTTCCGCAATGCTTGACTGGGTCAAGCATTGATATCCTGGGTCCCTTCTTAATAATGGTTTATGGACCTTTCCTACAGGAACTTATCCAAACCTTTTTTAAACCCAGCTACACTAACAGCCTTTACTACATCCTCCGGTAACAAATTCTAGAGTTTGATTACACGTTGAGTGAAAAAATATTTTCTTTTCTTAGTCTTAAATAGTTTACCCTGTAGCTTCATTGCATGTCCCCTAGTCTTTCTATATTCTGATAACGTAAACAATCGATCTACGCTTACCCGTTCCACTCCGTTCATTAATTTATAGACCTCTATCATATCTCCCCTCAGCCATCTCTTTCCAGGTTGAAGAGCCCTAACCTTTGTAGCCTCTCTTCATAGGAGTATCCTTCCATCCCCTTTACCATTTTGGTGGCTCTTCTCTGAACCTTTTCTAATAACGCTATATCCTTTTTAAGATACGGCGACCAGAATTGCACACAATATTCAAGGTGCAGTCTCAGAATGGTATAGAGGCATTATAATATCTTTTGTTTTATTTTCCATTCCTTTCCTTATGATACCTAGCATTCTATTTGCTCTCTTGGCTGCCGCTGCTCACTGGGCGGAGGGTTTTAACATGTTATCCAGGATGACTCCTAAATCTGCTAGTGGTGAAAAGTCTGGCTGGTCGCTTGAGAATGGCATGTAGAGCGGTACATCGTCGGCGTATACCAGGCAGGCGACGTTGAAGGAGCGGATGAGTGAGCAGATGGGTTGCATGTATATATTGAACAGCAGGGCCGAGAGCAAGGATTCCTGTGGTACACCTTGTTTTTGTTGGAAAGGTTCAGAGGTCGTGGAGCCAGTTCGTACATGTTGCCATCTGTCTGTCAGGTATGACTTACACCAATTTAGAGCTGCATCATGGATTCCCTTTTCCTTGAGGTGCCCCATGAGCAGATCATGATTGACAGAGTCAAATGCTGTGGTAATATCCATGAAAATTAAGGCAAATCCTTGCCTGATGTTGTCCATTCCAGTGATTAGGGTGCTGAAGAGGGTGGTCAGGAGAGTCTCGATGCCATGTGATTCTCTGAATCTGTGCTGACATGGGTCGAGAGGAGCAATGGTCTCGATGTGGTGTTGGATTTGGCATTGGACAACCTTTTCAATTATTTTGGCTAGTAGTGGAATGCTTGAGATTGGTCTGTATGATTCCATCTTCTGGGGGTCTAGTTTGTGGTTCTTTAGAAGTGGCCTGATGGATGTTTGTTTCAGACTTTGTGGGAATGTCCCTGTTGAGAAGGAAAGGTCCATGAGTTTGGACAGAAATGGGCTGAATTCCATGCACAGTGACTTTATCCAGAATGCTGGGCAAGGGTCGTTTGGAGCTGTGGTGGTGTTGATGGTGGTGATGATGTCCTTGGTGCCTTTCTCTGATGGGGTTGAGAAGGCGGTCAGTGGTGTTGGATGGTGTGACTCGTATAAAGGAGTGGGGTTTGTAGTTAAGTTGGTCTGGCTTGTTTTGGATTGTAGGTAGTCCGCGAAGTCCTGTGGTTGTATCATGCAGGGTTGGGTGGGGGAAGGTTCTTTTGTTAGGGTCTTCACTAGGTTAAATAGGTCATGTGGTTTGTTTAAGGAGCGCTGCAGGAGTTCTGTGTGATATTGCCTCATTTTCTCCGTGACTGCTTTGCGGTGTTTTTTTTTAGGTGAGAGGTGTATGCTTCCTGGTCATCGGTGAAGCGTGAGCGACGCCATCACCTTTCAAGCTTCCTTTGGGAGAGGAGTGATGTTTGTAGCTCAGGGGAGTACCATGGAGCAGTCTTTCTTTTCCTTGGTGGTTTATTAAGTAGGTGAGCGATGGATCCCAGGCTATTGTTCCAGGTGGAGATCATTTCCTTGAGGCTAGGGGCTGACAGGTTAAGAACATAAGAATATAAGATATGCCATACTGGGTCAGACCAAGGTCCATCAAGCCCAGTATCCTGTTTCCAACAGTGGCCAATCTAGGTCATATATACTGTCCCCCGCAGCCCCCCCTGGTGGCGGAGTAGTTTTCCACGGAAGGGCTGGGGAGCGCACAAGATTATGATGATTGGGGTTGGACAGGTGCGAGGGTCAAGGGTAGCAGTCCCTTGTGCCGGCCTCGTTACCAACTTCCCAAAAAGAACAAGTTCACACGAATATGGAGGGAAAAATGAAAAAGGCTTTATTTCCCCTTTACACAAAATGGTTCAAAAACAGGATAAACGGCTTTGGAAAGTAACAGAACTGAACAAATCCTTTGCATCAGGTTTAAAGCACAAATGAAAAGGTCAAAGTAATGGCTGTTGACTTCACAGTAATTTAAGGTAACACGAAATACTGCATTCACTTATGCATTCATAGAGGTAGGAATGAACTACAGCTTTTCTGCTGTACAATATGTACAATCCATTTGCTGGTCTGACTCTTCGCCTGCATATTCCACTTGCATATATTCTATATCTGATAGCTCTGAGTCTGAGGCTTCTGCACAACTGAACTCTAGCTTTTTAAAAGCGTGCCGTACAGTTTCCGAGTGTTTGGTAGTTAGGTTAGGGCGTCGGCTTCTGCCCACTGGGTAAAACCAAGGCTCCTCTTCAGCTATAGTTTTAAAAGCTCTCTCAGCACAATGCTTGGTATTTACAGTTCTCCTCTTAGAGAAATTGTCTGTTAGCTTTTGCTTATAACTGTCATTGCTACAAGGAGAAACTTCCTTCCCCTGTCTTTCTCTTATGTTAGGCTTGAGCAAACAATTGCAAGAAATAGAAGCTTTACCTTTAGGCTTTCTTCTTTCTTTCTCAGGGAAGGCTTGAGGCCTAGTCCGGTTGTCCTCCAGCTCAGAATGGCCCAAGTTCTCCCACAATATCTCTCTTGCCTTAGTATATGGACGAACCTCTCTGTGCCAAGGCTGCAGCTGTTGCCATCTGCCCTTGCCTTCACTCCTGAGGCTGTCGTTGCCTGGTGGCCTCGCTCCTTCAGCTTCTCTCTGCTCACCAGTCCTCTGTGTTCTCCACTTTTCTCGCAGGCCAGCACTCACGTTGCTTCTCAGGCCTGCTTTCTCTCTCTCATTCAAGACTGCCCTTTCTTTGGCTCTTGAATCTCTGTCCTCCTCTCTCAGGATACTTCTCTGGATATCTCCCTGGATATCTTTCTCTCCTTCCTCCTGGATATATCTCCGGATACCTTTTCCTCCTTGGATATCTTTCTCGTCTGGATATCTTTCTCTCCTTGATTCAGACCTGCCTCTGCTTAAATCCAAACTGACTGGGCCCAAGTCCTGCCCATAGAGGCGTGGTTCTTCAGACTCTGTACTGACTCTCCTGCTCCCTCTATGTGGATCTTCAGGATATTGCAGCTTATACCTGTTTTTTTCTGGATTTTAAACTTTTCTTCTATCTGCAAGAGGGTCTGCTGCATCACACATCCCCCTTCTTAAAATATTACGGGCTGCGGGAAGCTCTTCTCCGCAGCACGTAATACGGGACATGGTATCAGCGTTACAATGCAGCTTCCCAGCTCGATGCTCCACACGGAAGTCATAGGGCTGCAAAGCCATATACCACCGGGTTAATCTGGCATTTTCGTTCCTCATGGTATGCAGCCATTTCAGGGGAGCATGATCCGTAATGAGGACAAATTTCCTCCCGGTGAGATAGAATTTCAATGCCTCAATGGCCCATTTAATAGCGAGACATTCGCATTCAACTGTGGCATACTTCCTTTCCGCCAGCGAGAGTTTCCTGCTAAGAAACATAATAGGATGTTCTGCTCCTTCTTGTACCTGGGACAGGACGGCCCCCAGACCTGTCTCTGAGGCATCAGTTTGTAACAGGAAAGTTTGCTGAAAATCTACCCCGCGCAATACGGGGGCCTGGCACAACTTCCCTTTTAATTTTTGGAAAGCTGTCTCTGCTTCAGGAGTCCACTGTAACACGTTCGGGGCATTTTTTCTTAGCATCTCCGTAAAGACGTTGCTTTCTTCCGCGAAGTGCGGTATAAAACGGCGATAATATCCGATGAGGCCAAGGAAGCTTCTCAACTGCTTCTTGTTCTGTGGAACCGGAAATTTTCTGACACTATCTACTTTATCTAATAATGGCCGCACGGTTCCACGGCCTACCAGATGACCCAGGTATTTGACTTCTTCAGCCGCAAAAGTACACTTCTTAGGGTTAAGCATGAGGCCCGCTCTCCTCATAGCTTCTAATATGACGCCTATTTGATGGAGATGTTCCGACCACGTGGCACTGTGGATCACCACATCATCCATGTAGGCAGTAGCAAAATCTTGGTACGGTCGTAGAATAACATCCATTAAACGTTGGCATGTAGCGGCTGCCCCATGCAAGCCAAAGGGCATTCTCCGAAATTGGAAGAGCCCCAACGGTGTACTGAAGGCAGTTTTCGGCTTGGCATCCCGCGTCAAAGGGACCTGCCAATACCCTTTGGTCATGTCTAACGTCGTCAGGAACTTTGCTTGCCTGAGCCGGTCTAATAATTCCTCGATCCGCGGCATCGGGTAAGCGTCGAAGGTGGATATCGCATTGACTTGACGAAAGTCTATGCAGAAACGCATAGACCCGTCTGGTTTAGGCACCAGCACCACCGGGCTGCACCAGGGACTATGTGACTCTTCTATAATATTCATTTGCAGCATTTCACGTACCTGGTTGATGACCTCTTGTTTTTTCGCCTCCGGCAGTCGATACAGACGCTATCGGATAATTTTACCTGGAGGCGTATGAATTTCATGAGCCACCAACGAGGTTTCTCCAGGCATTGGGGTTAAGACATCCTTATACCTGTTCAACAATTGAGCCAAATCCTCCTTTTGTCTCACGAAGAGTTCCTCCCCCACCTTCGGCGTACAGCTTTCTTTGCAATCTTCCACACGGGGACCCAGGTCTTCCTCGGGTGGATCACTCCCTATGGCCATTAAACCTTCCAGTTCCGCTCTCCCCGTTGAGCCGAAACCTCCTGTTCCTCGGCTCGTGGGAGTTAGCATCGCGACTTCTTCTAGATCAGGAAATCCCACACGCTCACAAATTAGCTGGGCCACTCTGTCCCCGGCCTGGACTTTGAAATCTTCCTCTGAGAAGTTTACATAGGAGGACTTTTAGGATGCCCCTGTAATCGGGATCCACGACTCCTGCAGCCACATCGATGTTGTATTTGGCGGCCAGTCCTGATCTTGGGGCTATTCTTCCGTAACAACCCGGGGGCAGTTCAATTTGTAGGTCTGTGGTAACTAATTTTCTTCCCTGCTTTGGGACGACGATATCTACGGCGCTATGGAGGTCATAGCCGGCAGCTTGTGCCGAGGCTCTTTGAGGAGTACGCGCTCTCGCGGAGGTTTTACAGTATCGCAGCACAAACGTTTTGGGTGGCTGTGACCGATCCTTTATGACGGCCTTCGGGGGGTTCTCCCAAAGTGGGCTAGGGATCATAGCATCCGTAGCGGCAGCAAGGCCGTTCCGCTGTACTCTGGGCTTTTCAGTAAGGTTAGGTTGCATGCAAGTGGAATCTGGCCTTTTCTGAGGCGACAGACCTTCTTTTAAAGGTTTCCTAAATTGTGGCCAATCACGGCCCAGGACCAATTCCTGTGGTAACTTAGGCACTACTGCGATCAGCATTTCCCTTACAATGCCCATACCTTTTACCCACAATTTATAAACCGGATAGCGTGTGGCTGCTCCATGCACGCACTTTATCTTTACATATCCCTGTGGAGATTCTGGAACCGAGAGGGCCATGAGCCTGGATCGTTGACCATAATTTTTTAGAAACCATGGTCTGGTCGGCTCCAGAATCCAACAACGCTTGCACACTTATACCTTGTACCTTTACATCAAGTAGAAAACCATTACGTATTGGTCTTGGTGATTCTCCCACCAAGGCAGTTCGTGAATAACACTCATACTGTAAATGTCCCCTTTTCTCACATGTGAAACATTTCCTTGCACTCTCCTTTACTAGAGGCTTATCATTTTTCCACCGGCCAACTGGAGGACGTGAGGGACTCTCCCTTTTTTGTACCTCCAACCCCATGGCTATTTTTGGGCCTGCCCTAGGCTGGGTCACTTTTTCGGCCTCTAAATACCTCTCTGTAAGGGCTATTGCCTCTGTGGTAGTGCAACAGTTCTGTAACATTAAGAAATTTTGCACTCTACTGGGTAGGGCAATCATGTACTGCTCAAGAATTATAGCGTCCATTAGGGTGCCTGTGCTCTTCTTCTCGGGCTGTAACCACTTATGGGCTAGGCTATGTAATCTATGGCCTAGTGCCTTGGGTGTTTCATTAGCCTTAAGAAAGGTAGCCCTAAACATTTTGTTGTAAGCTAATGGCGTAAGGCCCATACGATCCCTAATCGCTATTACTACATCTTTATAAGAATTTGCTAAAGTCGGGGGCATCGACCTATAGGCAGCCAGCGCCTCACCCGTGAGTGATGCTGCTAACCGTATTGCCCACTGCTCCTCTGGCCACTTAGCTGAGTGCGCAATTCGAGCAAATGTATCTAAAAAGTCATCTATATCATTGTTTGGACTTAGCTTGCCAATCACTAAATCAGAACAGGACCATTGTCCGTGGTCAGGGTTTACCAGTCCGGCGACCGATAGCTTCTCCGCCTTGCTTTTGGCCAGTTCGTCCCGCTGCTGCGTGAGCCACCTGTCCATAGTTTCTAGGACTGGGCGTTGCTGTGCCTGTATCGCCTTCAGCGCTTGCTCTTGGCTCTGTTGTGCCACCTCTGCCTGCTTGCTGAACTGGTGTGCCATCCAGGCACATAATTCTTTAGGCTCCATGGTACCTGGTGAAAGAACAAACAGAGAAAAAAAACCCAAGTGTGGCTCTTTACCAAAACTTCTCCACACCCCTCTCCTTTTTTTTTTTTTTTTTTTTTGACTTCCCCCAGATATCCAACACTAGGTAGGCTTAAGTACGTATTACCTGGTTCTAGTGTTGAGTCAGCTTTGGGGAATATATGCTGTTATCCCAAGGTCGCTCCACTGCTTCTAGACTCGCCGCAGGATTTCCAACCTTCAGGGTTTTCTTTTAAATCCGGTCCGGATTTCAGGTACTCCACTTCACGTTTTCCAACTCCAATCCGGTTTTGGTGTCTGCTCTATTCCTGGCTTTTCCTCCGGTCCAGTTTTGTAGCAAGACGGTTCGGGTTTTACTTTGAGTTTTTTTGTTTTTTTTTTCAAAAAAAAAAAAGAAAGATTGTACTTTCCTTGGTACAGTTGCAGGTACAGTCCTGGAGGCTTATGGGTGCCGTCAAATATCCTGCCAACTACGCCACTTATGTCCCCCGCAGCCCCCCCTGGTGGCGGCGTAGTTTTCCACGGAAGGGCTGTGGAGCGCACAAGATTATGGTGATTGGGGTTGGACAGGTGCGAGGGTCAAGGGTAGCAGTCCCTTGTGCCGGCCTCGTTACCAACTTCCCAAAAAGAACAAGTTCACACGAATATGGAGGGAAAAATGAAAAAGGCTTTATTTCCCCTTTACACAAAATGGTTCAAAAACAGGATAAACGGCTTTGGAAAGTAACAGAACTGAACAAATCCTTTGCATCAGGATTAAAGCACAAATGAAAAGGTCAAAGTAATGGCTGTTGACTTCACAGTAATTTAAGGTAACACGAAATACTGCATTCACTTATGCATTCATAGAGGTAGGAATGAACTACAGCTTTTCTGCTGTACAATATGTACAATCCATCTGCTGGTCTGACTTTTCGCCTGCATATTCCACTTGCATATATTCTATATCTGATAGCTCTGAGTCTGAGGCTTCTGCACAACTGAACTCTAGCTTTTTAAAAGCGTGCCGTACAGTTTCCCAGTGTTTGGTAGTTAGGTTAGGGCGTCGGCTTCTGCCCACTGGGTAAAACCAAGGCTCCTCTTCAGCTATAGTTTTAAAAGCTCTCTCAGCACAATGCTTGGTATTTACAGTTCTCCTCTTAGAGAAATTGTCTGTTAGCTTTTGCTTATAACTGTCATTGCAACAAGGAGAAACTTCCTTCCCCTGTCTTTCTCTTATGTTAGGCTTGAGCAAACAATTGCAAGAAATAGAAGCTTTACCTTTAGGCTTTCTTCTTTCTTTCTCAGGGAAGGCTTGAGGCCTAGTCCGGTTGTCCTCCAGCTCAGAATGGCCCAAGTTCTCCCACAATATCTCTCTTGCCTTAGTATATGGACGAACCTCTCTGTGCCAAGGCTGCAGCTGTTGCCATCTGCCCTTGCCTTCACTCCTGAGGCTGTCGTTGCCTGGTGGCCTCGCTCCTTCAGCTTCTCTCTGCTCACCAGTCCTCTGTGTTCTCCACTTTTCTCGCAGGCCAGCACTCACGTTGCTTCTCAGGCCTGCTTTCTCTCTCTCATTCAAGACTGCCCTTTCTTTGGCTCTTGAATCTCTGTCCTCCTCTCTCAGGATACTTCTCTGGATATCTCCCTGGATATCTTTCTCTCCTTCCTCCTGGATATATCTCCGGATACCTTTTCCTCCTTGGATATCTTTCTTTTCTGGATATCTTTCTCTCCTTGATTCAGACCTGCCTCTGTTATATCCAAACTGACTGGGCCCAAGTCCTGCCCATAGAAGCATGGTTCTTCAGACTCTGTACTGACTCTCCTGCTCCCTCTATGTGGATCTTCAGGATATTGCAGCTTATACCTGTTTTTTTCTGGATTTAAAACTTTTCTTCTATCTGCAAGAGGGTCTGCTGCATCACAATACCTAGCAGTATCCCCAAGAGACTCAGGTTCCACAATGCTTGTATTGTGTCAAGCATTGATATCCTGGGTCCCTTTTTAATAATGGTTTATGGACCTTTCCTCCAGGAACTTGTCCAAACCTTTTTTAAACCCAGCTACACTAACAGCCCTTACTACATCCTCCGGTAACAAATTCCAGAGTTTGATTACACGTTGAGTGAAAAAATATTTTCTCTTATTTGTCTTAAATAGTTTACCCTGTAGCTTCATTACATGTTCCCTAGTCTTTCTATATTCTGATAGCGTAAACAATCGATCTACTTTTACCCGTTCTACTCCATTCATTAATTTATAGACCTCTATCATATCTCCCCTCAGCCATCTCTTTCCAGGTTGAAGAGCCCTAACCTTTGTAGCCTCTCTTCATAGGAGTAGCCTTCCATCCCCTTTACCATTTTGGTGGCTCTTCTCTGTACCTTTTCTAATAACTCTATATCCTTTTTAATATACGGCGACCAGAATTGCACACAATATTCAAGGTGCGGTCTCACCATGGAACGATACAGAGGCATTATAATATCTTTGTTTTATTTTCCATTCCTTTCCTTATGATACCTAGCATTCTATTTGCTTTCTTGGCCGCCGCTGCACACTGGGCGGAGGGTTTTAACATGTTATCCAGGATGACTCCTAAATCTTTTTCCTGGATGGTGGTTCCCAATGTGGAACCTTGCATTGTGTAACCATAGTGTGGGTTGTTCTTTCCTAGGTGCATAACTTTGCACTTGTCCACATTAAATTTCATCTGCCGTTTGAATGCCCAATCTTCCAATTTATCTAGATCCTCCTGCAGTTTTCCACAATCCTCTTGGGTTTTAACAACTTTAAACAGTTTTGTGTTGTCTTCAAATTTGATAACCTCACTAGTTATTCCCTTTTCCAGGTCATTTATAAATATGTCAAAAAGTAGCAGACCCAGTACAGATCCCTGGGGTACTCCACTATTCACCTTTTTCCATTGGGAAAATTGGCCATTTAGCCCTACCCTCTGCTTTCTATCTTTTAACCACTTCCCGATCAACAATAGTATACTGCCTCCTATCCCTTGACTTTTTAGTTTTGCCAAATGTCTCTGATAAGGGACCTTGTCAAAGGTTTTCTGAAACTCCAGATACACTATATCAGCTGACTCACCTTTGTCTACCTGGTTTTTTTTTATAAACTTCATTTATCAACACCATGCAACAATAATAAGCAAAACATCAAATAAACTCCAGGTGGGGTCGACTCTTATCCCCATCCAGGAGAGCAAAAGACAAAAACAGGTGCGTTTTCCAATTTTCTATGTATTAACCCCTACCCGCCCCCATCCCCCACCCTTCCCCCCACCCAGCCACCCCCCCTTAGTTGCATCCACACCAAGAGACCTCAGAACATCGATCCCCAAGGCTTACACACCGGTCGCTTCTAGGTTTCAGCCTAGGAGCCCAGTTGCAACACTTCATTCCTACTACGAGAGCTCAGACTCTGAATATAGGGGTCCCAAAGCAACTGAAAATGAGGCCAGCGCTTAACATTACCCCGGGTGTATCTAGCCTCCAGAAGCATCATCTGATGAAAGGCATTACGCCACTCCAAAAAAGAGGGCGGATTCCGTTCCCGCCATCTGTGCAGTATGGGGCCCTTACCCACCAAACAAGCCCTACGCACCAACAATCTCTCCCATTTGCCCTTGGGCTGTATGAGATGCAAATGATCCAGGATAACTAAGGAGGCATCCCAACATACCCGCTGTCCCAATATCCTCTCCATGAATGAACCTATTCTTGTCCAGTACTGACGGATAAGCCTACACCCCCACCACATATGCCGCAAATTCGCTAGCGGCGCCGAACACCTCGGACAGCGTCCATCCAAAGCAAGATGGGAGCGAAGGGCCCGTCGAGGAGAGAAATGCACCCTAGTGAGAGATTTATACTGCATTTCTCTCCAACGAGCTCCCACCACCAGCTCCCCTACCCGCTGCAGGGCTTTCAAAAGTGTACCTGGGACAATCTCCCTTCCCATCTCCTCAGCCCACGCCAGCTCCACTGAATGGTAGTCTGGAGAAGGTTGGTATTGAGCCAAACGAGCTTTCAACACCCGAATAGACGGCGGGGATTCCCCACCCAGATTAAAGAAGTCCAAAATCTGCGCCGAGCGGTCGGCCCGTAACTCCTCTGCCGGCAAAGAGGCAACATAGTGTGAGATCTGCATATAAGCAAAGTAATGTCCAGACCCCAGATCATATTCGGCACATAACGGCAGAAACTTCTTGCAGTGCCCCGATGGTTCCACCACATGGCCCAAACTATGTAGACCCTTCCTCGCCCACTCACGAAATATCGTGTGATCTATTCCCGGGGTAAAGAGAACATTGCCCTGAATCGGCAGCCAGCTGGAAACCTTCCAGTTCGTTTTCCAATAGGTGTTTAGCTGCCTCCAAGTTCGACACACCGGATCGATTAGTACACTCCCAGCTAATTTATCGGGGAACATACGGTAGTCCAAGTGTAAGAGGGCGAGCAAAGATATTGGAGCAACAAAAGCCTCCTCTAATGCCAAAGGAGTGTAAACCTCAGTTCCCCCCAGCCAGTCCCCCAAATGCCAGGCTTGGCAGGCCAAAGCATAAGCGCCTAAATCAGGGAGCCCCAGACCCCCGTGCCTCCAATTCCCCACCAAGCGGCGATATGGGATACGTGCTCTCGCCCCTCCCCACAAAAATCCACTAATAAGTCCCTCCATCCGCTTCAGGTCTTTTCGCAGGAGCCAAACTGGCAGCGTTTGTAACCAGTAGAGAACCCTCAGTAAAACGACTAACTTGATCACGGCAATTCTCCCAGACAGGAACAACGGAAGAGGTCGCCAGGCCTGCAACTGAGCTTGGAGGCTCTTGATAATTCTACTAAGATTACACCCATATAACTGGGAGGGTTGACCAGTCAATAAAATGCCAAGGTATTTAAAATGGTTGACCGCCCACTTGAGAGGGAAGGGTCCCTGCCAACTACCCCTCACAGAGCCCGAGATATCTAAGGCCTCAGATTTGTCCTTATTAATACTTAAACCTGCGAAATGACCGAAGGTCTCAAACTCCCGCATTAAGCTGGGAAGCGATTCGTGGGGCCGAAGCAGATGCACAAGGAGGTCATCGGCGAAAGCTAACAATTTAAAATCGGCAGTACGAATACGCACCCCCTGTACCCCCCCGTGAGGACTCCACCGGACGGATGAACGGGTCCAGAGAGAGGACAAAAAGCAGCGGGGAGAGAGGACATCCCTGTCTAGTCCCCCGGTGTAGGGGGAAAGTGTCAGAAAGCACCCCATTACAGCAAATCGCCGCAATTGGATCATGATAGAGACTTTTAACCATAGCACAAAAAGAGCTCCCGATCCCATAGCAAGGCAGCAGGTGCCATAAATACTGCCAATCAACCCTATCGAAGGCTTTCTCTGCGTCGAAACTAATTAGCAGAGACGGAAGACGTCTGCTCTGTACCCATTCTAAAGAGGCTAGAATCTTTCGCAGGTTGCGGACCGCATACCTCCCTTTCACAAAGCCCACCTGGGAGTCATGGACCAAATGCCCCAATACACTCGCCAAGCGGTCCGCAAGAATTTTCGCCAAGATTTTAAGATCAAAGTTAAGAAGAGAAATAGGGCGATATGATTCAGCACACAACAAATCCTTCCCGGGCTTAGGAAGCAGGATCATGTGAGCCAAGTTACTACCCCAACGAAATGTACCCTGCTCAGATCTCCTGGCATGAACTGCCACCAGCAGCGGGGACACCAAGTCAGTCAGAATCTTGTAAAATTCTGCCCCCAGCCCGTCCGCTCCAGGGGTTTTATAACAACTCGCTTTAGCAATAACGGTTTGCACCTCCTGTACTAAGATCGGCTGATTGAGGTGCAACCGCTGCTGGTCATTTAATTGAGGTAGGTCCAACCCTTCCAAGTATTCGGACATCTGCACTTGCGAGCCCGGCTCTGCTGTGTAAAGTCTCTGAAAGAACAAATGAAAGACACGAGCTATCTCCGGGCTCTCCCTTTGAAGGACCCCCTTATCTTTTAGCACGTGCACCAGCATAGAACCCTTGGAACCACGTAAACACCTGGTTTGTCTCCATGGCAATAAAGTTGAAATCTGTAATACATAACCGACTTTTTGGCTCACTGGTGTAAGAGGTCATTCAGCGCCGTCTGCGTCTCCCAAACCTGCTTCTTCAAGACCATGCTCGGGTTATTCGCCCATTTCCACCACTGCTGAGTGACTAGGCGCTCCAATCGGATAATACATTCCGCCAAAAGTCTTCATTTGCGTGCCAAAGAAACAATAATATCCCCACGCAAGACAACTTTTGCCGTCTCCCAAACCAGCTCAGGATCCTCACAATGCCCACTATGGTCCGCCTCGAATTCTCGCCAACGCCTCTGTATGAACTGGCGGAACTGAAAATCTCTATATAGTTCCAAAGGAAACTGCCACAGCCTCGTCTCAATATGAGTAGTGCCCCAACGCAGTTGAAGCCAAATAATGGCATGATCGGAAATTTCCGCAGGACCTATCTGCGCCTCGTCTACCAACGCGAACAAACTCTGCGAGGTCAACAAATAATCTATACGTGCGCTAGAGCTGTGTGCACGAGATTGGTGTGTATAGTCTTTTTCAGCGGGGTGCAGCAGTCTCCACGGATCCACCAAACCCAATCTGGCCCTCAAACCATTTAAGGCCCAAGCCCCTTGAGATCTCTCCCTATTCCCCTTGCTCCGGGATGTGTCCATCTCCACATCCATTACTCCATTGAAATCCCCTCCCAAAATCAGTGGGAGCTCCGGAAGCTGCTCCACTTGGGAGGCCAACCTAGAATAGAGATTCCGGTCCAGCACATTAGGGCTATATATATTACCAAGAATAACAGGTTTTCCCTCCAGGTTGCCCTGTAGCAATAGGAACCTCCCAGTTGGATCCACTATTTCCTTGATAATATCAAAGCGAATACGCTTATGTAGCAGTAGGGCCACCCCCCCTTTCTTATTCTGGGCCGGTGCCCCCTATACCTGTCCCACCCAGGATCTACGCAATTTAGCATGCTCCTCAGTTGTCTGGTGGGTTTCCTGGAGAAAGGCAATATCGGCTTTATGCCTCGCTAAAGCCTGTAATATTTTTGATCTCTTAATAGGGCTCCCCAGGCCACAAACGTTCCACGAAATTATCTTCAGTCTGGATTAATATCACCCCAGTATCTTAAAAAGATACCCAACCATATTCCGGGAAGAACCCCCCCAGCCTGGAGCTCCCCCCTTCCAACACTCAAATGGTTCCCCCAATGCCCTGGGTCCCCCGGCGGGATGCGACCATATCTCCACCCCCCTCCTTCTCCCCCTCCCCCTCCCATCTCCCCCCCCTCCACCTGCTTCTCCATCCGCTACCTCTATTAGGTAGCGAGCAAGCTGTAATGCGTATGGTCTCCTCCACCCCTACAAGACGACTTAGACACCCTCCACTCCCTGCATTCAGCCTGCACAGTGGTATACCCCCCACAAACAATACGCCCTCCCATATCAATGTTACTGCTAGAAATAGCAAACATAACCTTAGCTGATATAATAACAAGGCATCAATACAATAATACAGCAAACTGCATCCCTGCGGTACCTCCAGTAATTAGAGGGTGCGTAGAGATGCTGAGCACCCCCTCAGGCCTCTTTGGAGAGCCATCCACAACCCCCCACCACTGGTCCCGCACTCCTCCCCCCATTGCTTGAAGCTCAAGAGCCAACAACCCCGGGACCAAGATATTCAGCCTCCTGCCGACATTAAACTATGCCCCACAGAGCGCCGTAGGGAGGAGGAGTGGCCCGGGGTTCTTAGATATCTCCGCCTCAGCTTTTAAAAATCACACCCGATACACAATCAAAACAATTACTCCCACTGAAGCAGAGTAAGAGGCAAAGAAACTAAAAGTAACAACTCAATTCAGCAGCTTAGCAGTAAGGAAGACAGTATCCCCTCAGTACAGCAAACAGAGCATCCGCAGCACAATTACAAGCTGCCCGGGGGGAGGATATGGCCAAGAACTCCATGAAACAGCTGCCCATCAATGACAGAACTGTCTCCCCCATAATCCCTAGCAAAGAGTTTCCCCACAAGATAGACCGCCCCCCCCAAAAACAGCCATCCTGCTCAAGAATCCATCTCCCTCGGTTAAACAATACCCCAATCTCCCCTCATGCAAACCCCCCCACCCAACTTCAAACAAACAACGTCACACATTCATCTCCCCCACACTCAACCCATCCATACATTATTATTCCCAGCTCCCATAGGGGATAGGGGGAGTCGGAAGTCCAGCTCCAGTCGAGCCTCAAATCTCGCAATCCTCACTACAACACCGCCAGTAGCCCTTCTCAGAGCCCAGCGGTGTATGTCGCCCACTCCATCGCAGGACAGACCCCCAAACAAATGCTCCACAAACGGGGGAGTGAGAGCTAGGCCCCACCACCACTTCTCCCAGCCGAACACTAGCTCTTAATACTTATAGTCCCCACAAAAACCCCAGATAGGGTAAAAGTCCTGGGTGTCTCTCAAGAAGTCTGTACATGAGACGGGGACTCTCGTTCCTCTCCCACAAGCGTCGCGATGTAGAGTCTGGCATCGGCCGCCGAATCAAAGGTCCGGTGGGTTCCCTCGTGAAAGACATGCAGTCTAGAGGGGTACTGTACTGAGAACTTGATCTTGGCATTGATTAATTGTTGGCAGAGGGGAGCATACGCTCTGCGCTGCTGACTGAGGGCAACGGAATAGTCTTGTGCCACTCGTAGTTGCAAATTGTCATGCACCAGGACTCCCCTCCGCCTTGCAGCTCTCAATATAGCCTCCTTTTGGGGGAAATACAGGAATTTAGCAAGTACTACCCGCGGCATGTGCTCCCGGGGCTGCCTGCTCCCCACGCGATGCGCTCTTTCCATGAGCAACTTCCCACCGTCTTCAAGGCCCTCAAATATCTGGGGGAGCAAATTCTCCAGATATGTCTTTAGGTCCTTATCTGCAATCGAGTCAGGAATGCCCATCAGCCTCAGGTTGTTTCGGCGTGAGCGATTTTCTAAATCGTCGATTTTGGCTTCCTGCGACTGAAGTTGGGATTTCATCATCGTCAGCTCCTGGGTCAGAGAGTTAAGGCTGTCCTCCTTCAGCCCAATGCGATTTTCAGCTTCTTGCATGCGGTTGCCCAAGGCCCCGAAAGAGGCATGTAAGCTGTCCATTTTTTCATGCAGGGCTGTGAATTGCATAGCTAGGGCATCTGCCACAGCAGCTGAGACCTCTTCCAAGAACGCCGGAGAGGTCGGCGACTTCGGCATGCCAACAGCATCCGCCATTTTAGGTGTTGGGGCTCCACGCTCTTTCTCCTTCCTCGCGGCTTTAACTTTCGCCGCCATCGCCGCAATGCCCTCTCAACCACTGAATCAGCTTCAGGTGCCTTTCCCCTCACGGTAGTTGCTATCGTTGCTGTAAGTCAGCTCTCAAACCGGCAGTAATGGCCCGATTCGGGGCAGAGGAGACCGGAGCTCAAGCAGAAGCCGTCCGCCGAGTTCACCGCATCACATGCTCCCTGTCTACCTGTTTATTCACACCTTCAAAAAAACATATCAGATTAGTAAGACAAGATCTTCCTTGTCTAAAGCCATGTTGGCTGTCTCCCATTAGGCCATGACTATTGTCAAACGCCCGAGCCACTCACCTCTAGTTTTAGAGGGGTGTGGTGATTGGAGGAACCTTCCCCTATCAGCCTTAGCAGCCTAGTTCCTTGTGGTGTCTTCTGGGAAATGTAGTACTGCTAAGATGTGTTTGTGCTTCAGGTAGAAGGTTGTGGTTAAGGCCACCGAGGTAAGGCATATAACACAAAATTTATTTCGCACAAAAAAGATTCAAAGTACCATATACAGGATTATTTCTGTAGGATTTGCTCAAAGTATAGCAGATGGTTCGCAAAGTAAACAAAAGAACCCAAAAATGGCTGTTTAAAGTCCTCTTACTTTCAGAATCACAGCCTTTGATAGTAAGGCTGCCACCTTCCTTTTAGTCCTTGCTAATTACAGCATAAAGTCAAAACAAGCTTAATCTTCTGTGGCAGTTTGGCTTCTATCAGCCTCAATTCCTTCTAGGCTGCATTTCAGGTACAACAGAACTCAAAACAAGAAGCAAACATTCAGACTGCCATCAAAAACTTTCAACAAGCTTGTCACATAACAGAGGAGCAAAGAAAACCTTTTCTAGCAGGTAAATTGGCTTCTTGCCGTTTCACAGTTCAAACCACAGGTGGATAACAAGCATGAATCACAGCTTCCTGCTTATCCTTAAACTTCAGTAAACTTCCCTTTTAAAAACATATGGGGAATTTACCACCACACTGCCTGTTTCTTATGGTTACCTTTTCAAGGAGGATAATTCTTTCAGGGCTGGCTCTTCCTCAAGACTCCATGTCTAAAGCTTGGCACAGAGAGCAATCCATAAGGATGTCTTCTTCCCCCAACTCTGCAACTGGCTCTCCCAGCTGCATGGGTTCTGACTCATCCACCCGGTCAGACTGCTCAGCTGACAACCTCTCCGATGCTCTGAGAGCTTCTCCACTTCCTGGCTCCCACCTCTGCTGCCAACCTGTTGCAGGGAATTCAGCCCTCTCAGCTCCTGGTAGCTTGGTTCTTCTGCATGAGTCAGCACCTTCTCTGCCTTCTCCTCCCTCTCCTCCTTTCTTCCTGTCTGTATATTCTAGCATAGGCTTATACCTCCAGGGTTCTAGCCCCACCTCCTTCCTTCCCAGGTGTTGGCAATCGCCCTGCCTTCTGGTATTTGAGTAATCAGGGAACTTGTTGAAGTAAGGGTTTTGGACCTCGTGCCCGTAATCTCTCTCTCTTACTCTATTAGACACTGCATGAAACCTGTTCCAGCTGGGGTTTTTCTGGTTCTTAGGAATGGCTGTGGCTTTCTCACCCTGCATTCCTAAAAGGGGACCCTTTACTAGGGTGAATTCTTTACGTTTCTCACCTCCCCCACACTCAGGATAGATGACCTTGCCACACTATCTACATGCTGTATAATTTTGTTCTTTATGATGGTTTCTACCATTTTTCATGGTACTGACGTGAGGCTCACCAGTTTGTAGTTTCCAGGATTACCCCTGGAACCCTTTTTAAAAATTGGTGTTACATTGGTGATCCTCCAGTCTTCAGGTATTACAGATGATTTTAATGAAAGTTCACAGATTACTAATAGCAGGCCTGTAATCTCATATTTCAGTTCTTTCAACACTCTTGGATGTATACCATCCGGTCCAGGTGATTTGCTACTATTCAGTTTATCAAATAGTTGTAATACATCTTCCCGGTGTAGTGATATTTCCAGGGGGAAATGGAGGGGAGGAGGAGGGCGTGATTCTATCTTGGTTGAGGAGTGGCAGGGTTTTGCTGAAGATCTCTACTTTATCAAAGGGTCGGAAATGTCTTGTCGATGCTGTGGAGGCCTCAGCTGAAGTATGGGAACTTTTGTGATCAGGGTGCGAGGGCATTTGAAATCTGATCAGACTGTGGTCAGACCATGGTACTGGGGTGATAGATATGACGAGGTTGTGGTTCGGGCCTTTGGCTGATCTTGGGGCGAAAACCAGGTCCAGCTTGTTTCCTCTTAAATGAGTGGGAGCATTTATTACTTGTTTGTAACCCAACTCATTAAGCGCCTCAAGGAAGGCTTTGGAGTGGGAGTCTTGTAGGGCAGGCAGGTTGAAATCACCCATTATCCAGTTTGGTGTGCGCGGGTTCTTGACATTGTAGGCGAGGTCAATTATCATTGATAGGTCTTCCGGGGAGAGAGACGGGGATCTGTAGATCAGGTTGATGGAACTGTACTTGTTGACTATGGTGATTGAGTCGAGGTGCATTGTGCTAGTGGCAGTGATCATCTGAAATTGGAGTTCCGTTTTGGTAAGGACGAGTGCTCCTCCACCCCTACGGTCAGTTCTGTGGCAGGTGTGAATTGAGAAGTTGGGGGGAATGAGCTGGTTGAGGAGGACCGTATCTGGTTGGAGTGGTAACAGAGAAGGCCAGAATGGAAAGCACAATGATCCAGAATGAGTAATGAATTGGAATATAAACTGTACCAGGAGCCAATGATGATGAATGAGGAGTGGTATGACATGATCGAATCTAGAAGCATGAGACAGGATACAAACAGCAGTATTTTGAATTAATTGAAGACAATGGAACTGGTACTGAGGCAGTAACGTACCTAGCCCTATGCGAGTGGTGCAGTCGCACAGGCCACAAAGGCTTAGGAGGCACATTTCGGCTGCCTGCTGTTGCCTTGCCACCACCACTTTTTCTTTTCTCAGTGGCGGCAGGGCAACAACAGTCAGCCAAAATGCGCCCCTTAGCCTTTTCGCGGCACTTTAAGCAGTTCAGTCCTGCCCTCCTCTGACGCAACATCAGAGCAGGGAAGGACAGATCTGCTTAAAGTGCTGGCGACTTGCACATCGGGCACACACCCTTCTCCCCATCTCCATCCAGCTGCTTTCTACTCTTTCCGTGCTGCCTGCACCGCTGTGAAGAAAACACAGGGTGAAGGTATGGAGGGGAGGAGGAGGGTGTGATTCTATCTTGGTATGGCCCTGTACTGAGGTAAACCTAAATAAATGATATTGCAGTAATCAATTTTTGATATGAATGAAAGAAGCAGAGTGGCAATGGAGTGAGGTGAAAGAAACGAGCGTGCAGCACTTATTTGCTAGAGTGACAGAAAACACAGACAAAATAAGGAGGAAAGATGAGCTTGAAAGGATAATGCTGAATCCAAAGTGACACCAAGATACTGAGGAGAATCAACCAAAGGAAGAGGAGAGCCAGAGAGATAGGGCAACAAAGAGGGGGGAGAACTATTGAAGGTGAACCAGATAGCTGCAGAATAGGGCCAGAGAATGAGCCTGGCAAACTAACTTTGTTCTGAGGCAGCAAGATGGAATGAATAAAGTCTGGAGCTGGCAATGGCAAAGAAGGGCACAGATAAGAGGTATCTGCCAGAGGAGCGGAGTTCCTGAGGAGTGATAATAGAGGAAAGCTAGTGAGGAGCTGCAGAATGAATACAGTTGTAGGTCAGTAGGAGAAGTTTGAATTGAATGCAGAAACAGATAGGAAGCCAGTGAAGTGACATGAGAAGAAGGGTTTTGTGAGCATAGTGAGGCTGGCGAAAGATTAGCCATGTGGCTGAGTTTTGAACAGATTGAAGGGGAGAGAGATTATTCTGAGGGAGACCGGAAAGCAGCAGGTTGCAGTAGTCTATACAGGAGGATTCCTTCTCATGTTATTTACCCCTTCCTTGGTGTTTACTCTATTGCAGATTTTGGTACCATCCACAAAAAGCAAACCTTACCCAACAGCCCTTCTGCAATATCACTAACAAAAATGTTAAAAAGAATTGTATCAAGGACAGATTCCTGTGGCACACCACTGGTAATCTCCTTTCCTCAGAGTGAGCTCCATTTACCTGTAGCCTTTGTCGCCTCCCACTCAACCAATTTCTAACCCAGTCAGTCACTTTAGGATCCATCCTTAGGGTGCTCAGTTTATTTGTAAAACAAAAATAGAAGAATCCTGAACCCTTATTATTAATTATAGGACCTCAATATTAATAGAGCAGTTAATATTTACAGCAAGAGAGCCTAGACAACCGTAAGGTCACAATGTTAGGAATGCTCATAATTCCATCATCGGGCCAACCAATGTCCCGATAATGGGTACCTTAATTTAAAAATACCACAATTTTTAGAATTTCTAGATTTAAATATTTTAAATGTAATTAAATTTAAATCAAACTAGATTAGAAATTTATCAAAAAAGAAATTTTATAAGGCATGACCACCAACTGACATATAGATTAAAAATCACAAAAAACATAAAATAGCCACATAACCAAACAGAAAGCGGCCAGATATCCGATGCAGTATTGCATTTCAACTTATCTGTGTCAGAATAGATGGTTTCAAAGTGTCATAATGTTCTCTCCAACTATTCAAACAAGCCCAAGTCCACACATACTCCGGAGCCAGCTATAGGTAGACATAAGTTAAGAGTGTTCTACCACCTACCAAGATAAAAGAGCAAGCACTGAAGATCACGTGTAGGACAAAACCAATCAGGAAAACCAGTTAACCAAGGGCCAGCCATTCAAAGCTGCACAGGGCTAAGCATCTGCCAGTGAGCACAAAAGTCTGAACAGCCAATCGTTTGAATGAAGTCCTCGGGCCTATTCTTTTTAATATTTTTGTAAGCAATATTGCAGAAGGTCTGTTGGGAAAGGCATGTCTCTTTGCAAATATGAAAATCTGCAACAGGGTAGACACACTGAAAGGTGTGAATAACATGAGGATGGATCTAGCAAAGTATTAAGAATGGTCAAGAATTTGGTAGCTAAAATTTAATGCTATAAAATGAAAGGTTATATATTTGGGCTGTAAAAAACCAAGATAACAGTACAGTTTAGGGGGCGAAGTATTTCAATGCATGAAAGAGCAAGACCTAGAAGTAACATAGTATATGACAGCAGATAAAGACCATCATGGTCCATCTAGTCTGCCCTACAAAGTTAGCAAGAGTAGGTGCACCTGCCACTCTCTCTGGGTCACTGCTCCCCATGCCTTTGTTTAGGGGTCTACACACCGCTCTGTGCAGGTCATTCCTATTTGTTGAGGTAGCAGAGACAGTTAACGTTATTTTGATTTTATCCTGTTGCTATGAAGGGATCCACTGTGTCTGTCCCATGCCACTGTGTTTGAATTCTGCCACTGTTGTTGCCCCTACCACTTCCATTGGGAGGGCATTCCAAGATTTCACCACCACCCTTTCAGTGAAAAAGTATTTCCTGACATTGCCTTTCAGTTTGCCCCCTTGCAGTTTCATGTTATGCCCTCTAGTTTTGCAGCTTCCCCGTCTTTGAAAAAGGTTTGTTTGTTCATTAATACCCTTTAAGTATTTAAAGGTCTGTTATCATATCTCCCCTGTCCCAACTCCCCTCTAGAGTATACATATTTAGTTCTTCAAGTCTCTTCTCATATGTCTTCTGGCGCAGGCACCAAATCATTGTGGTCGCCTTCCTCTGAACCGTTTCCAGTCTTATTATATCCTTTTATTCATATGGTCTCCAAAACGGAACACAATGACTTCTACAGCGGCATTAGTACCTTCTCATTTCTGCTGGTAATTCCTCTCTGTATGCAACCCAGGAGACAGCAAAAGCCAGAAGGATGCTTGGGTGCATAGGGAGAGAAATGGCCAGCAGGAGAAAGAAGTGATAGTGCCTTTATGAAAGTCTCTAGTGAGAACTCATTTGGAGTACTGTGTACAATTCTGGAGGCCACACCTTCAAAAAGATACTAATAGGATGGAGTTTTTCCTTTACTGTATCTGTCTGTTTCTGTCCTATCATTGAATGACATTCCTTTCCTCCTTTGGCTTCGCAGCAAAATTTTGTTATTGTAAACCACCCTGGTACTTTGTATGGGCATTGTGTGTTAAATGTGTGAATAAAGATAAAAGCCATAAAGGATATGGAGATAGACTTGAACATATCCCAAAGGGGAGACTAGCCTAGTGGTTAGAGTAACAGCATTATACCCAAAAAAACAAGGTTCAATTCCCAGTAGCACTCCTTCAGCAAGTCACTTTTGGGATGTAACTATACCAGGGTATACTTTATTCAGAAAGGATAGGGTAGGAAGAAGGGGAGGAGGAGTGGCACTATATGTAAAAAATAATATTAAAGTTTTGGAATTACAGAACTTAAAAGGGAGAGAGGAGGCACTATGGGTTAAACTAGAAAGAGGGAAAGAGAAATCTATTTGCATTGGCATGATATACAGACTTCCCTCACAAGAGGAAGAGGTGGACAGAGAGCTAATTGAAGACATACACAGCATTGCTAGGAATGGGGAAGTGTTACTGATAGGGAATTTCAATATGCCAGATGTTGATTGGCACATTCCTGCTGCAGTATCATCTAGAAGTAAGGAGATCCTGGATTCTCTACAATTGGTAACAGATACCACATGTGAAGGGGCCATACTGGACTTGGTGCTTACCAATGGTGAAAGTATTTCTGATGTTATAGTGGGAAATCATTTTGCATCCAGTGATCACCAGATGGTGTGGTTCAGTATTAGGACTAGGGCTGTTAGCATCCATTCAAAAGTGAGGGTCTTAGACTTTAGGAAAACTAACATTGCCAAGATAGGCCAATACCTCAGGGAGTTGTTAGCGGGATGGGAACAGTTGTGGGATGTAGAAAAACAGTGGGCAAAACTGAAAGGAGATATTTTAAGGGCAACCAACCTTTTTGTAAATAAACGTAAAAGGAAAAGGAGACCGCTATGGCTTTTGAAAGAAGTAGCTGAAAAGGTGAAGAAAAAGAGGGAGGCCTTCATGAAATACAAGAGATCACAGAGAAAGGAAGACAGGCATCCATATTTGGAAAATATTAGAGAAGCTAGCAAAGTAGTCAGGAAAGCAAATATTCAAAAAGAGGAGGAAATAGCCAATGCAATAAAATGGGGGGGGGGGGGGGGATAAGACATTTTTCAGATATGTTAGTGAGAAGAGGAAGGTCAAAAGTTGTATAATAAGCTGCCTAGTAAGTTGCCTTTGTTCAGATGTAAATAGTTCAATGTTATGAATCCCAGTTAATTTGTCCTGTTTGATGTAAGCACAAGGCACTTCCCACCTTGTGTAATATTGTTGACTTTAAACCGCACTGATGTCAAATAGCGCAGTATAGAAAAGCTAGAAAATAAATAAATAAATAATCCGGCTCAAGGGTGAAGGGGAAGAATATGTAGAAGCTGATGAGGATAAAGCGGAATTGCTTAACAAATATTTCTGTTCTGTGCTGACAGATAAAGAACCAAGAACAGGACATCAGAAAACACCCACAAACAGGAACAGAAGCGAGGGGCAGTTTGAACAATTTTCAAAAGACTGTGTTCATGAGAAACTAGCTAAACTTAAAGTAGACAGAGCGATGGGACCAGATGGGATACACCCTAGAATACTGAGGGAACTTTGGAACGTTCTAGCAGCTCCACTGACTGATCTTTTCAATGCCTTGTTGGAGTCAGGAGTGGTGCCAAAGGACTTGAGAGAGGCTCATGTGGTGCCTTTACACAAAAGCGGAAGTAAGGATGTGGTTGAAAACTACAGGCCGGTTAGTTTAACTTCAGTGGTGAGTAAATTATTGGAAAAGCTGCTGAAAGAGAAAGCGGATTGCAGGATCTGAAGCAGCATGGATTCACCAAAGGCAGGTCTTGTCAGACAAATCTGATTGATTTCTTTGACTGGGTGACCAGGGAGTGGGACCGAGGGAGAGCCCTAGATGTGGTGTATTTAGATTTCAGTAAAGCCTTTGACACCATTCCTCACAGGCAACTTATAAAGAAACTGAGCACCCTAGGGATGGACCCTAAAGTTACTGCTTGGGTTAGAAATTGGTTGGGTGGGAGGCGACAAAGAGTACAAGTAAATGGAGCTCACTCTGAGGACAAGGAAGTTACCAGTGGTGTGCCCCAGGGATCTGTCCTTGGTCCGATTCTTTTTAACATCTTTGTTAGTGATATAGCGGAAGTGCTGTCGGGTAAGGTTTGCCTCTTTGCGGATGATACCAAAATCTGCAATAGAGTAGACACCCAGGAAGGTGTAGATAACATGAGGAGGGATCTAGCTAAGCTTGAAGAATGGTCTAGAATTTGGCAGCTCGGATTTAATGTTAAAAAATGTAAGGTCATGTATTTGGGCTGCAGCAATCCAAGGGAGCAATACAGTATAGGAGGTGAAGTACTTTTGTCCACTAAAGAAGAGCGGGACCTAGGCGTGGTTGTGTCTGATGATCTTAAAGTAGCTAAACAGGTAGAAAAGGCAATGGCAAAAGCTAGAAGGATGCTTGGGTGCATACGGAGAGGAATGGCTCGCAGAAAAAAGGAGGTGATAATGCCTCTGTATAAGTCTTTGCTGCGACCTCATTTGGAGTATGGTGTGCAATTCTGGAGACCGCACCTTCAAAAGGATGTGAACAGGATGGAGTCTGTGCAGAGGGTTGCTACTAAAATGATTAATGGGCTTCATTATAAAGCATATGAGGACAGACTTAAGGATCTTAATATGTATACCTTAGAGGAAAGGCGGGATAGAGGTGATATGATTGAGATGTTTAAATACCTCCGTGGCATAAATGTTCAGGGAGAGAGCCTCTTTCAATTGAAAGCAAGTTCTGCTACGAGGGGACATGGGATGAGGGTGAAGGGAGATAGATTCAGGAGTGATATGCGGAAATATTTCTTTACGGAAATAGTAGTGGATCCGTGGAATAGTCTCCCAGTGGAGGTGGTGGAGATGAGGACAGTAACTGAATTCAAAAAAGCATGGGACCAACACAGAGGATCTCTAACGGTAAAAAGTGGACTGTTGTAGTTGTTGTTATGGAAGGACAGACTAGATGGGCCTTGTGGTCTTTTTCTGTCGTCATGTTTCTATGTTTCTATGTTTATGGTGAGTGAGAGATCGCCAATAGTAAGGGTTGGAGGTGGGGCATATGAAGAGTTGGAAAATACTCGAAGAACCTCAGTTTTGGATTGATTAATTAGGAGGTTGTGCTGGGAGAGCCAAGATTTTAGGCTAGTGAGGCATTCGCTTAGCTTAGTGAAATTAGGGTTTGTAAGGTTGAATGGGGTGAAGCACATGATGTCGTCTGCGTATAATTGGTACTGAATTCCATAGCTTTGGAAAATCTTGCAGACAGGTTGAAGGAAGATGTTAAATAGCAGTGCAGATAAACTAGATACTTGGGCTGCAGCAATCCAAGGGAGCAATAGAGTATAGGGGGTGAAGTACTTTTGTCCACTAAAGAAGAGCGGGACCTAGGCGTGGTTGTGTCTGATGATCTTAAAGTAGCTAAATAGGTAGAAAAGGTGATGGCAAAAGCTAGAAGGATGCTTGGGTGCATACGTAGAGGAATGGCTAGCAGAAAAAAGGAGGTGATAGTGCCTCTGTATAAGTCTTTGGTGTGACCTCATTTGGAGTATAGTGTGCAATTCTGGAGACCGCACCTTCAAAAGGATATAAACAGGATGGAGTCAGTACAGAGAGTGGCTACTAAAATGGTTAGTAATATTCATTATAAAGCATATGAGAACAGACTTCAGAATCTTAATATGTACACCTTAGAGGAAAGGCGGGATAGAGGTGATATGATTGAGATGTTTAAATACCTGTGTGGCATAAATGTACAGGGGGAGAGCCTCTTTCGATTGAAAGCAAGTTCTGCTACGAGGGGACATGGGATGAGGGTGAAAGGGACAGATTCAGGAGTGATATGCGAAAATATTTCTTTACGAAAAGAGTGGTGGATCCGTGGAATAGTCTCCCAATGGAAGTGGTAAAAATGAGGACAGTATCTGAATTCAAAAAAGCATGGGACAAACACAGAGGATCTCTAAAGGAAAAAAGGGGACTGTTGTAGTTGTTAATATGGAAGGACAGGCTAGATAGGCCATATGGTCTTTTTTCTGTCGTCATTTTTCTGTGCAATCCCTAGAGCAGAGTTTCCCATCTGCAGTCCTGGAGGGCCAAACACAATTCAGGTTTCATGCTGTCCCTAATAAATATGCCTGTGATGCATTTGTATGCACCGCCCCCATTGTATGCAAATGTAACCATGCATATTCATTAGGGACAGCATGAAAACCCAAACCGTGTTTGGCCCACTAGGACTGGAGTTGGGAACCTCTGCCCTAGAGCAGCGGCCAACAGGGGCACAAACACCCACACCCACAGGCTCCACTATCCAACGGCTCATGGAGAGTCAGGCTGTTGGTCCCTGCGCGGAACAGCATCTACAAATACTAGCACCTGCATACCTTAGCAATGCCATCTTAAACTTGGAAACACGTTCCACATATTTCAAAAGGTTGCTATGATTAATGTCAGATAACAAATCCTAAGTTAAACACAATTTGTTGACAGAGATTCA
Source organism: Ichthyophis bannanicus (assembly GCA_033557465.1). Taxonomy (NCBI): domain Eukaryota; kingdom Metazoa; phylum Chordata; class Amphibia; order Gymnophiona; family Ichthyophiidae; genus Ichthyophis; species Ichthyophis bannanicus. The sequence goes on from CM066050.1 coordinate 96,863,051, forward strand.
TCACAGCAACCTTTCTGATATCTGTGGAGTGTGTTTCAGTGTTTGTTTCTGACAGTGTTTACCAACCCGGGGAGTGACCCTAACAGTATTGAGTACCATCGCAATGCCTGCATTGTGCCCAGGACTGGTGTGGCGGCCAGGGCTGACAACCACCTCTATCTTTGCACAATGCTGAAATAGTGTGGGAGTGTGTGTATGTCTATACAGTGTTTTGTGGTTGCCTACACCTTACTGAGCCCACAATGCTTGCACTGTTTCCAGTGTTAGCCTGCCAATGTGCATAATGAGGAGCAAGGAACTGTGGGTATGGCCTGGACAGGGCGGCCTGGGCAGGATGCATCTGCACAGCGCATAGGGCAATGGCTGGGACATTGTAGTGCCCGACCACCACATGCACGGACAGGATGGCCACAGCATGTCATGCTGGGAGGTCACTCTCACCCTGACTGACCAGTGACCATGGCATGGATAGGTTCCCCCATACAGTGTTTCTCTCAAGTGATATCTATGGGTTCCCTTTTCTGGGGCCCAGTCATTGACATACTTGCTTGGTGTGTGTGCTCACATCCCATTTTTGGGTATACAGAGTTTCTCCAGGAACATGTACTAGCTAGCAGACTGTCTGCAGTTAGCATGTGTATGGCTGGAACACTGTGCAGTGGGTGGAGACTGACTGTGCCCTCTGCTGGTGAATGTCAGATAGTGGTGGGGGGCAGCTGAGCTTTTTCAGGCCTACTGCCTGTCTGCCAGTGCCCTATGTGTTGCATACATATCTGCATTGACTGCCCTGTAGGGTGCCTATTCCCCAGCAGGACTGGGGTTGATGATCCCCTCTATTACCACCATTGCAGAGATGTAGAATGTGGATCTGTTGGTGGGAGATCCTGTCCCCCACCCTGACCCACAGAGGGCGGGTTGGGTGGTGCTACATAATCCGCTTTTGGGCCCAAACACCACCTTTCTCTTATAACATGTGACCATGGCAACCACACAGGATATGCATTATTCTGGGTGCATCATAGTCCACAAGGGCTAGATGTGACTGGGAAATACAGATGGATACAGGTGTATCCTAGGTGCGTCTGCAAGGACTACCTATCACACACTGGCACTGATGGGGACCTGCAGCACAGCCTATCCAGGCAAGCCAGGTGCTGCGGACCTGGTGCTGGGCACCCCACCTCACCCTCAGGGTAAGCACAGGAACCGCACAATGTCATGGTCTGTAACTACTCTGTGCCAGTAACACACACGGTCAGTTCCACCCTACCTGGCCGGAGTGCTATAGAGGCGCATACCCCATCTTGTGATCAGATGTAGGCTGCTGATCTGCATGTGCAGTGCATCTTGGGTATGGGTGGGTCTACCCTATCCTGGTAACCACAGCAAACAGTTTGTATGTTGACCTGTAGTCTTTCTGTAGCCAGCCAGCAGTATGTTAGACACTGTAGAGATATAGCCCACTGGTTACTTCAATGACTATGAAGGCAGAGGTCATGGGTTTGATCCCACAATGGTGTTATCTAATAAGGCTGTCTGAGGCTTTTCCTTTTAATTTAAATCAGTACTGCTAAACACCCTCACAGTGCCGTAGCCTAAGGTGCCTATAAAGCGCCCTATAGGGCATATTATAAGGTGCCTTGGCAGACAGGGCACTTTATAATGTGCCCTATGGAGTGCCTTATAGGGCGCCTTATGCAGCACCTTAGGTTACGGCACTGTGAGGGTGTTTTTGCTGGCAGCACTGATTTAAATTAAAAGGAAATGCCTCAGACAGCCTTCTTACATAACACCACTATAGGATCAAACCCATGACTTCTGCCTCCACAGTCATTGCAGTAACCAGTAGGCTACATCTTTATAGCTTCAAACACTGTGCTGGCATGAACTTAGGGTTAACTTGCGTTAACGTGCCACGGCGCCCACTATCGCGCAATACAGATTCTTGCAACCTTGCCGCCGGAACGCCCACTACCTTATATGGCATTCTTCACATTAGCGCTGCAACTAGCACTGGTAACATTAAGATGGTTTAGTAAACATACCCCTTAGTGCTAGTATTTTAGAAGCTCTATTTGTGATTTGGATGTCTGAAAACAAGCACCTAGTTGTCCAAATCATGGAGATGTCTCTGGTGTCATTTTAGAAAGCTGGATATATAGATGTCCCTGCTGCAAGAATGTCCACATAGCACAGGAGCGTGGTGGAGGCGTACCCTGGGCGAAAAACAACATGGTGCAATTTCAAATGTCACAAGCACATCAGACCCTAGTTGTTGAGGCATCCATGCCTATACTTACTCCTGACCACAAATAAGATGCAAAAAGAGTGATTGTTTTATTGCTGCAATGCGTCCAGGGGAACGAGCAAAATGCACTTATATCGCTGTGTAAAATGGCCTACATCCGTACATGTACCTGGCCTTGCTATCTGCACAGGGCCCATCTCCAAAACTAGATCCTGGGACGTTCATTTTTTCGGGTGGAGATGGAGTGATTTCAGAAGGCACTGCTGCCACTCCCTCAGCTTCTGGACATTCTGCTCTGCACCTTCCAGAGTCTTCCTAGATATTCCTTCTAAAATGCCACTTTATATGTACACTCTGCCCAACCTTTGCTCAAATTACACCCCCAGGAATGCATACATGTAGATCACATACTGTAAAAGTAGGCAGTCTTGCATTATATCTATTTTTATACATATATACCCTCATATAATTTTATAGCAGCTATTTTTCACATAATAATTTATGCTTTTATAAAATTATACAGTAATTCTCCAAAAACTTCACCGTTTTTGGAGAATTCCTGTAGCTATCCAAAATTACATGCCATTGACTGGCAAATTTTAGTAAAGTCGAAAAGTGACTTCCCCCCTTAGCACTTTACAGTAATGTAGAGCTATGACTTTTTTTCTCTTGCAGTTTCTAGTTATTTAGAACAGTGACACTGCACACTGTTTATTTTGCAGAAATGCAAAGCAGTAACAATCCCTTTTTCTCTCTTACTTGCACTTTCTTGTAACTTTGTCCCCACAGTCCTAATTGATATCCAATAATGTAGTTGCATTGCTTGTCCACGGACTTTTATTTCTAAATAAAAATGATACAAGGAAAGAATCCTGTCGAAAACAATACATACAGTGACCTGAAACAGTAATTTGAAAAGCACAAATACATTAATATACGTTCAAGTGGAACATTTTACTCAATAACAACTTTAAGAAGAAGATTTGCAAAATAATGGAAGCTTTACCTTTCATCATAGCCCAGAAAAAAATCCACAGAAGTGAGGACATTGTGATGCACTCCGTATTGTGTGTGCCTTGCTCTAAAAAGAGCTCCACTGTCACCTTTCTCACAGACTTGCGCACAGTGTGAATATATGATTATGAGCTCCTGATACTACACATGAGAGCACAGAGTAAGGTGTGGACATACAGCAAGGAATGAATATACAGTCCTGAGCTCAGGATCCTGCAGTTTCCTGGTTAAGAATAAGAGGAAATGGCCTAGTTCCCAGGGGAAGAGCAACATGGACATTCACATTATACTTCCAGAGGATATGAGATATGGATACGGCTACAATTCCTTTTTCCAGCAGCAATCTTCCACACTAAAGCACACAAATAGATATACAATTTGTAACTTTTATTGTTTCTGGCTTTTTCATATCCCAGGAGAAATCACCAAACAGCAAGAACACAAAATTCTTGGAGCAAATAAAAGATTTGAAATCTAACTTTCTAGTAAGACATTCGAAGGATCACTTGCAAAAAGATTTCTCTTGGTAAAGTAGTGCCTTACCTGCAGAAATAAGTTTCTACAACATTGTCTGCCCAATATATACTACTACTACTACTATTTAGCATTTATATAGCGCTACGCATGCAGCGCTGTACAGAAATATAAGCAAATAGACAGTCCCTGCTCTTCAGAGCTTACAATCTAGTCAAGACAACACAGAACAATAGACAGATCGGGAAAACAATTATGGTGACACGGAGCAATAGTTAATTTGGGATAAAGCAAAGTATGGGGTAAAACAAAATATGGCAATTACAATTCGGGCAAACAAGTAAGCACAGTTACTTACCTGTAACAGGTGATCTCTGGGAACAGCAGGAATTAGTCCTCACATATGGGTACGTCGGTACCGACGGAGCCCGTGCGGGAAAGCTCCCCAGCTTCTTAGAATAGAAGCTTTTGGGACCTCCCACTGCACATGCGCACTGCCTTCCCGCCTTCCTGAACAGCTCTCCTCAGTTTCGAGTTTATAGCTGAGTCAACAGAGAGAGGACAGGAAGATAGATAGACAAAAAAATACAACTCCTAGGGGAGGTGGGTGGGTTGTGAGGACTAATTCCTGCTGTTCCCAGAGATCACCTGTTACAGGTAAGTAACTGTGCTATCTCCAGGAACAAGCAGGAATAAGTCCTCACATATGGGGACTCCCTAGCTTAGATGCATGGGATCCCCTGTAAAGGTTCGCCATCTTCGTATGGATCTCAGGCATCCATTCTGGGAAGGTGGGCAGGAGTTGTTTAGGAATGGAACAGGTGCTTGAGGACAGCCTGGCCAAACAAGGCATCCCGGCGGGAGTCCTTGTCCAAACAGTAATGGGCTGTGAAGGTATGAACCGAGGCCCAGGTAGCGGCTCGACAGATCTGATCTATGGAAACAGAGTGCAGATGAGCCATAGAAGTTGCCATGGCCCTCACATTGTGAGCAGTGACATGGCCTTCCAGAGAAATGTTTTTGCTCTGGTAAGCAAAAGAAATACACTGAGCAATCCAATTGGAAAGTGTACGCTTGGAGACTGGAAGTCCCAAATGGGAAGGATCAAAGGCCACAAAAAGTTGAGAAGACTTTCGATGTGGCTGAGTCCTATTAAGGTAAAAAGCGAGAGCTCTTTTACAATCCAGAGTATGAAGGTTCCTCTCTGCATTGGATGCATGAGGAGCTGGAAAAAAGACAGGTAGATATACCTCTTGATTAAGATGAAAAGGCGAGACCACTTTAGGCATAAAGTGGGGATTCGTCCTAAGGACCACCTTATCATGATGAAATCTTGTGTAAGGTGGATTAGCCACTAAAGCCTGCAGCTCACTGATGCGGCGAGCCGAAGTGACTGCAATGAGGAAGATGACCTTCCAGGAAAGAAATTTCAAGGAGGTGGAAAACATTGGCTCAAAAGGTGGCTTCATAAGTTGACCGAGCACTAGATTCAAATCCCATGCGACCGGGGGTGGTCTGATGGGAGGTTTAGTGAGAGTCAGGCCTCTCATGAATCTTGCAACAAGAGGATGAGAGGAGATAGGTTGTCCATTTATATGTTTCAAGGATGCTGCAATAGCACTTAAATGGACTCTTACCGAATTCGTCTTGAGGCCTGCATTGGATAGATGCAGGAGATAATCAAGAAGAGAATTCAAAGGAAGTGCCAGAGGGTCAAGACCCTGCTGAGCACACCAAATGGAAAAACGTTTCCATTTGAAAGCATAGGAACGCCTGGTAGAGGGTTTCCTAGAGGCAGAAAGGATATCTTTCACTGGTTGGGAAAGATGAAAGTCTTGAAGGCTTAAGCCTTCAGTAACCAAGCACTGAGGTGAAGGGATTCGGGGTTTGGGTGCCACAAAGTCCCCTCCTCCTGAGACAGGAGGTCTGGCGCAGCTCCCAGATCCAAGTAGGATCCCTGGGAGAGCTGTAGAAGTAGAGGGAACCACACTTGGCGTGGCCAGCGTGGAGCTATGAGGATCATAGTTCCATGATCCCTCTGGAGTTTGAACAGAGTCTTGGGAATCAAAGGAATGGGTGGAAAGGCATATAGGAATGCCTGATTCCAATTCAGGAGAAAGGCGTCCGTAGCCTGAGCTCCCTGACACGGAGTTCTGGAACAGAACCGGGGAAGTTTGGCATTCCACGGACTTGCAAAGAGGTCTATGTCCGGGGTCCCCCATTCCTGAAAGATTCGGTTTATTTGGTCCAAATGTAGGGACCATTCGTGTGGCAGCAGAACTCGACTGAGCCTGTCTGCCCGAGAGTTTGGAACTCCTGGGAGATACACTGCTAGCAGGTGAATCTGATGCTCTCTGGCGAAGGCCCATAGTCTTAGAGCTTCGTTGCAAAGCGACAGAGAGCCCGTCCCTCCTTGTTTGTTTATGTAAAACATGGCCACCTGATTGTCCGTCTGAACTAGGACAGTGAGGTTGGCTAGGAGGGAGTGGAAGACCTTGAGGGCAAGGTAAATTGCTCGCAGTTCCAGAAGATTGATATGAAGGGTGGTCTCCTGTAGAGACCAAGTGCCCTGAGTGGAGAGAGTTTGCAGATGGGCTCCCCACCCTGTTTGGGAGGCATCTGTTGTGAGGGTTGCTTGGGGTAGCAATGGTTGAAATGGAGCCCCCAACAACAGATTCTTGGTGGAAGTCCACCAGTGGAGGGACCAAAACAGACGATCGGAGGTTTGTATTTGGTCTGAGAGCGCTCCTGACGCCTGAGTCCACTGAGTGGCCAGGGTCCATTGAGCTGCTCTCATATGAAGACGAGCATAGGGCACCACATGCACTGTGGAGGCCATATGACCCAGTAGGCGTAGCATTTCCCTGGCTGTCAAGTGAGTGCTGGACTGAGCTTGGGAGGCCAAACTCAGGAGGCGCTGGCCTCGAACATGTGGAAGGTAGGCCCTTGCAGTGATGGTGTCCAACTGGGCCCCTATGAATTCTAGAGATTGAGTAGGGATGAGTTGGGACTTGGGAAGGTTTACTACCAGTCCCAGATACTGCAAAAGGCTCCTTGTGTGGTCCAGGGAAATCTGGGCCTGTGACTGAGTTGGAGCTCGGATGAGCCAGTCGTCCAGATATGGGAAGACAAAGATTCCCATGCCTCTTAGAAATGCGGCTACGACTGCCATGCATTTTGTGAATACTCTTGGAGCAGAGGCTAGACCGAAGGGGAGTACTCTGTATTGGAAATGTTTTCCCTGAAACAGAAAGCGAAGATACTTTCTGTGGGATGGATGGATGAGTATATGTGTATACGCATCCTGTAGGTCTAGAGAACAAAGCCAGTCCTGACCCTTGAGGTAAGGAAGGAGAATGCCGAGAGACAGCATTTTGAATTTCTCCTTGAAGAGAAATTTGTTCAATTCTCTCAGATCTAGGATTGGTCTGAATCCCCCTGTCTTCTTTGGAATGAGAAAATAAGGGGAGTAGAAACCGGACCCTTGTTGAGGAAGAGGAATCTCTTCTATGGCCCCTTGGGCAAGAAGAGAGGAAACCTCTTGACCCAACAGGGTTAGGAGAGATGGGGGAGAATTGAATGGTCTCACCATATGATGGGGAGGAAGGCTGGAGAAATGAAGTTTGTAACCCTCTCGAATGATAGAGAGGGTCCATTGTTCTGTTGTGATTTGTTCCCATCTGGGAGCAAAGTGAACCAACCTTCCGGGTAAGGTGAGAGGTTCTGGTTGTGTTAGAACCAGAAGTGGCAAGTTCCCTAGGAGCAAGTCAAAACCCCTGAGGGGTTGGAGCCTGCTGAGCTACAGTAGCTGCTGCAGGCTTAGCTCGTGCTTGTTTGGATTGCTGACGCTTAGCAGTATAGCGAGGTTGAGAAGACTGCTGGCCAGTATTTGAAGCAACTCTGGCCTTCTTATAGTAAGGCCTTTTAAAAGATTTTTCTTAGTAGGAATTGAAGTGGACTTTGAAAGTCTTTCCAAGGTGGCATTTTCAGCATCCATCTGGGTGGCTTTGATTTGCCACTCTTCCCCAAATAAGTTCTCACCTGTACAGGGCAGATTCCGTAAGCCATCTAGAACCCAAGGTTCCAGATCAGAGGCCTGGAGCCAAGCAAGACGTCGGGCTGCAATAGCAATGCCCGAAGCCCTACTGGCTCCCTCAAAGGAATCATATGCTGCCCTATTAGAGAACTTAGAAACCTCTAAGAGTTGTTTCACTAGGGAAAGGAATCCCTGCTTTTTATCCTCAGGGATAAAGGGGGCAAAATGCCGCACCTTTTTGGCAAGTTCCTCCAGGAACATGCCCATATAGAGACTGTAGGAATTAATCCTGGCTATAAGCATACTAGCCTGGAAAATTTTCCTACCAAAAGAGTCCAAAGTCTTACATTCCCGTCCTGGAGGGGTGGAAGAGTGCCTTTTGGTACTCCTAATCTTCTTCATTGCAGACTTCACCACAATAGAGTGGTGGGGCAATTGAGTCTTTTGGAAACCAGGAGAAGGAGGGACCCTATACATGGTGTCCAACCTACGGGAATAAGGAGACAAAGTCAAAGGATTTTCCCAGAAATCCATCAGTTGTTCTTGAAGGATTTCATGGATAGGCAGGGTAACTGCCTCCTTAGGGGCCTTTGAGTATCCCAAAATATCCAGTTTTTTGGATCTGGGTTCCTTTTCAGAGGATGTGGTAATAGAAAGGGCTGTAGCCATATCTAAAACAAAGTCCTGGAAGGACAAATCCTCTGGAGGGGACATTCTCCTTTTAGGAGAAGAGGGCTCCTCAGGTAAGTTGAGTGAAAACTCAGCAGAATCATCAGAGGAGTGAAAATCCTCAGAGGAATCGGTGCTTTCCTCTAACGCACGATACGCGTACCGATCGGTATCGATATCGGGCGTATCGGGTATGGAACCGGTATGGAGCGAAAGCCCATACGGTACCGACTTGCGTTTAGAGGTGGACGGCCTCGATACCGGCATGGCGGACGATACCGGTATCGGGCCCGGAACCGCTGGAAGCGGAAACCGATGGCGTTGCAGCTTTAATGAAAGCCATGACGGCCTGCTGCATGGACTGTACAGTATCGCCCATGGACGCCATAGCTGCCTGGATGTCGGTACCGGAGTGACCCGGTACCCCAGAGCAGGCTAACAGGTGATCTGTCGAGGCCGTAGCATCGATATCAACCTGAGACCCCTGAATTGGCGTTTTTGGAAGTTGGACTTCCCGCCGGGGTTGTTTGGCTGGGGCAGGGTCCTCAAGTTCTAAGCTAAGAGCCTCTCGATGCTTTGAAGGAGATTTGCTCTTTGAGGACTTGCCCACAGAAGGTTTGGTTACCTGAGATCCATCCGGAGAAGAAGAGGATGACTGTGATGCTGTATTCTCTGAAGCAAACAGCACATGGAATTTGTTGGCCCGGTTCTGCAGCCCACGTTTAGACATGTGGGAGCAAGATGGGCAGTCCGGTATGGAATGGTCAGGCCCCAAACATTTCAGACACCATTCATGGGTGTCTGTGACTGAAATAACAGCATTACATTTGGTACACTTCTTAAATCCAGGGGCTGGCTTCTCCATGAGGAGAAATTGAGTAGGCCGAGAGGCCTCTCTGAAGTGACCAAAAAGCTAAAAAATAAGAAAAAAGAATTATAATTTTTTAAAGAAAGAAAGAAAGAAAAGACCGGCGATACCGGTATCGGTATGGGGAAGGCAGGTACGCGGTCTAAAGAAACAAATAAAATAACAATTTCTTCAGCGGTGACAGGAACACGACCTGCTGGCTCCGCGGAAAAAGAGAAACTGAGGAGAGCTGTTCAGGAAGGCGGGAAGGCAGTGCGCATGTGCAGTGGGAGGTCCCAAAAGCTTCTATTCTAAGAAGCTGGGGAGCTTTCCCGCACGGGCTCCGTCGGTACCGACGTACCCATATGTGAGGACTTATTCCTGCTTGTTCCTGGAGATTGGCATTTACAAAAACCAAGTACGGCATTTACAGTTTTAGACATGACAAAGGATGGGAGTCGGGTTAGGACAAAGGGTAGAAGTCAGGATCTGAAAGCGACAGTGAAGAGGTGGGTTTTCAACCTGGACTTGAAGAGAGCCAGGGAGGGTGCCTGATGTATAGACACAGGTAGGTTGTTCCAGGCATACGGTGCAGCAAGGTGAAAGGAGCGAAGTCGGGAGTTGGCGGTGCGAGTGGAGGGTCTAGATAGAAGTAATTTGTTAGAAGAGTGAAGTATATATAGGTAAAAGCATGCGCCTAAGGCCTGTATGGGGGTAATTTTATAAGGGGCATCAAATTCACATGTAGAAATCATAAATGGCATTTACACCTGCATATAGAGGGGGACATGTATGTATTCAGTTCTGTTTTATACAAAGAGTGATATGCATGTACTTAGGACATATGCCTAGAAGGGGCATGTTCAGGGCAAGGTGTATTAATTAGCCACATGCCTATGTCACAAAAATGGGCACACATATTTACAGCTGCATAGGTCTCAAAGATCTTGTCTTTTGGGATCTGGTGTGTGGACGTTTGGTTAGTGCTGGAAATTAGCTTGAGAGAAAATGGTCAGCCACTGTTCCTCCTTATTCTTCTTTGCCCTCTGCAGTCTCTCACCTCATTTCCTCTCTCCCAATTCTTTTATATCTTCTCATTTCATCTTTATCTCTCCTCTCTGTTAGGATATCTGCTTCTTTTTTGCCTCTGTCTCCGTGTCTGTCTGACCATCCTCTCTGTGCCTGTCTCTCTGCATTTTGCCTGGTCCTCTCTCCATTTATAGGCAGGAAGCACAAAGTGACAAACAGTAAGCAAGATATGTACATAGGCGGCACACAAGTTCTATTGCTGTGCACATAGAATAATGGTGCAGGCAAGAAATTCAGCAAAGAACACACTAAGTAGCTTTGTATACATAACCCATCTCTTTGGAACCCAGTTTAAGAGACCCTAAGATTATGCAGGGTATACTCTTCTGGCACTGCAAGGCTGCACACTGAGTGTGCTCTCTTTAAGAGCTGTATAGGAAGAAGAACATAAAGGAGATAGGAAAAGCAATGCTAAGCCCAACATCCTAAATCTAATAGTGACCAGTCCAGGTTACAAGTATCCCACAAGTAGATCTATTTCTCATAGCTCATTGCCAAGGTTGAGTAATGGCTCTCTCAATCTACCAGGTTAATCACTTTTTCCTTATCGTTCCTCCAGTTCAGTCCCTCACCTCTGGGTTGTGCACCTCTTCTTGCAACATGGAGACTGGGCATGTCAGAACTGTGACACCACTGTAGATATCCTGTTGGCACTTCCCAGCAGCTCCCAGTGTGTCCAGTCTCCATGCTGCTGGAGATAGTGAGCCTAGGTGCTGGGCTCACTAGAGCAGCGGATAAGGAGCTTTAGGCAGCTTAGCTAGGGCTTTTAGTTTTTCTTTTCTCCCTATAACATTTTTTCTTTTGATCTGTAGCTTTAAAGCTCATTAAAGCTTGTTAAAAAAAAATGAAAAGCAAGGGCTGAGAGGGGATCAGAAGGGATTTAGAGGACTCTCTTTTCTCCCTCCCATTTATTTCTGTCCCCTTTCCCTGCTCTCCCCTCCTTGTTGGCATGGAGGAGAGTTCTTTAGCAGGCTTTTCATCTCCTTACCGGCTCAGTTTTCTGTGCGGTAGATTTCCAGCCAGCAACTGTCGTTGGACCTTGTTTCTCTGCTGCTGCTGGCTGACAGCCTTTCTCAACTGTGCAACTCACAGGAAGCCTGTTATATTTATCGGGTTGCAGAGTGGATCCGAAGGTCTTGGAGGATGAGGTAAGTGTTTAAATCTTTACTGCTACTTTCCTGTGAGCGTTTTTGAGGCCTGCTGCCGTGTGTGAAGCAGGTTCTGTGGTTTAACAGAGCTCAGGATCTTGGCGGGCCTTTTCTCCTGCCATTTTTTTTAATCACAGTGCTCTTTTTCTTTGCTGACAGCTTTCTTTAATTAATCCTTGTAGTTTTCTGCTTACTTGGAATTAATTTTGATTAATTTAAATTTTTGATGTTTTGAAGCTCTTAAAGGGCCAGTACAAGAATAATAATAATAAGAGCAGATTCTGCGCGTTTTTGGTTTGGTTGCCCTTTTTGGTGGTCTGCCTATGCGGCCACAATGCCTAGTTTGTGGCACCCGTAGGGGCTCAGTTTCAGACGTGGGGGGGTGTCGTGGCTGCGCATCTGAGGCGCTTACTATTGAGCAAGAAACGCAGGATCGGTCTAAAGAAGGCACTGCTCTGGTGGTACAGGGTGCTGCCACTTCTGCGGAAGGGGAGTCTCTGCGGAAGTCTCTGTCCGTTCCTCCTACTTCAAATTTGGCTTGACGGTGTTGGGGGTAGCTTTTGAGGATTTCTCCCCAGGTTTTGTGCTGCTGCTTCATCAGGCTTACTGCTTGCGGCAGCAGGGGGTAGTCGCGGATGCCTCGCTTCTTGGGGCATCAGGAGGCCAAGTGGCCACTGAAAGGTTCGGTGGTAGTGATGGTAGACTGGTTAAGAGGGCCCGATTAGTGGAAGATCAGCCTCTTGGTTCGGACTGGCTGGATGCAGAGGACCTTGAGCTGGAGCCAGAAGCAGGGATGGAGGATTTAGTGGAAGGCAAGATTCAGGAACCTGAAGATCAAGCAAGGATTATCCAGGTCTTTCAAAGGGAGGAGCTGACAGTGCTCATTACGGAGTCCCTTCAGGCTCTCAACCTTTTGTTGGTGATACCAGCGGAAGATGAGGGTTTGGAGGATCCTCTCATTCAGGTGGTACGACAGTCCCAGGTGTTTTTCCTGTTCACTGGGTGGTTAAGCAGATGATTCAGGATGACTGGGATGTGCCGGAGGCAGGCTTGCGTGGGGTAAGGTCCATGAATTGTCTCTAGCCTTTGGCGGATCAAGAACAGGAAGGGTTTCGTTCTCCGTGTATAGATGTGGCAGTTTCAGGGGTCACAAAGAAAACTACCATTCCGGTGGAAAGCAGTGTGGCTTTGAAGGACGTACAGGATCGGAAGGTGGACACCTTATTGAAGCAAGCTTTTGAGAATAATGCTCTGGCTCTGCAGGAGCTTGGGTTGCGAGAGCATGCCTTCACTGGTCGCAGCATTTGCAGCAGCCAGTTCAGCAAACGCAGGAGCAGCTAGCTGATGTGACAAGACTAGAGTCAGGTTCCACATATTTGGCCGATGTCCACTATGATCTTATTAGAGGTTTGGCGAATAGCGTGGCTTCCTTGGTAGCCACATGCTGCTTTCTTCGGCTCAGGAACTGGGCGGCGGATGGTTCCTCCAAGTCGTGTCTTAGCAAGATTCATTTTAAGGGGAAGCTGTTGTTTGGAGAAGATCTTGAGAAGCTGGTCAAGGATTTCGGGGATTCTAAAGGAGGTCGCTTGCCGGAGGATAAGCTAAGGTGAAGGAGAGAGCCAGCGATCTGTTGCAACTACCTGTACGGCCTGGGTGTGCTGTTCTGCGATGATCATCTGTTTAGGTGGTGAACTTGATGGTAAGAGAAGTGTGGGTGTGCTGGTGGTGCCCTTGCTTTGCTGTCAGGCTGCCTTACTGCAATTTCGGGGCCCTGTGCTGCTGCAGCCATTACCACGTGACCCTGGAATGCAGAACTCCCCCTCATGAGGGGAAGAGAATGTTTCCGATGGCTGCAGAGCACTTCCGGTTGGCGTCTTGAAGGAAATTTCTTTGTGGACTCTTCTGGACAGATAACTCCCCACACTTGCTGCACAGGAGTTCTGCTGCTGCCCAAATGAGGACCTGCATAATGTCAAGTACTTCTGTGCCCGTGAATTCTCCGTGAAATATGATGAATTTTCAGAGACCTTCTGTGAAATATGGCATTTTTTTCCGTGAATTTGGTTGGTCCCTACACATTAGGAACCTCCCCCCAGGAAAAAGATTTAGGCATCATTGTGGATAACATGTTAAGACCCTCGGCCCAGTGTGCCGCGGCAGCCAAGAGAGCAAATAGAATGCTAGGTATCATAAGGAAAGGAATGGAAAATAAAACAAAAGATATTATAATGCCTCTATTTCGTTCCATGGTGAGACCGCACCTTGAATATTGTGTGCAATTCTGGTCGCCGTATCTTAAAAAGGATATAGCGTCATTCAAAAAGGTTCAGAGAAGAGCCACCAAAATGGTAAAAGGGATGGAAGGATACTCCTTTGAAGAAAGGCTAAAAAGGTTAGGGCTCTTTAACCTGGAAAAGAGACGGCTGAAGCTACAGGGTAAACTATGTAAGACTAATAAAAGAAAATATTTTTTCACTCAACGTGTAACCATCTCTGGAATTTGTTACCGGAGGATGTAGTAAAGGTTGTTAGTGTAGCTGGGTTTAAAAAAGGTTTGGACAAGTTCCTGGAGGAAAGATCCATAAACCATTATTAAGAAGGGACCCAGGATATCAATGCTTGACCCAGTACAAGCATTGATATCCTGAGGAGTGGCCTAGTGGTTGGGGCAAGGTACTTCAGGCCGGAATGTCGGGGGTTCAAATCCCACTAGAGGACAGCAACCTTAGCCGGAAGGACTGGGGTTTCTAGTCCTGCAGGTGTTCCTTGTGGTCTTGGGCAAGCCACTTAACCCTCCATAGCCCATGTTCCCTGTAAAATAGTTATCTCCAAGTTATAATGCCCTGTTCAATGTAATTTGTTCAATGTAAACCACCCTGATGCAGAATAGCGTGGTATATAAGAGAATGTAAAATAAATAAAACAAGCATTATGGAACCTGTCTTTTGGGGAAACTGCTAGGTACGTATGACCTAGATTGACCACTGTTGGAAACAGGATACTGGGCTTGATGGACCTTGGTCTGACCCAGTATGGCATATTTTATGTTCTTATAAGCCGAAGCAGGGCCAAGCCCCGTTACCTTCCCGTGGGCAACCTCGGGATTTCCGGCGTTTTCACCCCTTCCGTTTCGGAGGTTTTCAAAGAGGACGGTTTTCTTTTCAATGGCAATGTTTTAGAGGATTCCGGGGAGCGGGCAGAGGATTTGCTAGTCCCTCTTCCTTGGGTTTTCGGAAAGCACAATGAAGCGAGGTGGACCCAGGCAGGAATTCATCCGGTAGGGGGTTGACTTCAGGAGTTTCTTCCTGCCTGGGTCCAGATAACATCCGATCAGTGGGCATTGGAGGTCGTTTGTGAAGGTTATTCTCTCGAGTTTGTGCAGCCGGTGGTCAACTCTTTTGTCATGTCACCGTGCAGGGGGCGAGAAAGGGCGATTACTCATCTTTTGCAGCTCGGAGCAGTGGTTCCAGTTCCACAAGAGCACTATGGTATCAGTCGATACTCAATTTATTTCATGGTGCCAAAGAAAGATGGGGCCTTCCGCCTGATTCTGGATCTCAAGGGGGTAAACCGCTGTTTACGGGTACCTCATTTCCGAATGGAGACCTTACGTTCGGTTATAGTGGCGGTTTGTCAAGGGGAGTTCTTGATGTCTCTCGATCTCACGAAGCATATTTACACATTCCTATCAGGCCAGAGCATCAGAGGTTTCTAAGATTTGTGCTACCATGGGGGCATTTTCAGTTTCAGGCATTGCCCTTCGGTCTGGCAATGGCTCCACGCACCTTCACCAAGGGTTATGGTGGTGGTGGCGGCGGCTCTTTGGAAGGAATGAGTATTAGTTCATCCCTATCTCGACGACTGGTTGATTCGGGCAAAGTCCAGGGCCGAGAGTGTGCAAGTGACAGACAACGTGGTAGAGCTCCTGCAGAGGCTCAGTTGGGTGGTCAATACGGCCAAGAGCCAATTGGTTCCGACGCAATACTTAAAGGTTTCGGAGTCCTTCTGTAAGTCTCACCATTTGTTTTTTCTCTTTGGTGAGCTGCGTAAAGGTGAAGCGGCGACCAGAGCTTCCATTTCAAGACGGGTTCGTGAAACGATAGCGTCAGCTTTTATCTTGCAAGGTCGTCAGGTACCCTTGGGGCTGCGGGCTCATTCTACTAGAGCACAAGTGGCTTCGTGGGTGGAGCATAGCTTAGTTCCACCGGTTGAGATTTGCAGAGCAGCCACTTGGTCTTCATTGCATACTTTTAGTAAACATTACCGCCTAGATCTTCAAGCGGCAGGAGATGCCTGTTTTGGGTCGGCAGTTTTGCAGTCTGGGTGGACAAGTCCCTCCCCATAGTTTATTTATTTATTTATTTAACATTTCTTATATACTGCGCTATTTCTCATCAGTGCGGTTTACATAGAACAACAAACATTTGGACATAAAGATTTGTCCTACGTTTACATAAAACAGGGTTTTAACATGGATTCAACTGGGCAAACTATATACATGAGAATTAGTTAACAAGTGATTAACAGAGAGCGCTCATACAGGTTATATCATCACGTTATTTTACAGCGTGTTTCTATTATGCTGCGCAATAAAAGCTAAAAGCATTGTGTTATCATATGGTGTGCAGTTAGATTGTAGTTTTAGTGTGATTGTTTATCAGATGACATAGCTGAGTAGGAGGGATCAACAGGCTGTGTAAAGTGCAGGAGGAACAGGTGGTGTTTGAGGGCTTTTCGGAATTGCGTGAGGTCCCTTATTGCTCTTATTCTAGAAGGGAGTTTATTCCAGCACCTGGGGGCATAGTTTGCAAATGTTTACTACTCTGTTACATCCCAGAGGGGAGGGACTGAACTGGAGGAATGACAAGGAAAGAGAAATTAGACTTACCTGCTAATTGTTGTTCCTTGGGGAACTCCAGTTCAGTCTCGATTCCCACCCGGGGGTCTTTAGGTCAGTTTCCGCGAAACATGCTGTTTGATGCGCAATCCAGTAGGAGAAGTACAGCAAATGTGCTCTCTATGCAGGTATAGTATACCTTGTATTCTTTCTTCTCTCTCCTTCCTGTCCTATTTCTGCAAACGGGAGAGAGAGAGTTATCCTCTCATTTATGGGGATTTAGTTCAGTGTTAGAGTTAAATTGTATTTAATATTATAGCTACTTATTTGTTGCTCCTCTGAGTGTGCTTTGTCATTAGATCACTGGGAGCTGGTGGGAGGTGCCAGCAGGATATCTATACTGGTGTCACAGTTCTGACATGCCCATTCTCCATGCTGCGAGAAGAGGTGCACAACCCAGAGGTGAGGGACTGAACTGGAGTTCCTCAAGGAACAACAATTAGCAGGTAAGTCTAATTTCTCTTTATGGATTTTTCCTCTAGGAACTTGTGCAAACCTCTTTTGATGTCCATGTTATTAGTCATCTTGGCCATATCCTCTGGTAGCTGATTTCACAGCCTAAATATGAACTGCATAAAAAAAAACCTTAGATGATAGAAACATTGAAACATGATGGCAGAAAAAGACCATATGGCCTATTTATTTTATTTATTTATTTATTTATTTAACTGCATTTATATGCCGCTTTTCACCGGGTCAAAGCGGTTTAACAAAGAGGGGGGGTGGATAGTAATCATTATAGAGAGGGGGGGGAGAGCCATCACCGGGGGGCCAACAATGATGATCCAAACAGATAGTAAAGACTTAGACAATAGACATGAGTCTCTTATAGGGTATTTTGGGGATTTGGCAGAAGGACTGTGGGTTGTCAGTGAAGGTTGTCTATTTCTGGTCCAAGGTATTCATGAAAGAGGATGGTTTTTAGTTGTTTCCGGAACGCGGATAGATCACCAGTGTTTCTGATTTGGCTCGGTAATGAGTTCCAGAGGAAGGGTGCGTATAGTTCGAAAGCTCTGTTGCAGGTTCGTTGATTATATTTTGCTCGTTCATAGGGGATGGTAAGGATGTTGTTGGTGGTCTGTCAGGCCTATCTATTCTGCCGTTCCATATCAAATACTAAAGTCCCTTCTTTTCCTTTAGAGATCTTCTGTGTTTGTCCCATGCTTTCCTGAATTCAGATACTGCCCTCATCTCCACTACCTCCACTGGGAGACAATTCCAGGCATCTACCACTCTTTCTTTAAAGAAATATTTCCACATTTATTTATTTATTTATTTAACAATTCTTTTATACCGCGCTATTAAAATCAGTGCGGTGTACATAGAGCAAGAACATACTACAATGCATACAAGTAACATTGAGTTTTACATTGAACAGGGAACTTCAACAATAGGACAATCGGGGGAACTATGTACAGATTAACTTAATGGTATATACAGTAATATCTTACTCCTGAGTTTATCCCCTTTCACCCTCATCCCATGTCATCTCGTAGCAGAGCTTGCTTTCTATTGAAAGAGGCTCTCCTCATCTGCATTTAGGCTATGGGGATATTTAAACGTCTCTATCATATCTCCTCTATCCTGCCTTTCCTCTAACGTATACATATTAATGAAAGTATGTTTGTTTGTACAGGGTAGTGTACACTATTAGATTGACTAAACCTGAGAAAGAGTTAATTCTGTTCAGAACTTTGCTTAGAAATAAAACTTCATATATTTGCTTACTAAGTGAAGGTTTACATGTCCTGTAAATAAAGAAAAGGGCAGGTTGTACTCTAGCCTCTCTGTCTCAGGGTTAATAGCTAAAGTACTCAGGGTTATTAGATATCAAGCAGTCAGCAGTAAACAATTATGTCTTGGAATCCATGTATGTCTCCTCATATTGACCTACACTGATTAGAGGTCGACCTACGATATGATAAATGCGTAATGTCTGACGCGTAATAATAAAGTGAATTTATGCTATATCATCCAAAAGAGCCTTATAAATAAAGTGAACCATGGCTGATAGTTAGAGTAAACAAGGAGAACTTGTTTCTGTTTGTTTCTCTCCACTAAAGCTTTGGTGTATTTGTATATATGTCTATAGAAGTGTGTTGTATTTTATTGCTGTCTTTTTGATAACCTTCCCATTGTTTTGAATGTACTTTTCTGTAGTTCCAAGAGCCCAGTAGGTTGCTGGTGAGGGGAGGGGCTTAGAAAGCCCACAATTAAGATCTTTAAGTCTGTCATTATATGCTTTATAACAAAGACCACTAAGCATTTAAGTAGCCACCCTTTGCACTGACTCCATCCTATTTATGTCCTTTTGAAGATATAGGGGTATGTTTACTAAAGCGCGTTAACGTAGCAGCGGCTATGTTAACGCGCGTTAGGTAACGTTAACGCGCCTTAAGGATACTTAACGTGTGTTAAGGGTACCTAACGCGCGTTAACGTCACCGTCCGCGGTAAAGCCCGCAGAGGGCGGAGAGAGGGCAGAAAGAAGGGGGGTCAATGGGCGGGGAGTGGGCAGGGAGAAGCTCCCGTGGCACTAACGCGGGGTACTGAAGGGCTGAACATTACCGGGAATGAAAACCTGTAGTTAGCTGCAGATATGCAGAAGGGTGAAACCATTTCAGCGTCAGCAATGTTCAACATAAGCAGGGAGCCCAAGAAATGTGATAGTAGTGCTCCATATGCAGCAACAGCATAGTGCCCAAGTATGAACGGCCACTATAGCGATGGTGCAAATGGGGCATAAGGGGCTTCAGGCGGGACATGTAGTGGGGAAAGCTGGGGCACAGGGTGGACTAGGATGGTGCCTAGGTGGTACATAGGAACATAGAAACTGGAAATCAGCAAGACAGCAGCTGACCAAGGCCAAACACAATCCACCTACATCTACCTGGTCCACCCTAGCCAATAGTTGCTAGGGCACTGATCTGACAACCCCCCAGCCATCCCTCCTCCATGTGGAAGGGACATAATATTGGTAGGCGGTGATGGGGGGGATGTCCATGTATGTCTGCACAGTGGATAGCCTGGGACTGCGCACTACCAGCACCGACAGCATATGCCCAGGCAGCATGGCAGGGGAGCGTGTGCTGGTGCTGGAGGGGGCAGTGGCACCTGCCTGCAGTGCACCCAGGCAATGCCCTGTACCAGTACATGGCGTGCAGTAGAACAGAAAAGGTCTGGCTGAGGAGAAGTAAAGGTAGCCCCAGGGACTGCTGTGCTTCTGTGGCAACAGTGTGGTGCAGTACACGCAGCCAGCGTGTCCTGGAGCAGAGGGTCACAGGCTCAGGTCCCAGCTGTGAATTCTGCAGAGCACATCCCTATATTTTACCCTACAATGCAGATACAACAGCAACATGTTAAATCCCCAAAGCAGCGGCCAACAGGGGTGCAAACACCCCCTTTACTCAGGCTACACTATCCAAAACTCCATGGAAAGTCAGGCTGTTGGCCCCAGCACGAAGCTGCAGTTATCACCAGAGCACTATTACTACCTCCTGCACAGTTTGGCATTGTCGGCACTGTGATCATGACCAGTGTGGCGGCAGGGTTGCCAACCACCTCTATCTTTGCACAATCCTGCATTAGGTGTGTGTGTGTGTGTGTGTGTGTGTGTGTGTGTGTGTGTATGTCTATCCATTGTTTCATGGCTGCCTACACCTCCCTGGGCCCACAATGTCCCACTATTACCAGCATTAGCCTGCGAATGTGCATAATGAGGAGCAAGGTATTGTGGGTATGGCCCAGGCAGGGCGGACTGGGCAGGATGCATCTGCAGAGAGCATAGGGCAATGGCTGGGACAGTGTAGTACCCAACCACCACCTGCATGGGCAAGGTGGCCACAGCACGTCTTGCTGTTAGGGCACACTCAAATTGACCAAACAGTGAGCATGGCACGGCTATGTTCCCACATAGTGCTACATAGTATCCATCCCAAGTGATATATATGTGCCCCCTGTTCTGGGGGCCAGTAACTGGGGCACCTGCCGGGTGTGCACAGTTCCACTGTGAGCGTGCAGGAAAGACTAGCTAGCGGAGTGCCCGAGGTTAGTTTGTGCCTGGCCGGGACACCTGGTCTGCGCTGTGTGGTCTGCACTGTAACTTTTGTTAGCTTTCTTGATTTCTTTGAGCATTTCGTCACCCATTTGTTTATTCTGGCCAGGCGGTCGATAGTACACCCCCACTGCCATCGCCTTCCCCTTTTTACATCCCCTCCACCAATTTGATCAGCTCTATCATTACGATATAGTTTATACCCAGGTATCACAGTGTCCCACTGGTTGTCCTCCTTCCACCATGTCTCTGATATTCCAATCATATCTAACCTCTCATTTAGTGCTATATATTCTAACTCTGCCATCTTATTTTTTAGACTTCTAGCATTTGCATACAAGCATTTCAGAGACTGTATTTTATTCATATTAATTTGGCTATTGGTAGACATTGGTAATTTGGGATCTTTAAGCTCTGTCTGCTCCATACTCTAGGGGATTTGGGCAACTTTACTCTTTTTTGGAATCTCTCTGCTTTTGGTAATATCCTTCAAGGATACATTCTTCCGAACCATGCGCTCTTGGGCGACTGTCGGCTTTTCCCTATTATCTTGTTTAAAAGCTGTTCTATCTCCTTTTTAAAGGTTAATGCCAGCAGCCTGGTTCCATCCCGGTTAAGGTGAACCCATCCCTTCGGAAGAGCCCCTCCTTTCCCCAGAATGTTCCCCAGTTCCTAACAAATCCAAAACACTCATCTCTGCACCATTGCCTCATCCACACATTGAGACTCCGGAGCTCTGCCTGCCTTTTGGGTCTTGTATGTGGAATGGGAAGCATTTCGGTGAACGCTACCCTGGAAGTTCTGGATTTCAACTTCCTACCTAAAAGCCTAAATTTAGCCTCCAGAACCTCCCTACCACATTTTCCTATGTCATTGGTACCGACAAGTACCAAGACAGCAGACTCCTCCCCATCACTATCTAAGACCTTATCTAGGTGACGCGTGAGGTCCGCTACCTTCGCACTAGGCAGGCATGTTACCAGGCGATCCTCACGTCCACCAGCCACCCAGCTATCTACATGCCTAATGATCGAATCACCAACTATAACGGCTGTCCTAACCCTTCCCTCATGGGCACATGGCCCTGGAGAAACTTCCTCGGTGCAAGAGGATTTTACATCACCTGGAGGACAGGTCCTAGTTAAAGGATCACTTCCTGCCACACCAGGGTGATTCTCTCCTGTCACGTGACCTCTCTCCTCCATGGCAACAAGGATTCTGCCAGACTGGAGGTGGGACTTCAGGACTATATCCATGTAGGTCTTGTCTATGTACCTCTCTGTCTTTCTTATGTTTTCCAAGTCTGCTACTCATAAGAACATAACATAAGAACATAAGATAAGCCATACCGGGTCAGACCAAGGTCCATCAAGCCCAGTATCCTGTTTCCAACAGTGGCCAATCTAGGTCATACTTACCTAGCAGTTCCAGTCCTCCCTCCCCATCACCCCATTTTCAGTCTTAGCTCCCCCCATAGCCCATTACCAGTCATAACCCCCCCATCAGCCCACAGCCCATTACCAGTCCTAACCATATCAGCCCACCTCAAGTCCTAACCCCCCATCAGCCCATTTCGAGTCCAGCCCCCCATAGCCCATTTCCAGTCCTAACCCCCCCATCAGCCCACTTTCAGTCCTAACCCCCCATCACCCCATTTTCACTCTTAGCTCCCCCCCATAGCCCACTACCAGTCCTAACCGCCTCATCAGTCCACAGCCCATTATCAGTCCTAACCCCCTCCCCCCCATCAGCCCAGGGAAAGTTTAAAAAAAAAAAAAAAGCTGGCTGGCTGGCTGCTGCTGCTGCGGCAGCAGCAGAATTGAGCGTCCCGCGGCCCCCCTCCGCCCGGCAGAGCCCTCTAGCCTCTAGAGAATGGACTCGTTCCCTGAGAGCAAAGAACTCCTTGCACCTAGTGCACACGTAAGACCTCTCACCAACTGGAAGAAAATCATACATGTGACACTCAATGCAAAAGACTGGAAAGCCCCCATCTCGCTGCTGGACTGCTGTCTGCATCTTAGTTTTAAGCTTGTGTTTAGATCTTTAAGTTCTTTACTTACTAAGGGTTGCTATGGATATTTATACTAATAAAACTGTACCTAATACGTTTAATATACATTGTTCACCTGAAGCTTAATTAATCTCAGGTCCTTAGTGTATGACTGATTTGGGTAACGAGCTTCACCTTAGAGCACCTCCTGTCTTTTAAGATGTGTAAGTACCTATAAAGCTACGATTATCCCAGGGGTGGGGGTGTGTGGGGAGGGAGGGAGTGAAATAACACTTATTAAAAGAGGGCTGCTACACAGTACCCTGTCCTGTGCTGCTGAGGTAAGCTATATTCTGATTTGATTTAAATTATAGCTCTTTGCTGCTGCTAGGTTCTAACTTATTATGAAATTTAAACAACAAAACCCTCTGTTGGGTTCTAAATTAAACCAGAAAGCTCTCTTCCAATCTTCCCTCTAATTTTCTGTAGGCTCTGTGTGCATAAAATATCAGCTGTGCAACTTTTGAAGGAAGGTTAAATTTTTGTGCGCCACATAACAACACTCGGAGTTATATACTTTAAAATTTGACTACACGTCAGAATACAGTATGTATACCACATTGATTGCACTAGAAAATATTGTAGAAATTGTGAAAACTGGAAATACACAACTTTTCAATTTTAAGACGTCTGCGTTGTTTTCTATCAGAATCAGAACCGTAATTTTTGTGCGCTCTGTTGTAAAGTATGTGCGCTCGCTCGGCGAGGGAACAGTGCTCTCTTCTGTGTTTTAAATTTAAACTAAAAGTACTTTGCTGATGCTAGGCCCTGAGTGACTATTAAATTTAAACTACAAGCTCTCTTCTGGGTTCCAAATTTAACCAGAACTGGTTAATTTAACTGGTGGGGGCACAGGGGAAGGGCAATGGACAGGTAGTCTGCTGTTGTGCGCAGTATTTCAACATATGCATGTTGCAGCACGCACAATAGCACACATGACATCTGTTTGCGATGTGCGTTGTTAAGCGCCATAATCTGACCACATATGCTAAGGCGCCTAGTCCTATCTGATAGGGCACGTAGAAAGCTCTGTACGGTCACGCGCATTATTGTGTGTGCTGCGTGTCAGACGCCCTGCTACGTGCGTTCTCTGCGTAGGACACACTACTGTGTGATAATCTAGCAGACACAATGGCCACTTGGTGGAACATATTTGCATTGTGCTCGCTGTGGTTGTTTGGGATAGTGGTTGCAGACATGCTTGGTGCCAACATAGGTTGTGGGTTTGAGTCCCACAGGTTCCTTTTCCTTTCTTTTCATTTGTTCTCCTCTCCTTGTAAGCTCCAGCTTTGTCCCTTCTCCACACACCCTTCCCTCTCTTCACTGCAGTGTCCCCTCCATGCTGCCTATCCGTCCCACGCTAGCTGTTACATATGCTCCCTTTCTTTGGGTTGTACAGGTGGCTTAGTGGTTTGGTATTGTTGTTAGTGAGCTGTGTTTGGGCTCTTCAGTGTACCGGTTCAATTCCCACTTAGTCCTTTTTGGATCTCTTGCCCATTTTGCCCTTGTACACACACCATCTACACAGCTGGCCCTTCAGACCGACCCCTGATGCCCTTTCTGTTTAATTTGTTTACTCTTCTGCATGCTGTTTTCACTGCACACCATTTCATGGTGTGTGTGCATGTGTTTATTGCTCTTCCGCAATATCACTAAAAAGATGTTAAAAAAAAATCGGACCAAGGACAGATCCCTGTGGCACACCACTGATAACCTTCTCCTCAGAGTGAGCTCCATTTACCTGAACCCTTTGTCGCCTCCCACTCAACCAATTTCTAACCCAAACAGTAAACTTAGGGTCCATCCCTAGGGTGCTCAGTTTGTTTATAAGTCACCTGTGTGGAACTGAGTCAAAGGCTTTACTGAAATCTAGGTATACCACATCTAGGGCTCTCCCTTGGTCCAACTCCCTGGTCACCCAGACAAAGAAATCAATCAGATTTGTCTGGCAAGACCTGCCTCTGCTGCCCATGCTGCCTCAGATCCTGCAATCCATTGGACTCCAGAAACCTCACCATCCTCCCTTTTAGAAGCATTTCCAATAAATTTACTCACCACAGAGCAGGTCCGGCCTATCCATGGTGCATGAATGTCGTTCGTATAGGGGACCCATGCGAACGTCATTTGCGCACAATGGATGACTTCAGAGGTGAGCCGGGGAAGCCACGTGAGGCCCTGATTTACCTCTGCACAGCCGCCAGCATTAAAAGTCCCATTTTCCTGGCATTCAGCATGCTTCACAATAACACAGCCGCCGGCGTGAAGGAAAAAGGCACTTTTCACGCTAGCGGCTGTGCAGAGGTGAGCCGGGGCCTTTTGCTGGCTTTCCCGGCTCATCTCTAAAGCAGTTTAAATAGGCGCGGGGCTCTTCAGGAGGTGGAGGTCTAGGATAGGACAGGAAATGGCCAATGGGGGGCTAGGATTAGAAATGGGCCGATGGGGGCTTGGACTGGAAATGGGCTGATGGGGTGGGGAACCTGAACTGGAAATGGGCTGATGGGGGGCTAGAATAGGATTGGAAATGGACTGATGGGGGGCTAGGATTGCATATGGGCTGATGAGGGTGCTAGGACTGGAAATGGACCAATGCGGGGGATGGGAGAATAGGACTAGAAGGGAACGGATGCTGGGTGGGGCTGGAACTAGAAGGGAGCTGATGTTGGAGGAGGACTAGAAGGGGATAGGGCTGGGGAGTGAGGATGGAGAGGGGAAAAGATATTGTGTGGGAAGGAAGAAAAGTCTACAATTGGCATGATATTTGGAGAATAAGTGGGGATTGAGGATAGAAGGTGAAATTTGAGTGGATGAAAAAGAAATAAAGAAAAAATGGAGGAAACAGCACAAGGGGAATGATCAGTATGTTAAAGCAGATATAGAGAGAGAATGGGAAAAAACTAGAAGAGAGAAGACAGGACAAATGGACAGCAGACAATGGAGAGCTAGCCAAAGACATGAAGAAACCAGAAGGAAGTGACTGGAACAATTGCAACTGAAAAATAAAATGCCCAAACAACAAAAGGTAGAAAAATAATTTTTTATTTTGAATTTATTGACCTGGAATATGTCAGCTCTGGGAAATGTGCATTGCTAACGTCTCTGCGTTTTTTAGTACAAGAGGAGATTAATTTATAGTTTTATTTCTCCAGTGTTGCTATACGTTTCAACTTTGGCCTTTGGGGTTCCCAGTTTAATTATTGTCTTTCTGTTTCTAAATTGTGATCCCTTGATCTTTGTTTGGTGACAGTCTATGTTCTGCATGTGTAATCGAGCTAAGGTATTTTGTTTATGTAGCTTCTATTTGACAGTGCTACTTGTTCTTTCGACACCCTTGGATGTATATCATCCGGTCCAGGTGATTTGCTACTCTTCAGTTTATCAAATAGTTGTAATCCATCTTTCCACTGTATCGATATATCCTTCAATTCTTCAGCACCTTTAAATACCACTTCAGTTATGGATAACATCCCTACATCTTCCTCAGTAAAGACCAAAGCAAAGAATTCATTCAGTCTCTCTGCTATCGCCTTGTTGCCTCTTAGTGCCCCTATATCCCCTGTATCATCTAATGGACAAAACAGCTGAGGGCAAATACCACGGCCTACTGGAGGGTGTGGGTAAAATCAATTTTATTGAAGACCCAACTTTACAAGTTTCGGCCAAAGGTCTTCATCAGGGGTCTAAAAGACAGACACATAAATTAAACATAACTATAATATATGATTAAAAAAATAATAAATAAAAATAAATATGCGGGTATGTGATGAAATAAATAAATAACATGGAAAGAACATTACCAAATTACCACTTAGAGAGTGTATGGAACACGTCTATGAGGTGGAGCAACCGCTCTTCCCAATCTAAAACATAGTAAAAATACAGACATATATGTTTAAAAAACATGATAGAATTGCACATATACATGATTACAATTATACAGCTCATGCAACAAGTATATGCAGCAATAAAAAAGAAGGAACAACAAGGATGAATAAACAACGCTAATTTAAAAGAAAGATGAAATAGCTTGAAAGAAAAGCTTTTTATATATATGTATATTCCCAATTGTATGTATGCTGGAGATAATGTGGAGCTACATGAAACACTAACTTTGAAAGGAAAATTTTCTTGTGTGTATAGTAAAAGCAATATTAAGAAACCACTCTTCCCAATCTAAAACATAGTAAAGATACAGACATATATGAGTAAAAAACATGATAAAAATGCACATATACATGATTAAAATTATACAGAACATGCAACAAGTGTATGCAGCAATAAAAAAGAAAGAAGGAACAAGGATGAATAAACAACGCTAATTTAAGATTAAATACCATAAAAGAAAAGCTTTTTATATATATATTCTCATTTAAATATATGCTGGAGATAATATGGAGCTACATAAAACACTAACTTTAAAAGGAAAGTTTTCCTGTGTATATATCAGAGGCAATATAGAGTCGCATAATAACGTGTGTATTGAACTATAAAACATCATATAGGAGAGACTGCAACAGTGCATAAAAAAGGGGGCAAAGAAACTCCGTTTGATGTTGGAGAATTATATTAATTCAATAGGGGAGGGGAACAGCCATCATACCCAAGGCGCAGTGTATGTACCAAACAGAAACCACTGTGGAGATGGCAATCATGTATGTATGTGTCTACATGTATACTATATAGGTTATGTATGTTAATTGACAAATATCAAAAAACACTTATGGCGCGCATACACGGAGAAGCAGAAGACCGCCAGCAAACGAACCACAGACGCAAGATGTGGCTCATCCACTAGCAGAACTACCCCGCCGCCGCCCACACACACATGCACATAAAGGTGTCCATTGTAAACAAACTGTATCTTGCATCTCTTTTGCTAAAAAA
This sequence comes from Ichthyophis bannanicus, assembly GCA_033557465.1. Classification (NCBI taxonomy): domain Eukaryota; kingdom Metazoa; phylum Chordata; class Amphibia; order Gymnophiona; family Ichthyophiidae; genus Ichthyophis; species Ichthyophis bannanicus. Next base: position 96,890,457 of record CM066050.1, read on the forward strand.
CTAGCGGATCAATTATCGAGGATTTCATAAAGTGTACAATGCAATACATAGAATAAAAACGTACAAAACTATAAGGACGATGAGAATTGTGAAAAAAGGGTAAAACAATTTTTTAGACAGTTTTTTTTTTTTGTATACCGCCTTATCCTTCAATCAAAGCGGTCACAACACAATTGGGGGATACATTTAACACGTGGGGATATGAGACAAATACACTAATACTTACAGGGAACATGGGCTATGGAGGGTTAAGTGGCTTGCCCAAGACCACAAGGAGCACCTGTGGAACTAGAAACCCCAGTCCTTCCGGCCCAAGGTTGCTGTCCTCTAGTGGGATTTGAACCCCTGACCTTCTGGCCTGAAGTACCTTGCCCCAACCACTAGGCTACTCCTCCCACATGCATATATATCCATAAAACAATGCATATAAAAAGGGACAGAAGCAAAATCTCAACTATATTAGACACTGTACCTGCAGAAACTGTCAGAGACGGGAAAACGCCGTGCAGGGGTAAAACCAGAAAACTTAAGGAAGGAAAGACTCCTCCCACTATGAGGTAAGCTATGATGGACACTGGAGAGAACAGCTGACATAACTATAAACTAAGGGGATGCTGTCTAAAGGAGCAAAAGGAGGAATAAACCAAAAACATATGTGTGAATAAAAAACAAGCTCTGCTACCCACTGTAGTGTAGCATATGTATGACCATTAAACTTCAAATGAATGCCGACAAAAAATTCTGTAAAAAGTTTTCTTTAAAAAAGCAACTGAGGGGCTTGAATGCACATGGGTGCTTCAAAAAGGTATATGCGAACCTCTTCTCACTAGCACTTGAAAATGAAAACAACTATAGACAGGAGCAAATTGAATAATTAGAACATTATAATAATGCAAAAGCAATCTTAGAAATCAAATTAAAAGAAAGGGGATGAGGCAAGGAGGGGAGGGGAAGGGGGAGGGGGAGAGGGAGGGGGAGGGGGAAAGGAGGGGGAGGGGGAAGAGGAGAGAGGGGGAAAGGGGAGGAGGAGGGGGAAGAAGAGGAAGGGAGGGGAGGGGAAAGGGAGGGGGAAGGGGGGAGGAGGAAGGGGGGGAAAAGGGGGGGGTGTGTAAAAATTTTTTCAATATTAAAAATATTAAAAAATGGGGATTACAAACCATACTAATGATAAAAATTGTAGAGAGGAGGTGCAATTCATATAGATAACAGAAGGAATTTTTTTTTTTTTTAAGAAATATATTGTATTCGATTTCTTTATTTAACCCCCCTGGAGAGACGGTGTTTAATAAAAATATAAACTTTTGCTCTTCTTGGTTCAACCTGCGATTCAAATTCCCCCCCCCCCCCCCCCGAGGGGAAGGGGAAAGTTTCTTGATGGCAAAAAACTTTATGTCATCTGGTTTGTGCTGGAGTTGATTCCTGTGTTCCACAAGTGGAGCTGTGAAAATGCATCTTTTAATACAACTTTTATGCTCCTGAATTCACGTTTTAACAGCACGAATCGTTTTACCTACGTATAGAAGGGAGCAAGGACAAATAATAATGTACACAACGTGTGTAGACAAACAGTTAGTGTAGGTATGTAATTGATACTGTGTATTGGTAACAGGGTGTGTGAAAAAACATTGAAGTGTAATGGCATAGAAACATAGAAATATGATGACAGAAAAAGACCACATGGCCTATCTAGTCTGTCCTTCCATATCAACATCTACAACAGTCCCCTTTTTACCTTTAGAGATCCTCTATGTTGGTCCCATGCTTTTTTGAATTCAGTTACTGTCCTCATCTCTACCACCTCCACTGGGAGACTATTCCATGGATCCACTACTCTTTCCATAAAGAAATATTTCTGCATATCACTCCTGAATCTATCTCCCTTCACTCTCATCCCATGTCCCCTCGTAGCAGAACTTGCTTTCAATGGAAAGAGGCTCTCTCCCTGAACATTTATGCCACGGAGGTATTTAAACATCTCAATCATATCACCTCTATCCCGCCTTTCCTCTAAGGTGTACATATTAAGATCCTTCAGTCTGTCCTCATATGCTTTATAATGAAGACCACTAATCATTTTAGTAGCCACCCTCTGCACCGACTCCATCCTGTTCACATCCTTTTGAAGGTGTGGTCTCCAGAATTGCACACTATACCCCAAATGAGGTCGCACCAAAGACTTATAGAGAGCCATTATCACCTTCTTTTTTCTGCTAGTCATTCCTCTCCGTATGCACCCAAGCATCCTTCTACCTTTTGCCATTGCCTTTTCTACCTATTTATCTACTTTAAGATCATCAGACACAACCACGCCTAGGTCCCGCTCTTCTTTAGTGGACAAAAGAACTTCACCCCCTATACTATATTGCTCCCTTGGATTGCTGCAGCCCAAATGCATGACCTTACATTTTTTAACATTAAATCCCAGCTGCCAAATTCTAGACCATTCTTCAAGATTAGCTAGATCCCTCCTCATGTTATCTACACCTTCCTGGGTGTCTACTCTATTGCAGATTTTGGTATCATCCGCAAAGAGGCAAACCTTACCTGACAGCCCTTCCGCTATATCACTAACAAAGATGTTAAAAAGAATAGACCAAGGACAAATCCCTGGGGCACACCACTGGTAGCATCCTTCTCCTCAGAGTGAGCTCCATTTACTTGTACTCTTTGTCGCCTCCCACCCAACCAATTTCTAACCCAAGTAGTAACTTTAGGGTCCATCCCTAGGGTGCTCAGTTTGTTTATAAGGCGCCTGTGAGGAACAGTGTCAAAGGCTTTACTGAAATCTAAATACACCACATCTAGAGCTCTCACTCGGTCCAACTCCCTGGTCACCCAGTCAAAGAAATCAATCAGATTTGTCTGACAAGACCTGCCTCTGGTGAATCCATGCTGCCTCGGATCCTGTAATCCGTTGGACTCCAAAAACCTCACTATTTTCTCTTTCAGCAGCATTTCCAATAATTTACTCACCACCGAAGTTAAACGAACTGGCCTGTAGTTTTCAACCACATCCTTACTTCCGCTTTTGTGTAAAGGCACCACATGAGCCTCTCTTCAGTCCTTTGGCACCACTCCCGACTCCAACGAGGCATTGAAAAGGTCAGTCAGTGGAGTTGCTAGAACGTCCCCAAGTTCCCTCAGTATTCTAGGGTGTATCCCATCTGGTCCCATAGCTTTTTCTACTTTAAGTTGAGCTAGTTTCTCACGAACACAGTCTTCTGAAAATTTTTCAAGATGTCCCTCGCTTCTGTTCCTATTTGTGGGTGTTTTCTGAGGTCCTGCTCCTGGTTCTTCATCTGTGAACACAGAACAAAAATATTTGTTAAGCAATTCCGCTGTATCCTTATCAGCTTCTACATATTCCCCCCCTGCACCCTTGAGTCTGAAAATACCACTTTTGCCCTTCCCCTTCTCACTAATATATCTGAAAAATGTCTAATCCCCCCATTTTATTGCATTGGCTACTTCCTCCTCCTTTTGAATCTTTGCCTTCCTGACTACTTTGCTAGCTTCTCTAAGTTTTTCCAAATACAGATGCCTGTCTTCCTCTCTCTGTGATCTCTTGTATTTCATGAAGGCCTCCCTATTTTTCTTCATTTTTTCAGCTACTTGTTTCGAAAGCCATAGCGGTCTCCTTTTCCTTTTACCTTTATTAACCATTTTAACAAAAAGGTTGGTTGCCCTTAAAATATCACCTTTCAGTTTTGCCCACTGTTTTTCTACATCCGCCAGCTGTTCCCATCCCACTAACAACTCCCTGAGGTATTGGCCCATCTTCGCAAAGTTAGTCTTCCTAAAGTCTAAGATCCTCACCTTTGAATGGATTCTAACATCCCTAGTCCTAATACTGAACCACACCATCTGGTAATCACTGGATGCAAAATGATCTCCCACTACAACATCAGAAACACTTTCACCATTGGTAAGCACCAAGTCCAGTATGGCCCCCTTCACGTGTGGGGTCTGTTACCAATTGCCTGAATAGTTCTCCCTGTAGAGAATCCAGGATCTCCTTACTTCTAGATGATACTGCAGCAGGAATGTGCCAATCAACATCTGGCATATTGAAATCTCCTATCAGTAGCACTTCCCCTTTCCTAGCAATGCTGTGTATGTCTTCAATTAACTCTCTGTCCACCTCTTCCTCTTGTGAGGGAGGTCTGTACATCACACCAATGCAAATAGATTTCTCTTTCCCTCTTTCTAGTTTAACCCACAATGCCTCCCCTCTCCCTTTTAAGCTCTGTAATTCCAAAGCTTTAATAGTAGTTTTTACGTATAGTGCCACTCCTCCTCCCCTTCTTCCTACCCTGTCCTTTCTGAATAAAGTATAGCCAGGTATAGTTACATCCCAATCATGGTTTTCTGTGAACCATGTTTCTGTAACTGCCACTAAATCCAAGTCAGCCACTCCCACCAAAGCTTCAACATCAGGGATCTTATTTCCCATGCTGCGGGCATTTATACACAGTGCTTTCCATAGGTTACCCCTGTTACCCATTTCCATAAAGCTATTTAATGTATCACCTACCTGGGGGCTTTCACTTACCTGGGGGCTTTCTTCACCCATCCCTAACGAATCTAGTTTAAAGCCCTCTTCAATAGATTAGCCAGTCTACTACCGAAGATGCGTTGACATTTCTTGGACAGATGGATGCCATCTCTGCTCTGCAACCCTTGGAACAGCATCCCATGGTCTAGGAAACCAAAACGCTCTTGATGACACCATCCACACAGCCATGCATTCATCTCCAGGATGCGAACCTCTCTGCCTTGGCCTTTACCCTCAACAGGGAGGATTGAAGAGAACACCACCTGTGCACCTAACTGCTTCACCCTCTGTCCTAGAGCCATGAAGTCACTTTTGATATGTTCCGAGGTATACCTGGCAGTATCATTTGTTCCAACATGGATTAGCAACATTGGGTAATAGTCAGTGGGTTTGATGAGTCTCAACAAACTCTCCGTAACATCTTGGATTTTGGCACCAGGCAGACAGCATACCTCTCTGGACATCATATCTGCATACAGAACACTTATTGCATTTATAATGTCCCCTCTTAACGGATGAGGGGACAGGAATGGAGGGCATATATGAAGAAACCAGAATGTTACTTATATTATGTTCTCTATTGTATGCAATGGTGAGACATTGGTTGGAAAAGCAGGAGTGTGTCTGCAAGATGTGCCAATGAGACTTCAGGATTTTCTGTATTTTGTGAGAAAGATACGAAAACTGAAGGGTACAAACAAATTTATCATCAGATGGTTTGTCTTTAGGTAGAAGTAACTGTTGCCTAGATGAAGAGTGAGCACGTTCAAAACCTTTTTGAATACATTCTTTTGGGTAACCTCTAGCATAAAAACGTGCTGCCATATCAGAGGATTTCTTCTTAAAGTCATCATTGTCAGCACATAAACGCTGAAGGCGTAAAAATTGTGAAACAGGTAGATTATTTTTTAATTGGCTGTTATGAAAACTCTCAAACCGAAGTAGCTTGTTGCGATCTGTGGGTTTATGATAAATGGTAGTGGTGAAACCATTTTGAGATTTTCTATTAAGAATGTGTAGAAAGGGGAGTTCTATAGAGCTGAACTGCATCTTAAATTTTAGATTGTTATCCAAATTATTAAGCCAACTGTAAAATTCTTGTAATTCGTTATTGGTACCCTTCCAAAGTACTAAAATGTCATCAATATACCTTTTCCAGGAGATGACAGAGGGTGAAAACGGACAATTTATCAAATAAGTCTCTTTGAATTGTGCGACATACAGATTGGCTATGTCGGGTGCCATGGCGGCACCCATTGCTGTACCCTTAATTTGTTGGAAAAACTGGTTATTAAACAAACAATAATTTTTAGTCAGAGCAATGTAGGCCAGTTCAACCAAAAAGTGGGTAGGTATGCGAACAGGTGGAGTACGCTGATCTAAATATTTAGTAATAACAGTAAGAACACTGTCTTGTGGAATATTAGTATAGAGTGATTCTATATCAAACGATACCAAGATAATGTCTGACAAACCACCACTGAAGCTGTTTAAAAAGGTGATAACATCGGCTGAATCTCTAACATATGTGGTGATACGTGAAACAAAGGGCCGTAAAAAGGCATCAATAAATTGAGAAAGAGGCTCAAGAACTGATCCTATGCCTGACACTATAGGTCTACCAGGAGGAGAGGTAAGTGATTTGTGGATTTTAGGGATAGTATATATAGTTGGAATGACAGGATATGGGATAGGGGACATTGTAAATGCAATAAGTGTTCTGTATGCAGATATGCCATTACACTTCAAAGTTTTTTCACACACACTGTTACCAATACACAGTATCAATTACATACCTACACTAACTGTTGGTCTACACACATTGTGCACACAGTCAGAGAATGTGATGAAATGCCAAGGACAGGACGTTATGTCAATAAAACTTTATTAACAACAGGCACAATTATACCAAACAAACTTGCCAACCCGACACAGGCCGTGTTTCGTGAATACTTCTTCAGGGGTGAAGGCAAACTAAAAACAATAAAACCATCAAAAATAAATAAAGAATAAAAGATATAATATCAACATAAATATCGCACACTCATATGAACAGTTAACATCTAATAAACATAAAAATACATATTTAAAACAGACATGTGGAATGTTATTTAAAACCATAAGTATAAATACATCATAAGTAATAATAACCAAATAATTATCCAAAATAAGAAACATGAGAAAACATAAAAATATACACATAGAGCCTTACCAATATACCTCAAATGTTCTACACTATCTATAAAAACAAGAAATAGAAAGAGAGGAACAAAAGAGAAGGAGTGAGTCCAAGACAGGGGAGACATTTCCCAAAGACCTTAAAAGTATGGAGTATATATATTCTTTAAGACTATAAGAAAGGGGGTTTAAAAACACCATTATGTGAAAACTACGTGTGGGATAAAATACTATTCAAAAAGGAAGAAAAAGAAATCACACGAATAAAAAGTAGCATTGCAGAGCAACCATATTAAGTAGCTCAAAATACGCGGTTGTCTCTATATTAAAACAATGAGCAAAATGGAACAGAACTGTGAACTCATTTAAAATTCCACATAGAAAGTCAACCATGAGTGACTATTACCATCGCGGAGACTGAAGAGATTGTGAGCCACTACAAAAATTGTATATTACTTACAAACGGCGGTATCGTTTATGTACCTCGTGTTAGGCTGAAATAAAGCAAAACAAACGTCATCCCAAATACCAGGGGGGAAGAGGAACTAATCCAAGTATTCAAAAGTAGATGAACGCACCAATCTGAAGAGAAGTACCGTCGTTTAAAAGAACTGTAAATACTAACCAAAATCACTACGAAATAGCGAAAGAGCAGGTACCATGAGAAGTCAGCTGTTCATTGAAAGCTTATCGTTAAGAAACGCCGGCACATGTGCAATAGCTAAATAACAATACAACCAGTGATGTCACAAGCCGGTAAAATGAAAGGAAACCCCATGCAAACTGACATTACCTTTAAAAAGTGTAAACTGTAAAGGGGGCTAAAAAAATTTTTTTGTTTTGTTTATACTGCAAAGGGGACTAAAAAAATGTTTGCCTAAAAATAAACATAGTATAAAATCCGTGTAAAACGTATATATCTATACTCCCATAAATACACCGATCTAAAGGGAAATATAGCTATCAAGAAGAACTATAAAATCTAAACGGGATCGCTACAAATAGCGAAAGGAGCAGGTACTATGAAAAGTCAGCTATTCATTGAAGCTTAACGTTAAAAAACGCCGGTGTATATGTAATAACTAAAAAGTGACAGGACACGTAATGTCACAAGCCGGTGAGCTAGAGGAAACCCCCACAAATTGACATTACCTTTTAAAAGTGCATACTGCAAAGGGGACTAAAAGTATACCTTAAAATTAAACAATAATCTAAAAACCATGTGAGACATATGTATCTACACTACCATTGATCTTAAAAAACTTCTTAGTAAGAACAACATTAAGGGCCTTTATCTCTAAAAAACAAAGAGGCTAAAACCATAGGTACATATCAAGAATGGGGACCTCAAAGAAAAACAGAAAGGTCTCGATCTAAATTCAACCCTTTAGGGGTCATAGAGTCTAACATATAAATATACTTTTGTTCCAACTGCATTAAAGTCCTATCAATATTGCCCCCCCTCCAATTGAGTTGGACCTATTTAATAATAAAAAATTTTAAGTCTGAAACTTTATGTTCCTGTTCTATCCAATGTTCTACAAGGGGCTTTTCTACATTGCCCCTTTTGATGGCACTCCTATACTCAATAATCCTAACATGGATGCTACGTACAGTCTTACCCACATACAGTTTCTTACACAGACACTGGATAACATATATAACATGGGACGTCTCACAATTAGAAAACTCTTTAAGGACAAATTTCTTGTTGGTGACAGGATGAAGGAAACAGTCGCGAACCGGCAAAACATGTATACACACGGAACACCGACCACACTGAAAGGACCCTTTATATTTAGATAAAAAAGGACGTTCTGTCAAAGCGGAGGACACTAGAAGATCCTTCAAATTAATATTTCGTTTGTGTGCTACAGTAAGAGGGATATCTTGGAACCCATCCAGAGATTGAATTAAATGCCATTCTCTCTTTAATATTTTGACAATATCCCGAGAGAAGGTTGTATACAACAAGGGACACACAATACCTTTCTCATTGTCTTTGTGTCTAGGTATGAGAAGGGTCTCTCGATCAGTTGTTTGTGCACTCGTATATGCTTTAGAGACATGTTGCAGGGGGTACTCTCTTGCATAAAACCTAGCCTTCATCTTGTCTGCGTGAAGAGCAAAGTTTTGAGCCTTTGTACATAATCTTCTGGCCCTGAGAAACTGGCCAACCAGAAGATTCCTTTTTAAAGCCGGATTGTGGAAGCTATTGAAATGTAATAAATGATTACGGTCAGTGGGTTTTCTATATAAAGATGTAATAAGCCGATAACCAAGGCAGGTCGGACCCGGTGCCACCCCGCTCCCCCGCTCCCCCCTCCCCCAACCGCTTCCCACCCCTATCCCCCCCCCAACCACCCCCCCCACCCCTCCCGACCTCAAAATAACCAGCCCATACACAAGGAACTTTGGCTCGTATGGTCGCAGCTTTATTAACAAACATAGCATTCCAAAACATTTCTTTGCAAAATCCAACTTCTTAACATAATAACCCACAAGCGGAATGAGCCCTCACCTGCCGTACCACTAGCAGGGTGACCTCATTCCACTCCCGCCGCGGCCGAGCCAGCGGCAAAGCCAACCCCCCCTTTCCCCGGCCTCGCCATATTACTAGCAAAGACCGGCCAGGGGTCATCCGGGTTGGGGGCTACCGCCCCCGCCCCAATTCCAGCTTAAGGCTCCGGACCCCGGAAACCTCCGGGATCCTGCCACCCGGCGTAGGGCACGTTCACACCTCTACGCCACCCCCCCCCAAGCTGCGACCATCGAGGCTCCCACTGAACCACATATTCCAAGGCCTCCTGCTAGTCATTCAATAGCAGGTCTGTACCCACGGGGGATAAGTGAACCCCGTCTTGCCGATACAGTCCTGCACAATCGACGTCCACCCAGTGGTGCAAAATTTGATATCCCCCGTGCTCACAAACCCACCGCCCAATCTGCCGATTGACCTTCGCCAATCCCCTTGACCAGCGCCGCTGCTGCCGGCAGACAGGCCTTGGAATGATGTCTGACCACAAGATAATAACATGAGGGAACAGCCGAAGAACATCTGCCAGATCCCTCTTTGCCGCTCGAATGATCTGTTTACAAGTCCATCCACTCAGATCATTTCCTCCCATATGCAGCAGGATCACGGCGGGCTCCGTCCTCACCCGGTTATGGTGCCGAAGCAAAGGTAAAAGCTGTGGCCAATGCAGACCACGCTCACCCAACCATAGTAGAGACACCAAAGCCGGGTCGAGTCCTAAATTGCAACCCAATGGACATTCAGCTGCCTGCAGTCCCGCCCAATGCACAAATGAATGTCCGATCATCCAGCATACATGCGGGCACCGCACAGCATCTGAAAAAGAAAACAGAGATTATCCCCACACCCACCAGCACCCATCATAAACGCACATAACCTTTAAAGGCCTGTGACCGCCACCTGCCAATGCTCTGAATCGCCGCCTCTGAAAGCCCCGCCGCTGCTGCACTTGTCGCCGCACCAATACGAAAAGAATGTGGCGCAAAGCGCGTAGGATCCAAGTCCAAATGCTGTACAGCCAGTCTCAGCACAGCTGTCACCTGAAAGCGGGTCACGCAACATTTATTTATTTAACAATGATTTATATACCGCATCTTCAATAGTTCAGTTGCGGTTCACAATAAACAACTGTTAACAAATCGGAGTTTGTTTTACATAAAACATCATATGACCAAATAACAATAAGATAAACAACTAGTGTTAATACAGAACAGTATAGAACAGTGAATTCTCATGCAAGAAAAACAAACGACCCGCAACCGGACGCACTGATAAATAGTCCCTAACTGCCTACACTGGGCAAGTCGAAAGGGAAACTGCTTCATGAAGAACCACCCACAACCCTTTGCCCAACTGGTCAGTCTTTGATCTAGCCAGCTTAACCCGCAGTTGCCCCCCCCCAATCTGCACATGACTAGCCAACAAGCCGCCAGCCCGCAAAGCCCTGCCAGCGCTAGCCACCAGCTCTCCGATCCGAAAAGCCCCAAAAAAGGCCAAGCAAAACAATGCCTTAAAAAGAACAGCCTCTTAGCGTGACACCGCCACACTCGGCAGTGTCGCACAAAGCCGGACAAGCAGGTCGTGTGTCACTGGTAACCGTGCATCCCCAGAAGACGGGCAAGCTCTCTCTCTCAGCCCCGTAATAACTTCTGAGCCAAAAACCCAGGCCTCGCAAATCCCCAGCCGGCAGCCCCGACTCCGAACTGAGGCCCAGGACAAACCATTGCATTTAGCCAACACTATGTACTGTCCCAGCAAACCGTCGACAGCAGCTCCGGCCCGCCATCCCTGAGACTCGAGGTACTCCAACACAGCGTCAAATCCTCTCCGGTAAGCCGACCACGTCGCAGGTGAAAGAGAATTCTTCAGCAGGCGTACCATTTCCGCTGGCCAATCCTCCACAAGTGCTCTGGAACCGCCAAGCCCTCCTCGCTCGCTTCTGGGGCCAAGGTCCGGAAAAGCTCCCACTTGAAACGAGAGAGAGCATCAGCAATGGTATTAGTGCAACCAGGAATGTGCCGAGCCTTCACAGCTACATTCAAACGCAAACAGGCTAAAACTATGTCCCGCATTAAACCCGCGACCTGCGCGCAACGCGGCGTAAACCGATTGACCACTGCAACCACGGCCTCGTTGTCACACCACCAGACCACTCTGCGGTTTCTCAACCGTTCGGACCACAAGTGCAAGACGACCAACAAAGGAAACAGCTCCAAGAACGTAATGTTAATAGTCAAGCCAACTTGAGGCCATCGTGCCACACACCAATCCCCCCCAAAGTAAATACCCAAACCACCGCTGCCTGCCGCGTCCGTATATAGCTGCAAATCAACACTGGACACCTCCGCCTCCATCAAAACCGACACTCCATTAAAATCCTCCAAGAAAACTTCCCAAACTCTCAAATTGGCCTTCATGACCTTGGACATTCTGATACGATGATGTGGCTTACTAATCCCCGCCGTGGCCGCCGCTAATCGACGCATAAAAACACGGCCCATCGGGATAACTCTGCACGCGAAATTTAAAGATCCGATCAAGATTTGCAGCTCACGCAAGGATAACTTAGCGGACGCCAATCCATTAACGACAAGGACCCTCCCTCGACCATGCGGCCCGGTTTCCCTTACCCGCTGCACTGGGTCCAATTCTACACCCCCCCTGCGCCCCCTGATAAGAGACCTCCCCCTTTGCCTCCCCACTGAGGCTGCCTCCCTGCCCCTCCTTCCACCAACCCTTTGACTGCCGATAGCACCCCTGACCCTGGCCCCAAGAGCCACCCTTTGACCAGGCCTACCTCTAGCAGCTCCCCTACTGGCCCCATCAGACTGCCCCCCCGATGGCCCCAACCGCCCTCCAGGCCTACCATCCGCCTCAATCTCTCCCCTGCCACATCCCCCAACACTGGCCTGCTTTCCTTTCCGCGGCGGCATTCTCCCCTCACAGGCCCCGCTCACCCGCAGCTGACGACAACAGAAAGAACGCCACAAACCTTCTCCTCCCCTCTTCCCGCTGCCTTACCCGCTCGTCTTCGTCTTGCCCCCGATTTTTTTTTTTTAAGTTAGCCGCGGGCCCGCAAACAGCCCCGCAATCCCACACCCTACCGGTAAAGCAGGCTCCGGATCTGCAGGGCACCCCGGCCGAAGGACTCCTCCACCCGAAATCGCCGAGGACCCAGAGTGCACGCCGCACCAGCCAAGAGGTAAGCCCGTCAAGCCAGAGCCCTCGCACCCGCTGCCGGTCTCGCCGAAAGAGACCGACGCCGCCGCGCGCTTCCTTTAAACCCCCCCCCCCCCCCACAGTCAGCTCTTCTCATTGGCTCGCGCCCGCTCCGGGCCCGGGCGAGCCAATGAATTCAAATGATGCCCTGCGTGCCCCCGCCTCAAAACACAGACCACGGGCAGGGTCCCCGCACTGGGCCGAGCGCCTGGTTACCTTCGGCCGCCAGGGACCCTGCCCCGCGGCCTCAACATTACCTTCTTTTTTGATAAGTAAATCTAAATATGGAATGCATTGATGATCGTATGTAAGTTGAAACCTTAAATTTTTATCTAAACCATTGATCCATATATTAAAAAAGGAAAGGGCATCTTCAGTGCCCTGCCATAAAATAAAAACATCGTCAATGTATCTAATCCACAATATCATATTATCTTTATATGGATGCTCTTTCAAAAAATTTTCTTCAAAGTCAAAAACATATAAATTGGCGCCATCTGGGGCCATCGAGGAGCCCATCGCCACCCCTTTCACCTGTTGATAAAAAAGGTCCCTAAAACAGAAAAAATTCTCACATAAAGCAATTTCTGCCAATGCAAGTAAAAAATGTGTAGGAATGCGTCTATGCACTGTTGTTTTTAACAAATATTGCTCTAAAATAGCTAATGCCTCAGCCTGAGGAACATTGGTGTATAGTGATTCCTCATCCAAAGTCACCAGAATTGTATTTGAATCGATATCTTGACATTGTGCCAAAATCTCAATAACATGTGATGAGTCCCTTACATATGACCACATAGAAAGAACGAAAGGGTGCAGAAGGATATCTAAAAACTGAGAGATCGGTTCTAATAAAGAGCCAATCGCAGAAACAATGGGCCTACCTGGTGGAGATGTCAATGATTTATGAATTTTTGGAAGAATATAGATTGTTGGTATAACTGGTGAAGGGACAATGAGAAAATCTCTTTCTTTCTTAGTAAGAAACCCAATTTCAAATGCTGTTTGCACCAAATTATCAATTTTACTCTTCAAACGTTCGGTGGGGTCGCCAAAAAGCCGTAAATAAAAAGTATGATCCTTAAGTTGTCTCTCTATTTCATCTATATATGATTTTTTATCCATGACAACTACAGCCCCACCCTTATCAGCAGGTTTTATGATCACAGAGTTGTTTTTCTGTAAAGAAATAACAGAGAGGCCGCATCTAACCGGGGGGGGGGGGGGGGGGGGGGGCGGCGGGTGCGTAGTCCTGGCCCCATGCGGAGGTAGGAGGATCCCGGCATCGGCATGGGGCCTCAGTTGAACCCCATTGTCTCTCGCGGGTGCGTGAGGGGCGCGGGAGCCAATGGGGGATCATGTAGGCTTGGGGGGGAGGTGGTGCGAGCGTGGAGCGAGCCGGCGGGGGCGTCAGTCACCAGGGTGAGTGCAGGAAGGTGGCTGGCATCCCTTTGTGCTCCGGGGCAACAATTTTTCCGGCCTCAGGTTGCGGCGAAGAAACGGAGGACCGGAGGCCGACTCGGCAGACACTGGAGTACCGAGGGCTGCCGGTTTGATCCGGCGGCTCCTGCTGTGTCAGGAGAGGTGGCGATTTGGGGAGACGTTTGGAGGCCCGTGGGAGATTAGCGTGCCAGGGGGCAGCAGCGTGGGAGCAGGCAAGTATACAAAAAAAAAAAAAACGAACAGGAGGGAGGAGTTAATCGCTAGGCCGGTTATGGTGCTAGGTAGCATGCCTGCACATAACGGGCTGAGGGGGAAGGGGTGGGTAGGGGGCGCGCAGAGGCGGCTTCTGCAATCTGGGGACGCTCGGCAGGGGGAGGTTCAGGCGGGGGGGGGGCAATGGAGCAAGGGGGGAGTCAAGGGGAAAGAGAGAGGGGCCTCGGGCTGGGGGGGAATGGCAGAGTGAGAAGGCTCAGGCACGGGGGTGGGAAGTCGGTGCGGGCACCGAGGAGGGGCAGGGGGAGCGCTCTGGTTGAGCTGGAGGGCGACTATAGCGAGGGTGGGCTGGATAGGACTCCCATCGAGTTCCGTGGTGAAGCAGGGCCGGTAAGGGGAACGGGGCCTTCCGGGGGGGGGGGGGATATGGGGGCGGCCGGGTTAGGGCTTGTTACCCCGGGGGGCGGAAGATGGAGCTGGGTGACGGGCCAGTCAGGTGGGGCAAGGTTTAGGGGGCCCGTGGGGCTGGCCTATTATTCCGGGCGGCTAGTATCCAGCAGCTTGGGATCCGTGGTGTGGTGGGGGACAAGGATCCTCACAGGCTGAGGGGAGGGGAGGGGAGCGGGGCACTCTCCCTGGGTGGTGGCAGGCTCCCTTGCGGTGTGTTCTGCTTTATCTTCACAGATGCTGCCCGGCGGATTTGGCGGGGAGTGAGCAGGCTCCGGTGACGACGGGGGATCAGGAGGAGGTGCTTCAGTCGAACAGCAGGCGCCCGGATCAGGGTGTCGATGCTTGGGTGCCAAGGCCCATGGCTGCAGTGGCAGGTGAGTTACTCGTATGGCAGGGGGAGCGCGGACAGGAGGGGGGGCGGGGGTACGGCGCAGAAGAAGCGGAAACACTCCCGTAGGCGGCGGAAGATCCGGAAAGGCAGTGTAGGGATGATTGTAGGCTCCTGGAGGGTAGGAAGTGGTCGGGCGACAGTAATGAGGAAGAGAAGGGCGGATGGGAGAGCGGGGAGGATACGGAAGGTTTCGAGCAATGTCCTTAACTGGACGAGAGCCTATCTGAGGTTAGCCAGTGTCTGGGGGCATAACTACCCTGGGCAGTACGGGACGCTGTTAGCCTATGCGGACACTATCTTAGCAGCGGCACAGACTCATGAGGGTGGGGCATGGCTCACCTCAGGGGGGGTGCAGGTGGCGGTGGAGGGCAGCAAGGGGGAGTGGCGTCGATGGCAGGTATGGTCCGGCCCTTTCGGGGTGGTAGCGCGCCTGTGATGCAGAGAGTGGTTGGGGGTGGAGCAGGGGACTTGTGTTGGCGGTTTAACAAGTCATGGTGCCCTTTTTTCCGGATTGTAAGTTTTGACATAGCCGTCCTGTCTGCGGTGAGGGGCATTCAGCACTCAAATGCGTCATGAAAGGGGTTGAGGGTGACTCCCAGCCTGCCCCCAAGCAGTAAGGATCCACTGGGCCTGGCCCCGCTGCCTGTCCGGGTTGAGGCGCTTCGGCCCTGGCTGCGGCAGTGCGTGAGGCTACGGGTTGGTGAGGAGCTTGAGGGGGGTATTTAGGTATGGGTTTACTATACCGGTAGGGGGAGGGTTGGGGTGGAAAGGGTGCGGTACTCACCATTGGTGAGGCGCTTTGCTCAGATTGGGCGTGTCAAGCTGGCAATGGAGCTGGAATTGGCCATGGCAGCTGGGCTTTTGCGGAGCGTTCGTTTGTGCACTTTGTAGTTCGCCAATGGGGATCGGGCAAAAGAAGGAACCGGTGGCAGTACCGACTGAGTCACAACTTGTCCTCCCCGGTTATTGATCGCATCCCGAAGGAGTTGGGTGTGGGGCATGACGCTTCTTTCGATGACGCGGTTGAGTTCGTGCAGACATGCGGGACGGGCGCCTGATGGCGAAGGTGGCTATCGGATCCACGTTTTGATTGTTGCCGGTACTCCCCTCAGCATTTCATTTGTTGGGTTTTCTTTCAAGGGGCTTTATTATTTTGATAAGTGCTTGCCAATGGGTTGTTCGGTTTCTTGTTCGTATTTAGCGAAGTTCAGCACGGCATGCATTGTGTCTTGGTGGAGATGGTGGGATGCGCGAACGTGGTCCATTATTTGGATGCTTTCCTATTTGTGGGTGAGGCCCAGTCCGCACGGTGCCGGGAGTTGCTGGATGGGTTCGGGAGACGGGCCCGGGCCCGGGCATGGGGTGTACTATTGGCAGCAGGGAAGATGGAAGGCCGGCAAATTAGACGCGGTTAACATGGTTGTGCGCTGGCCGATGGGGAAAGAAGTGCGGTTGCGGGTCCTGGTTGCAAACAGGATGGGAGCTTCTGAAGCGATACTGCGGGAAATGCAGGCCCTGATAGGCTCTTTCAACTTGCCGGGTGATTCCGATGGGTCGGGTGTTCCTGCGTAGGTTTCGGAGGATACGTCAGGCGTCCTTAAGCCGCATCGTCGCCTCAGGGTGTCGCGGAGTAGGAGGGCTGTCTTGGGGGTCTGGGACGAGTTCCTAAGAGGCTTCAACAGGGTGTCAGTGCTAATGGAGCGGTAAATTCCTCATTGGCAATTCAGCTCTTCACTGACGCGGCGGGTGGCTTGGGGTAGGTATCTGTTTTGGGGGCTCATTGGTGGGGGGGGCCTGGTTGCAAACTTGGGGGGAGACGGGTATAACCGACCAAATAGCCTTTCTAGAGCTGTTCCCAATATTGGGGTCAGGTTGCTTTTGTGGGGTGATAACAAGGCGGGGGTTAGCGTGTTCAATCGCTACGCCCCACGTTGCCGCCGATTGGCGGCTCTGCTGTGGGGAGTAGTACTAGTCGGTTTCCGGTTGGATGTTTGGGATCGGGCTCGTCATGTACCTAGGATTTCTAAAGAGATTGCTGATGCTCTTTCCCGTTTCAAGTGGGACATGTTACGGAGACTGGCTACAGTGGCGGATGCCGTGGGACTGCAGGTACAGGATCACTTGTGGCAAACTGGCCTGCGGAGATGCTGTACCTGCTGCAGAGTTCGGTGTCATCGGCTACGCGGCGAGTTTATGGGCGAGGCAGCGACAGCGTAGTGGAATTTCTGGTTTCGCAGGGTAGGCGGCAAGGTCCGGTGTCGAACCAACGCTGGGGCCAGTATGTTATGGCGGCGAAGGCCACAGGAGCTGCATGATCGGCAGTGCGGGCGCATATAGCAGGGTTTGCCTTTTCTCGAAGGCAGTGGGTTGGGCAGCATCCGGCGGGGGGTTCCTGGTTCATAGGCTATTGCTGGGTTGGGTGCGAGCTCACCTTTCGCTGGGCGACAGGAGGCTGCCTATCGTGCATAAGTTGTTGGGGGGTGTTGGGTGCAGTGCTACCCTTGGTGGCAGCGTCAGGGTATGAGGCCACGCTTGGGGCCTTCCGGGCGGGGGAGATGGTGGCGGCATCCAGTGGGGAAAAAGTGGGCGATGCCTTGATGGTGCAGCAGGTGAATTTGACCACTGGGGGTTGCGTATATGTGGGCTCAGTCCCAGTCGGATCAGGAGGGTAGAGGGGGGGGTACTTTGGAGGGCAGTTCGTGGTTACCCGACTTGCCCGGGGGGCAGCTATGGATGCCTACCTGTGCTTATAGCCTTGTGGAGGGGCTACCTCTTTGTGCATGCGGATGCGCGAGCGCTACTGCGGTTTCAGTTCACTGCCATTCGGTGGATGGCGCTCCACCAGTTGGGGCTGGATCCGGTCAGCCTTGTTCCTCATTCGTTGCGGATTGGTGCAGCGACTAATGCGGCTGAGGCAGGGTTTATTTATTTATTATTTATTTTATTAACAATTCTTATATACCGCACTATTTACCATCAGCGCGGTTTACATTGAACAGAAACATCCGACAGCTTACATATGTCTGGTCATTACATTTAACAGGGAGTAGAAACTTGGAGAAACGGGGTAACTATACATCGGTGGTTCCATTGAATAGGGAAACATGGTCAACTATATACATAGATGGTACAACTATACAGGAAATTGCTTGTTATTTACATTGCGGGGTACGCCTGTTGCGAGGGTCTGCCTGTTTGACTACTACTACTGTTGTTGTGGTGCTCACTATTTGCTTGGGGATTATGCTCGGGGCTGTTAATGAGATATTTAAGGAAGAGGAAGTGTTTTAGTGCCTTTCTGAACTGGCTCAAGTTGGGGATTGCTCTGATGTGTGCTGGTAAGGTGTTCCATAGAGTTGGGGCGCAGAGTCGGAAGGCTCTGTTAGCTGTTGATCTGGTGCATCTTGTGGTTTCCTTTGGGATAACTAGCATGTTCAACTCTGCGGTTCTTCGCGGCCTGTTTGGTGCAAGTGGTTGGATGAGGTCAGAAAGAGAGGATGAGGTGAGCCCCTTGGCAGCTTTGAAAGTTAGCAGTAAGGTCTTAAAACTGATCCTTGCTTGAATGGGGAGCCAGTGTAACTGGTTTAGGAGGGGTGTGACGTGGTCTCTCCTGGATGCTCCAAAGAGTACCCGCGCTGCACTGTTCATAGCCAGTTGCAGGGGGTTCAGGGTGGACCGGGGGAGTCCTTGTAGTATGGAGTTTGAAAAGTCAAAATGGGGAATTATAAGGGCTTGATAAATGGTGCGGAAATCATCCGGTTCGAGCAGCGTGCGTAGGTGTCTGAGGGATCTGATTTTGAAATAGATTGCCTTGACAGTATTGGCTATGTGGATCTTCATGTCAAGGTTTTGATCCAACATTACTCCAAGGTAACGTATCGCAGGTTTCACTTGTAGTTCAGCATCCTTTACCTTGACACAGCTAGGTGGGGTGAAGTTTGTATTCCTCGAGACGAAAAGGACTTCCGTCTTTTTGTGTTGTATTCGCAGATTTTGTGACAGGAGCCACTCTGATATGGTGTCGAAGCAGTTAGTCAGTGGGGTGAGGTCTAGGCTATCCAATGATATTGGCATGTATAATAGTACATCGTCTGCATATATCATGTAACTGACATTGAAGGATCTGATGATGTTGCAGATGGGCTGGATGTATGTATTAAACATCAGGGATGATAGGGAGGATCCTTGAGGCACACCTTGACTTTGTTGGAATGGTTCAGACGTAGCCCCGTCAGCTCGGACATGCTGCCATCTTCCGGACAGGTAAGATTTGCACCATTCTAGCGCTGTTCCGCAGATACCTTTTTCCCTTAGCCGGCAGATGAGGATTTCGTGGCATACAGAGTCAAAAGCTGCTGCTATGTCTAAAAAGATGAGAGCGAAACCATGTCGTATGTTATCCATACCTGAGATAATATTGTTGAAAAGGGCTGTGAGTAGTGTTTCCACTCCATGTGACTCTCTGAATCCATGTTGGGCTGGATCAAGTGGGGCTGAGGTGTCTATATGATCCTGTAGTTGCCTGTGCACTATTTTTTCAATGATTTTTGCAAGCATCGGTATGCTAGATATGGGTCTGTAAGACTCTACTTTTTGAGGATCAAGTTTGGTGTTCTTTAAAAGACATCTTACAGAGGTCTGCTTGAGGGTAGGTGGGAAAGAGCCAGTGGTAAAGGATTGGTTTGAGATTTTGACTATGATTGGAGATAGGTCACATCGCAGGTCCTTTATCCAGTGTGCAGGACAAGGATCTGTGTGCGCAGTGGTAGTATTTAGGGCTAGGATGGTATCTTCAATAATTTTCTTCGAAGGAGCGGAGAAGGATGTCAGTGATGCTGGGTAGTTTTGTTCATCAGGAGGGTCCGGTATTAATATTTTGTCAGTCTTGCACATTTTGGATTGCATGTAAACCGCATAATCCTGTGGGTGAATACCGCTATGGTGCTCAGGGGTTGGTTCTTTGGCAAGCGTTTTAACTAAGTTAAACAAGTCATGCGGTTTATTCAGTGACCGTTTCAGGGTGTCTGTGTGGTATTGCCTGATCCTGTCTGTGATGGCTTTACGATGTGCAGCCAGGTGTTGGATGTAGGCTGATTGGTCACTGCTGGTGCGTGACTTCCTCCAGCGCTTTTCCAGCCATCTTAGAAAGGTTAGTGAAGCCTTTAAGTCGGCTGTGAACCATGGGGCTGATGATCTTCTCTTTGGGTTCTTGTTCGTTGGAGGGCGGATCGCAATTGTGCTGAGTTTGCTGTTCCAAGCAAGGGTTTATTTATTTATTTATTTATTTAGACAGTCTTGTATACCACCTTATCCTTCAATCAAAGTGGTCACAGCACAATTGGGGGATACATTTAACATGACACATACACAGAGAACATGGGCAATGGAGGGTTAAGTGGTTTGCCCAAGACCACAAAGAGCACCTGTGGGACTAGAAACCCCAGTCCTTCCGGCCCAAGGTTGCTGTCCTCTAGTGGGATTTGAACCCCTGACCTTCCGGCCTGACGTACATTGCCCCAACCACTAGGCTACTCCTAGGGGTTGACTGAACGGGAGATTCAGCGGATAGGCAGATGGCAGTTGAGAGCGTTCCACGGGTAGGTGCACTCCTGAGGTGGGGGGGCTTACGGGCTACTAACTGTTTATTTTCTTTTAGATGTCGGCCGGACTCCAGGTTGCTGCTGGATGATCGGCCATTCGTTCGAGTACTGGGCTGGTCAGCGAGCAGTGGCGAGGCCATTGGGGCCAGATCTGGGACTGAACGCCTCGGAGGTGACGTCTAATGGCTGGGCGAGCACGGTCTTCGGTGGATGCCGCTCCTGCCTTTGCTTCGGCACCATGGGCGTGAGGAGGGAGTGCCAGCTTTGCCGTTGCCGTATTGGGGAGGCAACAACTTGGCGTCCTGGACTGGTAAACAGCTGATCAGAGCAGCAAAAAGGGATGTGGCCGAGGTGCTGTTAATGTTTAACAATGCGGCTTTGTTATGGTCGGATATAATTCCAAGGCCTGCTTGCTGGGGCCACCAGAGGTGGTCTCGCGGGTTGATTAAAATTAAGCGGCAAATTGGCCAGGGGGTGTTGCCTGGGTGGATGGCAGATTTTGCATTTATGGGTTGAGGTGGAATACGCCGGTTTATATTGGCTGGATGGCGCGCATCTATCCCCGGTGGGGGGTGGATTTGCTCCTAAATGACTGGCAAGAGGCTTTGGAATATGTGGAGCGAGGATGGGTGACTGGTCGCAGCTTGGCCGTGGGGGGTGTCTCAGGGACGGTGTCCCTGAGCCTGTGGCGGGATCCCGGAGGTGTCCGGGGTCCGGATCCGGTGGCAAGATGTAGGGCGGGGGTAGGGTACCCCCGGCCCGGTGAAACCCTCTGGGTTTTTGCTAATAATATGGCGAAGCCGGAAGAGGGGGGATGAATGGCCTGTGGCCGGTTCACGGCGGAAGCGGGTGGAACTCACCTTGCTACTCACACGGCTGGTGAGGATTCGTTCCGCGGGCGGAATTCAGTTGATGAAGGTTTGCTGTTGGTTGTTGTTAAAGGATAATGTTGTACGGTTAATAAAGCTGCGACCAGTTTGATTCCCAATGGTTGTGTTGTGGTTATTCATGATGCGGGGTGGGGTGGTGAGTGGAATGAAGGGGGGGGGGCCAGGACAGGAGCACCATGTCCGCCTTACCCGGTTACAGAGAGGCTGCGGGCCACGTGCCCGATGGCCGCATCTAACCAGGGGGGGGCGGCGGGTGCATAGTCCCAGCCCCATGTGGAGGTAGGAGGATCCCGGCATCGGCATGGGGCCTCAGTTGAACCCCATTGGCTCCTGCGGGTGCGTGAGGGGCGCGGGAGCCAATGGGGGATCGTGTAGGCTTGGGGGGGAGGTGGTGCAAGCGTGGAGCGAGCCAGCGGGGGCGTCAGTCACCAGGGTGAGTGCAGGAAGGTGGCTGGCGTCCCACCCTCCCACCCCTAGGCTTGGGTTGGAATGGGGGAGGGGTGTTGCAGCTGGAGGGGGAAGGCGGGATCCCGGAGGTGTCCGGGGTCCGGAGCCGGTGGCAAGATGCAGGGCGGGGGTGGGGTACCTCCGGCCTGGTGAAACCCTCGGGGTTTTTGCTAATAATATGGTGAAGCCGGAAGAGGGGGGATGAATGGCAGTGGCCGGTTCATGGCGAAAGCGGGCGGAACTCACCTTGCTACTCACACGGCTGGTGAGGATTCATTCCGCAGCCGGAATTCAGTTGAGGAAGGTTTGCTGTTGGTTGTTGTTAAAGGATAATGTTGTACTTTTAATAAAGCTGCGACCAGTTTGATTCCCAATGGTTGTGTTGTGGTTATTCGTGATGCGGGGTGGGGTGGTGAGTGAAATGAAGGGGGGGCGGGGACGGGAGCACCATGTCCGCCTTACCCGGTTATAGCATCTCTTTCTCCTTTTGAGAGATTGTTATATGAAGAAGTGGATTTGGTGCAAACTTGTCCCACTTTTTTCATTAGTACTTTCTCAAAAGCTGCTATGATTGGATCGGTAGGCAAAGGTGGCATCCAAACTGACTTCTTACTTATCACAGAAATGTCAGAAGAACTACTTTGATGTGTATTAAAATAGTGTTTTATACGAATTTTCCGGAAGAATTTATAAAGATCTAAATTGATCTCAAATGTATCTGGTGTCCTTGTCGGAACAAAGGATAAGCCCTTATTAAGTAAGGATTCTTCATCCTGTGTAAGTTGGTAATTGGAAATATTAATCACGTTGGTATGTGAAATATGACTCATGGTCTCCTCTCGTAAGACCAATCTCTGTTCCAAGTCCCTCTGCCCCGTCCTCGTCCCCGTCCTCGACCCCTCGGGGGTGAATGGTGATAATGATTGTATGTACGGTCTTGATTGTGACATTGCTCGTGATCGAAGTAAGGGGGAGATTGATCCCGTACTCACCTTTGTTCCTTGGGAGGAGGGACATAATGTGAAGTCTTGTCTTGATGGTGAGTGTGGAACTGGACCCGATTCCCCTGTGGTAGTTGATTGCGTGATTGATCTCGACCACCCCCCTTCCAAAAAGAATCCATATTGAAAAAAGGGGTTTTTTGTAAATTTTGTTGTTCTTTATCTACAAAGGATTTCTTTGTAGAAAACAAAGAAGCTTCTCTCGAGAGATTGTCAAAATATTAAAAAGAGAATGGCATTTAATTCAATCTCTGGATGGGTTCCAAGATATCCCTCTTACTGTAGCACACAAACGAAATATTAATTTGAAGGATCTTCTAGTGTCCTCCGCTTTGACAGAACGTCCTTTTTTATCTAAATATAAAGGGTCCTTTCAGTGTGGTCGGTGTTCCGTGTGTATACATGTTTTGCCGGTTCGCGACTGTTTCCTTCATCCTGTCACCAACAAGAAATTTGTCCTTAAAAGAGTTTTCTAATTGTGAGACGTCCCATGTTATATATGTTATCCAGTGTCTGTGTAAGAAACTGTATGTGGGTAAGACTGTACGTAGCGTCCGTGTTAGGATTATTGAGCATAGGAGTGCCATCAAAAGGGGCAATATAGAAAAGCCCCTTGTAGAACATTGGATAGAACAGGAACATAAAGTTTCAGACTTAAAATTTTTTATTATTAAAAAGGTCCAACTCAATTGGAGGGGGGGCAATATTGATAGGACTTTAATGCAGTTGGAACAAAAGTATATTTATATGTTAGACTCTATGACCCCTAAAGGGTTGAATTTAGATCGAGACCTTTCTGTTTTTCTTTGAGGTCCCTGTTCTTGATATGTACCTATGGTTTTAGCCTCTTTGTTTTTTAGAGATAAAGGCCCTTAAAGTTGTTTTTTCTAAGAGGTTTTTATGATCAATGGTAGTGTAGATACATATGTCTCACATGGTTTTTAGATTATTGCTTAATTTTAAGGTATACTTTTAGTCCCCTTTGCAGTATGCACTTTTAAAAGGTAATGTCAATTTGTGGGGGTTTCCTCTAGCTCATCGGCTTGTGACGTGTCCTGTCGCTTTTTAGTTATTACATATACACCGGCGTTTTTTAACGTTAAGCTTCAATGAATAGCTGACTTTTCATAGTACCTGCTCCTTTCGCTATTTGTAGCGATCCCGTTTAGATTTTATAGTTAGATCGGTGTATTTATGGGAGTATAGATATATACGTTTTACACGTATTTTATACTATGTTTATTTTTAGGCAAACATTTTTTAGTCCCCTTTGCAGTTTCAATGAACAGCTGACTTCTCATGGTACCTGCTCTTTCGCTATTTCATAGTGATTTTGGTTAGGATTTACAGTTCTTTTAAACGACGGTACTTCTCTTTAGATTGGTGAGTTCATCTACTTTTGAATACTTGGATTAGTTCCTCTTCCCGTCTGGTATTTGGGATGACGTTTGTTTTGCTTTATTTCAGCCTAACACGAGGTACATAAATGATACTGCCGTTTGTAAGTAATATACAATTTTTGTAGTGGCTCACAATTTCTTCGGTCTCCGCGATGGTAATAGTCACTCATGGTTGACTTTCTATGTGGAATTTTAAATGAGTTCACAGTTCTGTTCCATTTTGCTCGTTGTGTTAATATAGAGACAACTGCGTATTTTGAGCTACTTAATATGGTTGCTCTGCAATGCTACTTTTTATTCGTGTGGTTTCTTTTTCTTCCTTTTTGAATAGTATTTTATCCCACACGTAGTTTTCACATAATGGTGTTTTTAAACCCCCTTTCTTATAGTCTTAAAAGGTGTGCAATATTTATGTTGATATTATATCTTTTATTCTTTATTTATTTTTGATGGTTTTATTGTTTTTAGTTTGCCTTCACCCCTGAAGAAGTATTCATGAAACACGGCCTGTGTCGGGTTGGCAAGTTTGTTTGGTATAATTGTGCCTGTTGTTAATAAAGTTTTATTGACATAAGGTCCTGTCCTTGGCATTTCATCACGTTCTCTGACTGTGTGCCTAGTTTGACGTGGTTTCCTGCTTTCTGGTTGGTCTATACACATTGTGTACATTATTATTTGTCCTTGCTCCCTTCTGTATGTAGGTAAAACCATTCATGCTGTTAAAACGCGAATCAAGGAGCATAAAAGTTGTATTAAAAGACGCATTCTCACAGCCCCACTTGTGGAACACTGGAATCAACTCCAGCACAAACCAGATGACATAAAGTTTTTTGTCATCAAGAAACTTCCCCTTCCCCTCGGGGGGGAAATTTGAATTGCAGGTTGACCCAAGAAGAGCAAAAGTTTATATTTTTATTAAACACCGTCTCTCCAGGGGGGTTAAATAAAGAAATCGAATACAATATGTTTCTTGTAAAAAAAAAAGTTTTCCTTCGGTTATCTGTATGAACTGCACCTCCTCTCTACCATTTTTATCATTAGTATGGTTTGTAATCCCCATTTTTTAATATTGTTAAAATTTTTACCCCCCCCTTTTCCCCCTTCCTCCTCCCCCTTCCCCCTCCCTTCTTCCCCCTCCTCCTCCCCTTTCCCCTCTTC
Organism: Ichthyophis bannanicus; assembly: GCA_033557465.1. Taxonomy (NCBI): domain Eukaryota; kingdom Metazoa; phylum Chordata; class Amphibia; order Gymnophiona; family Ichthyophiidae; genus Ichthyophis; species Ichthyophis bannanicus. Next base: position 96,915,938 of record CM066050.1, read on the forward strand.
TCTTCCCCCTCCCCCTCCTTTCCCCCTCCCCTCCCCCTCCCTCTCCCTCTCCCTTCTTCCCCTCCCCTCCTTCCCTCGTCCCCTTTTTAAATTTTTTTTTAAATTTGATTTCTAAGATTGCTTTTGCATTATTATAATGTTCTAGTTATTCAATTTGCTCCTGTTTATAGTTGTTTTCATTTTCAAATGCTAGTGAGAAGAGGTTCGCATATACATTTTTGAAGCACCCCTGTGCATTCAAGTTCCTGCAGTTGCTTTTTTAAAGAAATGTTTTTTCAGAATTTTTTGTCGGCATTCATTTGAAGTTTAATGGTCATACATATTCTACACTACAGTGGGTAGCAGAGCTTGTTTTTTATTCACACATATGTTTTTGGTTTACTCCTCTTTTTGCTCCTTTAGACAGCATCCCCTTAGTTTATAGTTATGTCAGCTGTTCTCTCCAGTGTCCATCATAGCTTACCTCATAGTGGGAGGAGTCTTTTTTTCCTTAAGTTTGCTGTTTTTGCCCCTGCGCAGCGTTTTCCCGCCTCTGACAGTTTCTGCAGGTACAGCGTCTAATATAGTTGAGATTTTGCTTCTGTCCCTTTTTATAAGCATTGTTTTACCCTTTTTTCACAATTCTCATCGTCCTTATAGTTTTGTAAGTTCTTATTCTATGTATTGCATTGTACACTTTATGAAATCCTCGAATTGATCCGCTTGTTTTTTAGCAAAAGAGATGCAAGATACAGTTTGTTTACAATGGACACCTTTATGTGCGTGTGTGTGTGTGGGGCGGCGGGGTAGTTCTGCTAGTGGATGAGCCACATCTTGCGTCTGTGGTTCGTTTGCTGGCGGTCTTCCGCTTCTCCGTGCATGCGCGCCATAAGTATTTTTTGATATTTGTCAATTAACATACATAACCTATATAGTATACATGTAGACACATACATACATGATTGCCATCTCCACTGTGGTTTCTGTTTGGTACATACGTTGCGCCTTGGGTATGATGACTGTTCCCCTCCCCTATTGAATTAATATAATTCTCCAACATCAAACAGAGTTTCTTTGCCCCCCTTTTTTTATGCACTGTTGCAGTCTCTCCTATACAATGTTTTATAGTTCAATACACACGTTATTATGCGACTCTATATTGCCTCTGATATATACACAGGAAAACTTTCCTTTTAAAGTTAGTGTTTTATGTAGCTCCATATTATCTCCACATATATTTTGTGATACCAAAAGCATTCCTGAGCAAATGGAATGGCAGAATAGTGAGCACTGCACCTTTAAAAGTCAGAGCAAGCCAGGTTTCCATGGCAGCAGGAAGCTTTCAGACAGAATGCAGCTCAAGCATAGTCATGACGTAAGAGCTGGAAGCAGCTCTAACGAGGTGCACCTGACTAACCAGAAGGGCGTGCCTGCACAAGGAAGCCGTTTTAAACCAGCTTCAGAGCTAGTCTTTGAGAATAGCCGAGAAGAGAACAGCCAACAGCAGAACAGCCGAGAGGAGAACTGCCGAGAAGAGAATAGCACTCAGAGACCAGAGGAACTGGACAGACAAGAAGGCAGAGAGAAGTCTCTGCAAGGGTCTAAGCCACTTCAGCAACGAAGGCAAACAGGAAGGCAGCAGACAGGAAAGTCTTGGAATCCAGCTCCAGCCAAGGGAGATTCTGGTGGGTCCTTTCTTTGTTACCTTAAAGCTAAGCCAAAGCCGTTGTGGGAGCTTCCTGAAGACAGGGTCAAGCCAGTTGCCTGTAGAAGGGAAGAAAGCTCCAAGCACAGACAGGGCAGTGCCAGCAGAGAAGGTACGTCACATTTACTTCCTAGCCAGGGTCTTGTAAAGGACATTGTGAAACAATTGAAAGCAAGTGCTAACAAATGCCATGATAGCACGGCTGTAAAATCTCCTAGCAGAAGCACTTGGGATAAATGGTTTAATGCTGATATAAGGAACATTAAGAAGAGCTTACGTGATAACCATTCCCCTGAATTAGAAGCTGTCACGGCTATAGAGAGAGGAAACTTGCTAGAACAGCTGCAGGAAGTTATTCCCGGATTGCAGTGCAGAAGTTCTCCTCAGCAAAGCCGTGAGGATGAATGTGAAGATATGATTATTGATGTAGCTGATGTTCCTGAGTCACCAGATGCCTATGAGATGGATTGTTCTCTGTGTAATATAGAAGAATTGGATTTACGTTAAACAAGCTTTGTGTGAGAGGAAGTACAAAGTTGTTTAAGCTGTTTTTGAGTTACTGTGAAGAAACAGTTTTTCACTTTATTTCTGCTTTTGATTTGCTCATATTTTCCTGTTAATTTGGAGAAGAATTCTATGCTTTGTCTTATGCCTAAAGAACCCATGTGAAAGGGAAAACCCACAAAAATAAATTTATCTGTTTCAAAAGACCCTTGTGCCACAACACATTTTGTGAAAGAGTGTGCCTGAAACTACATGTCCCAGCAACCCTTGCTGCTAGCTAGTAATAAGGACACTTGAAAGCAAAACTGCGGTCACCCCTGCTATAAAGCCATCGGCCCTAGGCAGGAGAAGCGTGACAATTTAAATGAGAATATATATATAAAAAGCTTTTCTTTTATGGTATTTAATCTTAAATTAGCGTTGTTTATTCATCCTTGTTCCTCCTTTCTTTTTTTATTGCTGCATACACTTGTTGCATGTTCTGTATAATTTTAATCATGTATATGTACATTTTTATTATGTTTTTTACTCATATATGTCTGTATCTTTACTATGTTTTAGATTGGTAAGAGTGGTTTCTTAATATTGCTTTTAATATACACATAAGAACATTTTCCTTTCAAAGTTAGTGTTTCATGTAGCTCCACATTATCTCCAGCATACATACAATTGGGAATATACATATATATAAAAAAGCTTTTCTTTCAAGCTATTTCATCTTTCTTTTAAATTAGCGTTGTTTATTCATCCTTGTTGTTCCTTCTTTTTTATTGCTGAATATACTTGTTGCATGAGCTGTGTAATTGTAATCATGTATATGTGCAATTCTATCATGTTTTTTATTCATATATGTCTGTATTTTTACTATGTTTTAGATTGGGAAGAGCGGTTGCTCCACCTCATAGACGTGTTCCATACACTCTCTATGTGGTAATTTGGTAATGTTCTTTCCATGTTATTTATTTATTTCATCTCCTTCCCGCATATTTATTTTTGTTTATTATTTTTTTAATCATATATTATAGTTATGTTTAATTTATATGTCTGTCTTTTAGACCCCTGATGAAGGCCTTTGGCCGAAACTTGTAAAGTTGGGTCTTCAATAAAATTGATTTTACCCACACCCTCCGGTAGGCCGTGGTATTTGCCCTCCACTGTTTTCTCCATTGTGTAATTCTGCGGAAGGCCCTCTTCTTTCCCTCGTCTCATCTAATTTACCAACTGACTCTCTCACAGTTTTTTTGCTAGGAATGTAGTTGAAAAAGTCTTTATTACGTGTTTTTGCTTCTGCAGCAAGCTTCTTCTCAAATTCTCCCTTTGCCTACCTTATCAATGCCTTGCATTTAACTTGCTAGTGCTTGTGCTGTTTCCAGTTTTCATCATTTGGCTCTTTTTTCCATTTCCTGAAAGATGCTTTTTTGGCAACAACAGCCTCTCTGACCTCACCTTTAAACCATGCTGGCAGTTTTTTGGACTTCCTTCCACTTTTCTTAAAGCGTGGAATACAGCTGGTCTGGGCTTCCAAGATAGTATTTTTCAACAACACCCAAGCTTGATGTAAGTCTTTAACCTTTGCAACTGCTCCTTTTAGATTTTTCTCAACTATTTATCTCATTTTATCATAGTCTCCCTTTTGAAAGTTAAAAGGTGGTACTGTGGATTTCCTTACTATCCCTCCTCCACTAATTAAATCAAACACGATTATGCTATGATCACTATTGCCAAGTGGCCCCTACACCCTTATCTCTTGCACCAGATCTGGTGTTCCACTAAGGACTAGGTCCAGTATGGCTTCCTGTCTGGTCTGTTCATGAACCATCTGCTCCAAGAAGCAGTCATTTATTTCATCTAGGAACTTTATCTCCCTAGCATGTCCAATCGATACCGGGGTAATTGAAATCACCCATTATTATTACTGTGCTGTAATTTTTGTTAGCTTCCTTGATTTCTTTGAGCATTTCATCATCCATTTGTTCATTCTGGCCAGGCAGTCGATAGTACACCCCCACTGCCATCGCCTTCCCCTTTTTACATGATATTTCAATCCATAGAGATTCTACAGTAAATTTTGTTTCCTGCAAAACTTTAATCCTTTAAAGGTTAATGCCAGCAGCCTGGTTCCATCCCAGTTAAGGTGAAGCCCATCCCTTCAGAAGAACCCCTCCTTTCCCCAGAACATTGCCCAGTTTCTAACAAATCCAAAACCCTCATCCTTACATCATCGTCTCATCCATGCTTTGAGACTCCAGAGCTCTGCCTGACTTTTGGGTCCTGCATGTGGAATGGGAAGAATTTGGGAAAACGCTATCCTGGAAGTTCTGGATTTCAACTTCCTATCTAAAAGCCTAAATTTAGCCTCCAGAACCTCCCTACCACATTTTCCTATGTCATTGATACCGACATGTACCAAGACAGCAGACTCCTCCCCAGCACTATCTAAGGCCTAAGCACTATCTAAGCATGAAATCTAAGACCTAAGCACTATTTAAGACCTAAGCACTATCTAGGTGGCACGTGAGGTCCACCACCTTCACACCAGACAGGCATGTTACCAGGCGATCCTCACCTCCACCAGCCACCCAGCTATCTACATGCCTAATGATCGAATCACCAACTATAACGGCTGTCCTAACCCTTCCCTCATGGGCACATGACCCTGGAGAAACTTCCTCGGTGTGAGAGGGTTTTACATCACCTGGAAGACAGGTCCTAGTTACAGGATCACTTCCTGCCACACCAGGGTGATGCTCTCCTGTCACGTGACCTCTCTCCTCCATGGCAACAGGGATGCTGCCAGACTAGAGGTGGGAGTTCAGGACTATATCTCTGTAGGTCTCGTCTGTGTACCCCTCTGTCTGTCTTATGTCTTCCAAGTCTGCTACTCTAGCCTCTAGAGAACGGACTCATTCTCTGAGAGCAAAGAGCTCCTTGCACCTAGTGCACACGTAAGACCTCTCACCAACTGGGAGAAAATCATACATGTGACACTCAATGCAAAAGACTGGAAAGCCCCCATCCTGCTGCTGGACTGCTGTTTGCATCTTAGTTTTAAGCTTGTGTTTAGATCTTTAAGTTCTTTACTTACTAAGGGTTGCTGTGGATACTTATACTAATAAAAGTGTACCTAATACGTTTAATATACCTTGTTCACCTGAAGCTTAATTCATCTTAGGTCCTTAGTGTATGATTGATTTGGATAACGAGCTGCACCTGAGAGCACCTCCTTTCCTTTAATATGTGTAAGTACCTATAAAGCTACGATTATCCCAGGGGAGGGTGGGAGGGAAATAAGTCTCATTAAAAGAGGGCTGCTATACAGTACCCTGTCCTGTGCTTCTAAGGTAAGCTGTGACCCACTTCCTGGGTGATTAACAGTCCTTGCTTGGATAGGAGTCTTTCAAAATGGCCTTTTGACCTGCCACCTGGCTTTAACACCTATTTAAAAAGTTTCAGAGGTCTCTTGCCCCCTAGGTAGAAGGCCTTTTTGTAAAGGTCTCTAGAAGACTTTATTTGTTGCTCAAAGAATACTGATCCTGTTTTGCCTTTTATGCTAAGTTATATTCTGATTTGATTTAAATTAAAGCTCTTTGCTGCTGCTAGGCTCTGACTTAATATGAAATTTAAACTAGAAGCTCTCTGCTGGGTTCTAAATTTAACCAGAAAGCTCTCTTCTGTGTTTTAAATTTAAACTAAAAGCACTTTGCTACTAGTAGGCCCTGAGTGAGTATTAAATTTAAAATACAAGCTCTCTGCTGGGTTCTAAATCTAATGAGAAAGCTCTCTTCTGTGTTTTAAATTTAAACTTAAACTGCTGCTACTAGGCCCTGACTGATTTAACAATACACTGGGTTCACAGATTAATCAGCTTTAATCCAAAGAATTCCCTTCAGAAAAATTCCCAGAAGTATATATTCACAATTGCAGATCTCTCTCCAGAAGTAGCTGTCCCCTTTTCTAGTCCTTCAATACATTTTTATTAAAATGATAAATAAAAGGAAAAGGAAAAGTAGACCGCTATGGTTTTCGAAAGAAGTAGCTGAAAAGGTGAAAAAAAGAGGGAGGCCTTCATGAACTACAAAAGAAAAACTTAGAGAAGCTAGCAAAGTAGTCAGGAATGCAAAGATTCAGAAAGAGTAGGAAATAGCAAATGCAATAAAATGGGGGGATAAGACATTTTTCAGATATGTTAGTGAGAAGAGGAAGGGCAAAAGTAGTATTGTCAGACTTAAGGGTGAAGGATAGGAATATGTAGAAGCTGATGAGGAGAAAGCTTAACAAACATTTCTGTTCTGTGTTCACAGATGAAGAACCAGGTGCAGGACCTCAGAAAACACCCACAAACAGGAACAGAAAGAAGGGGCATCTTGAACAATTTTCTGAAGACTGTGTTTGTGAGAAGCTAGCTAAACTTAAAGTAGACAAAGCCATGGGACCAGATGGGATACACCCGAGAATCTGGGGACATTCTAGCAGCTCCACTGACTGACCTTTTCAATGCCTCACTGGAGACGGGAGGGGTGCCAGAGGACTGGAGAGAGGCACAATTGGTCACTTTACTCAAAAGCAGAAGTAAGGATGCAGTTGAAAATTACAGGCTTGTTAGTTTAACCTCGGTGGTGAGTAAATTATTGGAAGTGCTGCTGAAGGAGAAAATAGTGACGTTTCTGGAGTCTAACGGATTACTGGATCCAAGGCAGCATGGATTCATCAGAGGCAGGTCTTGTAAGACAAATCTGATTGATTTCTTTGAATGGGTGACCAGAGAGTTGGACAGAGGAAGAGCCCTAGATGTGGTGTATTTCGTTTCCGTAAAGCCTTTGACACCATTCCGCACAGGCGACTTATAAACAAACTGAGCACCCTAGGGATGGACCTTAAAGTTACTGCTTGGGTTAGAAAATGATTGAGTGGGAGATGACAAAGTGTACATGTAAACGGAGCTCACTCTGAGGTGAAGGAAGTTACCATTGGTGTGCCCCAGGTATCTGTCCATGGTCCAATTCTTTGTAACATTTTTGTTAGTGATATTGTAGAAGGGCTATCGAGTATGGTTTCCCCCCTTGCAGTTAATACAAAAATGTGCAATAGAGTAGACATCCAGGAAGATGTAGATAACATGAGGAGGAATCTGCCTAAGCTTAAAGAATGGTCTAGAATTTGGCAGCTGAGATTTAATGTTAAAAAATGAAAGGTCATGCATTTAGGCTGTAGCAATCCAGGGGGTGAAGTATTTCTGTCCACAAAAGAAGAACATGAACTAGGTGTGATTGTGTCTGATGATCTTAAGGTAGCTAAATAAGTAGAAAGGGTGATGGCGAAATCTAGAAGGATGCTTGGGTGTATAGGGAGAAGAATAGCCTACAGAAGAACGGAGGTGTTAGTGCCTCTGTATAGGTCTTTGGTGTGACCTCACTTAGAGTATTGTGTGCAATTCTGGAGACCACACCTTCAAAAGTATATAAACAGGTTGGAGTCAGTACATAGGATGGGTACTAAAATGGTTATTGGTCTTCATTATAAAGCATATAAGAAGAGACTTAAGGATCTTAATATGTGTCTTTTGGGGAAACTGCTAGGTACGTATGACCTAGATGGCCACTGTTGGAAACAGGATACTGGGCTTGATGGACCTTGGTCTGACCCAGTATGGCATATCTTATGTTCTTATGTTCTTATATATATTTTAGAGGAAAGGCGGGATAGAGGTGATGTGATTGAGACTTTTAAATACTTCTGTGGCATAAATGCACAGGAGGAGAGCCTCTTTCGATTGAAAGCAAGCTCTGCTATGAGGGGACATTGGATTAGGGTGAAAGGGGATAGACTCAGGAGTAATATGTGGAAATATTTCTTTACGGAAAGAGTGGTAGATGCGTGGAATAGTCTCCCAGTGGAGGTGGTAGAAATGACAACAGTATCTGAATTCAAAAAAGCATTGGACAAATACAGAGGATCTCTAAAGGGAAAAAGGGGACTGTTGTAGTGGTTGATATGGAAGGACAGACTAGACAGGCCTTGTGGTCTTTTTCTGCCATCATGTTTCTATGTTTCTAGAATAAGTGGCCAAAAAACACCTTAATTTTAGGCTCTGTCACTTACACCAGCCCTACAACTGGTATAACTGACTGTATCTATAATCAACGCATATATCTGTGTGCTTTGCCTTTATTCCACCAATACTCAGCTCTTGTGTATGCACAAATGGTATGAAATTAATGTGCATACTTTAACACTGAGCAGAATTTTATGTTGTTAAGTGCCCTTGAGTCGGTGTTGACTCATGGCGACCCTCTGGATAGTAGTCCTAAACTGTGTTCAGTCTTCAGTCAGGCAGCTCTATGTTAGATTGGCACTCAGAGCTGCTATTATTGTATCAAACTATCTCATTGCTGGCCTTCCTGTTTTACATTGACCTTCTTCCTTGCCAAGCATAATGTCTTTCTCTAATGATCTCTCCCTTCGCATGATGTGTTCAAAAGAAAGTTGAACAGAACAAGGAGAAACAGAATGGTTTAAAATCACCTTTGATTTTAAACCATTCTGTTTCTCCTTGTTCTGTTCATACTGTTGCTTCTTGATCAATGTAAAGGTTGTGCAAGAGAACAATCAGATGTTCTGGTATACCCATGCTTCTTAATGTGGCCCAGAGTTTCTCATGGTTTACACAGTCAAAAGTCTTGCTGTAGTCAATAAAACATATGTAGATATTCTTTTGGTATTATTTAGTCTTTTCAAGGATCCATCTCACATCCATGATGTCTCTTGTTCCTCGCCCTTTCCTGAACCCTGCTTGTATTTCAGATAGTTCTTGTTCCAGATATGATTGTAGTCTCTGCTGAATAATCTTCAGTAGAATCTTGCTGGCATGAGGGATCAGAGCGATTGTGCAATAATTTCCACAGTCAGTTGGATCAACTTTCTTTAGTATCGGTATAAACACAGATCTTTTCCAGTCAGTAGGCCATGATGCTGTCTTTCAAATTTCCTGGCAGAGCATTGTATCTATGGTAACAGCTGCATCAGATTGCTGTAATACTTCTATTGGAATAGGGTACACAAAGAGCAAGAGTCAAAAGACCGTCAGGATGAGTTCTAAAATGCTTTATTAGAATTGTCCCCAACGCGTTTCGGCATGGAGTGCCTTCCTCAGGGGGTAGCAGCTAAAACATCAAAACATAGAAAACTTGTGACATTAATAAGTACTCAACAAGATCAATATATAAGATAACATACATTAAAAGGGGGAGGAAAAAAGGTTGAACTGATACATGTAAAAGAATTTTAAAATGAACTTTAAAATAAAATCATTGAATTTAAGCTTAACGTATAAAGACAAGACTATACATTTTCCCATAAGAACACAGCCATTGTATATACACTTATTAAATAACAATGAAGGATATACACTGAAAGTACTTGATATGAAAAAGACAGACAACCAAGGATATAAAAACCAAAGATATAAAAACTCAGACAAAACATTATACTTGGGTGAATATTCACATGAGACAACTGATAAATGTATTTATTTATTTTTATTTATCTATTTCTTCTATACCGCCCCTTCCAGAGATCAGGGGCGGTTTACATGGAACGATTGTATACATTCGTATAACATTACATAGAACAAGAACTTTTTAACTTTTTACATATAACTTTTTAACTTTTTACATAAAACAGAACAGTAAGTTGTTAAAACTATTTACAGGGTGTATACTTTTGTATACTACTGGATTTACAGGGGAATGTCAGCGAGCTGATATTGCTATTTATAGATGTTATTTGCAAAAAGGTTAGGATACATGATTTACAAAGGTTAGGATACATGATTTATGGTGGATAAAATTCACTATTCAAGTGGGTGTGTGTGTATGTGTGTGTGGGTGTGTGTATGTGAGTGTGTGTGTGTGATGGAATTTATTTCCATTTTTTCGTGGGTTGTTTGGGGTGTCTTTGGGGGGCTGTTTGAAGAAGGGGTTGTGTGTGTTAATTGTGTGTCTGCAGGTTTTTTTGTTTGTGTGCCTGTGGACGCTGTGTGGCTGGACTTGGAGGGTAGGGGATTCCGAAATGCTCAGAGAATAGGTATGTCTTGAGTTCTTTCCTGAATTGGGAGAGGTCCTTTATGATTCGGATGTCTATTGGGAGGTCATTCCAGAGTGTGGGAGCGGCGAATGTGAAGGCTCTGGCACTGGTGGAGTTTTTAGTCCTCGTGAATGTTTTTGGCAGGTCTAGTGAGAGGGTTGCATTTAGTCTGCGGGCTCTTGAATCATTTGGGGCGTGGAGGAGTGTGGATAGATGGGAGTGGGCAATATCGTTTAGTAGTTTGAAGGTTGTTAGTAGTATGTTGTATTTGATTCGGTTATTTATGGGGAGCCAGTGTAGTTCTAGCAGTATTGGGGTTACATGGTCTGCTAGGTGGGCTTTAGTGACTACTTTTGCACAAATGTTTTGTGCTCTTTGTAACAGGTAGATATTCTTTTGTGGGAGGCCGGTTAGGAGACTATTACAATAGTCAAAGTGAGGGGTTATGAGTGCACTTACGACTGATCTAAAGTCATGCGTGTCAAGAAGGAGCCTTAAGTGTTGAATAGTGTTAAGTTTGTAGAATATAGTTTTTACCGTCTGCTTTATGTGTGGTAGCATGGTGAGTGTGTGATCGATTATAACGCCTAGGTATTTTACCTCTGTTTTAACAGGTATCATTGTGTTATTGATGGAGATAGTTGTTGGGTAGGTATCTTCAGCCATAGGTGCTCTTGATACAAACATTGCCTCAGTTTTTTTGAGATTGATGCTGAGGAAGTTGGTTTCCATCCAGGATGAGGTTTCCGCCATGCATTCGGATAGAGTGTTATAATTATGACAAATTCACTAATTTGTCATAAGAGGTGGATGATATCAAGCTATAGATTAAAACAAACAAACTTATACATTAATTGTATTAAGAGACATGCAGATCAGAGCCAAAAAAGGGGAACATATTAGTACCTATATTACATACTCAATCCATTATATAAAATAAAACATGGGCAAATACATAAACAGTAATAATGTTAATATGAAAATACTAATTCACACAAAAATTATGAATTGCGAATGCCAAAAATTAACTTAATAAAATACTAAACATGTAGTCATACTCAACCTCTAAATCAATTTAAACTAATGAAAATAAAAATGAAAACACAAGGAACCTAACCTGTTTTTAGCATGGCTATCGTAACATGACTTCAACAGAATTCTCTCTAACAGTAGAATGTCATGATGTAATTAGAATCGGAAGTTATATACATTTCACATCTAATTGTAGCAAACTAATAAGAGGGTGTAAAATCTAATAGGTATTCAAATCATGCGATTGTAAATTAAAAACATAAAATTATATAGCGTTAAATCATACTATATTAAGACCAGTGGCAAAGTGCAGCGGTAAAAATAATGTATGCTGTATGAACACTAAACTATGTGACATTTGAATATTCACATGTGGACAAGAGCCATATGAAGGGCCTACGGACAAATAACTACTAACTATAATAACTCAACTCTTCCGTTGTTTCTATATATGTAGTAAAGATTGTACATTGCTTGAGAAACAAACAATGGGTTCCACGGAAATGGATGTGCTTCATATTGATATGTTAAGCCAGTGGAGGACAGAGACCGTTGTGCCCCGTGTTAAAAAAGAGTGAAAACATGACTCGTATGTACTGTAATAAAACGTGCCTCCTACTGGTCAGGCGGTTGCCTGATAGTGGAGGGCATCTCTACCTCTTATGTCCCTTCTGTATCGCTGAGAGTTTCTCAAATGTTGTAGTTGTGTTTATCAATCAAGACTGATAGCCGAGGGTTTCCAAGGTTAACAGGAAATTTATTTTGCACAGATAACAGTTCTACTGCCCACTGAACTTTTTGGCATCCGTTCAGGTATTGCAGAAACATAAGGTAATGGATACTTCTCCAATAAACAAAAGCTCAAAAGATATAGCACAGTTCATACATTAATCTTCACATCAGCTTGTTTCAACAGAGCAGCAAACCCCTCCGCAAACTGGGTTTACACTTTCTTATCACTCAGGGCTTTCCATAGCACCTAAGCTTCCTTAACAAGCTGCTTTACATTCACTTCAATCTTCAAGGCAATTGTACTCTTTACTTCCAGGTTTTTCAAATATTGACTTTTTCACTCCTAGCAGTCCCAGCTTCCTTGAGCTTATCTGGCTAGCTCAATCTGGGCTTTAATTCTTTACTACTAGCACTCTCAGCTTCCTTGAGCTTATCTGGCTAGCTCAACTTGGGTCTTAACCCACACTCCTCATCCAGCCACGCAGTTTAAAAGCTTCAGGCTTTTCCCACCATTTAAAAGGTTACATGGCTTTTCTGCTTCTGGCTCAGGTCAGGCTGTTTCCAGGCTTCAAACTTCTCTTACTATTTTTAGAAGCGCACACCGCCTTACTGCTTCTGGTTCCAATCATGCAGTTTCAAAGCATTAGGCTTTTCTCACTATTTTTAACACTTAAAGCAGCCCTACTACTTTTGGCTTCTACAGTAAGAACAGTCCATTCCACACTCAGAAGATAAGCTGTCTGAAGGGCATTCTCCTATCTCCATGCTCTCTTCGCCTTGGTCAGATACCACATGGCTGGCCTCAGCGTCTCTACTGGGAGATTCCACCTGTTCTAGTATCTTCAGAACTTGGCCCCATATAGACTCCTCACTGTGCTGAACTGCAGGGGAAGGACCCAGGAACTTTTTCTTCCTTAACAAACTTTTAAGGGCACATACAGGGCTCACCTTGTCTTCAGTGCTTTGACCTCTTTCAGACTGTGCTGAAGGTAAAACTTTCCCCACAGACTTCCTCAGCCGGATTCCTGCTCCATGCTTTCCAGCAGCGTGTAACTCAGAGTCAGCTCTCCTGCACTCCCAGCCAGCTGTGTTTCTCCTACCAACTGGACTGCTTTCAGGGGTTGAGCTATCTGAACGTTGCCTGCAATCTGAATCCCCTTGAAGGCTTCTGCTGAAGGTAAAACTTTCCTTCCTCCTGTTCCTTATGTGTCCTGTGTTTCTCAGCTCCTGTGTGTGCTTTCCTGTGTTCCTGCTTCCGTTCCTCCTTCCTCCTTCTCTTTCTCTGCCTTGTTCTCCTCTGCCTTTTCCTCTGCTGCTCCTCCCCTCTCTAGCTGTTCCTTTCTGCTTAAATGATTGAGGCTGTCCTATAGCCTCTGACTCCACCCCCAGGCTTCCCTCGTCTCCTCCCTTGGTTGCTATGGGGCTAGGGTGTGGCTTACTCTCCACGTCTTGGTGCATAGGGTTTTTTTTCTTAGTCAGAGTTTTAACCCTTGCACTTCCTGAATCACTTTTCTGCTCAGGGGAAAAAGACTGTTTTTCCCCACTTTCCCTGGGTTTCAACCCTGTCTCGCCACCACAGTACCTAAAAACACTGCAATATTGTTTAAAGGAAAAACTCTTCCTATTTAAAAACAATGTCAAGATTTATAAGTATCTACATTTGTAAACAGTTTTAAGGTAAAACTGTCAATTTTTTAAAAAATATATCTTAATCTGCAACCTCCAATACGACGGGACATGCGGAAATAGATGTGCTTCATATTGTTGCGTTGAGCCAATAGAGGCCAGAGACCGCTGTGGCCCATGTTATAAAAGGAGCGAAACCATTACTCATGTGTACCTAAAAAAGACTACTGTGTTGTTTAGAGGGAAAACTCTTCCTATTTAAAGAACAATGTTCAGGTTTATAGATATCTACATTTGTGAACAGTTTTTAGTAGGGCTGTCAATTTTCTATAAATGTATCCTAATCTGCACCCTCCAAACCAGGGTATTGCTACAAGAGTATAGCTAACCTAAGCACTGCTGACTATCGAAACATTATACAGGCTAAGTATAGTTATAATAGCGATCCTATTTTGATAGATGATATTTGTTGTGTAACCTCTAAAAATGGCTCAGTTATCTATATGATAAGGATAACTATTCAATAAAATCAGAAATATTGTGCTATCTTAATACTAAAGTACGCTATAATTCTCATCTAAAAGGTGCATATAAAAACCGAAGGGGTGAAAACCGGCGTTTTACAAGAAACATACGATGACATTCTCTACTCAAACAATACTGCACTTTGCCACTGTTCTTAATATAGTATGATTTAACGCTATATAATTTTATGTTTTTAATTTACAAACGCATGATTTGAATACCTATTAGATTTTACACCCTCTTATTAGTTTGCTACAATTAGATGTGAAATGTATATAACTTCCGATTCTAATTACATCATGACATTCTACTGTTAGAGAGAACTCTGTTGAAGTCATGTTACGATAGCCATGCTATAACAGGTTAGGTTCCTTGTGTTTTCATTTTTATTTTCATTAGTTTAAACTGATTTAGAGGTTGAGTATGACTACATGTTTAGTATTTTATTAAGTTAATTTTTGGCATTCGCAATTCATAATTTTTGTGTGGATTAGTATTTTCATATTAACATTATTACTGTTTATGTATTTGCCCATGTTTTATTTTATATAATGGATTGAGTATGTAATATAGGTACTAATATGTTCCCCTTTTTTGGCTCTGATCTGCATGTCTCAATACAATTAATGTATAAGTTTGTTTGTTTTAATCTATAGCTTGATATCATCCACCTCTTATGACAAATTAGTGAATTTATCAGTTGTCTCATGTGAATATTCACCCAAGTATAATGTTTTGTCTGAGTTTTTATATCTTTGGTTTTTATATCCTTGGTTGTCTGTCTTTTTCATATCAAGTACTTTCAGTGTATATCCTTCATTGTTATTTAATAAGTGTATATACAATGGCTGTGTTCTTATGGGAAAATGTATAGTCTTGTCTTTATACGTTAAGGTTAAATTCAATGATTTTATTTTAAAGTTCATTTTAAAATTCTTTTACATGTATCAGTTCAACCTTTTTTCCTCCCCCTTTTAATTTATGTTATCTTATATATTGATCTTGTTGAGTACTTATTAATGTTACAAGTTTTCTATGTTTTGATGTTTTAGCTGCTACCCCCGAGGAAGGCACTCCATGCCGAAACGTGTTGGGGACAATTCTAATAAAGCATTTTAGAACTCATCCTGACGGTCTTTTGACTCTTGCTCTTTGTGTACCCTGTGGACAGCTGCAAGAGCAGTGCTCCTCGTTTTGTTTCTAATACTTCTATTGGAATGCCATCAATGCCCGGTGCTTTATACCTTGATAATATTGTATAGAAAAAAACCTTTAAGGTCTGGGCAATTATAAACAACACAAAAAGCCAAACCTTAAAACCAGCGACCTACTTTTTAAAATATTTTTTTGTCGGAGCTAGCCGTAGGAAGGTCGAAAGGGAAAACGACCTACACCAAGCGGGCAGCTACTTTTTCTCATATGGTTCTTCACCAAAAAATATATTTGTAACACAAAATTACTTATCTCAGTCCATAGGCACTATATGAGGAGATCCTACTGCACGACGCGCACGTTTCGGGCACCTTTGCCCTGCTTCAAGTGTTCTTTAACCTTAATCAGGATGAGAAGCGGGCTTTAAAAGAATTGGTGGACGATCCATTATTGGTGGTCCGAAGGGCTGATAAAGGCGGGGCCCTGGTTTTGCAGGATCTTTCTGCTTATAAAACAACGTTGCATGATCATCTAAGTGATGTTAATATATATAAACGTTTATCTGAAGATCCAACGATGTCTCTGTTACAAGAAATCAAATCGATACTGGGACTGGCTCTACATAATAACTGGATCACCAATCGGGAATATGCTTTTTTACTTAATTTACACCCTACATGTCCTGTTTTATATATGCTCCCTAAGGTTCATAAGTCCCTTCGGGCCCCTCCAGGACGGCCTATTGTATCTTGTCGTGGTTCTGTTCTAGAACCTCTTTCAATATTTTGTGATATGTTCTTGAAACAGGAAGCCTGTCAAGTTAAATCATATATTAGAGATTCCACTCATCTTTTGCAGCTATTATCTATTTTGGATGTCCCCCCTGGTGCTTTTTTAGTTACACTTGATGTGGTCTCCCTTTATACGAACATCAATCAAATAGAGGCTATGGCTCTCTTACATGACAAATTCATCTATGCACCTGAGCGTTTGCCGCGGAGTTTTTTGCTTCAATTAGTGGAATTAGTTCTGACTAGAAACTATTTCCTTTCGGAAGGAATTTTCTATCAGCAATCCTCAGGTATAGCAATGGGGGCCACTATGGCACCGTCAATAGCTACTCTGTATATGGCTGATATGGAGGTTTCCCTGATAGAAAAATCAGCAGTATATCAATCTGTAATGTTTTGGAGGCGTTTTTTGGATGACATCTTCTTTATATGGACGTCGGATATGGAATCTCTTCATTCTTTTATATTTTGGCTAAATGGGTTGAAACCAAATATAAAATTTACTGAACATATTGAGCCTTCCACTATCGAATTTTTGGATCTTCAGATCTCCATCAAGGAAAGTAAGTTATCCACCTCCTTATATCGAAAACCGGTGCAAAAAAATAGTCTCCTTCACTTTCATAGTTTTCACCCTGGTCCTTTACGACGTGGTCTTCCTTTTAGGCAGTTCTTACGTCTACGACGCCTCTACCAATCACTAGAGGATTTTAAAGAATCTGCTCGAGATTTACGGTGTCGCTTGTTATCTCGGGGATACCCTGCTTCAGTAGTCTCTCTGGCTTATAAAAGAGCACGTTATATTCACAGGGATTGGTTGCTTGATCCTGATTATTCTGCAGTATCAACATCTGAAGCTAAGAAGATCACGGGTATCTTACCTTATACAGCCCGTAGTTCTGCAGTGTTGCGTATTCTTAAATCTCATTGGGCGATTCTGCAGCTACATGAATGCTTTAATGTGCCTTTACAGATTGCTTTTTCAAGAGGCTGTAATCTAGGTGACCACCTTGTGCGGACGTCTATGGTAGAGGATCGCCCTTCTTATCAAAAACCGGTCTCTGGCCATTCTGCGTGTCAAAATTGTGTATATTGTGTTTCAACGATGGGGGGCATGGAATGGAGTCATCCTAAGACACATCGGAAATATCAACGTCGTTGGGACACCAACTGTGATTCAACTTTTGTTGTGTATCTAATCAAATGCCCATGTTCCCTGTTATATATTGGCCGTACTATTCGCCCTATGCGACACCGTTTAAGTGAACATGCCTCTTGTCATCGCCGAGGTGTTTTATCGGCACCACTGGTTTCCCACTGTTTGGATATGTCTCATCAATTTGACCAATTGAGTTGGTCTATAATAGACCATGTTCCACTTGACCCTCGAGGGGGGCATAGGGAAGATCGTCTTCAACGCTTAGAACAGCGATGGATTTTTCTCCTTGATACGGTGGAACCAGGTGGTCTAAATAGAGAGATAGACTGGCAAAGTATTTTGTGAATGCTGCTTGTGTCACTATTCTTTTTCCAATCAAATTTGGGATTCCCCGTCATGTGGGTTTTTTTCCCCTTTTGATTGGTGGGTTCTTCCTTTTAAAAATGGCGGATCGGCCTGTGTTATTTAGACCTCAGCTGCTTTGACGGCGATTTTTGCAGATGGCTGCTATGAGATGAAAATTCTTGGATATTGCACTTGAAGCAGGGCAAAGGTGCCCGAAACGTGCGCGTCATGCAGTAGGATCTCCTCATATAGTGCCTATGGACTGAGATAAGTAATTTTGTGTTACAAATATATTTTTTGGTGAAGAACCATATGAGAAAAAGTAGCTGCCCGCTTGGTGTAGGTCGTTTTCCCTTTCGACCTTCCTACGGCTAGCTCCGACAAAAAAATATTTAAAAAAGTAGGTCGCTGGTTTTAAGGTTTGGCTTTTTGTGTTGTTTATACTTTGATAAGGCTTTCAATGCTGCTTTGACTTCTTCTTTCATCACCAATGGTTCAGAATCATAAGGTACAGGTTGAAATGGCTGTTGGTCCATTTGATATTTATCATATAATAACTCCCAATTGGGGACAGCAATCTCAGGCAGGAGGGACTGGGGTTTTTAGTCCTATAGGCACTCCTTGTGGCCTTGGAAAGCCACTTAACCCTCCATTGCCTCAGGTACACATAGATTGTGAGCCCTTTAGGGACAAGGGATTGTATCCAGTACCTGCTTGTAGTGATTGTAAACCACTCTGATGCCCTTCAGACTGGACGGTATATCAAGAAATTGTATAAACATAAACTTCTTTCCACCGTTTCTTAATCTTCTCAGCAACATTCAACATGGATCCTTGAGCATCTTATAACATTTCATTTCGAGGCTGGATTTTTTCTTTAACTCTCCTAGCTTTAGAAAAGCCAATCTTTTTCTTCCTCTAATAGTTTCTGCTTCTATTTCCTTGCATGTGTCAATGTATGGGATTGACCTTAACCAGGATGGAACCAGGCTGCTGGCACTAACCTTTAAAAAGGAGATAGAGCAGCTTTTAAACTAGATAATAGGGGAAAGCCGACAGTCGCCCAAGAGCTCATGGATTGGAAGAATGTATCCTTGAAGGATACTACCAAAAGCAGAGAGGGTCCAAAAAAGAGTAAAGTAGCCCAAATGCCCTAGAGTATGGAGCAGACAAAGCTTAAAGATCCCAAGGCTTTCCTAACAAGGGCTCTACAGATCAACCAACAGTAAGGATTTGAGGGTTTATTTTATTATATTAAATTGCTAGCTCTCTGACTGGGAGCTCCTAAAAGGGGTTTTTGTATATTTTTAAAGCAAGGTTACTTTCTTTTTGGTGCTTTAGTGGAACTTTCCTTGAGCACAGTAGGTTGCTGAACTCTAGTAACCTCCTCAGTTTTGGAAACTGCTAACACCTAATCAGGTGTTAGTTCCCTCCCTACCCACCCCGACTCCCACCCACCCCTAGTGAGCAGTCTTGCTTTATAGGGCACCTCCCCATTTAACAAATCACAGAGAATTGGACCAGCACATTTTGAATATAATTAAAGAGATTTAACTGATTTTTCTCTGAAAGGACAGCTGAGAAACCGGCTGGTACATGGTAGATCTCTCTCTTTTGCTTTAACATATACCTAAGCTCCACAAATAGAACAACGGCTGGGAAAAATCGTATCACTAAAGCTGTTGCCCCCATTACAGCCTTTGCCTCGGTCCAGACAGAGGTCCTAATGCCAGTTGAAGGACCGGTTCCATGTGCAGGGTGCCTGCATGCTGAAGCTCTGAGGAAACAAGTGGAGGAACTCAGAGAGGAGGTGGCAATTCTGAGGAGCATTCAAGACAGTGAGAAGTACATTGATGAGATGATGCTTGCAGCAACCAAGCTCTCCAGCACAAGAGAAGATGGGTGCCAACAGAATGTCGATGGTTGGACACAAGTCACCAGGGCCTGCAAAATTACCAATCCAACTTCTCCAGCCCTTGGGTTAGAAGTTGGTTGGGAGGGAGGCGACAAAGAGTACAAGTAAATGGAGCTCACTTTGAGGAGAAGGATGTTACCAGTGGTGTGCCCCAGGGATCTGTCCTTAGTCCGATTCTTTTTAGCATCTTTGTTAGTGATATAGCGGAAGGGCTGTCGGGTAAGATTTGCCTCTTTGCGGATGACACCAAAATCTGCAATAGAGTAGACACCCAGGAAGGTGTAGATAACATGAGGAGGGATCTAGCTAAGCTTGAAGAATGGTCTAGAATTTTTGCAGCTGGGATTTAATGTTAAAAAAATGTAAGGTCATGCATTTGGGCTGCAGCAATCCAAGGGAGCAATATAGTATAGGGGGTGAAGTACTTTTGTCCACTAAAGAAGAGCGGGACCTAGGCGTGGTTGTGTCTGATAATCTTAAAGTAGCCAAACAGGTAGAAAAGGTGATGGCAAAAGCTAGAAGGATGCTTGGGTGCATACGAAGAGGAATGTCTAGCAGAAAATAGGAGGTGATAATGCCTCTGTATAAGTCTTTGGTGCGACCTCATTTGGAGTATAGTGTGCAATTTTGGAGACCACACCTTCAAAAGGATGTGAACAGGTCGGTGCAGAGGGTGGCTACTAAAATGATTAGTGGTCTTCATTATAAAGCATATGAGGACAGACTGAAGGATCTTAATATGTACACCTTAGAGGAAAGGCGGGATAGAGGTGATATGATTGAGATGTTTAAATACCTCCGTGGCATAAATGTTCAGGGAGAGAGCCTCTTTCAATTGAAAACAAGTTCTGCTACGAGGGGACATGGGATGAAGGTGAAGGGATATAGATTCAGGAGTGATATGCGGAAATATTTCTTTACGGAAAGCGTAGTGGATCCGTGTAATAGTCTCCCAGTGGAGGTGGTAGAGATGAGGACAGTAACTGAATTCAAAAAAGCATGGGACAAACACAGAGGATCTCAAAAGGTAAAAAGGGGACTGTTGTAGTTGTTATGGAAGAAGAGACTAGATAGGCCATGTGGTCTTTTTCTGTCATCATATTTCTATGTTTCTATGTTTCTAAGTTACCCATGCCTACCAATAGCCAGATTAATATGAATAAAATACAGTCTCTAAAATGCTTGTAAGCAAATGCAAGAACTCTAAAACATAAGAAGGGAGAGTTAGAATATATAGCACTAAATGAGAGGTTAGATATGAATTGTGGCGGTAGCGCCTCTACCAGGCGGTTGCCTAGTAGGGACGGGAAGCCATCTCAATTTCCTCTTTCCCAAGGATTGTAGTTGTGTTAAGGAGATTATGAACCGAGTGGTTATTTTAAAGCACACAGGAATTTTATTAGCATCCGTGTCAAATGGGTAACAAAATCTTCAAAGCAAATGTACACATTCAGGTCAAAGAAAAATACAGGATAATTCTTCTCCTCTTAAGGTAACACTTGTAACCAGTGTTGCAATAAAGCTATTTACATACGCTTCTCTTCTTTCCTTTCTCAGGCTTCCATTACTCAGCCTTCATGCACACATTACAGTCCATCTCAGAACAAACTGAAGTTAGGTCACTTTCTTGGCCTGCAACTTCCATGCTTTCAACTGAGCTGTAACTTGGCAATGCTTGTAATCAATCGTTCAGGCAGTTTATCCTTAATATTCTTTAGCAGATTAAATAGCCTATGCCACTGAATGACCCTTTCTCCCTTTGGTAGGATTTCACTGGGCTTTTCCTGTTCAGTGTCCCTGGCAAACCCCTTACTCCTATTCCGGGTTTTCCTAGGCTTTAACCTCTCTTCTGAGTCAGAGCACATAACACAGGGTTTAGGCTTTATGGCTTTATCTCTCCTACCTTGGAGTCTGGTTGCAGCACCTTCCTGGCTGAAGCTTCCACGGCTTGGCACTCCCTCTGTCTCTGAGCTAGACAGTGACTCAGGGTAAGCTCTCCACTTCCCTTCCTGGGGCTTCTGCTGCCTGCAGATAGACCCTTCCTCCGGTGAGTCTAAGCACTCTTGCATTAGCTTCCTTAAAGCCAACCTTTTCTCTTTCTTCCTGTTGCCAGTCTGTTTGGTCCTTTGCCTGGAACCTTCCCTTCCTGGGCTGCAGTGCTGGCTGCTCTTGTCTCTGCTGCTGCTCACTCTGTAACTGCTTCTTTCCTGGTTGTTGGTTCTGCTGTGTTTGCGGCCTCTGCAGTTCCTTGGCTCTCTGCAGTTCCTGGCCTTTCTGCTGGGCTCTCTTGCCTCTCTGCTTCTTCTGCTAAGTTTGTTTGTTCTCTCAAACTTAAACGCTGAGCAGGGCAACTCCCTTCCTGACTCCACCCACTTGTACCTCCTACTCTTGCCTGAGGATGTCATGGGGTCTGGGAGTGGCTTAAACCTAGCACTACTCTCTTGGTTTCTCTCAGGGTTTTTTCTATGCTGTCTGTGTTCTAGTGAACCCATCCCCCGAGAAGAAGAAAAAGTTCTTCTTTCTCCTTTATTTTCATGCTGGGCTGCCTCCTCCTCACCACAGAATGGAATATCAGAGACATGGTGGAAGGAGGACAACCAGTGGGACACTGTGATACCTGGGACAAACTATATCGTAATGATAGAGCTGATCAAATTGGTGGAGGCGTTTTGCTATATGTTAGAGGTGGCATTGAGTCAGAAAAGATTAAAGTTTTGCAGGAAACAAAATTTGCTGTAGAATCTCTATGGATTGAAATCCCATGTAAAAAGGGGAAGGCAATGGCAATGGGGGTGTACTATCGACCGCCTGGCCAGAATGAACAAATGTCCAGTGTCACAGCAGGATATGTATGCTAGGGAGATAAAGTTCCTAGATGAAATAAATGACTGCTTCTTGGAGCAGCTGTTTCATGAACCGACCAAAGGGGAAGCCATATTAGACCTAGTCCTTAGTGGAACAGCAGATCTAGTGCAAGAGCTAAGGGTGTTGAGGCCACTTGGCAATAGTGATCATAGCATGATCGCATTTGATTTAATTAGTGGAGGAGGGATAGTAAGGAAATCCACAGTACTGCCTTTTAACTTTTGAAAGGGAGACTATGATAAAATGAGGAAAAGAAAAAACTAAAAGGAGCAGTTGCAAAGGTTAAAGACTTACATCAAGCTTGGGTGTTGAAAAATACTACCTTGGAAGCCCAGACCAGCTGTATTCCACACTTTAAGAAAAGTGGAAGGAAGTCCAAAAAACTGCTAGAATGGTTTAAAGGTGAGGTCAGAGAGGCTGTTGTTGACAAAAAAGCATCTTTCAGGAAATGGAAAAAAATAGCCAAACGACGAAACCTGGAAACAGCACAAGCACTGGCAAGTTAAATACAAGGCATTGATAAGGTAGGCAAAGGGAGAATTTGACAAGAAGCTTGCTGCAGAAGCAAAAACGCGAAATAAAGACTTTTTCAAGTAAATTTGTAGCAAAAAACCTGTGAGATAGTCAGTTGGTCCATTAGATGATAGAGGGGTTAAAGGGGCATTAAGAGGCGACAAGGCGATAGCGGAGAGACTAAATGAATTCTTTGCTTCGATCTTTACCGAGGAAGATGTAGGGATGTTACCCATGACTGAAGTGGTATTTAAAGGTGCGGAAGAATTGAAGGAAATATCGATACATTGGGAAGATATATTACAACTATTAGATACACTGAAGAGTAGCAAATCACCTGGACCGGATGGTATACATTCAAGGGTGTTGAAAGAACTGAAATATGAGATTGCAGACCTGCTATTAGTAATCTGTGAACTTTCATTAAAATCATCTGTAATACCTGAAGACTGGAGGATCGCCAATTTAAGCCAATTTTTAAAAAGGGTTCCAGGGGTGATCCAGGAAACTACAGACCGGTGAGCCTGACGTCAGTACCGAGAAAAATGGTAGAAACCATCATAAAGAACAAAATTACTCAGCATGTAGATAGTCATGGCCTAATGGGAGACAGCCAACATGGCTTTAGACAAGGAAGATCTTGTCTTAATAATCTATTATGTTTTTTTGAAGGTGTGAATAAACAGGTGGACAAAGGTGAATCAGTTGATATAGTGTATCTGGACTTTCAGAAAGCCTTTGACAAGGTCCCTTATCAGAGACTTTTGGCAAAACTAAAAAGTCATGGGATACGAGGCAGTGTACTATTGTGGATCAGGAATTGGTTAAAAGATAGAAAGCAGAGGGTAGGGCTAAATGGCCAATTTTCCCAATGGAGAAAGGTGAATAGTGGTGTACCCCAGGGATCTGTGCTGGGTCCGCTGCTTTTTGACATATTCATAAATGACCTGGAAAAGGGAATAACGAGTGAGGTTATCAAATTTGCAGATGACACAAAACTATTTAAAGTTGTTAAAACCCAAGAGGATTGTGGAAAATTGCAAGAGGATCTTGATAAATTGGAAGACTGGGCATCAAAATGGCAGATGAAATTTAATGTGGACAAGTGCAAAGTTATGCACCTAGGGAAGAACAACCCAAACTATGGTTGCACGATGCAAGGTTCCACATTAGGAACCACCACCCAGGAAAAAGATTTAGGCGTCATTGTTTATTTATTTATTTATTTTATTTAGACAGTTTTTGTATACCGCCTTATCCTTCAATCAAAGCGGTCACAACACAATTGGGGTATACATTTAACACGTGGGGATATGAGACACATACACTAATACTTACAGGGAACATGTGAATAACATGTTAAAACCCTCAGCCCAGTGTGCAGCGGCAGCCACGAGAGCAAATAGAATGCTAGGTATCATAAGGAAAGGAATGGAAAACAAAACAAAAGATATTATAATGCCTCTATCATTTCATGGTGAGACCGCACCTTGAATATTTATTTATTTATTTGCACAGTTTTTATTTACACAGTTTTTATATACCGCTGCTTCCAATATTGTGTGCAATTCTGGTCACCGTATCTTAAAAAGGATATAGCGTTATTAGAAAAGGTTCAGAGAAGAGCCACCAAAATGGTAAAGGGGATGGAAGGATACTCCTATGAAGAAAGGCTAAAAAGGTTACAGTTCTTTAACCTGGAAAAGAGACAGCTGAGGAGAGATATGATAGAAGTCTATAAATTAATGAACGGAGTGGAACGGGTAAACGTAGATCGATTGTTTACGTTATCAGAATATAGAAGACTAGGGGACATTCAATGAATGTCTCCTAGTCTTCTATATTTTATTTAAGACTAATAAAAGAAAATATTTTTTCACTCAACGTGTAATCAAACTCTGGAATTTGTTACCGGAGGATGTAGTAAAAGCTGTTAGGGTAGCTGGGTTTAAAAAAGGTTTGGACAAGTTCCTGGAGGAAAGTTCCATAAACCATTATTAAGAAGGGACCCAGGATATTTATTTATTTTATTTATTTAACATCTTTTATATACCGCGCTATTTGTTTTCAGTGCGGTTTACAAGTAACAGAAGCTGCACAATCAGAAGACACTGGTGTGCTTACATTATAACAGGAAACTTAAACTTGGAACAATAGGTGTAGGAGCTGTAACTATGTACAAACATATTGGTTCTTACATGTACAAACACCTTGGACTTGGTGTGCTTATATTATAACAGGAAAGCATTGTGGAACCTGTGTCTTTTGGGGAAACTGCTAGGTACTTATGACCTAGATTGGCCACAGTTGGAAACAGGATACTCGGCTTGATGGACCTTGGTCTGACCCAGTATGGCATATCTTATGTTCTTATGTTGTAGTACTTCTCCTTGTCTGGTCTTGCTGCACTTTGGAAATCTCTGAGTTCTGTGATTTATTTATTTAGTTGTATTTATATCCCGCTTTTCACCGGGTCAAAGCGGTTTAACAAAAAAAGGGGGGGGGGGAGGTATCAATTTGACAGAGAAGGGGGAGCCGTCACCATGGGGGCCAACATTGATGATCTGAACAGAAAGTAACGACTTAGACAGTTGACATAAGTTTCTTTAGAGGTAGTCTTGGGGATAGGTCAGAAGGTCTGGAAGAGTTGTCAGTGAGAGATGTCTGTTTCTGGTCCAAGATATTCATGAAACAGGATGGCTTTTAGTTGTTTCCGGAATGTGGAGAGGTCTCTGTTTCGGATTTGTCTCGGCAGAAAGTTCTAGAGGGAGGGTGTGTACAGTTTGAAGGCTCTGTTGCAGGTCCATTGGTTGCACTTAGTTCATTTGTGGAGTATAGTTAGGGTGTTGCTGGCGGTCTGTTGGGTTGGCCTGTTGAGGGTGGGCTGGGGTAGTAGGGATCGGAGTTGAGAAGTCTGCGTTTGATGGAGGGCTTTGTGGATAAGCAGGGCAGATTTGTATTTGATCCTTGCTTCTAGTGGTAATATGTGCAGTTCTCTCAGGACTGGAGTGATGCAATCATGTTTTTTCGCTTTCTGGATGATTCTTGCTGTGATTGCCTCTCTTTCTCCTCTGGCTTTAGCTTCTCTGGATTTCTGGGGAATTTTCAGAGTTTCTTCGGTCATTCATTTTGGCTGTTTTTGCTTTTTCATCTTTTGTAGTGATTTCTCAATTTCTTCCAACGCAGTCTTCTTGATGCCATCTTATAAATCTTCTGGAGTTCTGTCAACCATGAGCAACTCCTGAGACATCTCCAGGAGAAGGGAATCCATGGTTCAGCCTGGAGCTGGTGCAAATCATACCTAACAGACAGATGGCAGCAGCTACAAATGGGCTCCAAGACCCCCGAGCCTTTTCAACAAAAACAGGGCGTTCCCCAGGCTCCTCACTCTCTGCCCTCTTGGTCAATATATATATGCAGCCCATATGTGCAATCATCTGCTCCTTCAATATCTCCTGCCTGATATATGCGTACGACGTACTGCTCTTCACCCCATTCGCTATCGACCAACCTGACTTCACATCACTAGTGAGATGCTTTGATACTGTCACCAACTGGCTCCACTCACAGAGTCTCAGGATTAATTTCAACAAGACAGATGTTCTATTCATCACAAGAAATCAATCCTTTTCCCCACCCGCATCAATAATGGTGAGAGATGCCGAGCTCCCAAGCAGACCCACCATCCGCTACCTAGGCGTCACGCTAGATCGGCACCTCGACATGAAAGTGCACATAGGCAACACCATCAAGGCAATCTACCATAAGATGCGGACAATTCGACACCTCTGATCCTTGCTGCAGCCAGAGGACTTCCGAACAATTTTCTAGGCACTTGTAACCCCCCACTTCAACTACGCCAACGCAATCCTGCATTGACTCCCCAAGAACCCACTGAACCCACTACAGCTAGTAATGAACGCTGCTGCCAGCTTCCTACACGGGGCCTCTAGAAGAGAACACATTACCCCAATCCCAAAAGACCTGCACTAGCTGCCGATCAACTGCCGGCTCACCTACAAAGTAGTATTGCTGACCTTCAAATCCATCAACAAAATATCCTCCAGCTCCCTAATGGACCTTCTCCACCCCACTCCTCCAAACAGATCAAGAAGGACCTTCGCCACCAACACACTAATAATCCCCAGTGAAATAACAAAATGCTCTCAGGCAACAAAGAACAGAACCTTTGCGTTCTACGCATCTACTCGCTGGAACGAGCTCCCAACCACCATCCGAGCGATCATTGACCTCACCCAATTCAGGAAGGCATTAAAGCACCACCTTTTTTCTTCTACACTACTCACATGCCAACGATACAACTACACCCACCATACCCCCCACCCATCAGTCCAACCACCTAATTGTAAATAACTGACAATCCTGTAAACTGACAATCCTGTATGTAGTTATTAGAGCACATCATATTGCTACAACAGCTCAGTGACACTGTGCTCAGATTGTATATATTTACCCCAGTTCTAAATCCAAGTTACAGTACCCGTTCAATGTAAGTACAAAGCAGGTTCCTCCTGCTTTGTACAAAAATGTTACTTGTAAACCGCACTGATTTTAAAAAGTGCAGTATAGAAAAGCTTTAAATAAATAAATTGATTTTGCAGGCAGTCTTTAAATTCTGGTGGTATATTCTCAAAATCATATTTTGCTACATTCATGAGTGGCTTGCTCTTTTTCAACTGTAGCTTGAGTTTGCATATTAGTATTTGGTGATCTGTACCACAGCCAGCTCCAGGTTTTATAGAACTTTTCCATTGTTGACTTCCACAGATGTAGTCAATTTGAATTTTATACAATCCAATGAGTGAAGTCCATGTGTACAGTCGCCGCTTGTGTTGTTGGAAGAAGGTGTTTGAGATGAATAGATCATTGGTCTTGCAGAATTCTATTTGTCTTTCTCCAGCTTCATTTCTTTCACCAATCGATATTTTCCAACTGTTTTGCCTTCTTCTTTGTTGCCAACTTTTGCATTCCAGTCACCCATGACTAGTCCCCCTCCCCCTCCACTATCCACCCTCCCCCCGTTTCATGATGTTGCACCCCTCTAATGTTGTACTGTGTTTACTGTTCTTTTAGTGTCTTTCTTTTCTACCCTGTCCTATCAATTTTATTGGTGTTCTTTTCCTTTTCATGCAGCCTGTTTTTAACTTGTTTTATATTGTTTTATTGTAAACCGCCCAGGTGCCTCTGGTGTTGGGCGGTATATCAAATTTTAAATAAACATAAACATAAACATAAACATATCAGGCTATCCTGTTTGCATGTTCTGTCAATTTCAGCTTGTACTTGTTCATAGAATTCATCAATTTCATCCTCTTCTGCAGCTATTGTTGGGGCATATACTTGAATTATAGTTGTGTTGATAGGCATTTCTCATAGACGAATAGAAATTAAGCATTCACTGATTGCATTGTATTTCATTACAGTTATTGCAAGTTTCTTCTTAATTATAAATGCAACACCATTTCTTCTTTGTCTTTCATTTCCTGCATATGTGTGATCATCAGATGCAAAGTGCCCGATGGTAGTCCATTTCAGTTCGCTGACACCCAACAGATCGAGTTGTACACATTCCATTTCATTCTTAACTACCTCCAACTTCTCTTGGTTCATGTTTCGTATGTTCCATGTCCCAATATGTAAGACATCTTTGCAGCTTCTGACTCTCATTTCATGCGCTACATTAGCTACATTAGCAGTCAGATGTCCCAAGGGCTTTGATCCAACCACATCATAAATACTGGCTTTACATTGAAAGGTCTTCCGCTCCTCCCCGATAGCCATTTGATTGCCTTCTAACCTGGGGGTCCCATCTTCCAGCACTATAGTGCAACTTGTTTTGTTGTGACTATCCACTGGGTTTTCGTGGCAAGATATGGAAATAGATTGACAGGCCTTTCTTCCGCGCAGTTTAATTTTAGTGTTGTCGCTGTTGTCACAGAAATATGATCCTCCACTTCCAACACCATCCCATTCTGCTGCTGCCCAGATGGGTGGATTGTCTTTGTCTGGCACTTCAGCTGAGACCTGTCCATCTTGGGAGACCCTGCCAGTAGTTAAGCTACCAATAGCTTAGCCCTTAGTATCACTGATGCACACAAGCACTCACAGCATGACAAGCTGCAAACCAAGTGAAGGAGAATTTTATGAGGCCATTTACATTTAAGTGTAAAAGTAGGCGCCTCTTTATAAATTACCCCTTGAGCAGCATATTTTCATGCTTAGGAACTAAGGGAGGGATATTCAGTGCCAGTAGCTAGCGCTGAGAGAGCTACTAGACATCGCCACTGAACTCTAAACCTGGATGTTCAATGCCAGGCCATATCAGTTAGCTTCAGCACCAAAAGCTAGGTGAGCCTTTCAGGTGCCTAACTTTCACCGCTGAGGGATTGCGGGCTAATGGCTGAATATTGCCGCTAGAGACCCAGTCAGTATACGTGGATAGCAAGGAAGGAATCTTTTTAATTTGACACAGGCCGTGTTTCGTTTATGCCTTCATCAGGGGCTGTTGGCTACAAAACATATAAAAAAATATTTTATAAAACATACTAAAAACCTCTATAAACAATAAAATTAACTATAAAACTATATAAAACCAAATCATAAGAGTACCTTAAAAAACAGCAAACGAATGTCATATGAAATAAATAAATAAATAACTAAATAAATGAATACGCATGCGAAAGTACAGCAAACCCCCCCACATTGATACATACAAATAAATTAATCAATTAATATGCATATATAAAATGTACATATACAATACAATCATAAATATGTATCAAAAATAAAGAATAAATACCCCAAACCATACAATATTTTACAATATAACAATAAAGATGAATAAAAAACAATACATCCTATGGTCTTCTTTGAGATGCATGTTAAAAAACCTACCTGTGTGTTCTATAATCTGTACCTTGCCACACTGTAATTACTATAATAAGAGAACAGAGGACCATTATAACCTGGTGACTACAGTGTTATTCACTATTGAACTAAACTGAACCAAAGGAGAAGCGCAACAGGATCACAGTGGGACCTATATATACCCAGTCCAAATATGTTATTAAAACTGTCTTAACCATGCCCTTACTAATATAATAAAATTATAGGCAAGAACACACTACCACTCTTACCTCTATTACCAAATTGCTGCTGCAACTTATTTTTCAGAAAACCAATAATCTTAGCCGCTTTATGCAGTTCACCGACGTGCAGCTATTCTTAAAATCGATGTCGGCTGCAGAATGTAAAACATCAATACCACATCAGAACACCACTATCCATGAACTCTATTATATATACCTTTAAAACTTTTTCCTAAAAACCCTTTTCATTTGTAAAATAATTCATCGGATGTCACTAATCTCGGCAGTCTTGTACTGTCCACCGACATATAGCTGTTCTTTTACTTTAAAAACGCTGTATACAAACAGTGCCACATAAGACCACTATCCTTAAACTCTATTTTAAATACCTTTTAAAAACTTTTTCTATATAAAAACTCCTTTCCTTTGTAAAGGAATTGACCGAATCATTCATCTTAATCGTCTTGTACTGTCCCCCGACACGCAGCTATTCTCTTAACTTTGCACCGCTGTTGGTCGCCAAACACTGGAAACAAACCACACGTGCTTAACTGTCCATAAACTCTATCATGAATACCTTTAAAACTACATTCTAAAACCCTTGTTATTTATAAAATAATTCATCGGATGAAACCAGCAACACAGCTGCCAGCTTGCACCCCGTTCGTGACCATAACTAAAAGACCTGTGTAAACCAATATTATGAGGAACCACCTTTATCCTTACCATGCAAAACCTCACTTGTATTCTTGCAATCTCCCCAAAGTCTCACAAATGCTACCTCATAAGAGTGAGATTGCTAGCCGATCCGCCAAACTTTGAGCGACTAAAGGACGCCGGCAGCTGCGCAATGGTTAAAAAGTTACAAATGCGCGGGAGGAAGAAATGATGTCAATGATTGACAGCTGAACACACATCTATGCGAGGGAGGAGCTACTAAACACCTTGCTTCAACCAGCTCATCGCTTTTCCACATACCTCCTTACACAAATTAACCTTACTGAAGAAATGGTACACAATTGTCAACTTTCTTACTACTAAATCATGAACGGACTGACTCAATACACCACAAAGTCATTAGGGGACAAGTGCATAAACCCAATACCTTAAATTCATATTAGTATTAATATATCAACCACTCTCAAAGGACTTTAAAGAAATTTTTTAAAGGTGCCTACAACGTCTTTTTTTAAAAAAACTTCTTCATATACTATATGACTTTCGACAGAACACCAACATCCTACCTAAACTACTATAAATTGATCTGCCATGCAAGGACCCCCATTACAATGCCTATCATAACCATGGTCCTATCATATGTATATATCAGCTATTCCCTTATTCATATAATATATCTGATTCCCAAATTGATCATAAGACAGAGGGGGGGGGGGGGGAAAGTAGGGGCCTCTTTATAAATTACCCCTTGAGCAGCATATTTTCATGCTTAGGAACTAAGGGAGGGATATTCAGTGCCAGTAGCTAGCGCTGAGAGAGCTACTAGACATCGCCACTGAACTCTAAACCTGGATGTTCAATGCCAGGCCATATCAGTTAGCTTCAGCGCCAAAAGCTAGGTGAGCCTTTCAGGTGCCTAACTTTCACCGCTGAGGGATTGCCGGCTAATGGCTGAATATTGCCGCTAGCCAGTTATCCCCATGTACCATCCCCAATCTGCCCTCTAAACACCTTGACGTAGGCATTCAGTGATGGCACCCAGGGATATTCAATGGCACTAACTGTGTTATTGCCACTGAATATCCTGCAGAGTGCCATTTAGGCAGTTTGCAGGTCTGAAAACTGCCTAAACGGTTTTGAAAATGCGCCCTAAGAGGCTGAATCTGCAATGAGCATGGCTGGGGGAGTCTGGACTTCCAAAAAACGGACGGGGCCAGTTTGTACCCGAATCCGCAACCGCAGGAGCTATATGTTCCTGTGGTTTCAGAATCAAAGTACTTGGATGGCCCGCCATGCACCCGATTGCACAGCAGTAGCCGTCCCCATATCCGCACATCCGGCCCGCACAATGCTCCAGCTGTGCACATACAGCCAGAGCCACTAATGGTCTGGATTCAGTACGGCCCTGTTTCCCCACCATCCAACCCTCAGTGGGGTCCCCAAGGCCAGGATTGGGCAGCGGATGCCATGCCTGCAGCATGCAATCTTCTCCAAGCTCAGCACTTATTCCACCAATTGGTTGCAATAAGCCAGGCGTCTAGGTAGGTGCCGGGGGAAATACAGAGGAAGGAAATGAATTGCCTCTGTACGTCCTGGCAGATGGCCCCTCCCCCACACTGCCCCCACTCTGCCCCTGCTCCACCCCCTCCCATTATCTCCAAGGCTAGCCTCACTGACCACATCACCCCAATACTTCATAATCTCCACTAGTTCCCCAGAGCAGCCAGAATAAGATACAAGTTGATAGTAACCACTTTCAAATTGCACAACGGTATCCTACTTATCCACCATGATACATACACAAACCAACGTCAGAAGCAGGAAAAAAAAGTACCCAGAACCTCCTATTGATACCTCCCTCAATACACAAAAAAAATTACCAGCAATAGGGCCTTCAAGTACACAGCCCCCACCCTTTGAAATTCCCTCACTGATTACATCAGATCAATCAAAGACCTTCAGACTTTCTGCAAGGAATTAAAAACAATACACTGAATACTACAATACCTCCACTGCCACAAATTTATTTATTTAACTGTATTTATATCCCGCTTTTCACCGGGTCAAAGCGGTTTAACATCAAAAGAGGGGGGGGGGAAGTAATCAATTCTTAGGGTGGAGGGGCTGACACCGGGGAGGCCAACATTAATGATCTAAACAGACATTAAGGACTTAAACAATGGACATCAATCTCTTAGTAGGTAGATCTGTGGGTATGTTTAGAAGGTCTGGAGGGGTAGTAGATGGTGGATGTTTGTTTCTGGACTGAGGTATTCCTGGAACAGGATGTTTTTTAGTTGTTTCCTGAATGTTGAAGGATCTCCGTTGTTTCTGATTTGACTCGGTAGGGAGTTCCAGAGGGATGGTGCGTATAGTTCGAAGGCTCTGTTGCAGGTCCATTGATTGTATTTAGTTCGTTCATGGGGGATGGTGAGAGTGTTGCTGCTGGTTTGTCTGGTGTTCTGTTGTGGGTGGGTTGGGGCAGTAGAGTGCGGAGCTGGGAAGTCTGTGTTTAATGAAGGGATCTGTGGATAAGTAGGGCAGATTTGTATTTGATTCTTGCTTCGAGAGGGAGTATGTGCAGTTCTCTCAGGATTGGGGTGATGTGATCTTGTTTTTTGCTTTCTGGATAATTCTTGCTGTAGTATTTAAGGCTCGTAGTGGGTTGGTGTGGGTGGTGGGTAGTCCGTGATAGATTATATTCCAGTAGTCTAGGTGGGGGAGCGTCATAGCTTGCATGACTGTCCTGAATTCCTGTGGATTGATGAGAGGCCCGAGGCGTTGTACTGTTTTTGCCTTCTGGAATATTATTCCGGTAGTCTTTTTGATCTGTTGCTTGAGTGTGAGCGCTTGGTCTATGATGATTCCTAAGTATTTTATGTGTGGTTGAATTTGTATTTGCATGGTTCCTAAGTTGAGGTGTGGTGGTGGTGGTGTGAAGTTTGGGTCCTTGGTTACTATAAGGGCTTCTGTTTTTTTATGTTGATGGATAGGTTGTTCCCTTGTAGCCAGCTAGAGACTTCTGTGAAGCAGTCTGATAGGTGCTTGTTTGTTGGGTTGGTGGTCGTGATCGGTCCATAGAGCATTATGTCATCTGCGTAGATATTGTAGTTGATGTTATGAGCAAGTATGATTGAGCAGAGTGGTTGCAGGTAGATGTTGAAGAGCATGGTGGATAGTGTGGATCCTTGGGGTACTCCTTGGTGTTGCTGAAAGAGGGGGGGAGGTTGTTATGCTTGTGCGGATCAATTGTTGTCTATTGGTCAGGTAGGAGTGGAACCATTGAAGTATGACATTTTTGATGCCAATTTCTTGGAGCCTGTGTAGGAGGATTATTTATTTATTTATTTTATTTACAGTTTTTTATATACCGCACTATTCGACATCAGCGCGGTTTACATGGAACAGAAAAATCAGAACATGTACATAGTTCTGTGTTACAAATAACAGGTCAGAAAAACTTGGGTAACAGGGGAAACTATTTACATACTGGAGTCAAAGAGTAGCTATGAAATGAGAAGCTATGTACAGGACACCTAGCTAGGGAGATGGTGTCAAAGGCTGCGGATATGTGGGAGATGGTGTCAAAGGCTGCGGATATGTCCAGGAAGATCATAGCATATCCAGAGTGCTTGGTCTGTGTGCCCGTGATGAGGGTGTTCATTAGTGATGTCATGAGGGTCTCGACTCTGTAGAATGGACGAAAACCATGTTGTTGTGGGTCCAGTATGTTGTTGGTATCTAGGTGGTCTTGAAGTTGTTGTTGAACTATCTTCTCAATGATTTTGGCGGTGAATGGAAGACTTGCTATAGGTCTGAAGGAGGCGGGGTCAAGGGGGTCCAAGTTGTGTTTTTGTAGGGTTGGGTGGATGATGGAGGTTTTGAGGATGTCTGGCATGTGTCCTTTCCCAAGGGATTCATTAACAATGTGGGTTAGGGATGTGCTTATGTCCTCTTTGGTTTTCTTTATCCATTCTGCAGGGCAGGGATCTAGTGGAGAGGTACATAAGAACATAAGAACATAAGATATGCCATACTGGGTCAGACCAAGGTCCATCAAGCCCAGTATCCTGTTTCCAACAGTGGCCAATCTAGGTCATACGTACCTAGCAGTTTCCCCAAAAGACATAGGTTCCACAATGCTTGTACTGGGTCAAGCATTGATATCCTGGGTCCCTTCTTAATAATGGTTTATGGACTTTTCCTCCAGGAACTTGTCCAAACCTTTTTTAAACCCAGCTACACTAACAGCCTTTACTACATCCTCCGGTAACAAATTCCAGAGTTTGATTACACGTTGAGTGAAAAAATATTTTCTTTTATTAGTCTTAAATAGTTTACCCTGTAGCTTCATTGCATGTCCCCTAGTCTGTCTATATTCTGATAACGTAAACAATCTATCTACGTTTACCCATTCCACTCCGTTCATTAATTTATAGACTTCTATCATATCTCCCCTCAGCCATCTCTTTTCCAGGTTAAAGAGCCCTAACCTTTTTAGCCTTTCTTCATAGGAGTATCCTTCCATTCCCTTTACCATTTTGGTGGCTCTTCTCTGAACCTTTTCTAATAACGCTATATCCTTTTTAAGATACGGCGACCAGAATTGCACACAATATTCAAGGTGCGGTCTCACCATGGAACGATATAGAGGTATTATAATATCTTTTGTTTTATTTTCCATTCCTTTCCTTATCATACCTAGCATTCTATTTGCTCTCTTGGCCGCCGCTGCACACTGGGCCGAGGGTTTTAACATGTTATCCACAATGACGCCTAAATCTTTTTCCTGTGTGGTGGTTCCTAAAGTGGAACCTTGCATCGTGTAACCATAGTTTGGGTTGTTCTTCCCTAGGTGCATAACTTTGCACTTGTCCACATTAAATTTCATCTGCCATTTTAATGCCCAGTCCTCCAATTTATCAAGATCCTCTTGCAATTTTCCACAATCCTCTTGGGTTTTAACAACTTTAAATAGTTTTGTGTCATCTGCAAATTTGATTACCTCACTCGTTATTCCACTTTCCAGGTCATTTATGAATATGTTAAAAAGCAGAGGACCCAGCACAGATCCCTGGGGTACACCACCATTCACCTTTCTCCATTGGGAAAATTGGCCATTTAGCCCCACCCTCTGCTTTCTATCTTTTAACCAGTTCCTGATCCATAGTAGTACACTGCCTCCTATCCCATGACTCTTTAGTTTTGCCAAAAGTCTCTGATGAGGGACCTTGTCAAAGGCTTTCTGAAAGTCCAGATACACTATATCAACCGACTCACCTTTGTCCACCTGTTTATTCACACCTTCAAAAAAACATAACAGATTAGTAAGGCAAGATCTTCCTTGTCGAAAGCCATGTTGGCTGTCTCCCATTAGGCCATGACTATCTAAATGCTGAATAATTTTATTCTTTATGATGGTTTCTACCATTTTTCCCGGTACTGACGTCAAGCTCACCGGTCTATAGTTTCCCGGATCACCCCTGGAACCCTTTTTAAAAATTGGTGTTACATTGGCTATCCTCCAATCTTCAGGAATTAGAGATGATTTTAATGATAGTTCAGAGATTACTAATAGCAGGTCTGCAATCTCATATTTCAGTTCTTTCAACACCCTTGGATGTATACCATCTGGCCCAGGTGATTTGCTACTCCTCAGTTTATCTAATAGTTGTAATACATCTTCCCGATGTATCGATATTTCCTTCAACTCTTCTGCACCTTTAAACACCACTTCAGTCATGGGTAACATCCCTACATCTTCCTCAGTAAAGACCGAAGCAAAGAATTCATTCAGTCTCTCTGCTATCGCCTTGTCACCTCTTAGTGCCCCTTTAACGCCTCTATCATCTAATGGACCAACTGACTCTCTCACAGGTTTTTTGCTGCGAATGTACTTGAAAAAATCTTTATTTCACGTTTTTGCTTCCGCAGGAAGCTGCTTCTCAAATTCTCCCTTTGCCTGCTTTATTAATGCCTTGCATTTGACTTGCCAGTGCTTGTGCTGTTTCCAGGTTTCGTCGTTTGACTCTTTTTTCCATTTCCTGAAAGATGCTTTTTTGGCAACAACAGCCTCTCTGACCTCACCTTTAAACCATGCTGGCAGTTTTTTTGACTTCCTTCCACTTTTCTTAAAGCGTGGAATAAAGCTGGCTTGGGCTTCCAAGATAGTATTTTTAAACAACACCCAAGCTTGATGTAAGTCTTTAACCTTTGCAATGGCTCCTTTTAGTTTTTTCTTAACTGTTTTCCTCATTTTATCATAGTCTCCCTTTCGAAAGTTAAAAGGTAGCACTGTGGATTTCCTTACTATCCCTCCTCCACTAATTAAATCAAAGGCGATCATGCTATGATTACTATTGCCAAGTGGCCCCAACACCCTTATCTCTTGCACTACATCTGGTGTTCCACTAAGGACTAGGTCTAATATTGCTTCCCCTCTGGTCGGTTCATGAACCAGCTGCTCCAAGAAGCAGTCATTTATTTCATCTAGGAACTTTATCTCCCTAGCATGTCCTGCTGTGACACTGACCCAGTCGATACCGGGGTAATTGAAATCACCCATTATTATTACTGCACTGTAACTTTTGCTAGCTTCCTTGATTTCTTTGAGCATTTCATCATCCATTTGTTCATTCTGGCCAGGCGGACGATAGTACACCCCCACTGCCATCGCCTTCCCCTTTTTACATGGAATTTCAATCCATAGAGATTCTACAGCAAATTTTGTTTCCTGCAAAACTTTAATCCTTTTTGACTCAATGCCCTCTCTAACATAGAGCGCAACCCCTCCACCAATTCGATCAGCTCTATCATTACGATACAGTTTGTACCCAGGTATCACAGTGTCCCACTGGTTGTCCTCCTTCCACCATGTCTCTGATATTCCAATCATATCTAACCTCTCGTTTAGTGCTATATATTCTAACTCTCCCATCTTGTTTTGTAGACTTCTAGCATTTGCATACAAGCATTTTAGAGACTGTATTTTATTCATATTAATTTGGCTATTGGTAGACATGGGTAATTTGGGATCTTTAAGCTCTGTCTGCTCCATACTTGAGGGCATTTGGGCTACTTTACTCTTTTTTGGAACCTCTCTGCTTTTTGTAGTATCCTTCAAGGATACATTCTTCCGAATCATGCGCTCTTGGGCGACTGTCGGCTTTCCCCTATCATCTAGTTTAAAAGCTGCTCTATCTCCTTTTTAAAGGTTAATGCCAGCAGCCTGGTTCCATCCCGGTTAAGGTGAAGCCCATCCCTTCGGAAGAGCCCCTCCTTTCCCCAGAATGTTCCCCAGTTCCTAACAAATCCAAACCCCTCATCTCTGCAGGTGGTAGTGTTTAGGCAGGAGATGGTGGATTCTATCCAAATGCATTCACCTCCCACTATCCTCCCCCCCCCCCCAATTCGCCCAACTAAACTAACCACCCCCTTATACTCTCCAGCCAAGAATATTTTTCTGTATCCTCTACACACTGTTTGACAGTATTGTAAATTGTTAAGAGTTCCAGCTATCACTATATTACGGTATATTTGACTAACTGGCATGTAAATGGTTCCTTGTATCATAGTTTAATATGTTCTCTGTAACTGAATTTCTGTTCGATGTAAACCACCCCTGATTGCTGGAAGGGGCGGTATAGAAAAAACGCTTAAATAAATAAATAAACACAACAGCTGGGGACTAGGATATGGCTAAGCGAATGGTAAGAAACAAAGTTGAAGAGCAGAAGACTAAGCAGATCAGGATCCAAAAGCAGCCTCGAAGAGGTGAGTTTTTAACCTGGATTTGAAAAGGACCAAAGATGGAGATGACGTACCAACTCAGGAAGTTTGTTTCAAGCATTGGCACCTATCATTTTTTGGCACTGGCCATAGTTGCCTATGTGTTCATGCTAAAACCAGGACTGTTTCAATCAATATCCTTTTGAATTAAAAAGAGAAATCCAGGTTGGGACCGGATGGTATACATCCAAGGGTATTGAAAGAACTGAAAAATGAGATTGCAGACCTACTATTCATAATCTGTGAACTATCATTAAAATCAAATGTAGTACCTGAATAGTGAAGAATGGCTAATTTAACACCAATATTTAAAAAAGGTTCCAGGGGTGATCCAGGAAACTACAGACCTGTGAGTCTGACATCAGTACCAGGAAAAATGGTAGAAACCATCATAAAGAATAGAATTACTGATCATGTATATAGTCATGGTTTAATGGGAGAAAGCCAACATGGATTTAGCCAAGGAAAGTCTTGTCTTACTATTCTGTTATAATTTCTTGAAGGTGTGAATAAACAGGTAGACAAAGGTAAGTTGGTTGATATAGTGTATCTGGATTTTCAGAAAGCCTTTGACAAGATCCCTCATGAGAAACTCTTGGCGAAATTAAAAGTTTATTTATTTATTTTATTTATTTACATTCTCTTATATACCGCGCTATTCTGCATCAGTGCGGTTTACATTGAACAAACTGAAATTACATTGAACAGGGCATTATAACTTGGAGATAACTATTTTACAGGGAACATGGGCTATGGAGGGTTAAGTGGCTTGCCCAAGACCACAAGGAGCACCTGTGGGACTAGAAACCCCAGTCCATGGGATTGGAGGCAGTGAAGTATTGTGGATCAGAAACTGGTTAAAAGATAGAAGGCAGAGAGTAGGGCTAAATGGCCAATTTTCTCAACGGAGAAAAGTGAATAGGGATCTGTGCTGGGCCCACTGCTTTTTAACATATTCATAAATGACCTGGAAATGGGAATAACAAGTGAGGTGATCAGATTTGCAGCTGACATAAAATTATTCAAAGTTGTTAAAACCCAAGAGGCTTGTGAAAAATTGCAAGAGGACCTTGAAAAATTGGAAGACTGAGCATCCAAATGGCAGATGAAATTTAATGTGGACAAGTGCAAAGTTATGCACTTAGGAAAGAACAACCCAAATTTTGGTGACACGATACAAGGTACCACCTTAGAAACCACTACCCAAGAAAAAGGATTAGGCATCAGCGTGGATAATATGTTGAAACCCTCCACCCAATATGCAGCGGCAGCCAAGAAAGCTAATAGAATGCTAGGAATCATAAGGAAAGGAATGGAGAATAAAACGAAGGATGCCTCTTTATCGTTCCATGTTACAACCACATCTTGAATATTGTATGCAGTTCTGGTCACCGTATCTTAAAAAGGATATAGAAGAATTAGAAAAGTTACAGAGAAGAGCCACCAAAATGGTAAAGGGTATGGAAGGATACCCCTATGAGGAAAGGCTTAAAAGGTTAGGGCTGTTCTACTTGGAAAAGAGAAAACTGAGGGGAGATATGATAGAAGTCTATAAATTAATGAATGGAATGGAACGGGTTAACAAAGATCAGATGTCTATGC
The DNA here is from genome assembly GCA_033557465.1 of Ichthyophis bannanicus. Classification (NCBI taxonomy): domain Eukaryota; kingdom Metazoa; phylum Chordata; class Amphibia; order Gymnophiona; family Ichthyophiidae; genus Ichthyophis; species Ichthyophis bannanicus. The sequence goes on from CM066050.1 coordinate 96,956,040, forward strand.
CATCAAAAAGTAGAAAGACTAGAGGACACGCAATGAAGCTACAATGTAACCCATTCAAGACTAATAAGAGCAACTATTCTTCACTCAGTGCATAATCAAACTCTGGAATTCATTACCGGAGGATGTAGTAAAAGCTGTTAGTGTACCTGGGTTTAAAAAAGGTTTGCACAAGTTCCTGGAGGAAAGGTTCATAAACCATTATTAAAGAGGACTAGGGAAATCTACTGCTTACCCCAGGACAAGCATTGTGGAAGCTGTGGACTTTGGGTAACTGACAGGTACTTGTGACCTGGATTGGCCACTGTTGGAAACAGGATACTGGGCTAGATGGACCTTGGTCTAACCCAGTATGGCATTTCTTATATTCTTATGTTCTTAGGGGCGTGATTAAAAAGCAGGAATGTAACTTAAGTTGCAAAAATGTATGCACATGCCTGCTTGATTCCATTATTCAATACCATGTAGGGGGACTAACATATTTTAAACCAAATAACAAACCAATATCAAACACAATGTACATAGGTAAGGTATGTTTAACAATCAGCTGGATTTTTGTGTACTAAAAAGTATGCATACACATTTGCTGTAGGCGTCCTATTAAAAATTTACCTTTAGTGGCATTACTATGTAAAGGATGAAGGAATTTAGAATAATTGAACCTGTACCCCACATAAGTCTTGAATCAGCCACAATCCGTACCTCCTCCCACTGGTATAACCCACATAAGACATGAATCGTCTATATCGATATACCTCATTATACTGTAAGAACCATAACACAGACCTGTCCAATGTAGATAGTTAATTGTAAAAAGTTCTGACTAACCACTCTGTATTCTAAAGGCCTGCATGAAATGGTGAAATGTCAATTTTAAAGATGTTCACTGTAATAATTCATTGAGTTCCTTCTAAACTGCCTTGATTCCATGGATAAAGCGGTATAGGAAACCCAGAAATAAATAAATAAAACTGTATTACATCTGGTTCTGCAGAGTGAATAGAAGAATAAGCATGTGCATCATTCCCTCGCTGAGAAGAAGTACTCCTCCCTTTTCTGTTGCTTCATATGCCATAAAATCTCTCGGGAGAGGAAGTGAATTTTCTGAGCTTCATCCTTAGAAGAGGCACCATCTAGAGGAAAGCAGAAACTTTAATATTTGCGCACTTCTTTAACACAAAATGAGTGTCACATGAATAATGCAGCACAGTAACACTTTTTATTCAAACTGTTATACATCATTAAAGGGCTTATGCTCTAAAACACAGGTAAAACATTTAGGGTTAAAAGGAGATATTCAAGATGGCAGTAGTTGCATGTCATTCTCCTCAGCTGCTCACAGGTTTTCTTTATTAGTTTCTTAAATTTCTCTTTCCTATGGTCAAATGTAAAGGAAAGAACCAGGATTTATCAGGATTTATATCTTGTAACACATTTTTCCTGGTACTGACATCAGGCTCACTGGGTGTGTAGTTTCCCAGATCATCCCTGGAACCCTTTTTAAAAATTGGCGTTACATTGGCGATCCTACAGTCTTCAGGTATTACAGATGATTTTAATGGTAGTTCACAGATTACTAATAGCAGGTCTGCAAGTTCATATTTCCGTTCTTTCAACAACCTTGAATGTATGCCATCCAGTCCAGGTGATATGCTACTCTTCAGTTTATCAAATAGTATAATACATCTTCCCAATTTATCAATATTTCTTTCAATTTTATTGATGCATCACCTTTAAATACAATTTCAAGCACGGGTAACATCCCTACATCTTCTTTAGTAAAGACCAAAGCAAAGAATTCATTCATTCTCTCCGCTATTGCCTTGTCCCTGCTTAGAAACATAGAAATATGATGACAGAAAAAGACCACATGGCCTATCTAGTCTGTCCTTCCATATCAACAACTACAGCAGTCCACTTTTTACCTTTTGAGATCCTCTGTGTTTGTCCCATGCTTTTTTGAATTCAGACTATTCCACGGATCCACTACGCTTTCCGTAAAGAAATATTTCCGCGTATCACTCCTGAATCTATCTCCCTTCACCCTCATCCCATGTCCCCTCGTAGCAGAATTTGCTTTCAATTGAAAGAGGCTCTCTCCCTGAACATTTATGCCATGGAGATATTTAAACATCTCAATCATATCACCTCTATCCCGCCTTTCCTCTAAGGTGTACATATTAAGATCCTTTAGTCTGTCCTCATTTGCTTTATAATGAAGACCACTAATCATTTTAGTAGCCACCCTCTGCACAGACTCCATCCTGTTCACATCCTTTTGAAGGTGTGGTATCCAGAATTGCACACTATACTCCAAATGAGGTCGCACCAAAGACTTATACAGAGGCATTATCACCTACTTTTTTCTGCTAGCCATTCCTCTCCATATGCACCCAAGCATCCTTTTATCTTTTGCCGTCGCCTTTTCTACCTGTTTAGCTACTTTAAGATCATCAGACACAACCACGCCTAGGTCCCGCTCTTCTTTAGTGGACAAAAGTACTTCACCCCCTATACTATATTGCTCCCTTGGATTGCTGCAGCCCAAATGCATGACCTTACATTTTTTAACATTAAATCCCAGCTGTCAAATTCTAGACCATTCTTCAAGCTTAGCTAGATCCCTCCTCATGTTATCTCCACCTTCCTGGGTGTCTACTCTATTGCAGATTTTGGTATCATCCGCAAAGAGGCAAACCTTACCCGACAGCCTTTCCGCTATATCATTAACAAAGATGTTAAAAAGAATCGGACCAAGAACAGATCTCTGGGGCACACCACTGGTAACATCCTTCTCCTCAGAGTGAGCTCCATTTACTCGTACTCTTTGTCGCCTCCCACCCAACCAATTTCTAACCCAAGCAGTAACTTTAGGGTCCTCCCTAGGGTGCTCAGTTTGTTTATAAGTCGCCTGTGAGGAACAGTGTCAAAGGCTTTACTGAAATCTAAATACACCACATCTAGGGCTCTCCCTCGGTCCAACTCCCTGGTCACCCAGTCAAAGAAATCAATCAGATTTGTCTGACAAGACCTGCCTCTTTTACGCCTCTATCATCTAGTGGTCCAACTGACTCTATCAACAGGGTTTTTGCTATGAATGTACTTAAAGAAGTTTTTATTATGTATTTTTGCTTCCACAGCAAGCTTTTTTCATATTCTCTTTGCCTGCCTTGCATCTATCTAACCTGCCAGTGCTTAAGTTGTTTCTAGTTTCAATCATTTGGCTCCTTTTTTCATTTTACATAGCATAAACATTATATTCTGTATATAGTTGTTATTTAGTTTATTGTTTAGTTTTTCATTATTGTACTTAGATCTCAGTTTCAAATATAACTTAATACGTTTTGTTTAAGGCTCAGGCCTATTGTACATAGTTCAATGATGTTGCATGTAAAAACACAGATCTTTGATCTGTCCCTTAACTTGTTTTTTGTAAACCGCACCTGATCATTGGGAAAGTGCGGTATATAAGTGATTGTTAAATAAATAAATAAAATAAATTTCCTGAAAGATGCTTTTTTGGCTACAACAGCCTCTCTGACCTCATCTTTAAACCATGCTGGCAAGATTTTGGACTTCCTTCCACTTTTCTTAAAGCGTGGAATACAGCTGGTTGGTATTTTTAAACAATGCCCATGCTTTATATAAATCTTTAATCTTTGTAGTTGCTCCTTTTACTTTTTTCTTAACTATTTTCCTCATTTTATCATTGTATCCCTTTTGAAAGTTAAAAGGTAATGCAGTGGATTTCCTTGATATCTTCCTCCATTTATTAAATCAAATGCTATCATGCATTTATTAAATCAAATGCTATTGCCAAGTGGCCTTGCATCACTACGGACTAGGTCAAAAATGACTTCCCTTCTTGTTGGTTCATGAATCAGCTGCTCCAAGAAGCAGTCGTTTATTTCATCTAGAACTTTATCTCCCTAGCATGTCCTGCTGTGACACTGACCCAGTCAATCCTAGGATGACTGAGAACACCCATTATTACTGTGCTTTAACTTTTGTTAGTTTCCCTGATTTTTTTAGCATTTCGTCATCCATCTATTCATTCTGGCAAGGCAGTCCATAGTACACCTCCACTGCCATCGCCTTCCCTTTTTTATCTAGAAATCTATCCATAGAGATTCTACAGTGTATTTTGTTTCCTGGAAAACTTTAATCCTGTGTGACTCAATACCTTCTCTAACATGGAATGCAGCCTCTCCACCAATTTGATCTGCTATATCATTACAATATAGTTTCTACCCAGGTTTCACTGTGTCCCATTGGTTGCACTCCTTCCACCATGTCACTGAGATACCAGTCATATCTAACCTCTCATTTAGTGCTATATATTCTAACTCTCCCATCATATTTTTTAGACTTCTAGCATTTGCATAAAGGCATTTTAGAGGGTGTATTTTATTCATATTAATCTGGTTATCAGTAGACAGTGGTAATTTGGAATCTTTCAGCTCTGTCTGCTCTGTACTTAGGGGCATCTGGGTTACTTTTATCTTTATTGGAACCGTAATGTCAGGATGCCATAACTTCCCACTTTTGCTAATATCCTTCAAGGATACATCCTTCCAAACCATGCGCTCTTGGGCGACTGTTGACTTTCCCCTATTATCTAGTTTAAAAGCTGTTCTTTCTCCTTTTTAAAGGTTAATGCCAGCAGCCAGGTTCCATTCCGATTAAGACGGAGCCCATCCCTTTGGAAAAGCCCCTCCTTTCTCCAGAATGTTGCCCAGTTCCTTACAAATCCAAAACCCTCTTTCTTGCACTATCATCTCATCCACACATTGAGACTCCAGAGCTCTGCCTGCCTTTTGGGTTCTGTGCATAGAATGTGAAGCATTTCTGAGACTGCTATCCTGGAAGTTCTGGATTTCAACTTCCTCCCTAAAAGCCTAAATTTGGACTCCAGAACCTCCTTACCACACTTTCCTATGTCTTTGGTACCAACATGTACCAAGACAGCAGACTCCTCCCCACGCTGTCTAAAACCTTATCTAGGTGCCATGTGGGGCCACTACCTTCGCACCAGCCAGACATGTTACTAGGCAATACTCACATACACCAGCCACCCAACTATCCAAATGCCTAATGATCGAATCACCAACTATAACGACTGTCCTAACCCTTCCCTTGTGGGCATATGTCCCTGGAGAAACCTCCTCATTGTGAGAGGATTTTACATCACCTGGAGGAGAGGTCCTATCTACAGGATCACTTTGTGCCACACCAGGATGACGCTCTCCTGTCACATGATCTCTCTCTTCCATGGCAAAAGGGAAAATGCCAGACTGCAGGTAGGACTTTAGCACTATGTCCCTGTAGGTCTCGTCTATTTACCTTTCTGTTTTCCTTATGTCCTCCAAGTCTGATACTTTAGCCTCCAGAGATTGAACTCTTTCCCTGAGAGCAAAGAGCTCACCATAACAGAGTCTGCTTAAAGTCTAAGCAAGGAATTCACAGGCCTGCAAACCTGTGCAGTCTCCTGAAGTCCTTCCCCTGACTGCCCGCAGCACTTTTTTGCTTTCGCTTTACTTTTTGTTTACCTACGTATTACAGGTCAAGCTAAACACTACATGTTGCAGGTCATTCCATGCACAAACATATTGCTTACGCTTAATCAGGACAAGCATTCTGCAAGCAAAAACATTCTGTCCCGTCCTCACAAACATCTGCAAAATACAACCTTGGCTTTGTTAACATATACTGCTAGGCTGTTAGCAAAGTTCTCACTCTCCATATTTCTGAATCTTTCACTGAGAGACCCCAGCCCCCACCTTGAGTCTCTTTCTAAGGTAATGGTGATATTTATATTGACAGGAAAGGGATGGTGTCTCTGTATGCTGGCCCTAAGGTCTTGCTCTAGATCCTGGCACAGCCAGTATATGGCAGCTTTAACAAATCATTACTGCTTCAGTCACTGTTCATCTGTGAGCCCCATGTACTGGACCCTTGGCTAGTATACCTTATGGTATGGGTGTCCCCTGCACGATCTCCTGCTTTCCCTGTCCAGCAATTTGTCAATGGCTGCATTGAACCACCAGTTCAGAAGCTGCATTTCTGCTTGCCTCCACCAACACCTATTGGAAGCACCACTGGACACCGCTCTTACCCAGCACCGGCACCCATCTGCTACCACTGCCAATACATAATGCTGTGTTTTGTGTGCGATGCAGATACAGATGGATATGGATGGATGCACACAGACACACAGACAATGGGACCTGTACAGACGTAGACACTCACGTACCCTCACGCAGGAACGGAGTCTGGGGATTGGCAGTGAGGGAAGGGATTGGAGGGGTGCCTATGGCCATAAAGGGGATGGGGATCATGGGGGTGCCTATCGAGACTAGGTCAGTAGTGGTGGGCATAAGGGGTGAAGGTTTGTGACACAGGGGATCACTGAACATGGCAAGCAGCAGACAGAGATGACAGATAGGCTTCTCTCTATATCGACCGGCACACCATTATCTACCTGCTTATTCACACCTTCAAAAAAAATATATTAGATTAGTAAGACAAGACCTTCCTTGGCTAAAGCCATGTTGGCTTTTTCCCATTAAACCATGACTATCTACATGTTCAGTAATTTTGTTCTTTATAATGATTTCTACCATTTTTCCGGTACTGATGCCAGGCTCACCAACCTGTAGTTTCCTGGATCACCCCTGGAACCCTTTTTAAAAATTGGCATTATGTTGCTCATTCACCAATCTTCAAGTACTATAGATGATTTTAATGACAGTACACAGATTACTAATAGTAGGCCTATAGTACACAGATTACTAATAGTAGGCCTGCAATCCCATATTTCTCTCAACACCCTCGGGTGTATACCATCCAGTCCAGGTGATTTGCTACTGCTTAGTTTATCAAATACTTGTAATATATCTTCTCAGTTTTTCAATATTTCTTTCAAATCTTCTGATGTATCACCTTTAAATACCATTTCAGTCATGGGTAACTTCCCTACATCTTCTTCAGTAAAGACCAAAGCAAAGAATTTAATTCAGTTTCTCCGCTATGGCCTTGTCCCTGTTTAGTGCCCCTTTTAACCCTCTATCATCCAATAGTCCAACTGACTCTCTCACATGTTTTTTGCTACAAATGTACTTGAAAATGTTTTTATTATGCATTTTTGCTTCCACGGCTAGCTTTTTTTCAAATTCTCTCTTTGACTGCCTTCAGTGCCTTGCATCTGACTTGTCAGTGCTTATGTTGTTTCCAGTTTTCGTCATTTGGCTCCTTTTTTCATTTCCTGAAAGATGTTTTTATGGCTACAACAGCTTTGCTGGCCTTCCTTCCACATCTGGTCTGGGCTTCTGAGATAATATTTCTAAACAATGCCCATCTTTAATCTTTTCAGCTGCTCCTTTTAGGTTTTTTTTAAAACTATTTTCCTAATTTTATCATAGTCTTCCTTTTGAAAGTTTAAAGGTAATACTGTGGATTTCCTTGCTGTCCTTCCTCCATTTATTAAATCAAATGTGATCATGCTATGATCACTATTGCCAAGTGGCCTCAATACCCTTTTCTCTTGCACCAGATCCTGTGTTCCACTAAGGACTAAGTTAGCATCAAGGAGTGTTAGGGGCATTCTGGGGTGGAGCAGGGGTGGAGGAAAGGGCTAACCAGGTAGCACCGATTTTCGATTCTACCCGCTTAGCCCTCTGCACCTTAAAGATAGGTGAGGTTTATCCTCGTCTATTTTTCAGGCGCAGGGTCTAAGCGGGTAGCATTGAAAATTGGCGCTACCTGGCTAGCTCCTGTGGCTTCTGGGGTATGTAGCGAGACCTGGATTTTCAATGCCGGGGCCACATATGACCCCAGTATTGAAAATCCGGGTTATGCAGAAGGGGGGTATGCTATGTGCCGATGCGGCGCAAAAGACCACTGAGATGAAAATCGGGCCCAGAGATTCTACAGTGTATCTACAGGGCAACGTCCAAAGAGCTCAAAGGCTGTCTGGCATATCAGTCTGGCATAGTTTGCTCAGCTCTATGCTCCTCCACACCTCCATGCTAACTGCTAGATGACAGTCTAGAATGTCGACTAGCTGTCCCCTGAGGCCCATGTGCTGCTTCCCCCAAACCTGTCGGTATGTGTTTGCATCAGCAGTGCTTTACCTAAGGAATCACTCGGTCACAGAAGCACAAATATGCTCCCTTCCCTAGTCCACCACACTGCTCTACAACTGTACAACCCACCACAGTGTCGCCACCTTGTGACAAGCATGGCTGCTCTCCTACTATAAGCCACATGTGAGTACTGGCTATAGCAAGGGTGCCACCATGCGGTCCAAATGGCTTGGTGGCTAAAGACATCCTAGGATGTCAGAGTTGATGGTTTGAGACCCTCTTTGGCCGTGATACTACTGTCTTTATGTTTCAAATATATATGTAAAGAGCCTATTACCCCTTCCTTTAAGTATGCTAGATGTATAAGTGTCGTTACTAGAAACAGTCACTCCATACTGCTCTTAAATATTAATACTAAAAGCTGAAAAATAAGAGCTATTTATCATGAAAGGAATCTACTGTTAGGCAAAGTGAAAATAGGAGTTGGTTACAGTTATAATATCCAAGGCGCTGTTTGAGGTAGAACTGGTGGTTTTGAGGTAGAGGTCTTCCTTGGCTATTATGAGAACCCCTCTTCCCATTTTGTGTGTCCTTGGTTGGTGGAAGAGTTGGTACGAGGGGATGATGAGTTGTTTTAGCAGGACGCTGTCCCCCTCCTCAAGCCATGATTCTGTTATGCAGAAAATGTCAATGTGATTCTCGTTTATGTAGTCGAGCAGTATCGGAATCTTGTTGCGGATGGATCTACTGTTAATGAGGATACATCTGAGTGGTGCAGTGGATGGAGTAGAGGGTCAATGGGAAGGTTGTATCTTGAGAAGAATGTGGGCCTTCCTGGTTAAAGGCTTGAGGATGATGGGCTGGAACCTGTTCTATGAGTGATATATGATGGGAATGTATGATGTTGAAGACTGTATGATAGAATGGCATGCCAGGAGTAGGATGATGTGGGGTGATGCAGAACATGGTGCCTGCGGTTATCTGCTGAAGGATAGACTTCTGGATTTGCAGGGTACTCACATTTTTGGTGGCTGATTGCTTCTTGACTTGCTGGGAACTCACTTCTTGGTCACCAGTTAAGCTTTTAGTTCCTCCGCTGCTGATAACTGAGCGAACGTGGAGGAAGGTTACATGAAGAGCGGCAGTAGTTCAGATACTTGTGATGTGTCTGGGTTGGTTTGTGATACGGTTAGCACCTGAGTGCTGGCAGCAGTGGAAGGTTGAGTGTGAGAGCAGTGGTTACCTCCTGGGTCACTGGTGCTAGAGATGGGTTGGCTGGAGCCGGCGTGCAGGTGTGCAGTAGTGCACATTGCATGCTGATACAATGGTTTGAGGTGCAGCATTCTGCAGGCCACACTAAGGGCCATGCCTAAGGGCCCTCTGGAGAGGCTCTCAGGTGCAGGCTCACCAGGCGTGGGCACGCCCTTCTTTTAAAAAGAAGTTGCAGCGGTGCGATTGGTGCCAGAGTTGGGGAGCAGGGAGCAGCCTACTTCCCTGCTCTCTTCTGCTGCCTACTCCAATCCATGCAACTGCACACACAGACACCTCCGTTCCTGAACAGCAACAAACACATATACACTCACACTGTCATGACTCAGAAAAACACAGGTGGGAATTGTGGTACATAGGGGTGTGGTAGGACAAGGGGTTGCAGGGGGTTGCACAGCCAGGGGGAATGTTATGGGGCTGGGGACAGGAATGAGAGTGTGTAATGGGGGTTACAATGAGCAAGGGAGGGCATTGCTGGGGGGAGTGGGTGGCACAGCAGAGATACCGAGGGTTTGCACAAAACGATACAAACATTGATGACAGGCAAACTAATCACTCTCCAGTTCATGGCTTGATCTCCTCTAGAACAGTATACATTGATGACAGGCAGACTAATCATTCTCCAGTTCATGGTTTGATCCCCTCTAGAACTGACTGGTTTGTTCTTCGGGCAGTCCAAGATATACACAGTATTCATCACCATCACCATAATTCAAAGACATCAATTTTCTTCCTGTTTATCTTTTTCACTGTCCAGCTTTCGCATCCATATGATGTTCTTGAAAATACCATGGCCTATACAAGTCGAATCTTTGTGTGGAGGAAGACATCTCTGCTCTTAAGAATCTTGTCTAGGTCCTTCATAGCCATTCTACCATCGTCAGATTTCTTGACTGATAGTCCTTTCTTTATTGATCATTGATCTAAGTAAGTTAAAGCTGTCAACTATTTCAATTTTTTTCTCCATCAGTGATGAACTTATTGATTTTGCCAGTTTTCAGGATCTTTGTCTTCTTAACATTAAGGTGTAGACCCGTTTTAAGACTATATTCCTTGATCTTGAGAAGGATATTAAAAGACTTGAAACGGTTCAGAGGAAAGCAACCAAAATGATATGGTGTCTATGCCAAAAAACATATAAGAAGACCTAAATATGATCCTTGAAGACCTAAATATGTATACCCTGGAAGGGAGAAGAGGCAAGGAAGATATGATACTGATGTTTAAATACTTAAAGGGTATTAACTAACAAACAAAACTTTTTCAAAGCCGGAGAAGAATGGAGCTGAAATGAGGTAAACTCAAAAGCAACACCAGGAAATACTTTTCCATGGAAAGACTGGTCAATGCCTGGAATGTCCTCCTGATGAAGGTAGCAGGGGCACAAACAGTGATGGAATTCAAAAAGGCACGAGAGAGACACAGAGAAACCCTTTATAACAAGAGGATAAAATCAGAGCAAACTTAAATAACTTACTCTTCAAAAAACTAGAGGGGTAACCTGCATGGAGCAACAGACAATACCCTAAACAAAGGCACAGATGAAGGTAATCTGCTTGAAGCGGCAGGTACAATCCTAAACAAAGGTACAGAGAGGGGGTAGCCTGTATGGATTGGCGGTTACATCTCCCGCTTCCTTACTGGGCAGACTAGATGGACCATGCAGGTCTTTATCTGCAATCATTTCATTTACAATGTTAATTACAGAAATTAAAAGAAGTCCTTACTCAAATTTAATGGTTTAGAGCAAATTGGTATAAAACAATTATTTAAAGTAGATAAATATTTAATGAGTCCAAAAAAGGCACAACGTCCTTGCAAACAGAAAATCAAGAAACCAGAGGAGCAAGGAAGAAGCCAAACCCTCTGTTTGTGTGCAATTGATTTTACTGAATGACCCCTACACTGTCAGTGTTTCGGCCTTATTAGCCTTCATCAGGGGATATATACATCCAAACCTCCAACAAAACAGAAGATAAATAAAAATCAAAAAAGAATATAAAACTCTGTACATATATAGACCATATGATGAACAGAATCAAACATAAACATAAATATTATTCCTATCATAAATGACAAATTAAAAACAATCATGCATTAATACAAACTAGAAAAGATCATGCTAGTTTAACATGGTAACATAGTAAATGACGGCAGATAAAGACCAGCATGGTCCATCTAGTCTGCCCAGTAAGATGGCAAGAGTAGGTGCACTTGCTGCTCTGTGCAGGCCAACCCTCCCCATGTCTTTGTTTTAGGGGTGAACCCACCGCTCCGTGTAGGACACCCCTGTATGTTGAGAAATTAGTTAGTTAAATTTATTTTTATTTTATCCTGTTGCTGTAAAGGGATCTACTGTGTCTGTCCCATGCCATTTTGAATTCACTGTATTTGCCCCCACCACTTCCATCGGGAGGGCTCTCCAACCATCCACCACCCTTTCAGTGAAAAAGTATTTCCTGACATTGCCTTTCAATTTACCCCCTTGCAGCTTCATGTTATGCCCTCTAGTTTTTACAGCTTTCCCGTCTTTGGAAGAGGTTTGTTTGTTCATTATTTCTCTTTAAGTATTTAACCCTGGGAGTACCGATGGGGTCAAAAGTGACCCCATTGCAAGCTTCACAACGCGTATCTCGGAAACTAGTTGTTCAAGAATGCAATCTTTTTATGACTTTTCACATGTCAATATTCTTTTTTTATTGTGCCATGAGAGGAACAATTTTCATCCGCTAGGTGACGCTAGTGATGAATTGCAGCACAGAGTACCAGTGGGGTCATTTTTGACCCCAGTTGCTTACGTCCGGTTTGGATCGTGATATAATTTGCAGTTTTGTGAATTTTTTGATCTGACAAAGGTATTTATCATTAATTATGTATCATTTATTTTTTTGTACTCTTATTTTATGAAAATTACACATTTTCTGTAATTGATATCATAAGTTCTCTCATTATTTTTGATGAAATCTAAAGGCTTTCAGCTCGTTCATCACGATTATTGTACACCTACAGTAAAACTGCTTTGCGTTTTATTCAACTTTATCTTTGTTTATTTATTTTAGGTTATTGTTTATGATGTCAAAACGAACGTATTCAGCTGCCCAAGTAAGCAAAATATTGCAACGAGATACTGACAGTGACGGCTCTGAGTCGTCTGATGATGCAGCATATTCAGCAAGCGAAGAAGCATATCAGCCAAGTTCGGGTGATAAATCTGATTACAGTCATGATTCAGATGGCGATAGCAGTTGGTCGCCAAGTGAATGTGAGACTGATGTTGAGCCAGTAACATCGCCTGCAACAAAGAGTCAAGTTACAGGTCGAGGCAAAGGTCGAGGCTGTGCTGGATGGGGAAGAAGGCAGGAGTCCTTGGTATCAGTATCATCTGTTTGGAATCTTAGTTGTGGTCGTAGAGGAGCTAAGAGGTCATCAACTATAAGCACAAATGTTGCCACTGAAGCCTATGTATCTAAGGATGCCACATCATGGAACAGGAAACCTATAAAGCAAGCTGCTGGAAAATATGCCAGAGCTAATGTCATGCCCATACAACAAGGTCCTACAAGGTATGCTGTACGAAATGTTGATGGCCCTCTCGCAGCATTCCACTTGTTCATGAGGAAGAACTTATTGAATGAAATCATGATGTAGACGAGCACACAAGGAAGACACATTTATGACAGATGGAGAATTTCAACGTTTTCTTGGACTTCTGATCCTCTCAGGCGTGTACAAGTCACGAAATGAATCCATAGTTCAGTTGTGGAACCTTGAAGATGGTCGTTCTGTTTTCGGCAAAAATATGGCCCGTAACCGTTTTCAGCAAATTTCTTGTGCTCTCAGATTTGATGATGCAACCAACAGACGTGAACAACGAGGCGTGGATAAGCTTGCTCCAATCAGACATGTTTTTGATACCTGGGAAGCAACTCTAAGTGACGCCTTTGTTCCTGGTGAAAATGTTACCGTGGATGAGCAACTGCTTACATTTCGTGGCCGTGTTCCGTTCAGACAATATATTCCCAGCAAATCTGGGAAATATGGCATAAAGCTATGGATGTTATGTGACAGTGCAATGTCATATGTTCTGCGTCTTCAAGTATATACAGGAAGGGAACTCGGACAAAACAGGGAGAATCAGGGTGAAAGGGTTGTGCTGCAACTCACTGAAGGATTGACGCGATCTGGCAGAAATGTTACTGTTGACAATTTCTTCTGCAGTTTATCCCTGTCACGGAAATTGCTAGAAAAACAAATGACACTTTTGGGGACAATTCGAAAGAACAGAAAAGAATTACCTCCAGAATTTGTAACAGCAAAAGGCTGAGAGGTATTCACTTCACTGTTTGCCTTTCGCGATGATGCCACTCTGGTTTCCTATTGCCTGAAGAAAGTAAAAGTGGTTGTTCTTCTGAGCAGTTTACATGATCAAGAAGAAGTAGATAACACACGTCCAGACAAAAAACACACATGATCTTGGACTATAATTCTAGTAAAGGTGGAGTAGATACGGCAGATCAAATGTTGCACACGTATACCACAAAACTAATGACAAGATGCTGGCCAGTGACAATCTTCTACAACATGTTGGACATCAGTGCTTTGAATGCCTTAATTGTTTGGATGTCACTAAATCCAGAATGGCAGTCCAAGTCAAAGCACAGATGTCGTCTATTCCTCTTGGAATTAGGAAAGCAGCTGCTTCAGAGTAATTGCAGCGAGACTTCTTCCAGCATTGAAGAAGCCACTGATGCTGTTTGCAATGTCGGGATCCCAAAGAAAAGGGCAAGGTGTCACTGCTGCTCCAGAGAAAAAGACAAGAAAAGTAACATAGTTTGCACCTCCTGCAAGCGCAATGTTTGCAAAGAACATTCAGAAATTGTCTGTGTCTCATGCAAATGACTGTAGTACTTTACTGTGTTCATCAAGTGCATGCAAAAACTGCTTTCATGGCAATTCTTCTTCATGTAATTTTATGATAAAGCATTACATTTCAAAACATTTAACCTTCATATAATAAATAATTCATTTGGAATAATATTTTGTCTGTTTAGTTTAAATTTTTCATGGTTAACAATTAAAATTCATCATGGGGTCACTTATGACCCCAACAGTATTCAGTGTATGCAAAAAATCTTGGTAATTCCAGGGTTAAAGGTCTGAATCATATCTCCCCTGTCCCTCCTCTCCTCCAGAGTGCACATATTTAGGTCTTCAAGTCTCTTCTCATAAGGCTTCTGACGCAGGCTCCAAATCTTTTGGGTCGCCTTCCTCTGAACAGTTTCCAGTCTTTTTATATTCTTTGTAAGATATGGTCTCCAAAACTGAATACAGTATTCCAAGTGAGGCCTCACCAGTGACTTATATGGTGGCATTAGTACCTCTTCCTTTCTGCTGGTAATTCCTCTTTGTATGCAACCCAACATCCTCCTGGCCTTTGCCACCGCCTTGTCACACTGTTTTGCCACCTTGAGATCCGCCGAAATAATCACACCAAGGTCCTTCTCCTGGTCCGTGCACACCAAGCTCTCGCCCCCTATTGCGTACATTTCCCTTAGATTTCTGCTTCCCAAGTGCATGACACAGCACTTCTTCGCATTAAATCTTAATTGCCAAGCATTAGACCATTTTTCCAACTTTTGTACATCTTTTCTCATGTTAACCACTCCCTCAGGGGAGTCCACTCTGTTGCAAATTTTTGTGTCATCTGCAAAAAGACAGACTTTTCCATGCAGTCCTTCAGCAATATCACTCACAAATACATTGAACAGTGCCGGGCCCAGGACCAAACCCTGGGGCACCCCACTAATCACCCTCCTTTCATCCGAGTGAGCTCCATTTACCATCACCTTCTGTCGTCTATCAGTCAACCAATTTCTGATCCAGTTCACCACCTTGGGACCCATCCCCAAACTACTGAATTTATTGATAAGCCTCCTATGAGGAACAGTATCAAAGGCTTTGCTGAAATCAAGGTAGATGAGGTGGAGGGAGGAGTGGCCTAGTGGTTGGGGCAAGGTACTACAGGCTGGAAGGTTGGTGGTTCAAATCCCACTAGAGGACAGCAACCTTGGGCCGGAAGGACTGGGGTTTCTAGTCCCACAGGTGCTCCTTGTGGTCTTGAGCAAGCCACTTAACCCTCCATTGCCCATGTTCCCTGTAAGTATTAGTGTATGTGTCTCATATCCCCTTGTGCTAAATGTATCCCCCAACCGCTTTGACCCGGTGAAAAGCTGGATATAAATGCAGCTAAATAAATAAATAAATAAATGACATCCATCGCATGCCCCTGATCTAGTTCTCTGGTCACCCAGTCAAAGATCTCAATCAGATTTGTTTGGCAAGATCGTACTTTCATAAAACCATGTTGCCTCGGATCATGCAACCTGTTGGTTTTGAGAAAGTCCACTATTCGCTCTTTCAGGAGCGCCCCCATTACTTTTCCCGCCACCGAGGTAAGGCTCACGGGCCTGTAGTTTGTCACTTCTTCACTGTCACCACTTTTGTAAAGAGGTACCATATCCACCCATCTCCAGTCCTAAGGAACTACTCCTGTTTCCAAGGATCTGTTGAAAACATCCTTTAACGGCCCTGCAAGAACCTCTCTAAGCTCTTTCCAGTATCCTGGGATGTATCCCATCCGGTCCCATGGCCTTGTTCACTTTCAGTTTTGCAAGTTGTTCTAACAATCATCTGCAGTGAATGGTGTGGTATCTACTTCATTCCCATTTTTATATTTGGGAGTCACAGATGGTCCTTCTCCAGGATTTTCTTTAGTAAAAACACAGCAGAAGTTTTGTTTAGCAATTTTGCTTTTTCAATGTCACTTTCCACAAATCCGTTCCCAGCACTTCTGAGTCCTGCAATTCCATCTCTGATTTTCCTCCTCACCCGAATATACCTGAAGAAAGTTTTGTTGCCATACTTCACATCTTTAGCCATCTTTTCCTCTGCCTTTGATTTTGCTTTCCTTATTTTTCTTTTTGTCTCTTTTAGTTTGCTCCTGTATTCCTTACTGTGTTCCTCTGTTTGCAAGCTTTTGAATTTTGTGAAAGCTGTGTTTTTTGCCTTTATTTGAGCAGCCACTTCTTTGGAGAACCAAATAGGTTTCCTTCTCATCTTGTTTTTATTTACTTTCCTTACATATTTATCTGTTGCCACTTTTATTGCCACCTTCCCTTATCCCATCTCACCCTGCCAACTCCTCCTTCAGGTACTTTGCCATTCTACTGAAGTCAGTGTTTTTGAAGTTTAGGACTTTGAGCTTGCTATGATTGGACTGCACCTTGGCTTTTATTTCAAACCACACCGTGTGAGGTTCGCTGCTGCTCACAGGGGCACCCACCCAGACAGTCGACACGCTCTCACCGTTGATGAGCACTAAATCCAGCATTGAGCTTTCCCTGGTTGCCAGATTCACAGAAGGAGTACTCCAATCCACATCGGATAGATTAAAGTCACCCAATATGATCACTTCCCCCTTTGTGGCTATCTTGGCAATATTTATAATCTATTGCAATATCACTATCTATTTCTTCGATTTGAGTCGGAGGTCTGTAGATTACAGCAGTATGGATGACAGTGGTTAGGGCTCTTCAGTATGGATGACAAAGGGCTCTTCAGTATGGATGACAAAGGTTAGGGCTCTTCAACCTGGAAAGGAGACGGCTGAGGGGAGATATGATAGAGGTCTATAAATTAATGAATGGAGTGGAACGAGTAAACGTAGATCAATTGTTTACGCTATCACAATATAGAAAGACTAGGGGACATGCAATGAAGCTACAGGGTAAACTATTTAAGACAAATAAGAGAAAATATTTTTTCACTCAACGTGTAATCAAACTCTGGAATTTGTTACCAGAGGATGTAGTAAGAGCTGTTAATGTAGCTGGGTTTAAAAAAGGTTTGGACAAGTTCCTGGAGGAAAGGTCCATAAACCATTATTAAAAAGGGACCCAGGATATCGATGCTTGACCCAATACAAGCATTGTGGATACATTGGGGATACTGCTAGGTACATATGACCTAGATTGGCCACTGTTGGAAACAGGATACTGGGCTTGATGGACCTTGGTCTGACCCAGTATGGCATATCTTATGTTCTTAGTGCCATCTCCTCTTTCCAACACAATCCAGAGCGCTTCTTCTTTTCCCCATGCCCCTGGCATTGCAGTAGCTTTAATATTGCTTTTCAGTAACAATCATTCTACACGCTCCACATTCTCACCATATGAGGTATACTTTCTTTGTTAGCAACTGGGTCTCAGACTAATACAGATAAATCAGCTCCGTATTAGTCTGAGACCCAGTTGCTAACAAAGAAAGTATACCTCATATGCTGAGAATGTGGAGCGTGTAGAATGATTGTTACTGCATAGTATTTTGCAGCTCCGAAAGGTGATCACACTAATCTTTTGTTAATATTGCTTTTGACATACAAGGCTACTCTTCCTCCTTTTCCACTTTCTCTGTCTCTTCTGAATAGATTATAGCCAGCTATGGCTATATCCCATTCATGCGATTCATTAAACCATGTTTCTGTAATTGCCACAATGTCGAAGTCCATTTCCACTATTAGGGCTTCCAGGTCCGGAACTTTGTTGGCTAAGCTTCGAGCATTTGTGCTCATTGCTTTCCAGCATTTAACTGGCTTGCATGTATTTTGCATTGATTTTGTTCTGCCCACTTCTTTCCACTTGTCATTGATGTGTGATTTAAAAGTGTGGCTGTTTCTGATGTTGTTCTGCATTTGCCGGGAGTGACATCCTGAACTAGTCCTTCTCCATCCATCACCCCCTTTTTCTAGTTTAAATACATATCCATATACTGCCTGAATCTTTCACTTAGGATTCTTTTCCCTGAG
The DNA here is from genome assembly GCA_033557465.1 of Ichthyophis bannanicus. Lineage (NCBI taxonomy): Eukaryota > Metazoa > Chordata > Amphibia > Gymnophiona > Ichthyophiidae > Ichthyophis > Ichthyophis bannanicus. Next base: position 96,974,253 of record CM066050.1, read on the forward strand.
ACAGAGAGATGTAGTCCATCAGCACAGTATAGTCTCTTGTTGGTCCATCTGTTTCCCCAGTCGCCAATAAATCTGAATCCTTCTCGTTCGCACCAGGTCTGGAGCCATGTATTAAAGCTGTTTATGCGATGCAGCCTTTCTGCCCCCTTACCATAAACAGTTAGAACTTCTGAGAATGCTTCAGTGTTAACAATGGGCTTGAGTTTCTCTCTCTGAGTCTGGAAGTCCCTTTGAACTGCAGAGAAACTGTTTCAAGCCAGGTCATTTGTACCCAGGTGGATGACAACATCAATTTTGGAGTGCTCACTCTGCGCTAAGTATATCAACAATTTGGTTTGTATTCCTGCTGGCCGAAGAGCCTGGAAGGCATTTGACTATCTTCTCTCCTTTGAACTGTGATCCCAAGTTGGTGCCTCTGATGATGGAATCTCCAAGTAGTAGTAGTTTTCCGTTTGGTGAGTTTTTCTTCATATTTGGTGCTTTAGCAGGAGATCGGGCATTGAATGACTCATTTAAGGGCCCTTCAGTTTCCATGGATTGGTGATCCTCATTAACCAAAGCAGGAAAGGCATTATGCAGGAATATCTCTTGATGTATAGGATGTCTCTTCGTTACAGGTCGCAATCTACCCGAGCCCACTGTGATCCATTTGTTCCTGGGATGTTTGATTCTTTGTGGGAGTGGTGGTGGACTTTGTTCTGTTTGTATCCTAGAAGAGGTGTGTTTCATTGCAGCTAGCTCTTCCCTTGTTGTTGTTAAGTGCCATCGAGTCGGAGTCGACTCATGGCGACCCTCTGGATAGCTATCCTAAATTGTGTTCGGTCTTCAGTCAGGCGGCTCATTGTTGACAGACTGGTACCCGTACTTGCTGTTATTGTATCGATCCATCTCATTGCTGGCCTTCCTCTTTTGCGTTGACCTTCTATCTTGCTAAGCATGATGTCTTTCTCTAATGATCTCTCTCTTCGCATGATGTGTCCAAAGTATGAAAGTCGAAGTCTTGTCATCTGAGCTTCTAAAGAAAGCTTAGGTTTGATCTCCTCTAGTAACGACTGGTTTGTTCTTCGGGCAGTCCAAGGTATACACAGTATTCGCCGCCAGCACCATAATTCAAAGGCATCAATTTTCTTCATGTCTGTCTTTTTCACTGTCCAGCTTTCACACCCATATGATGTTATTGAAAATACCATGGCTTGAACAAGTCGAATCTTTATATGGAGAGAGAAATCTCTGCTCTTGAGAATCTTATCTAGGTCTTTCATAGCTATTCCGCCAAGAGCAATGCGTCGTTTGATTTCTTGACTGCTTGTTGCTTCTGTATTGATAGTTGATCCAAGTAGGTTAAAGTTGTTCACAATTTCAGTTTCTTCTCTTTCAACGATGAACATGTTGATTATGCCAGTTATCATGATCTTTGTCTAAGTCACATCAGAAGCAATGGAGATCCCCCATCATTCAGGAAACAACTAAAAACCGTCCTATTCCAGGAATACCTCAGACCAGAAACACGCACCCACCACTGACTACCCCCAACCCCCCTATTTCACCCCCCTGAACATATGCTCTAAGAGACTGTAACACAACGTCTATGTCTATGTCTCAACTATTTGTCAAAATCATTAATGTTGGCCACCTGGTGATGACCCCCATCCCCAGAGGTTGATTACATAGCGAAGGTTGTTGATGAGTCTTCCACTAATCTTCACACCTCTGTTGTCTTCATACAATCCTGCTTCTCTGATGATTTGTTCTGCACATAAATTAAACAGGTAGGGGGAAAGTATGCAGCCTTGTCTTACACCTTTGCTTGTTTTAAACCATTCTGTTTCTCCTTGTTCCGTTCGAACTGTTGCTTCTTGATCAATGTACAGATTATGCAAGAGAACGATCAGGTGTTCTGGTATACCCATGCTTCTTAATGTGGCCCAGAGTTTCTCATGGTTTACACAGTCAAAAGCCTTGCTATAGTCGATAAAGCACAAATAGATATCCTTTTGGTATTCTTTAGTCTTTTCAAGGATCCATCTCACATCCGCAATGATGTCTCTCGTTCCTCGCCCTTTCCTGAACCCTGCTTGCACTTCAGGTAGTTCTTGTTCCAGGTTTGGTTGTAGTCTCTTTTGAATAATCTTCAGTAGAATCTTGCTGGCATGTGGGATCAGAGCGATTGTTCGATAATTTCCACAGTCAGTTGGATCGCCTTTCTTTAGTATTGGTATAAACACAGATCTTTTCCAGTCAGTTGGCCATGATGTTGTCTTCCATATTTCTTGGCAGAGCCTTGTAAGTATGGTAACAGCTGCATCAGATTGCTGCAATACTTCTATAGGGATGCTATCAATGCCTGGTGCTTTGTTCTTTGATAAGGCTTTCAATGCTGCTTCAATTTCTTCTTTAATCACCAATGTTTCCCGATCATAAGGTACAGGTTGAAACGGCTGTTGGTCCACTTGATTTTTATCATATAAAAACTCTGTATATTCCTTCCACCTTTTCTTGATCTTTTCAGCATCATTCAACATAGAACCTTGAGCATCTTGTAACATTCCAATTCGAGGCTGGAACTTTTTCTTTAACTCTCGTAGCTTTAGGAAAGCCGATCTTGTTCTTCCTCTAATAGTTTCTGCTTCTATTTCCTTGCAAGTGTCATTGTAGTACTTTTTCCTTGTCCTGTCTTGCTGCATGTTGGAAATCTCTGAGTTCTGCGATTGTCTTTCTTTTCCCTCTGGCTTTAGCTTCTCTGCATTTCTGGGCAATTTTCAGAGTTTCTTCCGTCATCCATTTTGGCTGTTTTTGCTTTTTCACATTTTGTAGAGACTTCTCGCTTTCTTCCAACACAACCTTCTTGATGTCATTCCATAACTCTTCCGTAGCTCTGTCATTTGTATCTAAAGCAGCAAATCGATTCTGCAGGCAGTCTTTAAATTCCAGTGGTATATTGTCAAGGTCATATTTTGCTGCATTCATGAGTGGTTTGCTCTATTTCAACTTTAGCTTGAGTTTGCATACTAGTAGTTGATGATCTGTACCACAGTCAGCTCCAGGTTTTGTCTTTGTTGATGTTATAGAGCTTTTCCATCGTTGACTTCCACAGATGTGGTCAATTTGATTTTTATACAATCCATTTGGTGAAGTCCATGTGTACAGTCGCCACTTGTGTTGCTGGAAGAAGGTGTTTGAGATGAATAGATCATTGGTCTTGCAGAATTCTATCAGTCTTTCTCCAGCTTCATTTCTGTTGCCAAGTCCATATTTTCCAATTACTTTGCCTCTGACTATCAGGATATCCTGTTTGCATGTTCTGTCAATTTCAGCTTGTACTTGTTGATAGAACTCTTCAATTTCATTCACTTCTGCAGCTGTTGTTGGGGCATATACTTGAATTATAGTTGTGTTGATAGGCAATCCTCGTAGACGAATAGAGATTAAGTGTTCGCTGACTGCATTGTATTTCATTACAGTTCTTGCAAGTTTCTTCTTTATTATAAATGCAACACCATTTCTTCTTTTTCTTTCATTTCCAGCATAGTAGACCATGTGATCATCTGATGCAAAGTGCCCGATGCCAGTTCATTTCAGTTCGCTGACACCCAACAGATCAAGTTGTACACGTTCCATTTCATTCTTGACTATCTCCAACTTCCCTTGGTTTATGCTTCGCACGTTCCATGTTCCAATGTGTAAGACATCTTTACAGCTTCTGACTCTCATTTCATGCGCATCTACTTCAGCAGTCAGACTTCCCGAGGGCTTTGATCCAACCACATATTGGCTTTACTCTGAAAAGTTTTCAGCTCTTCCCCAGTAGCTAGTTGAGTGCCTTCTGACCTGGGGGTCTCATCTTCCAGCACCATAGCACAATTTGTTTTGTTGTAACTATCCATTGGGTTTTCATGGCAAGATACAGAAGTAGATTGCTGGGCCTTTCTTCCGCGCAGTTTAAGTTTGGTGTTGTTGCCATTGTCACAAAAATGTGATCCTCCGCCATCAACAATATCCCATTCTGCTGCTGCCCAGATGGGTGGTTTGTCTTGGTCTGGCACCTCAGCTGAGACCTGTCCTTCTTGGGAGACCCTGCCAGTAGTTAAACTACCGATAGTTTAGCTCTCAGAATCACTGATGCGCACAAGCCCTCACAGCACGACAAGCTGCAAACCAAGTGAGGGCTCTTCCCTTAGTAGAGTCAATTCTTTCTGCATGGCAGCTAGTTCTTCCCTTAGTAGAGTTAATTCTTTATGCATGGCAGCTGACTTGAGGCACATAGCACAGGCTCTTAGGTTCAAAAAACAATAAGATGATAAAAAGGAACCAATAAAATCATAAACCAACAATATATATACAAAAATAATATTAAACCTAATACTTATCACCACAAAGTTATAAATGCCTTTGCAATCAACCCAAACAACAATGTAACCAAAAAGCCTTAAAAGGCCTTATACTTGCAATAACCTGTACCTCAACACCACAGACACCTGCAAAGGTGAGCAAAATATGACATTAAAATCCTTCAATACATATATTCTTTTCTCTTTTTCTGCAAAAAATATATAATTTTTAGTCATTCCTCTCAAATATTGCTTAAATAATATACATATTTTCTGAAATATTTCTTAAATGTTGCATATAACACAAGTTACAATCCAACAAATATTTAAAATATCCTACCAGCCTGACTCCAAAAATATCTCAATCATCCATCTCAGCAATCACACAATCATACTCATACAAATCGCTTACAATCACAATCAAGTGGTACAACCACCTAGATTTCCTACCAGCTTATCCCACTAAACCAATAAATGGTTTCCCATAAAGAGATCAAAATACTCTCAAATGCAGTATATGACCAGGCACAGTTCCATATTTCTTCTTTCTTTGTGATTATCTCCATAACAGTTCAAAGCAGCTTCAATATATGACCTCCACAATCCACAATATTGGATCCAAATTCAACTGTACTATGCCTACAAATATTGGTGGGATCCCAAGAAAAGCCAATTCCATTCACTTGGCTATCCACTCGCAGGTATTAGAAATATGGCGACAGAAAAAGACCACATGGCCTATCTAGTCTGTCCTTCCATATCACCAACTACAACAGTCCCCTTTTTTCCTTTAGAGATCCTCTGTGTTTGTCCCATGCTTTTTTGAATGCAGATACTGTCCTTATCTCTACCACCTCCAATGGGAGACTATTCCATGGATCCACCACTCTTTCCGTAAAGAAATATTTTCGCATATCACTCCTGAATCTATCCACCTTCACCCTCATCCCATGTCCTCTCATAGCAGAACTTGCTTTCAATTGAAAGAGGCTCTCCCCCTGTACATTTATGCCATGGAGGTATTTAAACATCTCAATCATATCACCTCTATCCCGCCTTTCCTCTAAGGTGTACATATTAAGATCCTTAATTCTGTCCTCATATGCTTTATAATGAAAACCACTAGACATTTTAGTAGCCACCCTATGTACTGACTCCATCCTGTTTATATCCTTTTGAAGGTGCGGTCTCCAGAATTGCACACAATACTCCAAATGAGGTTGCACCAAAGACTTATACAGAGGCACTATCACCTCCTTTTTTCTGCTAGCCATTCCTCTCCGTATGCACGCAAGCATCCTTCTAGCTCCTGCCGTCACCTTTTCTACCTGTTTAGCTACTTTAAGATCATCAGACACAACCACGCCTAGGTCCCGCTCTTCTTTAGTGGACAAAAGTACTTCACCCCTTATACTATATTGCTCCCTTGGATTGCTGCAGGCCAAATTCATGACCTTACATTTGTTAACATTAAATCCAAGCTGCCAAATTCTAGACCATTCTTCAAGCTTAGCTAGATCCCTCCTCATATTATCTACACCTTCCTGGGTGTCTACTGTATTGCAGATTTTGGTATCATCCGCAAAGAGGCAAAACTTACCCGACAGTCCTTCTGCTATATCACTAACGAAGATGTTAAAAAGAATCGGACCAAGGACAGATCCCTGGGGCACACCATTGGTAACATCCTTCTCCTCAAAGTGAGCTCCATTTACCTGTACTCTTTGTCGCCTCCCACCCAACAAAATTCTAACCCAAGCAGTAACTTTAGAATCCATCCCTAGGGTGCTCAGTTTGTTTATAATTCGCCTGTGAGGAACAGTGTCAAAGGCTTTACTGAAATCTAAATACACCACATCTAGGGCTCTCCCTCTGTCCAACTCCCTGGTCAACCAGTGAAAGAAATCAATCAGATTTGTCTGACAAGACCTGCCTCTGGTGAATCCACGCTGCCTTGGATCCTGTAATCTGCTGGACTCCAGAAACCTCACTATTTTCTCTTTCAGCAGCATTTCCAATAATTTACTCTCCACCCAAGTGAAACTAACTGGCCTGTAGCTTTCAACCACATCCTTACTTCCGCTTTTGTGTAAAGGCACCACATGAGCCTCTCTCCAGTCCTTTGGCACCACTCCCGACTCCAAGAGGCATTGAAAAGGTTAGTCAGTAGAGCTGCTAGAATGTCCCCAAGTATGCCAGGTGTATTCCATCCAGTCCCATCGCTTTGTCTACTTTAAGTTGAACTAGTTTCTCACGAACACAGTCTTCTGAAAATTGTTGAAGATGTCCCTCGCTTCTGTTCCTGTTTGTGGGTGTTTTCTTAGGTCCTGCTCCTGCTTCTTCATCTGTGAACACAGAACAGAAATATTTGTTAAGCAATTCCGCTTTATCCTCATCAGCTTCTACATATTCCTCCCCTTCACCCTTGAGTCTGACAATACCAATTTTGCCCTTCCTCTTCTCACTAACATATCTGAAAAATGTCTTTTCCCCCCCCCCCCCCCACTTTATTGCATTGGCTATTTCCTCCTCCTTCTGAATCTTTGCCTTCTTGACTACTTTGCTAGCTTCTCTAACTTTTTCCAAATATAGATGCCTGTCTTCCTCTCTCTGTGATCTCTTGTATTTCATGAAGGCCTCCCTCTTTTTCTTCACCTTTTCAGCTACTTCTTTCGAAAGCCATAGTGGTCTCCTTTTCCTTTTACCTTTATTTACAATTCTAGCAAAAAGGTTGGTTGCCCTTAAAATACCCCCTTTCAGTTTTGCCCACTGTTTTTCTACATCCCCCTGCTGTTCCCATCCCGCTAACGACTCCCTGAGGTATTGGCCCATCTTGGCAAAGTTAGTCTTCCTAATGTCTAAGACCCTCACCTTTGAATGGATTCTAACAGCCCTAGTCCTAATACTGAACCACACCATCTGGTGATCACTGGATGCAAAATGATCTCCCACTATAACATCAAAAACACTTTCACCATTGGTAAGCACCAAGTCCAGTATGGCCCCTTCACATTTGGTGTCTGTTACCAATTGACTAAATATTTCTCCTGGTAGAGTATCCAGGATCTCTTTACTTCTAGATGATACTGCAGCAGGAATGTGCCAATCAACATCTGGCATATTGAAATCCCCTATCAGTAGCACTTCCCCTTTCTTAGCAATGCTGCGTATGTCTTCAATTCACTCTCTGTCCACCTCTTCCTCTTGTGAGGGAGATCTGTATATCACACCAATGCAAATAGATTTCTCTTTCCCTCTTTCTAGTTTAACTCACAATGCCTCCTCTCCCTTTTAAGCTCTGTAATTCCAAAGCTTTAACAGTATTTTCTACAAATAGTACCACTCCTCCTCCTCTTCTTCCTACCCTGTCCTTTCTGAATAAAGTATAGCCAGGTATAGTTACATCCCAGTCATGGTTTTCTGTGAACCATATTTCTGTAACTGCCACTAAATCCAAGTTGGCCACTTCCATCAAAGCTTCAACATCAGGGATCTTATTTCCCATGTTACGGGCATTTATACACACTGCTTTCCATATGTTACCCCTGTTACCCATTTCCAGAAAGGTATTTAATGTATCACTTACTTGGGGGCTTTCTTCACCCATCCCCAATGAATCTAGTTTAAAGCCCTCTTCAATGGATTATCCAGTCTACTTCTGAAAATGCGTCGACCTTTCTTGGACAGATGGATGCCATCTCTACTCTGCAACCCTTGGAACAGCATCCCATGGTCTAGGAAACCAAAACGCTCTCGATGACACCATCCATGAGGCCATGAATTCATCTCCAAGATGCGAGCCTCTCTGCCTTGGCCTTTACCTTCAAGAGGGAGGATTGAAGAGAACACCACCTGTGCACCTAACTGCTTCACCCTCTGTCCCAGAGCCATGAAGTCACTTTTGATATGCTCAGAGGAAAGCCTGGCAGTATCATTTGTTCTGATATGGATTAGCAACATTGGGTAATAGTCAGTGGGCTTGATGAGTCTCGGCAAACTCTCCGTAACATCTTGGATTTTGGCACCAGGCAGACACCATACCTCTCTGGACATCAAGTCTGGTTGGCAGATGGATGCCTCAGTATCCCTCAGAAGAGAGTCACCAACCACCACTACCCTTCGCTTCCTTGTGGTCACTGATTTTGCAACTTTGGGGTACTTGAGCTCTGGTTCTTCCCTTTCCAGGTATGCTTTCACCTCCTCCACTTCCAAGGATGCATAATGGTTCTTCAATTCAAGGGCTGGAGAGGTTGGATTGGTGATTCTGCAGGCCCTGGTGACTTGTGTCCAACCTTTGTAGTTCTGTCGGCACCCATCTTCTCCTCTGCTGGAGAGCTTGGTTGCTGCAAGTAGCATCTCATCAATGTACTTCTCACTGTCTTGAATGCTCCTCAGCCTTGCCACCTCCTTCTGAGTTCTTCCACTTGTTTCCTCAGAGCTTCAGCATGAAGGCACCCTGCATATGGAACCAGTCCTTCAACTGGCATTGTGGCCTCTTTCTGGACAGAGGCAGAAGCTGTAACGGGGGCAACAACTTTAGCGATATGATTTTTCCCAGCCATTGTTCTGTTCATGGAGCTTAGGTATCTGTTAAAGCAAAAGAGAGATATCTACCAAAGTACCAGCCGGTTTCCCAGCTGTCCTTTCAGAGAAAAAGCAGTTAAATCTAATTACATTCTAAATGAGCAGTTCCAAGACCCTGTGTTTTGTTAAATGGGGAGGTGCCCTATAAAGCAAAACTGCTCACTAGGGGTGGGTGGGAGTTGGGGGGGGAGGGTAGGGAGGGAACTAGCACCTAATTAGGTGTCAGGAGTTCCCAAGAACTGAGAAAGTTACAAGAGTTTTAAACCTGTCCCACTAAAGAAAATAGTTCTACTAAAGCACCAAAAAGAATGTAACTTTGTTTTAAAAATATACCAAAACTCTTTTAAGAGCTCCCAGTCAGAAAGCTCGCAATTTAAAAAGAACAAAAAATAAACCTTCAAATTCTTACCGTTGTTTGAACTGTATAGCCCCTGTTAGGAATGCCTCAGCAGGGCAGGGCTCTGAAGCCTTTTATGCAGACCTCAGCTGCTCTCATTTCATTCACAGGCTAATCAGGCCCACTAACTCTGGATTAGGTGTCAGCAGGTCCCAAGAGCTGAGAAAGTTACCAGAGTTTTAAACCTGCCCCACTAAAGAAAATAGTTCTACTAAAGAAACATAGAAACATAGAAATATGATGACAGAAAAAGACCACATGGCCTATCTAGTCTGTCCTTCCATATCATCAACTTCAACAGTCCCCTTTTTACCTTTAGAGATCCTCTGTGTTTGTCCCATGCTTTTTTGAATTCAGTTACTGTCCTCTACCACCTCCACTGGGAGACTATTCCACGGATCCACCACTCTTTCCGTAAAGAAATATTTCCACATATCACTCCTGAATCTATCTCCCTTCACCCTCATCCCATGTCCCCTCATAGAAGAACTTGCTTTCAATTGAAAGAGGCTCTCTCCCTGAACATTTATGCCACGGAGGTATTTAAACATCTCAATCAGACTGGATAGTCCATGTGGTCTTTCTCTGTCATCATATTTCTATGTTTCAATCATATTGTGGTAGGCTATGGCCTCTGATAGCCTGTAAATATGAAAGGCCTGTAAGTTAGGCCCTGATTCCAACCCCCATCTTAGTAAGAACCAAAAATCTGTGAAAGTCTGAGAAAGCTGCTTTAAACTGCTTCACAAGAGGTTTTTCATGAATTCATAAATCCTTCATTATTCTCTTGTGTTCTGAGGATAGAAATGTTTCAATACTTGCATTCCTAGAGCTAGAAACGACCTCGCAGTAGAATTGTATCAATACCTAGAAACTGTGCCATTGTTAGAACAATCCTAGAGAAGGGAGCAGGGTGCTAGGCCCAGAGAGGGTCTCTGATTGGACAAATGCAGGGGGCATTGGTTCCAATAGAAAGTCTGCATGTATCAAACTGAAAAGAAATGTATAAAATGAATATGTTTCTGTAAGAACTTTGCTCAGTCCTTTTTGAAGCTTGACTGTCTGGGCTTTGTGCACAATAAATTGGCTTGGACCCTGCAATTGACTCCTGGATTTATTCATTGTTTGCACTTCGCTGCTTCATATTCTTGGTGCGTTGGCTAGGAATGTGAGGATAGTGAATGGTATTCAAGCGAATATTCCATGTAATTCGCCTCTAGGTTTGGCCCGGTTGGAACCGTGTCTGTCCGACCGCAAGGGAAACCTCAGGTGCCACCGGTCCTCTTGTATCGGGGAGGGCTCCGCCTTGCCTCGGCGGACCACTGGGTCCAGCTGGCCAACACCTCCGAACCCGAGGGGAGTCCAGGATCCAACCCATGAACTGGTTTGGTATCGGGAACCGGATCCGGTGAGTAGACATTTTCTTGTTTGATAGTCAGTGAAGCCTGGGGAAAGTCTTGCATGAGTATGTGATACAAATTTGGTATAGACTAACTGAGAACATCTTGCATAAGTGCGCAAAGACGAGAGAGCCTGATCACCTCTCATAAGGGCGGTCCTAGTACGCTTCGCATAAGGGTTAGCGAAGCCGAAGCCACCGACCCTTTGGGTTGAGTTAGTCAGTAAAACCTTGGGCATTTGAAAAATAATTACTTGTTGCTGGCATGATTGTCTGTATGATTGAGAGGTCTTGAAATATAGACTAAGCGAGAGTGGACTTCTGAGTAGCGCAGGCCGGGCGACCGCGCCCAGGTCACGAAAAGGAGGAAGCGTGTGGTGTTTGTCCCCCCCCCCATTGTTCTGTGGGCTGTATGGACCCCTTACCTACAGCCATACTACCTACCCTTACTGTCTGTTGTCGTGTACTTCATTACGATTATGGGAGGGGCGGCGTCCACGCAAACTCCTTTGGAATGTATGATCAAGAATTTCCGTAAGGGATTTTCAGGAGACTACGGAATAAGAATGTCTCCGTCTCGATTAAGAATGCTCTGTGAGAGGGAGTGGCCTGTGCTAGCTACTTCATGGCCCCGTGGGGGCACCTTTGATGTGGGAATAGTCTCCCGTGTTCATCAGATTGTACAAAAAATGAACCCTGATCAGTTCCCCTACATAGATTCCTGGCTGGATATTTGTGAAAGGCAGCCCTTTTGCATGAAGCGTTGCTATGAGGAACAGTGTAGAATACTCGTAGCAACCACCAGGGGGACCCGGAAGTTTGAGGAAGGGAAGCCGCCTGTGTATTCCACCTCAGAGTCCCCAGAAATCCTGGCTCGTTTACCCCAGTATCCATATAGGTTAGTTCCACCAGCTCCACCACCTGAAGCTGAACCTGATGAGGTACCCCAGCAGTTACCGCTGCAGCAGCAAAAGAAGCCCACTTCCCCGAGTGATAGCCCCGAGTCTGGCCCAAGTACATCAAGGGGACCAGGGTCCTCTGGCGATACTGGGAGCGGAGGCTCTCCTGCCAGTTCAGGGTCACCTACCAAGGAAGCCTATACCCGGGAGCCGTATGATTTTAGAAGTGTAACCCCAAAGAAGAAGGAGAAAGCAGGGCACCTAATGCCATTGCGTCAAGTGCCTGGTTTACCTATCCTAAATGAACAGGGCCAGATGGCGCCAGGACCAACCAGTCTAATCTACGTACCTTTCTCCACTACTGATTTATTAAACTGGAAAACGCATTATGCATCCTATACTGAAAAACCCCAAGAATTGACAGAGTTAATGTCTAGTATAATGCAAACTCATCAGCCTACCTGGACTGATTGTCGCCAGCTCCTGTCCACTCTCTTTACTACTGAGGAGCGAGCTCGAATTGTGCAAGCAGCCATCCGCTGGTTAGAAGAGAATCCTGTAGAGGCGGGGGAAATGAATCTCCCACAAGCAGCCGCCGCAGCTTTCCCAAATGAAGATCCTAGATGGGATCCAAATGATGAAAGGGGGGCGGCGGCCCTATCTCGATTTCGCCAGGCCTTGCTGCAGGGCCTGAGGAAGGGAGGCCAGAGGGCCATGAATATCGGGAAGGTATCAGAAGTTATCCAGGGTCCGGATGAGAGCCCAGCGGCCTTTTATGAGCGGTTGTCTGAAGCCTATAGATTGTATACCCCATACGATCCAGCCGCTCAGGAAAATTTGCGTATGGTAAATGCAGCCTTTGTCAGTCAGTCCCAGAGAGATATAAAACGAAAGTTACAGAAACTGGATGGATTTGCGGGCATGAATACAGCCCAGTTAATGGAAGTTGCTCAGAAAGTGTTTGTGAATCGTGAAAATGAACGTAACAGAGAAAGTGAACGAAAGATGAAGAAGAAAGCAGATCTTCTTGCTGCCATTTTAGTTGAACAACGTGAAGGAGGTTTTCCTAATCGAAGGAGCAGAGGACGTGGAAGGGGTCGTGAAAATAATTGGACCCCACTGGGTGCGAATCAGTGCGCCCATTGCAGAGAAGAAGGACATTGGAGAAGTGAATGCCCGCATCTTGACTCCACCCCCAGGAGGGGAGGAGGGAGTCCCTGGAGAACAGGAGGTCGATTTCAGAGTCGTGGAGGAATGACTCGAGCACAGTTCCAGGGAGAGAGGGAAGAAGCTATTGAGGGAGTGGCAGTTGCAACGGGCTATGACATGGATGAAATGGATGAAGACTAGGCCAGACCGGGCTCCAAGTTCACCCTGGGTCCCCAGGAGTCAATGGTCAGTTTGAAAGTAGGGGACCAATATATGGACTTTATGGTGGATACAGGAGCTGAAGATTCAGTGGTGGCAAAGCCAGTGGCTCCTCTTTCCTCTCGATCTGTCACCATTATTGGGGCCACTGGGGCTAGGGCCACCAAGCCTTTCCTTCAGAACCGCATGTGTGAACTAGGGGGACAGAAAATAACGCACCAGTTCCTGTATATGCCTGAGTGCCCTATCCCACTCTTGGGCCGAGATATGCTTGCTAAACTTCAGGCGCAAATATCCTTTGCTGAAGGGGGAGAAATGCAAATGACTGAACTCAAAGTCTGCTGGATTGATGGTGCTGACTGTTCCCCGAGAAGAAGAGTGGCGGTTTTACAGCATATCTCCGACCAAGCCAGCTAGTTCCTGTATACCCACTAACCTTTTAGCCCCGCCTGAAGTATGGGCAGAAGATAATCCACCTGGCCTAGCGAAGAACATAGCCCCTGTCATTGTTGCCCTCAAGCCAGGAGCGGAACCAGTGCATGTGAAGCAGTATCCTCTTCCTCGACCAGCTATTGAAGGTATCCACTGCCATCTGATGAAACTACTGAAGTATGGACTTCTCAAGGAGTGCCAGTCACCTTGGAATACCCCCCTTCTCCCAGTTAAGAAACCTGGAACAGGGGATTACCGTCCAGTACAAGATTTGAGGCGGGTAAATGATGCAGTTGAAACTATACACCCAGTGGTACCAAATCCTTATACTCTCTTGGGACTGATCCCCGCTGAGGCTACTCATTTCACCGTCCTGGACCTGAAAGATGCCTTCTTCTGTATACGCCTAGCCCCCACCAGTCAACTTTTGTTCGTTTTCGAATGGCAAGACCCCACAACAGGAAGGAGGGGCCAACTTACCTGGACTAGATTACCTCAAGGATTTAAGAATTCACCCACTCTCTTCAGTGCTGCTTTGAATCAGGATCTCTCAAGTTACTCTGTGAACCCAGGACAAAGGGTTCTTCTTCAGTATGTGGATGACCTGCTCATAGCCACCAATTCAGAAAGTGAATGTCTACAAGCTACTAGTGAACTCGTGCACCTTCTAAATGAGGCTGGATACAAAGTCTCAAGAGCAAAGGCGCAATTATGTCAAACTGAAGTTAAATATCTAGGATTCCAGTTGTCTAGCGGAATTCGACGCTTGGGGCTGGAACGCAAAGAAGCTGTATGCAGTATTCCCACTCCAACCACCAGGAGGCAAGTAAGAGCCTTCCTGGGGGCCGCAGGGTACTGTCGCATATGGATCCCCAATTTCGCTCTGCTAGCAAAACCATTGTATCAAGCTACCAAAGGAATGGAAAAGTCTCCATTGGAGTGGGGACCTGAACAAGATGCAGCTTTTCGATCTCTAAAAACCGCTCTGATGTCATCACCAGCTCTGGGTCTACCAGATGTCCAGAAACCTTTCCGTCTCTATGTCCATGAGTCACAAGGAAATTCTCTAGGGGTACTGACTCAACCTCTTGGATCTTGACAACGGCCAGTAGCCTATTTGTCAAAACAGTTGGATGTGGTAGCAAGAGGTTGGCCCCCTTGTTTGAGAGCTGTTGCAGCTACAGCCCTTCTAGTGAGCGAAGCAGACAAGCTCACTCTGGGACAGAATCTTCAAGTTACTGTGCCACATTCTGTTCTGACCCTCATGGAACACAAAGGGAGTTTCTGGCTCACGAATTCACGAATGTTGAAGTATCAGAGTATGCTATGTGAAAACCCCCAGATACAATTGAAGGTCAGTCAAGCTCTGAATCCTGCTACGTTGTTCCCAATTGGTCCTGGCCCCCCTGATCATGACTGTTTAGAAATTATGGACACTGTATTCTCAAGTCGCCTGGATTTGACCGATGTACCTTTGGAGGACCATGAACGGACTTTCTTTGCGGATGGAAGCAGTCTCGTCATCAATGGACATCGTTGTGCCGGGTATGCAGTGGTGACCCTTGATCTGGTAGTTGAGTCCTCAGCTTTGGCCCCAGGAACTTCAGAACAGAAGGCTGAACTGATAGCTCTCACTAGAGCACTGACATTAGGAGAAGGGCTCCGTCTAAATGTGTACACAGATTCCAAGTATGCCTTCACAACTTTGCATGCAAACGGAGCCCTGTATAAAGAACGAGGGTTGATCACCTCAGGAGGCAAGTCCATTAGGTATGGGCCCAAGATATTGATATTATTAGATGCCGTGTGGGCCCCTAAGCAAGTTGCAGTCATACACTGTCGAGGTCATCAAGCAGGAATAGGAGAAGTTGCCCGAGGGAATAGGTTCGCTGATGCCACTGCCCGAAAAGCAGACACGACTGGACGAGTTGTGACCCAAGATACTTTGGTGCAGGCAGCCTTATTCCCTGTGCCCCTCAGCTCATGGGCCCCCTGAAACACTACCAGAGAGTTAGATTACTTCTGTGAGAAGGAGGGGGTGTCCTAACAGAAAAAGGTTGGATAGTGCTGCCACCTCCAGAGGGTAGCTCACCTCCAGGTCCCACAGTAATTTCTGAAGCATTAGGACCGGCCTTTATTCATGCCTTTCATCAGGCTACGCATTATGGAAAAACTGCCATGGAAAGAGCCTTAAGACCCCATTTTTGTATCTCACTATTAGGACCCCTGTCCGCCTCAGTAGCTCATCAATGTTTGACATGTGTTAAGAATGATGCTAAGCAGGGTCCCACGCCACCCCCAAGAGTTCAGTCAGTAGGAGTGACCCCTATGAGTGATATTCAGGTGGATTTTACTGAGATGCCACGAGCAAATGGATATCATTACCTGTTAGTTCTGGTCTGTACATTTTCTGGGTGGGTTGAAGCTTTTCCCACCCGAACTGAGAAAGCTCGAGAAGTCACTAGAATACTGCTCCATGAGATTATTCCTCGATTTGGAATACCATTGACTATAGGATCAGATAATGTACCCTCATTTGTGTCCCAAGTGACTCAACAGTTAGCCCGAGCTCTACAGATACAATGGAAGTTGCACACTGCCTATAGACCCCAGAGTTCAGGGAAAGTAGAGCGTATGAATAGGACCCTGAAATCTCAGCTGTCCAAACTTTGTCAAGAAGCGCACTTGAAGTGCCTCCAGGTTCTCCCTATAGCCCTTCTTAGGATACGTTCTGCTCCAACTAAGTCTTTAGGAGTTTCCCCTTTTGAGATTTTGTATGGGCGACCCCTACCCATTGTACAGGGAATAAAAGGAGATATGAAACAAATTGGTTCTGAAATAACTAGACAAGAACTATTGGCTTTAGGTTCTGTTTTGCAGAATCTTCACACCTGGGTACAAGATTGATTGCCCATCAATCTGACAGAACCTCTACATCCCTTCAAGCCTGGAGTGTCAGTGTGGATCAAAGAGTGGAAAAAGACCCCGTTGGCACCGCATTGGAAGGGACCCTATGTTGTCATCCTATCAACCCCAACTGCAGTTAAAGTTGCAGAGCTTGAACCCTAGATCCATCACAGCTGAGTTGAGCTGGCAGCCGCTCCTGAACTTGGTCAATGGACTTCAGTAAATGACCCTGAAACTCCATTGCAGCTTACACTGCAGAGACAACCGGCGTTGTAAGAGTCTTCAGAATCTACAATCCTACCCCTGTCACACAAGGGTGGCAGTCGATAGGTCTACATACAGCGGAAGTAGAGAAGAAGAAGAAGAAGAAAGACTCTACAAGTTCATCGTCCTCAATATTTCAGTTAATCTCCAAAGACTATAGTCATGATGTTTCTCTATTACTGTTTTATGGGGGCGGTAGCCCTGGGATCCCTGGAAAAGACTTTTGCCTTACCCCCTTGTGCAGCTTGTATAACTACCACCTGAACTGGGATAAAGGTCACTCAGACTTTACTTTATCATTCCTACTATACTTGCACTGGTATAGTTAGCCGATGTGTGTATAATGGTACAGAATTGAATATCTGTATGAAAGGGAAGAGTAAAACTTGCTTCAACCCTTGGCAGAACCCCTCTTATTATGTACTGGAGTTACGCTGGAATGATGAGGAGGGAGCCCTCATAAATGCCACACGTCAACTCCCTGATCCTACGAGACCCGTTATCCTGAATTTTGATGCCTGCGATGTAATAAACAGAAATGCTTACTACAAGTGTGGGTCTTGGGAACAAACCTACTACTACGATGATAAATATATGTGTCCTGAAGGAGCATACGGATGGGGACGGTGTACTGGAAAACATTCCCCAGCCGTCTACAGCAAATCATCTAAAGATGCCTACTTCTGTCCAAAGTGGGAATGCGTGTACTATGCCACTTGGTCTGGTGGGCCTACTGGACGAGATGGAGATAAACGCATAGTCAGCTTGGAAAGATTATCATTACCTGAGCCTCAGAAGGGCAAGAAAGGTGCCTGTAATCCTCTACAGCTCCTCATACTTAACCCTAGCCAGTGGAAGCAGGGGTTCAGATTTGGGTTACGTATAGCAGGAGGAGGCATAGATCCTGGAACTTTTATATATATACAGCTAAATACTAAGACTCATGTATCTTCACCTTATCGAATACATCACTCCTTTTATGAGGCCATGCAGGCGGAATTTGAAATCCCTCACACCTCCCAAAACTTGTTCATTGAACTCGCTGGGGCAGTAGCATCTAGTCTCCACATCTCTGATTGTTTCTTCTGTGGTGGAACTAAGATGGGAGACCAATGGCCCTGGGAGGCGCAAGAAGTGAACTATTCCATTCCTTATAATCAGACTGCTTTACATAGTACTACTAGTGAGTAGGTACTGGCTCACCCTATTGTTGGTAACTTGTGTTTTGCTCGTACAGGACCACAGTTTACTATGCTGGTTGGACAGCTAGTCTGTCTCAATCAGACGTTTTACAACAGTACCACTAAGAAGACGTCCTGGTGGTCGGGGGTCAACACTCCAGAGCCCTCCAACCCTTTAGTCCTCTTTCCTAATCTTGCCAGCATCTGGACTAACTTGGCGTTTCATAGTACCTGGCAAGCTGCACTTGGACTATATTGGATTTGTGGAATTAGAGCATATGCTAAGCTTCCTCACCATTGGGGAGGAGCATGTGTATTGGGAACTATATGACTTTCCTTCTTTCTTCTGCCTATTTCCCAT
This sequence comes from Ichthyophis bannanicus, assembly GCA_033557465.1. Lineage (NCBI taxonomy): Eukaryota > Metazoa > Chordata > Amphibia > Gymnophiona > Ichthyophiidae > Ichthyophis > Ichthyophis bannanicus. The sequence goes on from CM066050.1 coordinate 96,992,373, forward strand.
GGAGAACAACTGGGTTTCCCTGTGTACAGGAGTCGACAGAAACGAGAGGTCTTGAAAATAGGCCAATGGGACAAATAGAATGATGAGGAGTGGCCACCTGAGAGAATCATTTCATACTACGGACCTGCCACTTGGACACAAGATGGGACATGGGGATACCGCACTCCTGTATATATGATAAATCGTATTATACGCTTACAAGCTGTTGTTGAAATCATAACTAATGAAACTAGTAAAGCACTAACTCTTTTAGCTAAGCAAAGTACATAAATGCGCACAGCTATTTATCAGAATCGTTTAGCTCTAGATTATTTGTTAGCAGCTGAAGGTGGAGTATGTGGAAAATTGAATTTAACCAACTGTTCTTTGCAGATTGATAATGATGGACAAGTTGTTGAAGATATAGCTACTCAAATGCGAAAACAAACATATGTGCCTGTTCAGACCTGGCATGGTCTGAAGCTTGATGGGTGGTTTGGTTCAGCGTTTTCATGGTTAGGTGGTCTAAAGACCCTTGCCTTTATTGTATTATTCATATTAACTGTATGCTTGTTGCTCCCATGCCTACTACCCCTTTGCTTACATATGATAACCTCAGTTATCGATAACACTGTAGAACAGAAGGCAGCTACAAATGTTTTAGCTATGTGGCAATATTACCCTATACCCCAAGATGATGCTGTTACACGAGTATAATATGTGATTTAATTCTCACCCTTTTTAATTTGCGGGTGAGAATAATCAAAGGGGGGAATGTGGTAGGCTATGGCCTATGATAGCCTGTCCTTCCATATAATCAACTTCAACAGTCCCCTTTTTACCTTTAGAGATCCTCTATGTTTGCCCCATGCTTTTTTGAATTCAGTTACTGTCCTCATCTCTACCACCTCCACTGGGAGACTATTCCACGGATCCACCACTCTTTCCGTAAAGAAATATTTCCACATATCACTCCTGAATCTATCTCCCTTCACCCTCATCCCATGTCCCCTCATAGAAGAACTTGCTTTCAATTGAAAGAGGCTCTCTCCCTGAACATTTATGCCACGGAGGTATTTAAACATCTCAATCAGACTAGATAGACCATGTGGTCTTTCTCTGTCATCATATTTCTATGTTTCAATCATATTGTGGTAGGCTATGGACTATGATAGCCTGCAAATATGAAAGGCCCGTAAGTTAGGCCCTGATTCCAACCCCCATCTTAGTAAGAACCAAAAATCTGTGAAAGTCTGAGAAAGCTGCTTTAAACTGCTTAACAAGAAGTTTTTCATGAATTCATAAATCCTTCATTATTCTCTTGTGTTCTGAGGATAGAAATGTTTCAATACTTGCATTCCTAGAGCTAGAAACGACCTCGCAGTAGAATTGTATCAATACCTAGAAACTGTGCCATTGTTAGAACAATCCTAGAGAAGGAAGCAGGGTGCTAGGCCCAGAGAGGGTCTCCGATTGGACAAATGCAGGGGGCGTTGGGACCAATAGAAAGTCTGCATGTATCAAACTGAAAAGAAATGTATAAAATGAATATGTTTCTGTAAGAACTTTGCTCAGTCCTTTTTGAAGCTTGACTGTCTGGGCCTTGTGCACAATAAATTGGTTTGGACCCTGCAATTGACTCCTGGATTTATTCATTGTTTGCACTTCGCTGCTTCAATATCACCTCTATCCCGCCTTTACTCTAAGGTGTACATATTAAGATCCTTAAGTCTGTCCTCATATGCTTTATAATGAAGATCACTAATCATTTTAGTAGCCACCCTCTGCACCGACTCCATCCTGTTCACATCCTTTTGAAGGTGCGGTCTCCAGAATTGCATACTATACTCCAAATGAGGTCGCAACAAAGACTTATATAGAGGCATTATCACCTTCTTTTTTCTGCTAGCCATTCCTCTCCGTATGCACCCAAGCATCCTTCTAGCTTTTGCCGTCACCTTTTCTACCCGTTCAGCTACTTTAAGATCATCAGACACACCCATGCCTAGGCCCCGCTCTTCTTTAGTGGACAAAAGTACTTCACCCCCTATACTATATTGCTCCCTTGGATTGCTGCAGCCCAAATGCATGACCTTACATTTTTTAACATTAAATCCCAGCTGCCAAATTCTAGACCATTCTTCATGTTTAGCTAGATCCTTTCTCATGTTATCTACACCTTCCTGGGTGTCTGCTATATTGCAGATTTTGGTATGATCCGCAAAGAGACAAAGCTTACCCGACAGCCTTCCGCAATATCACTAACATAGATGTTAAAAAGAATCGGACCAAGGACAAATCCCTGGGGCACACCACTGGTAACATCCTTCTCCTCAGAGTGAGCTCCATTTACCTGTACTCTTTGTCGCCTCCCAAAAGAATATAACTTTGTTTTAAAAATATACCAAAACTCTTTTAAGAGCTCCCAGTCAGAGATCTAGCAATTTAAAAGAAAACAAAAATAAACCCTCAAATTCTTACCATTGTTTGAACTGTATAGCCCCTGTTAGGAATGCACCAGTTGAAATCATACAGCACCCCTGTGCTGTGACCAACTTGATTCCACAACTTATTCAGCTCTTTTTTCACAACCTGATTACATAAAATCTACTTCCTCAAGTTTTCCAATACTGCTGTGTATTCCATTGCTGCTATCACTCCTCCAACCATGGACCACAGTTTTGCTTACACGGCTTCTTCAGGGAATCTACAACAATGCAATGGAGAAGTCAAACTGAAAAATAACTTAAAACACTAAAACACTCTTAAAAACCACAGAAACACCGACCTGTTGCAACTCACTCCCACACCTCACAGTCTTTCAAGTTTGGTCCAAAACACGCCAATGCATGTGCTATACTGCATCCCCTTTATATCCACAGAACCACTCAATAAAACCAGCACCCCTGAATTTGGGAATTTAACCCATGCGGAGCCACGGTATTCCACCGTCTTCCACTTCAAATATGTATAGTATACGATTTTGTTGTAGTACTAGAAACAGAGGGCCCGATTTTCGAAGGCATTTACATGGGTAATTGACCCAGTTACCCATGTAAATGCCTTAACCAGGATTTTCCAAAGGCACCTGCACAGATAGTACCTTTTGAAAATCCCGGTTAAGTCCCTAATGTCCCCAGATGCTATGCGGTTAGCATCGGGGCATGTTGGGGGTGTTCCAGGGTGGAGCAGGAGTGGAGGAAAGGGCTAAGCGGGTAGCAGTGATTTTTGATGCTACCCACTTAGCCCTCTGTGACTTAAAGATAGGCAAGTTTTTTCCTTGCCTAACTTTCAGGTGCAGGGGCTAAGCGGGTAACATTAAAATTTGCTGCGACCCGCTTAGCCTCGGCGGCTGCCAGCATGTCCAACCAAACCTGGATTTTCACTTACGTCGCCGCGGAAGTGAAAATGCAGGTTTAAGGGGCTTGATGGACAGGCTTTGTGCCGACACAGTGTATAGAAAAATCAAAAACCTATGAGTAAGGGCCAATTAACTAATAAATCTAAAACCCAACCTCAGAACATAGACCTTCACTATTAAATATATGATTTTTTGTCGGAGCTGACCGTAGGAAGGTCGGATCAAATACCGACCCCCACCAGGCGGGCAGCCACTTTTTATTATTAAATCAAGGTTCTTCACCACAATTAAAATATCATTTTTCAAACAGTTCACTGAAAACTTATCTTGGAGAGAGCGCTGTTGGTAGAAATGGTTCTCAACACGACGCGCGCGTTTCGGGCACTGACACCCTGTATCAAGTGTATAATCCAGAAATTAGAAATTCAGCATTCTTCCTTTATAACGCCGTCATTGCAGCACAGGTCATTTCTTTTGGCAAAAGGCAGAACAAGCGCCATTTTTAAAGAAGAAACCTACCAATCAGATCGGGCAAACCCCCACATGATGGGGGACTCCTGGTCTGATTGGCTAAAAACTTGAATACGACAACACTCATTCATAACAGGCTTTGCCATTCAATTTCTTTATTAAGACCTCCCGGCTCCATTGAATCAAGGTAGAATATCCAACGTTGTTCTAATAGTTGTAGACTCTCTTCCCTCGACCCACCACGGGGATTATTGGGCACATGGTCCAATACAGTCCAAGTTAGTTGATCAAAAGTATGGCCAAAATCAGCACAGTGAGAAACTAATGGAGCTGAAAGTACCGTTCGGCGAAGCCGAGACGCATGTTCACTCAACCGACGTTTAATAGGACGAATAGTTCTCCCAACATAAACTAGGGGACATGGGCATTGTATTAAATAAACTACATGAGTAGAATCACATGTTGTATCCCATCGGCGTTGGTATTTGCGAAAAGTTGTTGGGTGCTGCCATTCTATACCTATGAGTGTTGTATCACAAAAAAGACATTGCCGACATGCAATATGACCAGTAATGGGGGGTTTATAATTTAAACGATCTTCACACATAGTTGTTTTAACCAAAATATTGCCTAGATTGCGACCCCTGAAATAAGCAATCTGCAACGGAACATTAAAACACTCATGTAATTGAAGGATTGACCAATGAGTTTTAAGAATCTCTAACACATCTCTACTCCGATTAGTATAGGGCAGAATCCCTGTGATCTTAGAATCATCTGTAGATCTTGCAGATGTATATGCTGGATCAAGCAACCATTCTCGGTGCGTATAGCGTGCTCTTTTATATGCTTGATCTAAAACCGTATCGGGATAACCCCGTAACTTTAACCGCTGACGAAGATCAATAGCATGCAATCTAAAATCTGCTACAGAATGGCATATACGACGCAACCGAAGAAATTGTCCATATGGAAGCCCACGTCGAAGGGGGCCAGGATGGTAGCTATTATAGTGCAACAAACTGTTTCTCTGAACAGGTTTACGATATAAAGAGGTGTATAGATGCCCATTATCTAAACTAATCTGAAGGTCAAGAAATTCTATAGTGGTTTTCTCTATTTGTGCAGTAAATGCTATATTAGGTTTTAAATCATTCAGCCAATTTATAAATGTTTGAAGCGATCCTATATCAGCTGTCCAAACAAAGAAAACGTCATCTAGAAACCGCTTCCATAGTAGCACATGTTGATAAAGGACTGATTGCTCGATCAAAAAAAGCTCCATATCAGCTAGATAAAGGGTGGCAATCGAGGGAGCCATCGTAGCTCCCATGGCAATCCCCGATAATTGCTGGTAATAAATACCTTCAGACACAAAATAGTTGCGGGTAAGAACCAATTCTGCCAGCTGTAGTAGAAATTGTTTCGGTAGACGTTCAGGTGCAAATGAAAATTTTTGTTGTAACAAATTCAAGGCTTCAATCTGATCAATTTTGGTATATAGAGACTATATCAAGAGACACCAATAAAGCTCCTGAAGGAACCACTAAATCTGAAATCAATTGTAAGAGATGAGTTGAATCTCTAAGATATGAATGAACCAGACATGCTTCTTTTTTCAAAAATTCATCACAAAATATTGATAATGGTTCCAGGAGAGAGTTTCGACAGGACACGATGGGTCGTCCCGGAGGGGCTATAAGTGATTTATGAATCTTCGGAAGAAGATATAAAACTGGGCAAATAGGATGCATCCGAAATAAAAAAGAATGTATAGCCTTCATAAATGAAAATTGGGCCCAGAGTCACTAAGGAACACAGGAAACATTAGAGATTAATGGTTATGCATATATGACGTTATGAGTGATATCAAACACTAAAACTGATAATCTACTTATGACATGGGCATGGAGAGCAACATATAGTAGAAGGGAGGAGGAAGTGATGCATTGGGCAGCAATAAACAAATAGTTAAAATCGTTCCAATACAGCACAATTATAAAAGATGAACCTAGCAATAAGAGCGAAATTAAAGGAAAATTACTGGCTCACAAAGCATATAAGATTCTATGCTCATAAACTTAAACTAATTAAAATAATAAAAGGATAAACCTGTGCCTGAATAATCTAGTTCACTAATATGTCAAAAAAATGTTTTGTTGGATCACTTGCCATGAAAGAGAAACTCTTTCTTGTAGCAAATCCTCCGTTTTTATCTATTTAGAAAAGGGTCAACCCTTCGTTCCATACACTAAGGGATAATACCATAATTTTCCCCGGTATTACTTAACTGAAGCAGCATTTTCCAAGAAGACTTTAAACTTCCAAATCAACACCACCGTAGAGACTCCTTCGGTTTAACCACTCCACAGATGGTCACTCAGGCTACAATCTTTATATTTGACACCCACCGTGCTGGAACGGAAAAACTATCCCAGCTGAGTATAATCAATCTGCCAACCTCACCAGAAAACGCTTGCCACCTTAATTCATGCAATCTGCTACACAACGTTGTGTTTCAGGCCTCCGAAATTCCCGGTCCTTCCTCATGCTCACTGTGTGATCAATCATGAAAATAAACTGGCAAAGTGTTACATAAAACATAGAAACATGACGATAGAAAGACCACATGACCTATCTAGTCTGTCCTTCCATATCAACCATTACAACAGTCCCTTTTTTCCTTTAGAGATCCTCTGTGTTTGTCCCATGCTTCTTTGAATTCAGCTACTGTCCTCATCTCTACCACCTCCAATGGAAGACTATTCCATGGATCCACCATTCTTTTTGTAAAGAAATATTTCCGTATATCACTCCTGAATCTATTCCCTTTCACCCTCATCCCATGTCCCCTCATAGCAGAGCTTGTTTTCAATTGAAAGAGGATCTCCCCCTGTGCATTTAGGCTACGGAGGTATTTAAATGTCTCAATCATATCACCTCCATTCTACCTTTCCTCTAAGATCGTTAAGTCTGTCCTCAAATGCTTTATAATGAAGACCACTAACCATTTTAGTAGCCACCCTCTGTACTGTTTATATCCTTTTGAAGATGCAGTCTCCAGAACTGCACACAATACTCCAAATGAGGTTGCACCAAAAACTTATACAGAGGCACTATCACCTCCTTTATTCTGTTGGCCATTCCTCTCCCTATGCACCCAAGCATCATTCTAGCTTTTGTTGTCGCCTTTTCTACCTGTTTAGCTACTTTAAGAACATCAGACACATCACGTCTAGGTCCCACTCTTCTTTAGTGGACAAAAGTACTTCACCCCCTATAGCATATTGCTCCCTTGGATTGCTGCAGCCCAAATGCATGACCTTGCATTTTTTCTCAGCTGCCAAATTCTAGACCATTCTTCAAGCTTAGCTGGATCCGCAAAGAGGCAAACCTTACCCGACAGCCCTTCCGCTATATCACTAACAAATATGTTAAAAAGAATCTGACCAAGGACAGATTCCTGGGGCACACCACTGATAACCTCCTTCTCCTCAGAGTGAGCTCCATTTACCTGTATCCTTTGTCGCCTCCCACTCAACCAATTTCTAACTCAAGCAGTAACTTTAGGGTCCATCCCTAAGGTGCTCAGTTTGTTTATAAGTTGCCTGTGAGGGACGGTGTCAAAGGCTTTATTGAAATCCAAATACACCACATCTAGGGCTCCCCCTCGGTCCAACTCCCTGGTCATCTAGTCAAAGAAATCAATCAGATTTGTCTGACAAGACCTGCCTTTGGTAAAGCCATGTTGCCTCAGATCCTGTAATCCGCTGGACTCCAGAATCCTCACTATTTTCTCTTTCAGCAGCGTTTCCAATAATTTACTCACCACCAAAGTTAAACTAACTGTCCTGTAGTTTTCAACCACATCCTTACTTCCGCTTTTGTGTAAAGGGACCATATGTGCCTCTCTCCAGTCCTTTGGCACCACTCCCAACTCCAACAAGGCATTGAAAAGGTCAGTCAGTGGAGCTGCTAGAACGTCCCCAAGTTCCCTCAGTATTCACTTTGTCTACTTTAAGTTTAGCTAGTTTCTCACAAAAACAGTATTCTGAAAATTGTTCTAGATGTTCCTCGCTTCTGTTCCTGTTTGTGGGTGTTTTCTGAGGTTCTACTCCTGGTTCTTCATCTGTGAACACAGAACAGAAATATTTGTTAAGCAATTCTGCTTCATCCTCATCATTTGTTTTAATCCAAGGAGTTGTTCTAGTATAGGGCGCATCATTGCTTGCTTTAATGTAGGTGGCATATGTCCTTGGTATTCACAATTTTGAGTAAAATAGGTGACAGTTCTGCCTTGGTAGCTATTAGCCAGTTAACTGGGCAAGGATCAAGACTAGATGTTGTGGTATTGATTTTGGAAATTACGTTATGAAGATATTCTAGCTTTATCTGTGGGAACTTTGACCAGGTTATATTAGAGGCAGGGCTGGTATTTAGGGAGGGGGCTTTTGCTTTGGTTGTTTATCTCAGTTTGCTCATGTAATGGTTAGCCAGAATTAGAGGTTTGATTGGGGGGTTGTTTGCATCATCATTGGTATTGCAAAGTCAGGGTTCTTACCATTTCAGACAGCTCTTTAGGGCGGTTGAGGTATTTGGTTAATATGTTAGTGTGATACCAATCTTCTTATTGTTAATAGTGGTTTTATAATGTTGTAAGGTATTCATGTAGAGTGTTCTGTCTTCTATGGTATTGGTAATCCTCCAGGTATGTTCAATCTTCCCTAAAGATTTCTTTATAATTCTTAGGTCTTGTGTGTACCATTCTGTGTGATTTTTTTAGATGCACCAACAACAGTGGTGGAGAACTGCAGTAAAGTCCGGAAAGGGTATGCCTGATCTTCACTACCTGCTGCATCCTGCACAACCTAGCCATGCAGTGGGCATCTCCATCCCAGAGAAATTGCTGGCAGGTTATGCCAGTGCCATAGAGGATGAGATGATGATGCTGGGCAGAGTGGTAGCCAACCCCAGATAGCCTTGACCACTGCCACTAGGAACAGACCCATCCATGAGACATTCTAGTGCAGAGGATGTCCTTTATTAGAGATAGCTGATGATTACCATGGGTGCCCACTTCCCACCCCCACCCCCCTATTAGTGCTCCAGCCCTGGCCACTTAGTGACATGTGCACTGCGTCTCAGAGGAGCTGTCTCATGTTGTGCTTGTAGCATTCTCCCCAGAAAGGTAGCCAGTCTCTGTAGTTTTGGTTCCAGCTGGAGGTGTAGCTGGATCAGTCCCTTGCACAGCACCCAATTCCTGTTGAGCTGCCACCAGACACTGGCGATGGTAGCCATGTAGGCCGCCATTTCATGCATAAGGCACAACTGTGCCTGCTGGTAACATTCCTCCCTGCTGTTCTGCTCCTGGAGGAACTCATTGGTGACCTGGAGATACTGGCACATGCTGTGCAGCTCCTCCTGTATGACCTCTGTGAACCTCAGCAGCTCCTGATCTATGTCATCTGGTCCACTGTTTGCTGCCTTCTCAGGGACTGGGAACTCCAAATGAGGCTCAGCTGGTTACTGCAGTGCTGCATTGTCATCCACGGTGGGCTCCTTTCTGCCATTGCATTCTGGTTGTGTGTCTTTATCTTTATTAAGGTTCTTAATATACCGCACCTTCGGAGAACAGAGGGACAGTTTACAATACATCAAAAAAACACAGAGGCCAAATCTGACCAGAAAACAGAAAGGAACTACAATTCATGATAGGAAAGCAACAAATGCCCAGGATAGAAGAGAGAAAAGGAAGGCGAGAAGCAGCAGACAAGAGAAAGAGGAGGTTAGCTGGGAAGGCTGGATGGGAGGTCGTAGGCTAAACAGAAGAGGTGGGTTTTAAGGAGTGTTTTGAACTTGGAATAGGATGACTCCAGAAAGAGAGGAAGGGGGAGGGAATTCCAAAGGGATGGTGCCAGGAAGGAAAAGGTGGAGTTGTGGGCACGGGCCAGGGAGGGATGCTCGAGATGGTTGATATAAATGGACCGAAGGCTGCGAGGTGCCGGACGGAACTGCAGAGAGTCAGCTACATATAATGGTATGTGGGTATAAAGTGCTCTGTGAGTCAGGATTAGGAATTTAAAGAAAATGCATTGAGGAACCGGTAACCAGTGGAGTTGAATTAGATGAGGCGTAATATGACTATAATGGGAGGTATGAGAAATGATCCAGGCGGCAATATTCTGAACTAATTGCAAGTGATAAATCTGGTGTTGGGGAAGACCAGCAAAAATAACATTGCAGTAGTAGATATGGGAAATCACCAGTACCTGGTTAACAGACACGGACACAGTGATCACCAATCAACTAAAACCTCCGGAGTACGACCTCTTCAACTGCCCCAGAACTAACCGCCGTGGAGGCGGAGTTCTAATAATAGCCAAAAGCAACCTCCACTTCCATTGTACTGTAACACAAAGTTCCACCAATCTAGACATCATCCAGATCTCAAACAAAACCCTAACAATCTGTCTCCTCTACCTCCCACCCTCTGCAAGCACCGACAAGTTGGCTGCAATCCTTGACCAAGCATGCAACAACAACATCCAGCAGAAACAATTCTGGATACTTGGGGACTTCAATCTTCCCTCCCTCCATGCTAAACACTCTACGGCATTCCTGGATGCGATGACCACAATGGGATACCACCAGATCGTTCAAACCTCCACCCACACCAAAGGCAACATCCTGGACCTCATCTTCGCCCCAAAACGTCACAACACTTCGGACAATCAGTACTCTCCTCAAGTACACCCAGTGCCATGGTCTGACCACAAGGCCATCCTCTTTCACATCCCAGACAATAACAGGGGACAGCAATCCGCTGCCCCAAGCACACCTGTGCGCCACCGTTTCAAGTATTTTGACAAAGAAACCTTCCTCAGCGACATGCTACATCTCCTCAACCCCGACACTAACAACCTGGACAATCTACTTGATAATTGGAACAACCACCTTTCCGAAGCTGCACTCCTCCCACCATCCACAAAACCTGCTCACAAAAATCAGACAGCAGTATGGTTCACCGCCGACCTGCGTGAATCATTAGTGCAACTCAGGAAGCTCGAACACCGATGGCAACGCTCCAAACTAACCAGTGTCAAAGTGGCCTACCTGAACAAGCTACAACAGCATCGGAAGATGATCAACGACAAAAGCATCACACCAACACCCTCATGCGCTCTCTCAATAAACCTCACAAGCTTTTCAACCTAGTTAAATCACTCACAAAGGATCCATCTACAAAACAACCAATAAACACTCCAACTCCAGACGAATTTGCCACCTACTTCCAAAGCAAAGCCACATCTTCAATAACCAACCCAGCGAAACTCGAACTGCCCACTACCCATCACAGCCCCACTGGCTCTCCCTCACCAACCCTGAAATCCTTCTATCCATACCCTCCTGATCAAATAGAAAGAGTCATCACCGGGATTAACACCACGACCTCCCCAATGGACCCGTGTCCACCCTTCTGGATCAAACAATCAAAAACCTATCTCAGCCCAATCATAGTCATAATCGCTAACACATCACTAGCTGAAGGCACCCTTCCACCCCTTTGAAAACAGCAGCTATCAGACCTCTGATCAAGAATAACAAACTGGACCCATCAGATATCAAATCCTACAGCCTCTCCTTCCTCCATCTCCAGCCTCCATCTCTAGCCTCTCCTTCCTAACCAAAATCATAGAAAAGATCGTATACCAACAGACTCAGGACCACATCGACTTCCACGCACCGCTAGACCAGCAACAACATTGATTTTGACAGCAGCATGGTGTTGAAACCCTCCTCACAACCCTTCTTGACAGACTCCATATAGGCCTCGACAAGAAAAAACAAGGCTTCATCCTCATATTCATGGACATCGCCTCAGCGTTTGACACTGTCAACCACAACCTTTTACTCTCCCAACTCTATCAAAAAGGCGTGAGAAGCTTAGCCTTAGACTGGTTCAAATCCTACTTATCTGATCGACAACAACAAGTCCGAATAGATGACCACCCTTCCAACAGATGCAAGGGGTCCCCCAAGGATCATCCCTCTAATCCCTACTCTTCAACATCTACATACAGCCAATCTGTAACATCATCCAATCATTCAACATTCTATACCACATCTACGTGGACAACATCTTACTAAACACTCCGTTCATCACTGACAACCCAGACTACGTGTCCATATTTGAGTGCTTCAACACAGTCTCAGACTGGCTCATGACACGCAACCTGAAGGTCAGCACCAATAAGACAGAGGTCTTATTCATATCAAAGGACCCCACATTTACACCACCGCCTTCCCTCAAAGTGAAAGATTTTGACCTTATAACCAAGCAAGAGGTCCGCTATCTGGGAGTAACAATCGACCAACGCCTATCATGGGAGACCCACACTCAAAATATCACTAAATCTGTATACCATAAACTAAGAACTCTCCGACACCTACGTCCTCTCCTCGAAACCTCGGACTTCCACTCGGTGGCCCAAGCTCTCATCCTCCCTCATCTAGACTGTTCCAACATCATCCTTCATGGTATGCCGAAGCACACCCTGCAGCCACTATAACTTGCCATGAACACAGCTGCCCGTACAATCTTAGCTGCATCCAGATACGACCACATTACTCCCATCCTAATTCAGCTCCACTGGCTCCCCATAGCAAGTCGCCTGACCTACAAAGCAATGTTTCTCACTTTCAAGGCCAGGAATGCAATGTCAGCAACCTCACTCTCAGAACTGATACAAAGAACGCCGGAGACTAGGTCCAGGAGAACATACTCGGTAAATTCCCTCGCAACCCCCTCAACAGTAAGGACCTGTACCCAATCAACCAAGAACCGAGCTTTCTCCCTATTTGTACCAACACAGTGGAATGCCCTACCTGCAACGATATGTGCAATCCCAGATCTTACAACTTTTAGGAAGGCTTTGAAGACTCACCTCTTCCAACTTACATACGATCACCCACCCTATATCAGTCATACAAATGAAAACTGTCGACGGCACACGACCGTAGGCATGTGCCATTAAATAAGACTATAACCCCTTACCACCCTGTTCCACCCTGTCTCACCCCTGTTCTACCCATGTCTGCCCTGTTCTACCTATGTCTGTACCTGCCAGTGTTGTCCTAATTTAGATTGTGAGCTCGTAAGAGCAGGGACTGTCTTGTTTGTTCATATGTAAACCGCACTGATTTTAAATAGCGCGGTATATAAAACCAAATAAATAAATAAATAAATAAGAAAAGTAGTGAGGGAGGAGGGGGACAAACTATCACTGACAGCTCTGATCAAGCAAAAGAAAAAGAAGGAATGATGTACGATGGAGGAGATATGATTGTGGAAGGACAGTTCAGAGTCAGGGACTACTCCAAGGTACCGAAAGAAGGATACCAGAGGAATTGGGTCATCATACAGCATGGGAGCCAGGGAGGGAGAAGAGTTACTGAAAGTGACCATATCGCTGATTTCCTTGAGCGGTTGAGGTGAAGGAGATTAGAGGAAAGCCAGTCTGCAACGTGTGTTAGACAGGTGTTAAGCGGTGAAAGGTCCAGGAACATGGGGGAGGTGTGATGGAGAAGAATAACATCATCAGCATAATAGTAAGCTGACACTCCAGACTGCTGTACCAGGAGTGAAGGGGAGTAAGGAAAATATTGAAAAGTAAAGGTGCTAAGACCAAACCTTGGGGGATTCCACAGGACAAGGGTAGGGAGGTAGAACTATACGAAGAGACTACAGAAAAAGAACAGGAGTGAAGGAAGGAGTGAAACCAGTGAAAGACAATGCCATGCAAGCCCGCATCCCAAAGATGTGAAAGGAGAATAGTGTGATCAACTAAATCAAAAGCAGCTGAAAGATCCAAAGAAGCAGCTAGTGAGATATCACCTCGGTCATGTGCAATGTGAAGCTCGTTGAGAAAAGAGAGGAGGATAGATTTGGTACTATGACCAGGACAGAAACCAGATTGATGGGGGTGCAGAAAGTGAATAGAGTCCAGGTGTAAGGATAGTTGAGAGAAGACTGCTTTCTCAAGGATTTTAGACGTGAAGGGAAGATTGGAGATGGACGATAGTGGGCTGGGTCTGTAGGGTCGAGAGAGGGGTTCTTGATAAGAGGGCAAACTAGGGCATGCTTCCGGGAGGCAGGGAAAGTTCCAGAGGTCAGAGAAGAATTAAGCATGGAAAGCAAAACAGGGGTCAGAGCAAGGGATGGCTCAAGAAGCCACTTTGAGGGAATGGGGTCAAAAGCGCAGTAGGTCTTACGTGAGGTGGTAATGATTTTAGACAATTCAATGGGAGATATAGGCTGGAAGGAATACCACGTGTGTGAAGTAGAGGAATAAGGGGGGGGGGCAAGGGAGGGGGAGTGACCCCAATGGGGAGGTGATGACTGGTAGGGAGGAGCAAAGATGTTGGAATTTAGTGGAGAAGAATAAGGCCAGGTCGAAAGGGCTAGATGCAGAAGGCTGATTGTCGCTAGTCAGAGGAGCATTAAGAGAAGTAAGGAACTACAAAGAGGAGTAAAGCTGGTGGGTGGAATTTGATGAAGATGAGATTACATCAGAGAAGTAGGAGCGCTTGGCCTTGGTGATGAGGGACGATAGTACTGGTGACAATGATTGAAGCGCTCAAGGGAGTCTGGAGTCCTGTCCTTCTTCCATTGTCTCTCTGCCTGATGAAGCTGTTGACGTTGCAGTCGTAAGCCAGGATGATATCACGGATGATGGTATGTGCGCCGCGGATGACGAGGGCAGGGAGGGGCAAGAAGGTCAAGGGTGGTGGAAAGACATGAGTTCCGGAGAGACGCCTGGACCTCAACTGAAAGGGTGGAGAAGTCTGCAGGGAAAAGCTGGTCAGCAGGAGGGAAGAGTGGGAGGGAGGAAGGGGGAAGATGCTGAGGGAAACAAGGGAGTGAAGTGTTGGGGGTAGAAGAGGAGGGGCATATCCTTTGGGCCTGAGGTTCCACGAAAGAACACAAAAGGTATTGTGAAAGTGATGCATGAATGATCAGTCCAGGGTAGAGACATGGCAAGAATGCGGGAGGGAGCATATGGAGAGTCAAATGAGGTGATGAGAAGATCCAAGGATTGATGAGCTGTGTGGGTGGTGAAGGTAATATGCTACATGAGACTGAGATCTTGGAGGAGGGCAACGAAAGCCCGGTCATGAATGGAGGACAGGGAATAAAAATGAATGTTGAAATCACCGAAGAGAAACAAATTCGGAAATTGAAGGAAGGAATCGGAAATTGTAAGGAGGAGAGCGTCCCAGATGTGTATACTGTGGCTGCAGGAGAGGAGGACTCACCGGCACGGTAATCAACTGGCTGTGATGATCCGGCCACTGGCTGGTCTGTGGGAGAGCAAGAGTGACACAGGTAAGGCCCCGGCAACTGTTACTGGATGCAGGGAGGTCCCACATTGCGTGACCAGAAGCCCTGGATGAGATGTCACAGATTCACCCACCGACCCATACTGTCACATGACCCATTTCCTGATACCAGAGGTGAGCCCCAGGTACAGTCCGAGTGTGCTGCCAACATAGGCCGGCAGTCCCTCACACCTGTGCAGACATGTTCCTTGTAAACCACTTTGATTCCCAGATAAGGCGGTATAAAATAAATAAATAAATAAATGATCATGGCAGCACATCAAATGTGGGGGTGTGAAAGCACACATGAAGCAACCCACACTGCAGATAAGGGGCCATGGGTGACTGCCTTGATGTGCCACTGGGTACCAGACCACTATCACACACACACAGCTCATGTAAGCCCTCTGCCAAGCAGCAGCTAGAGAACATGATCCACTCACCACCCTGTGTTGCTGTGAAGTTGCTATCATAGCCAGCAACACCAGAGACCACTGTGTCCACCATGAAGTGAAGCACTTACTCCTCTAGGGTGCTCAGGGGCTGCTGGTGCTCAGGTGGCAGCCTACTTTTCTTGGCTATCTTCTCCTTGGCAGCCTGTCTGACCACCTGCCATTTCTTCTTGATGTCCTCCACATCATGATTGTGGTGTGGACTGCATTAACCCTGTGGGCAATATCCTGCCAGCCCCACTGCTGTGTACTTGCATCCTCAGAGGAGAAGAGTGTGGCATGGTTGCACATAATGAGCCCAGGGCCATGGAGGTCTCCTAGGGTGAGAGGTTCGCCTTGTGTGTCCTCTTCATCAGCTTTGCCATGGCTTCAGGCTAGGGGAAAAGGATGGAATGCTACCCTTGTATGGGTTTCAAAATGCAGATATATGATGTCCTAACCAGGTTACGCCCCACGCAAACCCACAGGAAAAATTAATATGGCGGACAATGCAGGCCGCCGGTGGTGTTGGTAATCGTGCAGCAGATAAATGCGGGGATACTGAGAACAGCAAGCACCTATCGATGATAACTGGTCAAGTCGAATATACGAATTGCACACTGAATGCACCTCACATAGGTAAATGGGATATTTACACGGGTATGTGGAATATTCTGCTCCATACTCGGGTAGCATTTGTAAGCATGCAGATGGGATTACTCAGCCACGTACCTGACAGGAGTGCGCAATGGCCCAGTACCACAACCATTCCACTGTATACAGGGGGTCGGGGGTTGCGTGGATCAGCATGCGGGGGGTCCGCATTGCTGGGGCATCTGTCTAGTGCCGCAGACACCCAACATCTGGTCCTGTACGTAGGTACACAGGGTGGACACTGTAGCGGCTTGCCAAACAGATGTGGAAGTCAGTCACGGGTAGAGGTCCTTGTGCCCATATCTATGGCGCACAGTGGTGCCAGAGCTGGAGATGGGGTTACCTGTGTTGCCTTCTCAGATGTAGCCAGGTAACTGTGTCCTGTCATGGCCACCCTGGAGACAGGATCCTGGCCCTCATGGTCACACATCAGTACCAGTGTGGCCTCTCTCATGATCCGATGCACCCATGCCCTTCCATGCCTGACCCACCCCTACCCCACCTGCATTCCTGTCCTGGGACCCACATTCTGGGCACCATCCTGGCTTGTGCATGCCACATACCACATGTATGCTGCCCCTGGACCCATCACCTACACAGGCAGCCTCACACTATGCAAACTTCTAAGTGATACCCACCATAAATGACACCCTTGGTGCTGGCAGCAATGATGACACAGTGAATTACAAACAGACAATTTTTTGGAACCAAGTACTGGCAAATGACAGTCAACAGAAACACATACATAGCAGTCTGATATACATGGTTAACATAAGAAAATAAGATATGCCATACTGGGTCAGATCAAGGTCCATCAGGCCCAGTATCCTGTTTCCAACAGTGGTAAATCTAGGTCACAAGTACCTAGCAGTTTCCCCAAAAGATACAGGTTCCACAATGGGGCAAGCAGTGGATTTCCCAGATCCCCTTTAATGATGGTTTATGGACCTTTCCTCCAGGAACTTGTCCAAACCTTTTTAAACCCAGCTATACTGGCAGCTTTTACTACATCCTCTGGTAACAGGTGTCACACCCCCTTTCTCAGCGTATAGGCGGTTGCCTGGGAGAGTGGGAAATGTGCCAGATTATCCTTGTAAGTGCTGATGCTTGGTATCCCTGTAGTTGTGGCCCAAACGAAAGACAGCCAAGGTTTTGTGTGATAACAAAAACTTTATTTGTTGCACAGGATTCTGTCATCTACCTCCCCTAACCAGAAACAAAACGGTGGATACTTTATAAACCAAGATAAAGTCCAAATGAAATACAGTCCAACCTGATCCTTCTCAGGGTTGTCAGATTATGTACAAAGTTAATTCAACTTCTCATCAATGAACAGCTTCAGTAGCAGCTAATTACTTCCATAGCTTTCACCATATTCAGCTGCTTTCAGACATTGAGTTTCACTCCAGCAGAACGCTGCTTCTCTCCGTGCAAACTCAGTAGCATGAATTACTTATCAGCACTTCTCTTATACAATACTATTAACAGCTTCACTCTTGGCAACACACAGCACAGTCTGCTTCCATGTCAGAATAAGACCTATCTGATTTGGTTGAACCTAACTGCATGGATTCAACATCTGAGTCAGACGTTTCATGATTCAGATCAGGGTACTGCAGATCAACAGGCTTCCACGGTTCCAAATAGTGTCTAAGCTGTTTCCACTCTCTATTCCTTTCCCTCAGTGGAATATAATTATAACTAGAATCAGCAGCCTCCTTTAAAGTGGTGTTAAAGGAACTCAACTGGCTTGCTCCTCTTCTAGTACATCTGGGTTGCAAAGGTGGATAAAAAGACAAGTCTCTGTTCTTGCACTGCTCCTGTTTCACTGGCACAGCGTGAGCTAGCGTTAGCTTCTCTCGTCGAAGCCTACCATCAGCTGATGAATTAAGAACAGCTGAGGTACTTCCTAAGCTTCTGCTAGTACCTGGCTTCCTGCACTTGGAACGCTTAGGCAGCTTATCATACAAACTTTTATACTTGGTTAAACTCTCACCTCTGTTCACAGCTTCTAGGGAAGAGTCTAGGGAAGATATACTCTCTCTTCTGGTTAAGGGTTCCAGCCTTTCCCCATGAGAATAAAAGTATGTTCCCACCTGCTTCTCCTGGCTGTCTGGTTCACGTTGACCTCTCTCTCTCAGAGGAAGCTTGCTCCCCTGCTGTCTCAGAGACCTCCGTGTCTCACAGCAGTCTGGATGGCAACTCTCCCAGCACCATGTGCTATCCTGGCAATGGCTGCTCCACCCTTTGCTTCTCTCTGCCTCTTGGTCAGAGTCAGGTCCTGAGTCTCCTGCCTGAACTTCCTGTTCTCCCAGGCACTCCTCCTGCTCCTCCACGAACTCTCCTCAGATCAGAACTCAATCTCCTTCTCCCACACGAGCTCTCACACGATCTCCTCAGACTTGAACTCGAACTAACTCTCTCTGTTACTTCCTGGTTAAGAGCATTGGGCTGTCCTATCCGGTTTGACTCCGCCCCCTTGCCTCTTACGTCAGCTCCCCTGTTTGTCCTGGAGCTGGGGTGTGGCTCTCTCACTGCCTTTCTGTGCAGAGAGTTTCTCTGGGTTTGTGCTTTAACCCCTTCCTTGCCTGCCTTAATGTGTGCATTAGAGGAAAGCTGCAGTTTTAAACCCATTTTCTCTCTGCTTAAAGCCTCTGCATCATCACACAGGTCATCATTATATACATCAGCAGGGGTCTGTATGAGGTGTGAGCACAATGTGTTGGGACCTGTTGTGTGGCCACATAACAATGCATTACACCACAATGTTATCAGGCATGCAGGGACCTAGTTAGGTGCAGCACATGTGCAGAGCTTGGCGTGGCTGCTGCACACCAGTGCGTGTCACTGTCATGGTGTTAGTCAATATGCAAACACAGTCCCTCTGATCTCCGATGGGTGACAGGATGAAGCAGCAACCATGCAGCACCGTACATTCTACATGAAATGTAGATATTCACCACACTCGCAGTTAAACATGAGGTAAAATATCTAGGAGCAATCACTGACAAAACCCTCAACATGACCTCTCACATAAACCAAATGGCCAGAACCATATTCTTTAAATTAAGAACCATTCAACAACTAAGACCCCTGATTGATATAGATGACTTCAGATCAGTAGTCCAAGCTCTAATAACACCCCAAATCGACTACTGTAATAGCATACTTCAAGTAACAGCTAAAAAGAATCTAAACATACTTCAAATGGCTCAAAATGTTACAGCCAGAATAATATTCAAGGCACGCTTATCAACATTACCCCTATCCTATACACCCTTCACTGGTTCCTAGTTGCAAGCAGAATAAAATACAAAATCTTAATAACCACGTTCAAACTAATCAACAATATAGCACCCTCTTACCTATCATCCCTAATCCACACATGCATAGATTCCAGGGCTAGAAGACAGAACAACCTAAACACTCTCTCAGAACCAACTTCAATCCGTAAAACTAAGCAAATAACGAGTAACAGTGCATACACATTCATTGCTCCCATCCAATGGAACACCCTCCCAGAAACATTAAGAGAAATTAAAGACCTCCAAATGTTTCAAAAGGAATTAAAAATCGTATTCATTCAACATTTCAATAACCCCAACCCCACTTCCAATCTACCTCCACAAACCAACACGACCACCGAACCCCAGACCATCATCACCCCCAACCAACTTTCACCCCACCCCATGCCGCCCTCCAAAAGTACATACCACTGTTATAAGATGCTGCTCCGACACACACCCATTCCTATCCAGAATGAAGTTGTAGAGCACATTGTAAATGTTATTGCATCATACTGTTTACTGTATTTGTAAATAGTTAACTGTTACAATTATGTTCAATGTACTATGTTTTGTTTCATTATAAACTGCCTCTAATCTCTGGAAGGGGTGGTATAGAAAAATGTTCCAAATAAATAAATAAATGCTGGGACATATCTGTCACATAACAGCACGTGTATGGCAATTAATGCATGTGTCTTACTGGCCAAGAAGTATCAGCGATTACCTTCCACATGTTGACCAAGCAAATGGTTCATGGGTGTCAGCGGCAAGTAGGAGTGCAGATAAGGTTGCAGCAGTATGTGCCGCACAATGCGTACATAGTTAGTCATCATCCAAAGACCTGCACAGGTCTTGGACAACAGTTGCAGGCTGGAACAGTCCATTAGTACTATCAATGTGGTGGTGAGATGTGTGTCTGATGTGTGTCTGCTCATCCACCAGCTTCCACAGACACTGTACCGCATACCCAGTGACCCAGTCAAGACATGAACGATTCAAGTAAGGAGCCACAACAACCTGGAGACCATTGAAGCAAATGTCACCACAACAGCTATTGGGACAGGTGTTTGTGGCATGTCACTAATACTGCATGCAGTGGCAGGCACACTGACGGAGGTGGGTCATATTGTAGGTCACAACATTGCTGGAGTCAGCGTGTGCTGACTTCCAGTGTCCTGATCCCTGGTGTATTGTACAGGTCACACCTCATACATTGTGGGAAGTCAGTGATGGTTTCCCATATCTGGCTCGCTGGTGGATATAAGAACATAAGAACATAAGATATGCATTACTGGGTCAGACAAGGTCCATCAAGCTCAGCGTCCTGTTTCCAACAGTGGCAAATCTAGGTCATACGTACCTAGCAGTTTCCCCAAAAGACACAGGTTCCACAATGCTTGTACTGGGTTAAGCATTGATATCCTGGGTCCCTTCTTAATAATAGTTTATGGACCTTTCCTCCAGGAACTTGTCCAAACCTTTTTCAAACCCAGCTACACTAACAGCCTTTACTACATCCTCCGGTAACAAATTCCAGAGTTTGATTACACGTTGAGTGAAAAAAATATTTTCTTTTATTAGTCTTAAATAGTTTACCCTTAGCTTCATTGCATGTCCCCTAGTCTTTCTATATTCTGATAACGTAAACAATCTCTACGTTTACCCGTTCCACTCCGTTCATTAATTTATAGACTTCTATCATATCTCCCATGTGACTACACAACATGTAGCTGGTAAACAGCCTCTGGTCACATGTTAACCATCCATTGGCCTGGCCAACACAACAGTCCTCCTCTGCAAAATGACTGTCTGGAGTTGTGGGGCCCTGGTGCTATGGGCCTGGGGGATCCCCCCCCCCCCACCATGACTGATCAGGGTCGATGCCAGAGCTTGTAGGTCCTGACTAAGCAATGCAGCTGAGTCATGGATGTCCTCATGGAGGAGTCGCACCTCCTGCAACAGGCTGGCCAGTGCATCAGGGAAAGCAGACTATGGACCTGTGGGGGGTCCCAAGCCTTGGACAGCTGGTGCTGCTCCTGGCCACTGGCATGGACTGGGGCCTGCAGTGTCCACATTGCCCCCCACAGCAATTCCATCAACCCCAGGTGACAGCAGCTGGCATGACGGGGTGGCCATCCTCAGATGGGGAGTGAAAGACATTGCAGGTGCCTCCATTTCCTCACACGGCTCCTCCTTGGGCATCACTGTGGTCATCCTGCTGCCAGCAGTGGACCGTGTCTCCTCCTCCTGCGGCCCCTCTACCCCCTCCCTCTACCTCTCCCCCTCCTCCCCTTCCTTTTCCTCCTCCTTCTCCTCCATCTTCCCCTCCTCCTCGCCCTCCATCTTGGCTGCATCCTCCCCCTCTGTCCCCTCCACCCTGCCCGCCCACACCACCTCACCCTCTGTCATCATGCCTGCAACCTCCCCTCCCTCTCCCTCTCTGCCAACCTGCCTGCCCCCACCACCTCCCCCTCTGAAATCCTGCCTGCATCCACTCCTCTCTCCCCTCTGGCCTGCTTGCCTGCACCACTCCCTCCTCATCCACCACCCTGCATGCTGCCTCCTTCTCCTCTTCCTTCAACCAGCCTGTCTCCATCCACCCCTCCCCATCCTGCCCACCTCCTATGCCTCCGTCTCCATCCTGCCATCCTCCTCCTCCTCTCCCTCCCCCTCCCCCTCTGCCATCTTCCTTATCCTCCTCTTCCTCCTCCCCTACTCTTCCTCCCCCTCCCAGTCCTCCCTCTCCATCCTCTCCCTCTTCCCCTCCTCCTCCCCCTCTGTTGTGCTGATGCTCTCCTCCTCACTGCTCTCCTCCACCACCTCCTCTGCTACAGTGGTCCAGGCCTGTTGGCTTGCAGGCAGTGCCCCCAGGTCCCCCTCCCCACCTGGAGTCGCTTAGATGGTGCTAAAGGTGGCAGGCCATAGCATTCTGCTGACCATTCCATGGGCAGCTGGGTTCCTGCTGGGCCTGGGGCACGATGGCTTTCCTTTACTAGCTGTGGGGGAGATGGATGGTAGGACATTAGATTTGTGTTACAGGACACCAATAGGTGATGCTAACTGGCAGACACATAGGGTTGCCAACTTTTTCACCGAGAAAAACCCGACACCTGTGGCTCGCCATGCTCCACCCATTCTCCACCCCTAGTCCCACCCCTGCCCCGCCCCAGCCCCACCCAGAAAAATTACCGAGGATACGTGTAGGCTAACTTCCTTGGTCAGATAATAATTAAACTGGGAACCGCAAAATCCAAACATGAAATGTACAACACTGGAGAAATAAAACTATAAAGTAATTTCCTCTTGCACTAAACAAAAACGCAAAGATGTTAGCAATACACACTTCCCAGACCAGACATATTCCAGTTAATAAATTCAAAATAAAAAGTATTTTTCTACCTTCTGTTTGGGCATTTTTTCAGTTGCAATTGCTCCAGTCACTTCCTTCTGGTTTCTTTGTGTCTTCTGCGAGCTATCCATTTGTCCTTTCTTCTCTTTTAGATGTTTTCCATTCTCTCTCTGTTTCTGCTTTAACATACTGATTGTTTCCCTTTTGCTCTTTCCCCCAATTCTTTCCTTATTCCTTTATCATCCATTTAAATTTCACCCTTCCATTTTCAAGCCCCTCTTACTCTCCCAATACCCAGCCCATCATAGACTTTTCTTCCACACAAAATATTTTTTCCCCTCTCCATTCTCATTCCCCATCCAGTCTAGTCCTCCCCCAAAATCAGTTCCCTTATAGTTCTAGACCCACCCAGCATCCACTCCCTTCTAGTCCCATTCTCCCATGCCCCACATCAGCCCATTTCCAGTCCTATTCTAGCTCTTCATCAGCCCATTTCCAGTGCTAGCCCTCACATCACAGGCCATTTCCAATGCTAGCCCCCACCATCACATCCCATTTGCAGTCCGAGTCCCCCTGCACCATCACAGCCCATTTGCAGTCCTAGTTCCCCCCCACCATCACAGCCCATTTGCAGTCCAAGTTACCCCCCCCCATAGCCCTTTTCCAGTCCAGGTCCCCCTCCCCATCACAACCCATTTCCAGTCCATGTCCCCCCCCCCATAGCCCTTTTACAGTTCAGGTCCCCCCCCTTCACAGCCCATTTCTTTCGAGACCAACTCACCCACCCATAGCCCTTTTCCTGTCCAGGTCCCCCCCCCCATCACAACCCATTTCCAGTCCAAGTCCCCCCCCATAGCCCTTTTACAGTTCAGGTCCCCCCCCATCACAGCCCATTTCTTTCCAGTCCAAGTCCCCCCCCCCCATAGCCCTTTTCCGGTCCAGGTCCCCCCCCCCCAATCACAGCCCATGCAGTCCTTGCCCCCCCCCCCCCGACCAGCACCGCAGCTGTCTGAGAGGCTTCAGAGGGAGCCGGGTAAGCTCGCGTGAGGCCCCGTCTCCCTCTGTACAGCCGCCAGCGTGAAGAGCCTTTTCCTTCACGCTGGCGGCTGTATCTGTGAAGCTGCGAATGCTGGGAAAGGTTAAAGGGTATTGCCTTTAACCTTTCCCAGCAATCGCGGCTTTACAGATACAGCCGCCAGCGTGAAGGAAAAGGCTCTTCACGCTGGCGGCTGTACAGAGGGAGCCGGGGCCTCGCGTAAACTCACCCTGCTCCCTCTGAAGTCCTCCGGTGTGTGGGCTGGCCCTGGGTGGGGGTTTTTTTGGACTTCGGGTCGGAAGAAAAGCCGTTTTTTTGCTCTGGCCGTTCCCGATCTTGCGGCCAGAGCAAAAAAACGGCTTTTCAAGGGCCGGTTTTACATCTGCGCCGGCAGCCGGCCTGGCCATGGAAAAACCGGCCAGGCCGGCTGAAAACCGGCCAGTTGGCAACCCTACAGACACATGGGGGAATGGACAGGGACACACACACAGACGCACATGCGAACACACGTACACACTTTATGCAGTCCAAGCATGCATGCTGCCTGTTTCTCCAGCTGCTGTATCTGAGTCATAGAAACATAGAAACATGACGGCAGAAAAAGACCACATGGCCTTTCTAGTCTGCCCTCCAAAATGTAGTATTCTCAGAAACACACTTTATTAGGAATTTCACCAACAGAGGTGATAAAAAGCCAAACCCAAGAAAGCTGTGCCTTCCTCAGGGGCCTGGTCACCTGCATTTTTTGGAAGGAGTCAGCCGTGGTTTTGGTATTTTGTTTCAAAAGGAAAAAAAGGAGTGTCAAAGATCCCTGAGGAAGGCATCGCCAATACACGTCCATGTTGGGTTTGGCTTTTATCACCACTGGTTGGTGAAATTTCTAATAAAGTGTGTTTCTGAGACTGTCACGTTTTGGACTTGGTTCTTCCATCAACATGTGGTAACTGTGCTTTTTTCTAGGACTTGAGCTATCTAGTCTGCCCTTCCATATCAACTACAATAGTCCCCTTTTTACCTTTAGAGATCCTCTGTGTTTGTCTCATGCTTTTTAAAATTCAGATATTGTCCTCGTGTCCACCCCTTCACTGGGAGACTATTCCATACATCTACCACTCTTTCCTTAAAGAAATATTTCCACATATTATTCAAGTCTATTCCTTTCACTCATCCTATGTCCCCTCGTAGCAGAACTTGCTTCAATTGAGAGATCCTCCTGTGCATTTATGCAACAGAGATATTTAAATGTCTATCATATTGCCCCATCCCGTCTTTCCTCTAAAGTATACATATTAAGATCCTTAAGTCTGTCCTCATATGCTTCATAATGAAGGCAACTAACCATTTTAGTAGCCACCCTCTGCACTGACTCCTACCTGCTGATATCCTTCTGAAGGTTGTGATAAGGAAGCTTATCATAGCTCAGGTAGGAGCTATAGAAAAGATGATGTGACTCTGAACAAGCAACCTGTCAGTTCTGGTAGAAGCAAGAAAACAGAGTTTTCACATAAAAGACTACCAGTCCCAGAATGCACCAGGTTTCCAGCAGCCATGAGAGGGGCTGAAGTGAGGGAAAACGTGTGTGCAATCAAGAGAGCTATGAGGTAATCCCTAAGCACTCATCTCAAAGGGCAGGACCTGATTCTACACAGCTGCGCTGTGTTAGGGAGGAGCACACATTAGAACAGAATAAGAATAGAGCTTATTCTTCAGATAACAGCTTCAGGGGGAGCGACAGCAATGGCTACAAGCTCCAGCCCAGCTTCAGACACAGATATAGCAACGGCTACAAGCTCAAGCACCAGTATCACCTGGAGAAACAGAAGCCAAGCCAAGCGGATAGAGAAAGAAGGAAACTCTCTGGAAGGAAGAGAAGAAAGCCCATTGGAGGGTCTGGGAGAGTCCAAGGCAGTACCTATACTGGGAGGTATTCCAAATGCCAGCAGAGTCCATTGGACTGGAGTCAGCCAGAGGAATGGAATGGCAGAGATAGGAATCACCAGTGGCTACCTGGAAGAGAGAAGACTGCACGTGGAAGGGACTTTCAGACCAAGGCCAGAAGGTATATGAAAGGAGATCCAGTGTCCAGGGATCAAGATTGGAAGGCTGGACATCAGAACTGGATTACATACTGGCCAGGCTATACAGAGAGGAATTATGATAGCAGGAGAGGCTCAGATATGAACACTGATCCAGACCCTATCTATAATAGTGAATGGCAGCAAGGGAATAAGCATTCTCATGATAGTGCCTTATGGAAAGACTCGTCTGTGCCAATGTATGATAGTGACCCTATGCTGATTGATGAAGGGGAGATACAGCAGATGAAACTATTCATTACATGGACTGTTCTCTATCTAAATGCTATTGCTAGCTTTCTGTGAGCAAACACATCAGCCATCACAAAGAAACCTAACTTTGTTCTTTATTTCCACTGCAAACAGCTCTTAAAGCAGGATTTGGGTTCACACAGTAGCAGCCAGCCAGCTAAAGGCTTTCAGCCGGTCAATTGATAGTAATTAAAGCTGCACCTGATTGTGTGTGTGAGCAAGGGAGAATCACTGCTGGGATCTGCGTGGAAAATAAGCAGAAGTTAACCTAACAAGCAAAGTTCATTTATTTCTTTGTGCCTTTTTCCTTTGGTAATTATTTGCTAAGAAAACATTAGCTAATTGCCTGACAAGCTGAAGGTTGTTTTCTGATTTGCTTTGTGACTTTATGTTATCCATTTAAACACTGCAAGCAAGTATCCTCATTTATATTGCTACCAAGCATATTTGTGCTGGGTGAATTAAACCCCATCAATAAAAGAAGTATTTTTATTGGCCTTACCACTGGTATCACAACTCAATTATTGTCTTCAGCTGTGTTTGGGAGTGAAAGAACTACATTACCCACAATACCTTGCAAGAATCATATGAATATATGCATCGTCAAGATTGTGTAAGTTCTCACCCTAGGCAGCCGTCTGACAAGGTGCAATCTCCAGAAATGCACAAAATACTCCAAATGAGGTCGCACCAGAGACTTCTACAGAGGCATTATCACCTCTTCTTTCTGCTGGCCATTCCTCTTCCTATACACCCAAGCATCCTTCTGGCTTTTGCAGTCGCCATTTCCACCTGTTTAGCTACTTTAAGATCGTCAGACAGAATTGTGCTCAGGCCCCGATCTTCTTTTGTGGACAGAAGTACTTCACCCCTTACACTGTACTGCTCCCTTGGATTTTTGCAGTCCAAAATCATGACCCTGCATTTTTAGCATTAAATTTCAGCTGCCATATTCTAGACCATTCTTCAAGTTTAGCTAGATCCCTCCTCATGTTGTTGAATCCTTCCTCTGTGTCTACTCTATTGCAAATTTTGGTATCGTTTGCAAACAAGCAAACCTTACCCGATAGTCCTTCCGTAATATCATTAACAGAGAAGTTAAAAAGAATCAGACCAAGGGCAGCTCCCTGCAGCACACCACTGGTAACCTCCTTCTCCTCAGAGTGAGCTCCATTTACCTGTATGCTTTGTCGCCTCCCACTCAACCAATTTCTAACCCAATCAGTATCTTTATGGTCCATCCCTAGGGCACTTAATTTGTTTATAAGTCGCCTGTGAGGAAAGGTGTCAAAGGCTTTACTGAAATCTAAATACACTACATCTAGGGCTCTCCCTCTGTCCAACTCCCTGGTAACCCAGTCAAAGAAATCTATCAGATTTGTCTGACAAGACCTGCCTCTGGTGAATCCATGCTGCCTCGGATCCTGTAATCCATTGGACTCCAGAAATCTCACTATTCTCTCCTTTAGTAGCCTTTCCAATAATTTATTAACTGGCCTGTAGTTCTCAATATCATCCTTACATCCGCTTTTGTGTAAAGGGACCACATGTGCCTCTCTCCAGTCCTCTGGCACCACTCCCAACTCCAAAGAGGCAATGAAAAAGTCAGACAGTGGAGCTGCTAGAATGTCTCCAAGTTCCCTCAGTATTCTTGAATGTATCCCATCTGGACCCATGGCTTTGTCTACTTTTTGTTTAGCTAGTTCCTCTTGAACACAGTCTTCTGAAAATTGTTTGAGATTCCTGTTGCTTCTGTTGCTATTTATTTATTTAGCTGTGATTATATACTGCTTTTCACCAGGTCAAAGTGGTTTACAGATATATGCTAACAGGCACTTTTTTTTTATTCCCTCTTCCCTGAAGGGCTGATAATCTAAATGCAACTGAGGCAATGGAGGATTAAGTGGCTTGCCCAAGGCCATAAGGAGTGGCCATGGGATTAGAGACCCCAGTCCAATGTTCCCTCTAATTTTCTGTAGGCTGTGTGCGCATAAAATATCAGCTGTGCAGCTTTTGAAGGAAGGTTAAATTTTTGTGCGCCATATAAATACACTAAGACAAAGATCATGACAACTGGCATAATCAACAGGTTCATCATTGAAGGAGAAGAAATTGAAATTGTGAACAACTTTAACCTACTTGGATCAACTATCAATAAAGAAGCAACAAGCAGTCAAGAAATCAAATGACGCATTGCTCTCGGCAGAATGGCTATGAAAGACCTGGATAAGATTCTCAAGAGCAGAGACGTCTCTCTCCATACAAAGATTCGACTTGTTCAAGCCATGGCATTTTCTATAACATCAGATGGATGTGAAAGCTGGACAGTGAAAAAGACAGACAGGAAGAAAATTGATGTCTTTGAATTATGGTGCTGGCGGCGAATACTGTGTATACCATGGACTGCCCGAAGAACAAACCAGTCGGTACTAGAGGAGATCAAACCTAAGCTTTCTTTAGAAGCTCAGATGACCAGACTTCGACTTTCATACTTTGGACACATCATGTGAAGAGAGAGATCATTAGAGAAAGACATCATGCTTGGCAAGATAGAAGGTCAATGCAAAAGAGGAAGGCCAGCAATGAGATGGATCGATACAATAACATAAAGACACTCTGAGTTCTATACTTTAAAATTTGACTACATGTCAGAATACAGTATGTACACCACATTGATTGCACTAGAAAATATTGTAGAACTTGTGAAAACCGTAAATACACAACAACTTTTAAATTTTAAGATATCTGTGTTGTTTTCTATCAGAATCAGAACCGTAATTTTTGTGCGCTCTGTTGTAAAGTATGTGCGCTCGCTCGGCGAGGTGTGTGCGCACAATACCACTTTTGTCCTTCCTCCTCTCACTAACATATCTGAAAATTGTCTTATCCCCGCATTTTATTGCATTGCCTATTTCTTCTTCTTTTTGTACCTTTGCTTTCCTGACTGCTTTGCTAGCTTCTCTAAGTTTCTCCAAATATAGATGCCTGTCTTCCTCTCTCTGTGCTCTCTTGTATTTCATGAAGGCCTGCCACTCCCTGTTCCCAGTTGCAGGTGATGTACATGCAGTTTCGGTACTGGCTTGTTGTACCCTTGCAGCTGCGGTCCCTTACCGCTGTTGCACACAGGTTTTGGGGGGAGGGGGGATGTGCTCCCCAGACCTCTCATGTATGAATCCCCATTATTCCATGGAGTAGAGGAGTAGCCTAATGGTTAGAGCACTGGCTTTGGCATCAAGAGGCCAGCATTCAATTCCCACTAGCACACCTTGTGGCCTTGGGCAAGTCACTTAACAGAGAAATCCAATTATTAATGGCTCTGTTTAATGTACATTACCATGTTTAAGTTACAATGTAAACCACTTTGACTGAAATGATAAAGCAGTATAAAAAAACCTGTTAAAAAATGGCTGCACTGGACAGTCATGTCTGCATCTGGCCTATCCTGTCTGTGTCTGTATTGTAGTCCTGTGCATTGCAGATTGGTAGGTGTTTGCCGCGCCGTTAGCCCTACTTTGTGCAGTCTACCACCATCCCCTGGCAGCGTGTGTTCCGGCCTTTCCCTTCGTGTGGTAACCTATGGGTATTCAATGGATGGGGTTGTGTAGTATGCCTCATGATTGTCTGCAATGTGCAAAATGTGCTGTGGACACCCTTACAGCTGATGGGGGGGGTTATCCCACGTTTTCTGTAGGCACCATGGGTAATGCATGCTCTGCGTACTGGATTCCTGCTGGCCTTGCCCTTTGGTTGTGAATCTGTCCCTGAGTGCGAGTAGTGCGGTGGGATTCGAGGTGCGATTTGTGGTCCTTATGTGGTTCCCCTATGCCTTTAATCCAGTTTTGGCTACAGGGGGTTGCATCAGTTGTTGGGCTACTGTGTACGTTTAGCACTCACGGCACATTGGGTTTCAGTCTTGGTTTGCTTGTTCCCTGCTGCTTGCCACTGCATCAGTTCAGGCCCCTGCTGCAGCTTCGGCAATGCACCTGGCATAGGAGTGGTGCAGTTGTTTACTCATCCGTGCTACTGCAACGGACTATGTTGTTTATTCACCATGCCTCCTGTTGCAATTGGAGTGCTATGTTGTATTTCCCTGTGCAGCTCATATACAGTCAGCCACAGATCACCTTACTGGGTTTTCTGTTTGGACAGGTACTGTCCTGCTGATACAGCAAATTGTGAGCCAGTGACAGCCCGTGCAATTTGTTGCTGAGGGATGCTGGCATTGCGACAGAGGGGCATATAGGCTAGGGCTCTTTTCACTCAAGGTATGATTTCTGAAAAGACTTTATTGAGGTTAGCAACCTGGCCTTTGGTTTTGTTTTTCCTGCCCATGTGTGGACTGGTTGTTAGCTGTTTACACTGTACATACTGGTGTCGGCATTACATTCCATCTTTGCTGTTCTTCCTGGTGCCATGGTGACTGCCCTGTTCCCCACTTACTTGCATCTGTAGCAACTTCCTCCCTGAGGTTCTAAATGTAGGCTGGCCTCTTTTGCCGCATGGTGCAGAATTTGCACTTCATTGCCTCCAGGGTGCGCCTCATACCACATTCACTGTGGGAGATTGATAGGCATTACTAGTCATCCTCTGGGCCCCCATGGCCTGGCCCCATATTCCATCACCACTTGCCACCTCACTGTCCCTTCCCTTCACCCTCTGTCCCTAACACATGCCTCCACCTGCCTCTCCAGCATTCCTGCCGAACACCACACTCTGTCACATTACTGCTCAGGTATTGCCCTCAGTCGGCTGCACTGTCCCTCTTCTGCTTCCTTCTGGCCTTCCTGTACTGCCCATGTGTCAACCATGCCAGCTTCTGGCCCTCCCTATTGTGACTCGACTTTTGGCACAGCTCACCTAGGGGTATGGCTTGTGCTGATTTGCAGTTGCAGCGGTGGTAATGTTTGCATGCGCCTGCTGTATGCCACTGCACACAACTCACATCCCTGCAACATACACCTCCCCAACAGGGCCCAGATGTTTGGACTGTTCCCAATCTGCATGGGTGTCATTTCTACCCATGCATTTGCTATATCTCGCCTGCCAGGGAAAGCTCCAGCAGCCTCCAATGTGCTTACTGTAGTCGCTGACTTTTAGGCATCCTAGCTTGGTAGGGATCACCATTGTGCATTGGAATTGCTGGTAGGTATAGGACCTGGTGATGGCATGCATACTGATCCATCCTCCCTGGTATGCAGTCTCCCACAGCTGGGCCTGTGGCACTGTGTTCACAATGGGCTGCTGCTCATCCCATCTCCCCAGGTATTCCTCTGAGCGTATCAAAAGTGACTTCATAGCTCTGGGACAGAGGGTAAAGCAGATAGGGGCGCAGGTGATGTTCTCTTCAATCCTCCCTATTGAGGGTAAAGGCCAAGGCAGAGAAGCTTGAATCTTGGAGATGAATGCATGGCTGCATGGATGGTGTCATCGAGAGTGTTGTTCCAAGGGTTGCAGAGAAGAGGTGACATTCATCTGTCAAAGAATGGTTGACGTGTCTTCAGTAGCAGACTGCCTAATCTACTGAAGAGGGCTTTAAACTAGATTAGTTGGGGATGGGTAAAGAAAGCCCTCAGGTAAGTGAAAGCCCCCAGGTAAGTGAAACATTAAATACCTTTATGGAAATGGGTAAAAGGGGCAACATACAGAAAGCGGTGTGTATAAATGCCCATAGCATGGGAAATAAGATCCCAGATGTTGAAGCTTTAATGGGCGAGGCGGACTTGGATTTAGTGGCAGGTACAGAAACATGGTTCACAGAAAGGACAGGGTAGGAACAAGGGGGGAGGAGTGGTACTATATGTAAAAAATAATATTAAAGCCTTGGAAGTACAGAGCTTAAAAGGGAGAGAGGAGGTACTGTGGGTTAAAATAGAGGGAAAGAGAAATCTATTTGCAGTGGCATGATAAACAGACCTCCCTCACAGGAGGAAGAGGTGGACGGAGAGTTAATTGAAAGCATATGCAGCATTGCTAGGAAAGGGGAAGTGCTACTGATAGGGAATTTCAATATGCCAGAAGTAAATTGGTACATTCCAGCTGCAGTATCATCTAGAAGTAAGGAGACCCTGGATTCTCTACAGGGAGAACTATTCAGGCAATTGGTAACAGAACCCACACGAGAAGGGGGCTATACTGAACTTGGTGCTTACCAATAGTGAAAGTGTTTCTGATGTTATAGTGGGAGATCATTTTGCATCCAGTGATCACCAGATGGTGAGGTTCAATATTAGGACTAGGGCTGTTAGAATCCATTCAAAAGTGAGGGTCTTAGACTTTAGGAAAACTAACTTTGCCAAGATGGGCCAATACCTCAAGGAGTGATTAGTGGGATGGGAACAGCTGGGGGATGTAAAAATACAGTGGGCAAAACTGAAAGGGGATATTTTAAGGGTAACCAACCTTTTTGTTAAAATGGTAAATAAAGGTAAAAGGAAAAGGAGACCGCTATAGTTTTCGAAAGAAGTAGCTGAAAAGGTGAAGATCTGAAAAGGGAGGTCTTCATTAAATAGAGGAGATCACAGAGAGAGGACGACGGGCATATATATTTGGAAAAACTTAGAGAAGCTAGCAAAGTAGTCAGGAAAGCAAAGATTCAAAAAGAGGAGGAAATAGCCAGTGCAATAAAATGGGGGGATAAGACATTTTTCAGATATGTTAGTGAGATGAGGAAGGGCAAAAGTGGTCTTCTCAGACTCAAGGGTGAAGGGGAGGAATATGTGGAAGCTGATGAGAATAAAGTGGAATTGCTTAACAAATATTTCTGTTCTATGTTCACAGATGAAGAACCAGGAGCAGGACCTCAGAAAACACCCACAAACAGGAAAAGAAGTGAGGGGCATCTTGAACAATTTTCAGAAGACTGTGTTTGTGAGAAACTAACTAAACGTGAAGTAAACAAAGTGATGGGACCAGATGGGATACACCCTAGAATACTGAGGGAACTTGGGGATGTTCTAGCATCTCTACTGACTGACTTTTTCAAAGCCTCGCTGGAGTCGGGAGTGGTGCTAAAGGACTGGAGAGAGGCTCATGTGATCCCTTTAAACAAAAGCAGAAGTAAGGATGTGGTTGAAAACTACAGGCCAGTTAGTTTAACTTCAGTGGTGAGTATATTATTGAAAACCCTGCTGAAAGAGAAAATAGTGAGGTTTCTGTAGTCCAGCAGATTACAGGATCTGAGGCAGCATGGATTCACCAGAGGCAGCTCTTGTCAGACAAATCTGATTCATTTCTTTGACTGGGTTACCAGGGAGTTGGACCGAGAGAGAGCCCTAGATGCGGTATATTTAGATTTCAGTAAAGCCTTTGAAACCGTTCCTCACAGGTGACTTATAAACAAGAGCAGCCTAGGAATAGACCCTAAAGTTACTGCTTGGGTTGGAAATTGGTTGAGTGAGAGGCGACAAAGGGTACACGTAAATGGAGCTCACTCTGAGAAGAAGGAGGTTACCATGGTGTGCCCAGGGATCTGTCCTTAGTCCGATTCTTTTTAACATCTTTGTTGGTGATATAGCGGAAGGGCTCTCGGGTAAGGTTAGCCTCTTTGCGGATGATACCAAAATCTGCAATAGAGTAGACACCCAGGAAGGTGTAGCTAACATGAGGAGGGATCTAGCTAAGCTTGAACAATGGTCTAGAATTTGGCAGATGGGATTTAATGTTAAGAAATGTAAGGTCATGCATTTGGGCTGCAGCAATCCAAGGGAGCAATATAGTATAGGGGGTGAAGTACTTTTGTCCACAAAAGAAAAGCAGGACCTTGGCGTGATTGTGTCTGATGATCTTAAAGTATCTAAACAGGTAGAAAAGCAGACAGCAAAAGCTAGAAGAATCCTTGGGTGCATAGGGAGAGGAATGGCCAGCAGAAGAAAGGAGGTGATAGTGCCTCTGTATAAGTCTTTGGTGCAACCTTCTTTGGAGTATTGTGTGCAATTCTGGAGACCGCACCTTCAAAAGGATATGAACAGGCTAGAGTTAGTACAGAGGGTGGCTACTAAAATGGTTAGTGGTCTTCATTATAAAGCATATGAAGACAGACTTAAGGATCTTAATATGTACACCTTAGAGGAAAGGCGGGATAGAGGTGATATGATTGAGACGTTTAAATACCTCTGTGGCATAAATGCACAGGAGGAGAGCCTCTTTCGATTGAAATCAAGCTCTGCTTCAAGGGGACATGGGATGAGGCTGAAAGGGGATAGAGTCAGGAGTGATGTATGGAAATATTTCTTTATGAAAAGAGTGGTGGATCCATGGAATAGTCTCCCAGTGGAGGTATTAGAGATGAGGACAGTATCTGAATTCAAAGAAGCATGAGACAAACACAGAGGATCTCTAAAGGAAAAAAGGGGACTGTTATCAGTGGTTGATATGGAAGGACAGACTACATAGGCCATGTGGTCTTTTTCTGTCGTCATGTTTCTATGTTTCTATGTTTACCCGTTCCACTCCATTCATTATTTTATAGACCTCTATCACATCTCCTCTTAGCCGTTTCAAAGGGATGCCTTATATCTAACTGCACGAGTGTTCTGCAATTAAAATTTTCACTTATTTATAAAAATATTTGTAGATCATCTTCCCAGCCCTGAAAAACTGACCAAAGAAATGAACAAAGAAAAAATGTAAGTCATGAGGGGAGGAAGTGATGTCATCGCCCAGGATAGATGCGTGAGCTTGCTA
This sequence comes from Ichthyophis bannanicus, assembly GCA_033557465.1. Taxonomy (NCBI): domain Eukaryota; kingdom Metazoa; phylum Chordata; class Amphibia; order Gymnophiona; family Ichthyophiidae; genus Ichthyophis; species Ichthyophis bannanicus. The sequence continues at coordinate 97,027,329 of CM066050.1, forward strand.
CTTCGTTCAGCCAGGGAAATAAAGAAGAAAAAGTGTCATTTTCCTGATGCAAAAGCTCTGTCCAAGGGAGAAATGAGAGAGTAGAAGGGATTCTGGTACTGTAGGGATGGCAACAATGAAGAGGAAAATGGCAGATTTCAAAGAATCAGTCCGGCAGGCCTGACAAACGAGAGGAAGGCATTATGACGGCAGCCTCACCCTACAATGAATGAGGAAGTGAAGCATGCATTGTTGATTTGCTTGCTGGGAAGGGTGCCATTCTGCAGATCACAAAGGAGTTGTTGGTTTTATTTATTTATTTATTTAACAGTTTTTATATACTGCCTTATCATTAAATCAAAGCTGTTTACATTATAACTCACACGTTTACAAGGAAATTATTATGAAACTCACAATTACAAATAACTTATTATAAAGCTCAGGTGGGGAGGGAGACATGCAAAAGATTCACTGAAACAGAACTTATTTTCAGAGAACGTATATACATACAGTATGTGGCGGAAGTTCAGCTATTCCAGAGTTAAGTGGGTTCATTGATTTGGTCAGCAAAGAAGAAGGTTTTTAGTTGCTTTCTAAAATCCTTCATGTCAGTGGTACTGATTTTAAATCAGTTTGCTGATATAAAACAGAAATTGGCATCATCAAGGATGAGCTAGCCAAAATGATTGGTGAGTTGAGCTCAGAAGACCAGGATCTTGGCAGTCAGGTGACCTTAAGGAGATGCTCAGAATTAAGAAGAAAGTTAAGGTGATGGAGGAGAATGCTCAAATGCTACAACTAAAGTTAGAGGATTTGGAAAACAGAATGCGGAGGAACAATCTTAGAATTAAAGGAGTGCCCGAGCAACCTGAATTTTTGGACTGCAAAGCGATGGCTATTGCTATCTTTAAAACTTAACTTGCACATGGAAAGTCCATCACAGAGGTGGAAAATATCAAGATTGATAGGGGCCATAAGACATTAGGTCCAAAAAGAGGGTCTTCCTCCAGGGATATTGTCACATGCTCTCCATGTCGGGGCCGGGCAATCGTCCCTTTAAATCGAGGGCGCCATCGGGCACACGGCTGCACGCTGCTCTCCATGCCGGGGCTGGGCAATTGGCCCTTTAAATCGGGGGCGCCATCGGGTGCATGGCTGCACGCCACTCGCCATGCCAGGGCCAGGCAATCGGCCCTTAAATCGAGGGCGCGCGCCCCCTCCACCATTTCTCCTTCTCTATCCTCCATTATGTCCTCTAAGTCCGTCGACGAGGCAGTATCCTCTTATGATGCTGCACTATCCTCGGCTCTCGACACTCTTGCCTCACCCACCCCACGTCTCGTCCGACGTTCTGTTCCCCAGCCCTGGCTTTCTTCCACAACCCGCTAATTATGCATCTGTGCCCGCTCTGCTGAACATGCCTGGACCAAATCCCGCTCCCCGGAAGACCTTCTACTCTTCAAATTCATGCTTGGCTCCTTCCAATCAGCCATAGCACTTGCCAAACAAGATTACTACATCCATCTGACTAACTCCCTTGCTTCTGATCCTCGCCGCCTCTTTAATACCCTCAATTCCCTCCTTAAGGTGCCCCCACTCCCAGTCCCGCCCTCCCTCTCTGCCCAAACCCTAGCCGACTACTTCCATAACAAAATCCACAAAATTACCCTTCAATTCCCCATTTCCTCATCTACCTCTCCCCCTCCCCAATTCTCCTCCCTCATCCATACCTCCTCTTCTAACCTCTCCTCCTTCCCTATGATCTATGAAGACAAAACCACACTCCTTCTTTCCTCCTCCAAACCCACCACCTGTTCCTCTGACCAAATCCCCACCCATCTCCTCCTCCATTGTCCCCTCCATCTATCATATTCTCAACCTTTCATTCTCCACTGCTACTGTCCCCGCCGACTTCAAACATGCTGTTGTCACACCTCTCCTCAAGAAACCCTCACTCGATCCCACCAGTCCCCCTAACTATTGACCCATCTCCCTCCTTCCCTTCATATCTAAACTACTAGAGCGAGCCGTCCACCGCCGCTGCCTCGACTTCCTCACCTCCCAGGCCCTCCTGGACCCACTAAAATCCAGTTTCCGTCCCCTATACTCCACTGAAACAGCTCTTACAAAAGTCTCCAATGACTTGTTCCTGGCTAAATCTAAGGGCCTCTACTCTATCCTCATCCTTCTCGACCTCTCCACTGCCTTTGACACTGTTGACCACAATCTTCTCCTCACCACCCTCTCCTCGCTTGGTTTCAAGGGATCCGTACTAGCCTGGTTCTCCTCCTACCTCTCCCATCGCTCCTTTAGCGTATGCTCTGGTGGCTCCTTCTTCTCCCCCACTCCGCTCCATGTCGGTGTACCCCAGGGATCCGTCTTAGGCCCCCTCCTTTTCTCCCTCTATACCCAATCCCTTGGCGCGCTTATCTCCTCCCATGGCTTTCAGTACCATCTCTATGCCGATGACTCCCAAATCTACACCTAATATCTCTCCAGCAATCCAGACCAAGATCTCTGCCTGCCTTTCTGACATCGCTACCTGAATGTCTCACCGCTGCTTAAAACTAAACATGTAAATGTAATGTACATGCCAAAAGATATCACCAACATTGATCAGCACGATCTTATTAAACACAAGCCTTACTCGGCTACACTCCACAGTCTTAATTCCCCTGGGGACCTGAGTTGGCAACAGTGTGACAAGGCATTCTAAGAAGATAAGATATGTTCCATTTTATTGATAAGATACGTTTGATTAATTGTTGATATATTTACATGGGTCATTGATGCAAACGGGACATACGGGCCGTTCAATGTGGTCCATTGTCCACTAGTCTGAGACCCTTTAAGAAGGATAAAAATACAATTAAGATTGTGGAGTGTAGCCGAGTAAGGCTTGTGTTTAATAAGATCGTGCTGATCAATGTCGGTGATATCTTTTGGAGTGTACATTACATTTAGTTGATTATATCACACTCTGAAGAAAGACCTAATTTTGAGTGTTTTAAAACGAAACATGGCCAAGACCGAACTCCTGGTCTTCCCCCCCAACTCATCCCCTCCTCTTCCCCCTGTCTCAGTCTCCGTGGCTGGATCTATGATCCTTCCTGTTCCCTCGGCCCACAATCTAGGGGTTATCTTCGACACCTCTCTCTCCTTCTCCACACATATCCAGCTTGTAGCTAAGACCTGCCGCTTCTTTCTCTACAACATTAGCAAAATTCACCCCTTCCTTTCCAAACACACTACCATAACACTTATCCACTCCTTAATCTCCTTTCGCTTCGACTACTGCAACTTACTCCTTGCTGTTCTCCCCGCAAGCCATCTCCTTCCCCTTCATTCTATACAAAACCATGCTGCTCGACTTATCTTCCACCAGTCTCGCCATGCCCACATTACCCCCCTTCTCAAGTCGCTTCACTGGCTCCCTATCCAATTCCGCATCCAATTCAAACTTCTCCTACTGACCGATAAGTGCATTCACTCTGCGGCCCCTCCATACCTCTCATCTCTCATCTCTCCATACATCCCTTCCCAGCAACTTCACTCCGCTAACAAATTACTTCTTTCCAGGCCTTTCACTCACACCGCTAACTCCTGACTTTGCTCCTTTCACCTTGCTGCTCCTTATGCATGGAACAGCCTACCTCTCCCCATACACCAGGCACCCTCTCTGGCTCTCTTCAAATCCAGGTTGAAGACCCACCTCTTCACTATCGCTTTCAGATCCTGACTTCTATCCCTTATCTTAACCTGACTCTCATCAATTTTCATGACTGAGTTGTAAGACCACATTGTGCTTTGCATCGTATTGACTACTGCTCTGTTTTGTCTCATTTTTGACTAATGCTTTGTATTGTCTCGACTAGATTGTAAGCTCCGATGAGCATGACTCTGACGAGCAGGGACTGTCTCTTGTATGTTTATCTGTACAGCGCTGCGTGCGTGGCGCTATATAAGTGCTCAATAGTAGTAGTAGTAGTAGTACATGCGTACATGATTATGGAATAAAAGAGCTCATAGCTCCTAAGACAGGGGTAGCTGGCAATTTGATGTGGCAAGGCTACCAGATGGCAGTGTATGTGGACATATCATCAGCCACATTGCAGAGAAGGGAGCTGCATGAAGTAACAAAACACTTCAGGAAGGAGAAGATCAAATATCGCCGGCTTTATCCACTTGGAATTGCATTTACTGTGAACAGTGTAACGACAAGAGCTAATATGATGATAGAGACTCTTAAAGCAATGGAGGATATTTGAAAGCAAAACATGAAGGAGCTGGAGGCGACGCTGGATGTGGGAAAGGTGGAGCACAGCAATGGGTGAAAGATGACTGGCAAAGGAAAGAATAGGCTTAAGAAGCAGGGGAAGAAAGATAAGGCCGGCTGATAGACTAATGGACAGTGTTCAGTGGGACTGTAAAGTATTTCTCTATTGGCTAAAGTTGCTGACTAGATGTGTGTGAAAGTGTTGTGGCTGTGAACATGGATGGTGGGGGGAGAGTATATGATGAATGAATGTGGAATATGCATGAGGAAAGATGGAAGCATGGATCTGGAATTATGGGCAGAGTGAATAGTGAAGAGATTAGAGGTGAGGAAGTTAAAGAGGGTATATTACTTTTTGTGAACCACTCAGATGCTATTGTGATGGGCGGTATATCAAGCTCTCTAATAAACATAAACATAAACATATGGAGCAAAGATTCAGGCTAAGAGGAGTGATGTTACATAGAAACATGACAGCAGAAGAAGACCTATCTAGTCTGCTCTTCCATATGAACCACTAGAGCAGTCCCCTTTTTCACTCTAGAGATCCTCTGTGTTTGTCCCATGCTTTTTTAAATTCAGATACTGTCCTCATCTCTACCACTTCCACTGGGAGACTACTGCACGCATCTACCACTCTTTCCATAAAGAAAGCACAGTTACTTACCTGTAACAGGTGATCTCTGGGAACAGCAGGAATAAGTCTTCACATATGGGTACATCGGTACCGACGGAGCCTGCGCGGGAACGCTCCCCAGCTTCCCAAAAAGGAAAGCTTTTGGGAGCATCCCACAGCGCCTGCGCGCTGCCTTCCCGCCTTTCCAACTGTCTCTCTTCAGTTGAGTTTCGTAGCTGAGACAAAGAGAGAGAAAGAGGAAAGGAAGATAGATAGAGAGATACAACTCCTAGGGGAGGTGGGTGGATTGTGAAGACTTATTCCTGCTGTTCCCAGAGATCACCTGTTACAAGTAAGTAACTGTGCTATCTCCAGGAACAAGCAGGAATGAGTCTTCACATATGGGGACTCCCTAGCTGTAGATGCCAGGGGGAGATCCCATATAATGTGTGTCCCTGGAACAGGACTGCACTTCCCACACATGGATCTCTGGCATCCCATGAGGGATGGTGGGTAGGAGTTGACAAAAGAGGAGCTGTAGGAAAAACAGCTAACCTAAGGACTACAGGAGAGGAGTCCTTGGTATGTATGATAATTACCAATAAAAATATTGAATGAGCAATCACAATATGGACCTTACCTACTGGATTGCAGGACAAAGAGAGGCTGATGAAGTCTACTGGAGGTTCAGTAGAGGAATCCTCAAGGTGACCTCACGGCAGTGAAGGTGAAGGTCCAAATCTGGAATTGGCAGGTGACCCAGGCGTCAACTGGGGTAGTATAAAAACGGCAGGTCTTCAGTGGAAAGCTTTATGGGAAAAAGCTGAAAACTCTTTTAGCTACAGAGTCATTAACATTTAGGAGTAAAAGAGGAAGACTGACCGATTTGGACAACTAGCCCAGTCCTGGAGGGAAGAAGGGGTATGGGAAAAAAACCGTATTCCCAAGGAGGACAGATGTGTGAAGGGCTGAAACCTCAGAACTACTGAGATCTACGCTGTCTTTCCTCGCTGGTGAGAGATAGGAAAGATATTGAAGCATGGTGCTTCAGGGATAGCGAGACGTAGAGTAAAGTGGAAGCTGTCAGTACCACAGTAGTGGTTGTGTGCATAATACCCCCGACATACTGAGGGGCAGTATGAACATATGCAAGCCCACTGTCTGGAACCTCTAGGAAGGTAAAAACCTTTATAGCATAGACAGTTAGGGAGACAAGTATGTAAATACATATCTACTTATAAGGAAGCATCTCGACAGATACACATATATATATATATATATGAATATATATATATATATATATATATATATATATATAGGGGCATAACATATGCACACACAGCTTACAGACATATGTATCTATAGAAGTATATAGAGATATATACATACATGAATATGTATGTCTGAAGATACATGTCTGCAACTAAGCAGATAGAGATATGCCCATAAGAACATTCACATGAGAGATGTGAAGGAGAAAGATTCATCCAATAACAAGAAGGTGGAACCTACTTGAGAAGATATATAGAGAATCTATTCCTCCGGGCTAAGATGGTGCAGAAATGCTATCCAGTGAAATAACCAGGATGGTTGCGTGAAAAAACAGAGGATAATATCAGTCTGTAAACAGCAAGTCCTGAGTCTTGTAGAACTCTGACATGGTAAATGGACAGAAAACGCAGAGGAGGAGATACCAGGATGACCCACTGGAGGGACACAAGGGGTATCATGCGTTACTAGTAGAATATGTGCTGTCCATAAGGGAGTAGGATACCATGAGGACAAGCTGCAAGGAAAAAAGAGCATATTCCTGCAGGATTGGAAAACTCTTTGGACATTCACGCAGAAAAGGCTTATATCCTGTATTATAACAGGAGACAACAGGGTGTGGAGAACCCTCACAGTCATGGAAAATGACTGAGAAGCCTTTTCCACCATATAGAATAGTCATCAGAGACAAAACCCTATGCTCTCTAGCAAGGGCCCATAGTAGAAAGCTTCTCTGAAGATTGCAGAGAGCATTATGCAGGAGAATTAGGAAATAAAACTGGCTGTAGATCAACTTTGCTGCCAAATCCAAGGAAGTGGAGATGGCAAGAAAAGAAGATAGTGTGTTAAGCCTGAAGTGATTAGGATTATCCAAGATAGATGAAAGCACTATCTTGGAATCACTACTAAGGCCAGACAGAAAGTAGTGGAAGACAGACTGGAAACTTGTGGAAAAGTACCAGTAGTCCAATCACTGGAACTCCTGCATGGGCAGCTGCTGAATGAGACAGCAGAGAGAATCTTCCTGTGTAAAACAGAGAGAACAGACAAAGGAGAGGAGAAATTCCTGTCCCTGTCTGATGAGCTGCCCAGAGAAAAGAGGAGAATTATTCAAGGGAAAAAACTCTACACTGGAATGAAAGGCTAGAGAAGCCCTGCAGTGATATGGTACCACTCATTCAGGGGGAACCCTGGATGAGAGGGTAGAGAAACAGGAGCTGAGGGGTGACTTACCATATGGTAAGTCTGCGGAAGGAAAAAATTCATGTTGGGACAGAAAAACTATCATGGGATAGTTGTTAACTTCTCTTCTTGGTAGGAAGAAGAGGAGAAACCTGTGACCCATAGACATGAATATCCTGATAGCTCAGCATATCTAGGAGGAAAAGGATGTCCTGAAGAAAGGAATCCATGTGTAGAGTTTTGAAGGAAAAAACAGTGAAAAAACTTCTGCTAAGAAGAAGTTAAGTGTAGGTTGTAACCTTCAGGAACCTATGGTTGCTGGGTTTGTTCAGCCTGGCTAGAGTTTGGATTCTTCAGACCAGGGTGAGGTTTCCCCTGCTTGGGAACATCTGTATAATGGGCAGAAGAGTGAAACCTTCTTTTCCTAGGGAAAGAAGGTTTGGTAGGGCATTTCCTACCTACTGGGAAAGGAGAAGGCTTAGGATGGCCCCCAGAAATAGGGAAGTCAGTGGAGCAATGAGCAACCTGACGTAAAGCCTCCCTATTGAAGAGATTTTCTCCAGTACAAGGAGAATTACCCAGTCTTTGTTGTGCCCATCTGTTCAAGTCTGAAGCCTGGAGCCAGGCTGTACATCGTGCTCCTATGGCTATAGCAGAGGTTCTGCTAACAGACTCAAAAGAGTCTAGAGAAGCACGAGAAAGAAACCAAGAGATATTCTGGCTATGACTAAGAAGTAAGGAATTAGTCTGTAGCCTTGGGCTCTGATAGAAAAGGAGTCAAAAGAGATAATTTCCTTATGACCTCCTGGAGAGATAGACTCATATAAAAAATATAAGAGATAATTCTTGTTGCCAGCATAGATGTTTGGAAGGTTTGACGTCCAAAGGCAACAAGTGCTCTAGATGCACGACCTGGCGGATAAGAAGAATGCTTCTTCTTGCTTTTCACCTTCCTCATTGCTGATTCCACTACAATGGAATGATGGGGAAGTTGAGTCTTTTGAAACCCTGGAGAGGGGGGCACCTGATACAGAACATCAGTTGCTGTAGAAGGTGAGGAAACCCTTAAAGGTGTTTCCCATATTTCCAGAAGAAGATCCTGCAAAGAATGATGTAAAGGAAGCATTATATTTTCCTTTCCTGCAGGAGAGCCTTGAGTAAGATCACAGCCAGGGATAGGAATAGCAAGGAATGCTGCCATGTCAAGGAGAAATTTCTGAAAAGAAGGATCTCCAATGGGAACCATCCCTGGATAGGCTAAAGTTGAAGCAGCAGCCTGGGCACCAGAGGATGAACTGGTCCGGTGCAGAGAAAAAGCCGCACTAGATGGATACTGGTACTGGCAGTCACGATTAGAGACAGTCAGAACTGCATCGTCCATGCCAGGTATCGACTCCAAACTAGGTATAGAAAGGAGCGATCCTGGTGAAAAAAGCATGGAAGTGGCTGGTCCCGATGTTACTGCAGGGATCGACATCAGAGGTGATAATGCCATCGAAACAGTCATCGGAGGCTGCTCAAGCGGTACCGAGGCAACCATAAACCTTTGGTGAGTATCCTCGGTACTGCGTATCCGGAATCGATAAGAGTCGGTTCCGAGACGTGTCGGTACCCAGTCTTCTAGACTAGATATCGATTCCAGACTCGGCATCGAAGGGAGCGAGTCTATCGATGCATGTCTGGAGGGTACCGACGTCGGTGGTGGTATCGGCGATGCTGGCGATACTGGAAAGTCAATCTGGGACGTATCGACCGGTCCCGACGGTACCGAGGACGCCAGATGACTATCCCTGGTGAAGAGTGGATCACTCAACACCGGTGCCGATGCCGGGGTATCGGTACCGCTCGAAGCGGATGGCACCACCGAGCATGGCTCAGGCACTGGAAAGTCAAACTGGGACGTATCGATCGGTCCCGAAGGTACCGAGGACGCCAGATGACGATCCCTGGTGAAGAGTGGATCACTCAACACCGGTGCCGATGCCGGGGTATCGGTACCGCTCGAAGCGGATGCCACCACCGAGCATGGCTCAGGTATGTTCTGTGAGGGGTGAGCCCCAGGAACAACCTGAAACCCCTGAAAGGCTTTGGAGACCGAAGACTCCCGCCGGGGTTTTGAAGCCAATAGGGTCTTGAGGGCAAGGCCGGAGCCGTCATCATGCTTGGCATGAGACCTACCACTCAAGGATTGGCTAGTCTTAACAGACTGTTTGTGGGTTACCTGATCCTGTAGAGAAGAATTGGTCGGTGCCCTGACAATGGAAGGGAACTCGGTATCGAGGGAAACCCGAAATGGAAAATCTCTTCTCATAAAATTGTAGCCTACTGGCTCCGGAGGAAAAGGGTCAGGACCCAAACAGGTTAGACACCAGTTATTGGAGTCTAACAAGAAAACTGTATTTCCACAGTTAAGGCACTTCTTAAGAGAAGAAGGCTCCATGATGGAGGGGCCTTACAGGCCCAAAAAATTTAAGACAGAAACTGAGGGAAAGTTTCCCTGAGTTTGAAAAAAAAGAAAAGAAAAAAACCCACCGGCGGTACCGGTGGAGGCGGGAAAAACAGCCGCGACCACAAGAAAACAAAGAATTAAGAATTAAAAAAATAAATTTTCTGCGGTGACAGGAGTACGTCCTGCCGGCTCCGCGGAAAAACGAAAACTGAAGAGAGACAGTTGGAAAGGCGGGAAGGCAGCGCGCAGGCGCTGTGGGATGCTCCCAAAAGCTTTCCTTTTTGGGAAGCTGGGGAGCGTTCCCGCGTAGGCTCCGTCGGTACCGATGTACCCATATGTGAAGACTCATTCCTGCTTGTTCCTGGAGATATATTTCCGCATATTACTACTGAGTCTATCCTCTTTCACCCTCATCCCATGTCCCCTTGTAGCAGAACTTGCTTTTAATCGAAAGAGGCTCTCCCCCTGTGCATTTATGCCACAGAGGTATTTAAACATCTCAATCATATCACCTCTATCCCGCCTTTTCTCTAAAGTATACATATTAAGATCCTTAAGTCTGTCATCATATGCTTTATAATTGAAAGGCAGCTTGTCTGTACAGGGCTCTGTACACTGTGAGAGTACTTAATAATACTATATTACTGAAAGCCCTCAGAAAGAGTTAACACCACAGATTCAGTAGCTAAGACATTCCAGGGCTTATTACTTAGCTAACGACCTTGAGAGACTCTACTGAAAAACTATGCTGAACTTTCACATAGCAGATAAACTAGGTTTGTTTATAATACAGAAACTGCAGAGGAGAACTTTCTTTTCAGTCTTGAAACAAAGATGTGAAAACTGCTTGTATTAGAATTATTGTTTCAGAAGTTATGTCTTGGAATACATGTATGTCTCCTCCTGATGATCTATACTAATAAGATTTGACCTATGACATAGAGACATAAGAGATGAACATTATGAATATATGTGATGTTTGACGTAGAATAATAAGGTGGAATGTTGACCAATAAAAATAGCGACCGAAATAGGTGTGGTCAGAGAGACAAGGTATAAGCTTTACTCTCTCTCTCCTAAAGCTTTGGGGTTTTTTTTATATAATACAATTGTGTGTGATTTCTATTATTAATGCTTATTGCTTCCTTCTCATTGCTCTGAGTGTGGAAATCCGTTACCCAAGAGCCCAGGTGCTGTTACCAGTGAGGGGAGGAGCAGAGTACACTTTCAGTTGGTGCTGTGCCGGATATAGGAGTCTCTGCATGCAAGGCAAGGGATACAGAAGGTGTCAGAAGATTTGTGAGTATTACCAGCGATGGGTAATCTGTTAAGTAGACAGGCTCAGTCTCAGATGCGTGAATGGCATGACAGAGCTAGGGCTTTAGCGTTTAAGAAAGGTAGCCCTTCTTATTGTATTCGTGAGAAGTATGGGGATGTAGCCATCAATTTCATTGTACATTGGTATTCAGTGACTAGAGGTAATAAGAATTTGCAGCTGCCTTTGGAGGGAACTTTCTATGTAGATAAGATTCATTACATGAGATATGAGCTGGCGGTTAAAGGCAAACCATGCAATAGTCATGAATGGATTGTGCTTACATGGGGGGAACGGATGGCACATGAAGAAAAACAGAGGAATGACGTTCAAGATTTGAAACAAAAGTTGTTTGTGTTAGGAAAAAAACCGAATGAGTTGTGTGACAGGGAGGTAGATGGGGAGAATGAGGACGGGTTCCCAGCTGTTGTTCCTCCAGCATATGAAGCAGACATGTCCGCGCTGGCAATTTCAGCTGGATCATTCCCGGCTCTTTCTCCTCCTCCTCCTCCCCTTTCTCCTCCTGCTTTAGTTTCTCAAGAAACACCAGCTGAGCAAGTGCGGGTCACTCGTGCAGCAGACCTAAGGGAAAAAATACTTAAAAAGAAACAGAAGTTAGGCGGAGAAGAAATGAGTAATTTGGATATTTGTAATATCTCCCAGCTCAAAGAATTGAGAGCATGTGTGGACTGAGAAACCAAAGGTTTTGTACAAGTAATAGGGACCTTAAGAGTGGCAATAGGTCATTGTGTTACTATTGCAAAAGAATTAAGGGTTACTGATGAACTTATTGAAATAATTGAGAGAGATTTGGACAGACATTATGAAACATAAAGAGGAGCATGGCAGATTATATAGAAACATAGAAACAGAAATATGACGACAGAAAAAGACCACATGACCTATCTAGTTCCCTTTTTACTTTTAGAGATCCTCTTTGTTTGTCCCATGCTTTTTTGAATTCAGTTACTGTCCTCATCTCTACCACCTCCACTGGGAGACTATTCCATGGATCCACTACTCTTTCCGTAAAGAAATATTTCGGCATATCACTCCTGAATCTATCCCCCTTCACCCTCATCCCATGTCCCCTCAAAGCAGAACTTGCTTTCAATTCAAAGAGGCTCTCTCCCTGAACATTTATACCACGAAGGTATTTAAACATCTCAATCATATCACCTCTATCCCGCCTTTCCTCCAAGGTGCGCATATTAAGATCCTTAAGTCTGTCTTCAGATGCTTTATAATGAAGACCACTAACCATTTTAGCAGCCACCCTCTGCACCGACTCCATCCTGTTCACATCCTTTTGAAGGTGCGGTCTCCAGAATTGCACAATATACTCCAAATGAGGTCGCACCAAAGACTTATACAGAGGCACCATCACCTCTTTTGTCTGCTAGCCATTCCTCTCCGTATGCACCCAAGCATCCTTCTAGCTTTTGCTGTCACCTTTTCTACCTGTTTAGCTACTTTAAGATCAACAGACACAACCACACCTAGGTCCCGCTCTTCTTTAGTGGACAAAAGTACTTCACCCCCTATACTATATTGTTCCCTTGGATTGCTGCAGCCCAAATGCATGACCTTACATTTTTTAATATTAAATCCCATCTGCCAAATTCTAGACCATTGTTCAAGCTTAGCTAGATCCCTCCTCATGGTATCTACACCTTTCTGGGTGTCTACTCTATTGCAGATTTTGGTATCATCCGCAAAGAGGCAAACCTTACCCGACAGCCCTTCCGCTATATCACTAACAAAGATTTTAAAAAGAATCGGACCAAGGACAGATCTCTGGGGCACACCACTGGTAACATCCTTCTCTTCAGAGTGAGCTCCATTTACCTGTACTCTTTGTCGCCTCCCACCCAACCAAATTCTAACCCAAGCAGTAACTTTAGGGTCCATCCCTAGGGTGCAAAGTTTGTTTATAAGTCGCCTGTGAGGAACAGTGTCAAAGGTTTTACTGAAATCCAAATACACCACATCAAGGGCTCTCCCTCTGTCCAACTCCCTGGTGACCCAGTCAAAGAAATCAATCAGATTTGTCTGACAAGACCTGCCTCTGGTGAATCCATGCTGCCTTGGATCCTGTAATCCGCTGGACTCCAGAAACCTCACTATTTTGTCTTTCAGCAGCATTTCCAATCATTTACTCACCACCGAAGTTAAACTAACCGGCCTGTAGTTTTCAACCACATCCTTACTTTTGCTTTTGTGTAAAGGCACCACATGAGCCTCTCTCCATTCTTTTGGCACCACTCCAGACTCCAACGAGGCATTGAAAAGGTCAGTCAATTTAGCTGCTAGAACATCCCCAAGTTCCCTCAATATTCTAGGGTGTATCCCATCCGGTCCCATCTCTTTGTCTACTTTAAGTTGAGCTAGCTTCTCACAAACACAGTCTTCTGATATTTGTTCCAAGATGTCCCTCGCTTCTGTTCCTGTTTGTGGGTGTTTTCTGAGGTCCTGCTCCTGGTTCTTCATCTGTGAATGCAAAATGCAATGTGTGCCTTCGAGTCAGTCCTGACTCCTGGCGACCCAGAAGCTCCTGGGTTTTCTTGGCAGTGTCACCGGAAGTAGATTGCCAGGCCTTTCTTCCGGAAGAAAGGCCTGGCAATCTACTACTATTTCATCTGTGAATACAGAACAGAAATATTTGTTAAGCAATTCCGCTTTATCCTTATCAGCTTCTACATATTCCTCCCCTGCACCCTTGAGTCTGACAATACCACTTATTCCCTTCCTCTTCTCACTAACATATCTGAAAAATGTCTTATCCGCCCATTTTATTGCATTGGCTATTTCCTCCTCTTTTGTAATCTTTGCCTTCCTGACTACTTTTCTAGCTTCTCTAACTTTTTCCAAATATAGATGCCTGTCTTCCTCTCTCTGTGATCTCTTGTATTTCATGAAGGCCTACCTCTTTCCCTTCACTTTTTCAGCTACTTCTTTCTATAGCCATAGCGGTCTCCTTTTCATTTTACCTTTATTTACCATTTTAACAAAAAGGTCACTTGCCCTTAAAATATCTCCTTTCAGTTTTGCCCACTGTTTTTCTACATCCCCCAGCTGTTCCCATCCCGCTAACGACTCCCTGAGGTATTGGCCCATCTTGGCAAAGTTAGTCTTCCTAAAGTCTAAAACCCTCACCTTTGAATGGATTCTAGCAGCCCTAGTCCTAGTACTGAACCACACCATCTGGTGATCACTGGATGCAAAATGATCTCCCACTATAACATCAGAAACACTGCACCAAGTCCAGTATGGCCCCTTCACGTGTGGAGTCTGTTACCAATTGCCTGAATAGTTCTCCCTGTAGAGAATCCAGGATCTTCTTACTTCTAGATGATACTGCAGCAGGAATATGCCAATCAACATCTGGCATATTCAAATCCCCTATCAGTAGCACTTCCCCTTTCCTAGCAATACTGCGTATGTCTTCAATTAACTCTCTGTCCACCTCTTCCTCTTGTGAGAGAGGTCTGTATATCACACAAATGCAAATAGATTTCTCTTTCCCTCTTTCTAGTTTAACTCACAATGCCTCCTCTCTCCTTTTTAAGCTCTGTAATTCTAAAGTTTTAATGGTAGTTTTTACATATAGTGCCATTCCTCCTCCCCTTCTTCCTACTCTGTCCTTTCTGAATAAAGCATAGCCAGGTATAGTTACATCCCAATCATGGTTTTCTGTGAACCATGTTTCTGTAACTGCCACTAAATCTAAGTCAGCCACTCCCACCAAAGCTTCAACATCAGGGATCTTATTTCCCATGCTACGTGCATTTATACACATTGTATTCTATATGTTACCCCTGTTACCCATTTCCATAAAGGTATTTAATGTATTACTTACTTGGGGGCTTTCACTTACCTGGGGGCTTTCTTCACCCATCCCCAATGAATCTAGTTTAAAGCCCTCTTCAGTAGATTAGCCATTCTACTACCGAAGACGCGTTAACCTTTCTTGGACAGATGGATGCCATCTCTGCTCTGCAACCCTTCGAACAGCATCCCATGGTCTAGGAAACCAAAACGCTCTCGATGACACCATCCACGCAACAATGCATTCATCTCCAGGATGCGAGCCTCTCTGCCTTGGCCTTTACCCTCAACAGGGAGGATTGAAGAGAACACCACCTGTGCACCTAACTGCTTCACCCTCTGTCCCAGAGCCATGAAGTCACTTTTGATATGCTCAGAGGGATATCTGGCAGTATCATTTGTTCCAGCATGGATTAGCAACATTGGGTAATAGTCAGTGGGCTTGATGAGTCTCGGCAAACTCTCCATAACATCTTGGATTTTGGCACCAGGCAGACAGCATATCTCTCTGGATATCAAGTCTGGTCGGCAGATGGACCCCTTAGAAGGGCGTCACCAACCACCACTATCCTTCGCTTGCTTGTGGTCACTGATTCTGCAAATTTGGAGTACTCGAGCTCTGGTTCTTCCCTTTCCTAGCATTGGAAATGAGCTGATCGAGGAGGCTAGGACTGGAAGTGGGCTGATTAGTGGAGGCTAGGACTGGTAATGGGCTAATGGGGGGGTGGGACTGGAAGTGGGCTGATTAGTGGAGGTTAGGACTGGTAATGGGCTGATGGGGGGGTAGGACTGGTAATAGGTTGATTAGGGGAGGCTAGCATTGGTAATGGGGTTGAGGGGGGACAAACACTGGAAGTGAGCTGATTGGGGGGGGGGGCTTCAACTAGAAATGGGCTGATGGTGGGGAGGGGAGGATAGAGCTGCTGGCCATGGAAGAAAACTGGGGGCTAGGGCTACAAATGGGCTGATGCGAGGGGATGGGAGAATGGGACTGGAAGGGAGTGGATGCTGAGAGGGGCTGCCATGGTATTTGGACTAGAAGGAGTTGGACAGTGGGGAAGGAGGGGACTGGAAGGGAATGGACACCAGTGGCATTCATGGGAATGCAAGTTGACATTGGAAGGTACCAGGAGGGAGGACTGGAAAGGGGCTGATACTGGGGAGGGTTACGGGGACTGGAAATAGGCTGATGGAAAGAAGCGAAGAAAACAAAAGAAGAGATAAGAAATGACAGATGGACCTTAGACCACAGAAAGAGAGCTAAGAGAAGACAGGAAAGCAGAAGCCTCAGATTGGGACCAGCATGATCAGAGAATAAAATGGTCAGGCAACAAAGGTAGAAAAAATAATTTTATTTCATTTTAGTGACTGGACTTTGTGCTATCTTTACATTTTACACAGTATTGGGGAACTGCATCTCTTATTTATCTGATGTTGCACTGCATGTGGACTCTGGCTTCTTGGGATTTCAGTTTAAATTTTGTCTACATAGTTTTATTTTTACTTTAGATTATGGTTACTTATTCTGTACTTGGTGAGGGTTGATGTTGTGAGTGTGTGACTGAGGCCAGGTGTTCTGTTAACATGGAGTTTGTACATAAAGATCTATACTGTACTGTAGTAATTTGACTGTTTCAGCTTTTCAAATAGGTGTATGGATGTTCCAGGGCCCACTGTAGTATTTACAGTGACGCTTTTTTGGATGGGCTCCTTATGTGAGTTTTGGAAGTTTGTGCTGATATGGTATGGTATGGTAGATTTGCTCTTCCTCTTGTGAGGGAAGTCTATATATCACACCAATGCAAATAGATTTCTCTTTCCCTCTTTCTAGTTTAACTCACAATGCCTCCTCTCTCCCTTTTAAGCTCTGTAATTCCAAAGCTTTAATGGTAGTTTTACATAAAGTACCATTCCTCCTCCCCTTCTTCCTACCCTGTCCTTTCTGAATAAAGTATAGCCAGGTATAGTTACATCCCAGTTATGGTTTTCTGTGAACCATATTTCTGTAACTGCCACTAAATCCAAGTTGGCCTCTCCCACCAAAGCTTTAACATCAAGGATCTTATTTCCCATGCTACGGGCATTTATACACACTGCTTTCCATATGTTACCCCTGTTACCCATTTCCAGAAAGGTATTTAATGTATCACTTACCTGGGGGCTTTCTGCACCCATCCCCAACGAATCTAGTTTAAAGCCCTCTTCAATTGATTATCCAGTCTACTTCTGAAAAGGGAGGATTGAAGAGAACACCACCTGTGCACTTAACTGCTTCACCCTCTGTCCCAGAGCCATGAAGTCACTTTTGATACATTCTGAGGGATACCTGGCAGTATCATTTGTTCCAACATGGATTAACAACATTGGATAATAGTCAGTGGGCTTGATGAGTCTTGGCAAACTCTCCGCAACATCTTGGATTTTGGCACCAGGCAGACAGCATACCTCTCTGGACATCAAGTCTGGTTGGCAGATGGACGCCTCAGTACTCCTCAGAAGAGAGTCACCAACCACCACTACCCTTTGCTTCCTTGTGGTCACTGATTCTGCAACGTTTGGGTACTTGAGGTCTGGTTCTTCCTATTCCAGGGATACTTCCTCCTCCACTTCCAGGGCTGCATAATGGTTCTTCAATTCAAGGGCTGGAGAAGTTGGATTGGTGTTTCTGCAGGCCCTGGTGACTTGTGTCCAACCATCGACACTCTGTTGGCACCCAACTTCTCCTCTGCTAGAGAGCTTGGTTGCTGCAAGAAGCATCTCATCAATGTACTTCTCACTGTCTTTGCTCCTCAGCCTCGCCACCTCCTCTCTGAGTTCCTCCACTTGTTTCCTCAGAGTTCTAGGTTCTATTCAGGATGCTATGAACCAGCAAAATAAATTACGTTCCAACACAGTTAAATCTGAAACAGCAGCTGAGGGAAGTGAGATTGTGCCTACTTATCCTTTCCGTTTGTACTCAGCGGGCTTGACAGGTTCTATGACTGTGCCTGCAAATTGGAGCCTTAAGGAAATGTTTGATTTGGCTAAAACCTTTCCAACATACATGGATAATCCTAGCAGATTTGTGTCCTTATGGTCTCAAGTAATTAATAGTTATAATCCCACTTGGGCAGATCTAGATAATTTGCTTAGAGCTGTGTTTTTTAAATCCAGCTGATTTTCTTCGTGTTACCCATCCAATCCGTGAAGATAACTGGCAATGGCCACTCACAGACCCTGTGATAGATTTTCAAGAGAAGACTCAAAGAGATAATTTTGTTTTGAGTAGAGAAAAACTGTTTGAATCTATTAAAGTAGTATGTAAGCCTGTAAAGGATTGGTTGAGACTGCCATCTCTAAGGCAGGATAGGGGTGAAAAGGTTACAGATTTTCACACTAGGTGTATGCTAGTTTTTAAGGAATATTCTGGAGAGGAAGATGAAACACCTTCAGGATTCGCTAATATTTTTGTAAATGGCTTGCATCCAAGAATAAAATAAATTTTGGAGACCTCAATAATAGATTGGCCAGCTAGAATAGCAGATGCAATTCTGGAAGGTGCTCGTTACAGTGAGTTGAAATTTATCAAGGAACAGCAAGAAGAGCAAACCAAGATAGATGCGAAAAAGACTAAACTGCTCAATTTACAAATTGCTTCTATGCAGCCACCCATGGGCAGGGGTAGGGGTAGAATCAGAGGGAGAGGAGATTATGTGAATCCTCAGTGAGGACACAGTCAAAAGGAATGTGTACTTGTTATATTTGTGGTGAGATTGGACGTTTACAGCATGACTGCCCCCAGAGTCAGAATCTTGATGTCCAGAAAGCTGATTTCACTCCAGCGAAAGCTGAATTCACTCCCGTATATCAGTATTACTCTAGCCAAGAAGATTTTGTAGGAGATACATGGGATGCATGACTATTGTTGAATTTGAACATAACCCCTCAGGGTGAGTTAGAAGCTAAGCTAGAAGGATCTAATTTAAAGTTTATTATTGATACTGAAGCTACTACTTCAGTACTGCATTTATAAGATTTGCCTGCCATTTATCACACTCAGCTAGTGCAAGCACAGATAGTGCACTGTGAAGGCATTGAAGGTAAAATAATTCCTCATCGCAAGCTTGAATTTTTACCTTTGCATATTGGAGAGACTGTGAATCCTGCTACCTTTCTTGTGGGAGAGACTTTACCAGTAAATCTTTTAGGTCGGGACTTTTTAGCTTCACAACATGCTACTTTATCCTGGATGAGTGGAAAGTTGTTTTTCCAGCTGTATTCTCTCTCTGAAGTGCCTTCCCCTGCAGATGCCAGTGCCATTCATCCTGCTCTTGCAGAACTTCCTTCTACCCTGTGGGTAGTGAAAGGATCCAATGTTGGATCCATTTCCATTCTGCCTGTGAAGATCACCGTGAAACCTGGAGCCCAGCTTCCCAGACTCAAGCAATACCCGCTACCAGCAGCTGCCATCGATGGAATTCGCCCTGTGATTGAAAATCTTCAGAAACAAGGTGTCATTTATCCTACAACTTCACCATGTAATACTCCAATTCTTCCTGTGCTAAAGGCTGATGGTAAGACTTATAGATTTGTGTAAGACCTGTGAGCAATAAATAATGTGATTTTGCCAATTTTTCCCTTGGTACCTAATCCACATGATATCTGGACACAGATACCTCCAGGGACTACCTGGTTCACTGTTGTGGATATTAGTTCTGCTTATTTTTCAGTGAGAATTAGCAAAGAAAATCAATTTTCATTTGCTTTCCAATTTGACAATAAACAATATACTTGGACCACTTTGTGCCAAGGGTACACTGATAGTCCTACGTATTTTGCCAGGCCCTAAGAACTGCACAGCTTGATGTAAGGCTCGACCATTCCTCTTTAGTTCAGTATGTTGATGATTTGCTTTTATGTTCACCAAGTTATGAGACTTGTTTGTCAGATTCCTTGTCTTAATTAGCTCATATTGCTGATTTAGGATTGAAAGTCAGTTTGTCAAAACTACAATTTGTATCTCAAACTGTTACTTCCCTGGGTGTTGCCCTAACACCATCTGGTTGTGCATTTACCTCTGCTAGATTGAAACCTATTCTTTCATTGCTTTTTCCAACAACACCAGCATTACTGCGCAGATTCCTGGGTCTGTTAGTCTTTTGTAAACAATGGCTAGCAAAGTTTTCAGACCTCACTGCTATACTTTAAGCTCTCCTTGGGAAAGAAGGACCTGAAGATCTCATTGTACCTACATTACCACAGTGGGAAGCCTTTTTGAATACAAAGTCTGCCCTGGAAAATGCGCCATGTTTATCTTTATCAGATTATTCACTGCCATTCAAACTGTATGTGGCTATTTCTGATTCCTCTGCTACCTGTGTGCTTTTGCAGGCTTTCCCAACTGGTCACAAGCCAGTAGGCTATTTCTCAAAGCAATTTTACTCAGTGACTTTAGGACTTCCACCATGTCTACGTAGTTTGGTATCAGTGGCATTTGCAATTGAAATTACTGATTTTCTAGTTTTACAGCACCCTCTCAAAGTATATGTATCACATTCAGTTTCCAGGTTGCTTCACTTGACTAAAACTCAGTCTTTGTCCTCCACACGTTTGTTGACTCTGGAATTAACAATTTCTCAGCCTCATGTTACAGTATATACTACACAATGCAAATGCAATGTGTGCCTTCGACCCAGAAGCTCCTGGGTTTTCTTGGCAGTGTCACCGGAAGTAGATTGCCAGGCCTTTCTTCTGAGGCAATGGAGGGTTAAGTGACTTGCCCAAGGCCACAAGGAGTGCTAGTGGGAGTCGAACCCTGGTTGCTTGGTTCAATATGCAAACCTTCAACACTTCTAGCTCCATTGACAGATCTTGTGGAGGATGATGGGTCTCATTTTTGTTTTCAAACCATTTTGACATCCTCTCGAGCTAGACCTGATCTTTTCCCTTTACCTTTACCAGCCCCAGATGTAACTTTGTTTGTGGATGGCTCTGCTTTCAGAGATGAAACTGGCAAACTTTGTGTAGGGTATGCGGTCACAACAGTTAATGAAGTATTGGAATCAGCTTCTTTGCCATTCGCTAATGCACAATTAGAAGAAGTGTTTGCACTTACATGTGCACTTGAACTTTGCCAATACCTTCTGGTCAACATATACACTGATAGCGCCTATGCAATTGGAATTTTGTGGGATTTTGAAAACATTTGGGCTCAGCGAGGGTTTTTGACTTCTGTTAATAAACCAATTAAGCATGCTGAACACATCCACCGTTTACTCCAGGTTGTACTATTGCCAGCACAAGTTGCAGTTTTAAAGTGTAAGGGAAATCCCTCTGCTGGAGATTTTATGTCAAAGGGCAACCATTTTGCAGACCAAGAAGCATGGCAGGCTGCCCTCCGAGCATCAGTGTCCCCAACATTATTTTACTTAAAACCATCTAACATGGCTTTGTTTTCCCTTTCATCTCTCTTACTGCACTATCAAGATACTTCCTTTGAAACTCAGACTCGGTGGACTTCGTGGGGTGCGACCTGTGATGCACAGGGTTACTGGAAAAAGGATCATCTGCTCATTTGCCCTGGCAGTCTATTGTTTCCACTTGCCCTGTTCCTGTATTATAAGCTTCACCTTTCAGCTGTGGCTATGAATCATGCCTTGTGGTTCTCTGGTATCATCCGAAGTTTTTTTCTGTGGCACAGGCTGTGTATGCAGCTTGTTTGGATTGTTTGAAGGCTGGCAGAGTAGGGTCAGTTATAAGGGTTTCTGCCACCCTTCCCAAACCTTCAGGATCATTTTTGATTTTGCACCTTGATTTTACAGATCTGCCCTGTGCCAGAGAGGGGAAACGGTCTTTGATAGTGATCACTTGTCTTTTCTCTTGATGGGTAGAAGCTTATCCCACTACCAGTATGATTGCTGTCATCACCATCAAATTACTGCTCACTCAGTTTATTCCTGCTTGGGGTGTACCTTTTGTTCTTTCTGATCAGGGTCCAGCCTTCGTTGCGAGTGTCTGGGAGGGTATTGAACAATGGTTTGGTATTAAAAGACAACTTCATACTCCTTATCATCCGCAAAGCTCTGGCCAAGTGGAACAGATGAATAATGCTTGACCCAGTACAAGCATTGTGGAACCTGTGTCTTTTGGGGAAACTGCTAGGTACATATGACCTAGATTGTCCATTGTTGGAAACAGGATACTGGGCTTGATGGGCCTTGGTCGGACCCAGTACGGCATATCTTATGATCTTATGTTCTTATAACCATTTTAGTAGCCACCCTCTGTACTGACTCCAGCCTGTTTATATCCTTTTGAAGGTGCGGTCTCCAGAATTGCACACAATACTCCAAATGAGGTCGCACCAAAGACTTATACAGAGGCACTATCACCTCCTTTCTTCTGCTGGCCATTCCTCTCCCTATATACCCAAGTATCCTTCTAGCTTTTGCCATCACCTTTTCTACCTGTTTAGCTACTTTAAGATCAGGCACAAAAACGCCTAGTTCCTGCTCTTCTTTTGTGGACAGAAGTACTTCCCCCCCCTATACTATACCGCACCCTTCTTGCACGCCTTCACAATACTGGGCTCTCTGGCTCTGTCCTGCAGTGGTTTCATTCTTTTCTCTCTTCTAGATCCTTCTCTGTCCTCTCTGGTTCTTCCTTTTCTCCCTCTATCCCCCTTCTCTGTGGGGTACCCCAAGACTCCGTCCTTGCCCCTCTCTTATTTGACGTCTTTTTAGCACTCTTAATTCAGCAGCATAGTGTCTCAGCTTATTTTATTTATTTATTTTATTTGCAAATCTTTTATATACCGCCATTTCCTAAGATCAGTGGCAGTTTACATTGAACAACAAGAGATACATAAAACAGTGCTGTGAACAGGTACATTGAACAGTATTCAAAACTATATACAATTAGTTAAAATCAAGTATGATGAACAATAATCAGTACTATATATAGGTAGTATTAACAATATTTGAAACTATTTACATACATACATTAAGGTATTATCATATGTTCTCTTTTGGTAGTAATAATGTCAGTATTAGGGCAAACAAATCATGGAAATCTAAGGAGGATGGGAGGTCTTATCCAATTCTTTGTGTATGTTCGAATAATATTGTGTGAACAAATAAGTTTTTAGATCTTTTCGGAATTGTTTCAGGTCTTTTATTTCCCTTAGTTGATCAGGGAGATTATTCCATAGAGCAGGTGCTACAAATGAGAAGGCACCTCTACTTGTTATATTTTTAGTTTTTCTTATTGAGTCGGGAACTGCAATAGTATGAAGGTTCTTTCTACGTCTTATTCTGTTTTCTATAGGTCTATGAATTAGTGTAGACAGGTATGATGGGGCAATCTGGTTTATGAGTTTGAAAGTGGTCAAAATTATTTTATATTGAATTCTACTTTGTATAGGTAGCCAGTGTAGTGAGTAGAGAATTGGGGTGATGTGATCGGTCAGTTTTGCTTTGGAAATTATTCTGGCTGTAACATTTTGAGCCATTTGTAGTATTTTTAGGCTCTTTTTAGATACATCTGTTAATATTCCATTGCAGTAATCAAAATGGGGAGTTATCAGTGCCTGTGTGATGGTTCTAAAGTCATTGATTTCTAATAGTGGTCTCAGTTGTTGAATTGAGCGTAGCTTGTAGCATATTGTTTTAGTTGTTTTTTTAATATGATTGGTGAAACTGAGAGCCTTGTCTATAGTGACTCCTAAGTATTTAATATTTTCCTTTATAGGTATGGTAAAGTTAAGAATTTTGATGTCAGTTGGTGGTGTGTAATTTGTGTTTCTTGATGTGACTAGTATCTCTGTTTTCTTGAAATTGATTTTCAAGTTATTGTTACTTAGCCATTTTTCAGCTTCCATAAGGCAGCTTACTATTCTGTCATAGTTTGGATCTTGTATATCAAATGCAGAATACAGCATAATGTCATCCGCATATATCTGGTATTTCACCTTGTATTTTTGAAAGATGGTACAAATTGGTTGGAGATAAAGGTTAAATAGAAGGGCGGACAAAGCAGAGCCCTGAGGTATTCCCTGTTCTTGAGGAAAAGTAGGTGAGGAGTTCTGGTTAACTTTTACAAATTGTGTACGGTCTGATATGTAGGATTGAAACCATTCTAGTGTAATTTCCCTTAATCCAATTTGTCTGAGTCTTGATATAAGTATGTTATGATTTACACTGTCAAAGGCAGCAGATATATCTAGAAATACCAGAATAAATGCTTGTTTAGTATTGTCCAGTCCTTTGTTTAGAGTATCAAGGAGAGCAAGCAGGAGGGTCTCTACGCCATGAAATGGTCGAAATCCGTATTGGTGATCATCAAGAGGGGCAAAAGTATCTATATAGTCCTGTAGTTGTAATTGTACAACTTTTTCTATAATTTTTGTTATAAATGGGATACTGGCTATTGGGCGATATGATGTTGGGTCATTCTCATTTAGAGTTTTATTCTTCAAAATCGGGCGGATTGCAGAATTCTTCAGATCTTTTGGTAGAACCCCTTGCTGGAGGGAGCTATTTACTATTTTGAGAATAAATGGGGCAAGATCTTGTTTTGTTGATTTAATCCAAGTGACAGGGCATGGATCAAGGATAGATGTAGTAGTGTTAATATTTGATATTATGTTTATTAATTGTTTTTTATCTATGGGTTGAAAGGAATTCCATCTATTGTTATTGTTTAATGATATTATAGGATCTGGTATTGGTATTGATGATAGTTTTAGCTTACTAGCAAAATAATTTACTTACTTACTAGCTTACTTCTACACTGTTGGTATCTTTCTTCTCTATCACACAGACTCTACCACCCCCGATATCACTCCTCTTAATTCCTGCTTAGCTTCTGTTGCATCTTGGCTCTTTTCTAATTTTCTACATATCAATTTTTCTAAAACCTTCGCCATCTGGTTTACTTTTGGAAACCCAGTTCCCCCCCTTGTTCCCCTCCTCTCTTCTGCTCCTATCCCAGTTGTTCCATCTCTGCGCTATCTTGGGGTTTCCTTTAAAGAGCACATCTCCTCGGTGGTGAGACAGTCTTTTCTCACTTTGAGACAGCATCGTGCGGTCCGCCCTTTCCTCTAAGTCCCGTCCATGACCACCCTCCTCTTGTCATTAGTAGTATCACGTTTAGATTATTGCAATGCCTCCCTTGCCGGCCTTCCCCAATCACAATTACGCTGCCCGTATTTTGACCAATGCCACATGTTTTGACCATGTTGTTGTTAAGTGCCGTCGAGTCGGAGAAGACTCATGGCGAGCCTCTGGATAGCTATCCTAAATTGTGTTCGGTCTTCAGTCAGGCGGCTCATTGTTGACAGACTGGTACCCGTGGCTGCTGTTATTTTATCGATCCATCTCATTGCTGGCCTTCCTCTTTTGCGTTGACCTTCTATCTTGCCAAGTATAATGTCTTTCTCTAATGATTTCTCTCTTCGCATGATGTGTCCAAAGTTTGAAAGTCGAAGTCTTGTCATCTGAGCTTCTAAAGAAAGCTTAGGTTTGATCTCCTCTAGTACCGACTGGTTTGTTCTTCGGGCAGTCCATGGTATACACAGTATTCGCCGCCAACACCATAATTCAAAGGCATCAATTTTCTTCCTATCTGTCTTTTTCATTGTCCAGCTTTCACAACCATATGATGTTATTGAAAATACCATGGCTTGAACAAGTCAAATCTTTGTATGGAGAGAGACATCTCTGCTCTTGAGAATCTTATCTAGGTCTTTCATAGCCATTCTGCCAAGAGCAATGCGTCGTCTGATTTCTTGACTGCTTGTTGCTTCTTTATTGATAGTTGATCCAAGTAGGTTAAAGTTGTTCACAATTTCAATTTCTTCTCCTTCAACGATGAACCTGTTGATTATGCCAGTTGTCATGATCTTTGTCTTCTTTACATTAAGGTGCAGGCCCATTTTGAGACTATGTTCTTTGATTGTGAGAAACAAATGTTTCAGATCATCTTCACTTTCAGCCAGTAATGTGGTATCATCAGCATAGCGAAGGTTGTTGATGAGTCTTCCATCAATCTTCACACCTCTGTTGTCTTCATACAATCCTGCTTCTCTGATGATTTGTTCTGCATATAAATTAAACAGGTAGGGGGAAAGTATGCAGCCTTGTCTTACACCTTTGCTTGTTTTAAACCATTCTGTTTCTCCTTGTTCCGTTTGAACTGTTGCTTCTTGATCAATGTACAGATTGCGCAAGAGAACAATCAGGTGTTCTGGTATACCCATGCTTCTTAATGTGGTCCAGAGTTTCTCATGGTTTACACAGTCAAAAGCCTTGCTATAGTCGATAAAGCACAAATAGATATCCTTTTGGTATTCTTTAGTCTTTTCAAGGATCCATCTCACATCTGCAATGATGTCTCTCGTTCCTCGCCCTTTCCTGAACCCTGCTTGCACTTCAGGTAGTTCTTGTTCCAGGTATGGTTGTAGCCTCTTTTGAATAATCTTTAGTAGAATCTTGCTGGCATGTGGGATCAGAGCGATTGTGCGATAATTTCCACAGTCAGTTGGATCACCTTTCTTTAGTAATGGTATAAACAAAGATCTTTTCCAGTCAGTTGGCCACGATGTTGTCTTCCATATTTCTTGGCAGAGCCTTGTGAGTATGGTAACAGCTGCATCAGATTGCTGCAGTACTTCTATGGGAATGCTATCAATGTCTGGTGCTTTGTTCTTTGATAAGGCTTTCAATGCTGCTTCAACTTCTTCTTTCATCACCAATGGTTCCCGATCATAAGGTACAGGTTGAAACGGCTGTTGGTCCACTTGATCTTTATCATATGAAAACTCTGTATATTCCTTCCACCTTTTCTTGATCTTCTCAGCATCATTCAACATAGAACCTTGAGCATTTTGTAACAGTCCAATTCGAGGCTGGAACTTTTTCTTTAACTCTCGTAGCTTTAGGAAAGCCGATCTTGTTCTTCCTCTAATAGTTTCTGCTTCTATTTCCTTGCAAGTGTCATTGTACTACTTTTCCTTGTCCTGTCTTGCTGCACGTTGGAAATTTCTGTTGAGTTCTGCGATTGTCTTTCTTTCTCCTCTGGCTTTAGCTTCTCTGTGTTTCTGGGCAATTTTCAGAGTTTCGTCCGTCATCCATTTTGGTCGTTTTTGCTTTTTCACCTTTTGTAAAGACTTCTCGCTTTCTTCCAACACAACCTTCTTGATGTCATTCCATAACTCTTCTGGAGCTCTGTCATTTGTATCTAAAGCAGCAAATCGATTTTGCAGGCAGTCTTTAAATTCCAGTGGTATATTCTCAAGGTCATATTTTGCTGCATTCATGAGTGGTTTGCTCTTTTTCAACTTTAGCTTGAGTTTGCATACTAGTAGTTGATGATCTGCACCACAGTCAGCTCCAGGTTTTGTCTTTGTTGACATTACAGAGCTTTTCCATCGTTGACTTCCACAGATGTAGTCAATTTGATTTTTATACAATCTATTGGGTGAAGTCCATGTGTACAGTCGCAGCTTGTGTTGCTGGAAGAAGGTGTTTGAGATGAATAGATCATTGGTCTTGCAGAATTCTATCAGTCTTTCTCCAGCTTCATTTCTGTTGCCAAGTCCATATTTTCCAACTACTTTGCCTTCTTCTTTGTTGCCAACTTTTGCGTTCCAGTCACCCATGACTATCAGGATATCCTGTTTGCATGTTCTGTCAATTTCAGCTTGTACTTGTTCATAGAACTCTTCAATTTCATTCTCTTCTGCAGCTGTTGTTGGGGCATATACTTGAATTATAGTTGTGTTGATAGGCAATCCTCATAGACGAATAGAGATTAAGCGTTCGCTGACTGCATTGTATTTCATTACAGTTCTTGCAAGTTTCTTCTTTATTATAAATGCAACACCATTTCTTCTTTGTCTTTTATTTCCAGCATAGTAGACCATGTGATCATCTGATGCAAAGTGCCCCATGCCAGTCCATTTCAGTTCGCTGACATCCTCATTTTGACCATATCACCCCCATTTTGATTCATCTCCATTGGCTACTAGTACCATACAGAATTCAATAAAAAATACTCCTTTTCGTTCACAAGTCTATTCACTCTGGTTCCCCACTTTATTTAGCAGACCTGATTCACCTCCACACTCCTCATCGTCTTCTTAGGTCCATCCATGCTAATCACTTATATTTCCCCTCCCCATCCCAGGCTCATCTTGAATCAACATGCTCTTCTGCCTTTTTCTTTCTGGTTCCCCGGCTCTGGAATTCGCTCCCCCTTGCCCTCCGCCTAGAACCCTCCCACAAAACATTTTAAACAAGGCTCAAAACTCGCCTATTGTGTAACGCCTATGACCTTCCTCCCCCTACTTCTCCCCTCTCTCCACCCCCTCGTTGATACTTGCTGTCTCTCCTTCGCCCTGTTTCCCTAAATTTCCCTATCTGTCTCTGCACTTACTTTCCTGTCTAATTTATTTGGCGTTCCTTTCTATTTCCCAGCAGACTCATATTTTGTTTGTAAACCGCTCTATTGCCTACGGTAAGAGCAGTATATTAAATCCTCAATAAAGATAAAGATAAAGATTGCTCCTTTGGATTGCTGCAGTCCAAATGCATGACCTTACATTTTTTAGCATTAAATCTCAGCTGCCAAATTCTAGAGAAGGAGAAGATAGCCAGGGGTTTGAGGCTATTAAGAAGGGAAGAGAAGAGGGAAGGGAGGCTGGGGGGAGGGCACTGATATGGAAGGTCAGTTGTAAGCAGGGCAGTTGGGTGGAGGAAGGGTGGGTTAGGGAGCAATGATGGATAAGAGGAGGGTAGGGAAGTAACAATGGCTAGTCTGAATGCTAAAGGGCTGAACACATGGCAGAAGCAGGGCCGATCCCAGAGTTGATTCAAGGTTTTTGGTATTCTCAGCAAATCTTAAGCCTTATGACCCGCCTGGCTAGCAGAGTCTATTGTTTAGCATTGAATGCTCTGCTCTTTGCCACTCACAGAAGCTGCTGCCCAAGGCAACCGCCTAGTTTGCCGAATGGTTGGGCTAGCCCTGGCAGAAGAGATGATTGGTAGAAAAAGAAGGCAAGAAGCTGGGGGCAGATGTTCTCTTTATACAAGAGACACATTTGCAAAAATTGTTTGAGAATATTCTGAGGTTGAAAGCTTGCCCTATAGTGCTCCTAGCAACTAATAAATAACAGTTTAGGAAGGGGAGCCATGGGGATTCTATTTTCTAGTCAGAAAAGGGTGGATGTTCTGGAGGTCTGTAGAGATAGAGAGGATGATATATATTTGCCTGGGTAAAAATTGACAGTGTGGAGGGGGCGGTGAATAATGTGTTTGCCCCCAGTAGGGGGCAAGAACAATTATTGAGGAAATTAAGTTAAAATTGATGGGGTTCAGAGGGGGGGTTCGAATACTGGGGAGGATTTTAATTTAACGATTAATCCCAGATTGGAAAACTCGAAGGGCAGAGGTGGGGATGGGTCTAGAGAAGATTGGATAAGATTGAAGGGGGTTATGGGTAAGAACATAGAACATAAGAAATACCTCATTGGATCAAACCAAAGGTCCATCAAGCCCAGTATCATGTTTCCAACAGCAGCCAATCCAGGTAAGAAGTACCTGTCAGGTTTCCAAAAAGGTATACAGATTCTATGCTGCTTATTCTGGTATAAGCAGTGGATTTCCCTGGTCCTAATAAAGGTTTATGGAATTTTCCTCCAAGAACTTGTTCAACCCACCTACACTAACAGCTTTTACTACGTCCTCTGGTAACGGATTTGTGTTCAGTGAAAAAATATTTTCTCCTATTATTTATTTTATTTATTTATTTAAGCTTATTTATATACCGCCTTTCTACCATTCAAGGTGGTTTACATTTAACCAGAAGTGTAGCAGGGCTGTAGTGGGCCTCTCTGTACAAAGAACTGAACATTGTTACATTTGAACAGGGTAACAGTATTCAAGGTATTTATATTGTAGTTGGATAGAATAGAATAACTGCGTTCATAGTTGTCAACTATTTACAGTGTATTAGACCAGTTAAGCGCTGGTACATATTTACGGTTTCTGGAGCTTGTGGGTTGCAGTAGTGGTGTGTTGTTGGTTTTGATTGTGTCTATGGTGGTTGGGTTTGTGGCTCCAAATGTGTTTTGTATTCTTCTTGGAAGATGAATGTCTTGAGAGTTTTCCTGAAGTCGGCTGTATTCTTGAAGTGTTGGAGGTAGGGAGTTCCAAAAGGAGGGTGCAAATAAGATGAATGTATGGTGTTTGGTCTTTAGCTTCAGGGATGGGATTGCTAGTAAGTTGGAGGATGCATTTTTTCGTGACCTTTAAATCAGAGGTTTTGAAAGGAGGGTCTGGAGACTGTTGGCTGATTCGTTGTGGAGTATTTTGAATATTGTGGTTAATGCCTTGTATTTGATTCTGGGGGTAGTTTCTTCAAATGGGTTAGTTTTGCGCATACCATGCCAATTTTGAACCTCACTTCTAAGCCAGGGTATGTGGAGTATAGTTAGTCTCTCAGATTTACTGCTAATACTCGGCATAATACTTGCATTGTGCCAAAGAGAGCTTCCTTCTGGAGATCGTAAGATGTAACAGGTATGGGTATTTTGACAAGATGTGCTTGTAAATTCTTTTTTATCGAGTACAAATGGGAAAGATTTCTGTATCTTTCTACCACATTTTCTTGTCTCTGACTGTATTTCATGTAAACATGAAACATGTGAGTTTATAAGTTATTGTAATTGCAAGTTTTATAAGTTCTCTGTAAACATGTGAGTTTAATGTAAACCGCTTTGATTTAACAATAAGGCGGTATATAAAACTGTTAAATAAAAAAAAAAATACATGTCGTGGTACTTCATTTTCTTCTGCCTCTACACACGATTCACAGAATAATCACTCGGTACCGACACTTCTATTATCAATGCTGTTCTGATATTCTTCTCCTTTATCACTATATCAGGTTTCCTGGCATCCAGTTTCTTATCTGTGAGAATGGGAATGTCCCAGATGATCATAACCTCTTTATTCTGTTATTCCTTTAGGATCATGATCCCAGTGCTTTTCAGTAATGTTGTATAGTTTCCAGAGTTTCCAGTGGAGGAGTCATGCTACTTTGTTGTGCTTTTCGGTATAGAAATTCTGGCTGATGGGAAGCCAGTGTAGTTGAATAAGTATGGGGTTATATGGGATCTGCAGGGGGCTCCGTAGATTATTTGTGCTATTGTGTTCTGGGCCATCTGTAAGGGGTAGAGGGTGATTTTTTGGAGGTCATGGTAGATGATGTTACAATAATCTAATATTGGGGTGACCATGGCCTGGCAGACAGTCCTAAATAATTCTGAGATGAGCAGGGGATGGAGATATTTTTAATGTTCTCAGTTTTTAGTAGACAGCAGAGGTTGCACCTTTTTATGTGTGACTGGAAGTTCAGCTGTTGGTCAATAGTTATTCTTAGGTATTTTGTTTCTGTTTTGACTTTGTTATGTTGTCAAGCTTAGTGTTGTTGGGGGATGAAGTTCGAGTTGGGAATGACATACAAAGCTTCAGTTTACTCTGTGTTGATGGTCAGGTTGTGTGTTTTGAGCGGGTTGTGTGTCTTTGTGAGACACTTCTGTAGGTTGGAGAGGTCTGGGAAAAGGAGGTTGACAGGGGTGAAGAACATTATGTTATTAGCATAGATCCTGTATTGTAGCTTGTGGTTTCTGAATATCTGACATAGTGGTTGAATAAAGATATTAAAGAGGAGATGAGAGGCTTTAGCCCTGTGGTATTCCAGTTTGTTGGATGAATGGGTTTGATAGTTTAGTCCCGCTTCTCACTTGCTGTTTTTAGGAGTCTAAGTAGGATTGAACCAGTTCAGCATGGTGTCTTGGAGCCCAAGTTCTGAGAGTCTCTGCAGATGTTGGTGGTATGGGATGGAATCAAAGGCAGAGGCAAGATACAGGAAGATGATGATGAAGCTGTTGGTGATGCTTTGTGAGGAGGCTAAGAGTGTATTTAATAGGGAGGTGAGGGGGGTTTCAACCCTGTGGCACTGTCGGAATCCGTGTTGATGGGGGTCCAGGGGCACGTGTTCCGTCAGGTGGTCTTGGAGATGTGTAAGGACAATCTTTTCAATTAACTTGGATATGAATGGGATGCTTGATATTGGTCTGTATGAGTTTGGTGATGTTGGGTCTAGGTCTGGGCTCTTTAGGAGGGGTCAGATTGAAGTCATTTTTAGTAGGTTGGGCATTATAACTGAGGTCAAGGAGGTATGTACTATGTCCTTGAGGTGTTTCTGAGGTGTTGTCTAGAACGTTTCACCCATGACATGGGGCAGGGATCCAGAGGAGATGTCATTGTATTTAGGTTCTGGATTATGTCTTCAATGTTCTCCATGGATGGGAACTGGAATTTGGTCCATGACATTTGTGTCATTAGTTTGTTGTTGAATGTCTCTGAATTTTGACGTATTGTGAGGGTGTTCATTTGTTTGGTCAGAAGGTGGGTGGCAATCTTTTGAGGGCATATTTGTTCTAGTGGGGTTCTTTTGTTTGTTTCTTTTGTTAGTGATTTTGCTATTGAGAAGAGTTCTCTTAGCTTGTTCATTGATTAATGAGGTTGGTGTAGTACACTTTCTTCCGCTTAAGGGGTTTCTATATTGTATAATTTTAGTTTTTCTATATATGAGGTTTGGAGTTGTGTGTTTGTTGAGCCTCTCCATCTGCATTTGAGTTGTCGTAGTTTGGTCTTTTGCTTCTGGAGGATGGAGGAGAACCAAGGAGCTCCAGTCTTGCATTTTGTTGCCAGTTTTCTTGGGGGGGGGGGGGGGCTATGGTGGCCACAGACAGTGTGTCATTCCAGCCTTATATTCGGTCTTCTAGGTTTGGCTTAGTTACTTTGAGGGAGTCAAGATGGGGGGTGATGGTATTGAGGAACCACTCACTGTAAGTTCTTGGAATCTCCTTGTTGTCATCAGTAGGGGTGTCTGGCTTGTGTGTTTGTTGGTAAAGTAGCTGGGGAAGAGTAGGGTTGTGTGATACGACCATGGGACTGGGAAGACTGTGT
This sequence comes from Ichthyophis bannanicus, assembly GCA_033557465.1. Lineage (NCBI taxonomy): Eukaryota > Metazoa > Chordata > Amphibia > Gymnophiona > Ichthyophiidae > Ichthyophis > Ichthyophis bannanicus. Next base: position 97,060,257 of record CM066050.1, read on the forward strand.
GGGCTGTTTGGTGTAAGTTGACTATGAGATCCATTGGCTTGAATAGGAGGTCAAGGATGTTTCCTTTCATGTGTGTAGGCTTGGTGAGTATTTGTGTCAAGCCCAGGGTATTCATTGCTTCGAGAATGCTTTTGAGTGTGAGGTGGGTGTGGATGCAAGATTAAAGTCTCCGAGAATGATTAGGGATTGGTGTCTTGTTGGGGTGGAGCAGGTAGTTACGATTAGGGCAGCAAGGTCCAACAGATTGCTCTGCAGCACTTTGTATACTAGGAGGAGGGTGAGGAAGTTGTTTCATATAGTTATAGTGTTGGATTCAGCAGTGGTGCTGGAGTTTGTGACTGAGAGTTTCAGTTTTTCTCTTGAAATTATGCATACTCCTCCACTTCTGTCGTTTGATCTGTTAAATATGTGAATATTGTATAGGATGGTGGGCATAGTTGATTTAGTAGTACAGAGCCACATTCCAACATGTGCGTCCAGGCCCCTGTACGCCCTATTGGAATTGGGATGCACAGAGATAGACCCAATTCTGATCTTGTGGGGGCTATATGTACCCTGAGGGATCAGAATCGGGTCTAGGGTCTGTATGTGCAGGCAATTCTGATGGGCTGATGCGAGGGGATGGGAGAATGGGACTGGAAGGGAGTGGATGCGGAGAGGGGCTTCCATGGTATTTGGACTAGAAGGAGTTGGACAGTGGGGAAGGAGGGGGACTGGAAGGGAATGGACACCAGTGGCATTCATGGGAATGCAAGTTGACATTGGAAGGTACCGGGAGGGAGGACTGGAAAGGGGCTGATACTGGGAAGGGTTACGGGGACTGGAAATAGGCTGATGGAAAGAAGCGAAGAAAACAAAAGAAGAGATAAGAAATGACAGATGGACCTTAGACCACAGAAAGAGAGCTAAGAGAAGACAGGAAAGCAGAAGCCTCAGATCGGGACCAGCATGATCAGAGAATAAAATGGTCAGACAACAAAGGTAGAAAAAATAATTTTATTTCATTTTAGTGACTGGACTTTGTGCTATCTTTATATTTTACACAGTATTGGGGAACTGCATCTCTTATTTATCTGATGTTGCACTGCATGTGGACTCTGGCTTCTTGGGGTTTCAGTTTAAATTTTGTCTACATATTTTTATTTTTACTTTAGATTATGGTTACTTATTCTGTACTTGGTGAGGGTTGATGTTGTGAGTGTGTGACTGAGGCCTGATGTTCTGTTAACATGGAGTTTGTACATAAAGTTCTATACTGTACTGTAGTAATTTGACTGTTTCAGCTTTTCAAATAGGTGTATGAATGTTCCAGGGCCCACTGTAGTATTTACAGTGACGCTTTTTTGGATGGGCTCCTTATGTGAGTTTTGGAAGTTTGTGCTGATATGGTATGGTATGGTAGGTTTGCTCTTTGTTGTAGGGTTTTGTATTAGTTCACAATATGCCTGGTACTGGAGAATAGTGGTTGTTGTTGTTAGTGAGATGATCAGAATCAGATTTTTTTTTTTAAATATTGAGTTCTGTGGGTGAATGTCCTGGTTCTGCTCTGTACCCATTGTGGATGCAAAATATGTGTTGAAAAAGAAAAAGCAAGAACCATAACGGAGTTCATAACAACAAAATAAAAATGAGTTATAATTTAGTTTTATAAACTGTGCTGTTGATTCTTGCTCTCTTTTAGGGGGAGGAGTGGCCTAGTGGTTAGGACAAGGTACTTCGGGCCGGAGGGCCGGGGGTTCAAGTCCCACCTGGGGACAGCAATCTCAGGCCAGAGGGACTGGGATTTCTAGTCCTATAGGCACTCCTTGTGGTCTTGGGCAAGCCACTTAACCCTCCATTGCCCATGTTCCCTGTAAGTATTAGCGTATGTCTGTCATATCCCCTCGTGTTAAATGTATCTCCCAATTGACCGCTTTGACCCGGTGAAAAGCGGGATATAAATACAGCTAAAATAAAAATAAATAAATAAATAAAAATAGTTCCTTGGTGTGCAAACAGGACCGTACCTAGCCCTTTGCAAGCGGTTCAGGCGCAAAGGCATGGGGGGGGGGGCATTTTAGCTGTCTACTGTTGCCCTGCTGCCGCTGACAGTACAATAGCAGGAAGCCAAAATGTGCCCCCCAAGCCTTTTCGCAGCATTTTTAGCAAGTCTGGTCCTTCCCTCCTCCGACACGATGTCAGAGCAGGGAGGGACAGATCTGCTTAAAGTGCCAGCGAATTTCAGATCGAGCATATGCCCCCCCCCCCTCCTCCTCCCCTCACCTCCGTCCAGCGCTGCCTGCTCTTTCCCTGCTGCCAGCGCTGCCATGAAAAAAACAGAGGGCGGCAGCAGCAGGGAAATAGCAGGCAGCACTGGACGGAGGTATGGGGGGAGGAGGGGGCACGCGCCCAAGCTGCAAGTCGCACAGGACGCGATTGCAGCTCGATACAGCCTTGTGTGCAAACATCTTGCATTTCCTCCATATAATCTAATTGGCTTTTTGGTTTGGTTCAGTCCCCGATTGGAGTTCTGAAAAAGCCCCGCCCCCTCTAAGGGGAGGGCGCCATCTCATTCTTTGCCTCAGGCAGCAGATTGCCTTGAGCCTCCCCTGTTAAAACAGATGTAGAGAGAGAATGGAAAAAAACTGGTGTGGTAGGCTCAGGCCTATGATCCATGCTGATTGAACTAAACAGGCAGGCCCGAGTAGCTTGACCTGTAAATGAAGCTTATGGTTAGGCCCAGAGGAATGGAACCCCCCCCCCCCCAATATTGCCTCCATAGAATTGAAACTTAACTCAGCTTAACTGAACATAGCTAAGCAGAAACAAAACTTAGTAAGGACAGAAAAACAGCTTTAATTGATACTGATAAGATGTGTGAAGCTTCTATGGAATTAATTAACTCTGTTGAAAGAAAGGTTACAGTGCCCTGCTTTCCCACATATTCCAACTGGTTAGCGACCTTGGAGGAGAAAAGTATCGGAGTTGAAGAACTGACCATTGTAATTGGGACTGTAAGGGGGGGAAACAGGTGCTGAGCCCAGTCAAGGGCCCTCATTGGATAGCTACGTAACGGTACCGGGACCAATAGATGGTGAAAGAAGGGTTACCGGAACCAATGAAAAGTTTGCCTATGTCCAGAATGGGAAAGAACAGTATAAAAGTTGTTGTTTTGCTAGAAACCATTGCTCAGCCATTTTGAATGTGATTCTGCTTGAGTCTTGTGCACAAATAAATGATTTGGACCTTCTGAACAGACTCCTGGTATTATTGGATTGTTTGCGCTCTGCCGCTACATATTCTTGGTGCATTGGCCAGGAAGTGTGGTTGATAGAGGGTATACAGGACAATATACCACGACTTTCCGCCTCTACAGGTTTGGTCCTGCCGGGATCGTGCCCTCCCGACGTGGGCTCGGCTCCCAGGTGCCACCGGTCCAGTTGCATCGGAGGGAGTTGGGCCAGGCCTCGGCGGGTGCCGGACCCGGACGGAGCCAATACCTCGAACCCGTGAGGGGAGTCCGAGGTCCAACTCATGTGCTTGCTTGGGAACGGGAACCGGATCCGGTGAGTATAGTTTTTGATATGTCTAGACAGATGAGTCAGAGCAGAACTGCTGTTTGAATTTTGAAACTTGGAATTTGGTATTTGGTAAGAGAGCTTCATCACCTCTCAAGACGGTCCGACTAACCCTGCATAGTGTATGTGCGGGGTGAAACTATCGTCTTTTTGATTTTGACTTTGATTTTGAAATTTGATATAGCCTAGTCAGAAGAGACAGGATTGGGCTGTTTTTGGGATACGTTGCTAGCATGATTGTGTGAATGAAGTGTGAGTGAGAGGTCTGGCAGCACGGACCAAGCGAAGGCGGACTCCTGAGTAATGCAGTTCCTGACCGGGCGACCGCGTTCAGGTCGTAAAAAGGAGGAAGCGACCGTCGTCTTGTCTTGTTATTTGTTTCCCTTAAATGTTTCTAGGGCCGTGAGGACCCCTCACCCACGGTCCGCCCTCCTTTTCCCTTCTGTCTGTTGTTGCGCGCACACATCGATATGGGAGGGGCGGGGTCTACCAGGTACACTCCGCTAGAATGTATGATTAAGCATTTTAATAAAGGATATTCAGGAGATTATGGAGTCAAAATGACTGCGACACGATTGCAAGTTTTGTGTACTAGGGAGTGGCCTGCATTAGATCCTATGTGGCCCCGAGAGGGAACCTTTACCATAGGAATTATTCAGTCAGTTCACCAGAAGGTGCGAGTAGCGCACCCTGACCAGTATCCTTATATAGATTCCTGGTTAAGTATTTGTGAGAGCCCGCCCCCTTGGGCACAGCGCTGTTATGAAGAACAGTGCAGAATAATGTTAGCATTAACAGACCAGACCCAGAAGACAGGGACAGTTGAGAAACCTAGTCAGAAACCTGTTCTTGTAGATCCTGAGTCCCCGGGAGTTGTAACTAGACAGCCCCGAGCCCAGCACCCAGTGAAAGTACCTCCGCGTCCTGCGGCAGCACCGCGGAGACAGCGAGACCCATCCCCGGACCCACCACCAGAAGGGCAGATAGATGATCCCCCTCTTGATGAGGATATTGACTCGCCTGAGACTGAGGAGAAGGCTGAGTCAGAGCAAGAAGAAGAGGAAGTGTCCTCTCAGGGCGAGGCTGATAGCGTAAAATCAACTGTGAGTGCAAGCTCATCTGTAACAAGCGAAGCGTCCCAGACTAAGCACACTGTGAGACAGAAAGCACCTGTCAAGAAACTCTCTATTAAGCTACAGAATGCTCCTGTCAAGAAACTGATGCCACTACGGCAGGTCCCGGGAATGCTCGTAAGAAATGAGGAGGACCAGATAGTGGCGGGACCCCTAAGTCTAGTATATGTACCTTTCTCCACTACTGCTTTGCTGAACTGGAAATTGCATTATGCATCCTACACTGACAAGCCCCAAGAGTTAACAGAATTAATGCATACTATTATGGAGACCCACCAACCCACTTGGTCAGATTGCCGTCAGCTCCTGTCTACTTTATTTACTACTGAGGAGCGGACACGAATTAAGCGAGCAGCTATTGATTAGCTAGCAGACAATCCCCTGGCAGAGGGAGGAGATGGAGCAGGAATGGACAATCGTGAAGCAGCTAAAAGAGAATTCCCTAATGAAGACCCCTAGTGGGATCCGAATACCGATAGAGGATCCAGATCTTTATCACGGTTTCGCCAAGGCCTTATGCAAGGTCTGCGAAAGGGGGGTCAGAAAGCCATGAATCTCTCTAAAGTGACCGAAGTCATTCAGGGCATAGATGAAAGCCCAGCAGTATTCTATGAAAGATTATCTGAAGCATACAGGATGTATACTCCCTATGACCCAGATGCACCAGGAAGCCTATGCATGGTGAATGCTGCTTTTGTAAACCAGTCACAACCAGACATTAGACGTAAACTACAGAAATTAGAAGGGTTTGCGGGCATGAATGCAACTCAGTTACTGGAAGTCGCTCATAAAGTGTTTGTGAATCGTGATAATGAAAGACAGAAAGAAAGTGATCGAAAGATGAAGAAGAAAGCTGATTTTTTGGATGCGGCCATAGTTGAACAGAGAAGGGGAGATGTCCCTAGTCGAAGGAGCAGAGGAAGAGGGCGGGGCCGAGGAGATAGCCGGCCCCCATTAGGCGCAAACCAATGCGCTTACTGCAGGGAAGAAGGACATTGGAGAAATGCATGCCCGCGACTCGAAGATGCCTCTCAGGATGAAGGGGAGAACGCCCTTTGGAGAGAAAGAGAGAGAGGCCGACCCCAGAATCGCAGAGGAACCAATCGAGAACATTTTCAACGAGAACGAGCGGAGGCCATACAGGGAGTCGCAGCCGCAACGGCCTCTGATTTAGATGAAGCAGATTAGGACAGACCGGGCTCCGAATTCGCTTTAGGTCTCCAGGAGCCTATGGTCAGTATACAAATAGGAGACCAATTCATGGACTTTATGGTTGATACTGGAGCAGAACATTCTGTAGTAGATAAGCAAATAGCCCCTTTTTCTACAAGAGCAGTCACCATTGTGGGAGCAACTGGTACCAAAGCCACTAAGCCTTTTCTTCAAAACCGCATATGTAATTTAGGAGGACAGCAAATAATGCACCAATTCCTTTACATGCCCGAGTGCCCAGTGCCACTACTGAGACGAGATATGCTAGCCAAACTGCAGACCCAAATATCCTTTACTGAGAAAGGAGAAATGCAAATGACAGTAAATTCAAAACCTGCGGGACTGATGGTGCTTACTGTTCCCCGTGAAGAGGAGTGGAGATATTATGGTACAGAACCAATCCTTGACACCAATGTCGAACATACTCTAAAAAGTATTGTAGCCCCTCCTGGAGTATGGGCAGAAGGCAACCCACCAGGCCTAGCCAAACATATAGCTCCAATAATTGTGAACCTCAAGCCTAGTGCAGAACCAGTACATGTCAAACAATACCCACTCCCAAGAGCAGCAATTGAAGGCATCCACCGCCACTTGTTGAGACTACTGGAGTATGGCCTACTTAAAGTATGTCAGTCACCATGGAACACTCCTCTCTTGCCAGTGAAGAAGCCTGGGACAGGTGACTACCACCCAGTGCAGGACCTAAGGAGAGTGAATGAAGCAGTTGAAACCATACATCCGGTTGTGCCAAATCCTTATACACTCTTAGGACTAATTCCTGCTGAAGCTACCCACTTTACTGTTTTGGATTTGAAGGATGCATTCTTTTGCATAAGATTAGCCCCAATTAGCCAATTGCTGTTTGCCTTTGAATGGCAGGACCCTGTCTCAGGAAGACGGGGCCAACTTACTTGGACACAATTGCATCAAGGATTCAAGAACTCGCCCACCATTTTTAGTGCTGCACTAAACCAAGATCTTTCAAGCTACCCTGTGGCCCCTGGAAAAAGAGTACTTCTCCAATATGTGGATGATCTACTGGTAGCTGCCATATCGGAAAGTGAATGTATACAAGTCACTAATGACCTCTTGCAACTATTGGATGAAGCTGGATACAAAGTTTCCAGAGCAAAAGCACAGCTATGCCAAAAAGAAGTAAAATATTTGGGCTTCCGCCTGACCAAAGGAAGCCGACAATTAGGACGAGAGAGGAAAGAAGCCGTATGCAGTATCCCAACCCCAACTACCAGAAAGCAAGTCAGAGCCTTTCTGGGAGCAGCAGGGTACTGCCGAATATGGATACTTAACTTTGCTCAGATTGCTAAACCACTATATGAAGCCACCAAAGGAGAAGAGAAGTCGCCACTAGAGTGGGGACCTGAGCAAGACGCAGCTTTCAAAACCCTGAAGGAAGAATTGATGTCGTCACCAGCACTTGGATTACCAGATGTCCACAAGCCTTTCCATCTATTTGTACATGAAATGCAAGGGAATGCTCTAGGCATGTTGACTCAGAAATTAGGGCATTGGGAGCGACCTGTAGCATACCTATCGAAACAATTGGACACTGTAGCCAAAGGATGGCCACCATGTTTGAGGGCTGTTGCAGCTACAGCGTTATTAGTGAGTGAAGCAGACAAACTCACCTTAGGACAGAATCTACGCGTCACAGTACCACATGCAGTACTTGCCCTCATGGAACAAAAAGCAAATCACTGGCTCACCAATTCTCGAATGCTGAAATACCAGAGCATGCTATGTGAAAATCTGCAAATACAATTGGAAGTGAGCCATGCCTTGAACCCAGCCACATTGATACCAATCAGCAGAGGTCCTCCAGAGCATGACTGTATAGAAGTCATGGATACCGTATTTTCAAGTCGACCTGATCTGACTGATGTGCCCCTAGAGAATCCTGACCAGACCTATTTCGTGGATGGAAGCAGCCTCATCATTAATGGACGACGCTGCGCCGGGTACGCAGTGGTCACCCGAGAGAAAGTCGTTGAATCATCAGCTCTTGCATCAGGCACATCAGCCCAGAAAGCAGAATTGATAGCACTCACCAGAGCACTAGTATTGGGTGCAGGACTTCAGTTGAACGTATACACGGACTCAAAATATGTATTCACCACTCTGCATGCACATGGAGCTCTCTACAAAGAACGAGGGCTCATCACCTCGGGAGGCAAATCAGTTAAATACGGCCCAGAAATATTGATGCTACCAGATGCAGTATGGGCCCCTACACGTGTTGCTGTCATGCACTGTCGAGGACACCAAACAGGGAAAGGAGAAGTTGCCCAAGGAAACAGATTTGCTGACGCCTCAGCACGCAAAGCAGCCATGACAGGTCAAATTTCGTCACAAGCAACACCAGTACAAGCAGCATTGTTTCCAGTACCCCTTAATTTATGGACACCACGATATACCACCAAAGAATTGGACTACTACTGTGATAAAGAAAAAGGAGTACTGAAAGATGGGTGGATTGAGCTGCCACCACCAGAGGGCAGTCAACCCCCAGGACGGATAGTGATCCCTGAATCATTGGGACCAGCCTTCGTCAAGGCCTTTCATCAAGCCACACATTACGGGAAAAGTGCTATGGAAAAAGCACTCAAACCACACTTTAGTATCGCTCTGTTGGGAGCCTTGTCAGCCTCAGTAGCCCGCCAGTGTCTAATTTGTGCCAAGAATAATGCCAAACAGGGTCCCACGCCACCACCCCGAGTTCAGTCAGGAGGTGTTACCCCCATGCACCACCTGCAAGTAGACTTTACCGAAATGCCAAAAGCCAGCGGATACCGTTACTTGTTAGTTCTGGTTTGTACCTTCTCTGGGTGGGTGGAGGCCTTCCCCACCAGGACTGAAAAAGCCCGAGAAGTTACCAAGGTTTTGTTAAGAGAAATTATCCCCAGATTTGGAATCCCAGCAGTAATAGGGTCAGACAATGGACCCTCATTTGTATCTCAAATCACCCAGCAGTTAGCAAGTGCCTTGCAGATACAATGGAAGTTACACACTGCATACAGACCCCAAAGTTCAGGGAAAGTTGAGCGGATGAATAGAACTTTGAAATCTCAGATGTCCAAGCTATGTCGGGAGACCCACCTGAAGTGGCCCCAGGTTCTCCCAATAGCTTTACTCAGAATACGCTCAGCTCCTATGAAATCATCAGGATTTTCCCCTTTTGAAGTTATGTATGGCAAACCCCCACCGATAGTGCAGGGTGTAAAAGGTAGTTTGCCACAGATTGGTTCAGAAATAACCAGACAAGAACTTCTAGCTCTTAGTTCTGTTCTGCAGACTCTCCATGCGTGGATACAGGACCAGTTGCCTATCAACTTGACGGAACCCCTGCATCCCTACAAGCCTGGTACCTCAGTGTGGATCAAAGATTGGAAGAAGACACCGCTGGAACCGCATTGGAAGGGACCATACACCGTCATCCTGTCTACACTAACTGCAGTAAAGGTAGCAGAAATCGATTCCTGGATTCATCATAGCAGAGTCAAGCCGGCAGCAGTCCCAGATCCAGACCAGTGGACAGCAGAGCCGCATCCTGACATTCCTTTGCATCTTACCGCCCTGCAGCGGCAGCCAGCAACCTAGAACTCCTTTGGGACACTCATGAACTACAGTGTTCTACAGTTAACAAGTCTTTCGAAGAGGATTGCTGTTTCCAACACAGCAAAAATACTTGTTTCTTCCTTGAATAACTTTGTGCTTACAGACTTTTTTCAGGCCAACTACGGTTGGTAAGTGAGCATACAGCGGACAACTTGAGGATCTTCAATCAACATTGACACCCATTGAATTGCTTCATTAGCAAACAGGTCAGCTTTGTGTCGAGAATCAGCGGACGTCGAGGTCAAGATTTTCCAGCAGAGATTCAGAAGGACTACAATCAACATGCATCTTTGTTTCTATTTTATTCTGGTTGCTTACATGGGGAACTTTGAACTTATCTTTGCTTTACCCCCGTGCACTGCCTGCATTACTTCTACTCGGACTGGGATGAAAGTGACTCAGACTTTGCTTTATCATTCCTACTATACCTGTACTGGTACAATAAGCTGGTGTATTTATAACACCACTGAACTGAACGTTTGTACCAAGGGAAATACTAAAGTTTGTTTTAACCCACATCAGAACCCATCTTATTATACTTTAGAAATACGATGGAATGATGCAGATGGAGATTTACTCAATGAAACATCTCCACTTACTGATCCCACAAAAGGTGCTACTTTGTATTTTGATGCTTGTGATGCCATCAATAGAGATAGTCGTTCTAAATGTGCCAATTGGGAGAAAGCTTATGCTCATGATGACAAGTATATGTGTCCAGAAGGAACCACTGGATGGGGGGCATGCACAGGTAAACGAGTTTTAGCAAAAGAATATAGTACAGCCCCAATCGAGGATTACTATTGCCCAAAGTGGGAATGTGTGTTCTATGCCACATGGAAAACTGGTATGGTAGAGAATACCAGAGACAATTGAATGGCTGCCTTAACTAAGCCATATGTAAAGAATTTAGAAAATTGCAAGAAAGGTGCCTGTAATCCATTAGAGTTACACATAATCAATCACAGTGCATGGAAACAAGGGTATAAGTTTGGCCTACGTATTGCAGGCTCTGGATCAGATCCAGGGACCATCGTATATTAGACTAAATACCCAAGCCCATCGATCATCTAAGTACCATATACATAACACTTTTTATGAAACCATGCATGTAAATAAGTTTGATATCCCTCACCCTTCTCAGAATTTGTTCTTAGAGTTGGCTGGAGCTGTGGTCTCCAGTCTCCACATTTCAGATTGTTACTTTTGTGGTGGAACTAGAATGGGTGATCAGTGGCCTTGGGAGGCCCAAGAATTGAATTACTCAGTAGCCTATAACCACACTAAATTGCATAAGACCACAAGCGAATGGGTATTGGCACACACAATAGTTGGACGTCTGTGCTATGCTCGAACTGGACCTCAGTTCAATTTGCAGGTGGGACAGCTAGTCTGTCTCAGCCAGACGTTTTATAATGACACCACAAAACAGACGTCCTGGTGGTCAGGAGTTAATGAATCTGAACCCACCAATCCATTAGCGAAATTTCCCGAGCTTGCCCCTCTATGGACTGACCTTGCCCAACCTCATGTCTGGCAAGCCCCACCTGGCCTATATTGGATTTGTGGAACCCGAGCATATGCTCGACTCCCTATTCATTGGGGAGGGGCGTGTGTCTTAGGGACTATCCGACCCTCTTTCTTTTTATTGCCCACAGAACATGGAGAACAATTAGGCTACCCAGTTTACTCAAAGAGGCAGAAGAGAGCAGCTTTACAGATAGGCAAATGGGAGAAATGGGATGGTGACGATTGGCCACCCGAGCGAATCATTGCCTATTATGGACCTGCCACTTGGGAGCAAGATGGCATGTGGGGGTATCGTACCCCAATTTATATGTTGAATAGAATTATACGCTTGCAGGCAGTAGTTGAACTCATTACTAATGAAACTAGTCAAGCACTTATACTCCTAGCCAAACAAAGCACACAAATGCGCACAGCAATATATCAAAATCGCTTGGCACTAGATTACTTGTTAGCAGCTGAAGGAGGAGTATGTGGTAAGCTAAATCTCACAAATTGTTGCTTGAAGATAGATGATAAGGGTCAGGTGGTTGAAGAAATTGCTGAAAACATGCGAAAGCAAGCTTATGTACCAGTACAGACCTGGCATGGTCTTAAGATACCCAATTGGTTTGCATCCATCTTCTCTGGTTTAGGAGGACTTACCACTTTCGCTATGCTGATATTGCTCTTTCTAGCTCTGTTTCTACTCTTACCATGTATAATCCCATGTTGTATGCGCTCTATTAATAGTGTTATTGAAAATACCGTAGAACGTAAAACTGCTACTAAGATCTTAGCCTTATGGCACCCTACTCCTGGTACCATTGGTAAAAACCCAACTCCAGTGTAATTAAGTGATTTAGATCTCACACCTTATTAGCATTAGGGTGAGATTAATCAAAGGGGGGAATGTGGTAGGCTCAGGCCTATGATCCATGCTGATTGAACTAAACAGGCAGGCCCGAGTAGCTTGACCTGTAAATTAAGCTTATGGTTAGGCCCAGAGGAATGGAACCCCCCCCCAATATTGCCTCCATAGAATTGAAACTTAACTCAGCTTAACTGAACATAGCTAAGCAGAAACGAAATTTAGTAAGGACAGAAAAACAGCTTTAATTGATACTGATAAGATGTGTGAAGCTTCTATGGAATTAATTAACTCTGTTGAAAGAAAGGTTACAGTGCCCTGCTTTCCCACATATTCCAGCTGGTTAGCGACCTTGGAGGAGAAAAGTATCAGAGATGAAGAACTGACCATTGTAATAGGGACTGTAAGGGGGGGAAACAGGTGCTGAGCCCAGTCAAGGGCCCTCATTGGATAGCTACGTAACGGTACCGGGACCAATAGATGGTGAAAGAAGGGTTACCGGAACCAATGAAAAGTTTGCCTATGTCCAGAATGGGAAAGAACAGTATAAAAGTTGTTGTTTTGCTAGAAACCATTGCTCAGCCATTTTGAATGTGATTCTGCTTGAGTCTTGTGCACAAATAAATGATTTGGACCTTCTGAACAGACTCCTGGTATTATTGGATTGTTTGCGCTCTGCCGCTACACTAGAAGAGAGAAGAAATGGACAGCAGACGATGGAGAGTTAGCAGAAGACACGAAGAAACCAGAAGAAAGTGGCTGGAGCAATTGCAACTGAAAAAAATGCACAAAAGGTAGAAAGATATCTCTTTATTTTGAATTTATTAACTAGAATATGTCAGCTCTGTGAAATGTGCATCATTAACGTCTGCTCTTTGCTTAGTACAAGAGGAAATTAATTTATAGTTTTATTTCTACAGTGTTGTTGTACATTCCAAGTTTGGCTTTTGGGGTTCCCAGTTTAATTATTGTCTTCCTGTTTCTAAATTGTGATTCCCTGTTTGGTGATGGTCTATGTTCTGCATGTGTAACTGAGCTGAGGTATTCTGTTTATGTAATTCCTGTTTGACAGTGTCACTTGTTCTCTTTCCCCAATAGGTCATGTATTGTTATTGTCTGAAATGTATTGGTTTAATATTTGCAGTGTTGCTTTTTGATAGGTAGGGTCTGGTGCTTTGTGAGTCCTGATAGTGCTGTTACGATACAGCGGGTTTGCTATGGTTTCTAAATGGGCAGTGTTTGTAGTAGTTCCTAATGTGCCTGGCGATTGGCACTGGATTATAGTAATGTAGACATCTTTTAGTCTTTCTTTATCTATACACTCATTAAGAGGCATGTTTTCTAAAAGTTAGTATATGGTAACATTATGCACATATTTATGCAAATGAGGCCCCTTATGCAAATGAGGCCCCGCACCGAGTCTCCGCACATGGCCCTGCACCCCCCTTGGGCCGCCCCTGCCTGTCCACCAGGATTCAATCATTCAATTCAATCATTAGGCATGTAGATAGCTGGGTAGTCAGTGGACATGAGGACTGCCTGGTAACATGCCTGCCTGGTGCGAAGGTAGCAGACCTCACATGCCACCTAGACACAGTTTTAGATAGTGCTGGGGAGGTGCCTGCTGTCTTGGTACAGGTTGGCACCAAAACATAGGAAAGTGTGGGAGGGAGGTTCTGGAGGTCAGGCAGGCAGAGCTCTGGAGTATCAATGTGTGGTTGAGACGATGGTGCAAAGAAGAGGGTTTTGGCTTTGTTAGGAACTGGGCAATATTCTGGGAAGGGAGGGGCTCTTCAAAAGTGTTGGGCTCCACCTTAACGGCGATGGCATCAGGCTGCTGGTATTAATTATTAAAAAAGAAATAGAGCAGCTTTTAAACTAGATAATAGGGGAAAGCTGATAGTGACCCAAGAGCGCATTTGTGAAAGGATGTATCCTTGAAGGATACTAACAAAACAGGGAAGTTAGGGCATCCCGACAGAGAGGTTCCAACAAACATAAAAGTAACCCAGATGTCCTTCAGGTACAGAACCGAAAGATTCCAAATTATCTCTGCCCACGATAACCAGATTAATATAGTGAGGGCATTGAGTCACTCAAGATTAACATTTTGCAGGAAACAAAATACAATGTAGAATCTCTATAGTTTGAAATGCAATGTAAACAGGGGAAGGTGACGGCAGTAGGGGTGTACTACCTACCGCCTTGGCAGAATGAACAAATCAATGATGAACTGCTCAAAGAAATCAGGGAAGCTAACAAAAGTTACAATACAATAATAATAATGGGTGATTTCAACTACCCCAATGTCAACTGGGTCAGTGTCATAGCAGGACATGCTAGGGAGATAAAGTTTCTAGATGAACTAAATGAATGTTTCTTGGAGCAGCTGGTTCATGAACCGACAAGTCAGGAAGTCATTCTGGACCTAGTCCTTAGTGGAACAAAAGATCTGGTGCAAGAGATAAGGGTGTTGGGGCCACTTGGCAATAGTGATCATAGCATGAACGTGCTTGATTTCATAAATGGAGGAAGGATGGCAAGGAATCCACAGTACAGCCTTTTAACTTTCAAAATGTAGACTCTGGAATTCATAACCGGAGGATGTAGTAAACGTTGTTAGTGTAACTGGGCTTACAAAAGTTTGGACAAGTTCCTGGAGGAAAGGTACATAAACTATTATTAAAGAGGACCCAGGTAAGCTACTGCTTGCTGCAATACAAGCATTATGGAGACTGTGTGTCTTTTTGGGAGACTACTAGGTATTTGTGACCTGGATTAGCCACTGTTGGAAACAGGATACTGGGCTTGATGGACCTTGGTCTGACCCAGCATGGCATTTCTTATGTTCTTATGATAAAATGAGGAAAATAGTTATGAAAAAACCTAAAAGGACCATCTGCAAAGGTTAAAGATTTACATCAAGCATGGGTGTTTTTTAAAAATACTATCTTGGAAGTCCAGACCAGCTGTATTCCACGCTTTAAGAAAAGAGAAGGAAGACCAAAAAACTGCCAGCATGCTTTGAAGGTGAGGTCAGAGAGACTGTTGTAGCCAAAAAACCCTTTCAGGAAATGGAAAAAGGAGCCAAATGACGAAAACTGGAAGCAACATAAGCACTCGCAAGTTATATGCTAGGCATTGATAAGGCATTGATAATTAGTTATATGAAACAGCATTTAATGTGCACCCAGTTCCACCTGTTTTGATGGTTAGAGTTAAATGTTAAAATGTTCTACAATTGTTCTCTGTAAAAATAATAGTCCGCTATTATTAACTTTTTTACCTGTAAACCGCCACTGATCTCTGGAAGTGGCGGTATAGAAAAAATGTATAAATAAATAAGGCAGGCAAAGAGAGAATTTGAGAAGAAGCATGCCATGGAACCAAAAATGCATAATAAAGATGTTTTCAAGTACATTTGTAGCAAAAACCTGTGAGAGAATCAGTTGGACCATTAGATGATAGAGGGGTAAAAGGGGCACTAAGAGGGGACAAGGCTATAGCAGAGAGACTGAATGAATTCTTTGCTTCAGTCTTTATTGAAGAAGATGTAGGGAAGTTACACATGACTGAAATGGTATATAAAGGTGGTACATCAGAAGAATTGAAAGAAATATCGACAAACTAGGAAGATATATTACAACTATTTAATAAACTAAAGAGTAGCAAATCACCTGGACCAGATGGTATATATCCAAGAGAATTGAAAGAATTAAAATATGAGATTGCAGACCTACTATTAGTAATCTGTGAACTCTCATTAAAATCATCTGTAGTACCTGAAGATTAGCAAATGGCCAATGTAACACCAATTTTTAGAAAGAGTTCCAGGGGTGATCCGGGAAACTATAAGCCAGTGAGCATGATGAAACTACCGGGAAAAATGGTTGAAATCATTGAGAACAAAATCAGTGAACATTTAGATAGTCATGGTTTAATGGGAGAAAGCCAACATGGCTTTAGCCAAGGACGGTCTTGTCTTATAATCTCTTACATTTTTTAGAAGGTGTGAATAAGCAGATAGACAAAGGTGAGCTGGTTGATATAGTGTACCTGGATTTTATTTATTTATTAGGTTTTTTTATCTCACTTTTTCATTTCAGTCAAAGGGGTTTACATTGCAACTTAAACTTGGTAATGTGCATTAAACAGGAACATTGATAACTTTGATTTTTCTGAGGCAATGGAAGATTAAGTGACTTGCCCCAGGCCACAAGGAATACTAGTGAGAATTGAACAATGGTCTCTTGGTTTTCAAGCCAGTGCTCTATCCACTAGGCTATTCCTCCACTCTGGAAAGCCTTTGACAAGTCCCTCATGAGAGATTCTTGGCACAGCTAAAATGTCATGGGATAGGAGGCAGTGTACTATTGTGGATCAGGAACTGGTTAAAAGATGGAAAGCAGAGGGTAGAGCTGAATGGCCAATTTTTCCCAATGGAGAAAGGTGAATAGTAGAGTACCCCAGAAATCTGTATTGGGTCCGCTGCTTTTTATCACATTCGTGAATGACCTAGAATTGGGAATAATGAGTGAGGAAGCCAGATCTGCAGATGAATTAAAATTATTCAGTTGTTAAAACCCAAGAGGATTGCGAAAAATTGCAAGAGTACCTTGATAAATTGGAAGACTGGACGTTCAAATGGCAGATGATATTTAATGTAGACATCTGCAAAGTTAAGCACCTAGGAAAGAACAACCCAAACTGTTGTTACACGATGCAAGGTTCCACATTAGGAATCACCACCTAGGAAAAAGATTTAGGGCATAATCGTGGATAACATGTTGAACCCTCTGCCCAGTGTGCAGCGGTGGCCAAGAAGGCAAATGGGATACTAGGAATCATAAGGAAAGGAATGGAGAATAAAACAAAGGATATTATAATGCCTCTTTATTGTCCCATGATGCAACTGCACCGGAGGATGTTTGTGTAGCTGGGTTTAAAACAGGTTTGGACAAGTTCCAGGAGGAAAGGTCCATAAACCATTATTAAAGAGGACCCAGGAAATCCACTGCTTGCCCCGGTACAAGCATTGTGGAACCTGTGTGCATCTTTGGGAACCTGCCAGGTACTTGTGGCCTGGATTGGCCACTATTGGAAACAGGATACTGGGCTTGATAGTCCTTGGTCTGACCCAGTATGGCATATCTTATGTTCATATGTTTCTGTTTCTCTTATATTGCAATGCATTCAGCTTCTAGTTTTCTGAGATTTTAGTTTAATTTTTGTCTACATATTTTTGTTTTCACATTGTGGTCACTTATTGATGAAGACCTATCAGTAATGCATATGTGTGTGACCAAGACTGGGTATTCTGTTTGCATAGAATTTCTGTTTAAGAATGTGTAGTAATCTGGCTTGTTCATCTTTCCTCATAGGTTTATTGATGTTTTAGCTCCCATTGCAGTATTTACAGTGCTGCCTTTTTTCTAGGTAGGATCCTTGTGTGAGTTTTAGAAATTAGTACTGGCATGGTAGATTTGATCTTTGTCTTGAATGATTTTTTTGTATTAATTCCAGGGCCCACCCAACCATCAGGCAACTTAGGTGATCACTTCTGAAGGTCGGAAGAGAGTAGGGCATTCAAAACTAAACAATAAATTCTGAAAGCCAGGGGTGACATTAGTGTTAAGATTTGCTTAGGGTGCCAACACTTTGAATCAACTATGGGACTGGCCCTGATTAATTTCTCAGGCCAGAAGGTCAGGGGTTCAAATCCTACTAAAGGACAGAACATAAGAACATAAGAACTGCCATACTGGGTTAGACCAAGGTCCATCAAGCCCAATATTCTGTTTCCAACAGTAGCCAATCTAGGTCATATGTACTAGCAGTTTCCCCAAGGGACACAGGTTGCACAATGCTTGTATTGGTTCAAGCTTTGATATCCTGGGTCCCTTCTTAATAATGGTTTATGGACCTTTCCTCCAGGAACTTGTCCAAACCTTTTTTAAACCCAGCTACACTAACAGCCTTTACTACATCATCCGGTAACAAATTCCAGAGTTTGATTACACGTTGAGTGAAAAAATATTTTCTTTTATTAGTCTTAAATAGTTTACCCTGTAGCTTCATTGCATGTCCCCTAGTCTTTCTATATTCTGATAAGGTAAACAATCGATCTACGTTTACCCGTTCCACTCCGTTCATTAATTTATAGACTTCTATCATATCTCCCCTCAGCCGTCTCTTTTCCAGGTTAAAGAGCCCTAAACATTTTAGCCTTTCTTCATAGGAGTATCCTTCCATCCCCTTTACCATTTTGGTGGCTCTTCTCTGAACCTTTTCTAAAATCGCTATATCCTTTTTAAGATACGGCGACCAGAATTGCACACAATATTCAAGGTGCGGTCTCACCATGGAACGATATAGAGGCATTATAATATCTTTTGTTTTATTTTCCATTCCTTTCCTTATTATACCTAGCATTCTATTTGCTCTCTTGGCTGCTGCAGCACACTGGGCCGAGGGTTTTAACATGTTATCCACAATGACGCCTAAATCTTTTTCCTGTGTGGTGGTTCCTAAAGTGGAACCTTGCATCGTATAACCATAGTTTGGGTTGTTCTTCCCTAGGTGCATAACTTTGCACTTGTCCACATTAAATTTCATCTGCCATTTTAATGCCCAGTCTTCCAATTTATCAAGATCCTCTTGCAATTTTCCACAATCCTCTTGGGTTTTAACAACTTTAAATAGTTTTGTGTCATCTGCAAATTTGATAATCTCACTCGTTATTCCACTTTCCAGGTCATTTAAGAATATGTCAAAAAGCAGAGGACCCAGCACAGATCCCTGGGGTACACCACTATTCACCTTTCTCCATTGGGAAAATTGGCCATTTAGCCCTACCCTCTGCTTTCTATCTTTTAACCAGTTCCTGATCCACAGTAGTACACTGCCTCCTATCCCATGACTCTTTAGTTTTGCCAAAAGTCTCTGATGAGGGACCTTTTCAAAGGCTTTCTGAAAGTCCAGATACACTATATCAACCGACTCACCTTTGTCCACCTGTTTATTCACACCTTCAAAAAAACATAACAGATTAGTAAGGCAAGATCTTCCTTGTCGAAAGCCATGTTGGCTGTCTCCCATTAGGTCATGACTATCTAAATGCTGAATAATTTTATTCTTTTTGATGGTTTCTACCATTTTCCCGGTACTGACGTCAAGCTCACCGGTCTGTAGTTTCCCGGATCACCCCTGGAACCCTTTTTAAAAATTGGTGTTACATTGGCTATCCTCCAATCTTCAGGAATTAGAGATGATTTTAATGATAGTTCAGAGATTACTAATAGCAGGTCTGCAATCTCATATTTCAGTTCTTTCAACACCCTTGGATGTATACCATCCGGCCCAGGTGATTTGCTACTCTTCAGTTTATCTAATAGTTGTAATACATCTTCCCTATGTATCGATATTTCCTTCAACTCTTCTGCACCTTTAAATACCACTTCAGTCATGGGTAACATCCCTACATCTTCCTCAGTAAAGACTGAAGCAAAGAATTCATTCAGTCTCTCTGCTATCGCCTTGTCACCTCTTAGTGCCCCTTTAACGCCTCTATCATCTAATGGACCAACTGACTCTCTCACAGGTTTTTTGCTGCGAATGTACTTGAAAAAATCTTCATATCGCATTTTTGCTTCCGCAGCAAGCTTCTTCTCAAATTCTACCTTTGCCTGCTTTATTAATGCCTTGCATTTGGCTTGCCAGTGCTTGTGTTGTTTCCAGGTTTCGTCGTTTGGCTCTTTTTTCCATTTCCTGAAAGATGCTTTTTTGGCAACAACAGCCTCTCTGACCTCACCTTTAAACCATGCTGGCAGTTTTTTTGACTTCCTTCCACTTTTCTTAAAGCGTGGAATAAAGCTGGCTTGGGTTTCCAAGATAGTATTTTTGAACAACACCCAAGCTTGATGTAAGTCTTTAACCTTTGCAACTGCTCCTTTTAGTTTTTTCTTAACTGTTTTCCTCATTTTATCATAGTCTCCCTTTCGAAAGTTAAAAGGTAGTACTGTGGATTTCCTTACTATCCCTCCTCCACTAATTAAATCAAAGGTGATCATGCTATGATCACTATTGCCAAGTGGCCCCAACACCCTTATCTCTTGCACTAGATCTGGTGTTCCACTAAGGACTAGGTCTAATATTGCTTCCCCTCTGGTCGGTTCATGAACCAGCTGCTCCAAGAAGCAGTCATTTATTTCATCTAGGAACTTTATCTCCCTAGCATGTCCTGCCGTGACACTGACCCAGTCAATACCGGGCTAATTGAAATCACCCATTATTATTACTGCACTGTAACTTTTGCTAGCTTCCTTGATTTCTTTGAGCATTTCATCATCCATTTGTTCATTCTGGCCAGGCGGACGATAGTACACCCCCACTGCCATCGCCTTCCCCTTTTTACATGGAATTTCAATCCATAGAGATTCTACAGCAAATGTTGTTTCCTGCAAAACTTTAATCCTTTCTGACTCAATGCCCTCTCTAACATAGAGCGCAACCCCTCCACCAATATGATCAGCTCTATCATTACGATACAGTTTGTACCCAGGTATCACAGTGTCCCACTGGTTGTCCTCCTTCCACCATGTCTCTGATATTCCAATCATATCTAACCTCTCGTTTAGTGCTATATATTCTAACTCTCCCATCTTGTTTTGTAGACTTCTAGCATTTGCATACAAGCATTTTAGAGACTGTATTTTATTCATATTAATTTGGCTATTGGTAGACATGGGTAATTTGGGATCTTTAAGCTCTGTCTGCTCCATACTTGAGGGCATTTGGGCTACTTTACTCTTTTTTGGAACCTCTCTGCTTTTTGTAGTATCCTTCAAGGATACATTCTTCCGAACCATGCGCTCTTGGGCGACTGTCGGCTTTCCCCTATCATCTAGTTTAAAAGCTGCTCTATCTCCTTTTTAAAGGTTAATGCCAGCAGCCTGGTTCCATCCCGGTTAAGGTGAAGCCCATCCCTTCGGAAGAGCCCCTCCTTTCCCCAGAATGTTCCCCAGTTCCTAACAAATCCAAACCCTTCATCTCTGCACCATTGTCTCATCCACGCATTGAGACTCCGGAGCTCTGCCTGCCTTTTGGGTCCTGCGTGTGGAACGGGAAGCATTTCGGAGAACGCTACCCTGGAAGTTCTGGATTTCAACTTCCTACCTAAAAGCCTAAATTTAGCTTCCAGAACCTCCCTACCACATTTTTCCTATGTCATTGGTACCGACATGTACCAAGACAGCAGACTCCTCCCCAGCACTATCTAAGACCTTATCTAGGTGGCGCGTGAGGTCCGCTACCTTCGCACCAGGCAGGCATGTTACCAGGCGATCCTCACGTCCACCAGCCATCCAGCTATCTACATGCCTAATGATCGAATCACCAACTATAACTGCTGTCCTAACCCTTCCCTCATGGGCACATGGCCCTGGAGAAAGTTCCTCGGTGCGAGAGGGGTTTACATCACCTGGAGGACAGGTCCTAGTTACAGGATCACTTCCTGCCACACCAGGGTGATGCTCTCCTGTCACGTGACCTCTCTCCTCCATGGCAATAGGGATGCTGCCAGACTGGAGGTGGGATTTCAGGACTATATCCCTGTAGGTCTCGTCTATGTACCTCTCTGTCTGTCTTATGTTTTCCAAGTCTGCTACTCTAGCCTCTAGAAAACGGACTCGTTCCCTGAGAGCAAAGAGCTCCTTGCACCTAGTGCACATGTAAGACCTCTCACCAACTGGGAGAAAATCATACATGTGACACTCAATGCAAAAGACTGGAAATCTCACATCCCGCTGCTGGACTGCTGTCTGCATCTTAGTTTTAAGTTTGTGTTTAGATCTTTGAGTTCTTTACGTACTAAAGGGTGCTATGGATATTTATACCAATAAAACTGTACCTAATAAGTTTAATATACCTTGTTCACCTGAAGCTTAATTAATCTCAGGTCCTTAGTGTATGACTGATTTGGGTAACGAGATTCACCTGAGAGCACCTCCTGTCTTTTAAGATGTGCAAGTACCTATAAAGCTGTGATTATCCCAGGGGTGGGTGGGCGTGGGGAGGGAGGGAGGGATATAACACTTATTAAAAGAGGGCTGCTACACAGTACCCTGTCCTGTGCTGCTGAGGTAAGCTATATTCTGATTTGATTTAAATTATAGCTCTTTGCTGCTGCTAGGCTCTAACCTATTATGAAATTTAAACTACAAGCTCTCTGCTGGATTCTAAATTTAACCAGAAAGCTCTCTTCTGTGTTTTAAATTGAATCTAAAAGTACTTTGCTGATGCTAGGCCCTGAGTGACTATGAAATTTAAACTACAGCTCTCTACTGGGTATGAAAGGTAACCAGAAAGTTCTCTTCTGTGTTTTAAATTGAATCTTAAACTGCTGCTACTAGGCCCTGACTGATTTAACAAAAAATAGTGGGTTCACAGATTAATTAGCTTTAAAAGAAAATAAAAATTCCTTTCAGAAAAATTCCCAGAAGTATATACTCACAATTGCAGATTTCTCTCCAGACGTAACAGCCCCCCTTTCTAGTCCTTCAAGACTAGAATACATTAGAATGTTGTGAAAACAGAAGTAGAAAGTTAGGGTTTTGCCTCCTGTTATTTTCTTTAAGATAGGGAGACAGGTCACCAGATTTCCAAGGTTCCTGAGGAGCAGTGTTCCTGCGCGAATTCTGGGCCCCAACTCTTCAACCTTCAAGGTCATCCGGATGAAAGACATCGTCCACAAACGTCAGGAAAAAGCTAAGTGAAGCTCTGGACAGTTTTGTAGTATAAACAAAGGAGAAAGAGAGAGTAAGAAAAGAGAGAGAACTACTTCCTGTTTGTTAGTTTTGTAATATGCTGTTGTTATAAGGGAAAGTAAAGTTAAAGAAGTTCTGAATTCAGGAGACAACTATAGAATGTTGAGAGAGAAATAAACTTTGGAATGCTGCATAGTCAGAATAGTTGTGCAATTGTTTAGAAAACTTAGAGAAAACTTGATAAGAGTTGTAAAGAATTGTGGTTGTTGTTAATTAATACTATCTGTTAATACAATAAATACTGAAATGCAAGAAAGATGATTTCAGCTGAAGGTATAGTAGGGTGTTAGAACCTGCGAGAAATAAATATTAAGATACCTTGCTGTAGCTTCATTTTTTAAAATTGTATTTTTAACATCTAAGTTTACCTATTGTAAACTTCCTTCTTTTTTTCCCCGGTACCTTTTTGAAGGTACCAGTGTGTACTGCAAACCCCCCACCCCCTCCTCCTTGGCCCGCTTTGCAGGTCTGGTGCCGATGCCCGACGGCCACTGACTACACGAGAGGAAGCTACATCAGGGCGTGCGGTATCAGGTGTCTTGCAAGGGCGAGGAGGAGGATGCGCACGCGCAACGAGGGGGCGGACTACACTCGCAAGACTGCTTCTACGCGAGGCAAATGTTGATCCCAGGTGGAGATGTATTATTATGTCATCCATGTAGGTGACCGCATATTTTTGGTGTGGACATAACACAAGGTCCACCAACCTCTGTCAGGTCGCGGCCACGCCATGCAAGCCGAAAGGCATTCTCCGAAATTGGAAAAGATCTATGGGAGTAGAGAACGCTGTCTTAGGACATGATTCTCGGGTTAAGGGGATCTGCCAATACCCCTTGGTCATATCGAGGGTGGTAAGGAATTTTGCTTGGCCTAAACGATCCAATAACTCCTCTATCCGTGGCATCGGATAGGCATCGAACCTGGAGATGGCATTGACACGTCGAAAATCTATACAAAACCTCATCGTCCCATCAGGTTTTGGCACGAGCACAATGGGGCTGTTCCAGAGGCTTTTTGATTCTTCAATGATCCCCATTTTAAACATTTCTTTTACCTGGTTCACCACCTCCTGTTGCTTGGCTTCCGGTAGCCTGTAGGGTCTCTGCCTTACCACCTCACTGGGTGGGATCACTATCTCATGGGCCACTAACATAGTTTCCCCAGGCAATGGTGTTAGGACGTCAGGGAATCCTTTCAAAAAGTTTGGTCAACTATTGCCTTTGTACCTAAGACAGTTCTTCTCCCATTCAGGGCTCCGGGTCTGTCTTGCAGTCAGATAACTGCAGACCCAAATCCTCCTCTTCCTTCTCTTCGAAGGTTGCGGTCAATCCTTTTCTCTTCGCTCGCCCTGTAGACCCAAATCCTCCAGTCCCTCGGATTGTAGTGGTCATCATGGGAACGTCTTCGAGTGGCGGAAAACCCACCCTTTCGCAGATGAGTTGGGCTATCCTATCCCCCATGTTTACTTTGAAGTCTTCCTTCCCAAAGTTAAAAAGTAGTACCTTAACAGCTCCTCTGTAGTCTGGGTCGATGACACCCACGCCCACATCTATAAAATACTTCAGGGCTAGCCCTGAACGTGGTGCGATGCGGCCATAACACCCCAGTGGCATCTCCATTTGGAGGCCCGTATCCACCAAGGCCTTCCCCTGCCCCGGGATAACCAGGTCTACTGCGCTACATAAATCGTAATCGGACGCTTGCTCAGAAGCGCGCCTAGGGTTCCGCACGTTAGGAGTTGTTCTGCAATACTTAAGGACAAACTTTGGCTTATTCTCAGACTCCTTCTGTTAGGGTGATCTTCTCTGTCCCTGCTTCTGCCTTTTCCCAAACACGGACCAGGAACTGAGCTTATCCTGGCCTCAGCTTTACGTTGTACTGGGCTCGGTCCCTTCCTACCACTATCCATGAGGGAAACCCCCAAGTCTTTCTGGAGGAGTAGATCCCCCTACTGCCTCCCCTAGAGATCCCCGTTCCCCCTCTAGGGTCTTGCTCGGGAAGATACCAGGCCTACCTTTTGATATAGCCCCTCTTCCAGGCCCTCCCTGAATTGGGGCCAATCCCTCCTCAATACCAGGGCGTGTGGTAACCTGGGCACAATAGCTACAGGGATTTTCTTCTTCATCCCTAAACCCTTGACTAGCACTCTGTGTATGGGATAGAATGATGATGCCCCATGGATACACCTGATTTTCATCTTCCCGTCAGGCTGGTTTTGAACTTGTTTATAGCGAGATTCAATCTCCCACCAGAGCTTCCTGGAGATCATGCTTTGATCTGCTCCTGAATCTAACAAAGCTTCTGTAGCAATACTTCAACAGTCAAAAGAAAACCTTCCCTAACCTCTTTGGTATGAGCAGTTATCAGTGCAGTCCTCGCTCTACAATCCCTTTTTAGGTGTCCCTCACTACCACATGAAAAACATTTTTTTCGTATAGAGTAGTTTTTACACATTGGCATCCCCCTTTGGCCTTACCTTCCTTTCTGATGATACGGAATCTGCCCTTTTAGAAGCACCCCCTTTTCCCTGGCCTGCCAATTCCGCTTCCATAAAGCGCTCGGTCAATAAGGTGGCTTCATTGGTGTTCTGGCAGTTTTGTAAAATCAGGAAGGTTTGTATGTCCTTCGGGACTGCGGTCATAAATTGTTCCAGTACAATGCTATCTATAATGGCTTCTACGGATCTAGCCTCTGGTATTAACCATTTTGATACCAAGCTCTTAATTCTTTGGCAGAGAGCTTTCGGTGTTTCACCAGGTTTCAATTTACTATTTCTTAAGAGACAATGATATACCATATGAGTTAGGCCTAGGCGATCTCTTATAGCTTTTTTCAGCTCCTCATAATCGTTGGGTAAGGCTACAGGCATGGCCCTGTACACCACCAGTGCTTCTCCGGTAAGCGAAGTGGCTAGGCGCACGGCCCATTGCTCCTTAGGCCAGCCGGTTATGTGTGCCACCCTATCAAACGCCTCTAAAAAGTCATCTATATCATCATTCTGAGTTAATTGACCAAATGAAAATGTCTCGCTAGGCTGTAACCCTAGCCCATGTGTGTGCAGAGCTCCTATGGAACCTGGAATTGTCCGTGCTGTTTCTGCTGCTTTCTCTTGAGCTCCCAGCCACACTCCCATCATGTCCAAAAGAGGCTTCTGCTGCCTGCATCACTGCAGCAGTTTGCTCCTGAGCTTGTATGGACATCTCACGCTGTTTCTCAAATTGTCCAGCCATCTACTATAATAGCTCCTTACATTCCATGGCTAACTTCTGTGCTGCAACAAGAAAAGACAGAACACCACCAAGTGCGGTACAAACAAATATATCTGCTCCTTCTCTGGTTTATATCAAACTCTGCTACACCCCTGTACAGGTATCCTTTAAAACCCCTTTTATCTACGGGTTACCTGCAACAGGTGTAGACTCCAGCTTAGCAGAAATGAAGGCCACCGCCTTGTCCTCCTTGACTCCGGCCTTTTGACCTCAGCTGCACTTCACCTTTTAATCCTCAGCAGGGCTTCGGCAGTTAGCACTGTGGTGTGTTGAATTCTTGAGTGGTTGTAAATACTGGCGCATGCGCAGAAAAAGAAAATCCGAAAAACTACGCCACCTGTGGGGGCCCCTGGCCCAGGCAACAGCCTATAAGCCTAGGGCGGCACGTGTTAGTCCTTTAATTAAAGAGTTTTCTTCCTCATCCAGCGCCGGGGCTGCTGGGATTTGTAGTTGTGTTGTTTAGAAAAAACAAGTAGTGTGTAGACCGAGGGTTTACAAGGCAAAACACAGGAATTTATTTCTTTTTCTAAAGAGCATTAAGGCTCAACGCAAAACAAACAGGATTCTTTCTCCAAACAATAATCCATAGGCATTTATCCCAAACAAACAATGAAACTGCTTTATGTAGCTTTTTAACATGTGTCGCTGTTTTTCAAAACCATTCAGCAATCAGCAAGGTTTCTCTTCTCTTCAAACCCAAAAGAAATATCCTTTCTTCAGCAACAAGGTTCTTTAGCATTCCTGGCTAAACACATTTCTCCCTGTTTTCAGACTGCCTTCTAGGACATTCAGGTTATAGGCTTTTCCCTTCTTTTATCCAAGAACTTTTTATTCTGCCTTCTGGCACAGAGAACAATCCATTACTGAATCTTCAGACCCCTCATCAGATTCATAATAGTCTATCTGCATTTCCTCAGGACCTGTGTCTGGTAAATCTGGCTTTAAGCCAACATGAAAAACTTCAGGCTTAATATTCTCTAAAAGTTCCAGAACCTTTCTCTCCACGGAGGCTTTTCCCTATGCACAGGGTTTACACCAGGAATGTGTAGATTCTTTTCTTGCATCAAATGACACAATGCCTCTAACTGGCTTACAGCACTTTTGGCTACCCTTTTATTCACGCACCTTTTTGGAAGTTTCAGCTCTTTAGCTGGTTCAGGAACGGTTGGCACTGCAGCCTGACCGTTATCAGCACTTCTCTCTGGCACAGCTCTCCTAGTTTAAAACCAATTGCAGTTTCCCTGCAATCCTGGCTTTCCTTCTGACTAGGGCTTTCACCTCTAAGATTCCCTCGGAAGTCTCCACCGCTCTCCTCCACGGTGAACTCTCTGGGCCTTTCTCTGGTGCTTCTCTCCCCACTGAATTCTCCAGTGTTCTCCCTGGTCAGCTCAATCGAGTGCTGGTTTCCTGTATCTTTCTTTCCAGCGGGCTGCTGCGTATGCTGCCTCGTCCTGGCACTCCTGTTCCTGTTGCTCTCTCTCTGGCTGTTCTCTCTGTCCGTCCTTTCCTCCAATATTTCCCTGGGTTTATAAGAGTGTCTCTGAAGTACCGTGCACTGCCCTTCCCCCAGGTGTCTCTCATTAGTTTCCAAGCCTGCCCTCAGATTAGCAGAGCTTGGGTGTGTCCTGTCCTCAGTAGCTGCGTGTTTTTTTTCTCTGCCTGCAGTTTGAGAGCTACTGATTCCTTGCCTGTCTCTTTCTTTAAAGGTAAATGTCTGATTTTCTTCCAATTCCATGAACTCAGTCATACTCTCCTCATCACAATGGCTTGCTATGAGCCAGCCCTGCTATAGTAGTGAATAAAAAAGGTATCTGCCTGGAAATTTTGTTTTTCTCTCTTGCCTTGCTTTTTTTTTCTCTCCTTACCAGGTATCATCTGGACTGGACCGGGACCCCGCTAGATGCTCGTCCCATGACAGAATGACACCCTAAATTGGGACCATCTAAGCCACCGGAAATCTCTTCCCCTCCTGGATCGATGGAACGTTAAGCGCACACCCACTAAGGTCAGTGTTACCGGCGAAAACCTTCCTGATCCTGAAGGGAGAGAGAGGCGATAAGTGGGAGGTCCGGGGAAGATTGATAGATTGGTGAAGAGACAGCAAGACACTTGACAAGTTTCCAGGTAGGGAAAATTAATCACCGGTGGGGAATTGGTCACCCCCCTCATTTACAGGCTTGGTGTTGGGTTTAAACACCTCAGAAGCTTAGTGGGAAATGGGAAATTCAAGGTTTAATGGTCCCGGGACCAAAACCCTTTAGCATTTGTTCTAAGAACTTGGGACCGTTTGCCAGATATGGCCAATCTGTCCAAATTGATCCTAACTAAACTTTGTCAGGTAGCTTGGCCATCATATACAGCTGAGACGGAGTTCCCATGGCCAAAGGGCGGGTCCTTTGACCTCCCAGTTCTTTCAAATCTTAGACGCATTCTAACGGACCAAAAGATACATCAACTTGATTATTATTATTTGTTTGAAAATTCTATGAATCTCTGTCTTGAGAAAAATTGTCAGAAAAGTGTTTGTCCTGTAGTGAAGAAAAAGGATGAAGGGCTCCTTCCTCCTTATCAGGATTTAGATGATCCCCTTTAACCCTTGCTTTATAATTTGACCCCTACTGCCCCAAGGCTACCTGATGTTCTGGAGCCTCCAGATGACCCTCCCATTCAGAGGGTAGAGTCCCCCCATTCAGTAAGTTTAACATCCCCAGGGTCACATTCAGATAACCAGTCACCCAGCTCCACACAGGCAGACAGTTCATCACAAGCAAGCAGTTCTTTCTCACCACATTTAATTTCAGTTCCCCTGGAAGTGGAAGAGAGCATTTCTCAAAGAACACGCTCTCATCTCCCTGTACCAGTCTGTAAACTTGCAATCCCTGCCACCAGTGTCCGAGATGTGCCAAATATTACTCAAGCTGTAATACATTCTAACAATGCCCAAGATATTACTACCTTAATGCCCCTGAGGATTGTTCCTACTATGGGTAGGTTACTGACCGCAAAGTCTATGTCCCCTTTAACACTGCAGACCTCCTTAACTGGAAAAATACCACCCCCCAGTGGAGGGATGATCCAAAAGGAGTAATTAAGGTTTTTGAAACTATTTTCCTTACCCATGAGGCAGACTGGAAAGACTGCCGTGTACTCCTTAGGACTCTCCTTAAGGCTGGGGAGGGGCCAGAGGTTATCAGGGCTGCCAAAGAAGCCACATACCAAAAGACAGATGAGAGGATTGTTGGGAATGGCTGGGTTTTGCCGAGCCTGGATCCCAGGGATTGGGGAATTGTCCAAACCTCTCACTGCCATGACAAGTAAAGAGGAACCTGATGAACTATACTGGACTAAAGAGGCCAGCAATTGCTTTGATCAGCTGAAACATGCCTTGTCCACAGCCCCAGCCCTGAGTCTCCTGGATTACCATAAGCCTTTCACCCTCTTTGTCCATGAACAGAGGGGGGTGGCTTCGGTGGTCCTTACTCAAGAATTGGGACCATGTAAATGACTCATAGCTTACTTTTCCTGCCAGTTAGACCCAGTGGCCCAAGGATCTGTAAGTTGCCCGAGAGCAGTAGCTGCCACTGCTGCTATTATGGAAAAAGCAAATGAGTTTGTACAGGGACATGCACTGACTGTGGCAGTTCCCCATTCTGTCCACATGCTGCTAAATCAAAAGAACACTCAACACTTTCCAAATGCTAGGCTAAATAGGTACGAGACTGAGCTTCTGACTCCTAGTAATCTCACCTTTGTCAGAACTAACACTTTAAACCGAGCTATTCTGTTGCCTAACCCTGAAGACAGAACCTCATCGTGATCGCTGCCAGGTAGTGCAGCTCAATGAGAAACCCTGCCCTGATCTTTCTAATGTTCCCTTGGAAAATCCTGACGTGACTTTCTTTTGTGATGGAAGGCTTCAGAGCCCTGCACTGTTGAGGCATTCCTAACAGGGGCTATACATTTCAAACAAAGGTAAGAATTTGTATGTGTGGGGGAGGGGCGTTAATTGCTAGGATGTATGACTGGGAGGTTTTAAAAGGGTTTTGGTACATTTTTAAAACAAAGTTACATTCTTATTGGTGTTTTAGTTTAAAAGGCAGAGAGGCTCGCATCCTGGAGATGAATGCATGGCTGCGTGGATGGTGTCATCAAGAGCGTTTTGGTTTCCTAGACCATGGGATGCTGTTCCAAAGGTTGCAGAGCAGAGATGGGGTCCATCTGTTCAGGAAAGGTCGACGTGTCTTCAGTAATAGACTGGCTAATCTACTGAAGAGGGCTTTAAACTAGATTCGTTGGGGATGGGTGAAGAAAGCCCCCAGGTAAGTGAAAGCCCCCAGGTAAGTGAAGCATTAAATACCCCACTAGATGCTCGTCCCATGACAGGTTTAAGCAAATGGTGTTGCAGGGGAGAGGGGAAGGAACTATGATACCACTGTGTAACAATGAGGATTTTCCACTATGGATGGGCAACAGGGAAATAAGATCCCTGATGCTGAAGCTTTGGTAGGAGTGGCTGATTTGGATTTAGTGGCAGTTACAGAAACATGGTTCACAGAAAACCATGATTGGGATGTAACCATACCTGGCTATACTTTATTCAGAAAGGACAAGGTAGGAAGAAGGGGAGGAGTGGCACTATATGTAAAAACTACTATTAAAGCTTTGGAATTGCAGAGCTTAAAAAGGAGAGAGGAGGCATTGTGGGTTAAACTAGTAAGAGGGAAAGAGAAATCTATTTGCATTGGTGTGATATACAGACCTCCCTCACAAGAGGAAGAGGTGGACAGAGAGTTAATTGATGGCATACGCAGCATGGCTAAGAAAGAGGAAGTGCTACTGATAGGGGATTTCAATATGCCAGATGTTGATTGGCACATTTCTGCTGCAGTATCATCTAGAAGTAAGGAGATCCTGGATTCTCTACAGGGAGAACTATTCAGGCAATTGGTAACAGACCCCACACATGAAAGGGCCATACTGGACTTCGTGCTTACTGTCATGTAGAGGATCCTTCCGAGGCTATGGAACTGGGTGAAGCAGAAGAGATTGCCTCAGAAGCTGACAGCCAGGCAGAGCATATGGCCCAGGGTTGCCAGGGACAACATAAACAGAGTGAGTCACGAGGGGAGAAGACACGCCCAAACTGCAACGTAGCCCCGAGCTCAGGGATTAAGGAGAAGCACTTGGTTGGGGGAGGGGCGCAGTTAAGCCCTAAGAAACAGGGATATAAAAAGTACTCCCCAGAAAAGAGCTGCAGTTGGAGAAGGGGAACCAGCTGGAGTTGGAGAAGGAGACCAGAAGAGAGTTCCAGAACGGAGAGCTTCAGGTCCAGAGAGGGAGAGACGAGGACGAGAGACTCAGCACAGGAAGCCAGAGTAACAAAGTCTCAAAGAGCCCGTGCCCAAAAGCCAGGTGGGAGCAATCCTAGACTGAGGTCTTATCGTGAAGGCAGTCAGTGGGAGAGACTACCTGAAAGGCTGGTTTGGGAGCACACAGAATCTCCTGAGAAAGAGACGTGCTGGCCAGAGGACATTTGTATGACTGAGAAAAAGGAAACGTTAAAAGGCAGGAAAACACAGCCGGTGTGTGAAATCCTTGCTGACCCAGCTGTGCTAAGAAATACTTCCGTGAAGAAGCCAAAAGGTAGGCTGTATAAACCGTGTAGAAAGGAAACTAGGTTTGAAAGTTTTCCTTGTGATTGCCAAGATTTGCTGGACTCTCCCTATGCTAAATCCCATATATACGGTAATGCTCCACCCTGCTCTTTAGAACCCGGTGAGGAGAGGTCTCGGGGAAGTAGAGAGAGACTGCATTTTGAAACACCGTATAACTATCCACAAACTTACCTATCTGAAAGGGACTGTGAGGAAATGCAGACAGAGTTTGTTACCGAACAGACATCAGATGAGCAGATGGATTGCACGCTTTCCCTAGCTGATCACATCATATCACTTTGCTGAACTAGCTGTTAACAAGACTGTTAGAACAGCAGTGGAAAAAGCAAGAGTGTTTGCCTTTGTTTGAAAAGGGACTGCTGCATTTTAAGTTTGTTCTAAGCACTGTATGTGAAAGCTGAAATCCAAAGAAGCTGTTTATGTTCCTGAATTGTTTTTCTTTATGCCAGAAGTATGGTCATTTTTGTCCTTAATTTCATTTGCAATTAATCCACCTTGTCATTTTTGCCTAACCCACTCGACTACAATTATTCCTGGCTTAGAGAGTAAGAGGGACTACAACTCCCAGAAGGCAGTGCAGGGCCAACTGCACTACCCTGCTTCCTAAGTTTGGATAGCCCAGGCTGACCTACCCTACATGCCCCTGGCTCTGGGGAGGTTACTGGTGACATTACCAATAGTGAAAGTGTTTCTCATGTTGTAGTGGGAGATCACTTTGCATCCAGTGATCACCAGATGGTGTGGTTCAGTATTAGGACTAGGGCTGTTAGAATCCATTCAAAGGTGAGGATCTTAGAATTTAGGAAGACTAACTTGGCGAAGATGGGCCAATACCTCAGGGAGTCGTTAGTGGGATAGGAACAGCTGGGGGATGTAGAAAAACAGTGGGCAAAACTGAAAGGGGATATTTTAAGAGCAACCAACCTTTTTGTTAAAATGGTGAATAAAGGTAAAAGGAAAAGGAGACCGCTATGGCTTTCAAAAGAAGTAGCTGAAATAGTGAAGGAAAAGAGTGTGGCCTTCATGAAATACAAGAGATCACAGAGAGAGGAAGACAGGCATCTATATTTGGAAAAAGTTAGAGAAGCTAGCAAAGTAGTCATGAAGGCAAAGATTCCAAAAGAGGAGGAAATAGCCAATGCAATAAAATGGGGGGGATAAGACATTTTTCAGATATATTAGTGAGAAGAGGAAGGGCAAAAGTTGCATTGTCAGACTCAAGGGTGCAGGGGAGGAATATGTAGAAGCTGATAAGGATAAAGCGGAATTGCTTAACAAATATTTTTGTTCTGTGTTCACAGATGAAGAACCAGGAGCAGTACCTCAGAAAACACCCACAAATAGGAACAGAAGCGAGGGACATCTTGAAAAATTTTCAGAAGACTATTCGTGAGAAACTAGCTCAACTTAAAGTAGACAAAGCGATGGGACCGGATGGGATACACCCTAGAATACTGAGGGAACTTGGGGACGTTCTAGCAGCTCCACTGACTGACCTTTTCAATGCCTCATTGGAGTGGTGCCAAAGGACTGGAGAGAGGCTCATGTGGTGCCTTTACACAAAAGCGGAAGTAAGGATGTCGTTGAAAACTACAAGTCGGTTAATTTAACTTCGGTGGTGAGGAAATTATTGGAAACGCTGCTGAAAGACAAAATAGTGAGGTTTCTGGAGTCCAGCGGATTACAGGATCCGAGGCAGCATGGATTCACCAGAGGCAGGTCTTGTCAGACAAATCTGATTGATTTCTTTGACAGGGTGACCAGGGAGGTGGACCGAGGGAGACCCCTGGATGTGGTGTATTTGGATTTCAGTAAAGCCTTTGACACTGTTCCTCACAGGCGACTTATAAATAAACTGAACACCCTCGGGATGGACCCTAAAGTTACTGCTTGGGTTAGAAACTGGTTGGGTGGGAGGCGACAAAGAGTACACGTAAATGGAGCTCACTCTGAGGAGATGGATGTTACCAGTGGTGTGCCCCAGGGATCTGTCTTTGGTCCGATTCTTTTTAACATCTTTGTTAGTGATATAGCGGAAGGGCTGTCGGGTAAGTTTTGCCTCTTTGCGGATGATACCAAAATCTGCAATAGAGTATACACCCAGGAAGGTGTGGATAACAGGAGCAGGGATCTAGCTAAGCTTGAAGAATGGTCTAGAATTTGGCAGCTGGGATTTAATGTTAAAAAATGTAAGGTCATGCATTTGGGCTGCAGCAATCCAAGGGAGCAATATAGTATAGGGGGTGAAGTACTTTTGTCCACTAAAGAAGAGCAGGACCTAGGCGTGGTTGTGTCTGATGATCTTAAAGTAGCTAAACAGGTAGAAAAGGTGATGGCAAAAGCTAGAAGGATGCTTGGGTGCATACGGAGAGGAATGGCTAGCAGAAAAAAGGAGGTGATAGTGCCTCTGTATAAGACTTTGGTGCGACCTCATTTGGAGTATAGTGTGCAGTTCTGGAGACCGCACCTTCAAAAGGATGTGAACAGGATGGAGTCGGTACAGAGGATGGCTACTGAAATGGTTAGTGTTCTTAATTATAAAGCATATGAGGACAGACTTAAGGATCTTAATATGAACACCTTAGAGGAAAAGCGGGATAGAGGTGATATGATTGAGATGTTTAAATATCTCCGTGGCATAAATGTTCAGGGAGAGAGCCTCTTTCAATTGAAAGCAAGTTCTGCTACAAGGGGACATGGGTTGAAGGTAAAGGGGGAGATTCAGGAGTGATATGCGGAACTATTTCTTTATGGAAAGAGTAGTGTATCCATGGAATAGTCTCGCAGTTGAGGTGGTAGAGATGAGGACAGTATCTGAATTCAAAAAAGCATGGGACAAACACAGAGGATCTCTAAAGGTAAAAAGGGGACTGTTGTAGTTGTTGATATGGAAGGACAGACTAGATAGGCCATGTGGTCTTTTTCTGTCGTCATATTTCTGTGTTTCTATGTTTCTATTAAGTGAATGGGGGAAGAAGGGGCATGGTGGGTGGGACATTTGGTAGTGCTCTTTGAACATGAGAAAGAGAAGTATGGTTTGGTGGAAGGGGATCGATACTTATATTTACCGTGCTGACATTTTGTTAAAAGTAAAGGGATATGAGAAGCTATATTAAGGGGAGAATCAGGCCTGGAAAAGCTGAGTAGCATTGCTGTCAAAATGTTTTAAACTGCCAGAGGAAAAGGGTCGGGGTTAGCCAATGTTTGTCAAGGCTTGGGAGGTGGATATGGGAATTTAGAAGAGGGGGACTGGAGGATATTTATGTAGGGATGACAAAGATGTCTCTGACTTCCATGATTCAGGAGAATAATTGTAAATTGTTGTATAGAATGTACCCGACTCCGATAAAATTGAGTAATATGGTAGTGGGATACAACAGGAGTTATTGGAGAGGGTGTGGGGCCACAGGGGACTTGTTTCATATGTGGTGAATGTGTGAGCCAGTAATGGGAGTGATGGGGGAGATTTTTGTAAGACGTCATGCGGGTAGCTGTGGTTCTGGTTCTGAAATATATGTTGCTGAATTTGTATCTTCTGAACCAGGAAGATGACTTGGCTAGACTGGGGGGATGATGTGCATTGCCGTGAGATTGGTCGTGGCATGTCACTGGAAAAGTTGAAACATACTGGGAGATGAGATAACAGATAAGTTGGAGTATGTGTACACAATGTGTGAATTGACTGTTCAGAGAAGCCACAGAGTGGGTTCTTCTGAAAAACTATGGGCACCAGATACACAATGGCGGAAGAAGTATCTGATAGAGTGCCGAATAATGTGAAGGGTTGGTTGTGCCTTGGGATGGAGAGGTAGTGTTGGGGGGAGGAGGGGCTAAGGGTGGAATGAGTGGGGGAGGGTTAAAGATGTAAAGAGGGGTTTAAGAATTGGAAGTTGAAAATAAAACAGATGATGGTTATGTTTCTGTATTTGTTGTGGATATTGCAATGTGCTTTGTGGTATGGAATAAAAATAAAGATTAAAAATACAGTAAGTCATACAACAAAACAAAAAAAAAAGAAGAAGAGATAAACCAACTATTTGGCCACAATTTTAGCTAGTTAGATGAGGGTGAATGTCTGAATATTTATTTCACTGCTCTGACTGTGGCTTTTTGAAAATCTACTCCTAAGGAACATAAGAACATAAGATATGCCATACTGGGTCAGACCAAGGTCCATCAAGCCCAGTATCCTGCTTCCAACAGTGGCCAATCTAGGTCACAAGTACCTAGCAGTTTTCCCAAAAAAACACATAGGTTTCACAATGCTTGTATTGGGGCAAGCAGTGGATTTCCTGGGTCCCTTTTAATAATGGTTTATGGACCTTTCCTCCAGGAACTTGTCCAAACCTTTTTTAAACCCAGCCACACTAACAGCTTTTAACAGTTTTTACTACATCCTCCTTAAAACCAGCTACACTAACAGCTTTTACTACATCCTCCATAGCTTTTACTACATCCTCCAGGAGTAAAACCTAGATTGACTTACTCCATTTGTGATGTCATGAAAGAATTTATTTAGAGGTATATTAAGTGCACTAAGGATTCACAGTTAATATGCATTTGGAGCCAAAAATAATGTACAGTAAGTGCACTGGTCCCATGTTGTTGGAGACGTGCCCAGAATGTCTTCCTGCAGTTACCATGCTGAAAGGTACTTCAGCATGCTAACACTGTATTCACAATTAACACAAGTGTCCTTAACGCCACCTACTGAGGTGATGTTAAGTACACCCAAGCTGATGGCAGTATTGACAATTAGCACACGTTAATTACCCCGTACTAACCAGCTCAGTTCCCGCCCATCGCATGTTAAGCAGTTAGTGCAGGAATTTTCTTGTGCTGGCTGTTTTTAGCACACAATAGCAGTTACCACAGTCCCACACTAACTGCTGAGTGCATGTTAAGCCTCACAGTACACATTTGCACACTATAGTAAACATGCCCTGTTATGTCTCATTTATGTTTTCCTGGATAACTATTTCCATGACCTTCTGTAGACAGTCAAGCTTGTAGCGCAGACAACTAAGAAATCTTGCTGGTAAAAGAGCAATGGCAATAAGAAGATAAAATTAGGAAAATGGGCAGAGTAGGTAGACCATGATCTTTTCAGTCAACTTCTATTTTACCAAGTTAGTTAGATTCCTGTTTTTGCCAACTGAACTATTAATGTGTTAAGCAAATTATTATGTGATTCCAAAAGAAAGCAGACACCTGAATTTAACAGCAGATTAGTGAACTATTTACCGTCATACACCACAAGTCTGTAGCAATTCCTGCAGTCAAGGGAACTTTCAAGGATATCTTCCAAAGTTCTATAGAAAAGTTTTGCTTGCTCCAGGCGATCATCACTACTGAATCCAGCACTGGTTATTCCGGACATTTCATACAAGGTAAGCAGAGGAGTTGCATATTCAACAATGCAATGATATGGCTAACAGAAAGAAAAAGAAATTACATAATTACCAGGGAATATGTTAAGTCTCCTATAGCAGTGTTAGCCATTTGAATTTCATCAGTAGCCTTTTAAAGCGAGAAGCTCAGCACTGCCTAGCTGAATTCACAATAAAGCCTTGTTGTCTCAATTTGCTATATAATAGGAGGATTACAAAATATTTTAGTATTACCTCTTGTTTTATAAAATATACCAAAATAAAGCCCCTCCCACGGTCAAGCCCAGTTTTAGAGAGATGAAACCAGGGCAATTACCTTGGATCCCTATGTCACATAAGGCCCCAAGAACTGCCTAAAATTGAAGGAAACCCAGCCTGCTAGGGGAATTTGGGGCTCCCATCACATATTTCTGCCCTACGGCCCAGCACATATAGCAATGGCTCTGATCCTTCTGTAACATATAATTCATTCTTTTTTACTGCCCACCTTTCTTTTCTCATTCAACTGAAAACCATATCTTTATCCTCCACAGCCTGCCCTAGCCCCTTTCTTTCCCAACTACTTTCCTGGCTTTTCCCTCTCCAATTCAGTTCTAGCAACCCCATGTCTTTTTATAAACTATGATTGTTTTTATGTACATTGCAAATCATTTTGGATAATGGAAATCACTTAGATGATATATAAAATTTTTAAATAAATAAATTACATGCAACCCTATTGTAATTCCTTTTTCCTTCCTCATCTACCCCTACAGCTCTCTTGTTTTTAATCTAGAAAAAGGATAGAGATATAGAAATGTGCTCCGTACCCTTTTATTTTCATCGAAAATGCTGTAAATGCTGTTCTTGTAAACTCTTCCTTTAACACCAGCTCTGTCAATATGCAGAGGGGGCAGGTCCATCATGAACTGGATGTTGTTATCTACCTCACTCAGATTGCTGTGGATTCTGCAGCTTAATGGTAATAAAATGTGCAGTTTGCAGGTTTCCTCACACCACAAGAGGTTGTTGTTCTCTTTATTGAATGAGTGGACAGCCTTTTTAAGATCTAAACCATTAGAAAAACACAAAGTAAAACTGTTCATTAGTGAAAGTGTTTTGATAACTATCTAGTATTGCAGATAAAGGTGACATTTTTCTTATCAGATAATGTTCTTTCCTTGAGTCTTACTAGACCAGTGGAGTTTGCCCCACTACCAGCAGATTCAGAGACAAAGAAAGCTTCCATAGGCTTCTCATGACATCTTCATGCCATATCAGCCAGAACCACTAGAGGGAGCCTTCAGTATTCACTGACTGACCTTTTCAGTGCCTCGTTGGAGTCAGGAGTGGTGCCAAAGGACTGGAGAGAGACTCAT
Source organism: Ichthyophis bannanicus (assembly GCA_033557465.1). Taxonomy (NCBI): domain Eukaryota; kingdom Metazoa; phylum Chordata; class Amphibia; order Gymnophiona; family Ichthyophiidae; genus Ichthyophis; species Ichthyophis bannanicus. The sequence goes on from CM066050.1 coordinate 97,098,684, forward strand.
GTGGTGCCATTACACAAAAGCGGAAGTAAGGATGTGGTTGAAAACTACAGGCCAGATAGTATAACTTCGGTGGTGAGTAAATTATTGAAAACGCTGCTGAAAGACAAAATAGTGAGGTTTCTGGAGTCCGGCGGATTACAGGATCCGAGGCAACATGGATTCAACAGAGGCAGGTCTTGTCAGACAAATCTGATTGGTTTCTTTGACTGGGTGACCAGGGAGTTGGACCGAACGAGATCCCTTGATGTGGTGTATTTAGATTTCAGTAAAGCCTTTGACACCATTCCTCACAGACAACTTACGAGACAAACTGAGCACTCTAGGGATGGACTCTAAAGTTACTGCTTGGGTTAGAAATTGGTTGAGTGGGAGGTGACAAAGAGTACAGGTAAATGGAGCTCACTGTGAGGAGAAGGAAGTTACCAGTGATGTGCCCCAGGAATCTGTCCTTGGTCCGATTCTGTTTAACATCTTTGTTAATGATATAGCGGAAGGGCTGTCGGGTAAGGTTTGCCTCTTTGTGGATGACACCAAAATCTGCAATAGAGTAGACACCCAGGAAGGTGTAGATAACATGAGGAGGGATCTAGCTCAGCTTGAAGAATGGTCTAGAATTTGGCAGCTGGGATTTAATGTTAAAAAATGCAAGGTTATGCGTTTGGGCTGCAGCAATCCAAGGGAGCAATATAGTATAAGGGGTGAAGTACTCTTATCCTCTAAAGAAGAGCGGGACCTAGGCGTGGTTGTGTCAGAGGATCTTAAAGTAGCTAAACATGTAGAAAAGGTGACAGCAAAAACTAGAAGGATGCTTGGGTGCATATGGAGAGGAACAGCTCGCAGAAAAAAGGTGGGGATAGTGCCTCTGTATAAGTCTTTGGTGCGACCTCATTTGGAGTATTGTGTGCAATTCTGGAGACCACAGCTTCAAAAGGATATAAACAGGATGGAGTCAGTACAGAGGGTGGCTACCAAAATGGTTAGTGGGCTTCATTATTTATTTAGACAGCTTTGTATACCACCTTATCCTTCAATGAAAGTGGTCACAACACAATTGGGGGATACATTTAACATGAGGGGACATGAGACACATACACTAATACTTACAGGGAACAAGGGAAATGGAGGGTTAAGTGGCTTGCCCAAGACCACAAGGAGCAATTGTGGGACTAGAAACCCCAGTTCTTCTGGTTGAAGGTTGCTGTCCTCTAGTGGGATTTGAACCCCTGACCTCCCAACCTGAGGTAACTTGCCCCAACCACTAGGCCACTCCTCCACTCCAATTCTTCACCGCTTTGACCCGGTGAAAAGCGGGATATAAATACAGTTAAATAAATAAATAAATAAATAAATAAATTCTTTTATAAAGCATATGAGGACAGACTGAAGGATCTTAATATGTATACCTTAGAGGAAAGGCGGGATAGAGGTGATATGATTGAGATGTTTAAATGGCATAAATGTTCAGGGAGAGAGCCTCTTTTAATTGAAAGCAAGTTCTGCTATGAGGGGACATGGGGTGAGGGTGAAAGAGGATAGATTCAGGAGTGATATGCAGAAATATTTCTTTACGGAAAGAGTGGTGGATCCGTGGAATAGTCTCCCAATGGAGATGGTAGAGATGAGGACAGTATCTGATTTCAAAAAAGCATGGGACAAACACAGAGGATCTCTAAAGGAAAAAAGGGGACTGTTGTAGTTGTTGATATGGAAGGACAGACTAGACAGGCCATGTGGTCTTTTTCTGTCATCATATTTCTATGTTTCTATGTTAATATTCAAATCAAACATATGGTGAGGAACCTCAGATCTCACACAAACTCAGTTATAGTAAATTCATATATTTGATATATCACTCTTTATTTACAAACAGGCAAAACAGTTACGAGTTAAAAATTCAGCCAGAATAAGAACAAAAAAGGAACTCCAAAAATAATAGGAAAGATATCTAGACAGACAATAACGATCAGGAAAAAAAAAGACAGGACACAGAGGTAACTAGTGCAATCTTGTCATGAAAAGGTTGCTAGACTACTCCTACGCCAAGCGTTTCATTGAATATGTGCGTTTTTAATAAGGTTTTAAATTTCTTGAAATTGGGTTCTAAGTGGACAGAAGGTGGAGGGCCATTCAATAGATAGGGGGCAACAAAAAAAATGCAGAGTTTCTTGTTGATTCAAACTTGGCCCTAGCAGGCAATAGAAATAACCAGATGAGAAGGGGGTGGGGCAAAAGAAGATAAATGTAACAGCTGAGAGGTACGAGGGAGCTTATTTGTAAATGGCCTTATGGGACAAGGAGAGAATTTTGTAATAAATGCAAAAAAGGACCGGAAGTCAATGAAGGTAACCAGATGCAACAGAACAATAATCAAAACTATGTATAGGATCAGTTTCAACAGAAGGCGTGTCAGGAAGGTATGAGCCCGCAGGGGCAATCACAGAATAGCAGACCAAGCAGTTTTCCAGGGCAAGCCCTGGACTGGTCTAGCAGGACTCAAGGAAAGAACATTATCTCGAAAGTAAAATGTCACCTTTCATATAGTCCTGCTAGACCAGTGGGATGTACCAAAGCTACAACTCCACTGGGAGGGAAGAAGACATGGCAGCTTTCAAGAACTCTAAGCCAAAGGCTGTGTCTGCCTGAACATGGACATCCAAGTGGTAGTGCTTAACAAAAGTGAAAAATAATGCCCACTTTGCCACCCAACAAATGTCTGAGGGGGCTACCGTGCTATACACTTCCCATAAGGATACTTGCACCCAAGTGGAATGCGCATGCAAACCTTCCAGAACTGGCCAGTTCCTCAACAGATACATAGAGACAATTGCCTACTTGATTCAATACTCCAAAGTAGATGTGGCGGCCATGTCATCTTTACACAATCCCACAAACAGCACAAATAGATGGTCTGACTTATGGAAAGAGTTAGTAAATTTCAAGTATCAGAGAAACACTCTCTGGACATCCACCAGGCAAAGGTCCTTATGCTTCCCTTGCACTGCTCCTTAGAAAATGAGAGCAAACAGACTACCTGATTTACAGTGAAAGCAGAAACTACCTTGGGCAAAAAAAAGGAACAGGCCAAATACACTCGGCCTTTTCTAAGAATATGTAAGGATCCGTGCATGACAAGGTTTGCGGCTCAGAAATATGTTTCACTGAACAGATTGCGACCAGAAAGACAGTCTTGAGGGTCAGATCACCAGACACCAGACAGAGCACCAGACAGAGATCCCACAGAGGAACAATTGAAAACAGGGGGGGGGGGGGGAGAGGGGGGCGCAGATGACATAACCCTTGGAGAAAATGGGAAACATCAGGATGCAAGGCAATGGACGCCCTGCCACTGGCCTCCTGAAGCAGGAAAGTACTACCACCTGAACCTTCAGGGAACTAACAAAAAGGCCTTTGTCCAGACCCTCCTGAAGAAAGGCAAGTAAACATAGCAAGTCCATAGAATCATGTCTAAGCAGGCTGGTAGATACTTTCCTGGCCTTGAGGAACATGGAAACCACTGCAGGAGAGTAGCTCTTATGTGCTAAGCGGTGCCTCTCAAGATCCAAGCCATAAGAGAGAAGCAAGCTGGGTTGTCCAGAAGAAACAGCCCTTGACATAACAGGCACCAGGCTGGGGGCAGTTGCAGAGGAGGATATTGTAGAAGCTTCATCAGGTCCCCAAACAATGATCTCTGTGACCAGCGCCACCAGAATCACCCACCCCAGATGCCGCTCTAAGCATCAAAGCACACAATCCACTAGCAGACATAGAAGAAACATATGCAGCAGGACACACGTTGGCCACGGCTAACTAGGGCATCAATGCCCTCGGAATCTGTTTCTCTGTGTTGATATGGGTGTGCACAAATCCCCTGGCGCCTCAGCACAGAAGCCACCATCACAATTACTTTCGAGAACATCCTTGGGGCAGTGGAGAGGCCAAAGGGGAAAGTGGCAAACTGAAAATGAGAGCAAAGAATTGAGAAGCAAAGAAAGCACTGTTGATCTTCTCAGATAGGAATGTGGAAGTAAGCCTCAGATAAGTCCAGAGGCATGAGGAACTCTCCGCAGCATAAGCCTGAATCACTGACTGTAGGCTCTTCAAAAGGAATTGAAGAGTATGCAGGTGAATGTTGACTCCCTTGGGGTCAAAGATTGGCTTAAAGGAACAGTCTTTCTTTGGCACCACAAAGTAGATGGAGCATTGGCCCTGGGCCCTGATGGAATGGGGGAACTGGGACTGCTACTCATAGATGGAGATGGCTGTCCAGGGTACACTAAACTGTGACTCTCTTGGCCATGGAGCAGCAAGGAGAGATGATGAAGGCATACAGAATAGGCTCCCCGCATTCCAGAATATAGTCATGCTGAATGATTTCTAGAATCCTGTGATCCTCGGTGATCTGAACCCAGTCCTGGAAGAAAAGGCAGAACCTGCCACCCATTAGGGCATCCTAGAATGGGCTCCCAAGCCATCACTGCACCTGACAGGAGGAAGCACCATGAAAGGGCGGTCCACAAAAGGGCTGAGTCTGAGCCTGGAACCCAGAAGAGGAGGAGGAGAAGGAAGGCTTGCCAGGACAGTATCTACAGAAGTCCCAGGAGCCAGGGGAGTCCAAATAGTGAGTATGCAGAAGAGAAAGATGTACCTGCATGCCTCTCAGGCCCTTTTGGCTGATCCTCCAGGAGGTGATGAGGCTTGGACTCGCCCAAGTCCTTAGTCAGCTTCTCCAAGTCCACCCCAACAAGAGCCTCCCTTTGAAGGCAAGCTGAGTCAATCAGTATTTGGAGAATGAATCCACTGCCTAATGGCGGGCCCTTATCCTATGTCATGCCACAATTAACAGAGCAATGTATTAAGATGACAAGATCATACATAGTGTCCAACAAAAGATAATAGCTGACTCCAAGAGGAGATAAAAAAATCTTCTGGCACAAGTAACTGAATCCACTGGAGTAGAGCTCAAGTTATCAGATCAGCTCACATTGCCAACTGAAGGATAACAGCAGAAGCTGTAAACTGATTCTTAAAGACAGTATCCACCTTACGATCCAGGGGATCATTCAGGGCCATTCCACTTTCCACTGGAATGGTAGTCTGCTTTGAAATCACTGTAACATGCACATCCACTCTTAGCATTTTAAACCACTCAACATGATCACCCTGCAGCAGGGCATAAAGCCTCTTGCAACTTTCAGCCCCCTCACTGGGAAGTTGGGCAAGTCCCACTCAGAGCATATCATGCTCTTGATAACCTCTTGAAAAGGAAAGGCAGTCTTGGACTTCCAAACCCCCTGCAAGAAGTGGTGAATCTGCAACCCTTGTTCAGTAACTGGAAGATCAGCCAAATTTAGGGCAGTGACACCAGAAAGACCAAGCTTGCTCCAGAAAAGAGAAGAACTTTGGGGAGGACAATCCAGGAGCTCCCCACTGGCCAGATGGCCCCCACCACTGTGGAGAGAAACAAATGGCAACCCCTTATGCAACAGGGAGCATCTAGAGGAGAAAGTACTGAGGAGATAGGTCTGATGATCATCCTTCTTCAGGTCAATGTCCACTGCCAACAGCAGCAAAGAAGATAAGGCTGGAGCACTTGCTTCTCCCTGTTGCAAAGGGAGAGACAGCCTTCGAAGTGTGCATCTGAAACCTCCATGCAAGTCGAGCAGATACCAGAAACCAGCGATGAGACTTTCCGCAGACTAGGCAGCGCTTCTTTGAAGTTGGCATAAGAAGCTCCACTAGGGAGGCCTTCATGAAAAGCAGAGTTACTCACCTGTAACAGGTGTTCTCTGGGGACAGCAGGAATCAGTCCTCAAATATGGGTGACATTGGCACCGACAGAGCCCTAACATAAGAACATAAGATATGCCATACTGGGTCAGACCAAGGTCCATCAAGCCCAGTATCCTGTTTCCAACAGTGGCCAATCTAGGTCATAAATACCTAGCAGTTTCCCCAAACCGCTTTGACCCGGTGAAAAGCGGGATATAAATGCAGTTAAATAAATAAATAAATAAAATAAATAAAAATAAATAAAAGACACAGATTCCACAATGCTTGTATAGGGTCAAGCAGTGATATCCCGGGTACCTTTTAATAATGATTCCGCGAAAGCATCACCCCAGCTTTCAAAGAAAGATTTTGGGAGATGGCACCATGCATGCATGGTCCCCTTCCCGCCCAAGGGTGCCATCTTGCTCCGTCAGATGACATAACTAAAAGACAGCAAAATAAAATATGATAAAGAAGCAACTCCAAGGGGAGGAGGGAGGGTTGTGAGGACTGATTCCTGCTGTCCCCAGAGAACACTTGTTACAGGTGAGTAACTATGCTTTCTCCGGGAACAAGCAGGAAGTCAGTCCTCATATATGGGACTCCGCAGCTACAGGCTACCGAAAGCCCATAGCAAAACATGGGCTCCCTCATGGGGAGCCACAAGCAGCAGCAATTAGACCATGTACACAGGCCACAGTAAGACCCCTGTGTCCGATGAACCAGCATTCCGGTAGGCTGAACACAGAAGGGTCGGAGGGTAGGAGTTGCCTAAACCCCGAAAAGGTTACGGCGCACAGCCTGGCCGAAGGCACTGTCCCATTGGGACTCTCTTTCAAGGCAGTAATGGGCTGCGAAGGTATAGACTGAAGACCAGATGGCGGCCCGGCAGATGTTCACCATTGGGACAGAGCGCAAGTTTGCTACTGAGGCCGCCATGGCCCTGACATGGTGGGCCATGACATGCCTTCCAGTGGGAGCCTCGCCTGCTCATTAGCGATGACGATACAGTTCACCACCCAGGTGGACAACGTATGTTTGGTCACCGCCTCCTAGGGTCATAGGAGATGAATAGCTGAGAAGCTTTATGGTGACCTTGAGTGCGTTGGATAGAGAAGGATAAGGCCCTCTTACTGTCCAAGGTGTGAAGGTCAGTCTCTGCCCTATTGTAGTGAGGTCTTGGAAAGAAGGTAGGAAGCACCACTTCCTGGTTGAGATGGAAGGGCGACACTACCTTCGGCAGGAATTTGGGGTGCATGAGAAGCATCACTCTGTTCTTGTAGAACCTGGTATAAGTTGCCTCCACCACAAGGGCCTGGAGCTCACTAACTCTGCGAGCTCACTAACTTCCAAGAGAGGTAGCGAGTGTGGCAGGTAGCCAGAGGCTCAAAGGGTGGGCGAGTTAGCTGCCCCAACACAATGTTGAGGTCCCATTCGGTTGCTGGCGGGCGAACCAGGGGCTTTGATAAGAGCAGGCCCCAAAGGAAACAGGCCACCAACGGCCAGACCGAAAGGCGCTTACCATTCACTCAGACGGAGTTAGACTTGAGCCCGGACTGAGAGAGGCGGAGAAGGTACTGTCCTTATTGCAACATATGCCCTCAAAAAGTGACGAGAAATTCAGCTAGATAGGGTTTCTACTGTAATGTCGCCACCTTCACTCCTAGTTTTCTTTCTTTTTATATGCTTTTTTTACTGTTTTATCTTTTTTTTATTATAATTGTTTTAAATTTTCACTTAGACTCCGACATCTATAGATATAGTTACAGATAAAGTGCAGGTCTCAGACTAACACTGGTAGTGCTTTTTTGCATGAATCAAAAGCAGCATACCTTCACGCATCAATGACCTTTAAGCACTTATCCATTCATTGAAGAATTACAGTATTTCAGAACTCCCTACTAGACTTTTTCTTCAATCATTACCATCATTAACTTATTCACGTTGTTATTTGATAAAAGATTGTGCTTATCTTTTCATATTGTTGGTGATTGATCTCCCCAACGCCACCAAATGGGTACCGCAAAAATGCGTTTCGTTTTCTTCCTCAGGGGGGATTAAATTAAATCACAGCACGATCTTGGAATGGAACGCGGTTTCTTGCTCTCTGTACCTTCAAAACATTACCGAACTGAAACTTTTTCTACTAACGTGCAGCGCGGCGTTCTTCTGCACGTTAGTAGAAAAAGTTTCAGTTCGGTAATGTTTTGAAGGTACAGAGAGCAAGAGCAAGAAACCGCGTTCCATTCCAAGATCGTGCTGTGATTTAATTTAATCCCCCCTGAGGAAGAAAACGAAACGCATTTTTGCGGTACCCATTTGGTCGCGTCGGGGAGATCAATCACCAACAATATGAAAAGATAAGCACAATCTTTTATCAAATAACAACGCTGTTGAATATCCCAATTTAAGGCATTAGCATGGTTTACTGGGCTGTAAACCATATACATGTCTTTCAAATATCGGGCCCAAAGCCTTTATCCCAACTACAACACTAAAAGTCAAGGATGCAGATTTGGAAGTTAAATGAAGTGTAATATCTAGGAATACTCCTGATCAACAACTAAACCTAAACTCTCATATCAGCAAGACAATTAAATCAATATACCACAGAATAAAAAACCTACAACACTTATGCACACTTCTAACTCCACAAGACTTCCACACAGTACTCCAGGCAATGATCGTCCCACACTTTGACGTTTGCAACATTATCTATCAAGTAACATCAAAATATGCCTTAAATCAACTACACATGGCATAACATTCAGCTCCCGACTCATCTATGGAGCACCAAAATCTGAGCATATTATCCCAAAACTAAAATTACACTGGTTTCCAATCACAGGTATTTATTTATTTATTTAACTGTATTTATATCCCGCTTTTCACCAGATAGCTCCAGAGACTCAATGCGTGGATGAGACGATGTTGCAAAGAAGAGAGTTTTGGATGTGTTAGGAACTGGGGAACATTTTGGGGAAAGGAGGGACTTTTCCAAAGAGATAGTCTCCACCTTAACCAGGGTGGAACCAGGCTGCTGGCATTAACCTTTAAAAAGGAGATAGAGCAGCTTTTAAACTAGATAATAGGGGAAAGCCGACAGTTGCCGAAGAGCACATGGTTCGGAAGGATACTAGCAAAAGACTGAAGTTAGAGCAAATTAACAAAGAGGTTCCAATAAAGGCAAAAGTAACCCAAATGCCCTGAAGTATAGAGAGCAGACAGAGCTTAAAGATTCCAAATTACCCCTGTCTACCGATAACCAGATTAATATGAATAAAATACAGCCTCTAAAATGCTTGTATGCAAATGCCGTCTAAAAAATAAGATGGGAGAGTTAGAATATACAGTATTGCACTAAATGAGAGGTTAGATATGATTGGTATCTCAAAGACCTGGTAAAAGGAGGACAACCAGTGAGATACTATGATACTTGGGTACAAATTATATCACAATGATAAAGCAGATCAAATTAGTGGAGGGGTTGCACTCTATGATAGAGAGGGCATTGAGTCACAAAGGATTACAGTTTTGCAGGAAACAAAATTCACTGTAGAATCTCTATGGATTGAAATTCCATGTAAAAAGGAGAAGGGGAAAGCAATGGCAGTGGGGCTGTACTATTGACCGCCTGACCAGAATGAACAAATGGATGATGAAATGCTCAAAGAAATCAGGGAAACAAACAAAAATTACCATACAATAATAATGGGTGATTACAATTACCCCACTTTCGATTGGGTCAGTGTCACGGCAGAACATGGAAGGGAGATTAAGTTTCTAGATGAAATAAATGACTGCTTCTTGGAGCAGCTGGTTCATGAACTGACAAGAGGGGAAGCCATTTTGGACCTAGTCCTTAGTGGTACACAAGATCTGGTGCTAGAGATAAGGGTATTGGGGCAACTTGGCAATAGTGATCACAGCATGATCACGTTTGATTTCGTAAATGCAGGAAAGATGGTGAGGAAATCCAAAGTCCCGCTTTTTAACTTTCAAAAGGGAGACTGATAAAATGAGGAAAATAGTTAAGAAAAAACTAAAAGATTTACATCAAACATGGGAGTTGTTTAAAAATGCTATCTTGGAAGCCCAGACTAGCTGTATTCCATGCTTTAAAAAGTCCAAGAAACTGCCAGCATGGTTTAAAGGTGAGGTCAGAGAGGCTGCTGGAGCCAAAAAAGCATCTTTCAAGAAATGGAAAGCGGAGCCAAATGACGAAAACTAGAGGCAACGTAGGCACTGGCAAGTTAGATTCAAAGCTTTGATAAAGCAGGCAAAGAGAGAATTTGAGAAGAACTTTGCCGTGGAAGCAAAAACGTGTAATAAAGACTTTTTCAAGTACATTTGTAGCAAAAAACCTGTGAGAGAGTCAGTTGGACCATTAGATGATAGAGGGGTAAAAGGGGCACTAAGAGGGGACAAGGCCATAGTGGAGAGACTGAATGAATTCTTTGCTTCTGTGTTTAATGAAGAAGATGTAGGGAAGTTACCCATGACTGAAGTTGAATTTAAGGGTGATACTGCGGAAGAATTGAAAGAAATATTGATACACCAGGAAAATGTATCTAGTTTAAAAGTTGCTCCTCCCCAGCACTATCTGGGGGAGGAGTAGCCTAGTGGTTGGGGCAAGGTACTTCAGGCCGGAAGGTCAGGGGTTCAAATCCCACTAGAGGACAGCAACCTTGGGCCAGAAGGACTGGGGTTTCTAGTCCCACAGATGCTCCTTGTGGTCTTGGGCAAGCCACTTAACCCTCCATTGCTCATGTTCCCTGTAAGTATTAGTGTATGTGTCTCATATCCCCGCGTGTTAAATGTATCCCCCAATTGTATTGTGACCGCTTTGATTGAAGGATAAGGCAGTATACAAAACTGTCTAAATAAATAAATAAAAATCTAAGACCTTGTCTAGGTGGCGCTTGAGGTCCACTACCTTAGCACCAGGCAGGCATGTTACCAGGCGATCGATCCTCATGTCCATCAGTCACCCAGCTATCTACATGACTAATGATCGAATCACCAACTATAACGGCTATCCTAACCCTTCCCTCATGGACACATGGCCCTGGAGAAACTTCCTCAGTGCGAGAGGGTTTTACATCACCTGGAGGACAGGTCCTAGCTACAGGATCATTTCCTGCCACACCACAGTGATGCTCTCAATAAATATATACTGCTTTTCTACCAGTCAAAGCAGTGTACATTCAGGTACTGTATGGTCACAACCCCATCCCTTTAGCCACATGCTTAAAGGTCAGGGTGGACATTATTGTTGTATTGAAGGTAGAAACTTTTGTTAGCCCAGAAACATTCTGGTACTAGAAGTCCCTTTCTTCATAATGCATAGTTGTGTAAGCCATGTGAATGGTAAAGTATATGGTTTTATTCCCTTAATGCACAAAAGTTCAAATGAAGATGACAGGATTTTCACCTTGGTCAGGATTTTCACATAAGGTATTTACATAGGTCAAAAACTTGGATATGCTTCACAGTCTTTGTTAGTTATGCAGGGTTCAAACAAAACAGGTTGTACAAACAAAAGCAATTTATTTATTTATTTATTTAGTATACATTTGTATACCGCTACTTCCAGCGATCAGCAGCGGTTTTTGATTACAGATTGGAAATTGTCAAATCATGACAGGAAATCTTTGAGGTATAAACACATTGATTAGACAGGAAAGCACAGCACACAGCACACAATGCTTCTTCTTTCAGCTTGTCAAACAAAACTGTGTTTCAAAAGTATATCCTGCATGCTATATTTCTCTCAAGGATTCTAAACTCCCAGTACAACAAAACGTACAGTCCATAGGGCATTCAGTTAGCAAAGGGTCAGGTTCAGCAGGGTCTATCTGCATAGCCTCTTGTTCTGCTGAGATATCTGTGGCCCCTGAGCTTTCCCCATATATTCCTGGTTTTACTTCAGATCTTCTTTCTAAGGCTCTCCAGCCTGGCTGTACCCGGTCTGGCAAATATGCAACAGGACTTTTGGTAAGCACTCTTTCTATAGGTTCCCAAACCTTTCTCCAGCTGCCTTGGCTGCTCTTATGGCTCCCTGGCTTCCAGGCCTTTCTGTGACCTGGCCTCAGTTCCTGGTTCAGATCTGTGTCTCTTAGCCTCCTGGGCTGAGTCTGGTTCACCCACCTCTGAACTCCTTGTGGCTCACATACAGGGGAAGAAGCATGAAGGTACTTCTGAACTCTTGGGTCTGTGTCTCTGGTATTCTCCCTACCAGGCACTCTCCCGGTTCTCCTTCTGTCCTTCCTGAAGACTTCCTTCTGGAGCTTCCAAGCCTGAAACTGGCTCTCCTGGAACGTGTTCCTTTTCTGTAAGGGCTGCAAGTTCAACTGCCTTTTCTCCTCTCTTTGGAGCCGTCTCCTTTCTCTTTCTTCTCTATCAGCAGCTGCTGCGGCTCGTGCCGCTCCTCTCCCCTTTGGCTTGTCTATGCTTTGCTTATAAAGCTGTTTCTTAGGTAAGGATTCTGTCCCTCTGACCAGGTGTATCTGATTATGCTTTGAATTAGTTCTTGCATCATCCCAACATGGGCGTGTCAGCCTACCTTCTGAATCTCCATGCATGCTCCCTCTAGCTGCACTTCTTACTAACTACACTTTATGTATATCATTTCCTTTAAAGAGATCAGTGTTTTCTTCTACCTCCATGGGTTTACTGGCGCCTGCTTCATCACAGTATATATATCTTTCCCTTGTCCCTGAAGGGCTCACAATCTTTTTTTTTTGTACCTGAGGCACGGAAGGTCAAGTGGCTTATTTATTATTTATTTATTTATTTTATTTATTTGCTTTTATATACCACACTATTTAATATCAGAGAGGTTTACAAGGAACATTAACAGTCAAGCAACTTTACATAGAACAGATATAGAACAGGAATACAACATCAAAACAGTCAACTTAACATTAACAGTCATAAACAACAATTCTTGGTAACAAAGGCAGGAAGCTGATTAACATGCAAATGATCCAACTAAAGGGAAAGAGTAGAGGGGGAAAAGGAGTAGGGGAGGGATCGAGGCAGGGGAAGTAGGGGAGAAAGGAGAACTAAGTAAACTGCTAGTTCTTTAGACAGCATTATGAGAGCCCATCAATGCATTATGTAGTCAGCGTTATGAGAGTCCTTCATTATGTTACGTGGTCATAAGCCAGTTGGAAAAGGTGAGTCTTTAATGCCTTCCTGAACGTAGAAAGGTCCTTGATGACTCGGACTGAGGCAGGAAGAGCATTCCAGATGGTTGGAGCGTACAAGGAAAAGGCCCGGTTCTTGACAGCTTTGGTGCAAGTCCTTATGATAGAAGGAGTGACCAGGGTGTTTACCATGTTAGCTCTTCATATTCTATTGTCTGGGGTTAGTTGAACCATTGCTGACAAGGAGGAAGCGGATAAATTGTGAATAATCTTACATGTGAGAACTAGAACTTTATAGGTCAGATGGCTGTCAATGGGGAGCCAGTGTTGTTGCATCAGAATGGGAGAGATATGGTCGTACCTAGAGACACCCTGGAGTGATCGGGCAGCTGTGTTCATGGCCAGCTGCAGTGGTTGGAGGATGTATTTTGGGGTGCCATGAAGAATAATGTTTGCGTAGTTAAAGTGCGGGAGGATGAGGGCTTGGAAGACTGATCGAAGATCTGAGGGGTCGAGAAGCGGGCATAAATGATGAAGAGTCCTTATCTTATGGTAGACAGCCTTGATAATATTATGAATGTGTGTTGGTCAATTGTTGGTCTAGGGTTGCCCCCAGGTAGCGGACTTCTGACTTAGTGATGAGCTCTACATCTCTCACTCGCAAGGAGGATGGAGGGGTAAAAGATAGGTCTCTAGAAATAGATAAGACCTCAGTCTTCTTGCAATTGACCTTCAGATTGTGTGTAGAGAGTCAATCATAGACAGCACTGAAATATTCTGAGATGGCTGAAAAGTCAGGGCTGTCAATGGAGAAGGGGGTATAGAGTAGAACATCATCTGCATAGATGTGATATAGAATGTTGAAGGACTTGATAATTGTACAGACTGGCTGTATGTAGACATTGAAAAGCAAGACTGATAGCGATGAGCCTTGTGGGACTCCTTGTGTTTGCTGGAAGGTGCATGAAGACTGTGTTCCCAATCGGATTTGTTGCTGGTGATCCATCAAGTATAATCTAAACCAGTTGAGAGCAGAGTTCCGAATACCCTTCTGTCGTAGGCGGCCAAGGAAAAGGCTGTGGCTGACGGAATCGAAGGCAGTGGCGATATCCAAGAAGATAAGGATGAATCCCTGCTTCTTCTTATCTATGCCAGTACAGAGCCTATCTAGGAGAGTTACCAACAGGGTTTCCACTCCATGCTGCAGGCGAAATCCATGCTGTTGTGGGTCAAGAGGGGCATGGGCGTCGATGTGGTCTTGTACCTGTTGCTGGATAATCTTTTCTAAGATCTTGGTAAGGAAGGAGATTGGTCGGTAAGAGCTGATCTCTGATGGGTTTGATTTATTGCTTTTTAGCAGGGGTTTGATAGAGGCAGATTTAAGGCTTGTCCAAGAAGCACCTGTGGGACTAGAAACCCCAGCTCTTCTGGCCCAAAGTTGCTGTCCTCTAGCAGAATTCACACCCCTGGCCCTCCAGCCCAAAGTAACTTGCACCAACCACTAGTTCACTCCTCCCATTCTTTTTTTTTTTAAAACATTGTTTGATTTGCTTGAGGTTCCATGTAATCTGCTTTGACGTTTGTGAAAAGTGGTATACAAATCCAACCAAAGAAAGAAAGAAATGTCCCCTAGTCTTTCTGCCTTTTGATGGCATAAACAATCAATCTATGTTTACCCGTTCCACTCCATTCATTACTTTATAGACCTCTATCATATTTCCCCTCAGCCATCTCTTTTCCAGGTTACAGAGCCCTAACCTTTTAAGCCTCTCCTTATAGGGGTATCCTTCCATCCCCTTTACCATTTTGGTGGCTCTTCTTTGTACTTTTCCTAATTTTACTATATCCTTTTTAAGATATGGTGACCAGAATTGCACACAATGTTCATGGTGCAGGCGCACCATGGAATGATACAGAGGCATTATAATATCCTTTGTTTTATTCTCCATTCCTTTTCCTATGATTCCTAGCATTCTTTTTGCCTTCTTGGCTGCCGCTGCAAACTTCATTGGTTCCCCTTACGTTTCCATATCTAATTCAAATTTCTCCTTCTGACCTATAAATGCATTCACTCTACATACTCCTCACTACCTTTCCTCTCCTCTCGCTACCTACACCCCTTCTTGTGAACGCCACTCTTCCACTGATCTGCTTCTCTCTATGCCCTTTTCTTCCACTGCCAACTCCAGACTTCAATCCTTTCACCTTGCTGCTCCTTACACCTGGAACAAACTACCCACGTCTATACATCAGGCTTCCTCTCTACCCCCCTTTTCAAAATAATGCTAAAAGCTCACCTCTTTGAGACTGCTCACTTCTTTGTGATTGTTTTCCTTGTGTCTCCTTTCCCTTCCCTATTTGTACCCTTATTCTCATCTATTGTATTGTCTGTCTCTTAGATTGTAAGCTCTAGTAGTAGTAGTAGTGGTGGTGGTCATCCTGATTTTTAAACACTTCCCATATTTTTAAAAAAAGACATATATTTGGTGTTGCTGTAGGGCCTTTCTGATATCTCTGCTGCATGTGATTCAGTGAATCAAGAATTATTTATATGGCTTGACCAGCTAGGGATAACGGAGACAGCGTTAGACTGGTTTTGTTCCTATCCGTGTAAGATAACACAAGTTATCTTACAAAGACTGGGTTTCAGCTCCATTCCCGATAGCCAAAGGTGTATGTCAGGCATTTGCATTATCACCCCTTTTCTTTAATCTGTATCTCAGGCCCATTTGTGATATCTTTCAGAAGCCTAGTCTGGAATATTAGCTATATGCTGATATTATGCTGTCCAACCCCTCGTTTGGCAAGGTGGACCTGGTGGCAAGTATCCTCTTACGGGCCCAGTGGTTAAAGCACCATTGTTTAAACCTGAATACTGGGAAAACTGAACATATGTTCTTCCATAGTCATGGTTCATATGATCTCCCAGCACATATAGTGATTGAGGATCATGCAATTTGAAGTAAAGGAGGAGATCTGTTATCTTAGTATTCTATCGGATACTAGATTGACTTTTTAGTACACAAGTAAAAAATGATGCTAAGAGTGCCTTTATGAAGTTTCAGCAACTTCATAGACTCACCATATCTCAATACTATAAATGTTAGAATATAAAAGGAAATTCCTTTGGCTAGATTGGAATGAACTGTCCCAAAATACAGGGAATCCTGGAGCCTTCAAGTGGTTGGAGGACTACTGTGTACTCAAGGTCCACTGAACCTGTCTCAATCTGAGACATCCCAAGGATGCTGCATCTACCGTTTAGACCATGTGGTCCAACATCCTCAAAATTATTATTTTTTATTTCCTGGCATTTGCTCGACAACTTTTCACAAGTTATCAACATGGTTTACTATGAAATTCCATAATAATCTGGACTATTATAAAAAGAATAAAAAGAAGATACACAGACAAACAGATATTACAAAGATAAACATATATTTTAAAATACATAGAAAAGAAAGCAAAGTATCCCGATAGAGTAGTGGATTAAGATTGATTACTGAGTTAGTCGCCAAAACCCTGTGAAAAGAAAAAGGTTTTGAGTTGTATTTTAAAGGGTTTGTAATTAGAGTCCGTGGAGGTAAGGCGGTAAGGAATTCCAGAGCAAAGGAACTACATAAAAGAGAGCAGATAGGTGAGTGGTATAAAGTATATTTATATGTTGGGATTGGGCAGGCTGGAAAGAAGAGGGGGGTAAGATGAAATAGGGAGGAATGCCAGTATAAAAGTTTCTATGGGTGATAAGTAGAAGTTTGAACTTTACTCGATAAATTGCAGGAAGCCAGTGATCATGGATGTAAAGTGGAGTGAGATGATCAGACTTACGGGAGCCATGAACAAGTTTTATTGCAATATTTTGAATATTTTGAAGATGTTTCAAAGTGGAAACAGGGAGGCCAATTCCGTTCGGGGCACGTCCGGGCTGAATGAGCGTTCAAAATCTGAACGGCCTGGATATGCACCTGATTCTGCTCCTGCGGGAGCTAGATGGCCCCGTGGGAGCAGAATTGGGGTATAGGGTCTGGATGTCTCGGACATGCCCCGATTCCATCCTGCTATATCCCTCACAGATTCCACGGTTAGCTCAGCCTGGGCTCCTGCGTGGAGCCGCGGTACAGTGGCGACCAGAATTGCACACAGTACTCCAAATGAGGTCGCCTTTACTAGCCCTAACAGAAAAGGTTTGATCAAAAGAGCATGTATTCTCTTTGATTAACATCTCCCCCCTTTTTTGCTCTTTTGATCACACCTTTTCTGTTAGGGCTAGTAAAGGCATTTTTCGCTGTTTTTCTTCCATCAGCTTTGATGCCTAGAGAAAAAGCAGAATATTATATAAGAAAATATTCTTTCTTTGAATTTTCTTATACAAGCGCATGTGGGAATTGTTCTGAACCTTTTAGTAAGGGTGGGACTGCGGTTATTCATGATATTGAAAGGAAGCTTGTCTGTACAGGGCTGTGTACTGTCCCCCGCAGCCCCCTCTAGTGGCGGCGTAGTGGTTCCACAGGGGCTGGGGAGCGCATAAGAATTAAAAGGTTCAGGGTTGACCTGTTGTGAGGGTCAATGGGATAGCAGGTCACATTGTCAGCCTCAGGGTCAACAACCTAAAAAGTAACTCTTGCCAAGTGTAGGGTACAAAAAGGCTTTTATTTCCCCTTTTCGCATGAAGAAATTCAAAATATGAGGTAATGAGTAACAGAACATAAATTCAGTTGCATCAAAACGTGAGTCAGCAAAACACTCAAAATAACATGGTTCCTTCACCAACTTAAAGCATAAACTTTCCAGTACAATTTGCACACATTAGATTTGTTTGCCTTTTACTCAAAGATATCTTCTTGTGCAAAAGTCACATTCCATTGGTTCTATATCTTCACTGTTCTCAGATTCCCCTGGCAGCCATTCCATGTCTATGGGATCTGACACTGAGGTCTCTGAGATCTCTTGGATATTAAAACCTGGTTTCCTAAAAGCATGCCATACTGTATCCCAGTGCTGGCTTGGTAGTTTGGGGCGTCGGCTTTTAGGTCTAGTATATCTCCCTGGGCTTGCTGTTGTTTCAGGACTAAAAGTTTGCTCCTTCCATTCTCTGGCAACATTAAACTTTTTCCTGTAAAACTTATCAGTTATATCTGGTTTAAAACAGTCCTTATTGTCCAGATAAAAACTAGCCCTTTGTTCCTCTCTAGGCTTCTTGAAAAAGGCTTGAGGCCTAGTCTGAGAGTTTTGTGCTCCAGGTATATCCTTTCTCTCAAGGCTATGAACTTTTCCTTTATCTTTCAAGTTACTTTTGTAAAAGCTTTTAAAAGTACCTTTTTTCTCTTGAAGGTTTCTTCTCCAACCGGAGGGGTAAGCACTTCCTTCCTTGGCTGCAGTCCGTGATACTGCCCCTTGAAGTTGTGTATGGCCTTTCTCTAGGCCTGCTCTCCCAGTAGCTTCCTTTCCTTTAGCTCTGCTGGGTTTGTCAGTGACCTCACCTCGGTCTCTGAGTCTGGCCTCTGGAGCTTCCCTTGGCACTGCCTCCTGTTCTCCACATGAAGGTCTCTGCCAAGCTCCTTGCCTCCTCCTGTGCTTCTCCTCTGGGTTCTTCCCTTCGGGGTTTCTCTGTTGCCTTTCTGGCTCTCTTGACTGCCTTCCTGGCACCTCTGCCTCTCTTGGCTCTCTCGGCTCTCTCCCTCTTGGCTCTCTCTCTTGCAGTGCTCTGTTCCTACTTAAATCCAGAGCAGCTGCTTCTGAGTCCTGCCCATAGAGGTGTGGTTCTTCCACTTTCAGGTTTGTTCTCCTGCTCCCTCTATGTGTCCCTTCTCGTAATTGCAGGCAAATCCTGTTTTTTTCAAGATTTAAAAGTTTCCTTTCTTGCATCAGAGGGCTTGCGGTATCACAGTACACAGTGAGGGTACTTAATAACATAATATTATTGAAAGCCCTCAGAAAGAGTTAACACCACAGATTCAGTAACTCAGACATTCCAGGGCGTATTACTCAGCCAACAACCTTGAAAGACTGTACTAAAATAACTAGGCTGAACTTTCACATAACAAAGAAGCTAAGTTTGTTATGAAATAGATAGTGCAGGGAGAAGCTGTCTCTTCAGTCTCGAATTAGAGATATCAAAACTGCTAGTGTTAGAATTATTGTTTAAGAAGTTATGTCTGGGAATACATCTATGTCTCCTCACGATGACCTATGCTAATAAGATCTGGCTTATGACATAGAGATGCACGTTATTTATTTATTTATACTGTGCTCTTTAGAATCAGTGCAGTCTACATGTATACTAACAGGTACTTTTTATTCCCTTGTCCCCGAAGGGCTCACAGTCTAAGTGTACCTGAGGCAATGGAGGGTTAAGTGGCTTGCCCAAGGCCACAAGGAGTGGCCATGGGACTAGAGACCCCAGTCCCTCTGGCCTGAAGTTGCTTGTCCCCATGTGGGAATTGAACCCCCAGCCTTCTGGCCTGAGGTAACCTGTCCCAACCACTGAGCCACTCCTCCCTAAAAATACATGATGCTTGACGTAGAATGATAAGGTGAAAATTATGCTGTGTAATGGAATTTTGACCTATAAATAAAATAGCTAACCTCTGTGATGGGAGGGAGACATGGTGTAAGCTGTGATCTACCTCCCAAAGCTTTGGTGGTTTTTATAATACAAGTGTGTTTTGTGTTGTTAACCATACTTGCTCCTTCTCATTGCTCTGGAAGTGGACATCCGTTACCTAATAAACCAGGTGCTATTATCGGTGAGGGGAGATACAGAGTACACAAACGGTGCCGTGCCGGATAAGGATCTCTGCATTCAGGGCAAGGCCAGAAGGTGCCAGAAGATTTGTGAGTATTATCAGTGTTAAGTAGACAGGCTCTGTCTCAGATGCGTGAATGGCATGACTGAGCTAGGGCTTTAGCGTTTATGAACGGTAGCCCTTCTTTTTGTATGCTTCTATTGTATATATGAGAAGCATGGTGATGTAGCCATCGATTCCGTAGCACATTGGGATTCAGTGACTAGAGGTAATGAGAATTTGCAGTTTCCTTCGGAAGGAACTTTCTCTGTAGATAAGGTCCATTACCTGAGATATGAGTTGGTGGTTAAAGGCAAACCGTGCAATAGTCACGAATGGATTGTGCTTACATGGTGGGAATGGATGGCTCATGAACACAAACATAGGAATGAAGTTCAAGATTTGAAACAAAAGTTGTTTGTGTTAGGAAATGTAACTAATGACCAGCTGAGCGAGTGCGGGTCACTCATGCAGCAGAACTAAGAGAAGAAATACTTAAAGAGAAATAGAAGTTAGGGGGAGTAGAATTGTGTATATATAAACAGCTCCAACAACCAAACAACCCACAATTGGATGCAACATAAACAACCTACCATGCCACCAAAGTCAGACTGGAGCACATTCGAAACAGTCACAAAAGAACAAATAGAATCCATTATCTCCTGCCTAAACACCACCACCTCTCCACTAGATCCCTGCCCTGCAGAGTGGATAAAGAAATCCAAAGAAGACATAAGCACACCCCTAACCCACATTGTCAATGAATCCCTCAAGCAGGGACACATACCAGACATCCTCAAGACCTCTATCATCCGTCCAACCCTAAAAAACCCCAACCTGGACCCACTCGACCCAGCCTCCTTTAGACCAATAGCAAGTCTCCCATTCACCACCAAAATCATGGAGAAGATAATTCAACAGCAATTCCAAGACCACCTAGATACCAACAACATACTGGACCCACAACAACATGGATTCCGCCCATACCATGGAGTCGAGACCCTCATGACAATGCTACTGAACGCCCTTATCAAAGGCACGCAGACCAAACACTCTGGCTATGCCATGCTCTTCCTGGACATATCCGCAGCCTTTGACACCATCTCCCACAGCATTCTCCTACACAGACTCCAGGAAATCGGCATTAAGGACATCGTACTACAATGGTTCCGCTCCTACCTGACCAATAGGCAACAACTGATCTGCACGAACATGGCAACCTCCCCCCCTTTCAACAGCATCAAGAAGTACCACAGGGCTCCACACTATCCGCCATGCTCTTCAATATCTACCTGCAACCACTCTGCTTGATCATACGAGATCATAACATCAACTACCATATATACATAATGCTCTGTGGACCAATCACAACCACCAACCCAACAAACAACCACCTGTCAGATTGTTTCATTGAGGTCTCCGACTGGCTACAAAGGAACAATCTATCCATCAACATCAAAAAAACTGAAGCCCTCATAGTAACCAAGGACCCAAACTTCACCCCACCAACACACCTCATCTTGGGAACCACCCAAATATGGATTCAACCCCACATAAAATATTTGGGAATCACCATAGACCAGGCACTCACATTTACTCCACAAATTAAAAAGACTACCAGAACAATATTCCACAAAGCAAAAATGGATCCACTCATTGATCCACAGGGCTTCAGAACAGTCATGCAGGCTATGACACTGTCCCACCTGGACTACTGCAATATAATCTATCACGGACTACCTGCCACCCACACCAACCCACTGCAAACTGCCTTGAACACCACTGCAAGAATCATCCAGAAAGCAAAAAAATACAATCACATCACTCCAGTCCTGAGAGAACTGCACATACTACCACTCAAAGCAAGAATCAAATACAAATCTGCCCTACTTATCCACAAAGCCCTCTATCAAACGCAGACTTCCCACCTCTGCTCCCTACTACCCCAGCCCACCCACAACAGAACAACCTGACAGAGAACCAACAACACCCTTACTATCCCCCATGAACGAACAAAGTGCAATCAACGAACCTGCAACAGAGCTTTCGAACTGTACGCACCCTCCCTCTGGAACTCCCTACCGAGCCAAATCAGAAACAATGGTGACTTATCCACATTCCAGAAACAACTAAAAAACATCCTGTTTCATGAATACCTTGGACCAGAAACAGACATCCATCACTGTCAACCCCAGTCCTTCTAACATATCCCCAAAACTACCTACTAAGAGACTCATGTCAATTGTCTAAGTCATTACTATCTGTTCGGATCATCAGTATTGCCCTCCTCGGTGACGGCACCCCCCCCTGTAAATTGATTACTGTCCCCCCCCTTTTTGTTAAACTGCTTTGACCCGGTGAAAAGCGGTATATAAATGCAGTTAAATAAATTAATAAAATAAATCAATTTTGGATATTTGTAATATCTCCCAGCTCCAAGAATTGAGAGCACGTGTGGACAAAGAAACGGAAAGTGTTGTATGTGTAATAAGGACCTTAAGAGTGGCAATAGGTCATAGTGTTACTGTTGCAAAATAATTAAGAGTTACTGATGAACTTATTGACAGGATTGAGAGAGATTTGGACAGACATTATGAAACCTATAAAGAGGAGCATAACCGATTATATCATGCTCTAGGTTCTATTCAGGAAGCTATGTACCAGCAAACTAACTCACATTCTAGCACAGTTAAATCTGAAACAGCTGAGGGAAATGAAATTGTGCTTACTTATCCTTTCCATTTGTACCCAGCGGGCTTGACAGGTTCTATGACTGTGCCTGCAAATTGGAGCCCTAAGGAAGTGTTTGATTTGGCTAAAACATTTTTAATTACAGGGATAACCCTGGTAGATTTGTGTCCTTACGGTCTCAAATAATTAACTTGAGCAGATCTAGATAATTTGTTTAGGGCTGTGTTTTTTAATCCAGTTTATTTTCATCCAATTCATGTGGATAACTGGCAGTGGCCACTCACAGACCCTTTGAAAGATTTTCAAGAGAAGACTCAGAGGGATAATTTTGTTTTGAGTAGAGAAAAATTGTTAGAATCTATTAAAGTAGTATGTAAGCCTGTAAAGGATTGGTTGAGACTAACATCTCTAAGGCAGGATAGGGGTGAAAAGGTTACAGATTTTCATACTAGGTGTATTCTAGCTTTTAAGGACTATTCTGGTGAGGCAGAAGCCACACCTTCAGGATTCACTAATATTTTTGTAAATGGTTTGCATCCGAGAATAAAAGAAATTTTGGAGACTTCAATAATAGATTGGCTAGCTAGAACAGCAGATGCAATTCTGGAAGGTGCTCGATACAGTGAATTGAAGTTTATTTATTTATTTATTTATTTAACATTTTTTATATACCGTCTTTCTACGAATCAAGACGGTTTACATATAACAATAAAGGCAGTATATTTCAACTGTTTACAAGGAACGAATAACTGGATACAGAGTAAGCAACATGAAGAACTAAATTATAATATACAGTTAATTGCAGTGAACAGTGATCAACTATTTACATATATACATATGTCTGCGGACAGCTACGGATGGGAGCACTGTAAGGTTAATGGAGTAAGGGCAGGGAGGTAAAAGTAAGAGGTTTGGTATTAGGGTGGGAGAGAGAAATGCTCAAGGAAAAGATGGGTCTTTAATTTTTTCCGGAATTCAATGTGGCTCAAACAGTTGCGCAGCTCATGCGGAAGGGAGTTCCAAAGGGATGGAGCATAGAGGGAAAAGGTCCTGTCACAAGTGGATTGTTTACAGTGTTTTTTGTTAAGGGTATAGACAATAGATTATTAGTGATAGAGCGGTGCTTTCTAGTAGTGTTGGAGAAGGCAAGGAGAGGGGAGAGACATGGAGCTGACTCATTAGAAATAATTTTGTGTATTAGAGTAAGGACTTTGAATTTCACTCGGTAATGAATTGGGAGCCAGTGGAGATCATAGAGAATTGGTGTAATATGAGCTCGTCTGGGACTATTTGTTATGAGACGGGCTAATGTATTCTGGGCAAGTTGGAGGGGTTGAATAGAGTTCTTGGGGAGGCCCTGATATATTAGGTTACAATAGTCAAGTGATGGGGTTGTGAGGGCCTGACAGACAGTGCGAAAGGAGTCAGGGCTTAAGAGAGGTTTGAGATTCCTGAGAGTGCGCAGCTTAGCGTATACTGTGTTGGTGGTTTTCTTTATTTGTTCGGAGAAAGATAAGTTTTGATCAATTATGATTCCAAGATATTTCACCTGGTTTTTTAAGGAGAGAGTGATATCGTTAAAGGTGAGGGTTGTGGGGGGGACGTATGAGGGGTTAGAGAAAACGTGGAGTGCCTCAGTTTTGGATTGGTTGATTATTAGGTTGTGTTGAGAGAGCGATGATTTGAGGCTGGTTAGACATTCGTTTAACTTAGAGAAGTTAGGATTAGAAAGGTTAAATGGGGAGAAACACATCATATCATCTGCATATATTTGATACTGGATGCCATAATTTTGGAAGATCGTGCAAACAGGTTGGAGGAAGATATTAAAAAGTAACGCAGATAGACTGGATCCTTGAGGTACGCCTTGTTTTAGGATAAAGGGGAGGGAAGTATCACTTTCAATACGGACCTGTTGCGTTCTGTCGTGTAGGTAAGATTGGAACCATTTCAGGGTTGAGCCTCTCAGACCTATATTATGAAGTCTGTGTAGGAGTTGATGGTGGGGGAGGGAGTCGAAAGCAGCAGATATGTCTAGGAAGATAAGAAGACATCCTTGGGTGGAGTTCTGGGTGTGAGTATATAGGGAATCTAGTAGGGAGGTGAGGAGAGTTTCAACTCCGTGATTTTTTTTGAATCCATGTTGAAACGGGTCAAGGGGGGAGTGGACATCAATAAAGTCCTGCAGTTGGTTTTGGACAAGTTTCTCGGTTATTTTTGCAAGGAAAGGGATACTAGATATGGGTCTATAAGAAGAGGGAGAGGTGGGGTCTAGCTTTGTACCTTTTAGGATTGGACGGATAGAGGCACTCTTAAGTGAAGGTGGAACGGAGCCTGACTGGAGAGAGGTTTGTACAATATTCAAGATGTAAGGGGAGAGAGAGTTTCTGGTAGATTTAATCCAGGGGACAGGGCAAGGGTCGAGGGCAGAAGTTGAGGCATTCAGTTCTTTAATAGTATCAGAAACATTGGTCAATGTGATGGTGTGAAACTCATTCCATGAGTTTGGAAGGGTAGCCTCATGTATTTGAGTGTCATAGAAGGAAGTGGGTTGGGGATTAGTGGTTGATGGAGGGAGGAATTTAGAAGTAAGATGGTTATAGTTTGTGCGGAAATCTTTGGTGGTTGGTCATGTTGTAGAGGTTCATTAATTAGGGATTTGGTGATAGAGAAGAGTTTGCGTGGTTTGTTAAGAGCTCTTCAAATGATATTCTCATTATACTCTCTTTTGTGAGTGAGTGTTTCTAAGCAGTAAGATTGAAGTTTAGTTGTATAGGCGATACGTGTATTAGGGTCTTGAGTACGTCTCCATTTGTGTTCAAGACGTCTGAGGTCCATTTTAAGGATTCTCAGGTTGGAAGAGAACCATGGGGTTCTTCTTCGGTGTTTTTGAGGAAGTTGCTTGGGAGGGAGTAAGGAAGCTGTAGATAAGATGTCATTCCAATTAGCTAAGAAAGTCTCTTGGTTTAGGTTGTTGTCTAGCTGGTCAAGTGGAGGGATTATTTGTTCCAAGAAGTCAGCTGCATCAAATTGTTTGAATTTACGGGTATGTTGGAGGTGGCTGTGTAGTTGGTTTCTGTGGGCGGAGTAGGGAATGGAGAAGAGGATGAGTGCATGATCAGACCAGGGTATGGGTTGAATGGAGTGTTGGATCTGATCAATGAGGCGAGGATGTTGTGGGATAAATATAAGGTCAAGGATGTTTCCTTTAGAATGTGTAGGGAGTTGGAGTATTTGAGTGAAGTTAAGTGACTTCATCACATGAAGGAAGGAGGAGGATTGCATTGAGGATGTGGAGTGTAGGTTTAGGTCACCTAAGATAATTAGAGGGCGTGAGGTAGGTTGAGGAGAGCAGGCTGTGTCTAGGATTGTGGAGAGATCAGAAGAGTCAGCCTGCGGGGCATGGTATAGCAAGTGCAAGGAAAGCATGGAATTAGAGACAGTAATAGAGTCCATTCCTGGAGTGGAAGTAGATTCTACAGAGGAGAATTGTAGGTTTGATCTGGAAATAATAGCTACACCTCCTCCTCTTCCATGTAGTCTATTACATATATGGATAGAATACTCTTTGGGACATAGTTGATTTGTTAGGACTGTGTCAGAATCTTGAAACCAGGTTTCAGTGAGGCAAAGAATGTCAAGGTTGTGATCATTAATAAGGTCAGTAAGTAAGGGGATTTTGTTCCTGGATGAACGGGCATTGAGTAAGGCACATTTAAGGGGGGGAAGAGGAAGCTCAGATGAGGAGTGGGGTTTAAGGTTTAAGTTTATAGGGATGGTCTTAAGTTTGCATGGACGATTGTTTGCATGGGGGTTGTGATGGGCGTAAGTGAGATGTGGTGTGGAATATAGGTGCCTGTGGGAGTGGATAACTGGAATGGGGGTGCTATGGATTAAGGAGAGGGCATAAGGGAAGGTAAGCAAGAGGTAAAGTAGACTAAAGGCAAGCCACAGAGTGGATGAGTATAATTTGGGAGTAGCCATAATTGGGAGGGAAGGGAAAAAGGGGGCAGTTAGGAAAAGTGGGAGTGGTGACTGGGACTGGTAACAGTAGTAGTTTGAGATGAAGTTACTGGGAACAATTATTAGATGTAAAGCTACTGACAACAGTAATTAATTATAATGCAACAATTGCTAGATACTGACTACAGTAAGTAGCTGTGTGGTAACTTGTGTCACAAGGTGGACCCAACAGAGCCTGTACAAATGGAGATCAGCATGGAAGATCAGGGAGAATCTGACAGCATAAATAGAAACCTGTCAGGCGGTTGCTATAAACAACCAGGACACACATGGGTAAGGGCTAGGAAGACACACCCAGGTAGCAGGGGAATGGAGTTTTCATTACCTGATGGGGATCAGCTGGGAGGAGGTGGAGCCCAGAGACACGTACATAAAACACGCTCACAAACAGTTAGGGAAGAGAGGCAGCGGCAAGGGCAGCAGCAGCCGCGGAAGGAATGGAAATGGAATGAGAAAGAGAGAGAAAGAGAGAATGAACCATTGGGTCAGCATGAGAATCAACAGGAAAGTCTGAGTGAGTCCCAGGACCTGTTTGAGACGTTTGGAAGTCAGCAGCTGGATGCGGTGTGTATGAATGAAAGTCACGAGAGACGTGGGAGGATTTCTATAGAAGGTAACAGAGCAGAAAATACAGAGGGAGGCTGTTTCCTATCTGATTGGGTAAAACCCAGAGTTAACAGGAAAAGCCAACCAAGAGCAAGCTTAAAGGAAGCAGAGAATAACCTCTTTCCTTGTGCTAGCAGCCACAAGAGAAAGGAAGTTTTCCTACCTGCAGGAGCTTGTAATTCTGCTAGTAATTTTAAACTCCCAGCTTTTAACAAAGTGCCGTCTCGAGCAGTGCAATCACAGGCAGCTGTGCAGAAGGAGCTAAGCCCAAGCAAGCTCAGAGCATACCACGAACATTCTAATAGCAGAGCCAGTGAATGCTTGCAGTTCCCTTTTAATTACCAGCAGGGACAGAGCTCCTACAAGCCACACTCAAAAGCCTATGGTAATTCCCAGCAGGGCATTTGCTCAGAGAAGCAAAGTAACTTCCTGCTAGACAGAGCAAGCCAACTTTACTCCGGTGAAACAGCTGATCCTACAAACGTGTGTTCAAGTGATTATGAATTGATGCAATGTGATATTCCAGATATGCAAGTAAGTCCTGAAGCTATGGACTGTTCTTTATCAATGGTTGACCCAGAGTTCTCTCTGAGATGAAGTATTGAATGTAACCAGAAGTTAAAGCCATAACCTGTTTGCTGACAAACGGTTTCTCAGTCAAACAGTATAATTGAGCTGTAGTGAGGCAGCAAAAGAAAAGGCTGTTTTGATAACAGGAGGACTGTTTAATACTTTTCTTTTGTTATGTTTTAAAGCTGAAGCAAGCTATTTCTGTTCCACTTTATTCTTCTGTTATATGCCCAGAGTGGCTTTTGTTATTTGTTTTGCCAAAAGAAGAAAAACCTCGTGGATGGGGAATAAAGCCCTGATTTGAAATTGAAGTGTGTGCATAAGTGATTCTTATCAGAGAAGGTACAACTACCACTCCCAGAGGGCCAGGCAGGGCTGTCTGCATCTCTTACAGAGCCAAGAGGAGGAGTCATCTTGTAATACCTGACCCCACTGGTAGGGCCCCCTGAGGGTGTGACAAGAAAATGGCGTAGTATTGAGGATTTTTTTTTTTTTGTGGCAAAGTAATTTTTCCTGGAAAGAGGAGAAATAAAAGGACATTGCTGGAAAGAAAGGAAAATATTGGCCTTACAGAACACTGTCTGGAGGAATATTCGCTGGCAGGTCGGCCAGAGGACGAATAAAGACCCTTTTTCACATGCTGAAGTCTGCCAGGAGACTGAGGTAATAGTAGCCTGAGTGGACGGGTACGGGATACCCAGTGGAAAAAAAAAAGGGGGCGCTATAACTTGGATAAAATTCTGTGTAGAAAGTACCGCACTTGGTGGGTCTTTCTTTTCTTTCTTTACAGGAGCAGAGTCCGGAGAAGAAGATGGATCCACGGGACATGATGGCGTGGATAAACGAACAGTGGGACAAACAGGCGAAAATGGTGCAGCATCTACAAGAGCAGTACATGGCGGCCATGAGGGAGCAACAACAACCGTTGCTGGAGGCAGTGAACGCTCTGTTGAACAAGCCCCATGGAGAAGGAGCAGCGCATGCTACAACGATACCGCAAGTAGAACTGAACACTGGCCTTGCTTTGTCTTTGGGACATTTAAAACAGGAAGACAATCCTGATGACTTTATTGAAGCATTTGAGCGAATAGCTGGAAACCTTAAATGGCCTTCAGAGCAATGGGCAATGCGGTTTGCAATGACCCTAAGTGGTGAAGCTCTGTCCGCATTTAAGGCCATGCCTGCTAGCCTTGCTAATGATTACACAGGTACACTAAAAAAATTTTTTTTAAACTGCCTCTAATGTTTCGATTGATTTTTACGTTTTTTGGTGCGCTGAATCCAAATCTGGTAACCAATTTGCTCCATCACGTACAGATTTTTTGCTACATTGGGTTAGCAGTTTGAGGTGAACGTTTCAGATTGAGTGCGATCGAGATAAAAGTTTCTTGGATGAATTCTTTATACTAATTGTTTAGTAGTTATTCAAATAAGAATAAAGAAAATTGTAACAAGGCAGCACATAAGAATAGAGTAATGTCAACAAAACACACTGTGATGGTAGCAAAATTGTCTGCACTTAAAACAGCCACATACATGTGCACAAACATTGAGCATATAAGAGCGAGGTTAGACACAAAGCAAAGCAAAGAAATGTGCAAAAAATGTTGTACAGGTATGTATGTAAGAATAGAAAACGCAAACCGCACCATTGCAATACATGAAGACAAACACCCGATGGTGTGAAAATAAAATTCTAATAAATGAGATCCGACACTGTGGTAATAACTAGCAAATTTTTATTTCAAAGTTTAGTAAAAACACAATATTTGTCAACACAGTTTAGATTTTAAAGTCATTCTTGGGTCAATCATTCTCTTGGTGGGCCCGTTTCTTCTTCCCCCGAATGCTTCTCTTGGTGTGCTGCTTGGCGTATTTTTCATCTGGGGTTTCCCGCAGCAGCAACCAGCAGAAATCAGCCATCATAGTGGTGTTCCATCTTCCTTGGTACCTTCTCTCTGCGTCCTTGATGTCCTGGTGAAACCTTTCACCTTGTTCTTCACTGTACGCCCCCAAGTTTTCGGGAAAGTAGTTCACATGGGAGTGCAAGAAATGGACTTTCAGGCTCATGTTACAGCCTTGTTCTTTGAAGGCATTGAGCATCCTGGCAACAATATCCTTATAGTTCTCATCCCGCCTGTTCCCCAAGAATTTGAGAACAACATCCTTGAAGGAATCCCAGGCTTCTTTTTCCTTCTCAGACATCGTTTCAGCGAATGCTCCATCTGAAATGAGTTTCCTTATATCAGGGCCAACAAACACTCCTTCCTTTAGCTTTGCTTCAGAAAGTCGGGGGAACTTTGAGCAAAGGTACCGAAAGCACTCACCATCTTTTGGAAGGGACTTGATGAATTGCTTAATGAGACCCAATTTAATGTGGAGAGGTGGTAATAGAATTTTATCACGAGGTACCAAGCTCTCATGAAGAACATTTTTCTCACCGGGTCTCAAATACTCCCGAATTGGCCAGTCTTTTTTCCCCCAGTGTAGGTCGCGGGCCAGGCTATCCCACAAGCAAAGGAAGCAGGGATATTTGGTGAAACCGGATTGCTGCCCTAATAGCATGGATAGAATTTTAAAGTCTCCACAAATCATCCACTTATGCTCATCATAACGAATCTTCTGAAGAATCAGGGCCAAATTCTCGTATTTTTCTTGGAGAATAACAGAGTGAGCAATAGGAACTGAAGCGAATGTGTTGCCATTATGAAGAAGAACACCTTTTATGCTGTCTTTTGACGAATCAATGAACAGCCGCCATTCAGCAGGATCATACTTGAGTTTAAACTTTTCCATCACTCCGTATATATCGTTGCAAAATACCAAATCTTCCTCTTTGCTGAAATACTTCAAAAATTGTGTCTCGCGGTTGCGGTACCAATAAAAAGTTGTTCCTGGTGACAATAGATTTTTCTGTTTAAGCCGAGAACCTAGCAGTTGGGCAGCATCTTTTGGGAGTCCTAAATCCCGGACTAAATTATTCAATTCAGCTTGAGAGAAAAGTTCAGGTTTCGGATCTGGTTCAGTTTCAAACTCGGAAGTACTGGACTCATCGGGAAAAGCCATCTGATGAGTCTCATCATGATCAGAACCGTCCACACAAATATGATCCAAAGAGTTTGGTGGTTCAGGCACAGGTACTTCGTTGCTATGAGGCATAGGCCTAATTGCTGAGGGAAGGTTGGGGTAACTTATTACGTTCTTATTTTTTAAGTTGTATCCCTTCACAATGCAAGAGCAAAAATAGCAGTCACTGCTGTGGTCTCTTTGTTCACGCCACATCATAGGTATTCCGAAACGAAATGCTTGTTTTTTACCTTTCATCCATAAGCGTAGATCTTCCTCACATGTCTTGCACACTTTGTGAGGAGCCCACGGTTTGTCTTGATCGCCTAACTTCAAACCGAAATAGGCGAAATATACTTTTTTAATAAATGCAGAAATGTTCCTCTGCCGCTTTTCATGGTATATTCCCCACAAATAAAACAAAAACTGTCCGGAGAGTTGACGCAACCTCTGGCTCTGTGAGCCATCACAAATACACAGCACTGCAAACTACAACTGTAGTGAACCACTTCGGAATAAAGCTGGATTACGACTGAGCAAACAAAAGGTAATAATGAACTTGCAAGAAACTGAAATTTGACAGGAACGTTCATGTCGCAACCACCGTGTTTGAGCGAGCGAGCGAACGAGGCGAGGCGAACAGGAAAGAACATGCGCCAGCGCGAGTACTGGATTTAGCCCCCCGCCTCCCAATTGTCCTGTTAATGTATAAAATGAATACAAAACACTCTAAAATATCATGAGGGAGTGTTTATAGTTAGTTAACCATTACAACCTCTATTTTGGGCCAAGAAAATAAACTGCAGTCGGCTAAAAAGAAATTATCTGAACATTCCTTATATGGGTAAGAAATCTAATTTTGCAAGAAAACGTGACGTGATGGAACATTTTGGCTATTTTTCCTGGATTTAGCACCCCAAAATCTATAGGAATCAGTTGCAAAACTGGAGGCAGTTTTTTGGTAGTGTACCTGTGTTATCTAGAAATTAAGAAAGCAGTAAAAGATCGGCTTGGTCTTACACCAAGACACTATAGGCGTTTGTTCAGGGAGGCACAAATGCATGTAAATGAAACCCCAAAAGCACTATGCCAAAGGCTTAAAAGTCTGGCATACAAGTGGTTAGACCCAGACGGAAAATCGCTAGAATCAATTCTAGATGAGGTTATTCTAGAACAATTCCTGCTAGCAGTACCCCCAGAAATGAAAACATTTCTCACTCTACAAAATTGCTCTAATACTGAGGAGGCAGCTAAGATGGCAGAAGTGTTTAAAGAAGCCAAAAGAGCTGATACCTCTAGGATAAGCCTTTTAAAAGTGGCAGGTATGGAAGAGTCTGTTGAGTGGAAAAAGTGTGAAAGGGTCAAGGCACATAATTATGATTCAGGTAAAGTTAGGACAGTCCTTGTAACAGGGACAGAAGAGATAATACCCGAGGGATTCGTGCAAATGGTCCAGGTAGAGGGATTACAGGTCCTAGTGCTACTGGATTCGGGGGCCGATCAGAGTATGGTTTCTCGTGACTTCTGGGAAACCATAGAAAAACATCGGTCGTCTCCCTCGAATCCAGTAGAAGGCCAAGTACGCATAAGATGCGTACATGGGGAAGCTTCCCACTATCCACTATACAAGGTGGGCATACAAGGTTTAGGGACCATCCATCAGATACTGGTCGCGGTGGTACCCAAACTGCCTTATGCGGTTGTCCTTGGACGAGACTGGATTCCTTTCTGCCAAGAAATGGAGAAGGGTCTCCAAGAGATATTAGTACCCGCACCCACACAATGCCCAGCAGTAGCTGATGAGGAAAAGGTAGAAGCAATAGCAGCCGCTATCCCCTGTCCACTATTTGGGAAACCACATAAAAAGGGACCCCAGGCTCAGGAGCCACCACCATCTGGAAAACAGAAATTTACCTTACAGTTTTGTAAGAATACTGACCAGGCTAAAAGTCCAAAAAGAGCCTCCGCGGTAGCAGCGGGATACGACCTTTTTAGTGTGGAGAACGCTGTGGTGGTAAAAGGAGGGAAAGCATTGATAGACACAGGCATCCAGATTAAAATCCCAGATGGATGCTACGGACGTATAGCGCTGAGGTCGGGTCTAGCAGTAAAATACTCGATAGATGTTGGTGCCGGGGTTATCGACCCCGATTATCGAGGTCCAGTGAAAGTCCTGTTATTTAATTTCAGAGACAAAGACTTTAAAGTACGTACAGGTGATCGTATTGCACAGTTAATCTGTGAGCGCGTAGGGTTCCCGACTGTTGAGGAAGTACCCTCATTACCACCCACTGAAAGGGGAAAGAGTGGGTTTGGCTCTACGGGGGCAAGAGAAGTAAAGAGCTTAACGGCCCTTGGTGAGGAAAGGACCGAAGAGGATCTGGGGCCTCAGGTAGAGGATTGGGCAAAGCAACCCCCCCCTAGGATAGGTTCTGAGTTAACCCCTCAACAACAAAAAGAGTTAATGCAACTATTGGTAAAATTTTCGGGTGTATTAACTACTTTACCAGGCGAGACCCATCTCATAGCGCACAAAATAATCACTGTACCAGGACGAGTCATACGACAACGTCCATATAGGATGTCCGAATCCAGAAAACAGGAAGTTATTGCCCAGGTAAAAGAAATGCTGGCCACAGGCATCATAGAGGAGTCTCGGAGCCCGTGGTCCAGCCCCATAGTGCTGGTGCCGAAACCTAACGGAACCTTAAGGTTTTGCATAGACTTTCGCCAGGTCAACGACATCTCGCAATTCGATGCGTACCCTATGCCTCGCATAGATGACCTTCTGGACCGTTTGGGACAAGCGAAATATCTAACTACTTTAGATCTAAGCAAAGGCTACTGGCAGATCCCTTTAACCAGGGATTCAAAGCCCAAAACGGCCTTTTCCACGCCACTTGGGCTATACCAATTCAGGCGGATGCCGTTTGGTTTGCATGGGGCAGCGTCTACATGCCAGCGTCTTGTAGACCAGGTTTTGAGGCCCCACCATGAGTACGCCCTTGCGTACATGGATGACATAGTAATATACAGCACAACTGGTCACAACACCTTACAAGGGTGGAAGCAGTCCTTCGAGCACTACGGAGGGCAGGTCTCACACTCAACCCTGAAAAATGCTTGTTTGCCACGGAGGAGGTCAAATACCTAGGCCATATGGTAGGAAGGGGCCTGGTAAAACCATTGGCAAGCAAGGTAGAAAGCGTTAGAGAATTCCCCTGGCCCATAACGAAGAAGCAAGTGCGAAGCTTCTTAGGACTACTGGGCTACTATCGCCGCTTCATACCCCGCTTCGCGGAGGAAAGCATTCTCTTTACGGAGATGTTGAGAAAAAATGCACCGAACCATGTCCGATGGACCCCTGAAGCAGAAATAGCCTTCACGACCCTCAAGGAGAAATTATGCAGTGCCCCAGTATTACGAGGCATAGATTTTAACTTACCATTTATTGTACAGACCGATGCGTCGGATACGGGGTTAGGGGCGGTGATGTCCCAGGTATTCGAGGGTAGGGAGCACCCGGTAGCCTACTTAAGTAGGAAACTCTCTCCGGCAGAAAGAAACTATGCCACTATAGAGAGAGAGTGCTTAGCCATAAAGTGGGCCATCGAGGCTCTTCGCTTTTATCTCACAGGGAGAAAGTTTTTACTAATAACTGATCATGCTCCATTGAAATGGCTTCACTTAATGAAGAATAATAACGCACGATTAACCAGGTGGCACCTAGCGCTCCAAGCTTTTAATTTTGTGGTTCAGCACCGAGCAGGGAGAATGCATGGGAACGCGGATGCGCTCTCCCGAATTACGTGCTGTCCGCCAGAAATTGCGGCAGCACGTAATATTTTAAGGGGGGGAATGTGTCACAAGGTGGACCCAACAGAGCCTGTACAAATGGAGATCAGCATGGAAGATCAGGGAGAATCTGACAGCATAAATAGAAACCTGTCAGGCGGTTGCTATAAACAACCAGGACACACGTGGGTAAGGGCTAGGAAGACACACCCAGGTAGCAGGGGAATGGAGTTTTCATTACCTGATGGGGATCAGCTGGGAGGAGGTGGAGCCCAGAGACACGTACATAAAACACGCTCACAAACAGTTAGGGAAGAGAGGCAGCGGCAAGGGCAGCAGCAGCCGCGGAAGGAATGGAAATGGAATGAGAAAGAGAGAGAAAGAGAGAATGAACCATTGGGTCAGCATGAGAATCAACAGGAAAGTCTGAGTGAGTCCCAGGACCTGTTTGAGACGTTTGGAAGTCAGCAGCTGGATACGGTGTGTATGAATGAAAGTCACGAGAGACGTGGGAGGATTTCTATAGAAGGTAACAGAGCAGAAAATACAGAGGGAGGCTGTTTCCTACCTGATTGGGTAAAACCCAGAGTTAACAGGAAAAGCCAACCAAGAGCAAGCTTAAAGGAAGCAGAGAATAACCTCTTTCCTTGTGCTAGCAGCCACAAGAGAAAGGAAGTTTTCCTACCTGCAGGAGCTTGTAATTCTGCTAGTAATTTTAAACTCCCAGCTTTTAACAAAGTGCCGTCTCGAGCAGTGCAATCACAGGCAGCTGTGCAGAAGGAGCTAAGCCCAAGCAAGCTCAGAGCATACCACGAACATTCTAATAGCAGAGCCAGTGAATGCTTGCAGTTCCCTTTTAATTACCAGCAGGGACAGAGCTCCTACAAGCCACACTCAAAAGCCTATGGTAATTCCCAGCAGGGCATTTGCTCAGAGAAGCAAAGTAACTTCCTGCTAGACGGAGCAAGCCAACTTTACTCCGGTGAAACAGCTGATCCTACAAACGTGTGTTCAAGTGATTATGAATTGATGCAATGTGATATTCCAGATATGCAAGTAAGTCCTGAAGCTATGGACTGTTCTTTATCAATGGTTGACCCAGAGTTCTCTCTGAGATGAAGTATTGAATGTAACCAGAAGTTAAAGCCATAACCTGTTTGCTGACAAATGGTTTCTCAGTCAAACAGTATAATTGAGCTGTAGTGAGGCAGCAAAAGAAAAGGCTGTTTTGATAACAGGAGGACTGTTTAATACTTTTCTTTTGTTATGTTTTAAAGCTGAAGCAAGCTATTTTTGTTCCACTTTATTCTTCTGTTATATGCCCAGAGTGGCTTTTGTTATTTGTTTTGCCAAAAGAAGAAAAACCTCGTGGACGGGGAATAAAGCCCTGATTTGAAATTGAAGTGTGTGCATAAGTGATTCTTATCAGAGAAGGTACAACTACCACTCCCAGAGGGCCAGGCAGGGCTGTCTGCATCTCTTACAGAGCCAAGAGGAGGAGTCATCTTGTAATACCTGATCCCACTGGTAGGGCCCCCTGAGGGTGTGACACTAGTAACAGCAGTAGTTGAGAAATTGGTACTGGAAACAGTAATAGCTTGTGCTTAAGGTACTGACAATAGTAACTAAAAATGTAGTGCAGCAGTAAGGCAATTCAAAAATGTAAAGTGAAATGTGATGCAACAGTAATTGATGTAATACAATTGTTGTATTACAATTGATGTAATACAATTGTTTTATTGTTTGTCTTAGTGGTGTGCTAGTTCAGCCTTCTCAGCTGTACTTACCTTGCCTCTCTCAACTAACTGGGCTTTGTGTGGTAGCCAGGTTAATTGTTCATTTTAAATTAGATCTCTCTCCCCAGAACCTGCTGTGTGTTAAACCTTTTTCCTGTCCTAGCCTGCCTGAGTGAATCCTCCCCCTACCCCCCCCCCCCCCACCTGCTGAGGTATTGTGTAGCCTTCTTCCTGTTTCCTCCACGTGTGCATAGTCTGTCTTGGTTTGCTTTTCTCTGATCATTTTTAGTTACTATTGTCTTGAAGGACTAGAAAGGGGGGCTGTTACATCTGGAGAGAAATCTGAAATTGTGAGTATATACTTCTGGGAATTTTACTGAAAGGAATTTTTTTCTTTTTAAGCTAATTAATCTGTGAACCCACTATTTTTTGTTAAATCAGTCAGGGCCTAGTAGCAACAGTTTAAGATTCAATTTAAAACACAGAAGAGAACTTTCTGGTTACCTTTCATACCCAGTAGAGAGCTGTAGTTTAAATTTCATAGTCACTCAGGGCCTAGCATCAGCAAAGTACTTTTAGTTTCAATTTAAAACACAGAAGAGAGCTTTCTGGTTAACTTTAGAATCCAGCAGAGAGCTTGTAGTTTAAATTTCATAGTCACTCAGGGCCTAGCATCAGCAAAGTACTTTTAGTTTCAAATTAAAACACAGAAGAGAGATTTCTGGTTAAATTTAGAATCCAGCAGAGAGCTTGTCGTTTAAATTTCATAATAGGTTAGGGCCTAGCATCAGCAAAGTACTTTTAGTTTCAAATTAAAACACAGAAGAGAGCTTTCTGGTTAACTTTAGAATCCAGCAGAGAGCTTGTAGTTTAAATTTCATAATAGGTTAGTGCCTAGCAGCAGCAAAGAGCTATAATTTAAATCAAATCAGAATATAGCTTACCTCAGCAGCACAGGACAGGGTACTGTGTAGCAGCCCTCTTTTAATAAGTGTTATATCCCTGCCTCCCTCCCCACACCCACCCTCCCCTGGGATAATCACAGCTTTATAGGTACTTGCACAACTTAAAAGACAGGAGGTGCTCTCAGGTGAAGCTCATTACCCAAATCAGTCATACACTAAGGACCTGAGATTAATTAAGCTTCAGGTGAACAAGGTATATTAAACTTATTAGGTACAGTTTTAGTGGTATAAATATCCATAGCACCCTTTAGTACGTAAAGAACTTAAAGATCTAAACACAAACTTAAAACTAAGATGCAGACAGCAGTCCAGCAGCGGGATGTGGGCTTTCCAGTCTTTTGCATTGAGTGTCACATGTATGATTTTCTCCCAGCTGGTGAGAGGTCTTACGTGAGCACTAGGTGCAAGGAGCTCTTTGCTCTCAGGGAACAAGTCCGTTCTCTAGAGGCTAAAGTAGCAGACTTGGAAAGCATAAGACAGACAGAGAGGTACATAGACGAGACCTACAGGGATATAGTCCTGAAGTCCCACCTCCAGTCTGGCAGCATCCCTGTTGCCATGGAGGAGAGATGTCACGTGACAGGAGAGCATCACCCTGGTGTGGCAGGAAGTGATCCTGTAACTAGGACCTGTCCTCCAGGTGATGTAAACCCCTCTCGCACCGAGGAGGTTTCTCCAGGGCCAACTGCCCATGAGGGAAGGGTCAGGACAGCAGTTATAGTTGGTGATTCGATCATTAGGCATGTAGATAGCTGGGTGGCTGGTGGACGTGAGGATCGCCTGGTAACATGCCTGCCTGGTGCGAAGGTAGCGGACCTCACGCGCCACCTAGATATGGTCTTAGATAGTGCTGGGGAAGAGTCTGCTGTCTTGGTACATGTCGGTACCAATGACATAGGAAAATGTGGTAGGGAGGTTCTGGAAGCTAAATTTAGGCTTTTAGGTAGGAAGTTGAAATCCAGAACTTCCAGGGTAGCATTCTCCGAAATGCTTCCCGTTCCACGCGCAGGACCCAAAAGGCAGGCAGAGCTCCGGAGTCTCAATGCGTGGATGAGACAATGGTGCAGAGATGAGGGGTTTGGATTTGTTAGAAACTGGGGAACATTCTGGGGAAAGGAGGGGCTCTTCCAAAGGGATGGGCTTCACCTTAACCGGGATGGAACCAGGCTGCTGGCATTAACCTTTAAAAAGGAGATAGAGCAGCTTTTAAACTAGATGATAGGGGAAAGTCGACAGTCGCCCAAGAGCGCATGGTTCGGAAGAATGTATCCTTGAAGGATACTACAAAAAGCAGAGAGGTTCCAAAAAAGAGTAAAGTAGCCCAAATGCCCTCGAGTATGGAGCAGACAGAGCTTAAAGATCCCAAATTACCCATGTCTACCAATAGCCAGATTAATATGAATAAAATACAGTCTCTAAAATGCTTGTATGCAAATGCTAGAAGTCTAAAAAACAAGATGGGAGAGTTAGAATATATAGCACTAAACGAGAGGTTAGATATGATTGGAATATCAGAGACATGGTGGAAGGAGGACAACCAGTGGGACACTGTGATACCTGAGTACAAACTATATCGTAATGATAGAGCTGATCAAATTGGTGGAGGGGTTGCGCTCTATGTTAGAGAGGGCATTGAGTCAGAAAGGATTAAAGTTTTGCAAGAAACAAAATTTGCTGTAGAATCTCTATGGATTGAAATTCCATGTAAAAAGGGGAAGGCGATGGCAGTGGGGGTGTACTATCGTCCGCCTGGCCAGAATGAACAAATGGATGATGAAATGCTCAAAGAAATCAAGGAAGCTAGCAAACGTTACAGTGCAGTAATAATAATGGGTGATTTCAATTACCCCGGCATCGACTGGGTCAGTGTCACAGGAGGACATGCTAGGGAGATAAAGTTCCTAGATGAAATAAATGACTGCTTCTTGGAGCAGCTGGTTCATGAACCGACCAGAGGGGAAGCCATATTAGACCTAGTCCTTAGTGGAACACCAGATATAGTGCAAGAGATAAGGGTGTTGGGGCCACTTGGCAATAGTGATCATAGCATGATTGCCTTTGATTTAATTATTGGAGGAGGGATAGTAAGGAAATCCACAGTACTACCCTTTAACTTTCGAAAGGGAGACTATGATAAAATGAGGAAAACAGTTAAGAAAAAACTAAAAGGAGCAGTTGCAAACGTTAAAGACGTACCTCAAGCTTGGATGTTGTTGAAAAATACTATCTTGGAAGCCCAGACCAGCTGTATTCCACGCTTTAAGAAAAGTGGAAGGAAGTCCAAAAAACTGCCAGCATGGTTTAAAGGTGAGGTCAGAGAGGCTGTTGTTGCCAAAAAAGCATCTTTCAGGAAATGGAAAAAAGAGCCAAACGACGAAACCTGGAAACAGCACAAGCACTGGCAAGTCAAATGCAAGGCATTGATAAGGCAGGCAAAGAGAGAATTTGAGAAGAAGCTTGCTGCGGAAGCAAAAACACGAAATAAAGACCTTTTCAAGTACATTCGTAGCAAAAAACCTGTGAGAGAGTCAGTTGGTCCATTAGATGATAAAGGGGTTAAAGGAGCACTAAGAGGCGACAAGGCGATAGCGGAGAGACTGAATGTATTCTTTGCTTCGGTGTTTACTGAGGAAGATGTTGGGATGTTACCCATGACTGAAGTGGTATTTAAAGGTGTGGAAGAATTGAAGGAAATATCGATACATCGGGAAGATGTCTTACAACTATTAGATAAACTGAAGAATAGCAAATCACCTGGGCCGGATGGTATACATCCAAGGGTGTTGAAAGAACTGAAATATGAGATTGCAGACCTGCTATTAGTAATCTGTGAACTATCATTAAAATCATCTCTAATACCTGAAGATTGGAGGATCGCCAGTGTAACACCAATTTTTAAAAAGGGTTCCAGGGGTGATCCGGGAAACTACAGACCGGTGAGCCTGACGTCAGTACCGGTAAAAATGGTAGAAACCATCATAAAGAATAAAATTACTCAGCATGTAGATGGTCACGACCTAATGGGAGACAGCCAAAATGGCTTTAGACAAGGAAGATCTTGTCTTACTAATCTGTTATGTTTTTTTGAAGGAGTGAATAAACAGGTGGACAAAGGTGAGTCGGTTGATATTGTGTATCTGGACTTTCAGAAAGCCTTTGACAAGGTCCCTCATCAGAGACTTTTGGCAAAACTAAAGAGTCATGGGATAGGAGGCAGTGTACTATTGTGGATCAGGAACTGGTTAAAAGATAGAAAGCAGAGGGTAGGGCTAAATGGCCAATTTTCCCAATGGAGAAAGGTGAATAGTGGTGTACCCCAGGGATCTGTGCTGGGTCCGCTGCTTTTGACATATTCATAAATGACCTGGAAAGTGGAATAACGAGTGAGGTTATCAAATTTGCAGATGACACAAAACTATTTAAAGTTGTTAAAACCCAAGAGGATTGTGAAAAATTGCAAGAGGATCTTGTTAAATTGGAAGACTGGGCATCAAAATGGCAGATGAAATTTAATGTGGACAAGTGCAAGGTTATGCACCTAGGGAAGAACAACCCAAACTATGGTTACACGATGCAAGGTTCCACATTAGGAACCACCTCCCAGGAAAAAGATTTAGGCGTCATTGTGGATACCATGTTAAAACCCTCGGCCCAGTGTGCAGCGGCAGCCAAGAGAGCAAATAGAATGCTAGGTATGATAAGGAAAGGAATGGAAAATAAAACAAAAGATATTATAATGCCTCTATAACATTCCATGGTGAGACCGCACCTTGAATATTGTGTGCAATTCTGGTCGCCGTATCTTAAAAAGGATATAGCGATTTTAGAAAAGGTTCAGAGAAGAGCCACCAAAATGGTAAAGGGTCACAGCCACATTCCTCATGATGATTCTTTATTCATGAAGAAAGGCTCAGCTGCTAGAAGCCCTTATAAAACAGATGCCCAATTTAAAGGAAGAGAAAGCAGGCCAAAGTTTCACCAGCCAAGATAAAGAGGCAATAGAACAGGCCATGCTCATTTAAGAACCTTAGAACAACTGTATGGAAAACAAGGGAACAGAAATAGGGACTGGCCAGTGATAACAGCCAGAGAAAGCCCCAGCTCAGAAGAAGATAATAGTGATTTAGAACCGATGCAAGTGGAGCTTATAAACCCTATTCCCTCATCTCAGGAGGAATTGATGGATTGTTCCATGTGTGTTGTGGGTAGTTTGGAATCACTGCCGGAACTGTGAGCCATACAGATATTACCTTTAGAAGTTTTCATATTTGTGCTGAATGAAAGAAGAATGTTCAGACATGTAATTTACTCCAATGTGGAAAGAATCCTTGGTTAAATTCCTTTCTACAACTGTGAAGATTATAACAGTTTACTTTGTACCTTGAGTTGGTTTATGCCTGAAAAGAAGGACTTTCTTTAATTTTTGTAGCCCAATGAATCTTTTTATGAAAAGGGAAATAAAAGCCTTATTCTCCCTCCATTTGACTTACATGACTTATTTGCACCAGGAGCAGGACTACATAGACCAGGCTGCACCTGGCCTT
Source organism: Ichthyophis bannanicus (assembly GCA_033557465.1). NCBI lineage: Eukaryota > Metazoa > Chordata > Amphibia > Gymnophiona > Ichthyophiidae > Ichthyophis > Ichthyophis bannanicus. Next base: position 97,140,385 of record CM066050.1, read on the forward strand.
AAAAAACCCTCCTCTCCTAAAAATTAACTATATGCCCAACCTCCCTGTTCACCCACCGGCCAACAGGGGGAGGTTGGCGACAAAACACAGATCTTTTCCAGTCAGTTGGCCATGATGTTGTCTTCCATATTTCTTGGCAGAGCCTTGTAAGTACTGCATCAGATTGCTGTAATACTTCTATGGGAATGCTATCAATGCCTGGTGCTTTGTTCTTTGATAAAGCTTTCAATGCTGCTTCAACTTCTTCTTTAATCACCAATGGTTCCCGATCATAAGGTACAGGTTGAAACGGCTGTTGGTCCACTTGATCTTTACCATTTAAAAACTCTGTATATTCCTTCCATCTTTTCTTGATCTTCTCAGCATCATTCAACATAGAGCCTTGAGCATCTTGTAACATTCCAATTCGAGGCTGGAATTTTTTCTTTAACTCTCGTAGCTTTAGGAAAGCCGATCTTGTTCTTCCTCTAATAGTTTCTACTTCTATTTCCTTGAATACGTCATTGTAGTACTTTTCCTTGTCCTGTCTTGCTGCACATTGGAAATCTCTGTTGAGTTCTGTGATTGTCTTTCTTTCTCCTCTGGCTTTAGCTTCTCTGCATTTCTGGGCAATTTTCAGAGTTTCTTCCATCATCCATTTTGGCCGTTTTTTCTTTTTCACCTTTTGTAGAGACTTCTCCCTTTCTTCCAACACAATCTTCTTGATGTCATTCCATAACTCTTCTGGAGCTCTGTCATTTGTATCTAAAGCAGCAAATCGATTTTGCAGGCAGTCTTTAAATTCCAGTGGTATATTCTCAAGGTCATATTTTGCTGCATTCATGAGTGGTTTGCTCTTTTTCAACTTTAGCTTGAGTTTGCATACTAGTAGTTGATGATCTGTCAGCTCCAGGTTTTGTCTTTGTTGATGTTATAGAGCTTTTCCATTGTTGACTTCCACAGAGGTAGTCAATTTGATTTTTATACAATCCATTGGGTGAAGTCCACGTGTACAGTCGCCGCTTGTGTTGCTGGAAGAATGTGTTTGAGATGAATAGATCGTTGGTCTTGCAGAATTCTATCAGTCTTTCTCCAGCTTAATTTCTGTTGCCAAGTCCATATTTTCAAACTACTTTGCCTTCTTCTTTGTTGCCAACGTTCGCGTTCTAGTCACCCATGACTATCAGGATATCCTGTTTGCAATGTTCTGTCAATTTCAGCTTGTACTTGTTCATAGAGCTCTTCAATTTCATTCTCTTCTGCAGCTGTTGTTGGGGCATATACTTGAATTATAGTTGTGTTGAAAGGCATTCCTCGTAGACGAATAGAGATTAAGCGTTCGCTGACTGCATTGTATTTCATTACAGTTCTTGCAAGTTTCTTCTTTATTGTAAATGCAACACCATTTGTCTTTCATTTCCAGCATAGTAGACCATGTGATCATCTGATGCAAAGTGCCCGATGCCAGTCCATTTCAGTTCGCTGACACCCAACAGATCAAGTTGTACACGTTCCATTTCATTCTTGACCACCTCCAACTTCCCTTGGTTCATGCTTCGTACGTTCCATGTTCCAATGTGTAAGACATCTTTACAGCTCCTGACTCTCATTTCATGCGCAGCTACATCAGCAGTCAGACGTCCCAATGGCTTTGATCCAACCACATCATAAATGCTGGCTTTACTCTGAAAAGTCTTCAGCTCTTCCCCAGTAGTTAGTTGAGTGCCTTCCGACCTGGGGGGTCTCATCTTCCGGCACTACAGCACAATTTGTTTTGTTGTAACTATCCATTGGGTTTTCATGGCAAGATACAGAAGTAGATTGCCAGGCCTTTCTTCCACGCAGTTTAAGTTTGGTGTTGTTGCCGTTGTCACAGAAATGTGATCCTCCGCCGTCAACACTATCCCATTCTGCTGCTGCCCAGATGGGTGGTTTGTCTTGGTCTGGCACCTCAGCTGAGACCTGTCCATCTTGGGAGACTCTGCCAGTAGTTAAACTACCGATAGTTTAGCTCTCAGCATCACAAGCCCTCACAGCACGACAAGCTGCAAACCAAGTGATCACCTGTTACAGAGGAGTAACTACGCTTTCCCTTGTCCCCAAAGGGCTCACAATTTAAATGTACCTGAGGCAATGGAGGGTTAAGTGGCTTGCCCAAGGCCACAAGGAGTGGCCATGGGACTAGAGACCCTAGTCCCTTTGGCCTGAGGTTGCTTGTCCCAATGTGGGAATTGAACCCCCGGCTTTCTGTCCTGAGGTAACCTGTCCCAACCACTGAGCCACTCCTCCCAAAGTGGTCCAAGTATATTGTTTATTGTCAAATTGGAAAGCAAATAAAAATTAATTTTCTTTGCTAATTCTTACTGAAAACTAAGCATAACTCAAATCCACAACAGAGAACCAGGTAGTCCCTGGAGGTATCTGTGTCCAGATATCATGTGGAGTAGGTACCAAGGGAAAAACTGGCAGAATCACATTATTTACTGCTCACAGGTCTTGCACAAATCTATAAGTCTTACCGTCTGCCTTTAGCACAGGAAGAATTGGAGTATTACATGGTGAAGTTGTAGAATAGATGACACCTTGTTTCTGAAGATCTTCAATCACAGGACGAATTCCATCGATGGCAGCTACTGGTAGCGGGTACTGCTTGAGTCTGGGAAGCTGGGCTCCAAGTTTCACAGTGATCTTCACAGGCAGCATGGAAAGGGATCCGACATTGGATCCTGGCACTGCCCACAGGGTAGAAGGAAGTTCTGCAAGAGCAGGATGAATGGTACTGGCATCTGCAGGGGCCAGCACTTCAGAGAGAGAATACAGCTGGAAAAACAACTTTCCACTCATCCAGGACAGAGTAGCATGGTGTGAAGCTAAAAAGTCCCGACCTAAAAGATTTACTGGTAAAGTGTCTCCCACAAGAAAGTTAACAGGATACACAGTCTCTCCAATCTGCAAAAGTAAAATTTCAAGTTTACGATGAGGAATTATCTTACCCTCAATGCCTTCACAATGTACTATCGGTGCTTGTGCTAGATGAGTGTGATAAATGGCAGGCAAATCCTGTAAACGTAGTGCTGAAGTAGTAGCTCCAGTATCAATAATAAACTTCAAATTAGATCCTTCCAGCTGAGCTTCTAACTCACCCTGAGGGGTTATATTCAAATTCAACAATAGTCATGCATCCCATGTATCTCCTCCACAATCCTCTGGGCTAGAGAAACATTGATATATGGGAGTGAATTCAGTTTTTACTGGAGGGAAATCAGCTTTCTGGACATCAAGATTCTGATTCTTGGGGCAGTCACGCTGTAGATGCCCAATCTCACCAATAGTATAACAAGTACGCATTCCTCTTGACTGTCCATGTCCTCGCTGAGGATTCACATAACCTTCTCTCCCTCTGTTTCTACCTTTACCCCTGCCCATTGGTGGCTGCATATAAGCAATCTGTAAATTGAGCAGTTTAGTCTTTTTCGCATCTATCTTGGTTTGCTTTTCTTGCTGTTCCTTCCAATCGGGGCAGTCCCTGGCGTTTTAAAAGAGCGCGCCAGCATCCAGCAGCCCTTCTTCTTGGCTGCACGCTCTCCCTGGAGGGATCGAGCCTCTCCACCTCCGGACCGCCTCCGGCTGAAGCGGCTGCCCAATCGGGGCAGTCCCTGGTGTTTTAAAAGAGCGCGCCAACAGGCGCCCCTGTGCCGGCGGGCCCGCGCCGGAGGGCCGCGCAAGAGGGCCCTTTGGCATGGCCCTTAGGCTAAGGCGCTGAAAATCTTCATAGATAAGCATGGAAGCAACGATGAAATAGCATTGCTGAATTCAGCAACTACCTCCAAGTTCGAACTCGCGTATCCCATCTCCTCCACTGAAACTCAACCACTGCAAGTATACCCTATACAAACTCTATTTTAACGGACTCCGTGTACAGACTAAATTAACTGGACATACCATAACTAAAATTTTATAACTTTGCTCAACTCATTATATCAGATTAGACTTATCAGTATTGCCAGTATTACACAATGAAGAATTAGCTCAACTACTTTTGTAAGTAATCTTACCATAATCTAATACTGTTGCTAATACCAATCTTTCAATTATTACGGTTGCCAGCAGCACCACATTAATTACTGTTGTCAATAGCTTTACCACACCCTATTACTATTCCCAGTACTAGTATTACAATTCTATTGTTGCCAATTAGAACATAAGAACATAAGACATGCCATACTGGGTCAGACCGAGGTCCATCAAGCCCAGTATCCTGTTTCCAACAGTGGCCAATCTAGGTCATACGTACCTAGCAATATCGCCAAAAGACACAGGTTCCACAATGCTTGTACTGGGTCAAGCATTGATATCCTGGGTCCCTTTTTAATAGTGGTTTATGGACCTTTCCTCCAGGAACTTGTCCAAACTTTTTTTAAACCCAGCTATACTAACAGTCCTTACTACATCCTCCGGTAACAGATTCCAGAGTTTGATTACACGTTGAGTGAAAAAATATTTCTCTTATTTGTCTTAAATAGTTTACCCTGTAGCTTCATTACATGTCCCCTAGTCTTTCTATATTCTGATAGCGTAAACAATTGATCCACATTTATCCGTTCCACTCCATTCATTAATTTATAGACCTCTATCATATCTCCCCTCAGCCGTCTCTTTTCCAGGTTAAAGAGCCCTAACCTTTTTAGCCTCTCTTCATAGGAGTAGCCTTCCATCCCCTTCACCAATTTGGTGGCTCTTCTCTGTACTTTTTCTAATAACGCTATGTCCTTTTTAAGATACGGTGACCAGAATTGCACACAATATTCAAGGTACGGTCGTACCATGGAGCGATACAGAGGCATTATAATATCCTTTTTTTATTCTCCATCCCTTTCCTTATGATACGTAGCATTCTATTTGCTTTCTTGGCCGCCGCTGCACACTGGGCGGAGGGTTTTAACATGTTATCCACGAGGACTCCTAAATCTTTTTCCTGGGTGGTGGTTTCTAATGTGGAGCCTTGCATCGTGTAACTATAGTGTGGGTTGTTCTTTCCTAGGTGCATAACTTTGCACTTGTCCACATTAAATTTCATCTGCCATTTGGATGCCCAGTCTTCCAATTTATCCAGATCCTCCTGCAGTTTTCCACAATCCTCTTGGGTTTTAACAACTTTAAACAGTTTTGTGTCATCTGTAAATTTGATAACCTGACTAGTTATTCCCTTTTCCAGGTCATTTATGAATATGTCAAAAAGTAGCGGACCCAGTACAGATCCCTGGGGTACTCCACTATTCACCTTTTTCCATTGGGAATATTGGCCATTTAGCCCTACCCTCTGCTTTCTATCTTTTAACCAGTTCCCGATCCACAATAGTACACTGCCTCCTATCCCATGACTTTTTAGCTTCGCCAGAAGTCTCTGATGGGGGACCTTGTCAAAAGCTTTCTGAAAGTCCAGATACACTATATCAACCGACTCACCTTTGTCTACCTGTTTATGCACACCTTCAAAAAAACATATCAGAATAGTAAGACAAGATCTTCCTTGTCTAAAGCCATGTTGGCTGTCTCCCATTAGGCCATGACTATCTACATGCTGTGTAATTTTGTTCTTTATGATGGTTTCTACCATTTTCCCCGGTACTCACGTCAGGCTCACCGGTCTGTAATTTCCCGGGTCACCCCTGGAACCCTTTTTAAAAATTGGTGTTACATTGGCGACCCTCCAATCTTCAGGTATTACAGATGATTTTAATGAAAGTTCGCAGATTACCAATAGCAGGTCTGCAATCTCATATTTCAGTTCTTTCAACACTCTGGGATGTATACCATCCGGTCCAGGTGATTTGATACTATTCAGTTTATCAAATAGTTGTAATGTATCTTCCCGGTGTAGCGATATTTCTCTCAATTCCTCTGCAGTATCACCTTTAAATACCACTTCAGTCTTGGGTAACATCCCTACATCTTCCTCAGTAAAGACCGAAGCAAAGAATTCATTCAGTCTCTCTGCTATAGCCTTGTCTCCTCTTACTGCCCCTTTTACCCCTCTATCATCTAATGGTCCAATTGACTCTCTCACAGGCCTTTTGCTACGAATGTACTTGAAAAAGTCTTTATTTCGTGTTTTTGCTTCCGTAGCAAGTTTCTTCTCAAATTCCAGCTTTGCCTGCCTTATCAATGCTTTGCATTTAACTTGCCAGTGCTTGTGCTGTTTCCAGTTTTCATCATTTGGCTCTTTTTTCCATTTCCTGAAGGTTGCTTTTTTGGCAGCAACAGCCTCTCTGACCTCACCTTTAAACCATGCTGGCAGTTTTATGGACTTTCTTCCACTTTTCATAATGCGTGGAATACAGCTGGTCTGGGCTTCGAGGATAGTATTTTTAAATAACACCCAAGGTTGCTGTAAGTCTTTAACCTTTGGAACCGCTCCTTTTAGTTTTTTCCTAACTATATTCCTCATTCTATCATAGTCTCCCTTTTGAAAGTTAAAAGGTAGTACTGTGGATTCCTTTACTATCTGTCCTCCACTAATTAAATCAAACATGATCATACTATGATCACTATTGCCAAGTGGTCCCAACACCCTTATTTCTTGCACCAGATCTGGTGTTCCACTAAGAACTAGGTCCAGTATGGCTTCCCCTCTGGTCGGTTCATGAACCAGCTGCTCCAAGAAGCAGTCATTTATTTCATCTAGAAACTTTATCTCTTTAGCTTGTCCTGCTGTGACACTGACCCAGTCGATACCGGGGTAATTGAAATCACCCATTATTACTACTCTGTTGTGACTTTTGTTAGCTTCCTTGATTTCTTTGAGCATTTCATCATCCATTTGTTCATTCTGGCCAGGCGGTCGATAGTATACTCCCACTGCCATCACCTTCCCCTTCATAAATGGAATTTCAATCCATAGAGATTCTACAGCAAATTTTGTTCCCTGCAAAACTTTAATCCTTTCTGACTCAATGCCCTCTCTAACATAGAGCGCAACCCCTCCACCAATTTGATCAGCTCTATCATTACGATATAGTTTGTATCCAGGTATCACAGTGTCCCACTGGTTATCCTCCTTCCACCATGTCTCTGAGAGTGCAATCATATCTAACCTCTCATTTAGTGCTATATATTCTAACTCTCCCATCTTATTGTTTAGACTTCTAGCATTGGCATACAAGCATTTTAGAGACTGTATTTTATTAATATTAATCTGGCTATTGGTAGGCATGGGTAATTTGGAATCTTTATGCTCTGTCTGCTCCTTACTCAAGGGCATTTGGGCTACTATACTCCCTTTTGGAACCTCACTGCTTTTGGTAGTATTCTTCAAGGATACCTTCATCCGAACCATGCGTTCCTGGGTGACTGTCGGCTTTCCCCTATTTTCTAGTTTAAAAGCTTCTCTATCTCTTTTTTAAAGGTTAATGCCAGCAGTCTGGTCCCATCCTGATTAAGGTGAAGCCCATCCCTTCGGAAGAGCCCCCCCTTTCCCCAGAATGTTCCCCAGTTCCTAACAAATCCAAAACCCTCATCCTTGCACCATTGTCTCATCCACGCATTGAGACTCCGGAGCTCTGCCTGTCTTTTGGGTCCTGCACATGGAACAGGAAGCATTTCGGAGAACGCTATCCTGGAAGTTCTGGATTTCAACTTCCTACCTAAAAGCTTAAATTTAGCCTCCAGAACTTCCCTACCACATTTTCCTATGTCATTGGTACCAACATGTACCAAGACAGCAGACTCCTCCCCAGCACTATCTATCATCCTATCTAGGCGGTGCGTGAGGTCCGCTACCTTCGCACCAGGCAGGCATGTTACCAGGCGATCCTCACGTCCACCAGCCACCCAGCTATCTACATTCCTAATGATTGAATCACCAACTATAACAGCTGTCCTGACCCTCCCCTCATGGGGACATGGCCCTGGAGAAACGTCCTCGGTGCGAGAGGGTTTTACATCACCTGGAGGACAGGTCCTAGTTACAGGATCACTTCCTGCCACACCAGGGTGATGCTCTCCTGTCACGTGACCTCTCTCCTCCATGGCAACAGGGATGTTGCCAGACTGGAGGTGGGACTTCAGGACTATATCCCTGTAGGTCTCGTCCATGTACTTCTCTGTCTTTCTTATGTCTTCCAGGTCTGCTACTCTAGCCTCTATGATGTGGCTATCATGAGGCTGTGACATGGCCTTGAAGAGGAAGACTCTTACTTTCATAAGCAAAGGATATGCACTGTGCAATCCATTTGGATAAAGTCCTCTTGGAGACTGGAAGTCCCAAATGACTACAATCAAAAGCAATAAAAAGTTGAGAAGACTTTCTATGTTGCTGTGTTCTTTGTAGGTAAAAAGCCAAGGCTCTTTTACAGTCCAAAGTGTGAAGGTTCTTCTCTGCATTAGAGGCATGAGGCCTCGGAAAGAATACAGGAAGATAAATTGCTTGATTTAAATGAAAAGGCGAAACCACCTTTGGCATAAAGTGTGGATGAGTTCTGAGGACAACCTTATCATGATGAAACCTAGTGTAAGGAGGATCAGCCACTAAAGCTTGCAATTCACTAATGCGACGTGCAGAGGTGATTGCAATTAGGAAGATGACCATCCAGGACAAAAACTTTAGGGTAGTAGCGGCTAAAGGTTCAAAAGGCAGTTTCATGAGCTGCCCAAGAACTAGATTTAAATCCCATGCCACCGGTGGTGGTTTGATGGGAGGTTTTGTTAAAAGAAGACCTCTCATAAATCTGGCTATGAGAGGATGAGAGGAAATTGGTTGTCCATCTAGAGGCTTATAGGAGGCTGTAATTGCACTAAGATGGACTTACTTACTTACTTACAGTTCTTATATACCGCGCTCTTTGGTATCAGTGCGGTTTACAAATAACACAAGTTTTGCATCAGAACAAAGGATCTTTTGCCTACATTATAACAGGGTCTGTAACATGGGACTGTAACAAGGGTAACTATAAACAAATCCACAACCGTGGAGGTTGTAAAAACTATTTACAGATTAAATCGGATATTGTTTATGGAATCGTGATGCATGAAGCTTGTAATCTATGCCTGAGGGCGGGTCTGTTATGTATGTCAGTAAGAGTTAAGTTGTTGGAGTGTCAGAGGCTGAGTAGGTAAGATGAGGTGCTGGAAGTGATTGTGTGAAATTAGGGTGGATGAAATGAAGGCAGAATAAGTGGTGTTTAAGGGCTTTTCTGAATTGTGAGAGGTCACCGATTGATCGTATATGAGGCGGTAGATCCAGCATTTGGGGGCAAAGAGTGTGAAGGCTCTATTTCTAGTTGTTTGAGTACATTTGGTAGACTCAGGTGGCATAGACATCATATTGGTAGCTGCTGACCTTCTTAGCCTGTTTGTGGGGGTAGTAGTCAAGAGTGCAGAGAGGGATGAGGGGGATAGCCTGTTAATTACTTTAAATGAAAGGAGTAGGACTTTGTAGGTGATCCTGCATTGTAACGGTAGCCTGTGTAGTTCCATGAGTATGGGCGTGATATGTTCTTTTCTGGAAATGCCGCAGAGAATGCGAGCTGCTGAATTCATCGCCATCTGTAGTGGATTGAGGGTGTTCTTAGGAAGACCGTGTAGTATGATATTGGCATAATCGAAATGTGGTATTACAAGTGACTGGAATATGGTTCTGAAGTTGTCTGGGGCCAGTAGAGGTCTTAAGTGTCTTAGAGTCCGTATTTTATTGTAAACTGACTTGGTTGTATTCTTTATGTGTTCTTTGAAATTGAGTTGTTGGTCTATTGTAATGCCCAGGTAGCGTATCGCAGATTTGCAAGGAAGTTCAGCATCTCATACCTTCAATGAAGTGGGGGGAGAGAAGTTCTTGTTCTTGGTTATGAATAGGACCTCAGTTTTCTTATAGTTTATGAGTAGATTCTGCGATAAGAGCCAGTCAGTGATGCGTTGAAGCATTCAATAAGTGGGAGGAGGTTCGGATGCATGATTTTTATCGGGGTGAATATCAATACATCATCCACATAGATCAGGCTGGAAATGTTAAAGGAACGGATGATATCACAAATGGGTTGCATATAGATATTAAAAAGTAGAGCAGATAGGGAGGATCCCTGGGGTACTCCCTGTTGTTGATGAAATGGTTCAGATGTTGATGATCCTATCCGTACCTGTTGCCAACGATTAGATAGATAGGATTTACAACATTCCCAGGCCAAGCCATAGATTCCCTTTTCTTGAAGGCGGGAGAGGAGTTGCACATGGTTCACAGAATCAAATGCAGCAGATATATCGAGAAAGATGAGTGCGAACCCATTTTCAATTTTGTCGATACCTCTGGTTAACGTATTCATAAGTATGGTGAGTAGAGTCTCTACACCATGTGATTCTCGGAATCCATGCTGGCAGGGATCAAGAGGAGCTGCTATGTCAATGTGCTATGTCAATGTGGACTCTGACTGAATTGGACTTTAGACCAGAATTTGATAAATGAAGTAGATAGTATTGACTCCAAAGGGAACACCATATAGTGAAACGTTTCCATGTGAAGGCGTAAGATCGTCTTGTGGAAAGTTTTCTAGAAGCCTGAAGGATATCCTTTACCTGTTGGGAAAGGTTAAGATCCTGAAGATTTAAGCTCTCAGCAACCAGGCCGTGAGATGCAGGGACTGGGTATTCGGGTGCCATAGCGTCCCGCCTCCTGGGAAAGGAGATCTGGAGCACAGCCTAACTCCAGAGGTGCAGCTTGAGAGACATGTAGACAGGGGCGGCACAAGGGGGGTGCGGGGCCATGTGCGGAGACTCGGTGTGGGGCCTCATTTGCATAAGGGGCCTCATTTGCATAAATATTTGCATCATGTTACCATACACTAACTTTTAGTAAACATACCTCTTAATGAGTGTATGAATAAAGAAAGACTAAAAGACTTCTACATTACTATAATCCAGTGCCAACCGCCAGACACATTAGGAACTACTACAAACACTGCCCATTTAGAACCCATAAAGAATATGATGGATCAATCTAGCTCAAACTGCAACTATTGGAATCTTATAGAAAAACATAGTATCAGGCTACCAAGGTCTCAGTTTAAAACAACGCAGCGATCCTTCAGTTTAAGAAAAAAGTTTTGTATAAAACTCCTGCTGCTGTTCACATCAATGACCTTTTATCGGTGCCGTCTACTTGCTTCACTGTATATTTTTCATTTATTATGTTTTTCTGATTTTCTTCTTTTTTAATATATCAATCGCCAACAAATCCCTAGGGGTTTACGTATATACAAAGAACCCAGATTACCCAACATTGATTCCTCATTCATAACAAAATGGAATAGTGTCTTGAACAAGTGTTCGTTGGACCTCATGGTTCTTATTATTGATCACACTAAATTGGAAGTTCAAAAAATGACGGCGGACATAGACAGGTTACAAGTCACTTTGAAAGATTCAACCACCTCTGATCAATTTGCTCAGAAGACATCTGATATTCAAGCACAGATAACAACAGTGCGGCAAGAGGTGATGGGGAAGAAAACCAAGAAGCTTGCACGGGACAATTCAGATTATACGGTGGGATATGTTTATCCCTGGCAGAATGCCAACAGGAAGGCAACCCGACGGTCTAAGAAAAAGGTCCAATTTGCAGATTATTCTGACGAGTCAGATGAAACTAGCACCAGCACCTCTTCAAAGGAACGGAATTTTTCCAAAGACAAGGGCGAGTCTGTGAAAAAGAAAAGAGAAACCGAAGACAGAGATACCAGGGGACGGTCTCAAGAACGACGATACCCCAAGAGAAAATAGAGGAGAATTTGGTGATTAACATCTCCGGTCAATCTCTCCCTCCGGAGTCTCTTTTATTATTACAGAAGGGATTATCATATGTACCCAAATTGCATCATGATCCTTTTCAGTTCCGTATAGATTTCGCAAAATTTATGCGCAAACTGCATTTAAAAACTTTTTTTGTATCTGAGGGTGCGGCTGATCAGGAAGTAGTTTCATCTGATACAGTTTCGCAGGTCCCAAGAATTCCCTTACCTTATAAATCTACCTGGGTTCCCCCTAATCCTGCTCCACCGGCCCTACAAGTGTTTCAGGATTTAGTCTTGGCAGACGTTCGACGCCTAGAGGACACCAAGAGGAGAAGCAAATCCTTCTTAACAAGATCTGAAGAACAGGTATTACGTCACTTACGGGAACTTAAGGATTTAGTTATCAGGAGAGCAGATAAGGGGGGAGCAATAGTGCTTATGGATCGGCACTATTACATCTCGGAGGCATTACAACAATTACAAGATGAACATACCTATAAGGTTTTGGAGTCCGATCCTACGCCTCTGTTACGAGCAGAAATTAAAGGGATCACGTTGGCAGCTTTGCAACAGCATTTGATGAATAAGAAAGAATTTCGCTATTTGAACAGCGAATCCAGTTCCTTAGCACAGTTTTATACTGTGCCTAAGATCCATAAGAATTTATCCTCCCCTCCTGGGCGCCCCATAGTGTCAACGAGGGGGACTCCCCTGGAGCCGGTCTCCACGTACATCGATTCCTTCTTGCGTCCACTTTTGGGACGAGTTCCATCTTTTTTGAAAGACACCACGCATTTTTTGAACGTCCTAGATAGCAGCGCTCAATGGGCTGAAACAGTTGATACCATTTTGGTGACATTGGATGTGACCGCGCTGTACACTAGCATTCCGCAGGAGGCAGCGTTGTCGGTAGTGGAGAAATTTCTACAGGATCGGGGCGATTTGTCTAATGCCACCATCAGTATGTTGTTGAAGTTATCTGAATTGGTGATTTGCCATAATGTGTTTCAATTTCAAGGAATAGTTTACCAACAGATAGCCGGCATCGCCATGGGGGCTACATGCGCCCCGTCGATTGCGAATTTGTATATGGCCACTTTTGAACAGCAGTGGCTGGAACAATCGACATATGGGAGTAACATTGTACAGTGGCGGCGATTCATTGATGACATTTTTTTGATATGGCGGGGGACGGAAGAAGATTTACAATCATTTTTTGATTGGCTTAATTCCCGAGATTCCCATATTAAGTTTACAATGCAATATGATAGACACAAGATTCATTTCCTGGATGTGGAGATCACAAGGGGTTGCCATATGTGGAACACCACTATCTATCGAAAGGAAACAGACCGCAATACTGTTTTGCACTTCACAAGTGCCCATCCGCGGTCGTTGAAAGCGGGGCTCCCCTTTTCTCAATTTCTTAGGTTCCGCAGAAACTGTTCAGATGTTTCAGATTATCGGCGGAAGTCTAAGCAACTGATAAAGAATTTCTTGTCCAGGGGCTACCCCGAACAATTGGTACGACGCGCCCACACTAGAGCTTTGTACAATGAACGAACATTGTTACTCATGACTTCGGGTCAAGCACGGAGTACCCGGGAGAATTTGGATGTCAACAGGATTAATTTTATCACTCAGTACTCCCATTTGAGCAGTTCAGTTCAAAAAATTTTAACTACACATAGTGCGATTTTGACTACAATCCCGGGGCTCACCGATAAGAAGATCCGGTGTGTGTGGAGTAGGGGAAGGAACTTTAAGGAACAACTTAGCCCCTCAAGAATCAGTTGTCAGGAGGGCAGTGAGCCACCTGTTCAAACATTGGGACATAGACGGTGTGGAGAGTGCAGTTTATGTGAGGTGACTTTGAATGTGGTGGATTTTGAACATCAAGGGATACATTATCATATACGAAGCATTACAACCTGTCAATCATCGTATGTGGTTTATGTCATTCGCTGTCCATGTGGGATGCTGTATATTGGCAAGACAGTAAGAGCTTTACGACTACGTTTGGCAGAACATCGTAGTCGACTTAATGGAGGCGTGGTGGCAGCTCCCATAGTCCAACATTGTCTCCTGGAAAAGCATAGCTTTGAACAACTGGCATGCTTTGCGATTGACCAAGTTTTAACTAGTAGGGGCAGCTGGACGAAAGAACATCTGTTGACTCGATCGGAGCAGCGTTGGATATTTCAACTGAACACAGTAATACCATTTGGTTTAAATGCCTCTATTGATTGGCACCTTTGCATATAAGGGACCTAGTATATAGCCGTAAGTCAGTTTGCAAACTCGTGAAAGGATCTTCAATGCAATTGATAGATTCTTCCCGTTGGACCCCTCTTAAGGGGGAGGAGTCTAGAGGAGCCCTTTAAATTTCAGTCAGTCTCAGAAAGCCGCATGCGCGGAGTTCTTTAATAACTGACGGGGAGACGAGAGGAAGGCGTCCTCCGAGTTGATTCAAGAGTGAAAACAGCTTTTTGCAGGTAAAGCAGATTTCTCTAATACATCACATACCCTTGTAGTTTTAAGTGGAATAAGATAAAGTTTGGCATGGTTTGTCACATCTTTCAGGTCAGTTTGGGAGAAACAATTCCCCTGAAGAACTTGTTACAACGAAACGCATGGGCGCCTTAGATCACTGGCGTTGGGAGTGATTTCAAGCAGTATGGTACTTCCGATATAGCCACTAGAGGTCTAACAGTGGAAGACATGGTGGAGAATGATCCTATTAGAAGAACGTGAAGTCCGGAGTTCGGTCATAGAAGTTAAGTGCGAATACATTGGACTTTACCATTCTTTGAAGTATCATCAGCACGATTCTGCATGCATCTTTTGAGATTGAATAAAAGAGGAAAATAGAAAATAGAAACGATACTGCAGCATAGTCGAGTGGTATAGTAACTGATCTTTACAGTTGGGCAATAAGCACCATTTTTTAAGATAAACAGAAAAAAGTGGACATTAAAATTTTTAAAAAGATGAAAAGAAAATCAGAAAAACATAATAAATGAAAAATATACAGTGAAGCAAGTAGACGGCACCGATAAAAGGTCATTGATGTGAACAGCAGCAGGAGTTTTATACAAAACTTTTTTCTTAAACTGAAGGATCGCTGCGCTGTTTTAAACTGAGACCTTGGTAGCCTGATACTATGTTTCTCTATAAGATTCCAATAGTTGCAGTTTGAGCTAGATTGATCCATCATATTCTTTATAGGAGCAAGCTCGACGGAATTAGCCCACGTTTAGTAGTTAGCATACTCATTTAGAACCCATAGCAAACCCGCCGTATCCTAACAGCACTACCAGGACTCACAAAGAACCATACTCTACCTATCAAAAGGCAACACTGCAAATATTAAACCAATACATTTCAGAGAATAACAATACATGACCTACTGGGGAAAGAGAACAAGTGGCAATGTCAAATAGGAATTACATAAACAGAATACTTCAGCTCAGTTACACATGCAGAACATAGACCATCACCAAACAAGGAATCACAATTTAGAAACAGGAAGACAATAATTAAACTGGGAATCCCAAAAGCCAAACTTGGAATGTACAACACTGTAGAAATAAAACTATACATTAATTTGCTCTTGTACTAAACAAAGCACAGACGTTAATGATGCACATTTCCCAGAGCTGACATATTCCAATTAATAAATTCAAAATAAAGAGATATTTTTTTACCTTTTGTGCATTTTTTTCAGCTGCAATTGCTCCAGTCACTTTCTTCTGGTTTCTTTGTGTCTTCCGCTAACTCTCCATCGTCTGCTGTCCATTTGTCTTTTCTTCTCTCTTCTAGTTTTTTTCCATTCTCTCTCTAGATCTGCTTTAACATACTAATCTTTCTCCTTTTGCTCTTTCCTCATTCCTATTTCATCTACTCAAATTTTACCCCTCCATTCTCAATCCCCACTTACTCTCCCAATATCCGGCCAATTGTAGATTTGTCTTCCCTCCCACACAAAATATTTTTTCCCTCTCCATTTCACTCTCCCAGCTCCATCCCATTCTAATCCTCCCCCAACATCAGCTCCATTCTAGTTCCAGTCCCACCCAGCATCCGCTCCCTTTTAGTCCCCGCATCAGCCCATTTCCAGTCCTAGCCCCCCATAAGCCCATTTCCAATCCTATCCTAGACCCACCATCAGCCTATTTCCAGTCCTAGCTCCCCCATCTATTTACAGTCCCATCCGAGTCCCTCCATCAGCTCATTTCCAATCCCAGCCCCCATGAGCCCATCAGCCCATGTCAAATCCTAGCTCCCCTCCACTCAGCCCATTTCCAATCCAAGCCCCCCATGAGCCTACTTCCAGTTCTAGCCCCTTCATGAGTCCATTTCAATCCAAACCCCCACCACAGCCCATTTCCAATCTTAGCACCCCCCAACAGCCAATTTCCAGTCCTATTCTAGCCCCTCCATCAGCCCATTTCAAGTCCTAGCCCCCCGCCAATTCACCCATTTCCAGTCCTAGCTTCCTCCCCCTCACAACCCATTTCCATTCCAAGCCCCCGTCCCCATCAGCTATTTGCAGTTCAAGCCCTCCTTCCACTCAGCCCATTTCCAGTCCTAGCATCCCCCCCCAGCCCATTAACAGTCTTAGCCCCCCTCAGCCCATTACCAGTCCTAACCCCCCATCAGCCCATTTCCAGTCCTAGCCCCCCCCATAGCCCATTACCCAGTCCTAAACCACCCCAACAGCCAATAACGTCCTAACCCCCATCACCCTATTTCCAGTCCTAGCCCCCCCCATCAGCCTATTTCCAGTCTTAGCCCCCCATAGCCCATTACCAGTCCTAATCCCCCATCAGCCCATTACCAGTCCTAACCCCTCCCATAGCCCATTACCAGTCCTAAACCTCACCATCATACCTCTTACAGTATTAGCATACCCCCACGGCACATTACTAGTCCTAACCCTCCCCCATCAGCCCACTTTCAGTCTTAGCCCCCCCCCAACCCATTACCAGTCCTAAACCTCCCCATCAGCCCATTTCCAGTCTTAGCCCCTCTCCATAGCCAATTACCAGTCCTAACCCCCCCATTGGCCCATTTCCAGTCAGCCCCCCCCCCCATAACCCATTACCAGTCCTAAACCTCCCCATCAGCCCATTTCCAGTCTTAGCCCCCCCCCATCAGCCCACTTCCAGTCTTAGCCCCCCCATCAGCCCATTTACAGTCTTAGCCTCCCCCATAGCCAATTACCAGTCCTAACACCCCCATCAGCCCATTTCCAGTCAGCCCCCCCATAGCCCATTACCAGTCCTACCCCCCCCATCAGCCCACTTCCAGTCTTAGCACCCCCCCCCCCCGGCCCATCAAGAGTGCCGCCGTGGGGCCCCTCCTCCTGCCCGGCAGAGCCGCTCAGTCCCTGCATCGTAGGCTAGCATCATCCCCGAACGCGGGCTTCTTTTCAGCCCCGGCGGGATTAACAGAGCCGCGAGAAAGGAAACTCTCGCGGCTCTGAAAAGAAGCCCGCGTTCGGGGATGATGCTAGCCTATGATGCAGGGACTGGGCAGCTCTGCCGGGCAGGGGGGAGGCTCTGCCGGGCAGGAGGGGGGGCCCCGCGGCGGCACTCTTAATGCTGCTGCGGCAGAAGCAGCTGGTTTTTTTTTTTTTGGTTTTTTAAATTTGGGATGAAGAATGTTTTTTGCGCGGGGCCCCCTGAAACGCGGGGCCCTGTGCAAAAAACATTCTTGCTCAATGGACGGGCCGGCCCTGCATGTAGAAGCAGGGGATACCACGTTTGGCGTGGCCACCGTGGCGCTATGAGGATCATAGACCTCTGTCTCTCTGAAGCTTGAAAAGTGTTTTGGGAATGAGGGGAATGGGTGGGAAGGCATAGAAGAAGTCCTGACCCCAGTGAAGGAGTCAGGCATCCCTTACCTGGCAATTGTGAGCTGGAATCCTGGAACAGAACTGGGGAAGTTTGCCATTCAGTGGACTTGCAAAGAGGTCTATGTCTGGAGTCCCCCAGATGTGAAATATCTTTGTCACCTGGTATGGGTGGAGAGACCATTCGTGAGGCAGCAATACTCGGCTGAGTTTGTCTGCCCAAAGGTTTTGAATGCCTGGAAGATATACCACGAGAAGGTGGATTTGATGCTCTCTGGCGAGGGCCCAAAGTCGTAAAGCTTCATTGCATAACGACAGAGAGCCTGTTCCGCCCTGCTTGTTCACATAGAACATGGCTACTTGATTGTCCGTTTGGACTAGGACTGTCTTGTAGCTGAACTGGGCATGGAATACTCGAAGAGCTAAATAGATTGCTCTTAATTCCAGGAGGGTTATGTGAAGACAAGCCTCCTGTGGAGTCCAGGTGCCCTGGGTAGAGAGATGATGCAGGTGTGCTCCCCAACCCACCTGTGATGCATCTGTTGTTAGGGTGGCCTGGAATAGGGGTTGCTGGAAAGGAGACCCCACTGAAAGATTCTCCAGTGATTGCCACCATTGAAGGGACAAGATCAGCCGATGAGAGTTTGCTATCTTGTCTGACAAATGTCCTGTGGCCTGTGTCCACTGTGTGGATAGGGTCCACTGGGCTGCTCGCATGTGGAGGCGAGCATAGGGAACTACATGGACTGTGGATGCCATGTGTCCCAGTAACTGTAGCAGTTCTCAAGCAGTTAGGGAGGATTTTGCCGCTGCTTGAGAAGCTAGTTGCACTATGCGAAGACACCGGGCCTGTGGAAGGAAAGCCCTTGACTGTCTGGTATCTAGACAGGCTCCTATGAACTCCAGAGACTGGGAAGGAACAAGTTGGGATTTTGGGAAGTTTATTACCAATCCCAAATATTCGAGGATTCACATTGTGCAAGACAGTGCAGAGCTGGCCTCTGCAACAGTGGGGGCTTGAATGAGCCAGTCGTCCAAGTAAGGGAAGACGAAAATCACTAGGGTTTGCAGGAATGCAGCTACTACTGCCATGCATTTTGTGAATACTCTTGGTGCGGAAGCCAGACCAAAGGGAAGAACCCTGTATTGGAAGTGGTTTTCCTTGAAAAGGAATCGTAAGAACTTCCTGTGATCTGGATGGATCAGAATGTGAGTATATGCATCCTTTAAGTCTACAGAGCAAAGCCAATCCTGACTTTGAAGGTATGGCAGAAGAGTTCCTAGAGAAATCATTTTTAACTTCTCTTGGAACAGGTATTTGTTCAATTCTCTGAGGTCTAGAATGGGTCCGTGTCCTCCTGTTTTCTTTGGAATAAGAAAATAGGGTGAGTAGAACCCTGTACCCTGCTGGAGAATGGGTACCTCCTCTATTGCCCGTTGGGCAAGAAGTGTTGAGACCTCGTGATCCAACAGATTGTCTGCAGATGTCTGGGAATTGAACTGCCTTAAGATTGTAGGAGGGGGCATGCTGTGAAAATGAAGCCTCTCCTACAATGGACAGAGTCCAATTTTCTGCTGTTATTTGGTGCCATCTGTTGACAAAATGACACAGCCTGCCTGGAATATTTAGGGGTTCTGGACCCCTCAGAGGCAGGAAGGCCAAGCTCTCTAGGAAGGAGTCAAAGCCCTTGAGGGGGCTGAACCTGCGGAGCTGATTGAACTCTCGGGCCTTTTGCCTTCTTCTGCTGTTTGAATTGCTGTTGTTGTCCCTTTTGGGCAACTTGACTGTGAGCTTGGCTTTGCTGGGTATAGGATGGATAAAACCTCCTCTTTTTGCTGAAAGAGGGTTTCTTATAGGGTTTCTTTTTGGCTGGAGTGGCTGTAGATTTTGACAATCTATCTAAGGTGATATTGTCAGCATCTGTCTCATTAACCTTTTCCTGCCAATTTTTCCTAATTTATCCTGTACCCAAATCTCCAAGTCTGATGCCTGAAGCCAGGCAATCCACCGTGCACCAATGGCAATAGCAGAGGTTCTGCTGATACATTCAAAGCAGTCAAAGGCTGCACAATTGACGAACTTGGAGACATCTTGAACATGCCTGACAAGCGTAAGGAAGTCTTGTCGTCTGTCATCTGGGAGAAGTGGGCTCCAAATCTCCTGTGACCTCCTTGAGGAACATACCCATATATAAGATATATGAGCTGATCCTAGCTGAAAGCATGGAAGCTTGAAAGGTTCAATGCCCAAAAGCATCCAGAGTCCTGCATTCACGACCTGGAGGATTAGATGCATGTCTCTTTGCACTTTTCATCCTACGCATGGCTGACTCCACTACTATGGAATGGTGTGGCAGCTGAGTCTTTTGAAATCCAGGACATGGTGGAACTCGATACATGGTATCAAGCCTCCTAGAATAAGGAGATGTGGTTAAAGGTGTCTCCCACATTCTGAGCATCAAATCATGAAGAATTTAATGAATGGGCAAAGTGGCTGCCTCCTTTGGAGCCTTAGGATATTGGAGAATTTCCAATTCCTTTGCTCTAGGTTCCTTTTCAGGAGCTACTGTGCTTTCCGCCCTACTATTTAACCTATACATAAGACCAGTTTGTGCAATCTTTCAGAAATACAAGATCAGCTACCACTTGTATGCAGATGATGTAATGCTTTATACCCAACTGGACGAAAACAAGCCAAATTACAATCAACTAGAAGAATGTTTATGTGAACTGCAAGCCTGGCTAAAGCAAAACAACATGTCCATAAACCATACAAAAACAGAGGTAATGTACATCTCCAGCAAAACAGACTTCAACCCTCCGCCAACAGTCACCCTGAACAACATCATCTACAGCACAAAGAATGAAATAAAATATCTCGGAGTCACGTTAGACAACAAACTAAAGATGGATAAACACCTCCGGAATACCAATAGAGCCATATTCCATAAACTAAGAATCCTCCAGCCACTCCGTAACATCATTGAACAACACGATTTCAGAACAGTGGCACAAGCACTCATCACGCCCCACTGGGATTACTGTAAGGCCATATTGCAGGGGCTACCAAAGAAAACCCTGAATATACTACAAATGGCACAAAATGTTACAGCCAGGATCATCATGAAAAAGAGCTTCACAGAACACATCACACCAGTCCTAATTGAGCTTCACTGGCTCCCAATTACCGCCCGCATAAAATACAAACTCCTAGTAACCACATTCAAACTTATACACAACATAGCGCCATCATTCTTAACCAATCTCATCAGCGCTCAAACTCACAATAGAAGTAGAAGAACCGCCAACTTAAACACGCTCAGTGTCCCAAAGAGTATAAGAACGGCCAAGATACACACCAGCAACAGAGCATTCTCTTACATTGCACCCATGCTATGGAATCAACTGCCACATGGCATGCGTGCAATCAACAACCTAACAGACTTTAGGAAAAAGCTCAAAACCCACCTGTTTATAATTCACTATAATCTAACAGAGTAAATAATAAACGGAACACAAAAGGTCAACCGTATCCATGACACTAGAGTGACTTTACAATATGACTTTAAGGGATTTGAACACCATGTAATGCATCTAGGTTAATGCATCTCCCCCCAGTTTAGTTGTAATTAGTGTAACAGATTGTATATATACAACTGCAAGTTGTAAATATTGTAACAATATGTATATATGTAATTGCACCTGTAAATATTGTATCAGATTTTTGTGCAGTGTGAACCCAGTGTGAATCTTGGCATGCAATCATTCTGTATTAACTGTTGATTACCCCTCCTGATATGTATAGTCAACCGCTGCTGATCGCTGGAAGCAGCGGTATACAAATGTTCTCTAAATAAATAAAATAAATAAGAACATAACATATGCCATACTGGGTCAGACCAAGGTCCATCAAGCCCAGTATCCTGTTTCCAACAGTGGCCAATCTAGGTCATACGTACCTAGCAGTTTCCCCAAAAGACACAGGTTCCGCAATGCTTGTACTGGGTCAAGCACTGATATCCTGGGTCCCTTCTTAATAATGGTTTATTGACCTTTACTCCAGGAACTTGTCCAAACCTTTTTTAAACCCAGCTACACTAACAGCCTTTACTACATCCTCCGGTAACCAATTCCAGAGTTTGATTACACATTGAGTGAAAAAATATTTTCTTTTATTAGTCTTAAATAGTTTACCCTGTAGCTTCATTGCATGTCCCCTAGTCTTTCTGTATTCTGATAACGTAAACAATCAATTTACGTTTACCCGTTCCACTCCGTTCATTAATTTATAGACTTCTATCATATCTCCCCTCAGCCGTCTCTTTTCCAGATTAAAGAGCCCTAACCTTTTTAGCCTTTCTTCCTAGGAGTATCCTTCCATCCCCCTTACCATTTTGGTGGCTCTTCTCTGAACCTTTTCTAATAACGCTATACCCTTTTTAAGATACGGCTACCAGAATTGCACACAATATTCAAGGTGCGGTCTCACCCTGGAACGGTATAGAGGCATTATAATATCTTTTGTTTTATTTTCCATTCCTTTCCTTATGATACCTAGCATTCTATTTGCTCTCTTGGCTGCCACTGCACACTGGGTCGAGGGTTTTAACATGTTATCCACAATGACGCCTAAATCTTTTTCCTGGGTGGTGGTTCCTAATGTGGAACCTTGCATTGTGTAACCATAGTTTGGGTTGTTCTTCCCTAGGTGCATAACTTTGCACTTGTCCACATTAAATTTCATCTATAGTGAATTTACTCAACAAGGATGACCCAGCCTCCTACCGCCCCATTTCCAGCATATCTTTCCTGGCAAAGAACATTGAGAAGGCAGTCCTATTACAACTACAAGACCATCTGGATGAACATGAAACCCTAGATGAACAACAATACGGTTTCCGAAAACGTCATGGGGTGGAAACGCTGTTGATAGCACTGCTTAACAACCTCCTCAAGGGCCTCGAAGACAAAAAGAAAATGTTTATACTCATTTTCATTGACATCTCTGCCGCTTTTGATACAGTCCATCATGGAATCCTCCTGCAAAGGATTGAATCAATAGGAATATTGGGAACCCCCCTGAAATGGTTCTCTTCTTACATAACCAACAGAATGCCGCAGGTTCACTTCAATGGCGAAGAAGCAGAAGCTTTCCCGCAAATGCAAGGCATACCTCAGGGCTCCGCTCTCTCGGCACTCCTTTTCAACGTCTACATGCGACCCCTCTGTAATATTCTCCAACGACACAATATCAACTACCACATTTATGCGGATGATATAATGCTCTACACACAGTTGGATAACGAGAACTCTAACTATACTCAGCTTGAAACATGCCTAAATGAGATGTTAAAATGGATACAGCAAAACAACATGGAGATCAACCATAAAAAGACTGAGGTGATGTATATCTCCAGAAAACCAAACTTTGACCCTCCTGCGTCAGTCACCCTGTGTAACAATATATACAACACGAAGACTGAAATAAAATATCTGGGTGTAACGCTTGACAGCAATCTAAAGATGGAAAAGCACCTCCGCAAAACCAACAAGGCCATTTTCCACAAACTTAGAGTCCTACAACCTCTACGGAACATCCTTGAACCTCACGATTTCAGGTCTGTTGCGCAAGCACTAATCATTCCACACCTCGACTACTGCAACGCCATCTTACAGGGCCTTCCAAAGAAAACCCTCAACATCCTCCAGATGGCCCAAAATGTAGCAGCTAGGGTCATCATGAAAAAAACCTTACTGATCACATTACACCTGTATTAATCGAGCTACACTGGCTCCCCATTGCAGCCCGGATAAAATATAAAATACTAATAACCACCTTCAAGCTTATACATAACATTGCGCCATCCTTTCTCTCCACCCTTATCAGCACGCAACCACCCAACAGAAGCAGGCGAACATTCCACTCAAACATACTCCACGTTCCCCCCGATATCAGATCTGTAACAACCAGTACTAGCCAACGAGCATACTCCTACTCGGCCCCTGCCCTCTGGAACCAACTACCACCAGAGCTAAGAGCAATCAAAGACCTTATGGATTTCAGAAAGAAACTCAAGACACATCTTTTCCAGTGCCAATACAATCTGATATAGTCCCGGGGTAAAACGTTTCCTCCCAATGAAGCATTGTTGCAGTTATGTAAATATGTAAATATGTGCATATGTATATTCCAACTACTCTCTGTAAGTCCTTCACCGTGTGCTGTGCTTCTCCCTTCAAATCAATGTGTGTATACCGCAAAAATTCCTGTCATGATTGACAAATTCATACATGTAATCAAACCGCTACTGATCGCTGGAAGCAGCAGTATACAAATATATACTAAATAAAATAAAATAAAATAAAATAAATAAATCTGCCATTTTGATGCCCAGTCTTCCAATTTATCAAGGTCCTCTTGCAATTTTCCACAATCCTCTTGAGTTTTAACAACCTTAAATAGTTTTGTGTCATCTGCAAATTTGATAACCTCACTCGTTATTCCACTTTCCAGGTCAGTTATGAATATGTCAAAAAGCAGCAGACCCAGCACAGATCCCTGGGGTACACCACTATTCACCTTTCTCCATTGGGAAAATTGGCCATTTAGCCCTACCCTCTGCTTTCTATCTTTTAACCAGATCCTGATCCACAGTAGTACACAGCCTCCTATCCCATGACTCTTTAGTTTTGCCAAAAGTCTCTGATGAGGGACCTTGTCAAAGGCTTTCTGAAAGCCCAGATACACTATATCAACCGACTCACCTTTGTCCACCTGTTTATTCACAGTTTCAAAAAAACATAAAGATTAGTAAGACATGTCAAATGCAAGGCATTGATAAGGCAGGCAAAGGGAGAATTTGAGAAGAAGCTTGCTGCGGAAGCAAAAACTCGAAGTAAAGACCTTTTCAAGTACATTCGTAGCAAAAAACCTGTGAGAGAGTCAGTTGGTCCATTAGATGATAAAGGGGTTAAAGGAGCACTAAGAGGCGACAAGGCGATAGCGGAGAGACTGAATGAATTCTTTGCTTCAGTCTTTAATGAGGAAGATGTAGGGATGTTACCCATGACTGAAGTTGTATTTAAAGGTGCGGAAGAATTGAAGGAAATATCAATACATCGGGAAGATGTATTACAACTATTAGATAAACTGAAGAGTAGCAAATCACCTGGGCCGGATGGTATACATCCAAGGGTGTTGAAAGAATGTTTTTTTGAAGGAGTGAATAATCAGGTGGACAAAGGTGAGTCGGTTGATATTGTGTATTTCGACTTTCAGAAAGCCTTTGACAAGGTCCCTCATCAGAGACTTTTGGCAAAACTAAAGAGTCATGGGATAGGAGGCAGTGTACTATTGTGGATCAGGAACTTGTTAAAAGATAGAAAGCAGAGGGTAGGGCTAAATGGCCAATTTTCCCAATGGAGAAAGGTGAATAGTGGTGTACCCCAGGGATCTCTGCTGGGTCCGCTGCTTTTTGACATATTCATAAATGACCTGGAAAGTGGAATAACAAGTGCAAGGTTATGCACCTAGGGAAGAACAACCCAAACTATGGTTATACGATGCAAGGTTCCACATTAGGAACCACCACCCAGGAAAAAGATTTAGGTGTCATTGTGGATACCATGTTAAAACCCTCGGCCCAGTGTGCAGCAGCGGCCTAGAGAGCAAATAGAATGCTAGGTATGATAAGGAAAGGAATGGAAAATAAAACAAAAGATATTATAATGCCTCTATATCGTTCCATGGTGAGACCGCACTTTGAATATTGTGTGCAATTCTGGTCGCCGTATCTTAAAAAGGATATAGCAATTTTAGAAAAGGTTCAGAGAAGAGCCACCAAAATGGTAAAAGGGATGGAAGGATACTCCTATGAAGAAAGGCTAAAAAGGTTAGGGCTCTTTAACCTGGAAAAGAGACGGCGGAGGGGAGATATGATAGAAGTCTATAAATTAATGAACGGAGTGGAACGGGTAATCGTAGATCGATTGTTTACCTTATCAGAATATAGAAAGACTAGGGGACATGCAATGAAGCTACAGGGTAAACTATTTAAGACTAATAAAAGAAAATATTTTTTCACTCAACGTGTAATCAAACTCTGGAATTTGTTACCGGAGGATGTAGTAAAGGCTGTTAGTGTAGCTGGGTTTAAAAAAGGTTTGGACAAGTTCCTGTAGGAAAGGTCCATAAACCATTATTAAGAAGGGACCCAGGATATCAATGCTTGAACCAATACAAGCATTGTGGAACCTGTGTGCCTTGGGGAAACTGCTAGGTACTGTCATGGCGCAAGGCAGATAGTGCCTATGGAAGTAGATGAAAACACACAGGGCAGTTTTAAAACCGGCAGTGCAAAGCACATGGCTAGGGGTTGCTATGAGCATCCAAGCAAAACAAGAGCACAGGCTGTAGGTAAACGCCCAGATATAGCATTACGTCATAGCTCATCAGGGAAGCAGACACAGCTGCAGCAGTTTGAGCTAACAAGAGTCTCAAAGAATGACGCACTTAAAAAGTCAGTCTTGAGCAAAGCAGAGAGGAGCAGACACACACGCAAGGGGAACAGATGCCAGCAGGGAGTCAGACTCATTCTCTAATGCCGAGGGAGAAAGAGACACGGAGAGGATTCACTGGAGAGGAAAGAGCAGAGCTCAGGAGAGCCAGGAGTCATATCTGAAAGCTTCTGACGTGGATTCCATCTGCACCTCAGAGGGGTTTGCCCAGGATGAATTCTCAGAGGTTAGTGCTGGAAAGTTGGGCTGCACTAAGCCAAAGTCCGGTTGGGGACAGAGAGAGATTCCAAGCTGCAAACCACGAGGAGCTGGGAGAGGGAATTCCCACGAGAGCAGGTACCTGGGGAGCAAAAGCTATTATCCAGAAGTGAGTTCCTACCCGAGAGAAAGACGTCCCTTGAGGGGAAGTGAAAGGGAGAAACGTTTCAACTTCCCGGTTGCAAAACGGAGAGTCAGAGCTCAGCCTGAAGAAAGGCACAGTACCTGGAATAGAGGGGCACTGGATTTTAACTACTATGGTCCTGAAGGATATGGCCCTCTAAGGAGAGAATCCATAGTACACGGTAACCAGCCTTTCTGCAGGGGGAGAGGGGAGAGAAGCTCTAGCCAAGAAGAGAGGGAACTTTTAAACACTGATACACATTACAGCCCTGACAAATATAATTCCCAAGAAGCACACGAGGACATGGAATGTGACTTCTGTGAAGAGAGCTCAGATATTTGTAAAATGGACTGTACAATGGTGTTTTCAGACAGCGTGACCTCTTTTTGTTAAAGCTTGAGTAAAACCCTGCCTAAGAGAAATCTGTGGAGGAACACAGATTTCACTGGAAAGCATTTGTGAGAGAAAAAGCCTGTTTTCCCTTTTTGGTTTGGTTAAAGATGACAAGAAGCATTTTTGTTGTAATTTGTAGTTCCCACTTGTGTTGTACCAGTATTATGGTTTAATTTCTTTTGACCCTTGTTGCAAGAATTCTCCCGGGAAGGGAAAATAAATACCTCTTTAAGCATAGCTACTCGACCACAGCTACCTTCTTATTTGAATAGCTATTGGGACTCAAAATCCCAGGGGGCACTACTCCGTCCTTGCTACATAAGAGGATCCTCACTGAAGCCCCAGGCCTTCCGCCTCCGGGGTAGTAGGTGAGTGACAGTACATATGACCTAGATTGGCCACTGTTGGAAACAGAATACTGGGCTTGATGGACCTTGGTCTGACCCAGTATGGCATATCTTATGTTCTTATGTTCTTATTGGCGATCCTCCAATCTTCAGGTATTAGAAATGATTTTAATGATAGCTCACAGATTACTAATAGCACGTCTGCAATATCATATTTCAGTTCTTTCAACACTCTTGGATGTATACTATCCAGCCCAGGTGATTTGCTGCTCTTCAGTTTATCTAATAGTTGTAATACATCTTCCTGATGTATCGATATTTCCTTCAATTCTTCCGCAGCTTTAAATACCACTTCAGTCATGGGTAACATCCCTACATCTTCCTCAGTAAAGACCGAAGCAAAGAATTCATTCAGTCTCTCCGCTATCACCTTGTCATCTCTTAATGCCCCTTTAACTCCTCTATCATCTAATGGACCAACTGACTCTCTCACAGGTTTTTTGCTACAAATGTACTTGAAAAAATCTTTATTTCGCGTTTTTGATTTCGCAGCAAGCTTCTTCTCAAATTCTCCCTTTGCCTGCTTTATCAATGCCGTGCATTTGACCTGCCAGTGCTTGTGCTGTTTCCAGGTTTCGTTGTTTGGCTCTTTTTTCCATTTCCTGAAAGATGCTTTTTTGGCAACAACAGCCTCTCTGACCTCACCTTTAAACCATGCTGGCAGTTTTTTGGACTTCCTTCCACTTTTCTTAAAGCATGGAATACAGCTGGTCTGGGCTTCCAAGATATTATTTTTCAACAACACCCAAGCTTGATGTAAGTCTTTAACCTTTGCAACTGCTCCTTTTAGTTTTTTCTTAACTATTTTCCTCATTTTATCATAGTCTCCCTTTCGAAAGTTAAAAGGTAGTACTGTGGATTTCCTTACTATCCCTCCTCCACTAATTAAATCAAAGGCGATCATGCTATGATCACTATTGCCAAGTGGTCCCAACACCCTTATCTCTTGCCCTAGATCTGGTGTTCCACTAAGGACTTGGTATAATATGGCTTCCCCTCTGGTTGGTTCATGAACCAGCTGCTCCAAGAAGCAGTCATTTATGTCATCTAGGAACTTTATCTCTCTAGCATGTTCTGCCGTGACACCGACCCAGTCAATACTGGGGTAATTGAAATCACCCATTATTATTACCGCGCTATAACTTTTGTTAGCTGCCTTGATTTCTTTGAGCATTTTATCATCCATTTGTTCATTCTGGCCAGGCGGTCAATAGTACACCCGCATTGCCATCACCTTCCCCTTTTTACATGGAATTTCAATCCATAGAGATTCTACAGCAAATTTTGTTTCCTGCAAAACTTTAATCCTTTCTGACTCAATGCCCTCTCTAACACAGAGCGCAACCCCTCCACCAATTAGATCAGCTCTATCATTACGATACAGTTTGTACCCAGGTATCACAGTGTCCCACTGGTTGTCCTCCTTCCACCATATCTCTGATATTCCAATCATATCTAACCTCTCATTTAGTGCTATATATTCTAACTCTCCCATCTTATTTTTTAGACTTCTAGTATTTGCATACAAGCATTTTAGAGACTGTATTTTATTTATATTAATTTGGCTATTGGTAGACATGGGTAATTTGGGATCTTTAAGCTCTGTCTGCTCCATACTCGAGGGCATTTGGGCTACTTTACTCTTTTTTGGAACCTTTCTGCTTTTGGTAGTATCCTTCAAGGATACATTCTTCCGAACCATTCGCTCTTGGGCGACTGTCGGCTTTCCCCTATTATCTAGTTTAAAAGCTGCTCTATCTCCTTTTTAAAGGTTAATGCCAGCAGCCTGGTTCCATCCCGGATAAGGTGAAGCCCATCCCTTCATAAGAGCCCCTCCTTTCCCCAGAATGTACCCCAGTTCCTAACAAATCCAAACTCCTCATCTCTGCACCATTGTCTCATCCACGCATTGAGACTCTGGAGCTCTGCCTGCCTTTTGAGTCCTGCACGTGGAACGGGAAGCATTTCGGAGAACGCTACCCTGGAAGTTCTGGATTTCAACTTCCTACCTAAAAGCCTAAATTTAGCCTCCAGAACCTCCCTAACACATTTTCCTATGTCATTGGTACCGACACGTACCAAGACAGCAGATTCCTCCCCAGCACTATCTAAGACCTTATCTAGGTGGCACGTGAGGTCCGCTACCTTCACACCAGGCAGGCATATTACCAGGCGATCCTCACGTCCACCAGTCACCCAGCTATCTACATGCCTAATGATCGAATCACCAACTATAACGGCTGTCCTAACCCTTTTTGAGGGAGGAGTGGCTCAGTGGTTGGGACAGGTTACCTCAGGCCGGAGGGCCGGGGGTTCAATTCCCACATGTGGACAAGTAACCTCAGGCCGGAGGGACTGGAGTCTCTAGTCCCATGGCTGCTCCTTGTGGCCTTGGGCAAGCCACTTAACCCTCCATTGCCTCAGGTACACTTAGATTGTGAACCCTGCGGGGACAAGGGAATAAATAGTATCTGTTAGTATACATGTAAACCGCTCTGATGCATAAGTAAAGGGCGGTATATCAAATGCCTAAACCATAACCATAAACCATAACCATAACCCTTCCCTCATGGGCACATGGCCCTGGAGAAACTTCCTTGGTGCGAGAGGGTTTTACATCACCTGGAGGACAGGTCCTAGTTACAGGATCACTTCCTGCCACACCAGGGTGATTCTCTCCTGTCACGTGACCTCTCTCCTCCATGGCAACAGGGATGCTACAGAGTGTAGGTGGGACTTCAGGACTATATCCCTGTTGGTCTTGTCTATGTACCTCTCTGTCTTTCTTATGTTTTCCAAGTCTGCTACTCTAGCCTCTAGAGAACGGACTCGTTCCCTGAGAGCAAAGAGCTCCTTGCACCTAATGCACACGTAAGACCTCTCACCAACTGGAAGAAAATCATACATGTGACACTCAATGCAAAAGACTGGAAAGCCCCCATCTTGCTGCTGGACTGCTGTCTGCATCTTAGTTTTAAGTTTTTGTTTAGATCTTTAAGTTCTTTACTTACTAAGGGTTGCTATGGATATTTATACCAATACAACTGTACCTAATGCGTTTAATATACCTTGTTCACCTGAAGCTTAATTAATCTCAGGTCCTTAGTGTATGACTGATTTGGGTAATGAGCTTCTCCTGAGAGCACCTCCTGTGTTTTAAGATGTGTAAGTACCTATAAAGCTACGATTATCCCGGGGTGGGTGGGTGTGGGGAAGGAGGGAGGGAAATAACACTTATTAAAAGAGGGCTGCTACACAGTACCCTGTCCTGTGCTGCTGAGGTAAGCTATATTCTTATTTGATTTAAATTATAGCTAGGCTCTAACTTATTATGAAATTTAAACTACAAGCTCTCTGCTGGATTCTAAATTTAACTTGAAAGCTCTCTTCTGTGTTTTAAATTTAAACTAAAAGTACTTTGCTGATGCTAGGGCCTGAGTGACTATTAAAATTAAACTACAGCTCTCTGCTGGGTTCCAAATTTAACCAGAAAGCTCTCTTCTGTGTTTTAAATTTAAACTTAAACTGCTGCGACTAAGCCCTGAGTGATTTAGCAAAAAATAGTGGGTTCACAGATTAAATAGCTTTAATAGAAAGAATTCCTTTCAGAAAATTCACAGGAGTATATACTCACAATTGCAGATCTCTCTCCAGAAGTAACAGTCCCCTTTTCTAGTCTTTCAAGACAATGCAATGGACCTGGCATCCGAAGAAAAGAGGGTACCGAGCTTTGCAGCCCAGTTCTGTCTTCCTCTTTTAGTCATTTCCATACAAGAGAGGCACTCAGATGGAGAATGGTCAGGGCCTAAACATTTAAGACACCAGTCATTGGTGTCGGTGACGGAAATGGTACCGCCACACTTAGTGCATTTTTTAAAACCACTAGCTGGTTTTTCCATCCTTAAGGAAAAATGGGGCCTAGTGCCCAAAATGGTGCCTAGCACTGAAAAAGAAAGTTTCTGAAGAGAAACAATTCAGAAAATGTTTATTTTATTTTTTTTTTAGAAGAAAAGAAAGAAAAGAATCGGCGGTACCGGTAGGCGTCGTGCGGAAGCAAGCGTGACCACAAGAAAACAAGATTAAAGAAGAAATTTTCTGCGGTGACAGGGTATGTGTCTTGTTGGCTCCGCGGAAAATGAACAACTGAAAAGGGACAGTTGGAAAGGTGGGAAGGCAGCGTGCATGTGCTGAGGGATGCTCCCAATAGAGTTCCTATTGAATGCTGGGGAGCGTTCCCAGGCAGGCTCCGTTGGTACCGACGATACCCATATGTGAAGACTACATTCCTACTTGTTCCTGGAGATTAAAAAGTACCTGTTAGTATACATATAACCCACACTGATTATAAAGAGCACAGTATAAAATATAAATAAATAAATAAGGGTACACTGATAGTCCTACATATTTTGTGCAGGCCCTAAGAACTGCACTGCTCAGTGTAAGGCTCGACCATTGCTCTTTAGTTCAGTATGTTGATGATTTGCTTTTATGTTCACCAATTATGAGACTTGTTTGTCAGATTCCTTGTCTCTATTAGCTCATATTGTTGATTTTGGATTGAAAGTCAATTTGTCAAAACTGCAATTTGTATCTCAAAATGTTACTTTCCTGGATGTTGCCCTAACACCATCTGGTCGTGCAATTACTTTTATCTTTATCTTTATTTGCAGATTTTGATATACCGCCCATGGCAAGCCATCAGGGCAGTGTACAATAATACAAAAAATAAATTGGCTACAAGGACACAGAAAAGAAAAGAACGCCAATGAAGGACAGGAAAGAATCTGCTAGATTGAAACCTATTCTGTCATTGCCTTTCCCAGCAACACCAGTATTGCTGCGCAGATTCCTGGTTCTGTTAATCTCTTGTAAACAATGGCTAGCAAATTTCTCAGACTTTACTGCTCCACTTTATGCTCTCATTGGGAAAGAAGGACCTGAAGGTCTCATTGTACCTACATTACCACAGTGGGAAGCCTTTTTGAATATAAAGTCTGCCCTGAAAAATGTGCCATGTTTATCTTTGCAGATTATTCTCTGCCATTCAAACTGTATGTGGCTTTTGCAATTGAAATTACTGATTTTCTAGTTTTACAGCACCCTCTTGAAGTGTATGTATCACATTCAGTTTCCAGGTTGCTTCATTTAACCAAGACTCAGCCTTTGTCCTCCACACGTTTGTTGACTCTGGAATTAACAATTTCTCAGCCTCATGTTACAGTATACACTACATCAATGTGCAACCCTTCAACACTTCTAACTCCATTGACAGATCTTGTGGAGGATGATGGGTCTCATGATTGTTTTCAAACCATTTTGACATCTTCTCGAGCTGGACCTGATCTTTCCCCTATACCTTTACCAGCCCCAGATGTAATTTTGTTTGTGGATGGTTCTGCTTTCAGAGATGAAAAGGGCAAACTTTGTGTAGGGTATGCGGTCACAACAGTTAATGAAGTATTGGAATCAGCTTCTTTGCCGTTTACTAGTGCACAGTTAGCAGAAGTGTTTGCACTTACACTTGTGGATTTTGGGAACATTTGGACACATCGAGGGTTTTTGACTTCTGTTAATAAACCAATTAAGCATGCTGAACACATTCACCGTTTACTCCAGGCTGTACTATTGCCGGCACAAGTTTCAGTTTTAAAATGTAATGGACATTCCTGTGCTGGAGATTTCATGTCAAAGGGCAACCATTTTGCAGACCAAGAAGCACGGCAAGCTGCCCTCTGAACATCAGTGTCACCAATATTGTTGTACTTAACACCATCTAACATGACTTTGTTTTCCCTTTCATCTCTCTTACAGCACTATCAAGATACTCCCTTTGAAACTCAGACTCTGTGGACTTTGTGGAGTGTGACCTGTGATGCACAGGGCTACTGGAAAAAAGAACATCTGCTTATTTGCCCTGACAGTCTATTGTTTCCACTTGCCCTGTTCCTGCATCATAAGCTTCACCTGTCCGCTGTGGCTATGAATCATGCCTTTTCGGTTCTCTGATATCACCTGAAGTTTTATTTCTGTGGCACAGCTTGTCTGCACTGTTTCAAGACTGGCAGAGTAGGGTCAGCTTAGGGTCAGTTCTAAGGGTTTCTGCCACCCAAACCTTCCAGACTCTTTTTGATTTTGCAGCTTGATTTTACAGACCTGTCCTGTGCCAGAGTGGCAAACGGTATTAGTTATTGATCTCATGTCTTTTTTCTGGATGGGTAGAAGCTTATCCCCTACCAGTGTCTCCATCAAATTACTGCTCACTCAGTTTATTCCTGTTTTGTCTTTCTTCTGATCAGGGTCCAGCCTTTGTTGCGAGTGTCTGGGAGGGTATTGAAAATTGGTTTGGTATTAAAAGACAACTGCACACTCCTTATCATCCGCAAAGCTCTGGCCAAGTGGAACGGATGAATAGGACACTCAAAGGTCAATTACGCACTTTGACACAGGATTGGGCTACAGATTGGACAGAAGCCCTTCCTTTTGCCCTTATGGCAGTGCATAATTCCCCCCAGTGTGCTCGAGGAGGCCTGACACCATATGAAATAGTTACTTGACGTCCAGCTACTTCTCCACATAAATTAACAATAAACCCAGATTCTCAACTATTGCGCAGCAATATCTTGACCTATTGCTCATGATTGCACTCAGTTTTGTCTGTTTCTCCTTTATTGCAGGTGAATCCTCAGCAAGATACTCTGTCAGAGTTATCACATCCAGAATTTAAGCCAGGGTATTGGGTCCTGATTAAGAACTTGCAACCAAAGACACTTTTGGCTCCCAAGCTCCTAGGTGCATTCCGTGTGCTCCTGATGGGATACTCAGCTTGTAAAGTGGAAGGACATTCTCGCTGGATACATCTTTCACAGTGTAAAAAGGCTCCTTCACAGGATCCAGAAGGTGGTTCCCTGCATCTGTGAATCAAGAGAGGTGTCCTTTGTTGTTGCAATGCAGAGACTCATTCAGACTTGGACAACAGTGATATTGCAGAAACAATTATCATAATTAAGTGCTTTTTTAATGAACTAATTATGTAAGAGACCTTTTCCAGCATCTATACTGCTTATTAGGTTGATAAAATTAGTTTGAGTTAGTTCTTTACTGATATATAAGCAATGATCTTTTGGCACTTAACCTCTACTTTGTGAAAAGATTGGGAGTTGGGGTGGTTATAGTTATAGTGTTTATCTTCATAGTACTAAGAAGGATAGTTGTGTTTTCATTTCTTTCTTAGAACATTTATTTTTAGAGCACTTAATAGTTTTAGATATTCAGAGGTTTGCTAAGAATGTTTCCTTATCTGGTCGTAGTTGTGTTATGGCATATTATTGTTAATGAAGCAGTACTGTATTCAGAATCTTGGGAATGTTATGGGGACACCCAAATATTTTTGAGTCACATCTACACTCAGTTACAAAACACTTTAATCTGTCAAATTGTGCTGTTTGCCTTCCAACTGTGTCAGCCACTCAGCATGGGTTTCTGCTATGAGTTAGGCCTAAAACCTTTCAAGAGTTTCGTGACATAGCCTTTAATCTAACTACTGTACCATGGTCTCATACAAACACAGACCCTAGACTCTAGGGCCTAGAGTGATTAGCCCTATACCTCTAATGTCCCCTCCAATATGTTTTACGGCTCAAAATACAGGGAAAAAGGTAGGGGATACTCCTTGGAACATTTGTAAAACAGTAATGCTACATAATTCCTCTATCTGGTATAAAAAAATCCCATGTAAGAGGTTCCTTTATTTGGTGGGTGGTGGGGGGGGTGGGGGGGTGGTGGTGGTGGTGGGTGGTTGGACCCATAGACGGACTATGTACCACCACACAAGCCACCCTCTGGGGCTCAGGGTGGGAAACAGGATCACCCACCAAAAGATCCACATTCTACCTTCCTGCAATGGTGGCAGTAGAGGGGACCATCAACCTCAGTCCTGCTGGGGAACAGACACCCTACAGGGCAGGCAATGCAGAGCTGTACACATCCATAAAGCAAAAGCAGACAAATAGTAGGCCTGGAAATGCTCAGCTGCCCCCCACCACTATCTGACATTCTCCAGCAACAAGCCTCCAGCCGCTGCACCCTGCAAGGTGTTCCAGCACGATATATACTAGCTGCAGACAGTCTGCTAGCTAATCCATAGTACATGGTCCTGGAGAAGATGCATGTACCCAGAACTGGGGGATGTCAGCATACACACCAAGCAGATAAGTTAGTCATTTGGTCCCAAAAGAAAACCCATAAGTATCACATGAGAGAAATACTACATAGTACTATGGGGGAACCTAGCCATGCCGTGGTCACTGCTCAGTCAGAGTGAGAGTGACCTCCCAGCAGGACATGCTGTGGCCACGCTGTCCGTGCAGGAGGTGGCCGGGCACTACAATGTTCGAGCCATTGCCCTATGCTCTGTACAGATGAATCCAGGCCAGGCCACCCTATCCAGGTTATTTCCACAGTACCTTGCTCCTCATTATGCACATTGGCAGGCCAATACTGGCAACAGTGCTAGCAGTGTGGGCTGAGGAAGGTGTTAGCAGCCACCACACACTGGATAGACAGACACACACTCCCCACACCTATGCCAGCATTGTGCAACTATAGAGGTGTTTGGCAGTCCTGGCCACCACACCAGTCCTGGGCACAGTGCAGGCATGGCTATGGTACGCAATACTATTGGGGTCACCCCCCAGGGTGGTAAACACTGTCAGACACAAGACCTGTAGCACACTCCACAGACATCAGAAAGATTGCTATGATGCAGCTCATTCAGCAAATTGTGCTGAACTTAGGAATTACTATCTGCCAGTAATCATGGCAACCTTTTGATAGCTGTGTACCGTATTCCCAGGTTTAGGGTGGCATTGCTAAGGTATGCAAGTGCTAGTATTGGGAGATGCACGCAGGGCCCAAAATCCTGCCTCTCCAGGAGGCACTGGATAATGGAGCCTGTGGGTGCGGGTGTGTCTGCCCCTGTTGACCGCTGCTTTAGGGCAGAGGTTCCCGACTCCACTCCTGGTGGGCCAGACACTGTTCGGGTTTTCATGCTGTCCCTCATGCATATGCATGAAATACATCTGCATACCATGGGGGTGGCACATAGAAATGCAGCACAGGCATCTTTATTAGAGACAGCATGGAACCTGAATGGTGTTTGGCTCTCCAGGACTGCATTTGGGAGACTCTGCTCTAGGTAATGCGCATGTTTATGGTGTCTGTGCTCTGTAGGGTAAAATGTAGGTGTTTTGGGCATGTCTACGTCATCTGCATTGCAGGTTCTGTCTGTATTAGCATGTTGAAGTAGTGGGTAAAATGTGGGGACTGGGTTGGCAGGAACCCCAGCTGGGACTTGAACCTGTGACCTTCTGCTCCTGAACACACTGGCTGTGTGCACTGCACCACCGTGTTGCCACAATGACAGTGCATTCCCTGGGGATACAATGACTGTTCGTCAGACAGGGCCTGTCTGTTGCAGTGCATGGCACCCACCTACACAGGGCTAGGCCACGGTCTGCTCTGGGCAGCTGCCACTGCCCCCTCCACTACCAGTACCCCTCTGCCACCCTGCTGACATGCCCATCTGCTAGTGGTGCTGGTGGAGCGCAGTCTCAGGCCATCCATTGTGCGGGTAGGTGGCTGCCTATGGTGCAGGTTCTGGGGTAGGGGTGCCTGCATAGATGTCAACGCTTCCCCCCAGCACTGCCTGCCAATGTTCTGTGCCCTTGGGGGTACTGCAGTGCCAGGCCCCACAGTACCTGCTGGGTACTATCCCCTGTGACACTGTGGGAAGCACACTCGTGCCCATGCTGGGCCCTCATCAGTTGCTGTCTGGCTGCTCTACTGTTTCAGCATTGCTATGGGCCACCTAGGCATCACCCTAGTCTGCACTGTGGCCCAGCTGCAGCACAGCATGTGCCGTCTGCAGCCCTCTGTGTCCCCTTTCCCAGCGTCTGTCCAGTTGCCCATTCCGACATGCCCGCCCTGCTGTTGTGGAACATGTGCACGCCATAGGAAACCTGTCCAATGGAGAGGGAATCCCTGATCAGCGCTATTTCACTGTGGGATCATTCACCTTGTATGGGACGGAGCGTAGACCCTTCCAAAATTCATATCATTTTTTTGGAGTTTTCTTGGGAGTGTTTTTTGACATTTCCCATTAATATCACTATTGCCCAGCTTGGTTATGTTGTTTTTATATTTTGTTGGGGTCATTTTCAATGTTTATTTGCACTTTTGTTCCGTGCACATGTATCACACTTATCACTTTTTTGTAGGTTTCCCTGGTTTTGCTGTACATTGCTGACAGAAACGGTTTCTCTTCCCTTTAAATCAGCTCTAACGCCAGGGTTTCACTGGCGTTAGTTTTCAGCCTCGGATTTCACAGCGTTAATGTGCAGAAAGCCTCTCCCCTCCCACTCTCCACCCATTGACTCCTTCTCTTCGCCCCTGGGGAGCCTTCCTCCGCCCTCCGGGAGCCTTTCCCCGCCTTCAGCGCTCGTTTGCGCCGCTGCACGCGTTATCGCGCGATAAGGTACCTGTGCGCCAGATAAAGCACCATTATCATGCGATAAAGTACCTTATGTCGCGATAACGTCACAGAGCGCACATTAAGATGGTTTAGTAAACATACTCCATAGAGATGCACGTTATGAATATACGCTATGCTTGACATAGAACAATAAGGTGAAAATTATGCTGTGTAATAGAATTTTGACCTATAAATAAAATAGCTAACCTCTATGATGGGAGGGAGACATGGTATAAGCTGTGATCTCCCTCCTAAAGCTTTGGTGGTTTTTATAATACAAGTGTGTTTTGTGTTGTTAACCATACTTGCTCCTTCTCATTGCTCTGGAAGTGGACATCCGTTACCCAAGAAACCAGGTGCTGTTATCAGTGAGGGGAGGTGCAGAGTACACAAACAGATATGTATTTGAAAATGTTTTTACTTTGGGCTCTCCTTTTCCCTTTTCTATTTATTTGCTGAAAGGTTTTTTAAAACAAGTGAGCAGATATCCTTTGATTTAGGATATTTTCACTAAATTTTTAGACCATAGGTAGCAATAGTGTTTTGTTAGCTGTTTTTTTGGAAATATCCTTCATATTAAGTCCTATTAGAAGACTGTTCTGCGGTAGTAGGTTTGTATGCTTATATTTCTGTATCTCTCTATATTTATTTATGTTCTTGTCTTTTTGAGCTCCTTTGGAGGTACTATGTTTGTTTTAGAGAGTACAGACAGCTGTTTCATAGTACATTGTATGAATTATGTTTTTAAGGTAGTGCATGTATAAGTAAGTCCCCTTTGGTACCTATAGTAAACTGTATGAATTGTACCTAAGAATATGTATATGTAATTAGGTCCCTTTGGTCTTCTTATGTCTAACGAAGTTAATGAAGATAGCCAATTGATAATACCTGATATGAACTATACTGAAGGTTATGTATGCATAATTTAGATTTTTATGCATGTTCTCCTTTAGATACATGTTTTGCTTTGCTCTTGACCCTTTTTTGGAGATCGGTTTCTACTGATTTTCAGCTGGTATTGTAATTTTTGTTTATTGTTTTAGATATGTGTCTTATATACCCTTTTCTTTAGGTGTTCTATTATGTTTTTAAATTTGTTTGGTTTTTATATTGTTTATGTATATTCTTGTTCTAGACCCCTGATGCAGTCGGGTCTCAAATCTTTTGAAATAAAGACTTTATTTCTTCAGTTGGTTTGTGGACTGTTTCCTTTTTACAGGGGACCTTCCTCCTTTTTGCATATTCTCTTGTTAGTTGTAAAGTGCCGTCGAGTCGGAGTCGACTCATGGCGACCCTCTGGATAGCTATCCTAAATTGTGTTCGATCTTCAGTCAGGCGGCTCATTGTTGACAGATTGGTACCCCTAGCTGCTGTTATTGTATCAATCCATCTCAATGCTGGCCTTCCTCTTTTGCGTTGACCTTCTATCTTGCCAAGCATGATGTCTTTCTCTAATGATCTCTCTCTTCGCATGATGTGCCCAAAGTATGAAAGTCGAAGTCTTGTCAGCTGAGCTTCTAAAGAAAGCTTAGGTTTGATCTCCTTTAGTACCGACTGGTTTGTTCTTCGGGCAGTCCATGGTATAAAAAGTATTCACCGCCAGCACCATAATTCAAAGGTATCAAGTTTCTTCCTGTCTGTCTTTTTCACTGTCCAGCTTTCACATCCATATGATGTTATTGAAAATACCATGGCTTGAACAAGTCGAATATTTGTATGGAGAGAGACATCTCTGCTCTTGAGAATCTTATCTAGGTCTTTTATAGCTATTCTGCCAAGAGCAATGCATCGTTTGATTTCTTGACTGCTTGTTGCTTCTTTATTGATAGTTGATCCAAGTAGGTTAAAGTTGTTCACAATTTCAATTTCTTCTCCTTCAACGATGAACCTGTTGATTATGCCAGTTGTCATGATCTTTGTCTTCTTTACATTAAGGTGCAGGCCCATTTTGAGACTATGTTCTTTGATTGTGAGAAGCAAATGTTTCAGATCATCTTCACTTTCAGCCAGTAATGTGGTATCATCAGCATAGCGAAGGTTGT
Organism: Ichthyophis bannanicus; assembly: GCA_033557465.1. Taxonomy (NCBI): domain Eukaryota; kingdom Metazoa; phylum Chordata; class Amphibia; order Gymnophiona; family Ichthyophiidae; genus Ichthyophis; species Ichthyophis bannanicus. The sequence goes on from CM066050.1 coordinate 97,180,267, forward strand.
TGATGAGTCTTCCACCAATCTTCACACCTCTGTTGTCTTCATACAATCCTGCTTCTCTGATTTGTTCTGCATATAAATTAAACAGGTAGGGGGAAAGTATGCAGCCTTGTCTTACACCTTTGCTTATTTCAAACCATTCTGTTTCTCCTTGTTCCGTTCGAACTGTTGCTTCTTGATCAATGTACACATTGCGCAAGAGAACGATCAGGTGTTCTGGTATACCCATGCTTCTTAATGTGGCCCAGAGTTTCTCATGTACACAGTCAAAAGCCTTGCTATAGTCGATAAAGCACAAATAGATATTCTTTTGGTATTCTTTAGTCTTTTCAAGGATCCATCTCACATCCGCAATGATGTCTCTCGTTCCTCGCCCTTTCCTGAACCCTGCTTGTACTTCAGGTAGTTCTTGTTCCAGGTATGCTTGTAGTCTCTTTTGAATAATCTTCAGTAGAATCTTGCTGGCATGTGGGATCAGAGCGATTGTTCGATAATTTCCACAGTCAGTTGGATCACCTTTCTTTAGTATTGGTATAAACACAGATCTTTTCCAGTCAGTTGCCCATGATGTTGTCTTCCATATTTCTTGGCAGAGCCTTGTAAGTATGGTAACAGCTGCATCAGATTGCTGCAATACTTCTATAGGAATGCTATCAATGCCTGGTGCTTTGTTCTTTGATAAGGTTTTCAATGCTGCTTCAACTTCTTCTTTCATCACCAATGGTTCCCGATCATAAGGTACAGGTAGAAACGGCTGTTGGTCCACTTGATCTTTATCATATAAAAACTCTGTATATTCCTTCCACCTTTTCTTGATCTTCTCAGCATCATTCAACATAGAACCTTGAGCATCTTGTAACATTCCAATTTGAGGCTGGAACTTTTTCTTTAACTCTCGTAGCTTTAGGAAAGCCGATCTTGTTCTTCCTGCAATTTATTTATTTATTGTTTTTATATACCGCGCTCTTTAAAATCAGCGCGGTTTACAAGTAACATTCAAGCATCTCAGATATCTGTTATGCCTTTACATCGAACAGGAGCGAAAACTTGGATTTCAACTAGGGTAACTATTTACAGTATCTACAATTCTGTACATTAATACCATGAGTTGTCTTGTGGCTTATCCTTGCTTAGCTGGATGTGATGCTGCTAAATTAGGATGTGAATAGTGTAATAGAAAGAGGTGATGTTTTAGGGCTTTTCTGAATTGAGTGATGTCAGTAATTGCTCGCATGGAAGATGGGAGTGCGTTCCAGCATGTGGGGGCATAGAACTTGAAAGCCCTTCTTCTTGTTGTCTGGTTGCATTTAGTTATTTCGCAGGGGGTTTGTAGGGTATTGATGGCAAAAGATCTCCTCGCTCTGATTGTTGGGGTAGGGTGGAGCAGCTCTGTTAGGGAGGAGGAGGACATGTTGTTGATGGCCTTAAATGTCATCAAGACTATCTTATATGTAGTGCGACAGTAGATAGGCAGCCAGTGCAAGTCCTTTAGAATCGGTGTAATATGGTCTCCTCTGGACGCTCCATGTAGGAAGCGTGCCGCGGTATTCACTGCTAGTTGTAATGGGCTTATTGTGCTCTTGGGTAGGCCATGAAGAATCGCATTGGCGTAGTCAAAGTGGGGGGTCACAAGGGCCTGAAAAACTGTTCTAAAGTCGCCTGGTTGTAATAGTGGTCTGAGATGTCTGTGTTCTAATTTTATGGTGGATCTGTCTGATGATGTTGCTGATGTGAGTTTTGAACTCAAGTTGCTGGTCCAATGTGACACCAAGGTATCGGATAGTGGGTCTGCTTGTGAGCTTGGCATCTCTTGTCTTCAGAGCTGGTGGGGGAGAGAAAGATTGATTTCTTGTGGTGAAAAGTACATCTGTTTTGCTGAAGTTTATTTTGAGGCTTTGAGCATGGAACCAGTCCGTGACAGCATCAAAGCATTTAATCAGTGGGGAGAAATCCGGCTTGTCAGTCAAGAATGGTAAGAAGAGTAGGACATCATCAGCATAGATCAGACATGAGACGTTGAAGGAGCGGATTACTTCACATATGGGCTGCATGTAGATGTTGAATAATAAGGCGGAGAGTGAGGAGCCTTGCGGTACGCCATGTTTCTGTTGGAAAGGTTCCAAGGTTGTGGAGTTTGTACGAACCTGCTGCCATCTGTCCGTTAGATACGATTTGCACCAACTCAATGCTGGACCGTTGATTCCCTTATCTTGCAGCCGTATCAGAAGTTGATTGTGGTTTACGGAATCGAACGCAGCGGCAATATCCAGGAAAATCAGCGCAAAACCTTGTTTGATGTTGTCGGTTCCTGTGATCAGTGTGTTGATTAGGGTGGTTAGGAGGGTTTCTACACCATGGGATTCTCGAAAGCCATGTTGGGATGAGTTTAGGGGAGCTGTGGAGTCGATGTGGTCCTGTATTTGGCGCTGAATGACCTTCTCTATTAGCTTTGCTAACAGCGGGATGCTCGATATTGGTCTATAAGATTCTACCTTCTGCGGGTCTAGCTTGGTGTTCTTCAGAAGGGGCCGGATTGATGTCTGCTTGAGGCATGATGGGAATACACCTGTGGAGAAAGATAGGTCCATAATCTTGCATAGTATAGGGCTGATTTCCTTACGTAGTGCTCTTATCCAGAATGCTGGACAAGGGTCGTTTGGAGCAGTGGTGGCATTAACGGTAGAGATGATGTCCTCAATTTCTGCGGGTGTTGGTGTTCTGATAGTGGTGAGTGGCTTAAATTGTGCTGGGTTGCTGCTGGGGCTGGATAGTGTGGCTTTACCAATGTTGTTGGTTTTGGCCTGTAAGTAATTAGCATAGTCCTGTGGGCGGATCGTGGTTAGTTGGGGAGATGAGGGTTCCTTTGTTAGGGTTTTTACTATGTTGAAAAGTTCATGGGGTTTGTTCAGGGCATGGTTCAGGAGATTAGAGTGATGTTCTCTCATTGTTGCTGATATCGAATCCCGATGTTTCTTAAGGTGGGAGGTGTATGCTGTCAGGTCTGATGTGGATCGTGTACGTCTCCATTTCCTTTCTAGTTTTCTTAGCAGAAGCAGTGAGGTTCTTAGTTCGGTGGTATACCAATATGCTGGTTTCCTGCTTCTTGGACGATTGCCTGGGGCAGGTAGATTGGTTTGTGGGGGTTTGCGGGCAAAGGAGCTCAGGCTGTTTTAGTTTCTGCTTCTATTTCCTTGCAAGTGTCATTGTAGTACTTTTCCTTGAACTGTCTTGCTGCACGTTGGAAATCTCTGTTGAGTTCTGTGATTGTCTTTCTTTCTCCTCTGGCTTTAGCTTCTCTGCGTTTCTGGGCAATTTTCAGAGTTTCTTCCATCATCCATTTTGGCCGCTTTTGCTTTTTCACCTTTTGTAGAGACTTCTCGCTTTCTTCCAACACAACCTTCTTGATGTCATTCCATAACTCTTCCGGAGCTCTGTCATTTGTATCTAAAGCAAGATTTGGCCGTATTTTGTGAATGATATAATGCAAATGAAAAAATTGAACTCATTCAACAATTCACCTTCGTATCACTATTCATATATTTTAGTGTCCTACATAAGCCTCAGAAAATCCCTTAGTAGCACTGCAAGTCCTTGACTACATGAAAATGTCTCGGACGCGTGCAAGGGTTTTAAACATCAATGGCTTATGACAAATGAAGAACTTGATAACCGACCGCTATTTGTGAAAATATATCAAAACAGTGCTCTGAATTAACAGAAAAATCACTTAACTTCCATACTGATGTATCCGGTCATAGTCTTCAATTTTTTTTATAAAGAATTTTGTTGCTATTTTGTTGCTTAATAATAGCCTTTTCTTTTGTTTTGTTAGGGGCACAGCCTTTCTTTCCACAACAAAAGAAAAGGCTATTATTAAGCAACAAAATAGCAACAAAATTCTTTATAAAAAAAATTGAAGACTATGACCGGATACATCAGTATGGAAGTTAAGTGATTTTTCTGTTAATTCAGAGCACTGTTTTGATATATTTTCACAAATAGCGGTCGGTTATCAAGTTCTTCATTTGTCATAAGCTATTGATGTTTAAAACCCTTGCACGCATCCGAGACATTTTCATGTAGTCAAGGACTTGCAGTGCTACTAAGGGATTTTCTGAGGCTTATGTAGGACACTAAAATATATGAATAGTGATACGAAGGTGAATTGTTGAATGAATTCATTTTTTTCATTTGTATCTAAAGCAGCAAATCGATTTTGCAGGCAGTCTTTAAATTCCAGTGGTATATTCTCAAGGTCTTATTTTGCTGCATTCATGACTGGTTTGCTCTTTTTCAACTTGAGCTTGAGTTTGCATACTAGTAGTTGATGATCTGTACCACAGTCAGCTCCAGGTTTTGTATTTGTTGATGTTATAGAACTTTTCCATCGTTGACTTCCACAGATGTAGTCAATTTGATTTTTATACAATCCATTGGGTGAAGTCCATGTGTACAATCGCCGCTTGTGTTGCTGGAAGAAAGTGTTTGAGATGAATAGATCATTGGTCTTGCAGAATTCTATCAGACTTTCTCCATCTTCATTTCTGTTGCCAAGTCCATATTTTCCAATTACTTTGCCTTCTTCTTTGTTGCCAACTTTTGCGTTCCAGTCACCCATGACTATCAGGATATCCTGTTTGCATGTTCTGTCAATTTCAGCTTGTACTTGTTCATAGAACTCTTCAATTTCATTCTCTTCTGCAGCTGTTGTTGGGGCATATACTTGAATTATAGTTGTGTTGATAGGCAATCCTCGTAGACGAATAGAGATTAAGCGTCCGCTGACTGCATTGTATTTCATTACAGTTCTTGCAAGTTTCTTCTTTATTATAAATGCAACACCATTTCTTCTTTGTCTTTCATTTCCAGCATAGTAGACCATGTGATCATCTGATGCAAAGTGCCCAATGCCAATCCATTTCAGTTCGCTGACACCCAACAGATCAAGTCGTACACGTTCCATTTCATTCTTGACCACCTCCAACTTCCCTTGGTTCATGCTTCGTACGTTCCATGTTCCAATGTGTAAGACATCTTTACAGCTTCTGACTCTCATTTCATGCACAGCTACATCAGCAGTCAGACGTCCCAAGGGCTTTGATCCAACCACATCATAAATGCTGGCTTTACTCTGAAAATTCTTCAGCTCTTCCCCAGTAGCTACTTGAGTGCCTTCCGACCTGGGGGTCTCATCTTCCAGCGCCATAGCACAATTTGTTTTGTTGTAACTATCCATTGGGTTTTCATGGCAAGATACAGAAGTAGATTGCCAGGCCTTTCTTCTGCGCAGTTTAAGTTTGGTGTTATTGCCATTGTCACAAAAATGTGATCCTCCACCGTCAACACTATCCCATTCTGCTGCTGCCCAGATGGGTAGTTTGTCTTGGTCTGGCACCTCAGCTGAGAGCTGTCCATCTTGGGAGACCCTGCCAGTAGTTAAACTACCAATAGTTTAGCTCTCAGCATCACTGATGCACGCAAGCCCTCACAGCACGACAAGCTGCAAACCAAGTGAGAGGCATATTCTCTTAATTTAGCAGAATTCTGTTTTATTGCATATGGCAGTGGGGGTGTAGTACCGTCCGCCTGGCCAGAATGAACAGATAGATGAAGAAATGCTAAAATAAATTAGGGAAGCTAAAAAAAGTTACAACACAGTAATAAAGTATAGTTATTTACCTGTAACAGGTGTTTTCCTGGAACAGCAGGAATCAGTCCTCACATATGGGTGACATCGGCACCATTGGAGCCCACGCAGTAATCACTCCCCAGCATTCAAAGCCCAAGGGTGACATCTTATCTCAGTATGATGACATAGCTTAATCAAGCATAAAAAAAGCGTACAACACCACTGGGAGGAGGGAGGGTTGTGAGGACTGATTCCTGCTGTCCCCAGAGAACACCTGTTACAGAGTAACTACGCTTCCTGCTTGTTCCTAGAGTAACTATACTTTTTCTGGGAACAAGCAGGAAGTCAGTCCTCACATATGCGACTCTCCAGCTACAGGCTATCGAAAAACCCTGTAAAAAGCCAAGCGTAACCAGAAAATGGCAGGCCATGAATGGCAGCAGCGAGCAATGAACGACCTCAGGTCCTGCGATGCAACCCCAGTGGCAAGGATGGAATCACCTCTCTGGTAGCCTGGATTTAAGAGTCAGGGAGAAGGAGTTGCACTAATCCCCAAAGAGATGACGGAGTACTGCCTGGTCAAAGACTCTCTCATGCCGTGAACTTTCTTCCAGGCAGTAATGAGCTATGAAGGTATGGACTGAGGACCAGGTGGTGGCCCAGGATATATCTTTCAGAAGAACTGGTGCAGATATGCCACCAAGGCCGCCATTGAGCACACATTGTGGGTGGTGACATGATGCACCAGGGAGAGTCCAGCCTTCTCATAGGCAAAGGAGATGCAGTCTGCCACCCAGATGGACAGGGTGTGTTTAGAGACGGCAACACTGAGCCTGTTTGGGTCATAGTTGCAGCGAGTTCAGTGGGCCTTCGTCCACTCAAGGAAGAAGGCCAGCGCCCTCTTACAGTCACTCCATGGTATGACTGCATCTTAAATATTGTGTACAATTCTAGTTGCTATATCTTAAAAAGGATATAATAGAATTAGAAAAAGTACAGAGAAGAGCAACCAAAATGATAAAGGGAATGGAAGAATAATCCTACGAGGAAAGGCTTAAAGGTTAGGTCTCTTTAGCTTGGAAAAGAGACACCTGAGGGGATTTAAGAGAGATCTATAAAATGATGGAAGGAGTAACACAGATGTTGTTTACTCCAAGAAGTAGAATGTAGCACTTTTAAGACTAATCGGAGAAAATAATTTTTCACTCAACATCTAATCAAACTCTAAAATTTGATTCGGAGGATTTAATAAAAGTGTAGCTGGTTTTAAAAGATGGATACATAATAAATACACTCAAAGTACCTTTATATTCAAGGCGCAAACAAGGGAGTGAGCTCCTCCCCACTCCATCCAGCTATCCACTCAGCACAGCCCCAAAATCTTTAAATTCAAGGCACCGGGGGTGTGGGAAGACTGGTGGTGGCCCAAATAGCACCAGGAAATAAGGAAGTGAGCTCTTCCCTGCTCAATCTAGCCATCCAGTCAGCACAGCCCCAAGATCTTTAAATTCAAGGTGCTGGGGGCCCTTTGACATGGACCAATGTGACACAGTAAGAAGACACCACCCATACACCAGCGAAGACCTTGCATTGGATGCATTCTGTCGGGATCACTCCTGAACGCAGCTGCAGAAGACACAGCAACCAAAGACTTCTACAGGCATAGCAGAGACTACTCATGCTGTCCACCAAAATCCACTATTCAGTGCTGCACCAGCTCATCTCTGCACCTCATCCAGCCTCACTAACCAGACGAACACCTCCGAGGGAAGGACACCCCCCCCCGGTGGTATATAAAACCAAATAAATAAATAATGGGTTCTTATGATTTTCTGCCCCTGAACACCATTGCAGCGAGAGCTCCAACAAACAATGACACCAGACAGTGAAAGGGTATGCTACATCCCACCACACCATCAAGAGCACCCTACACACCTTAAGCAGGGTCCACAACAATGCTCTGCCCCCACCAGAACTCTAAATGGCTTTTCAGACATCTTCTACAACCAGAACAAGCAAAAGATCCAAGAACATCCTCCAACTATACCCTATCCTCTATTCCATCCATACACTACTCATCCTCACCTCCACTACAGACTCTTTCCTGAATCCAACCCAAAGCATACTGTTGCCCTTTCCCCGCCCCCTTCCTCAACATCTACAACCCCTGCCTCATACAACCCTCAACACATACACCTTCCTCCCCCCCCCACTTGTGCAACCATAAACACCTCATTCACATCCCTATAAACAATGACCCACACTTCCACACCAACCCAACAGTCAACAAAACAACCCTCAAATGCGCACTCATAAACACACGCTTTGCAAGGAACAAAGGTCCTCACCATTCGAGATCTCCTACTCACACATTTCACAATCGGTATGGCCCTGGATACAACCATGACATCCGAGAACCAACCATCAGCGAGACAGCCTCAACCTCAGCCCCTTACTGACCACAGCCCACAAACGGATCCCATGGTACACCCCAGACCTCCAGAAACTGAAATCACAACTCAGAAGACAGGAACGCAAATGGAGGAAATCCCACCTTCCCTCAGACCAATCACTTTACATGACCCTACTAAAAGAATATAACCACACCACAAATCATTCCAAACAAGATTACCACATGAAACTAATCCAACATTCACTCAACTGACCAAAATAATTCTTTTCCCTAGTAAAGGATCTCACAAAACCATTCACCGACAGCAATTCTGATGTCTCCATCACCCCGCAACAGCTGACCGATTACTACTTCTCACGTCTACTCCAATCCTAAGCTCAAATGAACCCACCACCACAGGCAACACTGCAAACAATCCCTCCAGCTCACACATGAACCACCTTTGACCACATCACCAAAGACAACATAGAAACCACCATATCATCTCTCAAAACCACAACGTCCCCCCTGGACCCATGTCCAGTGAGCCGGATCAAGGCAACAAGGACTGAACACTCCACATTCCTAGACAAAATCACCCAAACATCTCTACAACATGGAGAAATACATACCTGTCTAAAAATCTCCTCAATCCGCCCCATACTAAAGAAACCTCACATGGAGATAAGGGTGTTAGGGCCACTTGGCAACAGTGATCATTGCATGATCGCTTCTGATTTAATAAATGGAGGAAAGATGGCAAGGAAATCTACAGTACTGCCTTTTAACTTTCAAAAGGGGGACTATGATAAAATGAGGGAAATAGTTCAGAAAAAAATAAAAGGAGCAGGAATTTTCATAAAGCATGGGTGTTGTTTAAAAATACTATCATGGAAGCCCAGACCAGCTGTATTCCACGCTTTAAGAAAAGTGGAAGGAAGTCCAAAAAACTGCCAGCATGGTTTAAAGGTGAGGTCAGAGAGGCTGTTTTTGCCAAAAAAGCATCTTTCAGAAAATGGAAAAAGGAGTCAAATAGCGAAAACTGGAAACAACATAAGCACTAGCAAGTTAGATGCAAGTCATTGATAAGACAGGCAAAGAGAGAATTTGAGAAGAAGCTTGCTGTGGAAGCAAAAATGCATAATAAAGGCTTTTACAAGTACATTTGTAGCAAAGAATTTGTGAGAAGGGCCCAGCAGGGGAGGCAGCATTCTCCCCCTCCAACCCTCCAGAAGGTGGTGGAGCCAATGGCAGTGGCCAGGGGGACCTATGCTCCACAGCACACCTGGCGATGATGTGCAACAGGTCAGTGGTCAGGTCCCATCGGTGCAATGTGCAGGCACTGCAGAGATAAGGGGCAACCTCTGGGCCTTCATCCTCCAGCCCCTGGTGGAGGGGATGTGTGGTGTGACAGGGAGGGCAGTCGGGGGGGGACCCCATGGAGTAGTGTGAGGGAAGCTGCACCAACACAGCCTGAGGGGTCAGGCCTAGGTGGTGAGGGGGCAGCGTGTGAGTGAATGGGTGAGGGTGAGTGGCTGGAAGGCGGTGTTGAGGGCAAGGGGATGGAGCACATGCAGAAGGAGTGTACAAGTGTGTGTGAGTGAAAGGAGGGTGGGAGCGAGGATGAGGGGTCTGCACCCATGGCCCATGTCAGCAAAAATATTGGCAGGGTGGGCCCCAAACCCCAGACCCCAGAGGCAGTGCCCATACCAGCAGCCCATGGTGGAACAGTGCTGTGAGCAATGTCCCAGGCAGGTAATGTGCACGATGCACAGAGGCAGGGGCCGGCCACACAGGCCATGTCTGCATGGTGTGGACATGCACAGGCCCATTGCGGGTGCACATCGTGTTCTATGGGTGGAGAACATATGACCCATGCAGTCAGGCAACGTTCACCCTCGGCTGGCTCATGCTTATCTGGCAGTGGCCACCAGCATGCCATGGTGATCTGGCACACCTTGCGAGGCCTATAGAGCAGGTCCTCCCTGGACCTGTCTAGTTGTTGAAACTGACTCTTCATCTGGCTGAAGGTGCAATCGATGATCCTCCATGTGGTCTGGTGTGCACGGTTGTACCAGTGTTGTGCCAGGCTGCTAAGATCGAGTATTGAGGGTCAGCAGCCACTTGCATAGGGAGTCATCTATAGTGGAAGACAGAACAGCGAACCATTGATCAGCAGGTGCGCTATTGAGGGGATCATGTGGTAGCAACATGTTGTGGGCTGCAGACAGCTATGTATATGAGTGGCTATGCCCAGTGTATGGATGTTCCCGGGGTGCCAGTGGGACACTGTGTGTCCTCAGCGCACCACATGTGCATGGGCGCATCCAAAGTTGCAGGGTCCCTGCTGGAGTGGGCCTGGGCATAGTGGGAATATACAGTGCCCCTGCTCTATGCCTGGCCCAATCGGGCACATCCTTGGGCAGCGGGAGACAGGGCTGCACAGCACACCAGTACATGCAGGCCCTCTGCCGCCATTCTAGTAATCTGCCTCCATGCATGGGACCACTGTGTCTGCTGCGGAAGACAGGGGTTGGATGCATATGGAGGGTGGGTGTGGGTGTGGGTGGGACCATCCCCCGGATGTACAGGGCCAGGGTGTACCATGACCATGTATGTTGGGGGGGGGCCACCAGGGGAACGCCCTGCACATGGCCCCACTGTGGTGTCATGGGGCAGGGCACCCCCCTGTATGTGCCCAGTCGACCCTCAGGGCTACAGAGTCCACCCACTAGACCTCAGGATCATGGGAGGCAGTCCACCAGCACCTGCACAGCGTACACACCACATGTGGTGCCCTATGTTTCCCAATCACAAGGTGTCTGCGCATATGCCCACCTAACAGCCATCCGCCAGTGATGTGGCACCCCTCAAACCGACCATGGAGCCCAGACCATGGGATAGTCTGGGGAATGTTGGCACTACATCAGTCATGTCCCCCAGTGGCAGAGACTGCAGATGTGTGACTGCCCTATCACACTGCCAACACTATCTGCTATACATATACCCTGTGTATAATACTCCAGATGGTACTAGCATAGGTTTCCATGTGGCTACCTGTACAGATATAGGGCCCTTTGGCATGGCCCTTAGGTGTGGAATGAAGGTGAATTGAAACGGGAGCAAAAGTACCACACAACCCACCCTTCCATAATATTCACCCGCCCCACTTTGGAGTGATGTTACAAACTACATTTTCCTCAAGAGTCCCATCAGTAGCTCTAATTTTCCATAAAGAAACTCTCCCCTTCTATCACAATGCCTGATCTAAATCCCTACATCATTTTTCTGTATTGTCTGGCCCTATCCATCATACCTGCTAGATCCTTTTCTCACCAACAAGGCCTAATTTCCACCATATATGGCTATGGTCGTAACAGACAAGATTACATTTTCAACTCACTGAGACCACCACAGATGTCAAGACACCAACACCTCATTCACATCGTATGCCAATCCCCTGGAAAATCCAATACTCAAATGCCTACAGAAGAAAAAGCCCTGAAATGTATGCTTATAAATGCAAGATCTATCTGGAATAAATGGCCAATTATTGGTGACTATGTGGATAATCATAAGCTAGACCTGATCCTCATCACTGAATCATGGCTCACAGACACCGATGCAGTTCTTACCAATCAACTTAAGCTCCCCAACTATGATATGTTCAACTGTCCAAGAATTAACAGAAGAGGAGGTGGCACCCTTATATTGGCTAGATCTAACCTACAATTCCAATTCCTCAACTCCCACAACTCTTCCAGTCTTGACTCCATCATAATTGCTAATAAACAATTAGCAATAGCACTTATTTATTGGGCTCCCTCCAATTGTGCAGATGACCTCTCCATGCCCCTGGATGTAGTCTGTAATCATTCACCGAAGTCAAGACCTCTCTGGATCATGGGAAACTCCAGTCTCCCGGTCTTATCGAGGAAGAACTCTGCAGCTTTTCTTGATGCAATGTCTGCTCTTAAGTATGAACAACTAATACATGCCCCTACCCACTCTAGAGGAAATACTTTGGACCTTATCTTTGCACCCTCCCACATATATGGATCCAATATCTCCTTCCAGCCTCAAATTCTTCCAGTCCCTGGTCGGACCACAAAGCCATCATATTCCACATTCCAACTACCATCCCAGATTCACCTATCAACACTACATTACCACCAGCTCGTCGCTTCAAACCATGCTCCACAGCATCCAATAGGAAAGCATTTGGGAGCATCCCACTGTACCTGCGTAGCTGCCTTCCCGCCTTTCCTGCTCTCCATCTTCAGTTGAGTTTGTAGCTGAGATAAAAGGAGAGAAGGAGAAGAAGAGGAAAAGTACAACTCCTAGGGGATGAGAGTGGGTTGTGAAGACTCAATGCCTGCTGTTCCCGGAGATCACCTGCTACAGGTGAGTAACTACAATATCTCCAGGAACAAGCAAGAATGTAGTCGTCATATTTGGTACTCCCTAGCTTGCAGATGCCAGAGAGATGACCTCAGAGCAAACTGTGGAACACAGGGCTAAGTAGTAGGTCATATAACCTTCAAGGATGTCTGGTATCGAAACCCGGGGGTAAGAGTTGATCTGAGTCTGAAAGAGATGCTGGAGAACAGCTTGGCCAAACAAGGCATCCCAGCAGGAGTCCTTGTCCAGGCAATAGTGAGCAGCAAAAGTATGGACAGAGGACCAGGTTGCTGCTTTGTATATCTCATCAATCGCTACAGAGCACATATTCGCCATGGAAGCAGCCACTGCCCGAACATTATGTACAGTGACGTGACCCTCAAGAGAGAGTCCTGCACTGTTGTAAACAAAGAAGATACAATCTGTTATCCATCTGGCGAGCGTTCGCTTAGATACTGGTAGTCTTAGTTGACTGGAGTCAAAAGCAATGAAAAGCTGGAAGCTTTTCTGTGCTCCTGAGTTCTCTGGAGATAAAAGGCCAAAGCACATTTGCAATCCAGAGTATGAAGGGTTACTTCCACCCTAGAAGAATGAGGTCTAGGGAAAAAAACAGGGAGGTACACCAACTGGTTTAAGTGAAAAGGCGAGACCACTTTTGGCATAAAGTGAGGATGAGTCCTAAGGATTACCTTATCATAGTGGAATCGTGTATAAGGAGGACCAGCCACCAAAGTGACACCCCACTGACCTGGTTTCACTTCTATTTAACTGACAGAACAACAGAAGTGAAGATAAAGAATAACAAATCAAGACCATTTACTATACATCAAGGCCTACCTTAAGGCTCAGCCTTATCTGCCTTACTCTTCAACATTTACATTCAACCAGTCTGCCAGATCATATAAAAACACAAAATATACTACCATCTATGTGCAGACAACGTGATGATATACCCTGCTATCGACACCATGAACCCAAACTTCTCACCCATCACCGAATGCTTGATAGAAGCAACTGAATGGCTAGCACAACATAATTTAACAATCAACTACAAGATATCTGAAGCCCTCGTAACCACAAGAAACACCTCATTCAACCCACTAAACATACTAATTGGAAACTGTCCAATCCCAATCAAGAATGAGGTAAAATATCTGGGAATACACCTAGACCAGAGGCTCAACTTCCAAGCTCATATCAACAAAACCACCTCTAAAGTCTTCTACAAAATTAAAATCTTACAAAACCTACCATCCATACTAGAACCAAACCACTCCAGAACTGTCTGCCAGGCAATAATCACCCAACAGCTAGACTACAGCAATATGATACTCCATGGCCTACCTAAGAGCATAACCCACACCCTGCAACTGGCACAAAATACTGCTGCTAGATTAATTACCAGATCAAAGAAACATGAGCACTTCACCCCCACCTTAAGAGACCTCCACTGGTTACCCATCAGAACCAAAATAGAGTATAAAGCTATAATGATGACATACAAGATATTAAATGACCAGTACGCTCAATGTTTAAACAAAATCATCAAAAGAGTACTAAACACACGTTCAAGAAGGAAGTTCCACCAAAACACCCTCTCAACACTATCCATACCGTCCAACTCTTCACAGAGCATTCAAATTCTATATACCTCCACTATGGAACTCACTCCCACACCACCTAAGAGATATAACAGACATCGTCTGTTAACCCTTAACCCTCCATAGCCCACTTAACCCTCCATAGCCCATGTTCCCTGTAAAATAGTTATCTCCAAGTTATAATGCCCTCTTCAATGTGATTTCAGTTTGTTCAATGTAAACTGCACTGATGCAGAATAGCGCGGTATATAAGAGAATGTAAATAAATCGCCTACTTCAGAAAATATCTAAAAGCCTACCTATTCAACAAGTGCTACAACAGCATATGAAACACACAACTGCTGGACTAAAATCCCTACACAACTACCTCATAACAAGATGTTGTCTAGCTTAGCATCCTACATTGTAAATAGTTATAACATTGTAAACAGTTAAATGTAAATAGTTCTTATACCATTCATTGTAAGAATTGTTAGTTTCAATGTAAACTGCTTTGATAAATTGAAAAGCTGTATATAAGAAATGTTAAATAAATAAATAATAAATAAACAAAGCCTGAATCTCACTAATGCATCTTGCTGAAGTGAGAGCAATAAGGAAGGTGACCTTCCAGGTAAGAAACTTCAGAGAAGTAGTGGCTAAGGGTTCAAAAGGGTGGTTTCATAAGCTATCCTAAAACATTAAGCCATTGGGGGTGGCTTAATGGGAGGCTTAGTTCTAGCAGCTCCACTGACTGACCTTTTCAATGCCTCGTTAGAGTTGGGAGTGGTGCCAAAGGACTGGAGAGAGGCTCATGTGGTGCCTTTACACAAAAGAGGAAGTAAGGATGTGGTTGAAAACTACAGGCCGGTTAGTTTAACTTCGGTGGTGAGTAAATTATTGGAAACGCTGCTGAAAGACAAAATAGTGAGGTTTCTGGAGTCCAGTGGATTACAGGATCAAAGGCAGCATGGATTCACTAGAGGCAGATCTTGTCAGACAAATCTGATTGGTTTCTTTGACTGGGTGACCAGGGAGTTGGACCGAGGGAGAGCCCTAGATGTGGTGTATTTAGATTTCAGTAAAGCCTTTGACACTGTTCCTCACAGGCGACTTATAAACAAACTTAGCACCCTAGGGATGGACCCTAAAGTTACTGCTTGGGTTAGAAATTGGTTGGGTGGGAGGCAACAAAGAGTACAGGTAAATGGAGCTCACTCTGAGGAGAAGGATGTTACCAGTGGTGTGCCCCAGGGATCTGTCTTTGGTCCGATTCTTTATAACATCTTTGTTAGTGATATAGCGGAAGGGCTGTCGGGTAAGGTTTGCCTTTTTGCAGATGATACCAAAATCTGCAACAGAGTAGACACCCAGAAAGTGTGGTACCGAAAGCATGCCTGAGCAAATGGAATGGCAAAATAGTGAGCACTGCACCTTTAAAAGCCAGAGCAAGCCGGGTTTCCATGGCAGCAAGAAGCTTTCAGACAGAATGTAGTTCAGTGAGAATCATGACGTAAGAGCTGGAAGCAGCCCTAACGAGGTGCACCTGGATAGTCAGAAGGGCGTGCCTGAACAAGGAAGCCATTTTAAACCAGCTTCAGGGCAAGTCTTGCAGAACAGCACGCAGTACCAGAACAGCCGACAGGATTGTCAGCAGAGAAGGAAACTGGACAGACAAGAAGGCAGGGAAAAGCCTTTACAAGTGTCTAAACCACTTCAACTAGGAAGGCAGCAACTGAGGAAGTCTTGGAACCCAGCTCCAGGCAAGAGGGATTCTGGTGGGTCCAATCACAGTTACCTTAAAGCTAAGCCAACACCGTCGTGGGAGCTACCTGAAGACAGGGACAAGCAGTTTACCTGTAGAAGGGAAGAGAGCTCCAAGCACAGACCGAGCAGTGATAGCAGACAAGGTATGTTGGATTTTCTGCCTAATCAGAGTCTTGTTGAAGACATTGTAAAACAATTAAAAGCCAGTGCTAAGAAGTGCCACGATAGCACGGCTGTAAAACCACCTAGCAGAAACACTTGGAATAAATGGTTTAATGCAGATGAAGAAACCGTAAAGAGAAGCTTACGTACTAACCAAACTCCTGAGCTAGAGGACGTCACGGCTAGTAGAGGAGGGAATCTTCTAGAGCAGCTGCAAAAGGCTATTCCAGGATGCCAGCCTAGGAGTTCCCCTATACAGAATTGTGAGAATGAAAGAGAGGACATGATCATTGACGCAGCAGATGTTCCTGAGTCCTCTGGTTCTTTTGAGATGGACTGTTCTATGTGTAATAGAGTGGACATGAACTTATGTTAAACAAGCTTTGGTAAGAAGAATTACAAAGTTGTTTGGAAGTTTTGTGCTGCTGTGAAGAAACAGTTTTTCCACTTTTATTTGATGCTTTTCATTTGCTCCTGTTTTTCTGTTTATGCTGGAAAAGAATTATATTGCTTTGCTTATTTGCCTGAGAACCTCTGTGAGGGGAAAAACCCAACAATAATAATAAATTTATCTGTTCCAAGAGACCCTTGTGCCACAACACATTTTTGTGAGAGTGAAGCCAAAACTACATATCCCAGCAACCCTTGCTGCTAGATAGTTTAAAGGTCACTCAGAAGCAAAACAGCGGTCACCCCTACTATAAAGCCTTCGGCCAGTAGCAGGGGAGCGTGACAAAAGGTGTAGATAACATGAGGAGGGATCTAGCTCAGCTTGAAGAATGGTCTAGAATTTGGCAGCTGGGATTTAATGTTAAAAAATGTAAGGTCATGCATTTGGGCTGCAACAATCCAATGGAGCAATATAGTATAGGGGATGAAGTACTTTTGTCCACTAAAGAAGAGCGGGATCTAGGCATGGTTGTGTCTGATGATCTTAAAGTAGCTAAACAGGTAGAAAAGGCGATGGTAAAAGCTAGAAGGATGCTTGGGTGCATACAGAGAGGAATGGCTAGCAGAAAAAAGGAGGTGATAATGCCACTGTATAAGTCTTTGGTGTGACCTCATTTGGAGTATAGTGTGCAATTCTGGAGATCGCACCTTCAAAAGGAAGTGAACAGGATGCAGTCGGTGCAGAGGGTGGCTACTAAAATGGTTAGTGGTCTTCATTATAAAGCATATGGGGACAGACTTAAGGATCTTAATATGTACACCTTAGAGGAAAGGCAGGATAGTGGTGATATGATTGAGATGTTTAAATACCTCCGTGGCATAAATGTTCAGGGGGACAGCCTCTCTCAATTGAAAGCAAGTTCTGCTATGAGGGGACATGGGATGAGGGTGAAGGGGGATAGATTCAGGAGTGATATACGGAAATATTTCTTTATGGAAAGAGTGGTGGGTCTGTGGAATAGTCTCTCAGTGCAGGTGGTAGAGATGAGGACAGTAACTGAATTCAAAAAAGCATGGGACAAACACAGAGAATCTCTAAAGGAAAAAAGGGGACTGTTGTAGTTGTTGATATGGAAGGACAGACTAGATAGGCCATGTGGTCTTTTTCTGTCTTCATATTTCTATGTTTCTATGTTTCTTAGTTAATAGAAGACCGCTCATGAAGTATGCTATAAACGGCTGAGAGGAGATGGGCTGACCATCTAAGGGCATGTGAGACACCACAATGACACTTAGATGGACTCTTAATGAATTGGCCTTGAGTCCAGAGGAAGAAAGGTGGATAAGATATTCAAGCAATGCTTCCACTGGAGCTGAAAAGGGGTTAAGATAATTTTTCAAGCACCAGAGAGAGAATCTACACCACTTGAAGGCATAGGAGTGCCTTGTGGAAAGTTTCCTTGAAGCCAAAAGGATAACTTTTACCTGTTGAGAGAAGCTGATGTCCTGGAATGCTATGCCTTCAGCAGCTATGCTGTAAGATGTAGGGACTGTGGGTTGGGATGCAGAAGTGTCCCATCCTCCTGTGAGAGGAGATCTGGAGCAGACCCCAAATCTACTGGTTGAACTTGAGAGAGATGTAGAAGAAGAGGATACCATGGTTGTTGTGGCCAATGTGGGGCTATAAGAATCATGCAGCCCCTATCTCTCTGGAGTTTGAAAAGAGTTTTGGAGCTGAGGGGAATGGGAGGGAAGGCATATAGGAAGTCCTGACCCCAGTGAAAGTGAAAGGCATCTACCACTTGGCTATTCTGAGCAGGCATTCTGGAGCAGAAGCAGGGAAATTTGGCATTCTGAGGACTTGCAAATAGGTGTCTATATCTTGGGTACCCCAGATCTGAAATATGTGAGCAACCTTGTCCACATGGAGAGACCATTCGTGGGATAGCAGTACTCGACTGAGTTTGTCGGCGAAGAGATTCTGTTTGCCTGGGAGATATATCGCAAGTAGATGAATCTGATACTGTATGGCGAAAGACCACAGGTGTAAGGCTTCACTGCAACGTTTCCAAGAGCCTGTTCAAGCAGAACATGGCTACCTGACTGTCCGTCAGGACTAGAACTGTGCGGAAGCGAAAGTGGTCGTGGAACACTGTGAGAGCATTGTGGATGGCCCTGAGCTCTAGCAGATTTATGTGCAGTTGTGACTCCTGATGAGATCAAAGACCCTGAATGGAGAGGTTGTCTAGATGAGCTCCCCAGCCCAATTTGGATGCATCAATTTGGATGCATGCCCAATTTGTGAAGGCTTCTGAAAAGGTGACCCTACGAGAAGGTGTTCTGGGGATTGCCAACACTGGAGAGACGAGATGAGATGTGTAGAGAGTATTATCCTGTCTCCCAAACGACCGGATGCTTGAGACTATCAGGAAGCCAGGGTTCATTGAACTGCATGCATATGCAGATGAGCATACGGAACCACATGTACAGTAGATGCCACATGGCCTAGAAGTTGCAGCATTTCTCAAGCAGTGAGGAAACTCTTGAGGCATGCTTGGGATGCAAGCTGAATGAGTCGAACGCAGTGGGCTTGGGGCAGAAAAGTCCTTGACTGAGTGTCTAGGAGAGCCCCTATAAACTCTAGTGTTTGAGATGGAACAAGATGGGATTTTGGAAGATTTATGACAAATCCCAAGTGTTGCAGCACCTGCATGGTGCGCGTGAGAGAAAGATCAGCTTCAAGGGGTGTGTTTGCTCGAATGAGCTAGTTGTCTAAGTAGGGGAAGACAAATATCCCTAGAGTCCTTAGGAATGTGGCTACTACCGCCATGCACTTTGTGAAGACACTTGGGGCAGAGGCCAGGCCAAAAGGTAGGACTCTGTACTGATAATGTCTCCCCTGGAACAGGAAACACAGGGTTCTGCCCTCTGCACTATTATTTAATCTTTACATACAACCCATCTCCGCCATCATCAAGAAACACAATATTCAATACACTATCTACACAGATGACATAATGATATACACCCCGATCAACCTTGACAACCCAGACTACTCAAAAATAGACTGCCTGCAACAAATGACAAGCTGGTTCCTGCAAAACAACCTGACCATAAACTACAACAAGACAGAAGGGCTACTCATAACCCAAAACTCCGCTTTCATCTCCCCACCCAACATCAAACTGAACAACATCACAATACCCATAAAACCGGAAGTAAAATACCTCGGAGTTACCCTCGACAGAGAGCTGAACCTCCAGTCACATCTGTAAAATCACAAGGAACGCCTACCTCAAGATGAGAACCATCAGATACCTCAAGTCAATTCTCTCCCAAGATCACTTCCATACCGTTTGTCAAGCCTTCATCACACCCATATTGAACTACTGTAACCACATTTACCATGGGCTCCCAAAATACGCACTCCGGCCCTTGCAGTTGGCGCAGAACACCGCTGCTCGCATAATAACTGGTTCTGCAAAGCACGATCACATCACATCATGAACCTTCTCCATTGGCTTCAAATCAACTCTCGCATCCGAAATAAAACCATACTGCACATCTTCAAAATCAAATAGGACCTCTCAGTCCATCATCAGTTTCAACTCAAACACCAGACCCAGGAGGAGAGGCACTATGGACACCATCACAACCCCCAAAGACTTCACCAAAATGAGGCAAACCACTTCAAGGAGAGCAATATCCCTGGCTGCTCCAGCCCTATGGAACTCCCTCCCTGTCGGCCTAAGATCAACCATGGACATTAAGGACTTTAGAAAATTACTCAAGACCACACTCTACACAGAACATTACAGAGATATCATGTGACCTATCCAGAGCCCCCTTCAATCTCATTGTTCCTGCCACTACTTTCCCCCGCCCCTCCATCACCACACTCCTTCCACCCCCCAATCTAGCCAACCCCACCCCTCCTCTTTGTATATAACACATTGTATATAGCTCAAACAGTATATATTGCATCTCATAATTAAGCTACACATGTATTATACCTACACAAATGCTACTATACTACCACTGCATGCCTACACTATGCATCTTGATTCATTTGAAGTGAAAACCGCTTTGATTTTAAGATAAAGCGAGATATAAATCCTTTTAAATAAAAAAGAAATAAAAAACATTCTGTGTTCTGCGTGGATAAGAATGTGAGTATAAGTGTCCTTTAGATCTAGAGAACAGAGCCAATCCTGACTCTGGAGATAGGGGAGAAGAGTACCTAGGGAGATCATCTTGAATTTCTCCTGAAGTAGATACTTGTTCAGTTTTCTGAGGTCCAGGATGGGCCTGTATCCCCATGTCTTCTTTGGAATGAGGAAGTAAGAAGAATAGAAGCCAGGACCTTGCTGGGAGAGCGGCACTTCCTCTATTGCACCCTGTGAGAAAAGAGAGGCGACCTCCTGCAATAACAGAGTGGTGAGAGGAGGTTGAGTAATGAACTCTCTTGGAGGAGATTGGGGGGTAGACTTTGGAAGTGAAGTTTGTACCCCTCTCTTATTATGGAGAGAGTCCAATGTTCTGATGTTACAAGATGGCACCTGTGGGCAAAGTGACATAGTCTGCCAGGAATGTGGATGGGATCTGGAATTTCCAGAGGCAGGACGGCTATGTTCTCCAGAAAGGAGACCCTGAGTAGGTTGGGTCTGCTGGGTTGGCTGAGACTTGGGAATCTGAGCCTTTCTTTGCTGTTTTGGTTGTTGCTGCCCCCTTTGTGGAGCATGGACGGGACAGTGCACCGCAGGAGTGTAAGATGGATAATACTTCTTTTTCTTATTGAAAAAGGGTTTCTTTGATTTCTTTTTCTTAGCTGGATTGGCAATGGATCTAGAAAGTCTATTAAGAGTGGTGTTCCCAGATTCTAACTGAGAAGCCTTATCCTGCCAGTCTTTGCCAAAAAGATGTTCATCTGTGCAAGGTATATTATACCCAGCTTATCTTGAACCCACTGTCAAGATCAGAGGCTTGGAGCCAAGCAATCCTGTGTACACCAAATCATATAGCTGAAGTTCTGCTGATGCATTCAAAACAGTCGAAAGTTGCCCTGTTAACAAATTTGGAAACATTTTGGGCATGTTTCACCAGGGTGAGATAATCAGCTCTCTTGTCAGGAAGATGAGGAGCCATCAACTCCAAATCCTTAGCCTCCTCCCTATGGAACATACCCATGTAGAGTATGTAGGAACTGATTCTAGCCGACAACATGGAGACCTGAAAAACATCTATGACCAAAAGCATCGAGGGTTTTCGATTCCCTGCCTGGAGGGTTCGAGGAATGCATTTTAGCACTTTTAATTCAACGAACTGCCGATTCCACCACCATGGAATGATGTGGTAATTGCGTCTTCTGGAAGCCGGGGAACTAAGGTACCCGGTACATTGTATCGAGCCTTTGAGTATGTGGAGAGATGGTTAAGGGTGTTTGAAGCATAAGGTCATGAAGTTTTCGATGAATAGGAAGAGTAGCAGCTTCCTTCGGGGCTGCAGGGTATTGAAGAATCTCAAGCTGCTCAGCCCTACGTTCCTTCTCCAAAGTCACTGTTATGGACAGGCCCCGAGCAACATCATGGATAAAGTCTTGGAAAGACATGTCCTCCAGAAGGGACATGCGACTTTGTGGGGACGGAGATGGATCCTCCAGGAGAGTTCTCATTTACTGGGTACCGGCCGATTCGTCATCCGACGAATCAGAGTCAGAAGACTCGAAGTATCGACGGGCAGGGTGCTCGCGATCTGACCTACTCAATACCGCTCGAAGCCAGTATCGGAAAGATGCGGTGCAGGATCCTCAGTACCAGAGACAGATTCAAGGGCTGGCATGATGGTAGCATAGTAAGCGGCAAAAAAGTAGATGCAGGCATTTTCGGTACCGTCATCAGTACCAATGGCTGAGGAATCAACTATAGAGGCTTTACCAATATTGAAGTCGCTAGTAAGGCTGCTAAGCTCCGCTCAATAGCCAGGATAAGTTGATCCATGAAGCTTGCCGATGCTTGGGTATCGGTACCAGAGTTGCAGGCCACGATTCCTGAGTATGGCACCAACAGCTCTCCGGAGGTAGAGGCCTTGGGAGCATCCTGGGCCCCCTCTAAAGCTTTGGAGGCAAGGACCTCCCGCCGGTGTAGTTTGGCCAGTGTGTCCCCCTCCAGGGCAACGCCTAAGGCATCTCGATGCTTAGAAGGAGATCTACCCTTGGAAGGCCGGCTAATCTTTGATGAAGACCTGGGTTTCGATACCTGAGATCCCTGGGAGGAAGATGAAGCTCTCGATGACATTGATGCTACGGACATTGCATCGGTGGCAAAGAGGGTGCCGAGTTTCACAACTGTGTTCTGCAGGCCTCTCTTTTTCATCTTCCTACAGAGATACAGAGAGGACATTCTGACGGTTGATGATCCAGTCCTAAACATTTTAGACACCAGTCATGGGTGTCTGTGGCTGAAATTGTACTGCCACATTTGGAACACTTCTCAAAACCACTGGCTGGTTTGTCCATTTTGGAAAAGAAAGGCCTAAGATGGTGTCGATGCACCCTGAGGGAAGGGTCTCCCCTCAGAAAAGATTTTTTTTTTTAGAAAAAGAAAGAAAGAAAGTGAGCAGCAACAGAGTCGGTACCAGCGTCGACGGGAGGCAGACGCGTCCACAAAAAATAAGAAAAATAACAAATTTTCTGCAGTGACAGGAATTACTTCTTGTCAGTTCCTCAGAAGCAGGAAAGGCGGGAAGGCAGCTATGCAGGTGCAGTGGGATGCTCCCAAAAGTTTTCCTATTGGATACTGGGAAGCGTTCCCGTGCAGGCTCCGTCGGTACCGGCGTCACCCATATGTAAAGACTATATTCCTGCTTGTTCCTGGAGATCTCTCTCTATGCCTCCTGTTTCCTCTGCTCGCAGCCATGGGGTTGTCTTTGACTCCTCTCTCTCCTTCTCCACACACATCCATCTGATAGCTAAGACCTGCCATATCTTTCTCTATAACATCAACAAAATCTGCTCATTCCTCTCTGAACATACTACAAGATACTTATTCACTCCTTAATCACCTCCCATCTTGACTATTGTAACCTACTCCTTGCTGGTCTCCCGCTAAATCATTTCTCCCCACTTCAGTCTAATCTTCTGCCAGCCTCATCATGCTCATATTACCCCTCTCCTCAAGTCTCTTCATTGGCATCTTATCCGTTTCCACATCATGTTCAAACTTCTGCTGACCTATAAGTGCATTCACTCTGCAGTTCCACACTACCTTTCCTCTCTTATCTCTCCCTTTGCCCTTCCTCGGGAACTCCGCTCTTTTAGCAAATCGTTTCTATCTGTGCTCTTCTCTTCCACTGCTAATTCCAGACTTTGCTTCTTTCACCTTGCTGCTCCTTATGCCTGGAACAAACTACCTGAGTCTGTATATCAGGCACCCACTTTCTCTGGCCCTTTTCAAATCTAGGCTAATAACTCACCTCTTCGCTGCTGCTTTCAGATCTTGACTCACCTGATCTCCTTGACTCACCTGATCTTCTTGTGTTCCCTTACCATTCCTCTTAGATGCATTCCTTGTCTACACCTACTGTGTTATCTGTTTTGACTAGATTGTAAGCTTCGATGAGCAGGGACTTCTCTTACAATGTCTGTGCAGCGCTGCATACGTCTTGTAGTGCAATTCAAATGCTCAGTAGTAGTAGTAGTAGTCGTACCTTATGACTGCATCTTTGTCCTGACTGCAGTGGTGCCACTTCAAAACCTACTTGTCACATCCATTCACGTGTATAGGACACATTGTGGGGCAGAGCTGGATTTTTTCTAAGCTTTATACCTGGTTTCAGCAGATCTAACGTGGACATTTCATGATTACACCTCATACATACACAACATTTTCAGGAATAAGCTTTTTACGTCTCTGCGGCTGACCATGCCTCTGTTCTGCCCTCTCCCGACCACGTTCTTAACTCCTTGGGCTGCTGCCCTGGATGTGCATGTCAGCGGTGTTTCGGATTATGGTGGGGGATGTTTTCACCACTTACACGTCCCCGCCACATGTGGACATCCCTTATTTGTGTTCTAGAATGACCTCCATTGTGAACTAATAAAAAACCCTACAAAAGTCAATGAAGATCTACAAGCCAAATCTACCATACCAGCATAAACTTCCAAAACTAATACAAGGGGCTTACCCAGAAAAAAGCAGCACTATAAATACTACAATGCGCCCAAGAACATCCATACAATTCAGATTACTAGAGTATAAATCTCTACATACAAACTTCATGTTAACAGAACACCAGGCCTTGGTCACACACTCAGAACACAGACCCTCACCAAACATAGAATAAGTGACTACAACCTAAAGTAAAAATAAAAATATCTAGACAAAAATTAAACTGAAACCCCAAGAAGCC
The DNA here is from genome assembly GCA_033557465.1 of Ichthyophis bannanicus. NCBI lineage: Eukaryota > Metazoa > Chordata > Amphibia > Gymnophiona > Ichthyophiidae > Ichthyophis > Ichthyophis bannanicus. The sequence continues at coordinate 97,204,991 of CM066050.1, forward strand.
AGACTCCGCATGCGGTGCAACACCAGATAAATAAGAGGTGCAGTTCCCCATACTGTGTAAAACAGTTAACATCACTCCACCAAGTCCTGGTAAAATACGAAAATCAAATGTTCGAGCAGCCGGACTTAACATCGCAATGGCTTACTACAGGAAGAACGTTTCTCCTTCCGAAGGGAGATCCAAGTAACATTCCTAAAACTTTTAGACCAATAACCTCTATCTACAATCTATAAGCTGTTCACTGTGATGGATGCAGACAGAATTTATGATCACATCGAGCTCAATAACATCATGGCAAAAAGGGCTATAAGAGAGAAGCATATGGAACCAAAGACCAGTTAATGTTGAATAAGGCCATCATGGCCAATGCTAAAAAAGGCAAAAATGTCAGTATAGCATGGATTGCTTATAAGAAAGATTTTGACAGTGTCCCACACTCTTGGATAATACATTGCCTTGAAATATATAATTTAAATCCTGCCTTGATAGAGTACATTAATTTCACTATGACAATGCAGCAATTCACACTCTTTTTGAGATATGAAGATGGTCAATATATCATTCCTAACATTAAGATCCAGAGAAGAATATTTCAAGAAGATTCCCTGTCACCACTTCTGTTTTGTTTGATGCTTAATCCAATGAATGCTCTCATCAACTCTTTGGTATATGGATTTAGCATGAATTCTAAAGTATGTAACAACCCAGAAGCAAATTCCCATCTACTATTTATAGATTATCTAAAATAATAAAAAATAATATTAAAGTTTTGGAACTACAGAATTTAAAAGGGAGAGAGGAGACACTGTGGGTTAAACTAGAAAGAGGGAAAGAGAAATCTATTTGCATTGGCGTTATATACAGACCACCCTCACAGGAGGCAGAAGTGGATGGAGAGTTAATTGAAGACATACGCATCATTGTCAGGAAAAGGGAAGTGCTACTGATAGTGGATTTCAATATGCCAGATGTTGATTGGCACATTCCTGCTGCAGTATCATGTAGAAGTAAGAAGATCCTGGATTCTCTACATGAAGAAGTATTCAGGCAACCTGTAACAGAACCCAAACGTGGAGTGGAGGAGTGGCCTAGTGGTTGGGGGAAGGTACTTCAGGCCGGAAGGTCAGGGGTTCAAATCCCACTAGAGGACAGCAACCTTGGGCCGGAAGGACTGGGGTTTCTAGTCCCACAGGTGCTCCTTGTGGTCCTGGACAAGCCACTTAACCCTCCATAGCCCATGTTCCCTGTAAAATAGTTATCTCCAAGTTATAATGCCCTGTTCAATGTAATTTCAGTTTGTTCAATGTAAACCGCACTGATGCAGAATAGTGCGGTATATAAGAGAATGCAAATAAAACATGAAGGGGCCATACTGGACTTGGTGCTTACCAATGGTGAAATTGTTTCTGATATTATAGTAGGAGATCATTTTACATCAAGTGATCACCAGATGGTGCAGTTCAGTATTAGCACTAGGGCTGTTAAAAATCCATTCAAAAGCGAGGGTCTTAGACTTTAGGAAAACCAATTATGCCAAGATGGGCAAATACCTCAGGGAATTGTTAGCGGGATAGGAACAGTTGGAGGATGCAGAAAACAGTGGACAAAACTGAAAGGGGATATTTTAAGGGCAACTGACCATTGTGTTAAATGGTAAATAAAGGTAAAAGGAAAAGGAAACCAATATGGTTTTCAAAAGAAGTAGCTGAAAAGGTGAAGAAAAAGAGGGAGGACTTCATAAAATATAAGAGATCACAGAGAGAGGAAGACTTGGAAAAACTTAGAGAAGCTAGCAAAGTAGTCAAGAAAGCAAAGATTCAAAAGAGGCGGAAATAGCCAATGCAATAAAATGAGGGGATAAGACATTTTTCAGATATGTTAGTGAGAAGAGGAAGGGCAAAAGTGGTATTGTCAGACTCAAGGGTGAAGGGGAGGAATATGTAGAAGCTGATGAGGATAAAGCAGAATCGCTTAACAAATATTTTTGTTCTGTGGTCACAGATGAAGAACCAGGAGCAGGACCACAGAAAACACCCTCAAACAGGAACAGAAATGAGAGGCATCTTGAACAATTTTTAGAAGACAGTGTTTGTGAGAAACTAGCTAAACTTAAAGTAGACAAAGCAAAGTGACCGGATGGGATACACCCTAGAATACTGAGGGAACTTGGGGACGTTCTAGCAGCTCCATCGACTGACCTTTTCAATGCCTCGTTGGAGTCAGGAGTGGTGCCAAAGGATTCAAGAGAGGCACATGTGGTCCCTGTACACAAAAACAGAAGTAAGGACGTGGTTGAAAATTACAGGCCAGTTAGTTTAACTTCAGTGGTGAGTAAATTATTGGAAGCGCTGCTGAAAGAGAAAAAAGTGAGGATTCTGGAGTCCAGTGGCTTACGGGATCCAAGGCAGCATGGATTCACCGGAGGCAAGCCTTGTCAGACAAATCTGATTGATTTCTTTGACTGGGTGACCAGGGAGTTGGACTGAGGGAGAGCCCTAGCTGTGGTGTATTTAAGATTTCAATAAAGCCTTGGACACCGTTCCACACAGGTGACTTATAAACAAACTGAGCACCCTAGGGATGGATCCTAAAGTTGCTGCTTGGTTTAGAAATCCACATCAAAAACTCAGCAAAACTGGCATACTGGAAATGGAGAAGGAGGTTACCAGTGGTGTCCTTGGTCCAATTCTTTTTAACATCTTTCTTAGTGATATAGCAGAAGGGTTGTCGGGTAAGGTTTGCCTCTTTGCAGATGATACCAAAATCTGCAATAGAGTAGACACCCAGGAAGGTGTACAGTAGATAACATGAGGAGGGGTCTAGCTAAGTTTGAAAAATGGTTTAGAATTTGGCAGCTGAGATTTAATGTTAAAAAATGCAAGGTCATGCATTTGGGCCGCAGCAATCCAAGGGAGCGATATAGTATAGGGGGTGAAGTACTTTTGTCCACCAAAGAAGAGCGGGACCTAGGCATGATTGTGTCTGATAATATTAAAGTAGCTAAACAGGTAGAAAAGGCGATGGCAAAAGCTAGAAGGATTTTTGGGTGCATAGGGTGAGGAATGGCCAGCAGAAGAAAGGAGGTAATAGTGTCTCTGTAAAAGTCTTTGGTGTGACATCATTTGGAGTATTGTGTGAAATTCTGGAGACCACACTTTCAAAAGGATATAAACAGACTGGAGTCAGTACTGTCACCAGCAGAGGCTAAACTAGTGTTGGTTAGCTTAGTGCACTACTGGCCCTGACCTTTCTATTAAAAGAAAGTGTAGTTGCGACTTAAGGGTCAGGTTTAAACAAGGATTTATTCCCCTCCCGGGGTTTTGCTGGATTTCCAAAAATGATACAACTTCCAAACTCAAAAGATAGCCATGCTTCTGGCATAAACAAATGGTTAAAGAAAAGTACAGCTTCTTGCTTAACAAATCAAAAGACCAAGCAAAATAGATAATTCAGGTAAACACCTGGGCAGCTTCCTCTGTGCAGACTTGTTCTCTCTAGCAGGCTTATCTGCTTTCAGCGCAGAGAGGTCTCTTCAGTAATTAATAAAGAACAGTCCATCTTTTCATCATAAGACAAACATTCATTTTGGTCAATGCACATAGGCTCCTCAACTGCCTCGTCTTCCCTATGGCAGAGAGTTTGTAACTTCCTCCAGCCAGTGACTGGTCTCTCTTCAATACTCTCTTCACCGTAAGGTAGATAATTATCTGAGCCTTGATAAAACTGCTTTGCAATCTTTCTATTGAACTTTGCTCTTGTCAGTTTTCTGCCAGGCTTTACATACAAACATTCAGGTTCCTCATTCATACATATATCCTGAAGCAGTTCACTATCTCTTTCACAAGGATGTGAATATCTTAAAAGCTTCTGGCTTTCATTAGCAAAGAGTTTCCTACCAGCTGTTCTGCACTCTCCCCGTTGACTGCTGTCTCTGGGAGATCCCTCCTGCGTCACTGCAAAGGGCTTTCTGTGGTTAAGCTCACGGCTGGAGAATGGCTTCCTGCTCTGTCTCCCAGCCCTGCTTGGCTTCTTATTCCAGGCCTCACAATAAACAGGGTTAGGCTGAAAGTACTCTGACCTTTTGTTGAAGGGTTTCAGGTTTTCTCTAACCTGCCAGGTTTCACAAATGCTTTCTGCTTCTGTGTCCTCAAAACCTTCGTCAGAAATCATACAGGAATCACATTCAGCCTCTCTTCCTGGATTCTCTCTCTCCTGGACTCGAGCATAGTAAGGATCCTGCTCTCTGGCCTGCTCCTGAACAGTGGCCCGTTCCTGAACTGTGGCCCGTTCCTGAACTAACTCTGCTTGCCTGCCTGCTTTCTTATGCAGAGTTAGGGGCGTTTTCCTGCACATGTGCAGAGTGTTTCCCTCAGTGTTTGGGGAGTGTCTGTTGGCTGGGCGTGCCTTCAGGTCTCGTGCCTCAGCCTGCTCTGGTTGCCTATAGCAACTATGAAGCTTTTTCTCTCCCTTTCTGTCAGAGTCTGTGCCGAACTCTTCAGCTTTTTGTGTCTTAAAGCTATAGGGTGGATTTTCGGTGTTACACATCCCCCTTCTTAAGACATTACGAGCTGCTGACGTCCCCGTCGGACAGCGCGTAATTCTGCTCAAAGCATCCGCATTACCATGCAGCTTCCCTGCACGGTGCTGTACCTCAAAACTAAAAGCTTGCAAAGCCAAGTGCCAGTGCGTCAGTCGTGCATTATTGTTGCGCATTTGGCTCAGCCATTTTAATGGTGCATGATCTGTTATTAATATAAATTTTCGCCCTGTCACATAATATCGCAATGCTTCTACCGCCCATTTGATGGCTAAGCATTCCCTTTCTACAGTAGAATACTTCCGCTCCGCATTGGACAGTTTCCTACTTAAGTAGGTAATCGGGTGTTCTACACCATCAAATTTCTGGGACATAACTGCCCCCAGTCCAGTCTCAGAAGCGTCTGTCTGGATAATGAATGGAAGCCGGAAGTCAACTCCCTTTAATACAGGAGCTTTACACAACTTCTCTTTAAGAGAGATAAAACTCTCCTCGGCCTCGGGAGTCCAATGCACCTTATTTGGGGCATTTTTCCTAATCATGTCCGTAAAAAGGCTGCTCTCCTCCGCAAACCTGGGGATAAATCGTCGGTAGTAGCCGATTAGGCCCAAGAAGCTGCGGACATGCTTCTTTTCTACCGGTCGTGGGAAGTTCCGGACACTCTCTATTTTGTCTGCTAGAGGTTTCACTATCCCATTCCCAACTAAATGACCCAGGTATTTGGCTTCTTTAGCCGCAAAAAGACATTTTTTGGGGTTCAAAGTGAGACCCGCTTTTCGGATGGCGTTTAATACCGCCTCTATCCGTGATAGGTGTTCTAGCCAGGTGCCGCTATGGATAATAACGTCATCCATATAGGCCAACGCGTACTCTTGATGTGGCCTTAGGACCTGGTCAATAAGACGCTGGCACGTTGCCGCTGCGCCCTGTAGCCCAAATGGCATACGCCTAAATTGGTATAGGCCTAAGGGGGTGGAGAAAGCTGTTTTTGGCTTCGAATCCCTCGTCAAGGGGATTTGCCAATAGCCCTTGGTTAAGTCGAGGGTTGTTAGAAACCGGGCCTGCCCTAACCGATCTAACAGATCGTCGATTCTTGGCATGGGGTATGCGTCAAACTGTGAGATCGCATTGATCTGCCTAAAATCAATACAAAAACGAAGGGAGCCATCCGGTTTTGGGACGAGGACTATTGGGCTAGACCAAGGACTATGAGATTCCTCGATCACCCCCATTTCCACCATTTCCTTGACTTGGGCAATGACCTCGTTTTGCTTCGCCTCTGGCAACCTATAGGGGCGTTGTCTAATAATTTTCCCCGGAACTGTGATGACCTCATGGGCTACCAGGCGTGTTTCACCGGGCACCGCTGTCAAGACATCGGAGAATTTCCTTAATAGCCGGGCTAACTCTGCCTGCTGATGTTCAGACAGGTCAGTACCTGTACGTATTTCGGGTTGTTCCCTCCAATCTGAGGGCAGAGGGCCTAAGTCCTCCTCTTTCCTTTCCTCAGCGATGGCTGCTAAGCCCTTAACATCTTTTCTGCCTGTGGAGCCAAACCCCCCAGACCCACGGCCTGTAGAGGTTAATGAAGATGTCTCTAATAATACCGGGAAGCCCACCCGTTCACATATCAACTGGGCTATTCTTTCACCCCTTTTTATTATGAAATCCTCTTCCCCGAAGTTAAACAGTAGGGCCTTGACCACCCCCCGATAATCCGGGTCTATTACCCCTGCCCCAATGTCAATTGAATGATTGACCGCTAGGCCAGACCGCGGTGCTATGCGGCCATAACATCCTTCGGGGATTTGAATGCTCAACCCGGTATCAACGAGGGCTTTCCCTCTCTTGGGGACTACTGTATCCTCATTGCTGAATAGGTCATAGCCCGCTGAGGCTTCGGTAGCTCTTTGGGGACTCTTTACCTGCTGGGATGTTTTCGTGAAGTGCAACACAAACCCTTTTTTAACTGGGGGTTTCTCTTCCACCCACGGTTTCCCAAATAAAGCACTTGGGATCTTTTGTGCAATGGCTTCAGTTATGTGGGCTTCGGACGATACCCTCCCCTTAGTGGTTCTTCGGGGCCTACTTTCCCCTCGAGGCCTTTCCCCAATTCCTCCTTAAATGGGGGCCAGTCACGGCCTAGGACCACCTTAAAGGGAAGTCGGGGGACAACTGCCATGTGTACCTTTCCTTTGGTATTCAACCCATTCACACTCATGTCATATATCGGGTAAAAAGAGGAAGCACCATGCACACATCGCACTTTCACACGTCCATCCGTACTATCCCACTGGGTAGGATTGTGGGCCTGAATGGCCTTCCACATTTCCTGGGAGACCATACTCTGGTCCGCCCCAGAATCCAGGAGTGCTACCGCATCTATACCCTCCACTTGGACATTTATGATAAACTCCTCCCCACCGTGTATTTCTCTTCCTGATACAAGGGCTAGGTGTTCTTTACAGTCCCTATGTACATGACCATTTTTTCCACAGTGGAAACATCTTATCACATTATTATAGCTTTTTACATTTTCTTTTGGGACCTTAGAAGCACAAGCTTTCCTTATACCAGGCATCTTTTCCATGCCTGTTACCCGCATCATACTATCTCTAGAAGCCCTGGCCAATGCAGCTTCAAAATAGCATTCGGTCATTTCCGCTGCTTCTCTAGTGGACTGACATTTTTGTAACAGCAGGAAAGCTTTTACTTCGGCGGGTACAGCTTCAAAGTACTGCTCTAGCAGCACCGCATCCATTAAGGTTTCTATCGTGGCCCTTTCTGGAGCCAACCACTTTGCTGCTAAACCTTTCAATCTTTGCATTAAAGCTTTAGGTGTCTCCTGGGGCAAGAGCCTTGCCTCCCTAAAAAGTCGGCGATAATGTGTAGGTGTTAAACCTAGCCTATCTTGAACTGCCAATTTTACATCTGGGTAACTGGACACTAGGCCAGCGGGCATCGCCTTATAGGCCGCCAATGCCTCTCCAGTTAACGACATGGCGAATCTGACTGCCCATTGGTCTAGGGGCCACTTAGCCGCCTGAGCGATTCGCTCGAATGCGTCCGAATAATCATCAAAGTTATCACTTTTTTGTAAAGGTCCTAGTGCCAATGCACCATAGTGTTGTACTCCTACCGCCGCTGGTACCGGTACACTTTCCTCCTTAGCCGTAGTAGTCCGCTGCAGTAGCGTGGTCACCAAGTCCAACAGGGGCTTTTGTTGCGCAGCCAGTGCTGCCATAATCCTGTCCTGGGCCTGTCATGCCAGCTCACTTTGTGCCTTCCACTGCTCTTCCATCCATCGCATCATTTCTTTTGAATCCATCTTGGCGCTTGCGGTATACCTGTATAGGCGAGAAAAAACAGAGGGCCCACCAAGTGCGGCACACAATATAGTTCTTCCTCCCTATCTGCTTTTATCCAGGTATCTCTCTCCCCCTTTCTCCACAATCCTTACCACCCGTGCCCAGCCACTTGTACCTTAGCACGGTGAAGGATCTTATTTTGAGAAAGGTTCTCTGCACCTCCGTCCGGTCAGCTTGTGGATGTCCTCTCAGTATCAGGATTTTCTTCCTCTCAGGATTTCCTTTGCTGCTGTGGGTTTTTTTTTTTTTTTTTCTTCTTCAGCCAATCTGTTTCTCTTTTGAAAAACTTTGGGTAGTAGTATTGCTTTTTTTTTTTTTCAAAAATCCAACGTGCTACGCCATTTTATATGTCACCAGCAGAGGCTAAACTAGTGTTGGTTAGCTTAGTGCACTACTGGCCCTGACCTTTCTATTAAAAGAAAGTGTAGTTGCGACTTAAGGGTCAGGTTTAAACAAGGATTTATTCCCCTCCCGGGGTTTTGCTGGATTTCCAAAAATGATACAACTTCCAAACTCAAAAGATAGCCATGCTTCTGGCATAAACAAATGGTTAAAGAAAAGTACAGCTTCTTGCTTAACAAATCAAAAGACAAAGCAAAATAGATAATTCAGGTAAACACCTGGGCAGCTTCCTCTGTGCAGACTTGTTCTCTCTAGCAGGCTTATCTGCTTTCAGCGCAGAGAGGTCTCTTCAGTAATTAATAAAGAACAGTCCATCTTTTCATCATAAGACAAACATTCATTTTGGTCAATGCACATAGGCTCCTCAACTGCCTCGTCTTCCCTATGGCAGAGAGTTTGTAACTTCCTCCAGCCAGTGACTGGTCTCTCTTCAATACTCTCTTCACCGTAAGGTAGATAATTATCTGAGCCTTGATAAAACTGCTTTGCAATCTTTCTATTGAACTTTGCTCTTGTCAGTTTTCTGCCAGGCTTTACATACAAACATTCAGGTTCCTCATTCATACATATATCCTGAAGCAGTTCACTATCTCTTTCACAAGGATGTGAATATCTTAAAAGCTTCTGGCTTTCATTAGCAAAGAGTTTCCTACCAGCTGTTCTGCACTCTCCCCGTTGACTGCTGTCTCTGGGAGATCCCTCCTGCGTCACTGCAAAGGGCTTTCTGTGGTTAAGCTCACGGCTGGAGAATGGCTTCCTGCTCTGTCTCCCAGCCCTGCTTGGCTTCTTATTCCAGGCCTCACAATAAACAGGGTTAGGCTGAAAGTACTCTGACCTTTTGTTGAAGGGTTTCAGGTTTTCTCTAACCTGCCAGGTTTCACAAATGCTTTCTGCTTCTGTGTCCTCAAAACCTTCGTCAGAAATCATACAGGAATCACATTCAGCCTCTCTTCCTGGATTCTCTCTCTCCTGGATTCGAGCATAGTAAGGATCCTGCTCTCTGGCCTGCTCCTGAACAGTGGCCCGTTCCTGAACTGTGGCCCGTTCCTGAACTAACTCTGCTTGCCTGCCTGCTTTCTTATGCAGAGTTAGGGGCGTTTTCCTGCACATGTGCAGAGTGTTTCCCTCAGTGTTTGGGGAGTGTCTGTTGGCTGGGCGTGCCTTCAGGTCTCGTGCCTCAGCCTGCTCTGGTTGCCTATAGCAACTATGAAGCTTTTTCTCTCCCTTTCTGTCAGAGTCTGTGCCGAACTCTTCAGCTTTTTGTGTCTTAAAGCTATAGGGTGGATTTTCGGTGTTACAGTACAGAGGGTGGCTACTAAAATGGTTAGTGGTCTTCATTATAAAGCATATGAAGGCAGACTTAAGGATCTTAATATGTACACATTAGATGAAAGGCGGGATAGAGGTGATATGATTGAGACGTTTAAATACCTCCATGGCATAAATGCACAGGAGGAGAGTCTCTTGATTGAAAGCAAGCTCTGCTATGAGGGGACATGGGATGAGGGTGAAAGGGGATAAATTCAGGAAATATTTCTTTGTGGAAATATTTCCTTATGGAAAGAGTGGTGGAACCGTGGAATAGTCTCCCAGTGGAGGTGGTAGAGATGAGGACAGTATCTGAATTTAAAGAAGCATGGGGCAAACACAGAGGGTCTCTAAAGGAAAAAGGGGACTGTTATAGTGGTTTTTATGGAAGAGCAGACTAGATAGGCCATGAGGTCTTTTTCTGTTGTCATGTTTCTCTGTTTCTATCTGAAGCTCTACAGTTCCAGCGACCAACAATTAGCAGAACAACTTTGTGTGGTGAAAAGCTTTCCTGATTACTTCAGGATGACATTTTGCCTTGACAAGTGTGCTAAGGCAACCTTTTTCAGAGGAAAAAGTGAGAAAAACTGAAAACATCTCCCTTGCTGAGGGCTGTGACATGAAGGACCTTGAACAGGAAAGCATATTTATTTATTTATTTAACAGATTTATATGCCGCAATTTCTGAAGATCAATTGTGGTTTACAGGGAACAACAAATTTGAGAGGTACAACAGGTTCTTGCTCAATTACATAAAACAAATAACTATTTACATTGAAGTAATTCAGACACGTTGAACTTGCTGACAAAGTAGTAATAAGAGTAACTATGTACAATTAAGGGTTTCTAGAATTTAAATGGTCTAGGTTGTGTTTGATTGTGTGGCGTGGGCAGGTATCTATATTGTTTCTAAGGAGAGGGTTAGCTCTTGTGTGCTATATATAAGTATCTCAGAATGGGGAAGGAATGACACTCAAGCAGAAACTACTGAGAGAAGATGTTATTGGAAAGTGCATTAACATCATGAAATAAGATACATGCCATCAATCAGCTGGCAATTCCTGTACTCTCATACAGCTTTGGGATTGTGGACTGCTCTCTTAAAGATCTTGAAAAACTGGATGTGTGAACAAGAAAACTCCTCTATGCTCATGAAGTAATTTACAAGAATCAGTTTATGTACATTCCTAGAGCTGAAAGACATATAGAGATTTATTACTGACAGCCTTATCAGATGCAAATACACAAAAAGTGTTGAAATATGAAAGTATCTGTCTCCATCAAATTTGGACAATCATTCTGATGATTTGAAGGACTGAGTGAAAATCCACAGGCGTGCATGGGAAAGGAAGTAACAGAATTTGCAAAACAAGAGAAAAATCTCTTCAAAGAATTTGATCAGCAGGTGAGGAAACACAAGTGTCAAATGCAAAAATACAGTGGAAAATACAGAGTGTTACTCCAAGAACTTTTGTCGATCAAGACCAGATACATGAATGGTTAAAGAGAGGTAAATTGAAACCAAAGGATGAAAGATTTATAGTTGCAACATAGGACAGCAGATTACAGACAAGATGGTTTATGGCGAGCAGGGCCGGATTTACCTATACGCCCATTACGCCGTGGCATAGGGCCCACAGCTGGCAAGGGCCCACAAAAATCGAACAAATTAGCTTTTTTTAAAAATAAAATTAAAAAAAAAACCTGCTGGCTGCCGCCGCGGGGCCCCCTCTGCTGCCGCGGCAGCATGGACTGACCCGTGGGGCCCCCTCTGCAAGCTGAATCAATCGGTCCGTCCGTCCGTCCCTCCCTCCCTCCGTGCAGGCTTTGAGAGGCGCGAAGGGAGAGTGTCTCCCTCGCGTCTCTGTTAAGCCCGCAGGGGCTGAGGGAGGGATGGATGGACTGATTGATTCAGCTTGCAGAGGGGGCCCCGCGGGTCAGTCCATGCTGCCGCGGCAGCAGAGGGGGCCCCGTGGCGTCAGCCAGCAGTTTTTTTTTTAAATTAAATTTTACTTTAGGCCGATGGGGGGGGGGTAGGACTGGTAATGGGCTATTGGGGGGGCTGGGGCTGGGGCTGGGACAGGAAATGGGCGGGGGGGGTTAAGGCTGGAGGTGGGCTGAAGGGGTTAGGACTGGTAATGGGCTGTGGGCTGTTGGGGGGGGGGGGGTTAGAACTGGTAATGGGCTATGGGGGGTTAAGACTGGTAATGGGCTGTGGGCTGATGGGGGCTGTCTGGTAATGGGCTATGGGGGGGCTAGGACTGGAAATGGGCTGGGGGGTTAAGACTGGAGGTGGGCTGATGGGGTTAGGACTGGTAATGGGCTGTGGGCTGTTGGGGGGGGGTTAGAACTGGTAATGGGCTTTGGGGGGGTTAAGACTGGTAATGGGCTGTGGGCTGATGGGGGCTGTCTGGTAATGGGCTATGGGGGGGCTAGGACTGGAAATGGGCTGGGGGGGTTAAGACTGGAGGTGGGCTGATGGGGTTAGGACTGGTAATGGGCTGTGGGCTGTTGGGGGGTTTAGAACTGGTAATGGGCTTTGGGGGGGTTAAGACTGGTAATGGGCTGTGGGCTGATGGGGGGCTAGGACTGGTATTGGGTTGGGGGGTTGCTAGGACTGGAAATGGGCTGATGCAGGTACTAGAAGGGAATGGATGCTGGGTGAGGCTGCAACTAGAAGGGAGCTGATGTTGGGGGAGGATTAGAATGGGATGGGGCTGGAAGAGTAAAATGGAGAAGGGAAGAATATTTTGTGTGGGAGGGATAAAAAATCTACAATTGGCCGGGTATTGGGAGAATAAGTGGGGATTGAGGATGGAGGGGTAAAATTTGAGTGGATGAAATAGGAATGAGGAAAGAGCAAAAGGAGAAAGATTAGTATGTTAAAGCAGATGTAGAGAGAGAATGGAAAAAAACTAGAAGAGAGAAGAAAGGACAAATGGACAGCAGACGATGGAGAGTTAGCAGAAGACACGAAGAAACCAGAAGAAAGTGGCTGGAGCAATTGCAGCTGAAAAAAATGCACAAAAGGTAGAAAAATATCTCTTTATTTTGAATTTATTAATTGGAATATGTCAGCTCTGGTAAATGTGCATCATTAACTCTGCGCTTTGTTTAGTACAAGAGCAAATTAATGTATAGTTTTATTTCTACAGTGTTGTACATTCCAAGTTTGGCTTTTGGGATTCCCAGTTTAATTATTGTCTTCCTGTTTCTAAATTGTGATTACTTGTTTGGTGATGGTCTATGTTCTGCATGTGTAACTGAGCTGAGGTGTTCTGTTTATATAATTCCTATTTGACATTGCCACTTGTTCTCTTTCCCCAGTAGGTCATGTATTGTTGTTCTCTGAAATGTATTGGTTTAATATTTGCAGTGTTGCCTTTTGATTGGTAGAGTATGGTGCTTTGTGAGTCCTGGTAGTGCTGTTAGGATACGGCGGGTTTGCTATGGGTTCTAAATGGGCAGTGTTTGTAGTAGTTCCTAATGTGTCTGGCAGTTGGCACTGGATTATAGTAATGTAGAAATCTTTTAGTCTTTCTTTATCCATACACTCATTAAGAGGCACGTTTTCTAAAAGTTAGTATATGGTAACATTATGCAAATATTTATGCAAATGAGGCCCCTTATGCAAATGAGGCCCCGCACCCCCCTTGGGCCGCCCCTGCTGGGGGCCCACAATTTTTGTTGGCGTAGGGCCTCACTCAAGGTAAATCCGGCCCTGATGGCGAGCATTGAAAAAACTGGCAAAACAGACATATTCTGATTCTGTATGAAAAAGCTGGAAACAGTGACTCACCTGTGAAGTTCTGATGGTGGCAAAGTTCTATGCAAAAAGGCATAAGAAAGTAGCACGCCTCCTCCACTGCAAACTCTGTAAACACTTCAACATCATTGTCCTGAAAAAGCATTGGGATCATGTCTCTAAGAGAATAACAGAGAATGAAGAGGTTATGATCACCTGGGACATTCCTATGCCGACAGATAAGAAATTGGATGCCAGGAAACCTGATAATAGAAATGTCGGTACCAAGTGATTATTCTGTGAATTGTATGGAGAGATAGCAGATCCTGAAGTACCAAGAAATGCCGTCAGAGACAAAGAAAATGTGGCAGAAAGATACAGAAATATTTCTCATTATAATGGGAACGACGGGCTTGATAAAGAAGAATTTCCAAGCACATCTTGACAAACTTCCCATACCTGTTACATCTTATGAACTCCAGAAGGAAGCTCTCTTTAGCTATGCCAAGCATTAGCAGTAAAATTGAGAGACTAAGATCATACTCTATATACCCTGGCCTAGAAGTGAGGTTCACGACTGTCATGATATCTGCAAAATTAATCCATTTGGAGAAAATGCTCCATGTAAAATATAAAGACAGCCAACGTCCAAACACTAAATGGAAAATAAAATTATTTTTTCTATCTTTTTTGTCTATTACTATTACTACTATTAAACATTTATATAGTGCTTCAAAGCATACACAGCACTGTACAGACATATATAAAGACAGTCCCTGCTCATTAGAGCTTATAATCTAATTCAAACAGACAAGACAAAAGATAAGGGGAAAAGCGAAGGTGAGGAGACATAAGGAATAAGAGGTCAGGATCCAAAAGCAGCTTCAAAGAGGTGAGCCTTCAGCATAGACTTGAAAAGGGGCAAAGATGAAGCCTGACGCACAGACTCAGAAAGTCTGTTCCAGGCATAAGGAGCAGCAAGGTGAAAGGACCAAAGTCTGGAATTGGCAGTGGAAGAAAAGGGCAAAGAGAGAAGTAAACCAGTAGAAAAGTGGAGTTCACGAGGAGGGGTGTAGGAGAGAGAAAAGATAGAGAAGCAGAAAAGTGAATGCACTTATAGGTCAGAAGAAGAAGCTTGTATACGGAAACAGAAAGGAAGCCAGTGAAGTGATTTGAGAAGAGGGGCTATAAGAGTATATAGAGGCTGGTGAAAGATTAGTCATGCAGCACAATTCTGAACAGATTGAAGGGGAGAAAGGAGGCTAAAAAGGAGACCAGCAAGAAGGAGGTTGCAATAGTCGAGACGAGAAGTAATTAGAGAGTGGACAAGTGTTTTCATAGTGTGTTCAGAAAGAAAGGGCAAATTTTGTTAATTAATTATTTTTTTTTTGTTTGTTTTTATTTAGACAAATTTGTATGCCACCTTATCCTTCAATCAAGGTGGTCACGTGACATCACAGTTGGAGGGTAACATTTAACATTAGGGTACTTGTAAACATTTAGACAGTACAATTACTTAACAACATTTAGACAGTTCAATTGAAGGGTAGCATTTAACATGAGGGTATTTAATAACGTAGTACAATAAACTTGTATGTGTAGATAGGGTGAGTGCGTGTCTAGTTGGCGGAGATAGTTGTATTTCTGTTTGTGTAGGGGCTGTTGTCTGAGATGTTATAGAGAAAGAAATGACAGGTTTTAGCTATCTGTTGGATATGTGAGGAGAAGGACAGGGAGGAGTCACAGATCGTAAAGGAAAGGAGCTGGTCTCAGGTGCAGCTCTTTATCCAAATCAGTCATACATTAAGGACCTGAGATTAATGAAGCTTCAGGTGAACAAGGTATATTAAACGTATTAGGTACACTTTTATGAGTATAAGCATCCACAGCAACCCTTAGTAAGTAAAGACCTTAAAGATCTACACACAAGCTTAAAACTAAGATGCGGACAGCAGTCCAGCAGCAAGATGGGGGCTTTCCAGTCTTTTGCATTGAGTGTCACATGTATGATTTTCTCCCAGTTGGTGAGAGGTCATACGTGCTGCCATGCCACCACCACTCGCCTCTAGGTTGGAGGGGCGTGGATTATTGAAGGAACTTTCTGCTGTATGCTTTTTCAGCTTTTCTTTAAACAATTTCCCTGCAATGCCCTCTGGGAAATGTAGTCCTTATAAAGCTATATGAGTGCACCATGCAGAAAGCTGTAGTCAGGCTCAAGTAGGTAAGGCAAATGACAGAAATTTATTATTTTTATATACACAATGGTTCGATCATATCACACATAGGATTGTTGGTTTAGGACTCTTGGAAATAAAAATTGTCCAAAACATTTCCAACCACAAAATGCAGTTTTAAAGGTTCTCTCTATTGCAGGATACACAGTCTTTACCAGCAAGCCTAATTGCATTCCCTTCTTAGCGTTGCTGGCTAAAGCACCAAAGAAAAAACACATTTAAAGTCTGTGGTAAACTTCCCCTTTATAAACACACGGGGATCTCAGCCACCCTGCCTGTGTAATAAGGGGACCTTTTTCCTGGATAACCTTCTTTCAGGACTGGCTTGCCTTCTCTACGTTCCCAGGTTTATTGCTTGGCACAAAGAACAGTCCATGGGAGTGTCCTCCTAAATCAGCTTCACCTCGGGCTCTCCCAGCTGCATAGGCTCTGACTCCCCGTCCTGCTCAGCATGCTCAGCTAACAGCCTCCCGGGGGATTTTGGAGTCTCTCTTGTTCCTGGCTCCAAACTGTCCTGCAGCCAGGCTACATGCCAAATAGCACTCTCTCCAGCTGAAAGCTCCGTTCCTCTGCTCTGCTCAGCCTGGCATCCTGCTTCTCCTCTCCTCCTTTCTAAAAAATCATACTCTGCTCTGGGTTTATACTTCCAGGGCTATAGCTCCAACCCCACCCTACTCAGGTGACGGCAATCAGCCTGACTCTGGGCACCTGAGTGCTTGAAGCATTCACTGCCTAAAGGGTTCTGACACTTGTATCCTCTCCCCTTCATTCCACTAGGGAGAGCATGAAATGTGGTCCACGTGGAAGTTTTCTGATTCTTGGAGCTGTTTATGGCTTTCCTACCCTGTCTCGGTAAAAGGGGGCCCTTTACTAGGGTGAATTCCCTGTCTCTTTGTCCTCCCCTGGACTCTGGATAGGCCTCCTTGCCACAGTGCGCACTAGGTGCAAGGAGCTCTTTGCTCTCAGGGAACGAGTCCGTTCTCTAGAGGCTAGAGTAGCAGACTTGGAATACATAAGAAAGACAGAGAGGTACATAGACGAGACCTACAGGGATATAGTCCTGAAGTCCCACCTCCAGTCTGGCAGCATCCTTGTTGCCATGGAGGAGAGAGGTCACGTGACAGGAGAGCATCATCCTGGTGGGACAGGAAGTGATCCTGTAACTATGACCTGTCCTCCAGGTGATGTAAAATCCTCTCGCACCGAGGAAGTTTCTCCAGGGCCATGTGCCCATGACAGCCGTTACAGTTGGTGATTCGATCATTAGGCATGTAGATAGCTGGTGGATGTGAGGATCGCCTGGAAACATGCTTGCCTGGTTCGAAGGCAGCGAACCTCACGCGCCACATAGATAAGGTCTTAGATAGTGCTGGAGAGGAGTCTGCTATCTTGGTACATGTTGGTACCAATGACATAGGAAAATGTGGTAGGGAGGTTCTGGAGGTTAAATGTAGGCTTTTAGGTAGGAAGTTGAAATCCAGAACTTCCAGGGTAGCGTTCTCCGAAATGCTTCCCGTTCCACGTGCAGGACCCAAAAGGCAGGCAGAACTCCAGAGTCTCAATGCGTGGATTAGACAATGGTGCAAGGATGAGGGTTTTGTATTTGTTAGGAACTGGGGAACATTCTGGGGAAAGGAGGGGCTCTTCTGAAGGGATGGGCTTCACCTTAACCGGGATGGAACCAGGCTAATGGCATTAACCTTTAAAAAGGAAATAGAGCAGCTTTTAAACTAGATAATAGGGGAAAGCCGACAGTCAACCAAGAGCGCATGGTTCGGAAGAATGTATCATTGAAGGATACTACCAAAAGCAGAGAGGTTCTAAAAAACAGTAAAGTATCCCAAATGCCCTTAAGTATGGCGCAGACAGAGCTTAAAGATTCCAAATTACCCATGCCTACAATTGCCAGATTAATATGAATAAAATACAGTCTTTAAAATGCTTGTATGCATATGCTAGAAGTCTAAAAAATAAGATGGGAGAGTTAGAATATAAAGCACTAAATGAGAGGTTAGATATAATTGGAATCTCAGAGACATGGTGGAAGGAGGATGACCAGTGGGACACTGTGATACCTGGGTACAAACTATATTGTAATGATAGAGCTGATCAAATTAGTGGAGGGTTTGCGCTCTATGTTAAAGAGGGCAGTGAGTCAGAAAGGATTAAAGTTTTGCAGGAAACAAAATTTGCTGTAGAATCTTTATGGATTGAAATTCCATGTAAGAAAAAATGCTCAAAGAAATCAAGGAAGCTAACAAAGGTTACAGCACAGTAATAATAATGATTATAATGAGTGATTTCAATTACCCTGGTGTCGACTGGGTCAGTGTCACGGTAGGACATGCTAGGGAGATAAAGTTCCTAGATGAAATAAATGACTGCTTCTTGGAGCAGCTGGTTCATGAACCGACCAGAGGGGAAGCCATATTGGACCTAGTCCTTAGTGGAATACCAGATATGGTACAAGAGATAAGGGTGTTGGGGCCACTTGGCAATAGTGATCATAGCATGATCGCATTTGATTTAATTAGTGGATGAGGGATGGTAAGGAAATCCACAGTACTACCTTTTAACTTTTGAAAGGGAGACTATGATAAAATGAGGAAAATAGTTATGAAAAAACTAAAAGGAGCAGTTGCAAAGGTTAAAGACTTACATCAAGTTTGGGTGTTGTTGAAAAATACTATCTTCGAAGCCCAGACCAACTGTATTCCACGCTTTAAGAAAAGTGGAAGGAAGTCCAAAAAACTGCCAGCATGGTTTAAAGGTGAGGTCAGAGAGGCTGTTGTTGCCAAAAAAGCATCTTTCAGGAAATGGAAAAAAAGAGCCAAATGATGAAAACTGGAAACAGCACAAGCACTGGCAAGTTAAATGCAAGGCATTGATAAGGCAGGCAAAGAGAGAATTTGAGAATAAACTTGCTACGGAAGCAAAAACGCGTAATAAAGACTTTTTCAAGTACATTCATAGCAAAAAAAACTGTGAGAGAGTCAGTTGGACGATTAGATGATAGAGGGGTAAAAGGGGCAGTAAGAGAGGACAAGGCTATAGCAGAGAGACTGAATGAATTCTTTGCTTTGGTCTTTACCGAGGAAGATGTAGGGATGTTACCCATGACTGAAGTGGTATTTAAAGCTGATACTGCAGAAGAATTGAAAAAAATATCGCTACACCGGGAAGATGTATTACAACTATTTGATAAACTGAAGAGTAGCAAATCACCTGGACCAGATGCTATAAATCCATGGGTGTTGAAAGAACTGAAATATGAGATTGCATACCTGCTATTAGTAATCTTTGAACTATCATTATAATCATCAGTAATACCTGAAGAGTAGAGGATCGCCAATTTTTAAAAAGGGTTCCAGGGGTGATCCAGGAAACTACAGACCGGTGAGCCTGATGTCAGTACCAGGAGAAATGGTAGAAACTATCATAAAGAACAAAATTATTCAGCATGTAGATAGTCATGGCCTAATGGGAGACAGCCAGCATGGCTTTAGACAAGGAAGATCTTGTCTTACTAGTCTGTTATGTTTTTTTGAAGGTGTGAATAAACAGGTAGACAAAGGTGAGTCAGTTGATATAGTGTATCTATACTTTCACAAAGCCTTTGACAAGGTCCCTCATCAGACACTTTTGGCAAAACTAAAAAGTCATGGGATAGGAGGCAGTGTACTATTGTGGATCAGAAACTGGTTAAAAGATAGAAAGCAGAGGGTAGGGCTAAATGGCCAATTTTCCCAATGGAAAAAGGTGAATAATGGAGTACCCCAGGGATCTGTACTGCATCTGCTGCTTTTTGACATATTCATAAATGACCTGGAAAAGGGAATAAAGAGTGAGGTTATCAAATTTGCAGATGACACAAAACGATTTAAAGTTGTTAAAACCCAAGAGGATTGTGGAAAATTGCAAGAGGATCTTGATAATTTGGAAGACTGGGCATCAAAATGGCTGATGAAATTTAATGTAGACAAGTGCAAAGTTATGCACCTAGGAAAGAACAACCCAAACTATAGTTACACGATGCAAGGTTCCACATTGGGAACCACTACCCAGGAAAAATATTTAGGCGTCATTGTGGATAACATGCTAAAACCCTCTGCCCAGTGTGTTAAAGAGAGAAAATGAGAGGGCTGAGAACAGATCCCTGGTGTACACCAACTGAGAGAGGAATAGCAGAAGAGTAGGGACCACCACAGGAAACACTATGTTTATGTTTATTCCATTTGATATACCGCCCTTCATAACATCAAGGTGGTGTACAATCATCAAAATATACAGAAGGCCAAGGCCAGAAAAGGAAAAAGAACTATAATGCAAGATAAGAAAGAGAAAGAAGATAAAGGAAGCAAGACAAGAGATACAGACAAGAGACACAGGCAACCAGGAAAACAAAGCATCATACAATGGAAGGCGGGAGGTCAAAGGTAGGGGAAAACAAATGGGTTTTGAGAAGTAATTTAAATCTGACATAATTCTGCTCTAGTCTGAGAGGGGTGGGGAGCGAGTTCCACAGAGCAGGTCCAAAGAAAAAGAAAGCAGAATGGCGGGTGGACTGCAGGTGGGCACGTGTCAGAGAGGGGAGGCGAAGACAGTTAATGTGTGCGGAGCGAAGATGGCGGCTAGGTGTGTGAAATTGAAGGAGATCTGCCAGGTATTGTGAAGCGTGGGTATAAATAGCTTGATAAACCATGGTAAGGACTTTATAACGGATGCGATATTCTAAAGGGAGCCAGTGAAGGCGGAGGAGAAGGGGGTGACATGTTCTCGACAGGTGGAATGAGTAATGAGATGGGCTGCCATGTTTTGAATCAACTGAAGTCTGTGTAATTGAGTGAGAGGAACACCAGCAAGAACAGAGTTGCAAAAGTCTAGGTGGGACATAACTAGGGATAGCAGGAGTGTGGTTAAAGCTTGGGGCGTGAGGAAAGGACGGATAGCATGGACTTGGCGAAGGTAGTAGAAAGACTTTCTCATAAACTGGGAGATATGATCCTTGAAAGAAAGAGCGGAATCAAGAGAGAACTCTAGATAACAGAAGGACACAATAGGAACAGGAGAACCTGCAAGAAGAGGAGCAACAGATGGACAGGTTCTCCCATGAGTGAACCAGATGGCAAATGTTTTGGCTAAGTTAAGATGGAGACAGTTCAAAGTCAACCAGTTAGCAACTGAGGAAAGACAGGTGTTGAGGGGTGAAAGGTCAGACTGTAAGGGGTTGGTATGATGTTGAAGGAGAATATCATCGGCGTAGTAATAGGCCGAAATCCCAGACTGCTGAATAAGGAGGGCGAGCGGTGCAATGAAGATGTTAAACAGAAGAGGTGCCAGTACTCAGCCCTGGGGGATGCTGCAGTGCAAAGAAAATAGGATCAGAGGAAGCCGAAGGGGTGGAGTTAGAGATTATGGTGCATGAATGGGAAAAAAGAAAAGAGTGACACCACCGATATACCATGCCCCGGAGGCCAGTATCACATAGATGAGAAAGTAGGATCGAGTGGTCAACAAGGTCGAAAGCTAAAGAAAGTTCAAGAGATATGACTACTGTAGCAAGGTCAGCCATCCAGAGCATGGGGGAGGTGAAAAGCATAAGGAATTCACCTTAATCAAGGGGCCTCTGTTAGGTGTGCAGGGTCAGAAGGCCAGAGCCACGTTTCAAAAGCAGAAAAAACCCAGCTGGAATAGGATTCAGGAAATGCTTGATAGAGTAAGAGGGGGCGATTGCAAGCACGAGGACCAAAGCCCTTACTCTAACAAGTGCACTGATTATTCTAAGTTCAGAAGGCAGGGAGATTACAAACACCTGGGAGAGAAAGAGGTGGGGTTGGATCCCAGTGAGTATAAACCCTGGTTAGATTATGGAGAGAGGAGGAGCACTGGGAGGAGCAGCAGAGGAGCAGCAGAGGAGCAGAGAAAGAGCAGCGGGAGGAGCAGCGGAGGAAGCAAGAGATGCAGCAGATGGGGAGAGGAACAGAGTCCAGAGCAGCAAGGACGATGGAGTGCTAGAGAAGCCAGAGCAGGTGCTAACTCCTGGAGAAGGACTGAACTACCCAGAGCTGAGAGAGGTGTTTTCCCTGAATCAGTTTGGCAAAAGGGGTGGAAGCCAGGAAGTGGAGAAGCTTTCAGACCACCAGAGAGATTGTCAGGTGACCAGTCTGATCAAGTGAGTGAGTCAGAGCCCATGCAATTGGGAGAACCAGAGACAGAGGTGGGGGAAGAAGATATGTTTATGGATTGTTCTTTATGTCAAGCTTTAGAATTGAAATGTTGAAGAAAATTTGCCAGCCTTGAAAGAATTGTTCCTCTTGCAAAGGTAATCTTAAAGCATTAGCAGTAAGGAGGTAAATTCCTGTGTGTTTTGGAAAGGGAATTTACTGCCACATAAGCTTGTAAAGGAAGCTGTGTTTCATGCCTGATTATCAGCTGTGTTAGAACTCTGCAACAGCAAGAAAGCTAATTGGCTGCTTTAAGAGTTTGTGCTTTACTCCTGTTTTATATGAAAAGCCTGCTAAGAGTTTTGAGGACATTTTGAATGCTTATTTCATATTCAACTGGAAGTGCAGCCCAGAGAATTGAGGCTGAGTGAAGATAAACTGCCATAGGAGAATTAAACTTGTTTTCTTTGTGCTATGATTAACAAAGGACTATAAGGAAAGTGGCACACTGTCATCAGTGAAAAGGCTAAGCTTCTACATTTAAGAGGACTTTGAAAAGCCTTTGATGAGTTCTGTTTGTTTTTGCCACCAGTTTGCTGAACCTTAAGCAAAAGCCTATAATTTATCCTGCTAATGGAACCTTGAACCTGATCTGTTCTCTTGTGTTTAAAATAAACTTTTTCTGTCGTAAGCCTTACCCTCGGTTTGTCTCAACTACAATCCTTTTACTTGAAGCATAAATATAGCTGATAGAGGAAGGATACATCAACCACCACGCCCTCAACAACTAGAGACTAGTGGTTTTGGCGTTGTGCTTGTGACACTACAGAAATGTCATCACGGTCATGTGAGGTGTGGAGTTCATTGAGAAATGCTAGCAGAAGAGTCTCAACACTATGGCCAGACTGAAAACCAGATTGATGGGGGTGAAGGAAGTGAGTGGAGTCCAGGTGGTGCAAAAGTTGAGCAAAGACATCTTTTTCTAAAGTTTTCGAAAGGAAGGGGAGATTGGAAACTGGGCAATAATGTGCTTGGTTGAGAAGATCAAGTGATGACTTCTTTAAGAGGGGGCGAACAAGAGCATGTTTCCAGGGGCTAGGGAAAGACCCAGAGGAAAGGCTGGCATTCAGCATGACAAAAATGGATGGAAGGAGAGCAAGGGAAGGTTCCAGAATCCATGAAGAGGGGATAGGGTGAAATAGTCTTATGTGATGAGGAGATAGATTGTATGAGCCCTATGATGGCAAGTGGGTAGAAGGAGGTTCAAACATGAGAGAGCGGTGAAGAAGGGGGGGAGAAGCCAATGGAGATGGACAATAAGACAGTGAGGATCGAAGGTCAAGGATTTTGGTCACAAAACAAGATGCCAACTGAGAAGGGCTGGGAGTGGAAGGAGGGGGCAGTGTTGAGGATCTAGACTGAAGTGTAGTGAGGTATTTGAGAATGGCGTAAAGCTGACGGGACGGGTTTGGAGCAGAGGAAAAGTATGTCTGCTTGGCTTGATGAACTTGAGCACGATAATGAGAGTGATGCTCTTTAAAGCGTTGCAGTGCAGAGGGTGAGTGAAATTTTCTCCAAAGACGCTCAGCACGTCGAAGCTGAGATCACAAGAGACGAAGACCGGATTGATACCAAGGCTGTCAAGAAGGGTGGCGCGGAGGCTGGAATTGTAATGGGGCTAGTTGATCGAGGGCAGCAGAAAGATTAGCATTCCACTGTGCAACCTGTGAGTCTGGGGAAAGCAAGGGGAAATCCTCAGAGAGGAGCTGAGCAACAGTAGGAAAGAACTGAAGGGTGCAGGAGGTAATACGCCGAGAGTGATGGCAGAGGGGTTGATGGTGGCTGGCAGGGAAACAAGGAGAGGTGGTGCTAGTGGATAGTGAGAGCATCAGGAGAAGAAGCAAACTAGTGATCGGTCCAAGGTAGGTGTCTGGTGTGTATATTCAGAGGCAGGAGGATGGAGTTAGCAGGGGTAATTACCAAATCAAGAGTATAGCCGGCCATGTGTGTTGGTACAGCTATGTGTTGAAGGGGGTTTAGTTTGTGGAGAAGGGCAACAAAGGACTGGTCTCTGGAGGAGGAGAGAGACTCAAAGTGCACATTGAAATCACCAGCAATCATCAGGTGGGGGTATTGAAGGGAGAGGTCAGTGATTGTCAGCAAAAGTGACTTCCACAAGTGGGGGGGAGGGATGGCGGAGCGTAAACAATGAGGAAATGAACTGCAGGGGAGGACTGTAGGCACAGGAGAAGGGCTTCAGGATAGTGCAAGGCAGGAGAGAGGACTTGAACGAGTGGGAGAGAGGTGAGGTACATAGCGGCCACATTGGTACGGCCCCTCTGGGGAACAGAGATGGCAGAATAATCAGGAGGAAGACACTGGTCAAGGAGTGGCTCTTCACCATCCTTAAGCCATGTCTCAGAAAGAAGGAGGAGATCCAGCAACTCCTGAGAGACCAAATCCTATAAGAGAAGGGTTTTTGGTCATAAAGAGCAGCAGTTCACAAGTCCCAGTTTGATAGAGAGAAGGTGTGGAATGGTGGGAGGGGGAAGAAATGAACAGTTAGCCGGGGGACAGGGAAGGAGATTCATGGGGTTGCATGGTGAGAGAGCACAGCCAGTAGAAGACCTGTGCATGGGATGGGGATTATTGCCCCAGAGAACTGGGATAACTGTCATCAAGAAACAACTAGATCCGACCAAACACAATAGGAATCTGGAAGAAGGAAGAGAAAGGCCACCTACCTGACTTCGGAAGAGGCGTAAAAGAGCGGGCAGAAATAAAAAGCTAAAGGGACAAGCCAAAGTTAAAACCGGTGCAGGAGGAGGAATTGAGGTTGTCTCAGTATCAGTACCTACGCCACCGGAGCCACCCCAAGGAGCGCACCTAATCGGTGTGCGCCCACGTTGCACGCCACTGGCACCCAGTTTATATAATGCAGATTGAAGTGCTGGGTACCTTGTTGAATGCGGCCGCGTGAATGTGGCTGCATCACTTCCTGGAGGGGAGGAGTCAGAGGAGACTGAACAATGGACCAACGCAATAATAATAACAATGCAGCAAAGTAGCAAGCACAGTACAGAACAGCATGTAGGGAGGTGAGACAAGCGCCGCCAGCACCCAGTTTATATAATGCAGATTAAAGTGCTGTGTACCTTGCTGAACGCAGCCACGTCACTTCCAGGAGGGAGGAGTCAGAGAGTACTGAACAACGGACCTGGGGAGACACAGACACAATAATAATAACAAGGTAGGCAAAGTAGCAAGCACAGTACAGAACAGCAGGTAGAGAGGTGAGACAAGCGCCGCCGGCACCCCAGTTTATATAATACAGATTAAAGCACTGGGTACCTTGCTGAATGTATCTGCGTCACTTCCTGGAGGAGAGGAGTCAGAAGGCACTGAACAATGGACCTTGCTGATCGTGGCTAAAACATTTTATTCTTTTATCATGTTGGTCCCGATCTGAGGCTTCTTCTTTCCCCTGCTTTCTTTTATTTATTTATTTAATAGCTTTTATATACCACACTATTTAGTATCAGAGCGGTTTACAAGGAACATTTACAAACAAGCAACTTTACAGAGAACGAATAAAAAACAGGCATAAGACATCAGAACCAGTAACAACTTTAACAGGCAAGAACATTTCTTGGTATCAAGGAAGGGCGCTAAATAACACCTAAAAGGGTAAATTAAAAAGGGAAAGGGGGAAGAGGGAAGAGGGGTGGGGTATGGAAAGGGAGGGGAGGAAGGGGGAGGAGGGAGAATAAAGAGCAGCATCAAATTCTTTTGTCGGCATTAAGAGCGTCCTTCTGTGTTGACGGCATTATGGGAGAGCTTCATTACGTTATGTGGTCATAAGCCAGCTGGAAGAGATGGGTCTTTAAAGCATTCCTGAAAGTAGAGAGGTCGCTGATGGTTCGGACTGAGGCAGGGAGAGCATTCCAAAGTGTTGGGGCGTATAAGGAAAAGGCTCGGTTCGTGGCAGCTTTAGAGCAAGTCCTTGTGATAGAAAGTGAGACCAGGGTATTTTTCATGTTAGATCTTCATGTTCGATTGTCTGGGGTTAGATGAACAATTGATGACAAGGAGGAAGTGGATAAATTGTAGATAATCTTGAATGTGAGAAGAAGAGCTTTATAAGTCAGATGGCTGGAAATGGGGAGCCAGTGTAGTTGCATCAGGATGAGTGAGATGTGCTCATACCTAGCTCTCTTTCTATGGTCTACAGTCCATCTGCTATTTCTTGTCTCTCCTTTTCTTTTCTTCACTTCCTTCCAACTTGGATATTGTATTTTTTGCCTTTTAGCTTTCTTTCATTTATTTCTCTCTCTCTCTCTCTCTCTGTCCACCCAGATTTCACTACTCCTTATTATCCAGTTCTTTTTTAGCCATCTACCTACCGCTCTCCAACTTTCACCCCAGTCCTCTCATTCCCCAGCTCGTCTTCTCTGGTCCATTATTCCTCAGTCCTTTGCTCCCTCTCTCTCCCTCTCTATGTCTATCATCTCTCAAACCCCATCTAGTGTCTCTCTCTTTCCCTCCACCAGTAGGCTGAGGCAGAGGTAAACTGTCCAGGCCTGCCTGGTTCACAGTCCCAGGCCTGCGGCAGCACGGCCCCCCTACTTCTGCTCCATTGAGTCAGCTGACATTCAGCAGCCGTGTTTCTTCCCCCACAACAACACACACAATATCTGCCCCCTTTTCACTCCCCTGCTTTCTGTCTCTTTCCCCCACCTGACCCAACATGTACCAGCATTATTTCCCTTCCTGTTCCAGCTCCTTTCCAGTTCTCCCCAGCATAAACCTATTTCACGTCCAGCATCAGCCTCAGTCCCCTTCCAGTCCCAGTACCTCCCTCAATATCAACCTATTTCCAGTCCCAGTAACCCTCTCCAGTGTCAGCCCCCTTTCCAGTCCTCCCTCTCCCAGTACCTTCCAATGTCAACCCCCTTGCATTCCCAGCACCACCACTGGTGTCCATTTCCTTCCAGTCCCCCTCCTCTCCAAATGTCTAGCCCCTTCTAGTCCAAATACCATCACCAATATGAGCTCAATTCCAGTCCCAGTGCCCCCCCCATGTCAGCTCCCTTGCAGCCACCCTCCCCTCTGTCCATCCCCCTTCCAGTGCTATCCCCAGGTGTCAGCTACCTTCCAGTCCCAGTGCCCCCTCTGTTCTAACACCCCCCCATTACCCAATCTCTTTCCAGTCCCATCTCCAGGTGTCAGCTCCCTTCCAGCCCTCTCCTTCCCCCCGTCAGCTCCCTTCCAGCCCTCACTTTCCTCCTGTGTCATCTCCCTTCCAGCCCCCTCCTTCCCCTCTTTTCATCTCTCTTCCAGGCCCCCCCCCCAAGTCAGCTCCCTTCCAGCCCCTTTTTTACCTCCTGTATCTGCTGCCATCAGTGCCCCCCCCCCTCACTGATTCACCACTTGAGAGAGAGGCAGGAACACTTGTCTACTATTTTATAAACTGCTAGACCGTGGCGTTTCTAAAGGCGGTAATAAGCATTTTCTATTTCTTACTAGAAAAAGAAAATGCTCATTACTATCTGGCACCACTGTGTGTAGAGAGTCCACTGTGCCTGATGCTGGTGTGATTTGGACCAAGGAGACCATGTGGCTGAGAAAGTGTACCATCTGTCGAGCTGTCATGAAGGGGCAGCGCTGAACATTGTGAGCCAGGGCAATCAGATGCTGGACCCTGTCTTTTGGCAGGTATGCTCCTACTAGAGTAGTATTGAGTAGAGCCCTAATGAACTTGAGCCTTTGAGAGGACTAAAGATGAGACTTAGGGTAATTGATGACGAAGCCCCAATGTTCCAGGACTTTTATCATCAGCTGTGCTGAATGTTGAACATTCAGTTGGAGTGGAGGAGTAGCCTAGTGGTTAGAGCACTGGCTTGGCAACCAAGAAGTCAGGGTTTGATTCCCACTAGCACTCCTTATGGCCTTGGGCAAGTCACTTAACCCTCCATTGCCCAGAAAAATCCAAGTTATCAATGTCCCTGTTTAATGTACATTATTACCAAGTTTAAGTTAAAATGTAAACTGCTTTGATTGAAATGATAAAGCAGTATAAAAAAACTGTTAAACATCTTCCAGCAACCCACCTTTGATCAATCAGCATCCAGACAAGGGAAGACAAAGATCCCTTGGGTGCAGAAAAAAGTGGCTACAACTGCTAGACACTTTGTGAAGACCCTGGGGGCAGAGGCAAGACTTTGCTTCATGAAGACCCTGGGTAGCACCCAGTAATGATAGTGCTGTCTGCTGAGTACAAAGCAGAGATAGTGCTGGTGAAGGGGGTGAATGAGAATGTGCATATAGGCATCTTTGAGATCCAAGGAACATAGCCAATCTTCTCATTGAAGGTAAGGCAATAAGGTTCCCTAGGGATACCATCTTGAACTTCTCCCTCACCGGAGCTGGTTAAGGTTCCGCAGGTCCAGAATGGGCTGAAAGCCTCCAATCTTCTTTGGAACGAGGAAGTAGTGGGAGTAGAATCCCACCCCATTTGAGACAGAGAGGAACCAACTCCACAGCCCAGTCAGACAAGAGAGGCTGGACCTCCTGTTGGAGCAAGAAGTGGTGGTAAGGGTTGAGGGCGTACCCCTAGGGAAGAACGTAAGAGGAAGCTGATCGAAGTGTGACCAGTACCCTCCCTGATGATTTGGAGGGCCCAGGTGTCTGTTGTTAAGGTGAGCCACCTGCAAGCAACATGAACCAGTCAGCCTCTTACCTAAGTAAGGAAGAGAAACACCTCCTACCGCTGTGGCCTGTCCTTTTTAATCAGAGTTAAATTTAAAACAGCTCGTATACAAAAATAGCTGATACTTAGCTTTAGAAAGCAACCAGGCTGGAAAGATGCTGGATTCCACAGTATGTCAATTGCATACTGTGGAATCCAGCGTCTTTCCAGCCTGGTTGCTTTCTAAAGCTAAGTATCAGCTATTTTTGTATACGAGCTGTTTTAAATTTAACTCTGATTAAAAAGGACAGGCCACAGCGGTAGGAGGTGTTTCTCTTCCTTACTTGGCTGGCTACTCCGGCAAAATTTTTTTTTCATATTTATTGGTTTCTATCCACTGGGTTTTTGTTGTTGATTCTTTGTTTGAGCTCAGAGGGAAGGTTGTTATATTTTTTGGTTTTTTAGCCTCTTACCTAAGGCAGAAGTGTGTCCAAAATGAGAAGAAGGGCCATGTTCTGGACAAAGGCGTCAAAAACACCACTAGGCTGTGGATGAAGCACTGTTTGAGGTTTCTGAGGCTTTGCTGACACTTCTGGCATTGACCCTGGCCTTTTTGCTGCTGTTATCCCTTCTGGGTGCCTGGTAGGAATGGTACAGAGTACAGGTACCATAGTACTTCCTCTTCTTGGGGAAGAAAGACTTTTTCCCTGATGATTTTCATCTGGAGGGGTCAGATGTCTTTCGAGAGAGTCAGTTCATCGTGAGTTGTTTTCACTCCAACTCTCCAGCTTTCTCCTCCAATGCTTTCCCAAAAAGGTTTTCACCTATGAAAAAGACATCTGCTTGCTTGTCATGGACCCATTGTTCCAAGTCCAAGGACTGCAGCCAGGTGAGAAGGTTGGCCCCGATGCCCACGGCAGCCACTTGGGCAATTAACTCAAACCCATCATAGGCAGCTCGAGTGATATACTTAAAGCATGCCTGTGTCTTGGAGACAAGGGCTCGATAGCTCTGCAGCTTCTCCCCTGACATGTTAGCAGAGAACCCGGCAAGATCTCTTGCGAGATCTCTTGCGAGATCTCGGGGGTACATCCCTATATACAATTGGTAGGCCTGGATATGAGCCACCAGCATCGAGCCTTGGTAGCACTTCCTGCCAAAGCTGTCCATGGTCCATGCTTCCTGGCCTGGGGGAACCGAGGAATGTGTCTTCAAATTTTTGATGTGGTTCATGACCAATTCCACAACCATGGAATTATGGAGAAGTTGCAGCTTCTCAAAGCCGGGGTTCTTGCTCACTCGATCACTAGCAATCAAGATGGTGGCTCTATGGGGGCATTGTGAGTGGGGTCTCCCACATTCGAAAGAGGAGGCACTAGAGGATCCAATGCATCAGCACCATAATTGCCTCCTTCAGGGAGAGGGGTATTGGATGATATCCAATTCTTCTGCCCTGGGTTCCTCCTTGGCCTTGATGGTGAATGGTAAAGCCTTTCCCATGTTCTGCATGAACTCATGGAAAGACAAGTCCTCTGGAGGGGACTTCATCTGTTCATACGGGGGCGAGGGATCAGAGGGAACATCACGATGCCGCAAGATCTCTGGTGATTCCTCTTCGATTTCTCAACCATCAGAATCTGACTCAGAGAGGAAATCAAAGTACCGATGTGATTCCTCATAGCATCGGTGGTGCTTGGCCGGAATGAAGGGAGACCGAGGCTCCCAATGTTCTTACCCCGAGACATTTGGGAAAGAAAGCCGATGTGCCAAGAGGGACCTTGAGCGTACCCTGGAATTGCTATCCTCTCGAGGAAGAGCATGCGATTCCAATATGGGCTGCAGCCCTGACGGTAAGCTGCCGCCATAGATGGCACTGTCACTGGTGTTGAGGTACACAAGGTGACCGGGTCTTGGGCAGCCTACTAGGTCAGGAATGCAGATAGGCTGTGCACGAGATCTTCCATGTAGTGTGCAAGAAGCACGGTCTCCAATGCCGTTGGAGCTGGTGCAGCAACCACCAGCACAGATGCCGGTTCTCTCCACAGGGACTCCACGATGGTGATAGCCTCAGGAGTCTCCCACAGGCCCTCTGGAGTCTTGGCGGGCTGCTCCCAGATCTCGCCTACAGAGTTTCATCGAGGGTTATGATGTCAGTGCCCAGAGGTTTTCACCCAGGACTCTGCATCTCTCTTAGACATTGACAGGGCTGGAGTCTAGTCCTTCTGGGGTCACTTTTCTTCAAAGGAGAGCAACTGTCCAATACTCCATGACCTCTCATCTCCAATTGAGCCTGGCCCCCACGCGAAGCTAACGCCTCAACAGAAGTCTTTGAGGGTGTCAATGCCGATATCGATTGCGGAGCCGAAGCCGAAGACTCGGAGGAACCGAACAGCGATTCCCACTGTTTTTCTTGATTTCTGAGCCCCTTGCATGTCATTTGAAGACAGACAGGACAGGTGGAGGGCTCATGGTAAAGTCCAAGGCACTGAAGGCACCAGTTGTGGCAGTCCATCATCGAGATGGTCTGGCCACACTGGGTGCACTTTTTAAAGCTACTGGCCAACTTTCACATATTGGGGAAGATAGCTTCCACCAAGTCATAGGACTGCAACATCCCAGCCGACCAGAGGTCATGAGAGAAAATCCTCACACCTCAAAAACGAAAAGAAACCTGAAGAAAAACACGATGTTGAGGCACTGACATTCCTAGGAATGGGCAAGAAGACGGTGATTGAGCATGTGACTGAAAAAAAGAAAAGAAAAACTAAACAGACCTACCGCAAGGGTATCCACTTTTTCCAGGGATCAGACAGTGTCTGACAGGCTCAGTGGAAAAAAGAAGACTGAGGTAAGATGGTTTCTTTCGAGTGGGAAGATGAGCACACATGCACAATGTCCCTCCAAAAAGCTTCCTATGAAAGCTGGGGAGCATTCCCACGTGGGCTCTGATGATGACATCACCCATATATGAGGACTTACTTCCTGCTCGGTCTGAAGAATGTCCTTTCCTTGAGTCCTGCTACACCAATCCAGACAATTGGGTTGTATCCCCCTACCAACAGAGGTGGAGTAGAGAAATATTCCAGAAGTTTCTTATAATCTGCTATATCAGTTGATGCAGACAGGGACATACCTTAGTAATTATACCCAAGCACATGGTCAGGAATCCCTGACCTCACACAACCTCTGTGAGGATGACAAGATTCAACAAGGAATCATTATTTTGTACAGGAACATCTTCAGAGAGAAGGCCTGTCAACAGGATATGAACCCACAGGACCAAATGCAGAGAACACAGTAGACCATAACCGGTCACAGGGCAGGTCCTGGACTAGTCTAGCAGGACTCAAGGAAAGGACATTATCTGATAAGTAAGATGTCACCCTCTATGTTGTCATACTAGACCAATCCAGGCAGATGTTTAAATACCTCCGTGGCATAAATGTTCAGGGAGAGAGCCTCTTTCAATTGAAAGCAAGTTCTGCTACGAGGGGACATGGGATGAGGGTGAAGGAAGATAGATTCAGGAGTGATATGCGGAAATATTTCTTTACGGAAAGAGTAGTGGATTCATGGAATAGTCTCCCAGTGGAGGTGGTAGAGATGAGGACAGTAACTGAATTCAAAAAAGCATGGGACCAACACAGAGGATCTCTAAAGGTAAAAAGTGGACTGTTGTAGTTGTTGTTATGGAAGGACAGACTAGATAGGCCATGTGGTCTTTTTCTGTCATCATGTTTCTATGTTTCTAAATGGAACATACTAAAGCTACAACTCCACTTAGGCAGGAAATAGGCATGGCAGTTTTCAAGACCTCTGAGCCAAAGGTTGTGTCCGCCCAAGTGTGGACATACAAGCAGCAGTGCTTGACAAAAGTGGAAAATGATACCCACATTGCTGCTTGACAAATGTCTGAGGGAATGATAGAGTTGCACTCTGCCCACAAAGATGCCTGTGCCCAAGTGAAAGTGCATGCAAACCCTCCAGAATCTGCTGGTTCTGCAAAAGATATGCTGAGACAATGGTCTTTTTGTTCCAGTGCCCCAGGGTAGACTTGGTGACTGCTTCACCTTTACGTGCGCCTGCAAAGAGCATAAATGGTCTGACTTGTGAAAGAAGTTATTGGGGAAAATGGAGAAGCACACTCCTGACATCCACCAGGCGATGGTCCTTATCCTTCCCTTGGCATTGTTCTTTCAAAAGGAAGGAAGACATACTACCTGATTAACATGAAAGGATGTCACCAACTTGGGCAAGAAGAAGGGGATGGGTCGAATGTACATAACCTCCTCAAAGAAAGACAAGTAAGGATCCTGCATGACAATGCTTGTCACTCAAAGATACGTCTTGCCAAGCAGATTCCAACCAAAAAGACGATCTTAAAGGTCAGATCTATAAGGGGATCAAAGGGTTTTGACAGTAAGGCCTGGAGAACTAAGCAGAGATCTCAGGAAGGAATGACTGAACATAGGAGGATACAAATGTCATACCCCCTAAAGGAAACGCACCACATCTGAGTGTGAGGCTAAAGGACACCCTGCTACTTGTCCCCTGAAGCATGACAAGGCAGCAACCTGAATCTTCAGGGAACTAACATAAAAACATAAGATATGCCATGCTGGGTCAGACCAAGGTTCATCAAACACAGTATCTGTTTCCAACAATGGCCAATCTAGGTCACAAATACCTAACAGTTTACCCCAAGGACACAGGTTCCACAATGCTTGGGAGGGAGAGGCCCTTGTCAAGGCCATCCTGTAGAAAGGCAGGCAAGGAAGATAAGTCTTCCTTATTAGGACGAACCTGAGGCTCATGGTGCCAGTGCTCAAACAGGCACCAAGTAGGCATATATGCAAGGCTGGTAGAACTTCTCCTTATTTTTAGGAACATGGAAAACACATAGCAACATGACAACAGAAAAAAAACACATGGCCTATCTAATCTGTCCTTCCATATCAACCACTACAACATTACCCTTTTTTCCTTTAGAGATCCTCTGTTTTTGTCCCATGATTCTTTGAATTCAGATACTGTCATCGTTACCACCTCCACTGGGAGACTATTCCATGGATCCACCACTCTTTCCATAAAGAAATATTTCCGCATATCACTCCTGAATCTATCCCCATTCACCCTCATCCCATGTCCCCTCGTAGCAGTGCTTGTTTTCAATCGATAGAGGCTGTCCTCCTGTGCATTTATGCCATGGAGCTATTTAAACATCTCAATCATATCACCTCTATCCTGCCTTTCCTCTAAGGTGTACATACTAAGATCCTTAAATCTGACCTCATATGCTTTATAATGAAGACCACTAACCATTTTAGTAGCCAACATATGTATTGACCCCAGCCTGTTTATATACTTTTGAAGGTGCGGTCTCCAAAATTGCACACAATACTCCAAATGAGGTTGCACCAAAGACTTATACAGAGGCACTATCACCTCCTTTCTTCTGCTGGCAACTTTAGGGTCCATCCCTAGGGTGCTCAGTTTGTTTATAAGTCACCTGTGAGGAACGGTGTCAAAGGCTTTACTGAAATCTAAATACAGCACATCTAGGGCTCTATCTCGATCCAACTCCCTGGTCACCCAGTCAAAGAAATCAATCAAATTTGTCTGACAAGACCTGCCTCTGGTGAATCCATGCTGCCTCTGATTCTTTAATCTGCTGGACTCCAGAATCCTCACTACTTTCTCTTTCAGCAGCACTTACAATAATTTATTCACCACTGAAGTTAAACTAATTGGCCTGTAGTTTTCAACCACATCTTTACTTCCACTTTTGTGTAATGGGACCACATGTGCCTCTCTCCAGTCCTTTGGCACCACTCCCAACTCCAAAGATGCATTGAAATGGTCAGTCAGTGGAGCTGCTAGAATGTCCCTAAGTTCCTCAGTATTCTAGGGTATATCCTATCCGGTCCCATCGCTTTGTCTACTTTAGGTTTAGCTAGTTTCTCACAAACACAGTCTTCTGAAAACTGTTCAAGATGTCCCTCGCTTCTGTTCCTGTTTGTGGGTGTTTTCTGAGGTCTTGCTCCTGGTTCTTCATCTGTGAACACAGAACAGAAATATTTGTTAAGCAATTCTGCTTTATCCTCATCAGTTTCTACATATTCCTCCCCTTCATCCTTGAGTCTGACAATACCACTTTTGTCCTTCCTCTTCTCACTAACATATCTGAAAAATGTCTTATCTCCCCATTTAACTGCATTAGCTATTTCCTCCTCTTTTTGAATCTTTGCTTTCCTGACTACTTTGCTAGCTTCTCTAAGTTTTTCCAAATATAGATGCCTGTCTTCCTCTCTCCGTGATCTCTTGTAATTTATGAAGGGTTCTCTTTTTTTCTTCACTTTTTCAGCTACTTCTTTCAAAAACCATAGTGGTCTCCTTTTGTTTTTACCTTTATTTACCATTTTAACAAAAAGGTTGGTAGCCCTTAAAATATCCCCCTTCAGTTTGGCCCACTGGTTTTCTACATCCCCCAGCTTTTCCCTTCCTGCTAATGACTCCCTGAGGTATTGGCCCATCTTGGCAAAGTTAGCTTTCCTAAAGTCTAAGGTACTCACTTTTGAATGGATTTTAACAGCCCTAGTCTTAATACTGAACCACACCATCTGGTGATCACTGGATGCAAAATAATCTCTCACTATAACATCAGAAACACTTTCACCATTGGTAAGCACCAAATCCAGTATGGCCCCTTCACGTGTGGGTTCTGTTGCCCGTTGCCTGTAGAGAATCCAGGATCTCTTTACTTCTAGATGATACTGCAGCAGAAATGTGCCAATCAACATCTGGCATATTGAAATACCCTATTAGTAGCACTTCCCATTTCCTAGCAATGCTGCGTATATCTTCAATTAACTCTCCATCCACCTCTTCCTCCTGTGAGGGAGGTCTGTATATCACACCAATGCAAATAGATTTCTCTTTCCCTATTTCTAGTTTAAACCACAGTGCTTCCTCTCTCCCTTTTAAGCTCTATAGTTCCAAAGCTTTAATATTATTTTTTACATATAGTGTCACTCCTCCTCCCCTTCTTCCTACCCTATCCTTTCTGAACATAAGAACATAAGATATGCCATACTGGGTCAGACCAAGGTCCATCAAGCCCAGTATCCTGTTTCCAACAGTGGCCAATCTAGGTCATATGTACCTAGCAGTTTCCTCAAAAGACAAAGGTTCCGCAATGCGTGTACTGGGTCAAGCATTGATATCCTGGGTCTCTTCTTAATAATGGTTTATGGACCTTTCCTCCAGGAACTTGCCCAAACCTTTTTTAAACCCAGCTACACTAACAGCCTTTATTACATCCTCCGGTAACAAATTCCAGAGTTTGATTACACGTTGAGTGAAAAAATATTTTCTTTTATTAGTCTTAGTTTACCCTGTAGCTTCATTGTATGTCCCCTAGTCTTTCTATATTCTGATAACGTAAACAATCGATCTACGTGTACCCGTTCCACTCCGTTCATTAATTTACAGACTTCTATCATATCTCCCCTCAGCCGTCTCTTTTCCAGGTTAAAGAGCCCTAACCTTTTTAGCCTTTCTTCACAGGAGTATCCTTCCATCCCCTTTACCATTTTGGTGGCTCTTCTCTGAACCTTTTCTAATAACGCTATATCCTTTTTAAGATACGGCGACCAGAATTGCACACAATATTCAAGGTGCGGTCTCACCATGGAACGGTATAGAGGCATTATAATATCTTTTGTTTTATTTTCCATTCCTTTCCTTATGATACCTAGCATTCTATTTGCTCTCTTGGCTGCCGCTGCACACTGGGCCGAGGGTTTTAACATGTTATCCACAATGATGCCTAAATCTTTTTCCTGGGTGGTGGTTCCTAATGTGGAACCTTGCATTGTGTAACCATAGTTTGGGTTGTTCTTCCCTAGGTGCATAACTTTGCACTTGTCCACATTAAATTTCATCTGCCATTTTGATGCCCAGTCTTCCAATTTATCAAGATCCTCTTGCAATTTTCCACAATCCTCTTTGGTTTTAACAACTTTGAATAGTTTTGTGTCATCTGTAAATTTGATAACCTCACTCGTTATTCCTCTTTCCAGGTTATTTATGAATATGTCAAAAAGCAGCGGACCTAGCACAGATCCCTGGGGTACACCACTATTCACCTTTCTCCATTGGGAAAATTGGCCATTTAGCCCAACCCTCTGCTTTCTATCTTTTAACCAGTTCCTGATCCACAGTAGTACACTGCCTCCTATCCCATGACTCTTTAGTTTTTCCAAAAGTCTCTGATGAGGGGACCTTGTCAAAGGCTTTCTGAAAGCCTAGATACACTATATCAACCAACTCATCTTTGTCCACCTGTTTATTCACACTTTCAAAAAAACATAACAGATTAGTAAGACAAGATCTTCCTTATTAAAAGAGGGCTGCTACAAAGTACCCTGTCCTGTGCTGCTGAGGTAAGGTATATTCTTATTTGATTTAAATTATAGCTCTTTGCTGCTGCTAGGCTTTAACTTATTATGAAATTTAAACTACAAGCTCTCTGCTGGGTTCTAAATTTAACCAAATGTGAAAAGAAATAGAACCCAATTGCATTAAATTGAGAACACCAAAAATAAGAAATCCAAATTGCTAAAAAACTCCCCTGAAATCTCGAGCCGTATATTTTTGTCGGAGCTTGTCAGCCCAGTGTTAGGAATTTATCCAAAAACACCACCCTGACCACTCCTTTTATTAAATACATTTAAGAATGAAGTCCATAACTTAGCTGTATGCCAAAGCGCCGCCAAGACGCCGAAACATCTGATAGACGACGTGGCTCACGTTTCGGTTTTCCATCAACTTGTATAGAAACCCTGCTTCAGGTCCAACGAATCAGCAAATGGCAGATATTCAGCTTACAGGCCCAAGGGAATGTCTCATACTTTATCGTCGACGGCGTCTGACATCAGAATACTGAAAACAGCCTTGAAGCCAATCACAAGCAATCTACAGCGGAGCCATAGGGGATACCCACTGCACAGGGAATCCCCAAATGGACGTCCAAAGTAGAAATGAGGAAACAATTCAGATGATAGTGTACCAGTCAAGTTGAAAATTAAGACCCTTTGGGACTACAGAATCGAGAAGATAAATCCAACGCTGTTCGCATAATTGGAGTTTCTGCTCTCGATCCCCCCCACGGGGGTCCGGTGGGATAAAATCCAACACTCGCCACCGTAATGAAGCGAAAGCATGGCTCATCAACAAATTATGTTCCACCATAGGAGCCGAAAGGCATTTAGTACGAAGGCGGGAAGCGTGTTCTGAAAGGCGAGTTTTTATCGCCCGCTTAGTACGGCCAACATAGTAAAGGGAGCACGGACATACATACGGAGCACGGTGGTGTTTTTGGATAAATCCCTAACACTGGGCTGACAAGCTCTGAAAAAAAAATATACGGCTCGAGATTTCAGGGGAGTTTTTTAGCAATTTGGATTTCTTATTTTTGGGGTTCTAAATTTAACCAGAAAGCTCTCTTCTGTGTTTTAAATTTAAACTAAAAGTACTTTGCTGATGCTGGGCCCTGAGTGACTATTAAATGTAAACTACCGCTCTCTGCTGGATTCCAAATTTAACCAGAAACCTCTCTTCTATGTTTTTAAATTTAAACTAAAAGTACTTTGCTGATACTAGGCCCTGAGTGACTATTAAATTAAAACTACAAGCTCTCTGCTGGGTATTTAATGTAACCAGAAAGTTCTCTTCTGTGTTTTAAATTTAAACTTAAACTGCTGCTACTAGGCCCTGCCTGATTTAACAAAAAATAGTGGGTTCACAGATTAAATAGCTTTAATAGAAAGAATTCCTTTCAGAAAATTCCCAGAAATATATACTCACTATATATTTCTGGGAATGTAACTATACCAGGCTATAATTCTGAATAAATTATAGCCTGGTATAGTTACATCCCAGTCATGGTTTTCTTTGAACCATGTTTCTGTAACTGCCACTAAATCCAAGTCAGCCTCTCCCATTAAAGCTTCAACATCTGGGATCTTATTTCCCATGCTTTGGGCATTTATACATACCACTTTCCATATGTTGTTCCATAAAGGTATTTAATGTTTCACTTACCT
This sequence comes from Ichthyophis bannanicus, assembly GCA_033557465.1. Taxonomy (NCBI): domain Eukaryota; kingdom Metazoa; phylum Chordata; class Amphibia; order Gymnophiona; family Ichthyophiidae; genus Ichthyophis; species Ichthyophis bannanicus. The sequence goes on from CM066050.1 coordinate 97,243,543, forward strand.
GGGGGCTTTCTTCACCCATCCCCAATGAATCTAGCTTAAAAGCCCTCTTCAGTAGATTAGCAGAATAGTCCTTACATGCTAAACATCACCTCTCAAGAGTCAAGTCATAAGCAAGAAGGGAGCCAGGTCATCCAGATTGACTGGCCCCTGCCGCAACAGTCCCTGTGCTGTAGGAGGTTGCAGAGGAGATTTTGAAGGAAACACATCATGTCCAAGAACAACAGCCTCTGTGGCCAATCTGGCACCATCAGAACAACCCAGCCCATATGTTGCTCTGTGTGGCGAAGAACGTGCCCCACAACCAGCCATGAAGGAAACACATACCACAGGCACTGAACATAAGCCCAGTATCTTGTCTCGAACAGTGGCCAGTCCAGGTCACGAGTACCTCTCAGGTTCCAAAAGTTACATAGATTCTATACTGCTTGTTCCAGGGGTAAGCAGTGGATTTCCCTGGTCCTCTTTAATAATGGTTTATGGACTTTTCCTCAAGGAAATCGTCCACACCGTTTTTAAATTCATCTAAACTAAAAGCTTTTACAACATTATCTGGTAACAAATTCCAGAGTTTGATAATGTGTTGAGTGATAAAATATTTTCTCTGATTAATCTTAAATGAGCTACACTTTAGTTTCATTGCATGTCCCCTAATCTTTCTACTTTTTGAAGGAGTAAAAATGGAACTACATTTATATATTCCACTCCATTCTTTATTTTATAGACCTCTATCATATCTCCCCTCAGCCGTCTCTTTTCCAAGTTGAAGAGCCCTAAACCTTTAAGCATTTCTGCATATGGGATATCCTTCCATTCCCTTTACCATTTTTGTCACTCTTCTCTGTCCATTTTCTCATTTTACTATATCTTTTTATGGTATGGTGAGCAGAATTGTATTTCCCACTGTATTTGTACCTTTGCCATTTGTTTTTCCTTGTTTGTTGATCTAATTCTTTGTAGCGTTTTTTCTCTTGTTTGCAAATTCTGTTACTTCCTTCCCTGTGCATGCTTGTGGATTCTTATTCATTCCTTCTAGTCATCAGAAAGCCTGGAACCTTGCATCATGTAATTATAATTTAGGTTGTTCTTCCCTAAGTGCATAATTCTGCACTTGGCCATACTGCCATTTGGATGCCCAGTCTCCCAATTTATCAAGGTCTTCTTGAATTTTTTTACAATCCTCTTGTAAAACTTTGAATAATTAGGTATCATCTGCAAATTTGATCATCTCACTCATTTTTCCCACTACTATGCTATTTATATATATGTTAAAAAGCAGTGGGCAGAAACATGGAGTATTCCACCTTTCTGCATTGAGAAAATTGACCATTTAGCCCTACTCTCTGTTTTCTATCATTTAACCAGTTCCTAATCCACAACAGTATACTGTCTCCTACCCCATGACTTTTGAACTTCCACAAGAGTCTCTCACGAGGCACCTTGTCAAAGGCTTTCTGAAAATCCAGATATACTATATCAACCGACTCACCATTTATTTACCTGTTTATTCAGACCTTAAAAAAATATAAGAGACCGGTAAGACAAGACTTTCCCTGGCTAAATCCATGTTGGCTTTCTGCCATTAAACCATGACTATCTACATGTTCAGTATTTTTGTTCTTTATAATGCTTTCTATCATTTTGCTTGGTACCGATGTCAGGCTCACAAGTCAGTAGTTTTCCGGATCACCACCTTTTTAAAAATTCATGTTACATTGGCCAAGATCCAATCTTCAGGTACTACATATAATTTTAGTGATAGTTTACAGATTACTAAAAGTAAGTCTGCAGTCTCATATTTCAGTTCTTTCAACACCCTTGGATGTATGCCATCTGGTCCAGATGATTAGCTACTCTTTAGTTTATCAAATAGCTGTATTACATCTTCTCATTTTATTGAGATTTTTTTTTCAATTCCTCTTATACATCATCTTTAAATATCATTTCTGGCATCTTGTTTAGTAAAGACTGAAGCAAAGAATTCATTCAGTCTCTCTGCTATGGCCTTGTCCTCCCTTAGTGTTCCTCTAATGTTCCACAGCCAGCTTCTTTTCAAATTTTCTCTTTGCCTGCCTTATCAATGCATTGCATTTAACTTGCCAGTACTTATGCTATTTCCTGTTCTCGTCATTTGACTCTTTTCTCCATTTTCTGAAAGATTTTCTCTTAGCTATAACAGCCTCTCTGACCTCATCTTTCAGCCATGCTGGCTGTTATTTGGCCTTCCTTTCAACTTTTTTAAAGCATGGAATACATCTGTTCTGGGCTTTGAAGACAATATTTAGAAATAACACCCAGGCCTGATGTAATCTTTTAACCTTTGCAATTGGTTTGTTTTAGTTTTTTCTTAACCATTTTCCTCATTTCATCATTGTCTTCTTTGTGAAAGTTAAATGCTAGGCAGTGAATATCCTTTCTATCCTTCCTCCATTTATTAAATCAAAACCATCACCTCTTGCACTAGATCCTGCATTCCACTAAGAACTAGGTCTAAAATAGCTTCCTCTTGTGACAGCTCCTGAACCAGCTGCTCCAAGAAGCAGTCATTTATTTCATCTATAAACATTTTTCTCCCTAGCATGTCCTGATGTGCCACTGACCCAGTCAACATTGGAGCAATTGAAATCCTCCATTATTACTGTGCTGTAAACTTTGCTAGCTTCCCTAATTTCTGTTAGCATTTCATTATCTGTCTATTCATTCTGGCCAGGTAGACAGTAGTACAACCCCAATACCACTCCCTTCCCCATTTTACATGGAATTTCTATCCATATAGATTCTACAGTAGCCAGGTCTGAAATAGGGCGTAGACGCCCTTAAAGCCCATTTCCTTGCTGTGACTGGAGAACTTGTGCACTTTGGCACTAGAATGAATCACCATCAAATCCATCTCGGGATGACCCCAGACATTCAGATTCTGATGAAACATTGACTGGCTCCCCAGGATTGAGGGAATAGTGACTGAGAAAGTCTTAAAGGACTACAAAAAAGGGACTGCTACTTCTAGAGAGAGATCTGCAATTATAAGCATTTATTTCTGGGAATTTTTCTAAATCTTGGGGAAAAAGTAATTCTTTAGATTAAAGTTGATTAATCTGTGTAAATTAGAATCCAGTGTATTTGTTAAATCAGTCAGGGCCTAGTATCAGCAAAGAGCTTTTAGTTAAATTAGAAACTCAACAGGTAGCTTTCAGTTTAAGTTTAAAACCCAGCAGAGAGCTTATAGTTTAAATTTAGAACACAGCAGAGAGCTTTCAGTTCAATTTAAAACTCAGCAGAGAGCTTCTACTTTAAATTTAATACTCAGTAAGGGCCTAATATCAACAAAGAGCTTTAAATTAAATTAAAACAAATCAGAGTATAACAGCAAAAAAAGGAAAAACAGGGTCACTATTCTTTGAGCAATAAATTGTTTCTAGAGAACTTTACAAAGAGGCCATCTAGATAGGGGGCAAAAGACCTGTGAAATTGCTATAAATAGGTGTTAAAATCAAGTGACAGATCAAAGAAGTATTTTGAAAGACTCCCTTTATCCAAGCAAGGGCTGTGTGAATCACCCAGGAAATTGGTTACAGATTACCTTAGAAGTATAGGGCAGGTTACTGTGTAATAGCCAGCTTTAAATAAGTCTTCTTTCCCTTCCTCTCTCACTGACTCCCACCCATCCTTGGGTTAATCATAGCTTTATAGGTGCTTAAACCTCTTTAAGGAAATGAGGTGCCATATTCACTCTCAGGTGCAATTGTTTATCCTCATCAGACATATATTAAGGACCTGAGATTAATTAAGCTTTAGGTGAACAAAGTCCATTAAATGTATTCAGCTTGATTCCGTCACAGGTGTACATGTCCTCTGTACGCCTTGTCTGACCAGGATCAGAATCGCAATCAGGCCTGTACATGCAGGCCAGGACTGCAGGTACTGCCTTGCCCGACTAACTCAGTCAGGACTTTTAAATGGAGCCACAGCGCCATGTCATCTGGTTGCCATGGCGCCACAGCTCAATTTAAAAGCCGCGATCCCCAGCCTCCGGCTCCTGAAGCTAATTCCCTGCAGCCCAACCCCCCCATGTGGCTTCCCAGGACAGGGTCAGGCTGCAGACAATACCCTCTGCACCTTGCCCCAGGCCTGCCGATCCTGCAGAATCAGGGAAGTTATTCCACCTCAGTGGAATAACTTTTCCATTGAAGTCGCTGGCCCCAGACATACAAGGCCAACGTTAGAATAGGCCCTGTGCTTCCGGGGCCGGCAAACGCCCACTGCCTACTGTGATGAAGCTGACACCATTGAACCTATGGAGTTAGAAAAAAACACTGATTCTGTTAAAGAATCAGACATGTGTAGAGTGCAGTTAGATAGAAGTGCAGCTAGGGGGAGCAAGCAAGGACTCTCATGAGGAAAGCTGACATGCCCTAGAGTAGAGGAGGCAAAGCCTAATTCAAAGAGTAATCAAACACACCTGTTTAGAATGCCAGGAACTTTAGCTGAGGAACGCTCTTATAAGCAGTCCCCAAATAGGAGAGAAGGAAGCCCTCAGGAAGGAAGCCCTCAGGAAAGAAGCCCTCAGGAAAGAAGTCTTCAGAAGGGAAGTCTTCCAGGCGGAGGAGCAGAAAGCGTTGCTGCTGTAGAGAGGAGGAGAGCTCCTACTGATACTGAGAAGAGAGAAAGCAGAAGGCTACAATTACAAAAGGAAAGGCAGCTGAACTGGAAGTCCTTACAGGGAAAATACAAGTTCCAGGAAGGACAGTCTCATATTGGAGAGCCCCAGAGAGAGGTCTTCAGAGGAGACAGAGAAAGCAGGAGAGTGCCTTGCAGACGATACGCTGGAGATCCACAGCTCAGAGAACCGAGGTACAGATATAATTCCTTTCCTAGATCTGAGCCAGGTCTTAGAGAAGCCTGGAAGTCAGGAAGCCTTGGCTATAGCAAACCTAGTTGGCAGAAGGTGTGGAAACCTGTACAGAAAGTACTAGCCAAAGAGCACATTACCTGTTTACCAGAACAAGCAGAGCAAGGCTGGCAAGTCCTGGAGAGAACCACTGACGTATTGCCAGACATACCGAAGGGAAAGCCAGGCTTAGCAATTAACGTAGCAGAGCCTGAGGCTATGCAATTGGACTTTGTGGAACCTGAATTAGCCCAGTCTGAATGTCCTATGGAATGCACACTATGTATTGCAGGGAGTGTGGAATCCCTACCTGAAGTATAGTGGCTAGGACATACTTGAAAACACTGTGTGCTTAAGCTGAAAAGAAGAAGCTTTGACTTTGATTTATTTGACCTGTTTGTTTGCTTTCAACCTGCCTAAGTAACAAGAACTGTGAAACACGTATAACAGTTTGGACTTTGTAAATGTTTGGTGATAATCCAGAATAAGGAGAAACCTGTTTGCTTTCATTTGGAAACCTTTTGTGCGGTATGGGAATAAAACCCTTTACCTTACCACTTATATTGGCATTCACAACTATTCATTACAAAGAGGTGAACTACTAGTCCCAGAATCCCTCTGGGCAAAAGAAGTTTCTCACTTCAAGAAAGAAATAAATGTCCACCCTGACCTCCAGGCACGTTGCCAAAGGGAAGGGCTGTGACACTACCCTAACACAGCCCCGATTCTCCCCTTTCCTGCCCCATCTAACTTCCTTGTACAACAGGCAGGGAAGTTAAACGCCAGCAGGAAGGGGCACGAATAGAGGGGATGAGCGTCCCATTGAGACATCCATCTCCATTATTCATGGCTTATTAGGTATAGTTTTATTAGTATAAGTATCCCCAAAAAAACCTTAGTAAGTAAACAACTTTAATACCTAAACACAACCTTAAAACTAAAATGCAGATAGCATACCAGCTACTAGAACTAAAAGTAAAACCCTCTATTGATTAGAGAAAGCTCCGATTATGCACTATTCTTTGCTCAAGCAACACACCAAAACCCTTAGATCATAGGTATTAAATGAGAATGAACCGATGGTCTCAGTTTAAAATTTGCAACATGGGGTAACTTGCCCCGGAGCTGCTAACTCCGATTACATCAACAACCATATGTACGGTTCACAACTCTGTTGAGTGAACATTTATAAATGAAATGTAAATCAGAACTTATCTGAATATTTGAATTTTCTTTTCAAATTGCGCTCACCAAGTATGATCAATACTCAATAACTCCATCTGACATGTATATAGTTACCCTATTCAATGCTTCACATATGTATATAGTTTACCCTGTTCTCCAGGTTACTTGTTCCTGTTCAATGTAATGACCTGACTTTTGTTTATTGTCGGATACCATTTGTTTTATGTAAACCGCGCTGATCGCAAATAGTGCGGTATATAAGAAATGCAAATAAATAAATAAATAAAAGATAGTCATGCTGCTATCTAACAGTGATTGAATACCGTCCCCCACAACTATGGAGGATAGCATACCAGCAGCAAGATGGGGGCTTTCCAGTCTTTTGCATCGAGTGTCACAACACACAACTATGGAGGATAGCATACCAGCAGCAAGATGGGGGCTTTCCAGTCTTTTGCATCGAGTGTCACAGTATGATTTTTTCCCAGTTGGTGAGGTGTCTTACATGTGCACTAGGTGCAAGGAACTCTTTGTTCGCAGGGAACGAGTCTGATCTCTGGAGGCTAGAGTAGCAGACTTGGAGGACATAAGAAAGACAGAGGTACATAGGGATGTACTCCTGAAGTTCCACCTCCAGTCTGGCAGCACTCTGTTGCCATGGAGGAGAGAGGTCACGTGATAGGAGAGCATTACCCTGGTGTGGCAGGAAGTGATCCTGTAGTTAGGACCTGTCCTCCAGATGATGTAAAACTCTCTCGCACCGAGGAAGATTCTCCAGAGCCATGTTCTCACAAGAGAAGGGTTAGAATAGCTGTTATAGTTGGTGATTCAATGAATCAATAGACATGTAGATAGCTGGGTGGCTGGTGGACGTGAGGATAACCTGGTAACATGCCTGCCTGGTGCGAAGGTAGTAGAACTCATTCACCACCTAGACAAGATCTTAGATAGTGCTGGGGAGGAGTCTGCTGTCTTGGTACATGTCGGTACCAGCAACATAGGAAAGAGTTATAGGGAGGTTCTGGAGGCTAAATTTAGGCTTTTAGGTAGGAAGTTGAAATCCAGAACTTCCAGGGTAGCATTCTCCAACATGCTTTCCATTCCATGTGCAGGACCCAAAAGGCAGACAGAGATCCGGAGTCTCAATGCGTGGATGAGACAATGGTGCAAGGAAGAGGGTTTGGGATTTTGTAGGAACTGGGGAATATTCTGGGGAAAGGAGAGGCTTTTCCGAAGGGATGAGCTCCACCTTAACCGGGATGGAACCAGGCTGCTGACATTAACCTTTAAAAAGGAGATAGAGCAGCTTTTAAACTATTTATTTATTTATTTATTTGCATTTCTTATATACCGCACTATTTGCGATCAGCGCAGTTTACATAAAACAAATGGTATCCAACAATAAACAAAAGTCAGGTCATTACATTGAACAGGAACAAGTAACTTGGAGAACAGGGTAAACTATATACATATGCGAAGCATTGAATAGGGTAACTATATACATGTCAGATGGAGTTATTGAGTATTGATCATACTTGGTGGCTGGGGTTTGGGGCAGTCGGTGAGGTATTTGATAAAGAGGAAGTGTTTCAAGGCCTTCCTGTACTGGCTCAAATTGGGGATTGCTCTGATGTGTGGTGGTAGGGAGTTCCAGAGACTTGGGGCGCATAGTCTAAAGGCTCTATTCGATGTTGCTTTGGAGCATTTTGTCATGTCTCTCGGTATCACTAGCATGTTGGCTACTGTGGTTCTTCTTAGCCTGTTGGGTGTGGGTGGTTGGATGAGGTCACATAGTGAAGAGGAGGAGAGCCCCTTGATGGCCTTGAATGTCATCACTAGGGTTTTGAAACTGATCCTGGCTTGAATGGGGAGCCAGTGAAGCTGTTTCAGGAGGGGTGTGATATGCTCTCTTCTTGGCGTTCCAAGGAGAATCCGCGCTGCACTGTTCATGGCAAGTTGCAGGGGATGTAAGGTGGCCTGAGAGAGTCCTTGTAGGATGGCGTTTGAATAATCAAAATGAGGAATGATGAGGGCTTGATAAATGGTGCGGAAGTCGCCTGGTTCTAGATAATAGGGGAAAGCCGACAGTCGCCCAAGATCACATGGTTTGGAACAATGTATCCTATAAGGATTGTCACGCCCTTAGCCCCTTACAAACAGTGTGGAGGGGCGTGCTTGTCATAGGAGAGATTCACCATTTAGCCTTTACCTGACTGGCTGCCTTGTAATGCCTCATGGGAAAGGTAGTTCAGTCAGGAGGTACTTGGCTTCAAGTAAAAAAAAACACAATTGTAATTGGCTTTGAGTGGTAAGGCTTTTGACAGAAATTTATTGATGGGGTAAACGCTAGGGTCATAAATTAACACCTTTGGATAGTTTCTCCAGGATTCTTTCAAAAATACATCAGGATATATAACTGAACTCAAAACAAAACAGCTTCTAATGTTCTTTAGCATAAAGAAAAGTCCTTTCAACAGCTAATGCTACCAGACACGGCTAGCAGTGCTGTTCAAAACAAACAGAAACAGCTTTTCCTAAAGCAAGTTTCTTTTCTCTCAGTCCAGAACACTTCCCGGCTGTTTGTCTCCTTAAGCACAGTAAAAATTTTCAACAAGAAGTCAAACTCTTCATAGGCAAACAATTCTCTATGCAAGGTTTTTAGGAATAGTGAAAACAAAATCAAGGCTTTTCTTACTTTCACCGTCAGCACGGCTTCAGGCTGTGCACTGCACTGGCTAGCAGCTGTTCCATGGGTTTTAATTAGAAAGCTTCAGCTTGTTCAGCTAAAAAGGTATTTCTCCTTTTAATACAGGACTTTCACAAGTTATCAACAGGCTCTCAGGGTTACCGGACTCTGGAGGTTTTCCTTACGGTTGACTCCCTTCCAAACCCTCTGTATTTGAAGATTGGCATAAAGAGCAATCCATGTATGAGTCTTCTTCTTCTACAGCTAGGTCTTGTTCACCCAGTTACATTGGCTCTACCTTCATTTCTGGCTCAGAGGGCTTAGCTGACTGCCTTCCGTTAGGGCAAAAGCTGACTCTTGCTCCAAATTAGACAAGCTTCTAATGCTCCTACCTGGGGCAAGGCTTGTATCAGCTTCTCCTCGCTCATGCTCTGGCCACCATTCACCTGAGCTTCCTCGTCCTGTCCTCCAACTTGTGTTCCTTGTCCCTGCTGTTCTTAGTGTTCCAGCTCCATTTCTCTTCCAGTAAGCATTCCTACTCCTCTCTTTCTCTGGATAATCTGACCTAGTCTTAAACCTCTCAGGCTCCAGCCCCACCCCTTCTCCTCTCAGGTGTTGGAGATCAAACTGCCTCGTGGCAGCTGGGCACTTGGGGAATTCAGTGACGTAAGGGTTCCTTACCCTGGGCCTGTATTCCCTCTCCTTTTTCCACTAGGGGCATTCTGCAACCTATTGCAGCTAGGAATTACCTGCTTTCTAGGTGTAAATGGAGTTTTGTGTCTCTGACCTTATAAAATAGGTCCTTTGATAAGGGTGAATTCCTTCTCTTTATCCCTGTCTCCTGGGTCCTGATAAGCTTCCTTATCACAAGATACTAGCAAAAGATTGAAGTTAGGGGATATCAAAAGAGAGGTTCCAATAAAGACAAAAGTAATCCAAATGCCCTTGAGTACAGAGCAGACAGAGCTTAATGATTGCAAATTATCCCTGCCTACCGATAGCCAGATTAACATGAATAAAATACAGCCTCTAAAATACTTACATGCAAATGCTAGAAGTCTGAAAAATAAGATGGGAGAGTTAGAATATATAGCACTAAATGAGAGGTTAGATATGATTAGTATCTCAGAGACATGGTGGAAGGAGGACAACCAGTGGGACACTGTGATACCTGGGTACGAACTACAGTATAATGTAATGATAGAGCTGATCAAATTGGTGGAGGGGTTGCGCTCTATGTTAGAGAGGGCATTGAGTCACAAAGTATTAAAGTTTTGCAGGAAACAAAATTCACTGTAGAATCTCTATGGACTGAAATATCATGTAAAAAGGGGAATGGGAAGGCAATGACAGTGGGGGGTATACTATCGACTGCCTAGCCAGAATGAACAAATTAATGATGAAATGCTCAAAGAAATCAGGGAAGCTAACAAAAGTTACAGCACAGTAATAATAATGGGAGATTTCAATTACCCCGGTATCGACTGGGTCAGTGTCACGGCTAGGGAGAGAAAGTTTCTAGGTAAAATAAATGACTGCTTCTTGGAGCAGCTGGTTCATGAACCAAACAGAGGGGAAGCCATTTTGGACCTAGTCCTCTAATAAATGGAGGAACGACGGCAAGGAAATCCACAGTGCTACCTGTTAACTTTCAAAAGGGAGACTATGACACAATGAGGAAAATAGTTAAGAAAATTCTAAAAGCAGCAGTTGCAAAGGATAAAGATTTACATCAAGTATGGGTATTGTTTAAAAATACCATTTTGGAAGCCTAGACCAGCTGTATTCCATGCTTTAAGAAAAGTGGAAGGAAGTCCAAAAAACTGAAAGCATGGTTTAAAGGTGAGGTCAGAGAGGCTGTTGCAGCCAAAAAAACGTCTTTCAGGAAATGGAAAATGGACCAAATGATGAAAAATGGAAACAACATAAGCACTGACAAGTTAGATGCAAGGCATTGATAAGGCAGGCAAAGAGAGAATTAGAGAAGAAGCTTGCTATGGAAGCAAAAATGCATAATAAAGACTTTTTCAAGTACATTCATAACAAAAAACCTGTGAGAGAGTCAGATGGACTATTAGATGATAGAGGGATAAAAGGGGTTCTAAGAAGGGACAGGGGCATAGCGGAGAGACTGAATGAATTCTTTGTTTCGGTCTTTACTGAGGAAGATGTAGGGATGTTACCCATGACTAGGCTTTCCTAAGAAGCTCTCCAGATCAACCAAAAGTAAGGATTTAAGGGTTTGTTTTATTATATTAAGTTGTTAGCTCTCTGACAGGGAGCTCTTAAAAGGTTTTTTGTACATTTTTAAAGCAAGGTTACTTTTTTTGGTGCTTTAGTGGGACTTCCCTTGAGCACAGTAGGTGGTTGAACTCCAGTAAGCTCCTCAGCTTTTGAAACTGCTAACACCTAATCAGGAGTTAGTGGGCCTGATTACCTGAGAGCAGCTGAGGGCCTGCATAAAAGGCTCCAGTGCCCTGCCCTGTTCAGGCTTTCCTACAGAAGCTCTCCAGATCAACCAACAGTAAGGAATTAAGGATTTGTTTTATTATATTAAGTTGTTAGCTCTCTGACAGGGAGCTCTTGTTGTTGTTAAGTGCCGTCGAGTCGGAGTCGACTCATGGCGACCCTCTGGATAGCTATCCTAAATAGTGTTCGGTCTTCAGTCAGGCGGCTCATTGACGACAGACTGGTACCCGTAGCTGCTGTTATTGTAGCGATCCATCTCATTGCTGGCCTTCCTCTTTTGCGTTGACCTTCTATCTTGCCAAGCATGATGTCTTTCTCTAATGATCTCTCTCTTCGCATGATGTGTCCGAAGTATGAAAGTCGAAGTCTTGTCATCTGAGCTTCTAAAGAAAGCTTAGGTTTAATCTCCTCTAGTACCGACTTGTTTGTTCTTCGGGCAGTCCATGGTATACACAGTATTCGCCGCCAGCACCATAATTCAAAGGCATCAATCTTCTTCCTGTCTGTCTTTTTCACTGTCCAGCTTTCACATCCATATGATGTTATTGAAAATACCATGGCTTGAACAAGTCGAACCTTTGTATGGAGAGACACATCTCTGCTCTTGAGAATCTTATCTAGGTCTTTCATAGCCATTCTGCCAAGAGCAATGCGTCGTCTGATTTCTTGACTGCTTGTTGCTTCTTTATTGATAGTTGATCCAAGTAGGTTAAAGTTGTTCACAATTTCAATTTCTTCTCCTTCAACGATGAACCTCTGGATTATGCCAGTTGTCATGATCTTTTCTTCTTTACATTAAGGTGCAGGCCCATTTTGAGACTATGTTCTTTGATTGTGAGAAGCAAATGTTTCAGATCATCTTCGCTTTCAGCCAGTAATGTGGTATCATCAGCATAGCAAAGATTGTTGATGAGTCTTCCACCAATCTTCACACCTCTGTTGTCTTCATACAGTCCTGCTTCTCTGATGATTTGTTCTGCATATAAATTAAACAGGTAGGGGGAAAGTATGCAGCCTTGTCTTACACCTTTGCTTATTTTAAACCATTCTGTTTCTCCTTGTTCCGTTCGAACTGTTGCTTCTTGATCAATGTACAGATTACGCAAGAGAACGATCAGGTGTTCTGGTATACCCATGCTTCTTAATGTGGCCCAGAGTTTCTCATGGTTTACACAGTCAAAAGCCTTGCTATAGTCGACAAAGCACAAATAGATATCCTTTTGGTATTCTTTAGTCTTTTCAAGGATCCATCTCACATCCGCAATGATGTCTCTCGTTCCTCGCCCTTTCCTGAACCCTGCTTGCACTTCAGGTAGTTCTTGTTCTAGGTATGGCTGTAGTCTCTTTTGAATAATCTTCAGTAGAATCTTGCTGGCATGTGGGATCAGAGCGATTGTGCGATAATTTCCACAGTCAGTTGGATCACCCTTCTTTAGTATTGGTATAAACACAGATCTTTTCCAGTCAGTTGGCCATGATGTTGTCTTCCATATTTTTTGGCAGAGCCTTGTAAGTACGGTAACAGCTGCATCAGATTGCTGCAATACTTCTATGGGAATGCTATCAATGCCTGGTGCTTTGTTCTTTGATAAGGCTTTCAATGCTGCTTCAACTTCTTCTTTCATCACCAATGGTTCCTGATCATAAGGTATAGGTTGAAACGGCTGTTGGTCCACTTGATCTTTATCATATAAAAACTCTGTATATTCCTTCCACCTGCAACCCACCTGGGAAAAGGGTTTTTTGTACATTTTTAAAGCAAGGTTACTTTTTTGGTGCTTTAGTGGGACTTTCCTTGAGCACAGTAGGTGGTTGAACTCCAGTAACCTCCTGAGCTTTGGGAACTGCTAACACCTAATCAGGTGTTAGTTCCCTCCCTACCCACCCCGACTCCCACCCACCCCTAGCGAGTAGTCTTGCTTTATAGGGCACCTCCCTATTTCACAAAGCACAGAGAATTGGAACAGCACATTTTGAATATAATTAAGGAGATTTAACTGCTTTTTCTCTGAAAGGACAGCTGGGAAACCGGCTGGTACTTGGTAGATCTCTCTCTTTTGCTTTAACAGATATCTAAGCTCCACGAACAGAACAATGGCTGGGAAAAATTGTATCGCTAAAGCTGTTGCCCCGTTACAGCTTCTGCCTCGGTCCAGACAGAGGTCCTAATGGCAGTTGAAGGACTGGTTCCATGTGCAGGGTGCCTGCATGCTGAAGCTCTGAGGAAACAAGTGGAGGAACTCAGAGAGGAGGTGGCGAGGCTGAGGAGCATTCAAGACAGTGAGAAGTACATTTATGAGATGCTTCTTGCAGCAACCAAGCTCTCCAGCAGAGGAGAAGATGCGTGCCAATGGTTGGACACAAGTCACCAGGGCCTGCAAAATCACCAATCCAACTTCTCCAGCCCTTGAATTGAAGAACCATTATGCAGCCCTGGAAGTGGAGGAGGTGAAAGCATCCCTGGAAAGGGAAGAACCAAAGCTCAATACCCCAAAGTTGCAGAATCAGTAACCACAAGGAAACGAAGGGTAGTGGTGGTTGGAGACTCTCTTCTGAGGCATTCTGAGGCGTCCATCTGCCGAACAGACTTGATGTCCAGAGAGGTATGCTGTCTGCCTGGTGCCAAAATCCAAGATGTTACGGAGAGTTTGCCGAGACTCATCAAGCCCACTGACTATTACCCAATGTTGCTAATCCATGTTGGAACAAATGATACTGCCAGGTATACCACAGAACATATCAAAAGTGACTTCATGGCTCTGGGACAGAGGGTGAAGCAGTTAGGTGCACAGGTGGTGTTTATTTTTATTTATTTATTACAAGTTCTTATATACCGCACTATTCGGCATCAGCGCGGTTTACATTATAACATAAGGACCATAACAACAAGCTGTTTGGTTTACATCGAACAGGAGTATAAACTTGGAGAACCGGGGTAAACTATATACATGAGATAATTACATAGAACAGAATAGAGTCTTAATAATATCAAGAACGGCATGGTGTGTTCATGAGTGGGTCACTTCCTCTGGTTCAATTGCTGGTAGGGTAGTATTGAAGGAAGAGGTGGTATTTGAGTGCCTTCCTGAACTGGAGTAGGTCAGTAATGGCCCTTATGTCGGAGGGTAGAGCGTTCCAGCATTTGGGTACATAGAAACTGAAGGCTCTGTTTGAGGTTGTCATGTTGCACTTTGTCAACGCCTTCGAGGTGTTCTCTTCAATCCTCCCTGTTGAGGGTAAAGGCCAAGGCAGAGAGGCTCGCATCCTGGAGATGAATGCATGGCTGTGTGGATGGTGTCATCGAGAGCGTTTTGGTTTCCTAGACCATCGGATGCTGTTCCAAGGGTTGCAGAGCAGAGATGGCATCCATCTGTCCAAGAAAGGTCAACGCGTCTTCAGTAGTAGACTGGCTAATCTACTGAAGAGGGCTTTAAACTAGATTCGTTGGGGATGGGTGAAGAAAGCCCCAGGGTAAGTGAAAGCCCCCAGGTAGGTGATACATTAAATGACTTTATGGAAATGGGTAACAGGGGTAACGTATGGAAAGCAGTGTGTATAAATGCCCGTAGCATGGGAAATAAGATCCCTGATGTTGAAGCTTTGGTGGGAGTGGCTGACTTGGATTTAGTGGCAGTTACAGAAACATGGTTCACAGAAAACCATGATTGGGATGTAACTATACCTGGCTATAATTTATTCAGAAAGCACAGGATAGGAAGTAGGGGAGGAGGAGTGGCACTATATGTAAAAACTACTATTAAAGCTTTGGAATTACAGAGCTTAAAAGGGAGAGGGGAGGCATTGTGGGTTCAACTAGAAAGAGGGAAAGAGAAATCTATTTACATTGCTGTGATATACAGACCTCCCTCAGAAGAGGAAGAGGTGGACAGAGAGTTAATTGAAGACATGTGCAGCATTGCTAGGAAAGGGGAGTGCTACTGATAGGAGATTTCAATATGCCAGATGTTGATTGGCACATTCCTGCTGCAGTATCATCTAGAGGTAAGGAGACCTGGATTCTCTACAGGGAGAACTATTCAGACAATTGGTAACAGACCCCACACGTGAAGGGGCCATACTGGACTTGGTGCTTACCAATGGTGAAAGTGTTTCTGATGTTGTAGTGGGAGATCATTTTGCATCCAGTAATCACCAGATGGTGTGGTTCAGTATTAGGACTAGGGCTGTTAGAATCCATTCAAGGCGAG
Organism: Ichthyophis bannanicus; assembly: GCA_033557465.1. Classification (NCBI taxonomy): domain Eukaryota; kingdom Metazoa; phylum Chordata; class Amphibia; order Gymnophiona; family Ichthyophiidae; genus Ichthyophis; species Ichthyophis bannanicus. Next base: position 97,258,976 of record CM066050.1, read on the forward strand.
GATCTTAGACTTTAGGAAGACTAACTTTGCGAAGATGGGTCAGTACCTCAGGGAGTCGTTAGTTGGATGGGAACAGCTGAGGGATGTAGAAAAACAGTGGGAAAAACTGAAAGGGGATATTTTAAGGGCAACCAACCTTTTTGTTAAAATGGTAAATAAAGGTAAAAGGAAAAGGAGGCCGCTACGGTTTTCGAAAGAAGTAGCTGAAAAAGTAAAGAAAAAGAGGGAGGCCTTCATGAAATACAAGAGATCACAGAGATGTTCAGGGATTTTGGCCACTGCAGTAGCAGCTAAACCTTTAGCTAGGCCCTTTCTAAATTGCAGCCAATCCCTGCCTAACACTATGGGATGGGGCAACCTTGGTACCACCGCTACTGGGATGTCCTTGCTTAAACCCATTCCCTTTACGGTTACTGTGTGCCTTGGGTATGCTGTTGCAGCACCATGCACACAGCAAATCTTAATTTCACCCTCAGGGTGTTTTTCATCACTCCCACTCTGAGATCCTATCTCCTTCCACAGACTTTCAGAGACCATGGACTGGTCGGCGCCTGAATCTAACAAGGCTTCAACCGGCATTCTGGGACTGGTAGTCTTTTATGGGAAAATTCTGTTTTCTTATTTCTACCAGAACTGACAGGTTGCTTGTTCAGAGTCACTTCACCTTTTCTATAGCTCCTTCCTGAGCTATGATAAGCTTCCTTATCACATACCCCCCTGCTTAAGTTATTACGGACTGGTGTAACTGGTGAAACTTCTTCTCTACAGTCCGTAATCTGGGAAAGGGCATCCGCATTCTTGTGTAACTTCCCAGCACGATGTTCAACTTGAAAATCAAATGCCTGTAAGGCCATGTACCAGCGTGTCAACCTGGCATTGTGGTTCTTCATTTGCTGCAACCACTTAAGTGGGGCATGGTCCGTGACCAACTGGAACTTTCTCCCTGTAAGGTAAAACCTTAACGCCTCCACTGACCACTTGATAGCTAAACATTCTTTTTCTATTGTGGAATACTTTTGTTCAGCCAGTGACAACTTCCTGCTCAGGTACATCACAGGATGCTCCTCCCCATCATGACACTAGGATAGAACCACTCCTAGCCCTACATCCGATGCATCCTTTTGAACCAGAAAGGGTTTCTTGAAGTCCACCCCTTTCAGTACCGGTCCTGTACACAATTTTCCTTTTAAGACTGAAAACGCTTTTTCAGCTTCAGGTGTCCACTTTAGCTGGTTTGGAAAATTCTTCCGCAGCATATCCGTGAAAATTGCACTTTTCTCTGCGAATTGCGGTATAAACCTGCGGTAGTATCCAATAAGTCCTAAGAAACTTCTTAGTTGTTTCTTTGTTGTTGGAGGAGGAAAATTCCTGATGCTATCTACTTTACCCAGGTATTTTACCTCCCTATTTGCAAAGGCACACTTCTTCGGGTTTAAAGTGATTCCCGCTTGCTTCATGGAGCACAAGACTGCCCTGATCCTCTTCAGATGCTCCGCCCAGGTGTTACTATGGATTATGACATCATCCATATATGCAAAAGCATAATTTTGGTGGGGTCGAAGTACCTGATCCACTAACCTTTGGCAGGTAGCCGCTGCTCCATGCAGTCCGAAAGGCATCCTCTTGAACTGGAAAAGGCCAACGGGGGTGCTGAACGCAGTCTTCGGCTTCGACTCCCTGGTGAGAGGGATTTGCCAATATCCTTTTGTCATATCAAGGGTGGTTAAGTATTGAGCCTGTCCCAGCTGGTCCAACAGCTCTTCAATTCTTGGCATTGGATATGCATCAAAAACTGATATGGCATTTACCTGCCGGAAGTCAATACAAAATCTTAAAGAACCATCAGGCTTCGGCACCAGGACTATGGGGCTATTCCAGGGACTCTTTGACTCCTCTATTACTCCCATGTCCAACATCTCCTGGACTTGTGCCACTACTTCCTGTCTCTTGGCTTCAGGCAAGCGGTATGGCCTTTGACGAACTAATTTCCCAGGTGAAGTTATTATTTCATCGGCAACCAAATGTGTCTCCCCAGGTATGGGTGTCAACACATCTGGAAACTCTTTGAGCAATTTCCTAATTTCTTCCTGTTGTACCACTGTCAGGTCCTCACCTATTTGGGGCTCTGATTTTTCTTTACAATCAGATACCTGGGGTCCCAAATCTTCCTCTTCATTCACCTCCCTCTCTCGGGCACAGGTGACAGCTAGGCTTTTAACCCCTTTTACATCAGTAGAACCAAAGTCTTTGGTTCCACGTTCAGAATTCTCCAGGGATGTGACCTCCTCCACAGGTGGAAAACCCAGCCTCTCACAGATCAACTGGGCAATTCTGTCTCCTGTCTTCACGTGATAATCATTCTGTCCAAAATTAAACAACAGAACTTTAATATTGCCCCTGTAATCGGGATCAATTACTCCCGCACCCACATCGATGAAATATTTAAGGGCTAATCCGGACCTTGGGGCTACTCTCCCATAGCATCCAATAGGTATTTCCACTTGGAGACCAGTGTCCACCAGGGCTCTCCCTTGGCTAGGTACAGTCACATTTTCTATGCTGCACAGGTCAAACCCAGCAGCTTGAGGGGTTGCCCGCTTAGGAGCTTGGGCCTTCTCTGTGACCCTATGGTACTTTAGGACAAATGTCTGCTTTGGGGTAGCTTGGTCTTCTGGACGCTTAACCATCTTTTTAGCTGGGGTCTGAGGACTTCCAAATAAAGGCCCGGGAGCTATTACCATTAAACCTTCTCCCTCCTTCTTTCCTAGTCCTTCCACTAGACCCTGCTTAAATCTTGGCCAGTCTCTTCCTAGAACCAAATCAAAGGGTAGCCTAGGCACCACTGCTAACAGGACTTCCTCTTGTTCCCCCAGGCACTTAACCTTTAGCCTATAGGTGGGATATGATGTTGCAGCACCATGAATGCATCTGATGTGAACTTGGCTTTCAGGGGTTCTAGGCACAAATCCTTCTTGGGCCTCTATCCTCTTCCAAAGCCTTTTTGACATCATACTCTGGTCTGCCCCAGAGTCTAACAAAGCATTTGTGGTAATTCCTTGCACATCAACCATCAAAAGAAATCCTTCTTTGGGCTGTTTTAAATCCACCCCCATTAAGCTAGTGTGTGTCTGGCATCTCTTTTCTAAATGTCCCCATTTTCCACACTTGAAACATTTCTTTCTATTCCACTATGTCATCTGGTTTGATACAGTACATTCATTTTCAGAAACATTTTTAATTATTCTCTTTTCTGATACAGCACATCTTGCCTCAGCACCAATCTTCAGAGGGCCACCCATTCTATGGCAAGCCTGCGTGGCTTCCAAGAATCTCTCTGCTAGCATGGTTGCCTCTCCAAGATTTTGGCAATTTTGCTGTATAAGGAAAGTGTGCAAATCTTTAGGCACCCCAGACATAAATTGTTCCAGCATTATAATGTCTAATAACATTTCTACCGTCTTTTGCTCAGGCTCCAACCATTTTACAGCTAAACCTCTGATTCTCTGACTCAGAGCCCTGGGTGTCTCACCCACTCTCAATGTAGTAGCTCTAAACATTCGCCTATACTCTGAAATAGACAACCCTAGGCGATCTCTAATAGCAGCCTTTACATCCTTATAATTCAAAGCCTGGGCTGCTGGCATTGCTCTATAAGCTGCAAGCGCCTCTCCAGTTAATGAGGCTGCCAGCCTTACTGCCCACTGGGTCTCTGGCCATGCTAATGCTTGTGCCACTCTTTCAAAAGACTCTAGAAAATCATCAACATTATCATCTGGAGTTAGCTTCCCAAAACTAAATGCCCCAATCCCTTGATTGAGTCCCACACTGTCCACATGTGGTGTACCAGTATTTACTGCTGGTCTTGCATCTGTTCCACTTTGGTTCTGCAGCTGAACTAGGGCTTGCACCAGATCAAGCACTGGCCTCTGCTGGTTCATTAAGGCTCTCATAGCAGTGTCCTGAGCCTGCTGTGCTAGCTCCTGCTGCCTGCTGAACTGGGCTGCCATCCACTGAGCTAGTTCCTTTGAATCCATCTTGAACCCTGTAAGAAAATACAAAGAAAAAAACACAGTGCACCACCTTCCAAACAGGTGTTTTTTCTACACTCTTTTTTTTTTCAATTACCCCTGTGCCTTACTCCCATCCACCACTAGACATGCCCAGGTACTTATTACCTTGTGTCAGTGATGAATCCAGCTCTGCACAGGGTCTTTTCCTCCTGGGACAGGTTCCTGGAACAACCACTTCTCCTCCAAAGTGCAGTTGAGGGAAAATCTTTTTTTCCAGCTTTAAACTTGAACTGTAGTTGTAATCCTCAGCAAGTAAATCCCCTTTTGTGCAAAAGCAATCCGAAAAACTACGCCATTTGTCAGACGGCTGCCTGGGTGAGAATCTTCACAGTCTTGGCAAGTGCATATATCTATATGATTTGCAAGGTATTGTGGGCAATGTAGTTCATTCACACCAGACACAGCTGCTGACAATAATTTAGTTGTGCTCTTGGGTAAAGCCAATAAGATATTTATTTATGGGGTTATTTCTCCCAACACAGATATGCTTGGTAACACATAAATCAGGTAACTTGCTTTCAGTTTTAACTTGGAAAAACAAAGTCAAAATCAGAAAAACAACAAATGAAAAGCCACAAAGCAAGAAACAAACTGTTCTTTTCAGGTTAACTTCTGATTACTTCCCACATAGATTCAGAAGTGATTCTCTCCTAGCTCACAAGCAATTAGGTAAGGCTTAATTGCTAGCAGTCACCAGCTGAAACCCCTTAGTTGGCTTGCCTTCCACTGTGTGGGTCAAATCCTGCTTCAGGAGCTTTTCTGAGTAGATTAAAGAACAAGTTTATATTTCTTTGTGATGGTTGTTGTACTTTGTAACAGAAAGTTACCAACGGAGTTTAGATAGAGAACAATCCATATAAATACATTCTTCATCTGCAATCATTTCCCCATCTTCAACAAGCATAGGTTCAATATCATGGATTGGCACAGATGAATCTCTCAATGGAGCACTTTCAGGAGAATACTTGTTTCCCTGCTGTCTTTCAAGGTTATAGCTAGGGCCACTGTTCCCTCTAAGCTGTGCGCGTGTGCGCGCGCACACACCTCGCCGAGCGAGCGCACATACTTTACAACAGAGCGCACAAAAATTACGGCTCTGATTCTGATAGAAAACAACAGAGACGTCTTAAAATTTAAAAGTTATGATTGTAATTACTAGAAATTTCCCGCTTCATTTAGTAATCGTCTATTTTCATTTAATTTGATTAAAATCAATGTGGTGTACATACTGTACTCTGACGTGTAGTCAAATTCTAAAGTATATAACTCAGAGTGTCATGTGGCGCACAAAAATTTAACCTTCCTTCAAAAGCTGCACACAGATGATATTTTATGCGCACACAGCCTACAGAAAATTAGAGGGAACATTGGCTAGGGCATAGATCAGTGTTCATACCTGAGCTTCCATTGCTGTTAGAGTTCCTCTCTATATAGCCTGGCCAGTATGTAGTCCAGTTCTTATGTCCAGCCTTCCAATCCAGATCCCTGGACACTGGATCTCTCTTCACATACCTTCTGGCACGGGTCCTAGGGTCCCTTCCACGTGCAGCCGTCTCCCTCACAGGTAGCCTCTGGTGATTCCTATCTCTGCAGCACCATTCCTCTGGCTTTCCCCAGTCCAATGGTGTATGCTGGCCCTTGGAATACCTCCCAGTATACGTACTGCTTTGGACTCTTCTAGACATCTCAAAGGCTTTTCTCCTCTTTCTTCCAAAGGGTCTCTTTCCCTCTCTGTCCGTCCGGTTTGGCTTCTGCTTCTGATGATCCTTCAGATGAAACTGATGATCAAACTCAAGCTGATTCTCAGGATACTGAGGACAATTCTCTGGATATCCAAGGTGATCATGAAGATGGTCATCTGTAGAATAAACTCTACTCTTATTCTGCTTAGATGAGTGCTCCCCCCTAATACAGCGCAGCTGTGCTGAATCAGGCCCTGCCCTTTGAGATGAGTGCTTAGGGATTACCTCATAGCCCTCCTGATTGAACACACGTTTCCCCACTTCAGCTCCTCTAATGGCTGTTGGAAACCTGGTGCATTCTGGGACTGGTAGTCTTTTATGGGAAAATTCTGTTTTCTTATTTCTACCAGAACTGACAGGTTGCTTGTTCAGAGTCACTTCACCTTTTCTATAGCTCCTTCCTGAGCTATGATAAGCTTCCTTATCACAAGGCTCATGTGGTGCCTTTACACAAAAGCGGAAGTAAGGATGTGGTTGAAAACTACAGGCCGGTTAGTTTAACTTCGGTGGTGAGTAAATTATTGGAAACACTGCTGAAAGAGAAAATAGTGAGGTTTCTGGAGTCCAGTGGATTACAGGATCCGAGGCAGAAATGGATTCACCGGAGGCAGGTCTTGTCAGACAAATCTGATTGAGTTCTTTGACTGGGTGACCAGGGAGTTGGACCGAGGGAGAGCCCTAGATGTGGTGTATTTAGATTTCAGTAAAGCCTTTGACACTGTTCCTCACAGGCGACTTATAAACAAACTGAGCGCCCTAGGGATGGACCCTAAAGTTACTGCTTGGGTTAGAAATTGGTTGGGTGGGAGGCGACAGAGTACAAGTAAATGGAGCTCACTCTGAGGAGAAGGATGTTATCAGTGGTGTGCCCCAGGGATCTGTCCTTGGTCCGATTCTTTTTAACATCTTTGTTAGTGATATAGCGGAAGGGCTTTCAGGTAAGGTTTGCCTCTTTGTGGATGATACCAAAATCTGCAATAGAGTAGACACCCAGGAAGAGGTAGATAACATGAGGAGGGATCTAGCTAAGCTTAAAGATGGTCTAGAATTTGGCAGCTGGGATTTAATGTTAAAAAATGTAAGGTCATGCATTTGGGCTGCAGCAATCCAAGGGAGCAATATAGTATAGGGGGTGAAGTACTTTTGTCCACTAAAGAAGAGCGGGACCTAGGCGTGGTTGTGTCTGATAATCTTAAAGTAGCTAAAAGATAGAAAAGGCGACGGCAAAAGCTAGAAGGATGCTTGGGTGCATATGGAGAGGAATGACTAGCAGAAAAAAGGAGGTGATAATGCCTCTGTATAAGTCTTTGGTGCGACCTCATTTGGAGTATAGTGTGCAATTCTGGAGACCGCACCTTCAAAAGGATGTGAACGGGATGGAGTCGGTGCAGAGGGTGGCTACTAAAATGATTAGTGGTCTTCATTATAAAGCATATGAGGACAGACTAAAGGATCTTAATATGTACACCTTAGAGGAAAGGCGGGATAGAGGTGATATGATTGAGATGTTTAAATACCTCCGTGGCATAAATGTTTAGGGAGAGAGCCTCTTTCAATTGAAAGCAAGTTCTGCTACGAGGGGACATGGGATGAGGGTGAAGGGAGATAGATTCAGGAGTGATATGCGGAAATATTTCTTTACGGAAAGAGTAGTGGATCCGTGGAATAGTCTCCCAGTGGAGGTGGTAGAGATGAGGACAGTAACTGAATTCAAAAAAGCATGGGACAAACACAGAGGATCTCTAAAGGTAAAAAGGGGACTGTTGTAGTTGTTATAGAAGGACAGACTAGATAGGTCATGTGGTCTTTTTCTGTCGTCATATTTCTATGTTTCTATGACTGAAATGGTATTTAAAGGTGATGCCGCATAAGAATTGAAAGAAATATTGATACACCGGGAGGATGTATTACAACTACTTGATAAACTGAAGAGTAGCAAATCACCTGACCGGATGGTACACATTTAAGGTGTTGAAAGAACTGAAATATGAGATTTCAGACCTACTTTTAGTAATCTGTGAACTATTATTAAAATCATCTGTAATACCTCTAGATTGGAGGATGGCCAATGTAACGCCAATTTTTAAAGAGTTCCAGGAGTGATCCGGGAAATTACAGACTAGTGAGCCTGATGTCAGTGCCGGAAAAATGGTAAAAACCATTATAAAGAACAAGATTATTGAACATCTAGATAGTTATGGATTAATGGGAGAAAGCCAACATAGCTTTACCCAAGAAAGGTCTTGTCTTACTAATCTGTTATGCTTTTTGAAAGTGTGAATAAACAGGTAGACAAAGGTGAGTCAGTTGATATAGTGTATCTGGACTTTCAGAAAGCCTTTGACAAAGTCCCTCATGAAATACTCTTGGCGAAATTAAAAGTCATGGGATAGGAGAATAAAACAAAGAATATTATAATGCCTCTGTATCTTTCCATGGTGCGACTGCATCTTGAATACTGTGTGCAGTTCTGGACACAGTATCTTAAAAAGGATATAGCATTATTAGAAAAGATACAGAGAAGAGCTACCAAAATGGTAAAGGGGAGGAAGGATTCCCCTATGAGGAGAGGCTTAAAAGGTTAGGGTTCTTCAACCTGGAAAAGAGAAGGCTGAGAGGAGATATGATAGAAGTCTATAAATTAATGAATGGACTAGAACGGGTAAACGTAGATCGATTGTTTATGCCATCAAAATATAGAAAGACTAGGGGACATGCAATGAAACTACAGGGTAACCTATTTAAGACTAATAAGAGAAAATATTTTTTCACTCAACGTTTAATCAAATTCTGGAATTCGTTACCGGAGGATGTACTAAAAGCTGTTAGTATAGCCGGGTTTAAAAAAGGTTTCAACAAGTTCCTGGAGGAATGGTCCATAAACCATTATTAAAGGGACCCAGGATATCTACTGCTTGCCCCAATACAAGCATTGTGGAACCTGTTTCTTTTGGGGAAACTGCTATGTACTTGTGACCTAGATTAGCAACTGTTGGAAACAGGATACTGGGCTTGATGGACCCTGGTCTGACCCAGTATGGCATATCTTATGTTCTTATGCCTTCACATTGTCCATGCCCATAAAGTGTTGTGTTGAGAGAGCTAGAAGGTTCCTTTCCACCCAGGAGATCATGAGGGCCCTCTCCAAGGCCATTTCAGCACTCCTCATGCCAGCTGACACACACCATCGTTGTGGCATTATCTGAGAACACCCAGATCGCTCTGCCCCGGACTAGGGACCAGAGGCGTAGTAGGGCCAAACGAATGGTCCTTGCTTCGAGGCAGTTGATGGACCATGCTACCTCCCAGCTGTTCGAACAACCTTCAGCCATTCAGCTTTTGCAATGGGACCCCCAGCCAAACAGACTGATATTCATCGGCAGGAGGAGTAGTGAGGGATCATCCAGTAGCAAACCTTCTCTCAGATGCTGGAGCTGTCCCCCCCCCCTACGCAGACTGGCAACACTGAGGGAGGGAGAGGAAGCCTGGCCTTGAAATCCTGAGAGAATGGAGAGCTGCAAGAACCTCTGCAGCAGCCTCATATGAGCTTGCAACCAAGGGACCATTGTGATTGATGCTGCCATAAAGCAGAGAATCTGTAGGTAATCCCAAACTCTGAGAGCTCCCTGTGCTCTGAAGGCTGTCAGCTTTCTCACTCTCTACTCAGACCAGAAGATCCTGCCTACACAAGTGCTGAACCATGCTCCCAGTTATTTTATTTATTGGGAAGGCTGTAAATGACTCTTCCCATGATTGATCTCCCAGCTGAGACTCTCCAGGGACTGTACCACTCAGGATGACATCTGTGATGCTTCCGACTGCAAGTTGGCTCGGATGAGCCAGTCATCCATATACAGGTGTACACAGATCACCTTGCACCTCAGTATCATGGCTGCCACCACCATGACCTTCGAGAATAGCCTCTCCACTGCTCCAAGGACACAGGAAGAGCAGCAAATTGAAAATGAGAGCCAAGAACAGTGAAACAGAAAAAGCACTGTTGATCTGTATGAATAGAAATGTGGAAATACGACTGGTTAAGGTCCAAGAATATGGCAAATTCCTTGTGCTGCACCATCTGGATTACTGACAGTAGAGTCTTCATGTGGAAGTGCAAATTCTAAAGGTAGGCATTGACCTCCTTGAGATCGAGGATTGGACAGAAGAACCCATCCTCCTTCGGCACCATGATATAGATGGAGAACCGGCCCTTTCCTCATTTAACAGAGGGGACTGAGGTGACAGCCTGTAGACTAAGCAATCTTTCCAGCTTAGCTTGAACAGTTGCCCTCTTGGCAGCAGAGAACATGGGAAGATGAAGGCATCCAGGATAGGTTCCTTTTATTACAGAATGTAGCCGTGCTGAATGGTGCCTTAGTACCCTGTGATCCTCAGTGATCTAGGCCCACTCCTGGTAGAAAGACATAGCCTGCCATCCATAGGAGCAATCCCAGAATGGGCCCCCTACCATCAGTGCGCTGGATGGGAGGAGGTAGATCTGGATGTAGTAGGCTCCCAGGGCCTTCTAGCCCCACGAAAGGACTCAGTCTGGGACTGAAAACCAGAGGATGAAGAAAAGGTGGGCTTTCTGGTACAATACCAACAGGAATCCTGGGCATTTCAAGGTTCCAGGTAACTGAAATGAGGATAACAAATGGATGTCATGGAAGAAGATACATCCATTCACTTTCCAGGCCCCTTGGGCCTATCCTCCAGGAGGTGATGAGGTTTGGATTCACTCAAATCATTAACCAGCTTCTCCAAATGCTCCACAAACAACAGCTTCCTTTTAAAGGCAAACTGAGAGAAGTGGGACTTGGAGGCCGAGTCCGCTGCCTACTGGTGGAGCCACAGCTAACATCATGCCATCGTCGTGAACATAAGATATGCCACACTGGGACCATCAAGCCCAGTATCCTGTTTCCAACAGTGGCCAATCTAGGTCATAAGTACCTAGCAGTCTCCCCAAAAGACACAGGTTCCTCAATGCTTGTACTGGGTCAAGCAGTGATATCCTGGGTCCCTTTTAATAATGGTTTATGGACCTTTCCTCCAGGAACTTGTCCAAACCTTTTTTAAACCAAGCTACACTAGCAGCTTTTACTATATCCTCCAGTAACAAATTCCAGAGTTTGATTACACGTTGAGTGAAAAAATATTTTCTTTTATTAGTCTTAAATAGGTTACGCTTCTATGCATGTCCCCTAGTCTTTTTATATTCTGATGACGTAAACAATCGATCTACGTTTACCCGTTACACACCATTCATTAATTTATAGACCTCTATCATATCTCCCCTCAGCCGTCTCTTTTCTTGGTTGAAGAGCCCCAACCTTCTTAGCCTCTCTTCATAGGAGTATCCTTCCATCCCCTTTACCATTTTGGTGGCTCTTCTCTGCACCTTTTTAAGATACGGTGATCAGAATTGCACACAATATTTAAGGTGCGGTCGTACCATGGAACGATAGAGAGGCATTATAATATCCTTTGTTTTATTTTCCATTCCTTTCCTTATGATACCTAACATTTTATTTGCTCTCTTGGCCGCCGCTGCACACTGGGCAGAGGATTTCAACATGTTATCCACGATGACGCCTAAATATTTTTCCTGGGTAGTGGTTCCCAATGTGGAACCTTGCATCGTGTAACCATAGTTTGGGTTGTTCTTTCCTAGGTGCATAACTTTGCACTTGTCCACATTAAATTTCATCTGCCATTTTGATGCCTAGTCTTCCAATTTATCAAGATCCTCTTGCAATTTTCCACAATCCTCTTGCGTTTTAACAACTTTAAATAGTTGTGTGTCATCTGCAAATTTGATAACCTCACTCTTTATTCCCTTTTCCAGGTCATTTATGAATATGTCAGAAAGCAGCGGACCCAGCACAGATCCCTGGAGTACTCCACTATTCACCTTTTTCCTTTGGGAAAATTGGCCATTTAGCCCTACCCTCTGCTTTCTATCTTTTAACCAGTTCCTGATCCACAATAGTACACTGCATCCTATCCCATGACTTTTTAGTTTTGCCAAAAGTCTCTGATGAGGGACCTTGTCAAAGGCTTTCTGAAAGTCCAGATACACTATATCAACCGACTCACCTTTGTCTAGCTGTTTATTCACACCTTCAAAAAAACATAACAGATTAGTAAGACAAGATCTTCCTTGTCTAAAGCCTTGTTGGCTGTCTCCCATTAAGCCATGACTATCTACATAATGAGTAATTTTGTTCTTTATAATGGTTTCTACCATCTTTCCTGGTACTGATGTCAGGCTCACTGGCCTGTAGTTTCCCAGATCACCCCTGGAACTCTTTAAAAAATTGGTGTTACATTGGCCATCCTCCAATCTTCAGTTATTACAGAGAAGGCAATATTTTTAGCCACCAAGAAGACTAGAATAGAATCCAATAGAAAAGTTGCTGCTGATTCCAGTAGGAGAGAGGTATCATCCAGAGAGAGTGAATGAATCCACTGAAAGATAGCTCGAATCGTCAGATCCGCACATATTGCTAACTGGAGAATAACAGAAGAAGTTGAAAACTGACTCTTCAGGGGAGCTTCTATTTTGAAATCCAAGTGGTCTTTTTGGGCTGCCAGGATAGCCATTTGCTTCATGACCCTCCAAAGCTTGGAGATCGTCCTTCACTACTGTGTCCGCTGCCTCTTGCAGTGAGGATGACAAGGGTAGCTAACCTGTGTCTCCCTGCTGCAAGAGGGGGAACTGGCCCTCCAAAGGCGCCTCAGATACTTCCATGCAGTAGAAGCTGGAGTCCAACGAAGTAACTTTCTGCAGACCAGCCAGCGTTTCATAGAAGAAAGCCTGTGTCATACCAACAGTGTGCATTATAAGTCACTAGCAGCCTAACTTAATAGTCTCAGGATGCATTAATAAGGCATTCTGCAGTGTGTGCTCCAGCTACACAGGCACTACCACAATGCGCTACAGTCACATGCAGTTTCAAGGCACGCAAGACTAACATGCAGCATTTAGGGACGTACTAGTATGTGTAGCTCAGCTAACATGTGCAGACAGCACATCAAGGTGGGAACACGCAGAAAAAAAAATGCTTCACCATCGGTCACCCGATCATCCCAAAATTTGACATTTGCATCGTCCAGCGTATGAGGTACAATAACAAGTTAAACAAAACAGAGACTTCGCTTTTTAGTATTCGCCCTCAGGGAACCCAGGCAGGAGGACTGTGTTGGGCTGAATATTACTTCCCTGATGCCAGGTCTGCAGGCACATACCTCTGAAGAGTCTTCTTATAGAGCCAGGGGAAAGAAGGAGAGAGGGGGCATCGAGGTAAAGCATCCTTTTCCGGACTCCTTATCCAAACTTCTGATTGCTCAACTGGTCATTAACAAGATAAGGATGAGGAGCTGAAACAATTCCCTCTTTTGTATGGCAATACCTAATAGAGTACTGGTCTTAACAGTGATTCTAGTTGATCCTTCAGCAATGCATTCCAGAGTGAAAGTCATCCCTAAGGGTGGTTACTCATGAGCGAATTCAAATCTCTTCCACATTTTCACCAGAGCTGCACTGAAGCATCCACCATCTGTTGGAGATAGAAAATAACTGAGGTGTGCTCTCAGCTGCATCGACTGATATAGCAAGATGAGGTCATAAGAAACCTTTGGAATATTTCTGTCTCCACCTCCGCTGGCTGGTGGACACAACTCACTTGTCTGGACTTCTCTAGCAGGACAATATGAAATAAAAGTGTATATGTAGACTAATGTTTACAATATTGTGTTTTAATTTTATCATATAAACATGTGAAGTGGCATTTTAGAAAGGACATCTAGGAAAAATCTGGGACATCCAGAGCAGAATGTCCAAAAACCAGGAGAGTGGCAGCCATGTCTTCTGAATTGCTCTGTCAACAGCCCAAAAAATGAACGTCCCAATAACTGGTTCTGGAGATGGGCTCTGTGCATATAGCAAGGCCAGGTATATGCATGGGTGTAGGCCATTTTAGAAATGTTGGCATCCCCAAAATGTATGCATGCAGAACTAGATACTTGGATGCCCTGGTCAGGGTAGATGAGAATGGGGGAAAATTTATGTCATGAGACTAGTACATCCTTCCCTGCCATTTCAAATACTCAGATGTGTGTCAGCGGGACAGTAATATGTTTGGAGTATATATTTTCAGGCAGGTGTCTTTGGCGAGGAAATATTAACTGCTGAGACATAAGAACAATTAGCTTTTCCCCCTGGAAGCACTGTAGTTATGAAATGAGCAACTTGTTACACCTTATTAGTGGTCAGGAGCAGGTTTAGGCATGGATGCCAGTAGTATAATGGGTACACTACTCGTCAAACTGATTGACAGGTGAGATAAGGATGACAGGAGCCAATCAGCGTTCACTTCCGGTGTATGTCCCGCCTTAGGCCATGCCCCCTCCCATAGAAGTGAATGGTGAGTTAGCCCCGCCCACTCCCGCCCCAAACCGTTGACAGGTACCAATCAGCGTCCACTTCCGGTGTATGTCCTGCCTTAGGCCACACCCCCTCCCATAGACGTGAATGGTGAGTTAGCCCTGCCCACTCCTGCCCCCAGGCATGGCCACCACCCCCACTTGACACACCTCCACCCCGCCCCAAGGATGACATCATCCAATCAGCGTCCACTTCCGGGTTTGTGCCACACCCACACCCCGCCCCACAATATGGCATTAGCCAATCAGCACCCACTTCCGGGTTTGTGCCACACCCACAGCCTCCCACCCTCAACCACGCCTCTGCCTACATCATCGGAAATGACATCACCGGAAACAGGGTGTCATCAGAAATGGACTGTCCCTTTTTGCTGACATCACCGGAAACAGGGTGTCATCAGAAAAGGGCCGTGTCCTTTTCCGATGACCTCAGCGGAAGCAGAGTGACTGACTCCGGAAATGTGTTTTGCTTCTGGTTAATGTTTACATCTGCAAAAAGCAGGAACCCTGGAAAACAAAAAATGCTTTTCTCTCTCCCATTGCCCTAGTTCTTTTTTCTCACAAAAGATTCTTAACACAGCACAGGGCTTTTCACAGAGGCACAGACAGGGTAGAAGCTTTTCTTTACAAATGTTAAACTTCAATTAACACATCTTTTTGTTAGAGAAACCAGTGCTGTCCATGTGATAGAATTTTGCTTTTAAGACCTCATGGTTAGAGACAAGTATTCTGGCAAACACAGAAATACAGAGAGAGAGACCTGAGTTCAAATTCCCCTAATACAGCTATTTCTTGGAGAGAGCGAGCTGAGTTCAAACATAGCCACAGCTATTTTTAGTGGCTTTGAAAAAACCAATACAGAGAGACAAGTCTGAACATGCCTCTAGGGTGTGGTAACACGTGATTGGTTGAAACAAGAGGCCTGTTCTGAGCATGCTCCAGGTATTCTGAGCATGCTCCTGGTGTAAGGCTGTGTGTCCTGTGTAAGGGGAACATTTTAACACAGAGATTCAAAAAGAAAAAATGTCTCTTTTTGGAACACCAAGAAAACTAGGATCAGCAGAGGTAAGAGAAGGGGTTTTTTTGTAGAAAAGTGTTGTAACGAATCTCCGCTCCTACAAGAGCTAGAGGACATACTGACAACCAATCTACGCTGTTTGTGCTTTCTCTGTACATATCAAAGGGAGGCATTTGATGTCATAGCCAGCCAAAAGGACAACTCAAAAAAACCTGATGAAATAAACACATTTAAATCTGCTATACAGGCAATGGTGGGCTGTATTATCAGGAAATGCTGGCAGGGCGTTATGCATAGAGACTGTGCAGCTTGTGTAATACATGCTCCAGGGCAAAGACATCATGATTGTCTGACACAAGGAAATACAACAGAAAATCCATAAAACTTGTAACAGGTTGTGTCTAGGACCTATTGTAAATGTTGCCATGATTGTTGGTCATAAAATGAAAAGCAACTGCCCTAGTTTATGAAAATTTGAATTTTTTGTTTGAACTCATCAGAGATTTTAATACCACTAGAAATCCAGGACAGCTGTTCAATATTTTTGCTTAGATCTGGGGAAAATGTGATATGAAGGTTTAATCTGTGACAGAGATTATAGATCGTTCTTTAAAAAACACCAAGTTCTGTAAAAATTGACTTTTTATGAAAATGTATGTATTTCCAGAATCTATTAGCCGAACATACAGATGAACAAAAATTATATGTATGCCTTTATATATTTTTTTAAAAACTTGTAATGCTCAAATGAATCATTTCACAAGATGAAAACATTTTATTTGAAATAAAACATTTGAACCTACAGCTTTGTGTGTTTTAGGATTGCCTAGTTAATTAAACCTACAATGGGTTGTCTGGAAAAAATGGGAACTTGTGATTTATCTATTGTAGAACTAAAATCCCCTTAAGGCATCTGGGGGTGGGGGAATGTGTATTAGCCACATTGGTCCACATACACAATATATAGCATCTATTACAATGTACTGTCTGCGAAAAAAAAGGCAGTGTGAATTAGCCAGGTCGTATGATAAGATTATGAGATCCAGAGATGTTTCCGTTAAAGAGTCTGGGGGGCTGTAAACCCCATCAAAGAATTTCATTTAAAAAGGCACAGTACATTTCAGCAGCTAGAAAAGATCACATAGTCTCTATAGCTTGTA
The DNA here is from genome assembly GCA_033557465.1 of Ichthyophis bannanicus. Classification (NCBI taxonomy): domain Eukaryota; kingdom Metazoa; phylum Chordata; class Amphibia; order Gymnophiona; family Ichthyophiidae; genus Ichthyophis; species Ichthyophis bannanicus. The sequence continues at coordinate 97,275,414 of CM066050.1, forward strand.
ACATCTGAAACTCTTCTTCAGACATGGTGAGTAGATATGAGTCTTACTTTTTAAAAATATTGGCTATGTAATGTTTCTGCCTCTCATGATTGTCTTTAAAAATAGGAGCAGAAACCGCGGGGTACAAATAAACTCTCTTACAAAAAGAAGACAGCAAAGAAAGTTAAAAGGCATATCATGTGTTTTTTAATTTTCCAGCAGCTATGCTCTTTATAATATGTCTTATGGGTTTTTTTTAATATTAAAGACCAGGAAGCTGCTACAAAACAAGATGACCAGCCGACACCTTACAGAAAGCCAATGGACAAGCAGAATAGTGAGTATTCCAGTTTTATCCAGCACCTAGATTTTAAGGCCGCTGAAAAGAAAAAAAAGTATTAGCCCCTACGTTTTTCTTTTTCAGATCGAGAAAATGTCTTTTGAGTGTCTCCAAGACACACAGGCTGTTTCATCATCAATAAAATCGCATGATGAAACCTCAAATTCAGGAGAAAACAGATATTTAAAGAGATCATCAGTTTCTCTCACAATGCCTGTGGTAGGCAGGTTTGTTCTTTGACCAAATTTACCCCACCGGGAATTTAAGAAAAGTTTTGCTATTTGACGCTTAGCAGGGTTTACATTAATCTGGTCTTGGTAATCTACATTAAACAGGGACATTGATAACTTGGATTTTCTAGCAGAAATTATGTTTTTGATTGCTGCCCAACGTGTCCACAGGAAGAAGTATATTTGGCATGCAAGGTGAATTATTTTGCCTGCCTACTGAATTTGAGGTCCAAGCAGTGGAAATGGGGTGGGGCAGAAGCATGGTAAGTGGCAGATATAAGTGGGGCTGGAGGCATGGTAGGTGGCAGGTTTTTCTCTTTCAAATAGTTGGCAACCCTAAGTCGGCACTGCCACAAAACACATATGTGATTTTAAATATTAACTTCATGATGTCCAGGCATGTGTGTTTTACAGGATTGTTCTGGGATGCTTTGTAGTGGAATCATAACTGTTGAGTTTGTTGTTGTTGTTGTTGAGTGCCGTCGAGTCGGAGTCGACTCATGGCGACCCTCTGGATAGCTATCCTAAATTGTGTTCGGTCTTCAGTCAGGCGGCTCATTGTTGACAGACTGGTACCCATAGCTGCTGTTATTGTATCGATCCATCTCATTGCTGGCCTTCTTCTTTTGCGTTGACCTTCTATCTTGCCAAGCATGATGTCTTTCTCTAATGATCTCTCTCTTCGCATGATGTGTCCAAAGTATGAAAGTCAAAGTCTTGTCATCTGAGCTTCTAAAGAAAGCTTAGGTTTGATCTCCTCTAGTACCGACTGGTTTGTTCTTCGGGCAGTCCATGGTTGAGTTTAAGGCACAGATTTTTTTTTCATAATGGGCCAGAAACAATGGCGTCCCCAGCCCCCTCGGCACTCGGTGTCGGCACTCCCCTGCAATGCACTCCTCCACCCCAAGCCGAGCCCAAGGAGGCAGCATAGCAAACCTACCGCAGTACCTCGCACTCCAGGACCGGATGCCCTTCTCTCCCACAAGACTTCAGCCGGGAGAGAAGAGTGGCCAGTCCTAAAGTGTGAGGCACTGCAACAAGCCAGTTTAATGGTATGTTTGCCACATAGTCTCCATGGGCCTGGCAAAGGTGTACCCACTCCCAGTCAGGCCATACCCAATGCCCTGTCCTTGGTACGCCACTGCCTGAAAAATAGCTGGGATGTTCACCTAGGTGCCTACCATCTTTGCACCAGTCCTGCCCTTAGCACAAAGTCCTTTACACTGTGCTCATGCTAGCCCTCCTGCACTTGCTTGGATCCATATGACTCAGAAGAAGGGATATTTGTGCTTGTATGAGCCCACAAGGACTGAAAGAAAGTATGTTTGTATTGGCCTTCATGGAACAGAAAGAGGCCATAGCGTGCAGATATGCTTTATGCTTCACAGAATATGTCCGTAATTCCGGTTCTTTGGGGTCGGCGTCTCCTGTCCCCGTCGTTAGCCCCTTCAGGTTCTTTGGCACGTTGCCCTTCCAATCTGATTCGTTGTGCCTCCTCCACTTCTTGTTCCGCGCGCCAACTTTCCCCTAACTTACTATCCGGGACTTCCGTAAAACCACTTAATCTTGCTTTACTAAACTGCCGTTCCCTCCGGTCGAAATCTCTCCTTATTCAGGATCTTGTCTCCTCTCACTCCGTTGATCTCTGTTTTCTTACAGAGACCTGGTTGAAAGAGGGTGATAACCCAATCCTCTCTAGCTCCCTTCCCTCTGGGTTTGTTGCAATTTCAACTCCCAGACTGGGGAAAAGTGGGGGTGGATTGGCTGTTCTCCATCATACATCCATTGATCTTGAAGAGGTGTCCTCTCCCTTTGTCCTGTATTCTGAATCTCTTCTCCTTCGTCTTCGCTCCTCCCCCCCCCTCTTTATTTTCTTCTCCTCTACCTCCAGCCTTCCCTGACAGCTACCCGTTGGGATGCAGCTCTTCAAACCATTTCTGACATTTCAGTCCAATTTCCTAACCTAATTATACTAGGTGATTTTAATGTCCATGTTGACCATCCCAGTAGACAGAAAGATCGGGTCTTTCTCGACCTAGTACAGGATATTCCTTTGCAACAACACGTACTTGGCCCTACCCATGCAGCCGGTCATACATTAGATCTAATTCTCTCCCCTAACACGTTACTACCAACAATTTCTCCCCCTACCATGGTCAGTGTTCCCTGGTCCGACCATTTTTGCGTTTTCTTCTCAGTTTCTTCCCCCTCCTTGGTACTTGCAGACCCTATCCCACCCTCCTTTCCGGTTTCTCTTCGCCGTCGTATCACCTCTGATACTCTTAAGGCTTTTCCTCCTGCTTCTTCTCTTTTCCCGCTAAACTTCACTAAACTTTCCTCCGATGAACAAGTTTCCCTCTGGAAGTCTCTTTTATTGGATACACTGGATGGTCTGGCCCCACTTCAGACAGCCCCAAATAGGCTTGGACCCCCTCACTCCGCATGGTACACTCCTGCTCTCCGCCTCCAGCGAACCCAACTCCGGCATGTACAACGTCGGTGGGCTCGCCACCCCTCCCCTGAATTGCGCCTTCACTTCCAGCAGCTTTTTTCTGCATACCGACAGGCGATCCAATCTGCCAAGCGTGATTTTCACGAAACTGAAATCTCCACTGCAGCGAGCTCATCTAGGCAACTTTTTTCCATCCTGCGTAGACTTTCTGCTGTTGGCTCTGATCAACAACGTTTAGCCATGGCCCCTAACCCTCAGTCTCTTGCTACGTTTTTTTCTGACAAAATTCTCCATCTTCGTTCATCCTTCTCACACCCCTCCCCCCCTCCGCCCCTGTCCCCACTCTGTTCTGCCTTGTCCCCCTCCCCGTCTAACCTTGCCTTAGCCCATTCCTGGTCTTCCTTCCATTCTGTCACTTCTGCTGAAGTCCTACAGGCTCTAGCAAAATCTAATAAAACCACCTGCAAGCTGGATCCAATTCCTTCTTCCTGGTTGTCCGAACCTTCTTTAGAGCTCACACCTATTATCACCACCATCATTAACACCAGTCTGTCTACCAGTTATTTTCCCTCATCATGGAAATCAGCTATCGTTCGCCCTATCCTTAAGCAGTCTTCTCTTGACCCTTCTGTTCTTTCTCACTGGCGTCCTGTCTCAAACCTTCCTTTCTTAGCTAAGCTCCTGGAACGCCTTGTCTTTGATCAACTTAATTCTCACACTGAATCTACTAATACTCTTCACCCTCGTCAGGCTGGTTTTCGTCACGGACACAGCACGGAAACAGTCCTTCTAGCACTTCTTAATGACTTGCATGTTGCACATGATCGCGGTGATATTTCCCTTTTGGTGTCTCTCGACTTATCTGCGGCTTTTGATCTGATTGACCACCGTACTTTGCTCTCTCGGCTATCGGATGTGGGATTACAAGGCACGGTTTGGCAGTGGTTCTGTTCTTTTCTTACAGCCCGCTCTTTTTCGGTTCACTCTGGTAATCAGTCCTCTGCTGCTTTTCCTCTCACTTGCGGTGTTCCACAAGGTTCTGTTCTCTCTCCTCTTTTGTTTAATATCTTTTTGGCTCCTTTATCTTTGGAAATTCAACAGTTCCCTGTATCATTCTATATGTATGCTGACGACATTATTCTACTGTTTCATACCTCTCCCCTGATGTTAGACATCACCCAGCTAAATCTCTGTCTTTCCCGGATCTCTTCTTGGTTGTCTCAAAACTTCTTGCACCTGAATCCATCCAAATCCACAGCCATGTGGGTTTCATTGACTGGTTCTTGCCCTTCCTTGGCCCCCTTGATCGATTCTACTCCCCTCCCTCTTGTGTCATCCTTCCGCTATCTTGGTATAATTCTCGACCCTACGCTGTCTTTCCACCAATATCTTACTTCTCTCATACGTCGATCCTTTGCCACCCTGCGACAGATTAGGGCTGTCCGTTCCCTTCTCCCCCTTCCCTCCCTAGTCACCCTTGTCTTGGCCTTAGTTGTTAGTCGCTTGGATTACTGTAATGTCTTTCTCGCTAACCTCCCAAAGTATCAACTTCTGCGCCTTCAGCGCATTCAAAATGCTGCTGCCCGTCTCGTCACATTCTCACACCGTTTCGACCATATCACACCTATCCTTCTTCGCTTGCACTGGTTGCCTCTTTGTTTCTGTTTTCACTATAAGTTTCTTATTCTAATTCACTGTGCTCTTCATACAAATACTCCCCTATATCTTGCAGATCGAATCTCTCTCCACACCCCCTACCGTCAGCTTCGCTCCCTCCATGCAAACCGTTTGTTTCTTCCTTCCCCATCACAGGCACGCCTTGAACAGACCCGCCACGCCGCTTTTTTCTTTTTAGGTCCAGTACTTTGGAATGCTTTACCACCGTTTCTCCATTTGGAACCCTCATATCCCCAATTTAAAACACTACTCAAAACCCATCTGTTTCAGCAAGCTTTTCATCTCTCTCCCGATGGTCCTCCCTGATGTTCTCTCAGTTGCTTGTCCTTATGTCTGTCCTGTCCATGTATTTGTTTAGTTGTGCATTTTGTCTACCCATGGTCTGGTTTTGTCTTCCCCTTTTTGGGCCTTTTTATCATGTTTGTTTTTAAAAAGAAACTCTGTTAATCTATGTTTTAATTATTGGCCCTCTAGTTTTGTCCTGTGCTGTTTTTGGTTTTTTTGTTTTTCTATCTGTTTATGCCTTTATTCTTTTTATACTTACTTTTCTGTTTTACTTTGGCGTTCCTTTCCTTGTCCTTGCATTGCCAACCTTTTATTGTACACCGCTTCATGTTTCGGCGAAAAGCGGTTTATCAGATTTTAAATAAAGATAAAGATAAAGATAAAGATATCTTCCTGTCAACAGTGAGAAGCAAAGCTGCAGTGATGGGCCCGTAGTACTGTATTAGATTAACAGAGGGGAGGCAATGAAGATAATGCTGGAGATGAAGAGGAGAAGGAAGGCAGTGATGATAAATATGAAAAAAGGGGGCTCATTAACAAAAGTTTGCCCAGGGTTCTTCCAATGGTTTACTGTGGCTTTCATGGCAATTTTCAAAAGAAAAATACAGATGCACTTTCCCTTTGAAAATTAGTACCTAAAGACTGTGAAACGAGACAGTCAGCTTGAAAGCTCTCCCATTAGTAGGCAATTTTATAACATGTCACCCATACATGAAGACCATGTAAGTGCCTATTTTAATCCCATTTATAAAGACACATAGACACCTATGTGTATTTATAAAATGCTACCACAAATCCAGCAGAAATAGCAACTAGATTGAAGATTCAGCTATTTATGATTGCTCAGAAGCAGATGTAAATGTTAGCATGTAAAATATGTGTGTATTTTATAAATTACTTACATAAATCATGACTCCGCCCCCTTCCAACAAAACGCCTCTGAACATGCCTATTCCAATGTCACCTACAAATACGGGCCTAAATGCACTGCATATACTTTTTATACATAAGGTCATTTTACAAGGGGCCTTCTATGCACATATACTAATGAAAACTCCCTTATAAAATTACCTTGTTAAAGATTTGTTGTTAATATCTTTCTTTCTTCTTCACATACCAATAGTATAAGTCCTATACAACCAGAGAATGTTCTGCATTTAAAGTAATCTGGTTAAAATAAGATTCATGTTAAACTTACTTGGCAGAACAAGCTTCAGATATCCCAGGTAAAAGGACCAGGCCAAGCCATGGGCCACATTCATTTTCTGCTTTTCAAACATTTCAGAGACTTCCACTATGGTAGGTTGCTGCACAACAAAAAAAATGATTTCACCTGACAGCAATTGCAAAGTTAGTAAGCTGAAGCACAAATGCAAACCTAGTGCCTTCAAAATTGAGAGGTAGATTATTAAAATGATCTAGCCATAAAACAGAATTAGATTGGATATTTTTAAAATGTTATTTCATAAAGCCTAAATATGTGAAGCCCACTTTTACAAACCACATTTAAGTCAAAACATAAGAACATAAGATATGCCATACTGGGTCAGACCAAAGGTCCATCAAACCCTGCATCCTGTTTCCAACAGTGGCCAATCAAGGTCACAGATACCTGTCAGGTTCCCAAAAGGTACACAGATTCCATACTGCTTGTCTAATGGGTAAGCAGTGGATTTCCCCGTTCCTCTTTAATAATGGTTTACGGACTTTTCCTCCAGAAATAAGATCCCTGAAGTTGAAGCTTTGGTGGGAGTGGCTGACTTGGATTTAGTGACAGTTACAGAAACATGGTTCACAGAAAACCATGACTGGGATGTAACTATACCTAGCTATACTTTATTCAGAAAGGACAGGGTAGGAAGAAGGGGAGGAGGAGTGGCACTATATGTAAAAACTACTATTAAAGCTTTGGAATTACAGAGCTTAAAAGGGAGAGAGGAAGCATTGTGGGTTAAACTAGAAAGAGGGAAAGAGAAATCTATTTGCATTGGTGTGATATACAGACCTCCCTCACAAGAGGAAGAGGTGGACAGAGAGTTAATTGAAGACATACGCAGCATTGCTAGGAAAGGGGAAGTGCTACTGCTAGGAGATTTCAATATGCCAGATGTTGATTGGCACATTCCTGCTGCAGTATCATCTAGAAGTAAGGAGATCCTGTATTCTCTACAGGGAGAACTATTCAGGCAATTGGTAACAGACCCCACACGTGAAGGGGCCATACTGGACTTGGTGCTTACCAATGGTGAAAGTGTTTCTGATGTTGTAGTGGGAGATCATTTTGCATCCAGTGATCACCAGATGGTGTGGTTCAGTATTAGGACTAGGGCTGTTAGAACCCATTCCAAGGTGAAGATCTTAGACTTTAGGAAGACTAACTTTGCGAAGATGGGCCAATACCTCAGGGAGTCGTTAGTGGGATGGGAACACCTGGGGGATGTAGAAAAACAGTGGGCAAAACTGAAAGGGGGTATTTTAAAGGCAACCAACCTTTTTGTTAAAATGGTAAATAAAGGCAAAAGGAACAGGAGACCGCTATGGTTTTCGAAGGAAGTAGCTGAAAAAGTGAAAAAAAAGAGGGAGGCCTTCATGAAATACAAGAGATCACAGAGAGAGGAAGACAGGCATCTGTATTTGGAAAAACTTAGAGAAGCTAGCAAAGTAGTCAAGAAGGCAAAGATTCAAAAGGAGGAGGAAATAGCCAATGCAATAAAATGGGGGGATAAGACATTTTTCAGATATATTAGTGAGAAGAGGAAGGGCAAAAGTGGTATTGTCAGACTGAAGGGTGCAGGGGGGGAATATGTAGAAGCTAATAAGGATAAAGCGGAATTGCTTAACAAATATTTTTATTCTGTGTTCACAGATGAAGAACCAGGAGCAGGACCTCAGAAAACACCCACAAATAAGAACAGAAGCGAGGGACATCTTGAACAATTTTCAGAAGACTGTGTTCGTGAGAAACTAGCTCAACTTAAAGTAGACAAAGTGATGGGACCGGATGGGATACACCCTAGAATACTGAGGGAACTTGGGGACGTTCTAGCAACTCCACTGACTGACCTTTTCAATGCCTCGTTGGGTCGGGAGTGGTGCCAAAGGACTGGAGAGAAGCTCATGTGGTGCCTTTACACAAAAGCGGAAGTAAAGATGTGGTTGAAAACTACAGGCCGGTTAGTTTAACTTCAGTGGTGAGTAAATTATTGGAAACGCTGCTGAAAGAGAAAATAGTAAGGTTTCTGGAGTCCGGCGGATTACAGGATCCGAGGCAGCATGGATTCACCAGAGGCAGGTCTTGTCAGACAAATCTGATTGATTTCTTTGACTGGGTGACCAGGGAGTTGGACCGGGGGAGAGCTCTAGATGTGGTGTATTTAGATTTCAGTAAAGCCTTTGACACTGTTCCTCACAGGCGACTTATAAACAAACTGAGCACCCTAGGGATGGACCCTAAAGTTACTGCTTGGGTTAGAAATTGGTTGGGTGGGAGGCGACAAAGAGTACAAGTAAATGGAGCTCACTCTGAGGAGAAGGATGTTACCAGTGGTGTGCCCCAGGGATCTGTCCTTGGTCCGATTCTTTTTAACATCTTTGTTAGTGATATAGCGGAAGGGCTGTCGGGTAAGGTTTGTCTCTTTGCGGATGATAACAAAATCTGCAATAGAGTAGACACCCAGGAAGATGTAGATAACATGAGGAGGGATCTAGCTAAGCTTGAAGAATGGTCTAGAATTTGGCAGCTGGGATTTAATGTTAAAAAATGTAAGGTCATGCATTTGGGCTGCAGCAATCCAAGGGAGCAATGCAGTATAGGAGGTGAAGTACTTTTGTCCATTAAAGAAGAGCGGGACCTAGGCGTGGTTGTGTCTGATGATCTTAAAGTAGCTAAACAGGTAGAAAAGGCGACGGCAAAAGCTAGAAGGATGCTTGGGTGCATACGGAGAGGAATGGCTAGCAGAAAAAAGGAGGTGATAATGCCTCTGTATAAGTCTTTGGTGCGACCTCATTTGGAGTATGGTGTGCAATTCTGGAGACCGCACCTTCAAAAGGATGTGAACAGGATGGAGTCGGTGCAGAGGGTGGCTACTAAAATGATTAATGGGCTTCATTATAAAGCATATGAGGACAGACTTAAGGATCTTAATATGTACACCTTAGAGGAAAGGCGGGATAGAGGTGATATGATTGAGATGTTTAAATACCTCCGTGGCATAAATGTTCAGGGAGAGAGCCTCTTTCAATTGAAAGCAAGTTCTGCTACGAGGGGACATGGGATGAGGGTGAAGGGAGATAGATTCAGGAGTGATATGCGGAAATATTTCTTTACAGAAAGAGTAGTGGATCCGTGGAATAGTCTCCCAGTGGAGGTGGTAGAGATGAGGACAGTAACTGAATTCAAAAAAGCATGGGACCAACACAGAGGATCTCTAAAGGTAAAAACTGGACTGTTGTAGTTGTTGTTATGGAAGGACAGACTAGATAGGCCTTGTGGTCTTTTTCTGTCATCATGTTTCTATGTTTCTATGTAAACTTGTCCAAACCTCTTTTAATTCCAGTTACATTATGTGGTGAGGAGGAGGCAGCCCAGCAGGAAAATAAAGGAGAAAGAAGAACTTTTTCTTCTTCTCAGGGGATGGGTTCATTAGAACACATACATCACAGCAGAATCCCTGAGAGAAACCAAGAGGGTAGTGCTAGGCTTAAGCCACTCCCAGACCCCATGACAAACTCAGGCAAGAGTAGGAGGTGCAAGTGGGTGGAGTCAGGAAGGGAGTTGCCCTGCTCAGCGTTTAAGTTTGAAAGAACAAACAAAGTGAGCAGGGGGGCCAAGGAAGCCAGAGGGGCCAAGGACTCCAGAAAGGCCAGGAACTGCAGAGAGGCCAGGAAGGCAAGGAACTGCAGAGAGAGCAAACACAGCAGAACCAGCAACCATGAAGGAAGCAGTTACAAAGTGAGCAGCAGCAGAGACAAGAGCAGCCAGCACTGCAGCCCAGGAAGCTACAGGGAAGGTTCCAGGCAAAGGACCAAACAGACTGGCAACAGGGAGAAAGAGAAAAGGTTGGCTTTAAGGAAGCTAAGGCAAGAGTGCTTGGACTCACCGGAGGAAGGGTCTATCTGCAGGCAGCAGAAGCCCCAGGAGGGGAAGTGGAGAGCTTACCCTGAGTCACTGTCTAGCTCAGAGACAGAGGGAGTTCCAAGCCGTAGAAGCCTCAGCCAGGAAGGTGCTGCAACCAGACTCCAAGGTAGGAGAGATAAAGCCATAAAGCCTAAACCCTGTGTTACGTGCTCTGACTCAGAAGAGAGGTTAAAGCCTAGGAAAACCCGGAATAGGAGTAAGGGGTTTGCCAGGGACACTGAACAGGAAAAGCCCAGTGAAATCCTACCAAAGAGAGAAAGGGTCATTCAGTGGCATAGGCTATTTAATCTGCTAAAGAATATTAAGGATAAACTGCCTGAACGATTACAAGCATTGCCAAGTTACAGCTCAGTTGAAAGCATGGAAGTTGCAGGCCAAGAAAGTGACCTAACTTCAGTTTGTTCTGAGATGGACTGTAATGTGTGCATGAAGGCTGAGTAATGGAAGCCTGAGAAAAGAAGCTTGTGTAAATAGAGTTACTACAACACTGGTTACAAGTATTACCTTAAGAGGAAAAGAATTATCCTGTATTTTTCTTTGACCTGAATGTGTACATTTGCTTTGAAGATTTTGTTACCCATTTGACACGGATGCTAATAAAATTCCTGTGTGCTTTAAAATAACCACTTGGTTCATTGCTCTCCATACACAACTACAATCCTTGGGAAAGAGGAATTCAAGATGGCTTCCCGTCCCTACTAGGCGACCGCCTGGTAGGGGCGCGACCGCCACGGGTGGCGTAGTTGGCAGGATACAGCATTTCAGCGGTCAACTGGTGCGTCTTCAAGCTGGTACCTCGGGACGAGGAAGATCCAGGAAGGACGGAGTGACCGGTCCGAGAGAAAACGCGGAGGAGAAAATCCGGAGTGGAGTCGGATCCGGAGCGCTGTTTTCTGGTGGTAAAGCGAAGACCTGCATCAGAATCAGGTAACCCGTAGGCTAGAGGGGGATAAGCCTAGGATTCTGATGTAAGGGGCCACCAGGTACTCACTAGGAGAGAGTGAGGGAAAAAAAAAAAAAGTGCTGCACTTTGTGTGGTTTTTTTCTGTGTTTGTATTTCCAGAAACCGCAGTCCAGGATGGAGACAGCGGACATATTGGCCTGGGTGGCAGACCAGTTCGCCAAACAGAGGGAGATGGCAGCAGTGAGCCAGGAGCAAGCAGCGTCCATGCTTCGTGCTCAACAGCAACCCCTACTGGAGGTGATGGCGAGATGGGTCCGAACTCAGGAAGAAGCGACCAAGATGGCACAGTCTGTACAAAAGGCACAGGCCTTACCAGGTGCACAGGTTGTTTTTCCAGGAGGGGAAAGCCCTGGTACTGGAACTTTCTCATGTGGCCGCCTTTCTAAAGAGGACAATATTGATGATTTTATTGAGTCCTTTGAAAGAATAGCTGTTTTAGCTCAATGGCCAAAGGAACAATGGGCCATGAGGTTTGCTATTACCCTAAGTGGGGAGGCTTTAGCAGCCTACAGGGAAATGCCAGTTGCATTAGTAGCCGAGTATGAGCATGTAAAGAAGGCCGTCAGAGATCGGATGGGGTTAAGTCCCTCGGTCTATCGGAGGCTTCTGAGGTCATGTATACTGAAAGAAGGTGAAGCACCTCAAGCTTTATACCATAGAATTAAAAGCTTAGTGTATAAATGGCTTGTACCTGAGAATGGCAATATAGATTCTGTTATTGATACTGTGATATTGGAAAAGTTTACAGAAGCTGTACCCAAAGAGTTGCAGAGTTTTCTGGTAATGCAGAGCTGTAAAAACACCCAGGAAGCCATTGCGTTGGCTGAGTGCTTTCTAGAGGCCAAGAAGTTAAGCCTCAAGAAAGAGGGCGTTTTTCAGAAGGCAGGTACAGAAATGCAGGAATGGAAGGCAACCTTTACTAGCCATAAGAGGGAAAGGAATAAATCCATAGAAGGCAGATATACCCTGCAGAGAAAATGTTTCTCCTGTGGTGAGCCAGGTCACCTTAAGAGAAACTGTCCAGTAAGGGAAGCTTTTGTAATCACACGTCCCAAGGAAGTAGGTGAGGGATTTCTCCTATCAGTAGAGGTAGAAGGAATACCCATAGAAGCTCTACTAGATTCAGGGGCCAGCCAGTCCATGATTTCCAGCAGGCTGTGGAAAAGGATAGAGGCTCAGAGACAGTGCTTACAAGAATCCTCAAGGGGGCAGGTTAAAATCAAATGTGTCCATGGAGCAGCTTCCACCTATCCTCTCCAGAGTGTTAGGATAAAGGGGTTAGGTAGTGGAAGGAAGGTGTCTGTGGCAGTGATACCTAGACTCCCACACGATATGATATTGGGCCGTGATTGGTCCCAGTTCAGGAAGGGGGTGGAGAAACAGTTGCAGGAGGAAACAGGTATGGTAACCACACGCACAGACACCAAACCTTCAGGGGAGAATAAGAAGGAAAGGGTGGTGCGCCCCAGGGCTGATACCGGGGGAATAATACCCGCACCTTTGTTCGGAAAGAGAGTAAACCCGGGGAGGTTAGCAGATACTCAGAGGGAAATACTAGTGCCAAAACAGAAATTTGTGATAAGGTTCTGTAGGACTACCCCTGAGGCGAGAATTCCCAAGCGGGCTACCGAACAAGCTGCTGGTATGGATCTTTGTAGCACAGTTGAGGTGGTCATTCCAAAACAGGGGAGGGCCATAGTAAACACCGGACTTAGAGTAGAAATACCGCCCGGTTGTTACGGACGGATTGCGCCCAGATCTGGCCTCGCCTTTAAAAAGTTTATAGATGTAGGCGCGGGCATTGTAGATCCAGATTATAGGGGAGAATTGAAAGTCCTCTTATTTAATTTCTCACAAGAAGAATTTGGAGTGGATGTAGGAGATAGGGTGGCACAATTAATTTGTGAAAGGGTCGGTTTTCCGCCCATAGAGGAGGTGGATGAACTCTCCTCTACCACCAGGGATTCCAGAGGATTTGGTTCCACAGGCATAGCCGAAATAGAGGGGCTAACAGCCTGTTGTATAGAAAAAGAAGATAATCTGGGACCCCAAATTGCAAAAGGTACTGTAGATCCTGTTTATAGGATTAGGAAAAATTTGAAAAGAAGGCAGAGTAAACAGAAATCTTATCATGACCGGCGTGCAAGGCCACGTTTCTTAAAGGTCGGGGATAAGGTTATGGTAATGGTAGCTGTAGGAAACTCTAGGTTTGAGAATTCCTGGAAAGGCCCTTACAAAATAGCAAAACGGCTCGGACCAGTGTCTTATGCTGTGGATACTGGATGGGGAAAGCAACAGGTATACCATGTTAATCTGTTGAGGCTATGGAAGGAGCGTATAGGGAATGCACAGCTAGCCTTAAGAGTTGGTGGCACTTTGCAACCCACACCTTGTATTACGTGCTGTTCGCGGGTTATGGCGCCAGCCCGTAATAGTCTAAGGAGGGGCATATGTGGTGAGGAGGAGGCAGCCCAGCAGGAAAATAAAGGAGAAAGAAGAACTTTTTCTTCTTCTCGGGGGATGGGTTCATTAGAACACATACATCACAGCAGAATCCCTGAGAGAAACCAAGAGGATAGTGCTAGGCTTAAGCCACTCCCAGACCCCATGACAACCTCAAGCAAGAGTAGGAGGTGCAAGTGGGTGGAGTCAGGAAGGGAGTTGCCCTGCTCAGCGTTTAAGTTTGAAAGAACAAACAAAGTGAGCAGGGGGGCCAAGGAAGCCAGAGGGGCCAAGGACTCCAGAAAGGCCAGGAACTGCAGAGAGGCCAGGAAGGCAAGGAACTGCAGAGAGAGCAAACACAGCAGAACCAGCAACCATGAAGGAAGCAGTTACAAAGTGAGCAGCAGCAGAGACAAGAGCAGCCAGCACTGCAGCCCAGGAAGCTACAGGGAAGGTTCCAGGCAAAGGACCAAACAGACTGGCAACAGGGAGAAAGAGAAAAGGTTGGCTTTAAGGAAGCTAAGGCAAGAGTGCTTGGACTCACCGGAGGAAGGGTCTATCTGCAGGCAGCAGAAGCCCCAGGAGGGGAAGTGGAGAGCTTACCCTGAGTCACTGTCTAGCTCAGAGACAGAGGGAGTTCCAAGCCGTAGAAGCCTCAGCCAGGAAGGTGCTGCAACCAGACTCCAAGGTAGGAGAGATAAAGCCATAAAGCCTAAACCCTGTGTTACGTGCTCTGACTCAGAAGAGAGGTTAAAGCCTAGGAAAACCCGGAATAGGAGTAAGGGGTTTGCCAGGGACACTGAACAGGAAAAGCCCAGTGAAATCCTACCAAAGAGAGAAAGGGTCATTCAGTGGCATAGGCTATTTAATCTGCTAAAGAATATTAAGGATAAACTGCCTGAACGATTACAAGCATTGCCAAGTTACAGCTCAGTTGAAAGCATGGAAGTTGCAGGCCAAGAAAGTGACCTAACTTCAGTTTGTTCTGAGATGGACTGTAATGTGTGCATGAAGGCTGAGTAATGGAAGCCTGAGAAAAGAAGCTTGTGTAAATAGAGTTACTACAACACTGGTTACAAGTGTTACCTTAAGAGGAAAAGAATTATCCTGTATTTTTCTTTGACCTGAATGTGTACATTTGCTTTGAAGATTTTGTTACCCATTTGACACGGATGCTAATAAAATTCCTGTGTGCTTTAAAATAACCACTTGGTTCATTGCTCTCCATACACAACTACAATCCTTGGGAAAGAGGAATTCAAGATGGCTTCCCGTCCCTACTAGGCGACCGCCTGGTAGGGGCACGACCGCCACAATTAACAGTTTTTTCTACATCTTCTGGTAACTAATTCCAGCGTTTGTTATTAAGTGAAAAAATATTTTCTCTGATTAGTCTTAAATGTGCTACATTGTAGCTTCATTGCGTATCTCCTAGTCTTTCTACTTTTTGAAGGGGTAAACAACCGATCTACATTCAATTTATTATTTTATAGACTTCTAACATATCTCCCCTCAGCAGTCTCTTTTTCAAGTTAATGAGCCCTAACCTTGTAAGCTTTACCTCATAGGGATATATTTTCATCCCCTTTACCATTTTTGTCGCTCTTCTCTGTACATTTTCTAATACTGCAATATCCTTTTTTAAGATATGATGACCAGAATTACACACAATATTCAAGGTGTGGCTACACCATGGAGTGATTCAGAGGCATTATAACATCCTTTGTTTTTATTTTCCATTACTTTCTTTATGATTCCTAGCATTCTGTTTGCTTTCTTGGCTACTGCTGCACACTGGGCACAGGGTTGCACCAAATAATCCACAATGACACCTAAATCTTTTTCCTGGGTGGCGGTAGTTTCTTTTTTCAGGGCCTTTTGAGTTAATGTTGACCCCTGGCAACCCAGCAGCTCCTGGGTTTTCTTGACAGTGTGACTGGAAGTAGATTGCCAGGCCTTTCTTCTGAGGCAATGGATGGTGAAGTGACTTACCCAAGGCCACAAGGAGTGCTAGTGGGAATTAAACGCAGGTCTCTTGATTACCCACCCAGTGCTGTAACCATTAGGCTACTCCTCCACTCATAAGGGACTTCATACAGTAAAATATGCATCTACTTGGCAATATTAAAGTCATCTATTTCATTTTCATTTCATTTATTCATAATATATCTATCCAGTTTACATTTTTACATCCACAATATTATACTTAAAACAGGGCCATTGCAATTAAAACCTAAAAATAAAACAACCAATAGATCCAATCCAAATTCTCCAGCCCTTGAACTGAAGAACCATTATGCAGCCCTGGGAGGGGAGGAGGAGAAAGCATCCCTAGAAAGGGAAGAACCAGAGCTCGAGCACCTCAAAGCTGCAGAATCAGTGACCACGAGGAAGCGAAGGGTAAGTGGTGGTTGGTGACTCTCTTCCGAGGAGTACTAAGGCGTCCATCTGCTGACCAGACGATGTCCAGAGAGGTATGCTGTCTGCCAGGTGACAAAATCCGAGATGTTATGTAGAGTTTACCGAGACTCATCAAGTCCAATGACTATTACCCAATGTTGCTAATCCATGTTGGCACAAATGATACTGCCAGGTATTCCTCTGAGAGTATCAAAAGTGACTTTGTGGCTCTGGGACAAAGGGTGAAGCAAATAGGGGAGCAAGTGGTGTTCTCTTCAATACTCCCTGTTGAGGGTAAAGGCAAGGCAGAGAAGCTCACATCCTGGAGATGAATGCATGGCTGCGTGGATGGTGTCATCAAGAGCATTTTGGTTTCCTGGACCATGGGATGCTGTTCTAAGGGTTGCAGAGCAGAGATGGCATCCATCGGTCCAAGAAAGGTTGATGTGTCTTCAGTAGTAGACTGGCAATCTACTGAAGAGGACTTTAAACTAGATTTGTTGGGGATGGGTAAAGAAAGCCCCCAGGTAAGTGAAACATTAAATACCTTTATGAAAATGGGTAAAAGGGGCAACATATGGAAAGCAGTGTGTATAAATGCCCGTAGCATGGGAAATAAGATCCCTGATGTTGAAGCTTGTGATAAGGAAGCTTATCATAGCTCAGGAAGGAGCTATAGAAAAGGTGAAGTGACTCTGAACAAGCAACCTGTCAGTTCTGGTAGAAATAAGAAAACAGAATTTTCCCATAAAAGACTACCAGTCCCAGAATGCACCAGGTTTCCAACAGCCATTAGAGGAGCTGAAGTGGGGAAACGTGTGTTCAATCAGGAGGGCTATGAGGTAATCCCTAAGCACTCATCTCAAAGGGCAGGGCCTGATTCAGCACAGCTGCGCTGTGCTAGGGTGGAACACTCATTAAAGCAGAATAAAGGTAGAGTTTATTCTACAGAGAATTATCCTCATCCTCAGGATCAGCTTGGAGATCCTCATCTTGTACATCTTCATCATCGGGAGGATCATCAGAAGCAGAAGCCAGACCGGACGGACAGAGAGGGCAAGAAACCCTTTGGAAGAAAGAAGAGAAAAGCATTTGGGAGGTCTAAAGGAGTCCATAGCAGTACGTATACTGGAAGGCATTCAAAAGGCAAGCATACACCATTGGACTGGGGGAAGCCAGAGGAGTGGTGCTGCAGGGCCAGGAATCTCCAGACGGTACCTGTGAGGGAGACGGCTGCACTTGGAAGGGACCCTAGGACCCGTGCCAGAAGGTATGTGAAGAGAGACCCAGTGTCCAGGGATCTGGATTGGAAGGCTGGACATAAGAACTGGACTACATACCGGCCAGGCTATTTAGAGAGGAACTCTAACAGCAATGGAAGCTCAGGTATGAACACTGATCTATGCCCTAGCTATAACCTTGAAAGACAGCAGGGAAACAAGTATTCTCCTGAAAGTGCTCCATTGAGAAATTCCTCTGTGCCAATCCCTGATATTGAACCCATGATTGTTGAAGAAGGGGAAGGAGCGGTCTTAGATACAGGCTGTGAATATATGGATTGCTCTCTGTCTAAACTCCTTTGGTAATTTTCTGTTACAAAGTACATCAACCATCACAAAGAAATACAAACTTGTTCTTTAATCTACTCAGAAAAGCTCCTGAAGTAGGATTTGAGCCACACAGTAGAAAGCAAGCCAGCTAAAGGGTTTCAGCTGGGTAACTGCTAGCAATTGAGCCTTACCTAATTGCTTGTGAGCTCTGAGGGAATCACTTCTGAATCTATGTGTGAAGATATAAGGAGTTAACCCCTGAAAAGAACAGTTTTTCCCTTCTTTGTGGGTTTTGCTTGTTGTTTGAAAGACTGCTAAGAAAATATTAGCTAAAGCCTACAGAAAAGACCAGTTTGTTACCAACCAGGTCTTTATTCTTTTGCTTTGATTGCCTGACAAGTTCAACTGTTGTTTTCCTGATTTTGTTTTTCCAAGTTTAACACTGAAAGCAAGTATCCTGTTTTATGTGCTACCAAGCATATCTGTGTTGGGAGAAATAACCCCATAAATAAATATCTTATTGGCTTTACACTTAAGCACAACTAATTATTGTGAGCAGCTGTGTCTGGTGTGAATGGACTGCATTTCCCACAATCCCTTGCAAATCATATTGATATATGCACTTGCCAAGACTGTGAACATTCTCACCCAGGCAGCCGTCTGACAAGCTTTAATGGGAGAGGCTGACTTGGATTTAGTGGCAGCTACAGAAAAATGCTTCACAGAAAACCATGACTGGGATGTAACTATACCAGGCTATACTTTATTCAGAATGGACAGGGTAGGAAGAAGGGGAGGAGGAGTGGCAATATATGTAAAAAATAGTATTAAAGCTTTGGAACTACAGAGCTTAAAAGGGAGAGAGGAGGCACTGTGGGTTAAACTAGAAAGAGGGAAAGAGAAATCTATTTGCATTGGCATGATATACAGACTTCCCTCACCTGAGGAAGAGGTGGATGGAGAGTTAATTGAAGACATACGCAGCATTCCTAGGAAAGGGGAAGTGCTACTGATATGGGACTTCAATATGCCAGATGTTGATTGGCACATTCCTGCTGCAGTATCAGCAAGAAGTAAGGAGATCCTGGATTCTCTGCAGGGAGAACTATTCAGGCAACTGGTAACAGAACCCAAACGTGAAGGGGCCATACTGGACTTGGTGCTTATCAATGGTGTAACTATTTCTGATATTATAGTGGAAGATCATTTTACATCCAGTGATCACCAGATGACTTGAAAGGAACTTTCATCAGCTCAGCTAAGACCACATTGAGGTCCTAAGATACTGCAGGAAGCTTTAAGAGAGGCTTCACCAGAAGTAAATCTTACATGAAATGAACAACTAAAGGTAAAGAGATGGGTTTAACTTCTATTTTAAAGTAATAAGTACCAAATCTCTCTCTTGGTTTGCAGCTTGTCATGCTGTGAGGGCTTGCGTGCATCAGTGATGCTGGGAGCTAAACTATCGGTAGTTTAACTACTGGCAGGGTCTCCCAAGATGGACAGGTCTCAGCTGAGGTGCCAGACCAAGACAAACCACCCATCTGGGCAGCAGCAGAATGGGATAGTGTTGACGGCGGAGGATCACATTTTTGTGACAACGGCAACAACACTAAACTTAAACTGCGTGGAAGAAAGGCCCGGCAATCTACTTCTGTATCTTGCCATGAAGCGATCTGCTAAACTGTTGCTCTCGCTGGGCAAATAAGTCGCCCTGAGACCCATGCCATGGAGCAGGGCAAACTTCTAGAGGTGAACAGCCTCCATCACAGGAGGTATGAGCCCAGGACCCCCTGCTTGTTCACATAAAGCATGGTGACTTGGTTGTCTGCCTGGATCAGGAGCACCTGAATCGCCAGGTGTGCCCAAAAGGCACGGAAAGTATTCGTGATGGCCCAGAGCTCGAGGAAGCAAGGGGCATCTCGAACAATTTTCAGAAGTCTGTGTTCGTGAGAAACTAGCTAAACCTAAAGTAAACAAAGCAATGGGACCGGATGGGATACACCCAAGAATACTGAGGGAATTTGGGGACGTTCTAACAGCTCCACTGACTGACCTTTTCAATGCCTCGTTGGAGTTTGGAGTAGTGCCAAAACACTGGAGAGAGGCTTATGTGGTCCCTTTACACAAACGTGGAAGAAAGGATGTGGTTGAAAACTACAGGCCATTCAGTTTTATTTCAGTGATGAGTAAATTAGGAACATAAGAACATAAAATATGCCATACTGGATCAGACCAAGGTCCATCAACCCCAGGATCCTGTTTCCAAAAGTGGCCAATCTAGGTCATAAGTACCTAGCAGTTATCCCAATAGACACAGGTTCCTCAATGGTTGTATTGGGACAAGCAGTGATATCCTGGGTCCCTTTTAATAATGGTTTATGGACCTCTCCTCCAGGAACTTGTCCAAACCTTTTTTAAACCCAGCTACGCTAACAGCTTTTACTACATCCTCTGGTAACAAATTCCAGAGTTTGATTACACGTTGATTGAAAAAATATTTGCTCTTATTAGTCTTAAATAGGTTATCCTGTAGCTTCATTGCATGTCCCCTAGTCTTTTTATATTCTGATGACGTAAACAATCAATCTACGTTTACCCATTCCACTCCATTCATTAATTCATCATATCTCTCCTCAGCCGTATGTTTTCCAGGTTGAAGAGCCCTAATCTTTTCAGCCTCTCTTCATAGAGGTATCCTTCCATCCCCTTTACCATTTTGGTGGCTCTTCTCTGTACCTTTTCTAATAATGCTATATCCTTTTTAAGACACGGCGACCGGAATTGCACACAGTATTCAAGATGCAGTCGCACCATGGAGCGATACAGAGGCATTATAATATCCTTTGTTTTATTTTCCATTCCTTTCCTTATGATACCTAGCTTTCTATTTACTCTCTTGACCACCGCCGCACAATGGGTGGAGGGTTTTAACATGTTATTCACGATGACACCTAAATCTTTTTCCTGGGTGGTGGTTCCTAATGTGGAACCTTGTATCATGTAACCATAGTTTGGGGTTTTCTTTCCTAGATGCATAACTTTGCACTTGTCCACATTAAATTTCATCTGCCATTTGAATGCCCAGTCTTCCAAATTATCAAGGTCCTCTTGCAATTTTCCACAATCCTAATGGGTTTTAACAACGTTAAATAGTTTCGTGTCATTTGCAAATTTGATAACCTCACTCGTTATTCCTTTTTCCAAGGTCATTTATGAATATGTCAAAAGCGGAAGTAAGGATGTGGTTGAAAACTACAGGCCGATTAGATTAACTTCAGTGGTGAGTAAATTATTGGAGGCGCTGCTGAAAGAGAAAATAGTGAGATTTCTGGAGTCCAGTGGAGTACAGGATCCGAGGCAGCATGGATTCACCAAAGGCAGGTCTTGTCAGACAAATCTGATTGATTTCTTTGACTGGGTAACCAGGGAGTTGAACTGAGGGAGAGCCCTAGATGTAGTGTATTAAGATTTCAGTAAAGCCTTTGACACCGTTCCTCACAGGCAACTTATAAACAAACTGAGCACCTTAGAGATGAACCCTAAAGTTACTGCTTGGGTTAGAAATTGGTTGAGTGTGAGGCGACAAAGGGTACAGGTAAATGGAGCTCACTCTGAGGAGAAGGAAGTTACCAGTGGTGTTCTTAGGGATCTGTCCTTGGTCCAATTCTTTTTAACATCTTTGTTAGTGATATAGCGGAAAGGCTGTTGGGTAAGGTTTGCCTCTTTGCGGATGATACCAAAATCTGCAATAGAGTATACACCCAGGAAGGTGTAGATAACATGAGGAGGGATATAGCTAAGCTTGACGAATGGTCTAGAATTTGGCAGCTGATATTTAATGTTAAAAAATAGAAGGACATGCATTTGGGCTGCAGCAATCCAAGAAAGCAATAAAGTATAGGGGTGAAGTACCTTTGTCCACTAAAGAAGAGCGGGACCTAAGCGTGATTGTGTCTGATGATCTTAAAGTAGCTAAACAAGTATAAAAGGTGACAGCAAAAGCTAGAAGGAAGCTTGGGTGCTTAGGGAGAGGAATGGCCAGCAGAAGAAAGGAGGTGAAAGTGCCTCTGTATAAGTCTTTGGTGCAACCTCATTCGGAGTATTGTGTGTAATTCTGGAGACCGCACCTTCAAAAGGATATAAACAGGCTGGAGTCGGTACAGAGGGTGGCTACTAAAATGGTTAGTGGTCTTCATTATAAAGCATATGAGCACAGACTTAAGGATCTTAATATGTACACCTTAGAGGAAAGGCAGGGTAGAGGTGATATGATTGAGACGTTTAAATACCTCCATGGCATAAATGCACAGGAAGAGAGCCTCTTTCTATTGAAAATAAGCTGTGCTACAAGGGGACATGGGATGAGGGTGAAAGGGGATAGATTCTGGATTGATATACGGAAATATTTCTTTACAGAAAGAGTGGTGGATCCATGGAATAGTCTCCCAGTGGAGTTGGTAGAGATGAGGACAGTATCTGAATTCAAAGAAGCATGGAACAAACACAGAGGATCTCTAAAGAGAAATGGGGACTGTTGTAGTGGTTGATACAGAAGGACAGACTATATAGGCCATGTGGTCTTTTTCTATCGTCATTTTTCTATGTTATGGAGACTCTCGCTTTTGGACCACAGGCTCTGGGTGTGGAGACCATCCAGGTGTGTGCCCCAGCCAAGCTTGGAGGCATCTATCATGAGCAGCCTGCAGGGCATTGTGGGTTGGAACAGGAGGTTTTTACTACATCCTCCGGTAACAAATTCCAGAATTTGATTACACGTTGAGTGAAAAAATATTTTCTCTTATTAGACAAAGACCCCCCAGGTCCAAAGAAAAGTGGCCATGACCACCAGGCACCTTTAGTGGTTCCTTACAATTCCCCCTAGATGTATCTTATACAGCTACTGTTGTATTTGTCTTGACTAGATTGTAAGCTCTGATGAGCAGGGACTGTCTTTTACATGTGTCTGTGCAGTGCTGAATACATCTTGTAGTGCTATACAAATGTTCAGTAGTAGTAGTAGTGAAGACCCTGGGAGCTGCGGCCAGCCCGAAGGGTAGTACCTGGAAATGAAAGTGCTGACTGCACAGCACGGACTGAAGGTACTGTCTGTGATGCAAGTGGATTGCAATATACACATTCTTCATATCCTAGGAGCAAAGCCAGTCATCTTGCAGGAGGAATGGGAGCAGCATCCCCATGAGACTATTTGGAACTTTTCATGCGCCAAGAATCGGTTGAGGTTTTACAGATCCAGAATGGCGCGGAATCCACCATTCTTTTTGGGGACCAGGAAGTATTTGGAGTAAAAGCCATGCCCGATCTGGGCCAGGGAAATCAGCTTGATGGTGAGGTCAGCTAGCAGGGCCACTACCTCAGTCTGCAGGAGGCTCTGGTGTGCAGGATCCATGGGGTACTCCCCGGGGTTGTAATGAGGCAGTAGCTGGGTGTAATGCAACTGATAACTGCTTTGGGCAATCTGTGCATCCAGCCATTTGAGGCCACTGGTGGGCGAAGTGGACGAATCCCCCCCCCCCCCCCGCCCTTGCAGGTGGACCGCGGTAGACGATGCTGGCTATGCTTCTGAAAACCACATCAAACCCCCCCCCCCCCTCCTGGCTTTGGCTGGGGGAGCAGGTTGTGCATTTGGGGTTTTATCTCTCCAATGTGAGCAGGGATCTTTTAGCCTTAGGCTGCACCTGCAGCTGAGATGGAAAGGACCTCCACCAGTGCAGGAGGAAAGCCTTTTTGGTTAGTGATTTCTTCCGTGCAGGATCCACAGTTTTTCTGGAGAGCCTGGTGAGGGTCACCTGCTACTTTTCCAGCTCTTCGGCCTTTTCCTCTAAGGACTTGCCGAAGAGGTTTTCACCCCACCAGGGGATGTTGGCGATCTTGTCTTGGACCCACTGCTCTAGGTCAAAGGACTGCAACCAGGCCATCCACCGCGCAGTGATCCCCACAGCCACCATTCTACCGGCGGATTCGAAGGCATCGTAAGCACCCCAGACCATAAACTCTAAGAAATACTTGCCGTGAGCTATAAGACCTTAAAAAGACTCACGGTGGTCCTTGGGGATGAGGAAAGCGAAGTCCTCCATGTCCAGCATGATATCTTTGGTGTGGTTCTTGACTCTGCTCTTTCCTTTCGGGAACACATTTCTTCAGTTGTCCAACGGTCTTTTCTCTCTCTTAAACAGTTACGAGCTGTTCGCCCCTTTCTCTCTCCTTCTGCACTAGCCATACTTCTGCTTTCCTTAGTTATATCCAGGCTCGACTACTGCAATGTCGTCCTGGTGGGTCTCCCAAAGTCACAAATTGCTCGAATCCAGCGTATTCAGAATACCGCAGTTCGTCTCCTCACTCACGCTTCCCGGTACGATCACGTCACCCCTCCTACAACAACATTGGTTACCGGTACCTTTTCGCATCCACTATAAGATTCTTGTCTTTGTTCACAGGGCCCTCTTCACAGGTATTCCTCTCTATCTTGCCGATCAGGTTCGCTTTCATACCCCCCACCGTTCCCTTCGTTCTATTCATCTTAATTGTATGTTCCTTCCCCCTCCCTCACATGCCCATTTGGAATCCACTCGTTCTTCCGCTTTTTACTTTTTAGGTCCACGATTATGGAATTCACTCCCTCTTTCCCTCCGCTCTGAAACATCTATCCAGCACTTTAAAACGAAGCTCAAAACCCATTTGTTCACTACAGCATTTAACCTCCCCCCATAAGCCCTGCCCTTTTGTTTGCTTTTCTTTCTTACTCTTTTTTCTGACCTGCCCTTATTGTCATGTCTTTTGTTTATTTGTTCTGTCATTTTCTCCTCTTCTTTACTGTTTTAATTTGATGGCGTTCTTTTCATATTTCTGCAGCCTGTAATTTTAATTGTGAACCACCCAGACGCCTAATTTGGTGTGGGTGGTATATCAAATTTTAATAAAACATAAACATAAAACATAAACATAGCCATGTAGGTTTGATAGGCCAGGATCCGGGCTATCAGCATGGAACACTGGAAGCACCTCTTCCTGAAGGAGTTCAGCGTCCATGATTCATGCATGGGTGGCACCAAGGAGAGCGTTTGGCACTCTTTGCCTGCTTCAAGGCAAACTTGACCACAATGGAATTAGGGACAAATGAGGCTTCTTGAGTTGGTATCATTGTATGACTTGTTTGCCCTTTCTCTACCTCCTTTCCTATCTGAACTTTGGCGTTCTATTTCCTGGTGTGCAGTGTCTAATCAAATTTTTATTGTACACCGCTAAATGCTTTTGCCCTAGCGGTATATCAAATATAAATAAAGATAAAGATAAAGATACAGGGAATCGAGCCAGCGGCTGACGGCCAGAAGTGTGAGCAGCGCCTCCCACAGCCGCAGTAGCAGCCTCTGCAGGACAAGGTTGACGGGAACTGTTACTGCCTCACAAGGGGCCGAGAAGTATTGGAGGAGTACCAGTTCCTCCACCCTCAGTTCCTCTTCCGACTCCAGAGAAAAGGGGATGGCCTTGGCCAGGTCCCAAACAAAATCCTGGAATGACATGTCTTCCAGGGGCAACTTCCGATGATCCAGAGGGGGCGACGGGTTGGACAGGAGATCCTGGGCCCAAAGATCAGACACCATCAATTCCACCTCAGTTTTCCATTGTAATTCAGATTCCGAGAGGAAGTCAAAGTAATGCTTGAAGGATACTTGCAAAACAGAGAAGTTAGGGAATTTCAACAGAGAGGTTCCAACAAAGATAACAGTAACCCAGTGTCCTTTAGTCCAGAGCCAAAAGATTCCAAATTACACCTATCAACTAATAACCAGATTAATATGAATAAAATGCAGCCTCTAAAATGGCTGTACGCAAATGCTAGAAGTCTAAAAAATAAGATGGGAGAGCTAAAATATATAGAACTAAATGAAAAGTTAGATATGATTGGCATCTCAGGGACCCTATGATACCTGGGTGCAAACTATATCACAATGATAGAGTAGATCAAACTGGTGGAGGGGTTTATTTATTTTATTTATTTATTTATTTATTTAACAGTTCCTTTATACCACCTTGTCTTCCATTCAAGGCAGTTTACATCACAACAACAGGTTACAATGAACAAGGACAATTAACTTGGAAAAATTAAACATATAAAATTTGAGAACTTAGGGGCTTGTTTACAAAGCCGTGGTAGTGGCTTCCACCCGATATCGGAGCCGCTTCTCCGATATCGGGTGGAAGCCACTACCGCGGCTTTGTAAACAAGCCCCTTAGTATACTATTGTGTAATATTGCTGTACAGTGGAGTCAAGTTAGACCCTTAGTATTTAAATTATGAGGAGTACATTCTAGAGTTTTAGTAGAAGGTAGGGAGCTTGGAGCAATCATGGTAGGGGGGTTGGGAGTTCAGGTGGGTGCAGTAGTGGTGACAGAGGAGTGCACAGTCAAGCTATATGGTATCAGTCAGGGTAATACTGGCATATTGTTCCGAGAATAGGAGTGTCTTTATAGCTTTCACAGTAATATTAGGTGATTTAAATTACCCCAGTATCAACTAGGTCAATGTCAAAGCAGGACATGGTAGAGAGATAGTTTCTAGATTAAATAAATGATTCCTTCTTGGAGCAGTTGGTTCATGAACCAACAATGTTCATGTTATTTATTATTATTATTTAAAGTCTTTTCTATACCGTGCTCTTTCAAATCAGTGCGGTGTAGAGTTAACAGATTTGTGCAGTGCAGGCAGGGCCTACACTGGACTTACAGAGAACAGGGATTTTTTACATGGGCTAACAGGGTAACTATTGTACAGGCAGGCTGGCTGTCACAGATGACAGGGGCAGCTCACAAATTACTTACAGGCTGGTTTAACTATGTACAGATTGACAGGTCAAAGTAGGAATACCTTCTACCTGCCGCTTGTCTCATGGTCTAGCATGTGGGGCTGTGCTCTTGTGGGGTGGCTATGCAGGGGATGACAACCTGACTCCCGAGTGTGGCTGGCTGTGAGATATCAGTTTGGTCGGTGAAGTGTTGGAGGAACAGATGGTGCTTCAGCGCCTTCCGAAACTGGGTGAGGTCAGTGATGGTACAGATGGCTGGTGGAAGCGCATTCTAGCATGTGGGTGCATACAGCACGAAGGCTCTTTTTCTGGTTGACTGTGAACATTTCGTGGTTTCCTTCGGGAGTACCAGGGTGTTGGCGGTGGCTCCTCTCCTAGTTCTGTTGAGGGGGGTGGGCTGGATGAGGTCCGTGAGGGAGATGGAGGAGCACCTGTTGATGGCCTTAAAGGTCATTAGTAAAGCTTTAAAGGAGAATCTGCAGTGGATCGGTAGCCACTGTAGGTGCTTCAGTATTGGGGTTATGTGTTCTCTCCTGGAGGCCCCGTGCAACAATCTGACAGCTGCATTCATCGCAAGCTGTAGAAGATTCAGCATGCTCTTTGGTAATCCGCGTAGTATAATGTTGGCATAGTCAAAATGTGGGATTACTAGGGCTTGATAGACTGTCCGGAAGTCATCTGGCTCAAGCAGCTGTCATAAGTGACGGAGCGTCTGTATTTTGTGGTAGACCGCTTTAACCATGTTGCTCACTTGGGCTTTCATGTTCCCTGTAAAATAGTTATCTCCAAGTTATAATGCCCTGTTCAATGTAATTTCATTTTGTTCAATGTAAACTGCCTTGATAACATGAAAGGCAGTATATAAGAAATGTTAATAAAAAAAAAATAACAAAAAACAAGAGGGGAAACTATTTTGGACCTAGTCCTTAGAGGAACACAGGATCTGGTACAAGATATAAGGGGTTTGGGGCTACTTGGCAATAGTGATCATAGCACGATCACATTTGATTTAATAAATGGAAGAAAGACGGCAAGGAAATTCACCTTTTAACTTTCAAAAGGGAGACTATGATAAAATAAGAAAGATAGTTAAGAAAAGACTAAAAGGAACAGCTGCAAAGGTTGAACATTTACATCAAGCATGGGTGTTGTTTAAAAGTACTATTTTGGAAACCCAGACCAGATGTATTGCACACTTTAAGAAAAGTGGAAGGAAGGCCAAAAAGCTGCCAGCATGGTTTAAAGGTGAGGTCAGAGAGGCTGTTACCTAAAAAGCATATTTCAGCAAATGGAAAATGGAGCCTATTGACAAAGAGCAGAAACAATATAAGCATTGGCAAGTTAGATGCAAGGCATTGATAAGGCAGGCAAAGAGAGAGTTTCAAAAGAAGCTTGCCACGGAAGCAAAAACACATAATAAAAACTTTTTTAAGCACATTCATAGCCAGAAGCCTATGAGAGTGTCAGTTGAACCATTGGATGATAGAGGGGGGTAAAAGGAACTTTAAGAGAGGACAAGGCCATAGAGGAGAAACTTCACTCTTTACTGAAGAAGATGTAAGGAAGTTACCCGTGCCTGAAATGGTATGTAAAGGTGATGTAGCAGAAGAAATGAGAGTAGAAAATCACCTAAACTGGATGGTATACATCCAAGGGTTTTGAAAGAACTAAAATATGAGACTGCAGACCTGTGAATTATTATTAAAATCATCAGTAGTACCCAAAGACTGGAGAGCATCCAAAGTAACACCAATTTTTAGAAAGGGTTCCAGGGGTGATCAGAGAAACTACAGACCGGTGAGTCTGAGGTCAGTACCAGGCAAAATGGTAGAAACCATTATAAAGAATAAAATTACTGACCATACAGATAGCCATGGTTTAATGAGAGAAAGCAATTTTTTCGCTCTCCACTGTAACTGTCCCTGCAGCTTTCAAGCATGCTGTAGTTACACCTCTCCTCAAGAAACCCTCACTTGATCCTACCTGTCCTTCTAACTATTGACCCATCTCCCTCCTCCCCTTCGTTTATAAACTACTGGAATTTTGCGGTTCACCACTATTGCCTTGACTTTCTCTCCTCTCAAGCCTTCCTGGATCCTTTACAATCTGGCTTTCGTCCTTTACATTCTACTGAAACGGCTCTTGCCAAAGTCTCCAGTGACTTCGTCCTGACAAAATCCAAGGGCCTTCACTGAGTCCTCATCCTTCTTGACCCCTCTGCTGCTTTTGACATTGTTGACCACAGTCAAGGGCTCTGTACTATCCTGGTTCTCCTCTTATCTCTCCCATCGCTCTTTCAGTTTTGTTCTGATGGATCCTCCTCTGCTGCTATCCCACCCTCAGTTGGTGTACCCCAAGGATCTGTCTTGGGTCCACTCCTTTTCTCTCTCTATATCCAGTCCCTTGGTGCACTCATCTCATAGCTTTCAGTACCATCTTTATGCTGATGACTCCCAGAACTACCTCTCTACACCAGAAATCTCTCCGGCAATCCAGAAACGGATCTCTGCCTGCCTTTCTGACTTTGCTGCTTGGATGTCTCACTGCCACTTGAAATTGAACATGGCCAAAACTGAACTTCTTATTTTTCCTCCTAAAACCTCCTATTCTCTTCATCCTTTTGTGGATAACTCTCTACTCCTCCCTCTTTCCTCGGCTCGAAACCTTGCGGTTGTCTTTGACTCCTCTCTCTGTTTATGTTTATTACATTTGATATACCGCCCTTCCTTACAAAAAAGCAGTGTGCAATCAATAAAAAATACAAAGATGGCCAAAGGCCGGAAAAAAAAAGGAAGTTACAATGCAAGACAGGACTGGGAGTAGCGTAATTAAGCATACCAGGCAGAGGGACTCGGAGTGATTGTGTTGGAGGTGCAGGGGGCCTGTCTGAGTGGCCCTGGGACTGCTGCCGCTGGGAGCCTTGTCTGGGGCACTTTGCCTTTCCCCCTAGCAGTGGGCAGGCATTGTGGGGACACCTGGAGCCAGCAAGGACCCTGGTCAGGATAAAAATCAGATCCACCGCTTACCCCGTGGACTCAGAGTGATCGTGTTGGAGGTGCAGGGGGCCTGTTTGAGTGGCCCTGGAACTGCTGCCACTGGGAGCCTTGTCTGGGGCACTTTGCCTTTCCCCCTAGCAGCAGGCAGGCATCGTGGGAACACCTGGAGCCAGCAAGGACCTTTTGCTTGTATAAATTTGCTTGTTTTTTTTGACTGCGGAGCGTGTCCGTGGAGCATGATCCGAAGGGGCGTGTCCAAAGGGGCGCGACACGCCCCTTTGGCGCCCCTTCAGCATCACTGCGGTAAATAGAGTTAGTTTCTTATTTGTTTTGCTTTGTTGTAGTGTCTTTTCAATGGGGAAAAGGAAGGCTAAAGCTGGGTGAGGCGTGGGTGGGTCAGCAGATAGTGTTCCTGTTGTTGGCCCCCTGGATAAACACCTGGTCCCGCAGCCGGTTGCGCAGTCCTCTCCTGAGGGTGCCTCCCTCAGTTTTGGAGGGAGGACCCCTGCTCCTCGTCCTGCCGTTCTATCGCCTTTGTTTTCTTCGAAGAAGTCTTCTGATTCGGTAAGGGTTAATACTAATGTGGTGGTTACTTTACCAAAACTGGTTCAGTTGGCAGTTGCTGGGGGCTCTTATGGTCTCCCAGCTCTGCCATCTGATACGGAGGTAACTTTAAAGGATTTTTGGCAAGCTTTAAAACCTATTGATCATAAATTGTCCTCAACTTTAAGTTCATTGTGTGATTTTTCTTCTGAAATGGTTGCTTCCATGCAACAATTGAATGAAAAAATTTCTTCTCTAGATGCAGCTTGTGCTAAGCTTGAGTTGCAGATTCCTTCCTTACATTCTGCAACTGTTGCAGGGATTAAAGATTCCTTGATTTTGCATAGTAAGGTGGAAGCGCTTGAAAACACCTTACGTGCTTATAATTTACGCTTTTTAAATTTTCCTTATACCTCTCTTATTGCCTCAAAGATCCTTTTGGATAAGTATCTGAAAGAAATATTGCTTGTTAAGGATCCTATCGAAGTGTCCCAGCTTTTTTATATTCCATCTAGTTCTAAACGAATTGATCCTGTTGAAGGTGGGCTTGATGTGATAGAGCCCTCGATTTCAAACTTGACTGCCTTTTTAGAAGACTCCTCTGATTTAATCAACTCACGTGCCACTTTAGTTGTAACTTTGAAATCCATGGCTTGTAAGCATCATATCCTTAAAGCTTTTTTCAAATTTAAGTTAACTGCTTTTTGTGGACATAGGGTAAATATATTTCCAGATGTTTCGCGTAGCACCCAACTTAGGAGGAGGCTGTTTCTAGCTTTTAAGCCTCGGGTCCTAAAGTTGGGTGCTACATTTTTTCTTTGCTTTCCCTGTAAGTGTATCGTAAATTATAAGGGCGCTACATATATTTTTTCAGATGTTGCTCATTTGGAAAAATTTGTTTTAGAGCGGCAGGGTCTCGTGGAGGTGAGTAATTATGTGTTAGCCTCCTAGTATGTAGGTTTGTTTTGAAGCCTTGTTTTCCTATGTTTCTTTTTGATATATGCTCTCACATCCAGGTCTCAGTAATGTGGACTTTATCTCCTTTGTTTTATATCTTGTATCACGTTTCTTTTACTTTTATTTTTCGATTGTCCTGTATTGTTCTGATTGGTTGTTATGCCGATTAAAATAAAAAAAAAAGCATATCAGGTGGAAAAAAACAGACAACACTGAAAAAGGTCACATAGGGGGAGTAGGGAGGTCAAAAGCAGAGGAAAACAAATGGGTTTTTAGGTGGACTTTACGATGGTTCTGCTCCAGCCTTAGGGAGGTGGGTAATGAATTCCATCATGCGGGACCAATGAAGAAAAAGGCAGAGGTACGGGTGGATTGCAGATGGGCATGGGAAGTTGAGGGGAGGTGGAGGCAATTTATGTGTGTTGACCGAAGATTGCGACTGGGGGTGTAAAACTGAAGGAGATCTGCCAAATACTGTGGATTATGTGTGTAAATAACTTGATGAACCATATCCATCTGATAGCTAAGACCTGCTGTTTCTTTCTCTATAACATCAACAAAATCTACCCATCCCTTTCTAAACACACTACTAAGACACTTATCCACTCCTTAATCACCTTCCACATTGACTATTGTAACCTACACCTTCCTGGTCTCTCGCTGAATCATCTCTCTCCCCTTCAATCTGTTCAACACTCTGCTGCGCGGCTAATCTTCTGCCAGTCTCGTCAAGCTCATATTACCCCTCTTCTCAAGTTGCTTCATTGGCTCCCTATCTGTTTCCGCATCCATTTCAAACTTCTCCTGCTGATCTATAAGTGCATTCACTCTGCAGCTCCTCACTACCTCACTCTCTTATACCTCCCTACAACCCTCCCTGGAAACTCTACTCTTCTGGCAAATTGCTTCTGTCTGTGTCTTTCTGTTCTATTGCTAACTCCAGACTTCACTCCTTTCACCTTGCTGCTCCTTATGCCTGGAACAAACTACCTGAGTCTGTACATCAGGTGCCTTCTCTGGCTCTTTTCAAATCCAGGCTGAAACCTCACCTCTTCGCTGCCGCTTTCAGATCTTGACTCACCTAATCTCCTTTGTGTTTCCTTACCATTCCCCCTAGATGTATCCCTGTCTTCACCTACTGTGTTGTCTGTCTTGACTAGATTGTAAGCTCTGATGAGCAGGGACCATCTCTTACATGTCTGTGCAGCGCTCATTAGTAGTCGTAGTAGATTTAGCCAAGGAAAGTTACATTTTTTTAAGCTATGTATAAACAGGTAGACAAAGATGAGCCAGTCGATATATTGTATCTGGATTTTCAGAAAGCCTTTGTCAAGTTTCCTCATGAGAGACTCTTGGCAAAATTAAAAAGTCATGGAATAGGAGGCAGTGTAGTACTGTGGATCAGGAACTGGTTAAAAGATAGAAAGCGGAGAGTAGGACTAAATGGCCAATTTTCTCAATAGAGAAAAGTCAATAGTGGAATACCCCGGGATCTGTGCTGGGCCCCCTGTTTTTAAAATGTTCATAAATGACCTGGAAATAGGAAGGTGGTCAAATTTGCAGATGGCACAAAATTATTCAAAGTTGTTAAAACGCAAGAGGATTGTAAAAAATTGCAAGAGGACCCTGAAAAATTGGAAGACTGGACATCCAAATGGCAGATGAAATTGAATGTGGACAAGTGCAAAATTATGCACCTAGGAAAGAACAATCGAAACTATGGTTATACGATACAAGGTATCACTTTAGAAACCACCACCCAGGAAAAAGATTTAGGCATCATTGTGGATAATACACTGAAACTCTCCGCCCAGAGTGCAGCGGTGGCCAAGAAAGCAAATAGAATGCTAGGAATCATAAAGAAAGGAATGGAGAATAAAACAAAAGATATTATAATGCCTCTGTATCGCTCCATGGTGTGACTGCACCTTGAATATTGTGTACAATTCTGTCACCATATCTTAAAAAGAATATAGCTGAATTAGAGAAGGTACAAAGAAGAGCAACAAATATGGTAAAGGGAATGGAAGGATACCCCTATGAAGAGAGGTGTAAAAGGTTGGGACTGTTCAACTTGGAAAAGAGACTGTTGATATGATAGACGTCGTAAATTAATGAATGGAGTGGCACGGGTAAACATAGAAAGACTAGAGGCACACAATGAAGCTACAATGTAACCCATTTAAAACTAATAGGAGAAGCGTAGTTACTCACCTGTAACAGGTGTTCTCTGGGGATAGCAGGAATCAGTCCTCACATATGGGTGACGTCGGCATCAAAGAAAGCCTTGGGAGAAGCCACCACGCATGCGTGGACTCTTTCCCACCCAAGGGTGCCATCTTGCTTAGTCAGATGACAAGTTAGACCAGACAAAAGAAAATGGCAAAAATACAGCAACTCCATGGGGAGGAGGGAGGGTTGTGAGGACGCTTTCTCCATGAAAAATCAGGCAATCCGTCCTAACATATTGGGACTTCCTAGCTACAGGTTACCGCGAAGCTGAGAAAACCACGGTCAAGCCGTGAGCAGCAGCACTTGAGTCCAAAGGGCAGACTCTGAAAGGACCCCAGTGTCCAGGGAGAACCATCACTCTGGTAGCCTGAACAAGAAGGGTCGGAGGGTAGGAGCTGCCTAGACCCCAAAGAGATTAGAAAGTATGGCCTGGCTGAAGGCATTGTCCTTTGGGACTCCCTCTCCAGGCAGTAATGAGCTGTGAAAGTGTGGACTGAGGACTAGGTGGTGGCCCGGCAGATGTCTTGTCATGGAGACAGAGCACAAGTTTGCAACTGCTGTTGCCATAGCCCTGACACTGTGTGCCATAACATGGCGCTCCAGCGGAAGCCCTGCCTGTTCGTAGGCGAGGGCAATGCAGTCCGCCATTCAGGTGAACAGGGTCCGCTTGGTTACCGCCTCCCTCAGCCGACTGGGGTCATAGAAGACAAAAAATTGAGAGGCTTTGCGGTGGCTCTGGATACGTTGCAAGTAGAAAGATAGAGCCATCTTACAATCCAAGGTATGGAGGATGGCCGCCGCCCTGTCGGCAGGAGGCTGTGGAAAGAAAGTAGGGAGCACTACCTCCTGATTGAGGTGGAACGAGGACACCACTTTCGGAAGGAATTTAAGGTGCGGGTGAAGCACGACACTGTTCTTATAGAATCTGGTGTAGGGTGGCTTTGCCACCAAGGTTTGAAGCTCGCTGACCCTGCGAGCAGATATGAGTGCCACCAGGAAGACAACCTTCCATGAGAGGTACCGCAGGAGGCAAGAAGCCAGGGACTCGAATGGCAGCCCAGTGAGCCGTGATAGTATCACATTAAGGTCCCATTCCACCTGAGATGGGAGAATGGGGGGCTTAAAGATCAGGAGGTCCCATAAGAACTGGGTAACGAGGGGCTGCACAGAGAGGGGTTTCCCTCAATAAGGTGGTGGTGTGCTGAAAGAGCCCTCTGGTGCACCCTGACGGAGTTGAACTTGAGTCCAGCCTGTGAGAGATGAAACAGGCACTGCAGCAGCACTGTCTGCAGCAGGCAGGAGAACAGGTTGACCCATTGCTCTGTGCACCATACCGAGAAGCTGCACCACTTGAAGGCATAAGCCCACCTTGTGGAGGTCTTACAAGAAGTTAGGAGGACCTCCTCCACCTCCCCTGGGGGGTTGAAGGGAGCCAAGGCTGTTAGCGTCAGAGACTCCAGGTTGGGGTAAAGAAGTGAGATGTCATCCTGAGTCAGTAATCCCGGGGCATTCCCCAATGGGACTGGGGCCTCTGATGACAGCTGAAGCAGCAGCAGGAACCAAGGATACCTGGGACACCACGGGGCCACCAGGATCTGTGATGCCTTGTCCCGGAGGACCTTGAGAACCAGTAGCATGGGCAGGAAGGCGTACAGGAGGCCCTCCGACCACAAGATGAGGAAGGCATCCGCTGCCACCCGGGACAGGTGAGGCTGGCAAGAGTAGAAACGGGGCACCTGAGCATTATCCAGGCTGGCAAAGAGGTCCACTCATAAGGTGCCCCAGAGGCAGAAGAGCCATTGTGGTCTAGCTGCCATTCGTGCAGCTTTACATCCCTGCTCAGTCTGTCCACTAGGGCATTGTCCTGGCCTAGCAGGTACACCGTTCTCAAGAGCATTCCTTGACTGATCGCATACGAGCAGAGGGCTATTGCCTTCTGGCAGAGGGTATAAGACCCTGTGCCTCCCTGTTTGTTCAGGCAGAACATCGCGACCTGGTTGTCTGTCCAGACCAGCACTGATAGGTGCTGTAGGCAGTGGCGGAAAGCTTTGAGCGCCAGAAATATGGCCCTGACCTCCTGCAAGTTGATCGACTGCTGGCTCTCCACCCTGGACCAGCTGCCTTGCGTACAAAGATCCCCACAATGGGCCCCCCACCCCAGCAAGGTGGTGTCCATGGTGAGGACCCGCTGAGGTGCTGGGTTCTGGAAAGGCATGCCTGCCTGAAGGTGCTGTGTGGTTTTCCACCAGCTTAGCGACTCCGCTAGCGGGTGGGTCAAGCTGACCCTGTCCCAAAGCCAGCCTTTGTCCACTGGGAGCATAGGCCCTACTGAGCTGCCCTCATATAAAGGCAGGCATTGGGGACAACATGGACCATTGATACCATGTGTCCGAGTAGACGGAACAGAGAGTTAGCTGAAACAGAGTGGCAGCGCTGTATCTCTGTGGCCAAAGCTACAAGGCGACTTGTTCTGTCTAGGGGGAGGAAGGCCCTGGCCTGAAGAATGTCCAGTCAAGTCCCTATGAACTCCAGACCCTATGTAGGGGAAGACAAAGGCACCCTGGAGATGGAGGAAAGCCACCACCACTGCTAGGCATTTTGTGAAGACTCAGGGTGCGGAGGCTAGACCGAAGGGCAGCACCCTGTACTAGTAGTGGTCACCCCCGACCATGAATCTGAGATACTGCCTGTGGTTGGGATGAAAAAGGATGTGGGTATACACATCCTTTAGATCCAAGGAGCATAGCTAGTCTCCCTGCTGGAGGTATGGCAGCAATGTTCCAAGGGAGAACTTCTTGAACTTCTCCTGCACTGGGAACTAGTTCAGGTTTCACAAGTCTAGAATGGGCCTTAGGCCCCTGGTTCATTTTGGGACTAGGAAGTACCGTGAATAGAACCCGTGAATGTAAACTGCACTGATAACAAATAGTGTGGTATATAAGAATTGTTAAATAAATAAAACTAAATAATAAACCCCTTGCTCCTTAGGTGACAGGGTACTGGTTACTCGGCTTTGTCCAGGAGGAGACCTGCAAGTTCCTTCAGTAGCAGGGCCCAGTGCAGTGAAGTCCAAGAAGGCTCTCCTGGAAAGAATATGGGAGGCGTCTGGTCCAGGTGGAGAAGGCAGCCTTCTCTGACTACCTGGAGTGCTCAATCATTGGTGATGATGGCAGGCCTCCGGTGGGCAAAGTGGACCAAACGTCCCCCTGTGGGCAGCTGACCTCCTGAAGGTGAAGAGGCTATGACCTGGGAGTCAAATGCTCCCCCAGACTTTGCCAGAGCTGGCACCAGGGGCTTGGGGCCCTTCTGCTTGTGGGGGCTCTGACCTGCTCCTTTGGCATGGTGGCCCTGCTGAGGGTTTGGAAAAGCAAGATACTGAGGGTATCCCCGGTAAGCCTGACCTTTCCTCAGCTAGGGAGGCTTTTTCCCTGGGGTTTTCCTCCTGGGAGGGTAGCAGTCTTCTTAAAGAGTTGAGTCCTCATAAGGAACTCAGACTCAATCTCCGCTGCTCTTTCTGCCAAAGAGATTTTCTCCTTGGCATGGGACATCGATGAGCTTGATCCTTCACCCATTGTTCCAGATCTGAAAACTGCAGCCATGCCAGGTGTTGGACACTGATGCCTGCAGCAGCTATCCTCGCTGTTGACTCGAAGCCATCATAGGTCACCCGAGTCAGATACTTTGAGCACTCCCCAACACCCTTGGTCAGGTTCCGGAATCAATGGAGGTAGTCATCCTGGAGGCCAGCGGAGAACCCAGTAAGTTCCTTCGTCAAGTCCCGAAGGTAATGCCTATATAGAGCTGGTACACTTGGATCTGTCAGGCAAGCATTGAGCCCTGATAGCACTTCCTACCAAGGGTGTCGAGAGTATGGCCTCCCTGCCCAGGGGCACCAAAGAATGCGTCTTCTGGCTTTTGAGCCAACACATGGCCGACAGCACTACCATGGAGTTATACAACAACCATGGCTTCCTGAAGCCGGGGCCTCAGTACATCGCATCGAGCCGATGACTGCCTATGGGCACTGACACCAGCGTCTCCCACATGTGGAGGCGAAGTCTCTTGAGGATGGCGGGGACAAGAACCATCAGTGCCTCCTACAGTGGGGAATCGTATTGGAGATTCTCTAGTTCTTCCATGCGAGGCTCCTCCTCCGACTCCATGGAGATGGCCAGTGCCCTTGACATGTCCCCCACAAAGTCAAGGAACAAGGCGTCCTTGGGCAGTGACCGACATCAATTTGCTGGAGGGAATTGGTCTGATGGGACATCATGGTGTTTTTGGGTGTCCAGTGATGTCTTGTCCTTGGACTTCCAGTCGGAGTAGTCAGTCAAGGATTCGGCACCGTGCTGGGTCTGTGGGGCAGGGCCGGGGGGGGGGGGCTGATGGACCATGGGGGGGGGCTGGAGCTGCGAACACTTGCCTGTGAGGATCTCACTCCCAAAGAGTGGGACCATGATGGAGGCCCCTGCCAAGGATCGACTCAAGGCAGTGGGCTTACGAGGATCTGCTCAACAACCGGGGAAGTCCTCAATGTTGAGGTTCCAGTGGTCTGGGCAGATGCACCGGCAAAGCCGGGCATCTGAACCTACTGTGTGGCGAGGAAGGCAGACAAACTGTGCTTCAAGGCCACCATCCTGGTTTCCCACTCAGATGTTGCAGCCTTTGACCCAGATGCCAGGGTTACTGGGTCTGGCATCAGCGAGGAGAGGGAGTCCTCGATGAGTATGGCCTCGGGTGTCCAATGCCTATCACCAGAGGCTTCCAATCTTGGCTGGCTGCTCCCGCTCAGACTCCTCAGATCCTCTGCGTGGGTTGCGAGACCTACCACAGAGCTTGCCTGTCTTGTTCGCGTCCTGAGAGGAGTTCCTCGAGGATTTTTATTCTTCCTCTGTTAGCACTCCAGGGAACCCCTGTTGGAGGCCCCACAGCCCTTGTCAGTAGCTGAGGGATCACTATGCGACTCTTGGGATTCAGATGGGGCCTTGGAGCGTGGATTCACCAGGGATTTCGGGATAGACTCTGAACATTTGAAAATCTCGGTGTGCTTCCGCTGACAGAGCTTGATGGGCCTCAGTGGACATCTTTCTGCAAAGGCTACAGGCCTTTGGGTTGTGGTCATCCCCTAAACACTGGAGGCAGCAATCATGTGAGTTGGTGAGGGACATCTTTTTAGTGCATCGATCACGCTTTTTAAGGCCGCTGGCCATCAGGGAAACAAGTACATTGGTGAGGTTGAAGACCCGAGGAGCAGCCAACTAGTGGAAAAAAGGCACAAAGCCGCACCAGGGGAAAAACGTACAAAAACAAATCAGAGACGTGATGCCAGAGCAAGCGAGCTCAGAGGAGGTTAAGGAACCGGTCACAACTGGAGAAACTAAAAAACACTTTACTGAGAAAATAATTAACTTTTCCAGGGAAACCAGACACATGTCCAATGGGCTCTGTGGAAAAAAGGAGACTGAGCAAGATGGTGGCATCTGCCAAAGGCTTTCTTTGAAAGCTGGGGAGATGTTTCTGTGAGGGCTACGTTGGTGCCAACATCAGCTATATGTGAGGACTAGCTTCCTGCTTGTTCCTGGAGAATATTTTTTTACTCATTGCATAATCAAACTCTGGAATTTGTTACCAGAGGATATAGTAAAAGCTGTTAATGTTTAAGAAAGGTTTGGACAAGTTCCCTGGAGGAAAAGTCCATAAACCATTATTAAAGAGGACCCAGGAAATCCACTGCTTGCCCTGGGACAAGAATTGTGGAACTTGTGCACCTCTTTGGGAACCTGCTGGGTACTTGTGGCCTGGATTGGCCACTGTTGGTAATAGGATACTGGGCTTGATGGACCTTGTTCTTATGTAATGCCAAGTCTCCTCTGAGTGCCGACTGTGCACCTCAGGAGAGGGTGGACGTCGATGGTCCCCCTTGTGCATGCCAATGGTGATGCCCCAGGGCCTTATTTATTTATTTATTTATTTAACAGTATTTATATCCCGCTTTTCACCAGGTCAAAACGGTGTAACAAAAAGAGGGGGGGGGGGGGATAATCAGTTATAGGAGTAGGGCCATCACCAGGAGGGCAACAATGATGATTTCGGCAAAGGATGGACATAGACATGAACAAAGTAACATAGTTTTTGATCATAAGTTCTTGATGAGTGGGTTAGGGGATTGGGCAGGTGTTTGTGGGAGTTTTTTCTGTTTTGAGATATTCTTGGAATAGGATGGTTTTTAGCTGTTTTTTGAATGACAAGAGATCGCTATTGTTCTTGATGTGGTTCAGTAGAGAATTCCAGAGGGATGGAGCATAAAGTTCAAAGGCTCTGTTGCAGATCCGTTGTGTGCATTTGGTTCTTTTGTGAGGGACGGTGAGGGAGTTGCCGGAGGTTTGTCTGGTTGTTTTGCTGTGGGCTGGACGGGGCAGCAGGGTGCGAAGCTGGGTGCTCTGTGTTTGGTGGATGGCTTTGTGGGTGAGTAGAATAGCTTTGTATTTAATTCTTGCTTTGATGGGAAGTATGTGTAGGTCCCTCAGAATTGGGGTGATGTGGTCTCGTTTCTTTGCATTCTGAATGATTCTCGCTGTGGTGTTCAAGGCAGTTCGGAGGGGGTTGGTCTGTGTGTCGGGTAGTCCATGGTAGATTATGTGGCAGTAGTCCAGATGTGGGAGTGTCATAGCTTGCATTACTGTCCTAAAGTCCTGAGGTTCAAGGAGAGGTCAGAGACGTACTGTTTTAGCTCTGATACACTGGAGAGGGAGATGGCTCTGGCTAGCAGTGTTGATACCAGTCTCCTACCAGATGTCCCAGCCGTGGTGGGCAGGGCAAGGGTATCCAGAATCGGCTGGAAGGAGTGCAGTGATGACGTGCTCTGCACTGAAAAGCCTGCATTTTGCAGGGCTTCCGCTGCCACCAGATGAGCTTCTAAGGCTCACAGGCGTTCCTCCAGAAACACCACCGATGTGGACATTGATGCTGCGGCCACAGACATCACCAGTGAACCCTCAGGTGGGAGCTCCATGATGATAGGAGCATTGGGTGACATCTGGCAGCCCTTCTGGGCACTGGGCATGGACTCCACCGTACGGGTCAGGTCCTCCCACCGGGGAAGCTTGGTTGGCCGTTCCCAGTCCTCACTGTCCGTCTCACGCCAAAAGGGGCTATGATGTTGCTGCACACAGATTTTCTCCTTGTGCTCCCCTTTCATTGCAGATGGGGTCTCTCTAGAGGGATGCCCCTCTCTGCTCGAACCCTTCTGCTCTGACTGTGCCCTCTGCTCTTTTCCCTTGGCCACCTCAGGCATGGACAAGGGGTTCAGGGCTGAGGATTCTGAATCAGATAAGCCAAAGAGGGACTCCTTCTGCTCTTCCCGACTCTTCAGTCCTTGATGCACCATCTGCAAGTAGAGTTCATAGGACACCGACTGGTGGTCGGGTCCAAGGTATTGCAAGCACCAATTATGGCGGTCAGTGGCATTAATGGTCTTGCCATATTTGGTGTATTTTTTAAAGCCACTAGACTGCTTAGACATACCTAAAAACATTGCTCAGTAAAATCTAAATGAAAAGCGGCCATGGGTCAGAAAAACCCCCAGGGGGAATAAAAACATCAAAAGGTTAAAAAAAAAAGAGAAACAAAAACCACCCAAAGGGTAAGAAAAAGGCTAACCGATGACAGGTTGGTGAAAAAAATGAGTGAAAGCTCAGCCACAAACTTTTTTCCGGACGGCAGGAAAACGTTCTAGGGGCTTCACAGAAAAAAGAAGACTGGAGAATATGGTACCATGCATGGTATACCTCCCAAAAGCTTCCTTTTGAAATTGGGGAGAGTTCCATGCGGGACTCCGTCGGTGATGTCACCCATACATGAGGATTTATTTGCTGCTTGTTCACGGAGAATCAATTGTTCTAGCAGCCAGACTTAACACTACAATGGCTTACTACAGAAAGAACATTTCTGCTTCCAAAGGGGGACCCAAGTAATATTCCCAATAACTAGACCAATAACTTGTTGATCTACAGTACAATCTATAAGCTGTTCACTGCAATAGCTGCAGACAGAATATATGATTATATCAAGTTCAATAACATCATGGCAATAGAGCAAAAGGGGAATATTGAACTAAGGACCAGTTAATGTTGAATAAGGCCATCATGGCCAGTGCTAAGAACATAAGAACCTAAGAAAATGCCATATTGGGTGAGACCAGGGACAATCAAGCCCAGTATCCTGTTTTCAACAGTGGCCAATCCAGGTCACAAGTATGTGGCAGATTCCCTAAAAGGTACAAAGGTTCCACAGTACTTATCCTGGGGTAAACAGTAAATTTTCTGGGTCCTCTTTAATAATGATTTATGGACCTTTCCACCAGGAACTTATCCAAACCTTTTTTAAACCCAGCTACACTAACAGCCTTTACTCAATATAGCATGCATTGATTATAAGAAAGCTTTTGACAGTGCCCCACACTATTGGAAAATAAACTGCCTTGAAATGTATAAAATAAATCCTGGTTTGATAAGAGTACATTAAGTTCACCTTGACAATGTGGACAACCACACTCTTTTTGAGATATGAAGATGGTCAGTACATCATTCCTAACATTAAGATCCAGCAAGGTATATTTTAAGGAGATTCCATGTCGCCACTTCTGTTTTGTGTGGCTTTAACCCAATGAGTATTCTCATCAACTCTTTGGGATATGGATTTAACCTGAATCCTAAATAAGGTAACAACCCTGAAGCAACATCCCATCTACTATTTGTAGACAAACTGAAGCTCCACAGTTCCAGAGACTGACAATAAGCAGAGCAACTCCGTGTGGTGAAAAGCTTTTCTGATGACATCAGGATGACTTTTGGCCTTGACAAGTATGCTAAGGAAACTTGTTTTAGAGGAAAATTAAGCAAAATAGAAAACATCTCCCTGGCTGAGTGATGTGATATCAAGGACCTTGAACAGCAAGAGTAGAGGAAGGAATGACATTCAAGCAGAAATTACTGAGAGAGAAGATCAGCAAAGAATACTGCAGGAGATTAAAATTGCTATTGAACAGTGCTTTAACATCATGGAAAAATACAAGCCATCAATAAGCTGGCAATTCCTGTACAGCTCTGGGACTGTGGACTGGCCTCTTAAAGATCTGTCGTCATATTTCTATGTTTCTATGGGGTATGTTTACTAAACTGTGCTAACATCGCAGCGGTGACGTTATCACACAGATAACGTCACTTATTGCGCGATAACGTCTCTGGCGGCGTTAAGGCACACAGAGGGTGGAGTAAGGCTCCCCAGAGGGCAGAGAAAAGGGGTCAATGAGCAGAGAGTGGGCGGGGAGAGGCTCCAGGCACACTAACGCCATGAAATGAAGGTCTGAAAATTAACGCCAGTGAAAACCTCGCACTAGAGGCACATTTGCAGGAGAGAGAGACCATTTCAGTCAGCAATGTATATCAAAGGCAGGGAAACCAAGAAAAGTGATAGTAGTGATACATGTGCAGCAAGATCATAAGAGAGGGCACTACGGTAAGGCTGCAAATGGGGTAAAGGAGGCTGCAGGTGGGACATGCAGTGGGGTAGCTGGGGCACAGGGTGGAATAGGCAGATGCCTAGGTGACACATAGGAATGTAGAAATGGAAAACCAGCAAGACCGCAACTGACCAAGGGCAAACATGTCCATGAATGTGTGTCCCACAGTGTCCCAGGGGACAGTACCCAGCAAGTACCCCAAAGGGCACATAACATTGGCAGGCGGTGCTGGGGGAAGCATGGATGTCTATGCAGGCACCCCTACCCCAGACCCCACACCCTAGGCAGCTGCCTACCTGCACACTGGATGGCCTGGAACTGCGCACCACCAGCACCAACGGCACAAGGGCATGTCAGCATGGTGGCGGAGGGGTGCTGGTGGTGGAGGGGGCAGTGGCATCTGCCCACAGCAGACCAAGGCCAAGCCCTGTTCAGGTGGGTGCCATGCACTGCAACAGACAAGGTCTGTCTGATGAACAGTCATGGTATCCCCAGGGAATGATCTGCTTCTGTGACAACAGTTTGGTGCAGTACACACAGCCAATATATTCAGGGGCAGAAGGTCACAGGTTCAAGTCCTAGTTGTTGCTCCTGCAGACCATGTCCCTATATTTTACCCAGTACTAAACCATGGTAATAAAGATGGAACCTTTATTGCAGATAAAATAAACACGCTATAAACGCCTATATTTTACCCTACAGAGCACATACACCATAAATATGTGCAATCCCTAGAGCAGAGTTTCCAAAATGCAGTCCTAGAGGGCCAATCACCATTCAGGTTTCATGCTGCCCCTAATAAATATGCCTGTGATGCATTTGTATGTACCGCCCCCATTGTATGCAAATGTATCCATGCATATTCATTAAGGACAGCATGAAAACCTGAACAGTGTTTGGCCCACCAGGATTGGAGTTGGGAACCTCTGCCCTAGAGCAGCGGCCAACAGGGGCACAAACACCCACACCCACAGGCTCCACTATCCAACGGCTCATGGAGTGTCAGGCTGTTGGACCCTGCACGGAGCAGCATCTACCAATACTAGCACCTGCATACCTTAGCAATGCCGTCTTAAACTTGGAAACACATTCCACATATCAAAAGGTTGCTATGAATAATGTCAGATAACAAATCCTAAGTTAAACACAATTTGTTGACAGAGATTCATCATAGCAACCTTTCTGATATCTGTGGAGTGCCTAGGGAGAGGAATGGCCAGCAGAAGAAAGGAGGTGATAGTGCCTCTGTATAAGTCTTTGGTGCAACCTCATTTGGAGTATTGTGTGCAATTCT
This sequence comes from Ichthyophis bannanicus, assembly GCA_033557465.1. Lineage (NCBI taxonomy): Eukaryota > Metazoa > Chordata > Amphibia > Gymnophiona > Ichthyophiidae > Ichthyophis > Ichthyophis bannanicus. The sequence continues at coordinate 97,319,237 of CM066050.1, forward strand.
AGAGACCGCACCTTCAAAAGGATATAAACAGGTTGGAGTCGGTACAGAGGGCGGCTACTAAAATGGTTAGAGGTCTATGTTATAAAGCATATGAGGATAGACTTAAGGATCTTAATATGTATACTTTAGAGGAAAGGCGGGATGGAGGTGATATGATTGAGACGTTTAAATACCTCCATGGCATAAATGCACGAGAAGAGCCTTTTTATTATTATTATTGAAAGAAAGCTTGATTGTACCAGGTTGGATACACAGTCAGGCCCTGTGTATAATATTATATTGCTATAATCCCTAAGAAAGAGTTAATATCATTTGTAGCTCCTATTTAATACTATCCTTGAAAAGTCTGTAAAAGAAATTGGGTGAAAGGTTTAGATAGCATAAACATTAGCCTATGTTATTAGAAAGATAAGTAAAAGGCAAGCTGTTTACCCAGTCTCGCTCTCTCTGGTCTGAGATATCAAACTGTCAGTGTTAGGATTAATTAGAATTAAGGCCTACATAGTCATGCCTGAGAATATATGTATGTCTTTTCATGACTGTCTATGACGTGCATGCCTATAAAAAACTATATTATGAATATACGTAACACTAGACGTAGAATAAAATATGTATATTATGAATATACGTGATGTGAGACGTAGAATAATAAAGTGAAATTATGCTGTGTAATGGAATCTTTACCTATAAATAAAGAGGCCTAAAGCTTTGATTTCAGAGTAAACATAGGCAAAAGCCTGGCTTGCTCTCCCAAAGCGCTTTGGTCCTGTGTTTATAATATAAGTGTGTTGTATATTATTTACAGATTTGTGTATTATCTAAAGATTGTGATCAGTTAACCTTCTCCTTGTTTTGTGTGCGGATTTCTGTGACCCAAGAACCTGCCTCATTGTAGGTGAGGGGGGTGCAGAGTACATCTTTCAGTTAGTGCCGTGACTCGGGTAACGGATTTCTGCATTCAAGGCAAGGGCAGAAGGTGCCTGAAGATTTGTGAGTATTATGAAAATTACCAGTGATGGGTAATCTGTTAAGGCAAGGGCGGAAGGTGCCTGAAGATTTGAGAGTATTATGAAAATTACCAGTGATGTTAAATAGACAGGCTCTGTCTCAGATGCATGAATGGCATGACAGAGCTAGGGCTTTAGTGTTTAGAAAAGGTAGCCCTTATTGTATGCTTCTATTGTATGTGTGAGAAGCATAGGTGATGTAGCCATCGATTCCGTAGCACATAGGGATTCAGTGACAAAAGGTAATGTGAATTTGCAGTTTCCTTTGGAGGGAACTTTCTCTGTAGATAAGGTCCATTCCCTGAGATATGAGTTAGCGGTTAAAGGTAAACCGTGCAAATGTGCTTACATGGTGGGAACGGATGGTACATGATGAAAACATTAGGAATGTTTATGTTTTGAAACAAAAAGATGTTTGTGTTAAGAAATGTAATTACTGACCAGCTGAGCAAGTGCGGGTCACTCGTGTAGCAGAGCTAAGAGAAAAAGAAAATATTTAAAAAGCAACAGAGTAATGATTTGAAATTCAAAGCAGTATTTATGGGTCTTTAAGCAGATTTGTTATTGTGTACTTCTCATTTGTGTGTACTTTTCAAAGAGAATTAAGTGTTTCTGATGAAGTGTGATCAATTATATTATGATTTAGGCTCTATTCAGGATGTCCTATTCAGCCTAATTTATGTTCTGCCACTGTGAAACTGAAGCAGCTGTAGGAAATGATATTGTGACTACTTAAAGAAGTGTTTGATTTGACTAAAACTTTTCTGAATTACAGGGATAACCCTGGTAGATTTGTGTCTTTATGGTCTCAGATAATTAACAGTTATAGTCCCATTTGGGCAGCTCTAGATAATTTGTGTTGTTTTTTTTTATCCAGCTGATTTTCATAGTGTCACTCGTTCAGTTCGTGACAGACCCTGTGATAGATTTCCAAAAGAAGATTTAAAGAGATAATTTTGTTTTTGTGTAAAGGAAAAAAAATTTGTTAGAATTCCTTACAGTAGTATGCAAACTTGTAAAGGATTGGTCGAGATTAACATCTCTAAGGCAGGATAGGGGTGAAAAGGTTACAGATTTTCACACTAGGTGCATGCTAGCTTTTAAAGACTATTCTGGTAAGCAGAAGACACACCTTCAGGATTCACTAATATTTTTGTAAATGGTTTAAATCCCGAGAATAAAGAGCTTTTAGAAATTTCAATAATAGATTGGCCAGCTAGAACAGCCGATGCAATTTTGGAAGGGGCTCGATACAGTGAGTTGAAGTTCCTCAAGGAACAACAAGAACAACAAACCAGATTAGATGTAAAAAAAGCAAAGTTGCTTAATTTGCAGATTGCTTCCATGCAAACTCCCATGGGAAGGGGGAGGGGTAGATTCAGAGCTAGAGGAGGTTATGTGAATTCTCAGTGAGGGCGTGGACAGTCCAGAGAGCTGCGTACGTGTTACACTTGTGGAGAGGCTGGACATTTGCAGCGAGACTGCCCCCGGAATCGGAATCCTGATGGCCAGAGAGCTGATTTCCCCCTCCCCCTCCAGTACAAGCCGAATTCACTCCAGTATATCAGTGCTTCTCTAACCCAGAAGATTGTGGAGGTGATACATGGGATGCATGACTATTCCTGAATTTGACTGTAACTCCTCAGGGTGAGTTAGAAGCTAAACTGGGAGGTTCTAATTTGAAATTTGTTATTGATACTGGAGCTACAACATCAGCACTGCGTTTACAGGATTTGCCTGCTATCTACCATGCTCAATTAACACAAGCACCGATAGTACATTGTGAAGGCATTGAGGGAAAGATAATTCCTCATTGTAGACTTGAATATTTACCTTTGCAGATTGGAGAGATTGTATATCCAACTACTTTTCTTGTGGGAGTGGGAGTGGGAGTGCCAGTGAATCTTCTAAGGTCGGGACTTTTTGGTGTCACATCATGCTACTCTATCCTGGATGGGTGGCAAGTTCTCTTTTCAGCTGTACCCTCTCTCTGAAGTGCCGTCCCCTGCAGATGCCAGTGTTGTTCATCCGGCACTTGAAGACCTTCCTTCTACTTTGTGGGCAGTGCCAGGATCTAATGTCGGGTGCCTTTCTATTCCTCCTGTGAAAATCACCGTGAAACCTGGAGTTCAGCTTCCTAGACTCAAGCAATATCCATTGCCAGCAGCTGCCATTGAAGGAATTTGTCCTGTAATTGCGGATCTCCAGAAACAAGATGTCATTTACCCTACAACTTCACCATGCAATACTCCAATCCTTCCTGTGCTAAAGGCTAACGGTAAGACTTCTAGATTTGTAAAAGACCTGCGAGCAGTAAATAATGTGATTTTGCCAATTTTTCCCTTGATACCTAATCCACATGATATCTGGACGCAGATACCTTCAGGGACTACCTGATTTTCTGTTGTGGATTTAAGTTCTGCTTATTTTTCAGTGAAAATTAGCAAAGACAGCCAATTTTTATTCGCCTTCTATTTTGACAATAAGCCATATACCTGGACCACTTTGTGTCAGGGGTATACTGATAGTCCTGCATATTTCTCGCAGGCCCTAAGAACTGCATTATTGGATGTAAAGCTCGACCATTCCTCTTTAGTACAATATGTAGATGACTTGCTTCTCTGTTCACCAAATTATGAAAGTTGTTTGTCAGATTCCTCGTCTTTATTAGCTCATATTGCTGAATTAAGTTTGAAGGTCAATTTGTCTAAACTGCAGTTTGTATCTCAAAATGTTACTTTCCTGGGTGTTGATTTAACACCATCTGGTCGTGCAATTACCTCTCTAGATTGAAACCTATTCTGTCATTGCCTTTTTCCAGTGACACGAGTGTTATTGTGTAGCTTCCTGAGTTTATTAATTTTCTGTAAATAATAGCTAGTGCATTTCTCAAGATCTTACTGCTCCACTTTATACTCTTATTGGGAAAGAAGGATCTGAAGGCCTTATTGTACCCCCATTATCACAGTGGGAGGTTTGTTTTAAATGTAAAAATTGCACTGGGAAATGCACCATGTTTTATATGATTATTCTTTACCATCCAAATTGTATGTGGCTATTTCTGATTCCTCTGCTACCTGTGTGCCTTTACAAGCTTTCCCAACTGGTTGCAAGCCGGTAGGCTATTTCTCAAAGCGATTTGATGCAGTGACTTTGGGACTCCCACTTTGTCTACATAGTTTAGTAGCAGTGTTTTTTTTGCAATTGAAAATTACTGATTTTCTGGTTCTACAGCGCCCTTTTGTTCCATTTAACCAAGACTCAGCCTTTTGTCCTCCACACGTTTTATTGACTCTGGAATTAATAATTTCTTCACTTCATGTTTCAGTCTGTACTACATCACTATGCAACCTTTCAACACTTGTGGAGGAAGATGGGTCTCATAATTGTTTCCAAACAATTTTCAATTGTTTCCAAACTGTACCTCTACCAGCCCCGGTTTATACCTTTGTTTGTGGATAATTCTGCTTTTAGAGATAACAAGGGAAAACTTTGTGTAGGCTATGCAGTCACTACGGTTTTGTGGAATTTTGGAAATATTTGGCAGCAACGAGGGTTTTGACTTCTGCTAATAAACCAATTAAACATGCTGCATACATTCACCGTTTGTTACAGGCTGTCCTCTTGCCAGCACAGGTTGCAGTTTAAAATGCAAAGGACATTCTTCTGCTGAAGATTTTGTGTCAAAGGGCAACCATTTTGCAGACCACGAAGCACAGCGAGCTGTTCCTCAAGCATCGGTGTCCCCGACAGTGCTGTATTTAACACCGTTTAATATGACTTTGTTTTCCCTTTCATCTTTCTTGCAGCAATAGCAAGATACTTCCTTTGCAAACCCAGACTCTGACTTCGTGGGGTGCATCCTGTGATGCTCAGGGCTGTTGGAAGGAGGATCATTTGCTTTTTTGTCCTGACAGTCTTTTGTTTCTAATTGCCCTGTTCCTGCATTATAAGCTTTGCCACTGTGGCTATGAATTATCTCTTTTTGGTTCTCCGGTATCACCTGAGCTTCTGTTATTTATTTTCTTTGGCGCAGCTTGTCTGCACTGTTTCAAGACTGGCACTGTAGGATCAGCTTAGGGTCAGTTATTAAGATTTCTGCCTTCCGAACTCTTTTTGATTTTTCAGCCTGTTTTGCAGAGCTGCCCTGTGCCAGAGGAAGGAGGTGGTATTTGTCCGGATGGGTAGAAGCTTATCCATTACCAGTTTATTCCTGTCTGGGGTGTTCCTTTTGTTCTTTCTTGTCTGGGTCCAGCCATTGTTGCGAGTGTCTGGGAGGGTATTGAAAATTTGGTTTGGTATTAAGAGACAACTGCACACTCCTTATCATCCGCAAAGCTCTGGCCAGGTGGAACGGATAAATAGGACAATCAAAAGTCACTTGCACACTATGACACAGGATTGGGCTACAGATTGGACGGAAGCCCTTCCCTTTGCCCTTATGGCAGTGTGTAATTCCCCAGCCTGACACCATATGAAATAGTTACTGGACGTCCAGCTACTTCTCCACATTACTTGGCAGTTATCCCAGATCCCCAATTGTTGCGCAGCGATATTTTGACGTATTGCTCACGGTTGCACTCAGTCCTGTCTGTTTCCCTTTTATTGCAAGTGAATCCTCAACGAGATGACAGAATCATCATATCCAGAATCATCAGAATCATCATATCCAGAAGTGAAGTCACCAGACTGGGTCCTGATTAAGAATTTGCATCCAAAGAAGCTTCTGGTTCCCAAGTTCCTAGGTCCATTTTGTGTGCTCCTGGTGGGATACTCAGCTTGTAAAGTGGAAGGACATTCTCGTTGGATACATCTTACACAGTGTAAAAAGGCTCCTTCACAGGATCCAGAAGGTGGTTCCCTGCATCAGTGAATCAAGAGATTGCAATGCAGAGACTCATTGGACATCAGTGATATTACAGAAAAGAAAAAGAGACCATTGTGATTAAGTGCTTTTTGAATGAATTTATTATGCAAAAAAACTTTGTCCAGGAGTGGAGGAGTGGCCTAGTGGTTGGGGCAAGGTACTTCAGGCCGGAAGGTCGGGGGTTCATATCCCACTAGAGGACAGCAACCTTGGGCCGGAAGGACTGGGGTTTCTAGTCCCACAGGTGCTCCTTGTGGTCTTGGGCAAGCCACTTAACCCTCCATAGCCCATGTTCCCTGTAAAATAGTTATCTCCAAGTTATAATGCCCTGTTCAGTGTAATTTCAGTTTGTTCAATGTAAACTGCACTGATGCAGAACAGTGCGGTATATAAGAGAATGTAAATAAATAAAAAATAAATAAAATTTACACTACTGATTAGGTGGATATAGTTAGTTTGAATTAGTATTTTACTGATATAGATGCAATGACCTTTGGGTACTTAACCTCTACTTCATGACGTAATTGAGAATTAAGGGGTAGTTATAGCTATAATATATATCTTCATCATCTTAAGAAGAGTAGGTGTATTTTTATTTTTGTCTTAGAACATTTATTTTGGAGTAATTATAGTTTCAGATGTTTAGAGGTTTGCTAAGAATGTTTCTGTATTTGGTCTTAGTTGTGCTGTGGCATATTATTGTTAATGAAGCAGTACTGCATTTAGAATCTTGGGAAAGTTATGGGGAATATCCAAATATTTTTGAGTCACATTTACACTCAGTTACAAAATATTTTAATCTATCACGTTGTGCAGTTTGCCTTCCAACTGTGACAGCTACTCAACACGGGTTTTTACCATAAGTTAGGCCCAAAGCCTTTGAAGAGTTTCGTGATACAGCTTTTAATCTAATTGCTGTACGATGGTCTCATACAAACACAGAACCTAGAGTAGTTAGTTCTATGCCTTTAAAGTCCCCTCCAATATGTTTTATGGCTCAAGGTACAAGGAAAAAGGTAGGGGACACCCCATGGAGCGTTTGTAAAATAATAATGCTACATAATTCTTCCATCTGGTATAAGAAATCCCACGTACAGAAACCTTATATTTCTGTAGTACAATTAATGCAAGTTCAAGGGAATCAGGTGCATGATTATGACTTGTTACAGTATAATAGTTCTGGCTACCTTTTGAATGACTCAGTCCGAGACATACCTAACTGGAGTTGCCCCTTATTAGGATATTACCATCCCTGGGAACGTAATCTATCTGTAGGAATTAAGGAAATGAACATTACTCAGTGGGCTTTGAATAATTGTACGCAGAATCTAGTCTGTCCCCGTTACTTGAAAATTTGGGAAAATGGATTAGTGGCTTTAAAGGGAGACTATTTTGTGTGTGGTAATCTTGCATATACAGAACTTCCCAGAGGTTGGTCAGGTACTTGCTATGTTGCTCAGTTAGATACCCTGTGGCAGTTTTTACCTTAACAAAATGTTACTTTATTATCAACCTTGAATAATTCCTTAAGAAGAAAAAGGGATGTTTCCCCTCAGGATGAAGCCATAATAGTAGCACAACAGTTGGTAGACTCTACAAGTCCTTTAACTAAATCTCAGATAGATGCATTTACAGGTAATGTTTGGCTCTCAACATTTGGAGCTATAGCACCCACTAGAGAATATGGTACCCAGATTATGCGATTACAGGCAGTTGCTGAACTTACAGCCCTGGATCTCACAGAGGCTATTAGTGTGCTACAAGGTGAAGTAGACAGGGTGTCCACTTATGCAGCTCAGAATCGCATGGCTTTAGACTACCTACTAGCGATGGAAAATGGTGTATGTGGCCTAATTTCTGATTACTGTTGCAGTATCCTTGATAATGAAGGAAACGTAGTGAAAGGTTTGCTGGATAGGGTTAGAAATCGTACATTTGTATAAAGTAGTAGTTATGTAAGTTCTTTTTCTGATTTTTTTTATTCTGTTTCTGGAGTTTATTATCTAGGCCCCTGCAAGGCCTATTAGCTTCATTATTTTTCTTATTAGGGATTATCATTTTAGGAGCATTAATTCTTTGTGTAATATCAGCTTGTTGTAAGAAATCAGTGGAGACACTGACCCCTAAAATGATGTTACAGATTGACCCAGAAGCTAGCTACGATCCATTTTTAATACCAATGTCTGAGTTTCCTTATCTGTGAAATGATTCTTTACAGAATCAGAGGAAGGACTGAAAGAAAGCTTGATTGTACCAGGTTGGATGCACAGTCAGGCCCTGTGTATTATATTATATTGCTATAATCCCTAAGAAAGAGTTAATATCATTTGTAGCTCCTATTTAATACTATCCTTGAAAAGTCTGTAAAAGAAATTGGGTGAAAGGTTTAGATAGCATAAACATTAGCCTATGTTATTAGAAAGATAAGTAAAAGGCAAGCTGTTTACCCAGCCTCGCAGTCTCGCTGTCTCTGGTCGGAGATATCAAACTGTTAGTGTTAGGATTAATTAGAATTAAGGCCTACATAGTCATGCCTGAGAATATATGTATGTCTTTTCATGATTGTCTATGACGTGCATGCCTATAGAAAACTATATTATGAATATACGTAACACTAGACGTAGAATAAAATATGTATATTATGAATATACGTGATGTGAGACGTAGAATAATAAAGTGAAATTATGCTGTGTAATGGAATCTTTACCTATAAATAAAGAGGCCTAAAGCTTTGATTTCAGAGTAAACATAAGCAAAAGCCTGGCTTGCTCTCCCAAAGCGCTTTGGTCCTGTGTTTATAATATAAGTGTGTTGTGTATTATTTACAGATTTGTGTATTATCTAAAGATTGTGATCAGTTAACTTTCTCCTTGTTTTGTGTGCGGATTTCTGTGACCCAAGAACCTGCCTCGTTGTATGTGAAAGGGGTGCAGAGTACATCTTTCAATTATTATTATTTGTATTATTAATAAAGACTTATAAAGTACTGCAACATACGAAACGCTGTATAAACATAGAAGAGAGACAGTCCCTTTTTCAATTTAAAGCAAGCTCTGACACAAAGGGACATAGGATGAGGGTGAAAGTGGATAGACTCAAGAGCAATATGCAGAAATATTTCTTTATGGAAAGAGTGGTAGAGGCCTGGAATAGTCTCCCAGTGGAGATGGTAAGGATGACAACAGTATCTGAATTCAAAAAAGCATGGGACAAATACAGAGGATCTCTAAAGGGAAAAAGGGGTTGATAAGGAAGGGCAGACTAGACAGGCTATACGGTCTTTTTCTGCCATCATGCTTCTTTGTTTCTATGCTTCCAAGGGAAGCGTGGCAGCTGCCCTGCAATAGCACCTGATTGGCAGAACAGGAGATATGGTATTGTGGTCAAGAAAGCACTGATTGGTAACCAGACTCAAGGGTGAAGGGGAGGAATATGTAGATGATGAGGATAAAGCGGAATTGCTTAACAAATATTTCTGTTCTGAGTTCACAGATGAAGAACCAGGAGCAGGACCTCAGAAAACACCCACAAACAGGAACAGAAGCAAGGTGCATCTTGAACAATTTCCAGAAGATTGTGTTTGTGAGAAACTAGCTCAACTTAAAGTAGACAAAGCAATGGGACCGTATGGGATACACCCTAGAATACTAAGGGAACTTGGGGACATTCTAGCAGCTCCACTGACTGACTTTTCAATGCATCTTTGGAGTCGGGAGTGGTGCCAAAGGACTGGAGAGAGGCACATGTGGTCCCTTTACACAAAAGCGGAAGTAAAGATGTGGTTGAAAACTACAGGCCGATTAGTTTAACTTCAGTTGTAAATAATTATTGTAAGTGCTGCTGAAAGAGAAAGTAGTGAGGATTCTGGAGTTCAGCGGATTACAGAATCCGAGGCAGCATGGATTCACCAGAGGCAGGTCTTGTCAGACAAATCTGATTTATTTCTTTGACTGGGTGACCAGAGAGTTGGACCGAGGGAGAGTCCTAGATGTGGTGTATTTTTATTTCAGTAAAGCCTTTGACACCGTTTCTCAGAGGCGACTTATAAACAAACTGAGCACCCTAGGGATAGACCCTAAAGTTACTGCTTGAGTTTGAAATTGGTTGACTGAGAGGCGACAAAGAGTACAGGTAAATGGAGCTCACTCAGAGGAGAAGGAAGTTACCATTGGTGTGCTCCAGGGATCTGTCCTTGGTCCGATTCTTTTTAACATCTTTGTTAGTGATATAGCGGAAGGGCTGTCGGGTAAGGTTTGCCTCTTTGCGGATGATTCCAAAATCTGCAATAGAGTAGACACCCAGGAAGGTGTAGATAACATGAGGAGGGATCTAGCTAAGCTTGAAGAATGGTCTAGAGCAGGGGTGGGCAAGCATTTTGACTCGAGGGCCGCAATGGGTTCATATATTGGACCCGGGGGCCGGACCAAGAGTAGATGGACGGTGTGTATGTGTGAATTAATATAAATTAAATTTAAATTTGTAACATTAAATGTTTAGATTAATTTAAGGTAGAAAAGCATAAAAAGAGTTATTTTACAAAACTTTTATGCAATGTATTTCTTTCATAAAATAGTACCTTCAGTTTTAGTGGGAACAGTGTTGTTGGTCTCCCTTTTTTGTTAAGGCATCAAAGTCAGGAGATAGCTTTGTTGTTGCAATTCTCAATTTCAAACACATTTACCTCTACGTCGCCCCAGCATATGGTGTGTACTTACTACGATGCTATTGCTTCACCTCGAGCAGGCCAGGTAAGGTAGCTCAGTTTGCCCATTCCTGTTCTAGAGCCTTAACCTCAGCGCGATCTCCGGCCGGCCCTGGTCTCGCGAGGCCAGTTCGGGAGTTCGTCCAGCACGCGGCTCAAACTCCTAGAGCCCTTGTCTGATAACTTTTGTATATTCTTACAGACTCTAGTTTTGCCACTAACTACTGAAATATCATCAACCAGAGTTTACTAGCCTGTACAACTAGGGCACTGCAGATGGAGTAAAACATAGATTGGCCCCATCTAGGTTGATTTTCCACTAGCTAACTCCATTTTTGAGCTGCTTCATTGCCTCCCTGTACAAGGTGTTAGTCACTGTAATTAAAGTCACTTGTAATCTTACAGCTACAAGTGTATAGAATCTCGCGAGGCCAGTTCGGGAGTTCGTCCAGCGCGCGGCTCGAACTCCTAGAGCCCGGCGGCGGCCTAGCCGCGAGCGGAAAACAGCGGCAGGGAAACGGGCCGGATTAAAAGGTCCGGCGGGCCGTAGTTTGCCCATTCCTGGTCTAGAGTTTGGCAGCTGGGATTTAAAGTTAAGAAATGTAAGGTCATGCATTTGGACTGTAGCAATCCAAGGGAGCGAAGTACTTTTGTCCACTAAAGAAGAGCAGGAGTTAGGCGTGGTTGTGTCTGATTTAGTTATTGATTTATTATTTATTTATGTATTTACCAATATTTATATCCCGCTTTATCCTTGAATCAAAGCAGATTTCACTGCAAACCAATCAAGTAGGGTAGTGCGGGGGTGTCGGCATGCAGTGGTTGTGAAGGTAGTGTTCGTGAGTGTGTGGATAGGTAAATCTTGATTTGGGGTGCAATATATACAGGTTGAGCTATCTATATTGGGCTATATACAAAGAGTGGGGGGGTATTTATTTTATTTAACAATTTTTCTATACTGCCCCTTCGTTCAATCAAGGTGATCTACAGTAAACCTCAACCTATACAAAGAACTTGAAAATAACAACTTATACAATGAACTTGTTAAGATCAACTATAAGACTATAACTTCAAAACCTGGGTAGTCTCTTATAATGTTATCTAAAACTATATATATGTTAATGAGAGTAATAAGATCTTTTTATGTTGTGGATGTCATGTCTTGTGTAACTCGTTTTCTCTTGTGTAACTCGTTTTGTGGGGTGGTTAGGGTGGATTGGTGGTCTTCGTTGAATTGTTCAATGAATAGGGTTGTTTTAAGTAGCTTCCGGAACTCTTTTATATCTGTTGTTGATTTTAGATTATCTGGGAGGACATTCCAAATAGCAGGGGCAGCAAGAGAGAAGACTCGCATGGATGTGGATTTGTTTGTTCTTGTGAATTGAGTAGGTGTTGGTATATTGTTTTTGGTGCTGTTTCTGTCTGGTCTTTTGCTTGTTTTGGTTCCAATGAGTTCCTGTAGTATTCCTGCTGAGATGTTGTTTTTAATTTTGAAGATGGTGAACGTCTATTTATATTTTGCGCGTGCGGCGATTGGTAGCCAGTGTAGATCTTGTAGTATTGGAGTTATATGATCTTGTATTGAAGCGCTAGTAATAATGCAGGCAGCAGTGTTCTGGATTATTTGTAGGGGATGGGTGGTTGGTTTAGGCAGACCTTGGAATAGTATATTACAGTAGTCCAGCAGAGGTGTAATGATGGCCTGGCATACTGTACAGAAATGTTCTTTATTGAGGAGCGGTTTTAGTCTCCGGAGTCTTGCGAGTTTGAAGAAGGCTGTTCTGCATATCTTGTTGATATGCGGTTGGAGGGTGAATTACTTGCCTAGGATCACTCCAAGGTATCTGACTTCGTCTTTTATTATGATTTATTTATTTATTTATTTATTACAGGCTCTTATATACCGCTCTATTCAGAATCAGCGCGGTTCACAATATAACAACATACCATAACAACAAACTGTTAGGTTTTACAGAGAACAAGGTCAGAGAACTTGGATAAAACATGGGACGTCATTACTGCAACTATTTACAAGAGTATTTACAAGAGTATTTACAAGTATACATAACAGGATTTGTTCTTAGTTTGGGTAGTGATTAAGATTGGTTAGTTGGTCAAGTAATATTGGGGGAAGAGGTGGGATTTGATCTTAAAGTAGATAAACAGGTAGAAAAGGTAGAAAAGACGACAGCAAAAGCTAGAAGGATGCTTGGGTGCATACGGAGAGGAATGGCTAGCAGAAAAAAGGAGGTGATAGTGCCTCTGTATAAGTCTTGGTGCGACTTCATTTGGAATATAGTGTGCAGTTCTGGAGACCGCACCTTCAAAAGGATATAAACAGGATGGAGTCAGTACAGAGGGTGGCTACTAAAATGGTTAGTGGTCTTCATTATGAGGACAGACTTAAGGATCTTAATATGTACACCTTAGAGGAAAGGCAGGTTAGAGGTGATATGATTGAGATGTTTAAATACTTCCGTGGCATAAATGCACAGGGGGAGAGCCTCTTTCGATTGAAAGCAAGTTCTGCTACTAGGGGACATGGGACGAGGGTGAAAGGGGATAGATTCAGGATTGATATGCGGAAATATTTCTTTACGGAAAGAGTGGTGGATCCGTGGAATGGTCTCCCAGTGACGGTGGTAGAGATGAGGATGGTATCTGAATTCAAAGAAGCATGGGACCAACACAGAGGATCTCTAAAGGAAAAAAGGGAACTGTTGTAGTAGTTGATATGGAAGGACAGACGAGATGGGCCTTGTGGTCTTTTTCTGTCGCCATGTTTCTATGCTGTGTGTAGGCTTGGTATGTAATTTGCAGGGCTTCACATGTGGCTGCAGGGGGCTGGTTTGGCAGGGTGTATGACAGCCCTGTCTGGGAGATACTGGTGGCATGCATGGCTCTTTCCCTGGCCAAAGCCCCTCCCCCAATAAGCTCTTCGACCCACTGGCATGTGGTTCTGCACATATATTTTGCAGGTCGGTTGTGGCCTCAGCAGAGCTCATGCACATCACATCATCTGATTGCGGGTCATCTCAGCTACAGAGGTGTCTTCAGGTTCACAAGCCCACCGGCATGGTGTGAGGTGGTCAGGGGATCAGTAGTGTGAGACCATATGCATTATCACGCGTGTCAGTCTGAGATGTACCAACACAGTTCATTCCTGTCTTCTTATAGTGGACATGTCAGTATCCAAGGCATTGACCAGTGGTGCAACACCTTGCATTGGAGAAGATGCTGAGAGTTGCACACTTGAGGCCTAGTTCTGGAAACACATGCATATGATCTGTGTTAATGCCTCCAGGTGGACATACATCAACATGTGTGGCTTTCAGCGGCCTATGACCACATGAGTTGTGTGCTGTGCTGGAGTGATGGGTAAAGATGGGGTGTCCTTGAATTCCTCTTGGGGCTTTAGAAAGCATATTATTTAAGTTCCTGCTCACATTTGCAGATGTCCTCTGACAGGGCAGGGACCTGCAGAGGAAGAGGGCTGTCTACCTGCAGGAGAGCATGAGGGCAAGACGTGATGAGTGCATATCAGACTATGTGCAATACTGTGTATGTATGTGCCTAAATCCCATAACTTACAGACAGATGGAGACATACATTACCTACATTGCATCCCCATCATGAGGGTAGCTGTGTAGAGATAGGGTGCATCATTTCACTCAAACATCAGGCCCTGAGCTTGTATTCCATTCACTCCTGTTAAAGGGCTGTCAGAGTAGTGGTAGATGGTCTTTAGTCTCATTGATTACTGCATGATGGTCACATTGTGGCAGATATGTTTGTGGCACCTTCAATATATGGGTGACAGCTGTCTAGTTCCATAACATCATAAGAACATAAGAAATGCCATACTGGATCAGACCAAGGTCCATCAAGCCCAGTATTCTGTTTCCAACAGTGGTCAATCCAGATCACAAGTACCTGGCATGTTCCCAAAGAGGTACATAGGTTTCACAATGCTTGTCCTGGGGTAAGATGAAATTAGGCCTTACCTGCTAATTGTCTTTCCTTGAGGAACTCCAGTCCAGTCCCGCACCTTAGGGTGGTGCACCTCTTCTAGCAGCTTGGAGACTGACCACATCACAACTTTGTTGACATCAGGCTACATATATGACTGGCACCACCCACCAGCCTCCAGTAACCTATTGACAAAGCAGACTCACAGTAGCAACAAATAAGAAGTTAGCATTAGACAGAAAAAAATCCATATGAAAAAAAGTCACAGAACTTTTTTTTTAAGCTTTCAAAAAACTTTCAAAAAAACTGACTCTCCTGGAGTTCCCCCACAAGGGACAGAAAATCTCCCTCCAGGAACTCTCTCTCTGGCTCCCACCCTTAAACAGAGAGCCTCCCTACTAAGGACAGCAAAACTCTTCACCAGCTACTTACCCACCCCCTCAACCCCGGGAGGATGGGCCAGGTTACCCCACCATGACTGATTCCGTAACAACAACTCCGGCTCCTCTGCCAACTACCAGTACTCTCATTGTCCCAAGCCATCTAATACGCTGTAATTCTTCAGACCTGGGATCACAAGCACTGCCTGAAAACACAGATGGGAGGGTTTGGGGACTGGGCTGAAGTTCCTCAAGGAAAGGCAATTAGCAGGTAAGGCCTAATTTCACCTTCCTTATCGTCCCTCCAGTTCAGTCCCGCACCTTAGGGATGTAACAAAGCCCCTCAAACACGGGAGGGATGCGCGAGACTGGCCTTGAGAACAGCCAAACCAAAACTGGCCCCCCCCTTGCACATCCAATCTGTAATACTTCATAAATGTATGCAAAGAGGACCAAGTGGCCGCCTGGCAAATCTCTCCTGGTGGCACTAAACCCCACTCCGCCCAGGAGGCCACCTTCGCCCTGGTGGAATGGGCCCACAGACACTGCGGAACCACTCTACCACGCAACAGGCTGAAGCTATCGGTTCCTTAACCATCTAGAAATGGAGGACTTTGCTGCTGCTTCCCCTTTACACAGCCCCCAAACAGAATGAAATGAAGGTCCGACTTCCTAAAAGAAGCCGCCCTCTTCAGATATTTTTTCAATGACCATCTGACGTCGAGAAAACACAACTGAGTGTCCCCCTGATTCTCTACTGACCCTGAAAAAACTGGGAAAGCAACTGGCTGATTCAAATGAAACTGTGAGACCACCTTGGGTAAGAAAGAGGGTACTGTCCGCAGCACCTCTCTCTCCCTGGAAAAAGAAAGAAAAGGCTCCCTACACGATAAAGCCTGGCACTCCGAAATCCTACGAACAGAACAAATAGCCACCAAAAATACCACCTTCAATGTTAAATCCTTCAGTGAAGACTAATCTAGTGGCTCGAACGGCTCCCCCACCAATGCTGAAAGAGCCAGATTGAGGTCCCATGGAGGTACCAAAGACCGCAAAAGCGGACAGAGCTGCTTAACTGCCTTCAAGAAGTGCACCACATCTAGATGTGCTCCCAAGGACACACCTCGGATCCTGCCTCTATAACATGCCAACGCAGCTACCTGCCAGTCCCTTTTCAAACCCTGCCTGAAGGAACTCCAACACTAACGGAACCGAAGCCGCCAAAGGCCTACAACCTTTCTGCGTACACCAAGCCTCAAAAATCCTCCACATCCGGATATAAGACAATGACATAAACTTTATTAATGTTTGTCTAAGTTCCTCTCTTATGTATTCTCTCTACAAGCTTTATAATTTCCCCTTTCCTGTCCAAGATTGTAGTTCTTTTCCTTTTTCCTGGCCTTGTGCCTCTCTCCGATTGTTATCTTATTGTGAACCACCCAGGAAAAAGATTTAGGCGTCATTGTGGATACCATGTTAAAACCCTCGGCCCAGTGTGCAGCGGCGGCCAAGAGAGCAAATAGAATGCTAGGTATGATAAGGAAAGGAATGGAAAATAAAACAAAGGATATTATAATGCCTCTATATCGTTCCATGGTGAGACCGCACCTTGAATATTGTGTGCAATTCTGGTCGCCGTATCTTAAAAAGGATATAGAGTTATTAGAAAAGGTTCAGAGAAGAGCCACCAAAATGGTAAAGGGGATGGAAGGATACTCCTATGAAGAAAGGCTAAAAAGGTTAGGGCTCTTTAACCTGGAAAAGAGACGGCTGAGGGGAGATATGATAGAAGTCTATAAATTAATGAGCGGAGTGGAACGGGTAAACGTAGATCGATTGTTTACCTTATCAGAATATAGAAAGACTAGGGGACATGCAATGAAGCTACAGGGTAAACTATTTAAGACTAATAAAAGAAAATATTTTTTCACTCAACGTGTAATCAAACTCTGGAATTTGTTACCGGAGGATGTAGTAAAGGCTGTTAGTGTAGCTGGGTTTAAAAAAGGTTTGGACAAGTTCCTGGAGGAAAGTTCCATAAGCCATTTTTAAGAAGGGACCCAGGATATCAATGCTTGAACCACTACAAGCATTGTGGAACCTGTGTCCCTTGGGGAAACTGCTAGGTACATATGACCTAGATTGGCCACTGTTGGAAACAGAATACTGGGCTTGATGGACCTTGGTCTGACCCAGTATGGCATATCTTATGTTCTTATGTTCTTATGTTCACCCTGATGTCATATAGGGCAGTATATCAAATCCAAATAAACTAAACTAAACTAACTTCTTTTGGGTCCTAAGAAGCATGGAAATGACCTGGGCGGAGTAACCCTGCTTTCTCAACCGCATCCTCTCAAGAACCATGCCATAAGCGAGAATCGATCCACTTGGGGCATGAAAACCGGACCCTGAAAGAGCAGATCTGGCCGGCGGGGAAGCCGCCATTGCTCGTTCACCTTCAACCGTACCAGATCCGCATATCATGGATGCCAAGACCAGTCTGGGGCTATCAGGATCACTAAGCCCCTGTGTGCCTCCACTCATTGTATTACGCGTCCTATGAGAGCCCATGGAGGAAAAACATATAGGAGACTCCCGCAGGGCCACATTTGCACCAGTGCCTCCAGGCCCTCCGACATTCTCTCTCTCTGCTGGCTGACGAACCTGCTTGCTTTGGCCGACTCAAAGGTTGCCATCAAATCCATGATTGGCGTCCCCCACCGGCATACCATCTGATCGAAGATTTCCTGGTTCAGCTGCCATTCCCCTGGATCCAAGCGCGGTCGACTGAGATAATCGGCCGTCACGTTCTCTACACCTGCCACGTGTGCCACCGAAATGGCCAGCAGGTGGGCCTCTGCCAAATTCATCAACATCTCTGCTTCGCACTCTAACTTGATGCTCCCTGTGCCCCCCTGCCGATTGATATAGGCCACCGCCATGGCATTGTCCGAGAAGACACAAACTGCCTTCCCGCAGAGGAGTGGAAGAAACTCGTGCAACGTGAACAGAATGGCCCTCATTTCTAGACGATTTATGGACCACGTCCGCTGCGCCGCAGACCAGTTTCCCTGAGTTACCTGCCCCTCGCAGTGGGCTCCCCAGCCCAAGAGGCTGGCATCCATTGTCAAGGGAATCCAGCATGGTGACACCAATGGAGCCCCCGCCATCAGATGCTCTGTGCAGAGCCATCATCTGAGTGCTGACCGTGCTTGTTGTGGACATGGCAATGGATGGGAGAGGGGCTGCTGCTGATTTCTATTTCTGCCACCCGTGCCCAAGGGACCAACTCAATCGTCGCCGCCACGGTCCCCAAGAGCTTGAGATAGTTCCATGCTGTAGTTTCTGCCATGCGAAGGAACTCTCGGACCAACAGCTGCAGCGCCTCCGCCCTCTTCTGTGGCAGGAATACCTTGCCTGCTTGAGTGTCAAAGCGAGCCCCTAGGTACTCGAGGCTTTGCGACGGTGTCAGTTGACTCTTGGACACGTAGATTACCCATCCTAGACTCCTGAGAAAGTCGACCACCATGAGCGCTTTCCTGCTCAGATTTTGTGTGAAGGAGCCAGTTGTCTAGGCACGGGTGTACTAGAATGCCTTCCTGGCGCAACGCTGCCACCACCACGACCATCACCTTTGTGAATGTCCGAGGGGCTGTCGCGAGCCCAAAGGGCAGAGCTTGAAACTGAAAATGCCCGCAAAGCGGAGGAACTGGTGATGGTCCGGGTGAATGTGAACATGCAGAAAAGCTTCGGTGAGGTCCAGTGAGGTAAGGAACTCGCCCTCTCTCATCGACATAATCACCGACCTGAGGGTTTTCATATGAAACCTTGGAACCCACAGGCACCTGTTTACCCGCTTGAGAGCTAGAATAGGCCGAAACAAGCCTTCCTTCTTCGGGACTATGAAATAAATGGAGTAGCGGCCTGCACCACACTGTTCCTCCGGTACCAGCATTACTGCCCCTAACCACAGGAGCCTTTCTAGCGTGTCCCGCATGCCTTGAGCCTTGCTTCATGCTTTTCAGGGAGAGCGAATAAGGCAGGTGGTAGCGGACTGGCAAATTCCAACACGTAACCATCCCGCACCACCTGCAGGACCCACTGGTCTGATGTAATTTGGGCCCAGGCAGGGAAGAACTCTCGCAACCTGCCTCCCACGGTCTCTATCCCTGCCTGGACCCCCTTCATTTCATTGTGTCTTCTTGTGGACTGCCGAGGAGGTGGAAGCTGAGTAATAACCTCTTCCTGCTCCCCGAAACCCCTTAAAAGGTTGTCCCCAAGGAGGAAACCGCCCTCTTTGATATGGCACAAAGCGCACTGAGCGAAAATGCTTAAACTCCCGGGATTGACCCCTACCTGTGCCAGATCCCCTGCCCAGTCTGGGCTTATCCTCGGGCAGCCGCCCCCCTTTGGACTCCCCCAAATCCTTAACCAACTGCTCTAGATCCTCACCGAACAATAGCTTCCTCTGAATGGAAACTTACTCAGGCGTGCCTTAGAGGAAACATCCGCAGACCAATTGCAGAGCCAAAGGTAGCAACGAGCCGCCACCACCGAGGCCATACTGTTGGATAGACCTCTAACCAGATCATATCAGAAATCTACCAAGTAAGCCACCCCCGACTCAAGTCTTGCTGCGGCCCCTAGCTCTGGGGGCTCACCTGATGCCTCAGGGATACCCTGCGCCCACCAATGCCCCGCACACAGAGACCTGCAAGGACAGGGCACTAACATCAAATGCCTGTTTCAATAGGGCATCCAACTTCCTGTCCTGATTATCCCTGAGAGCCGTACTGCCCTCTATAGGAATGGTGGTTTTCTTGGTTACCGCCGACACCGCAGTGTCAACCTTTGGCGAGGAAAACATTTCTTTTTCCTGCTCCGCCAAAGGGTAGAGACGGTTCATTGTCCTAGAACCCTTCATCCCTGCATCTCGCAGGTTCTACTCTTCCAGGATCATGGGCAAGCCACTTAACCATCCATAGTCCATGTTCCCTGTAAAATAGTTATCTCCAAGTTATAATGCCCTGTTCAATGTAATTTCAGTTTGTTCAATGTAAACCGCACTGATGCAGAATAGCGCGATATATAAGAGAATGTAAATAAATAAATAAATAAATAAAATCTGCCTGATCACTCTATGTAACGGGAACACCCGCTGAGGTTTACACACCGCCTGAAAAATGGGGTCCTCTAGAGCCTCGTCTTCCGTTGCAGTCTCTGCCGACATATTGAGCGCCTTGAGGGTCTCCACAATGAGCCCTGCCAACTCCTCTTTGCGAAACATTCTCACAATTTTGGACTCCTCCTCCTGAGGGAGCTCCCCCTCTTCCAGCTCTTCAGGCTCTCCACCTTCTTTGGCATCCCAGTCCGAGGTCAGAGATCTGACATCCTCAGCTGCCTCTCCATCCAGCCAGCTCTTAGCCTGAGGCTGACGGAATACAGTCTCTGACCCTTGCAGGTTCTCTGCTATTCTCGTCTTGCCACCACTCGGCTGGTCTGTCCCCCGTGGCCCTGTGAAGCAGCATAACAAACTCAGGGGAAAACTCCCCCAGGATCCCCTCTCCCCACCCTTGGGAGGAAGAAGGACCTGGCGATGTCAGACTCTGAGAAGAAGGGTGCAACAACGGCAGAGAGGGTCCAACCCCCTCAAGCTGAGACTGCAGCCCCCCAGCAGTGGTGAAGGAGAGAATCATGGGACGGACACCTCCGGGGATTCTGTTCCCTCTTGCATAGCACGCTCAGCTGTACATGCCTCCATTGTGCACCCACGACAAACACCTTCTGCTGTGATTGAGCCTCTACACGCCCCGCAGGTCAGACACTGTGACTTCCCCGGCATACCTATGTCACCTGCTCTCACTTTTTTTTTTTTTTCAAAACCTAAATAATCCCTGGCAGTTACCTTTCTCCATTGGGAAAATTGGCCATTTAGCCCTACCTTCTGCTTTCTATCTTTTAACCAGTTCCTGATCCAGAATAGTACACTGTCCCCTATCCCATGACTTTTTAATTTCACCAAGTCTCTCAGGACAGGCCTTGTCAAAGGCTTCTGAAAATCCAGATACACTATATCAATCTGCTCACCTTTATTCACAGCTTCAAAAAAATATAGCAGATTAGTAAGACAAGATCTTGCTTGGCAAAATCCATGTTGGCTTTCTCCCTTTAAACCATGACTAACTACATGTTCAGTAATTTCATTCTTTATAATGGTCCCTACCATTTTGTCCAGTACTGATGTCATGCTCACCGGTCTGTAGTACCGGCATATGAAGCAATCTCATGCATCCCATGAGTCCTGCAGAAACTTGCCTTTCACATACATCAACCTATTATCATGGCTGACATGTGCCCTGAACACAGATGGCCTTGCCTGGTGTAATGCACACATGGCTATGGGCCATGTAGTGGTACGATGTCATACTTCGTCCTGCTGAGATATAGTGCTAATACATATATGTTAGCATACACACTACATTATCTCACAGCACACAAACACACACACACACGCGATGGCATTGCTGCTGTATGGAAGTTAGATATGTGCAAGGGGATCAATGCAGATGTCCTGACACATCCTTGCTAGTACTGGTCATTCGTACTGGGCTATATGGCAGATGCAGCAGTAAACATTTAGAGGTTGGACACATTCCCTGCTCGTCTGATAAGATTAGCTCTGAAGACAGCGCACATATCAGCTGCAAACGTCATGGCATCCGGGGCATGGGAAAGGTGTGGACAGGTGATGAGCAGGATGCTGAGGTGCCACATGGTTTCTCTAACAAAGTGGCAGGGCACATAGTAGTGGCAGCAGCATTTGCTGCTACATGACCAGGCATGGCCAGGAACAGGCAAGCAGCAATTGTTTCCTTTGGATGTTGTGAGTCTTACTGATAGATTTTGGGGTTGGTGACACAATCGGCCACTTATCTCACTCTGGAATCCATCACTTTGCAGCCAAACAGCAAACATATCCCCTCCTGTTAAATGTATCCCTCCAATTGTATTGTGACCACTTTGAAGAATAAAGTGGTATACAAAACTGTTTAAACAAATAAATAAATAAATGTGCCACATGTTATGCTTGTGTGTGACAGCTTGCTGATGAGATGGCATTTCCTTTACTGAATGTCAGTTTTTGTGAGTGGGGTAGTGGTATGCATGGCTCTTGCACCCACACAGATGTCATGCATTCTTACAAAAAGCCAAATACGTGGTCCAAAGGCAGGTTGCATGGGTCCCACAGGCCACAAACAGTGCAAAAGATGCACGATGACACACACACTTCAGACTGCCATGGGAGTAGTGGCCTAAACATCTGTCCGGCTGCCATCATCTTACTATCAGTCTAGCCCTGCCTCCTACTCCTGTGTCACCAGCCTCCAAATTGCCTATTGCTCTATTTGGTCACTCAGAATCTGCTATTTAACCCACACCAGTGTGTTGCAGTTGCAACCCTGATTCACATGCACCACACAGTTATGTATGGGGAGACACTCTACATTTTCTGTATTCGTCTGGGGCGTGGTATTTCCATGTTAGCAGCTAACACAGTTTAGTAGACATAGCCCTTATAATTATAGACATTAATTAATTACATTTTATAGCACTCCCTCTGCAAAAGATACAGACATCCTAGTTTAAATGTCTTCCATACCTGCAGGCCAAATGCAACCAAGAGTAAATGACCAATGCACAACAGGAAAATATGCACATGTATTGGCAAGTTAATCCATGAATCCTTGTCAGTCCATAAAAGCAAGAAGCATCCACCAAGCAGTAAAAGGAAATGGTTGATACTGATAGATGCAGATGCAGCTCTTGAGTATTTTCCCTGGTACCTATTAAAGCAAAAAGAAGACAGAATAAAGAAATTGTAGTGCTGCTCTAGTTATTCCTTTGAAGTGATATTGACTAGCAGAGAAAGGGTAGAACTGAACAGTCTCAGAATACACAAGGCAGTCTCCTACCAATCAATAGTAGGGGGGAAGAGGGTGTCAGCACATGAACAATTTAAAATTCTGTGTATCAGTAAAGCGTAGTTACTCACCTGTAACAGGTGATCTCCGGGAACAGCAGGAATTTAGTCTTCACATATGGGTATCGTCGGCACCGACGGAGCCAGCACGGGAACACTCCCCGGCGTCCAATAGGAACGCTTTTGGGAGTATCCCTCAGCACATGCGCGCTGCCTTCCCTCCTTTCCAACTGTCCCTCTTCAGTTAAGTTTGTAGCTGAGTGAAAGGATAGAGAGAGAGAGGAAAGAGACAAAGAGAGAGAGAGAGACAACTCCTAGGGGAGGTGGGTGGGTTGTGAAGACTAAATTCCTGCTGTTCCCGGAGATCACCTGTTATAGGTGAGTAACTACGCTATCTCCAGGAACAAGCAGGAATGTAGTCTTCACATACGGGGACTCCCTAGCTGAAGATACCAGGGAGATAGCCCCAGGAAGGTGCCACCCTAAAAAGATAGGCATCCTTCCTCCCATGGATCTCTGGCATTCCACCAGGATTGATGGGCAGGAGTTGAATTAGGTCTGAAAGAGACTTTGAAGAACAGCTTGGCCAAAGAAGGCATCCCGATGGGAGGCTTTATCCAGGCAGTAGTGGGCTGTGAAGGTGTGTACCGAAGCCCAGGTGGCTGCTCGACAAATGTCATCGATAGACACAGAGTGGAGATTAGCCATAGAAGCTGCCATGGCTCTCACATTATGAGCTGTGACATGGTCCTGAAGTGGAAGACCCTTGCTCTCATAAGCAAAGGATATGCATTGGGCAATCCATTTTGATAAAGTTCTTTTGGAGACTGGAA
The DNA here is from genome assembly GCA_033557465.1 of Ichthyophis bannanicus. Lineage (NCBI taxonomy): Eukaryota > Metazoa > Chordata > Amphibia > Gymnophiona > Ichthyophiidae > Ichthyophis > Ichthyophis bannanicus. The sequence continues at coordinate 97,342,979 of CM066050.1, forward strand.
GTCCCAAATGACTAGGGTCAAAAGCTACAAAAAGTTGTGAGAACCTTCTATGTTGCTGTGTTTTTTGTATGTAAAAGGCTAAGGCCCTTTTACAATCCAATATATGAAGGTTTCTTTCTGCATTAGAGGCGTGAGGCCTCAGAAAAAATACAGGAAGATAAATTGATTGGTTTAAATGAAAAGGCAAAACCACCTTTGGCATAAAGTGTGAGTGAGTTTGAAGAACAATCTTATCATGATGAAACCTAGTATAAGGAGGATCAGCCACTAAAGCTTGCAATTCACTAATGCGACGGGCAGAGGTGATTGCAATTAGGAAGATGACCTTCCAGGTCAAAAAGTTAAGGGCTGTAGTGGCCACAGGTTCAAAAGGCAGCCTCATGAGCTGCCCGAGAACTAGATTTAGATAAGAACATAAGATATGCCATACTGGGTCAGACCAAGGTCCATCAAGCCCAGTATCCTGTTTCCAACAGTGGCCAATCTAGGTCATACGTACCTAGCAGTTTCCCCAAAAGACACAGGTTCTGCAATGCTTGTACTAGGTCAAGCATTGATATCCTGGGTCCCTTCTTAATAAAGGTTTATGGACCTTTCCTCCAGGAACTTGTCCAAACCTTTTTTAAACCCAGCTACACTAACAGCCTTTACTACATCCTCCGGTAACAAATTCCAGAGTTTGATTACACGTTGAGTGAAAAAATATTTTCTTTTATTAGTCTTAAATAGTTTACCCTGTAGCTTCATTGCATGTCCCCTAGTCTTTCTATATTCTGATAAGGTAAACAGTTGATCTACGTTTACCCGTTCCACTCCGTTCATTAATTTATAGACTTCTATCATATCTCCCCTCAGTCGTCTCTTTTCCAGGTTAAAGAGCCCTAACCTTTTTAGCCTTTCTTCATAGGAGTATCCTTCCATCCCCTTTACCATTTTGGTGGCTCTTCTCTGAACCTTTTCTAATAACGCTATATCCTTTATAAGATACGGCGACCAGAATTGCACACAATATTCAAGGTGCGGTCTCACCATGGAACGGTATAGAGGCATAATAATATCTTTTGTTTTATTTTCCATTCCTTTCCTTATGATACCTAGCATTCTATTTGCTCTCTTGGTTGCCGCTGCACACTCGGCCGAGGGTTTTAACATGTTATCCACAATGACGCCTAAATCTTTTTCCTGGGTGGTGGTTCCTAATGTGGAACCTTGCATTGTGTAACCATAGTTTGGGTTGTTCTTCCCTAGGTGCATAACTTTGCACTAGTCCACATTAAATTTCATCTGCCATTTTGATGCCCAGTCTTCCAATTTATCAAGATCCTCTTGCAATTTTCCACAATCCTCTCGGGTTTTAACAACTTTAAATAGTTTTGTGTCATCTGCAAATTTGATAACCTCCCTCGTTATTCCACTTTCCAGGTCATTTATGAATATGTCAAAAAGCAGCGGACCCAGCACAGATCCCTGGGGTACACCACTATTCACCTTTCTCCATTGGGAAAATTGGCCATTTAGCCCAACCCTCTGCTTTCTATCTTTTAACCAGTTCCTGATCCACAGTAGTACACTGCCTCCTATCCCATGACTCTTTAGTTTTGCCAAACGTCTCTGATGAGGGACCTTGTCAAAGGCTTTCTGAAAGTCCAGATACACTATATCAACCGACTCACCTTTGTCCACCTGTTTATTCACACTTTCAAAAAAACATAACAGATTAGTAAGACAAGATCTTCCTTGTCTAAAGCCATGTTGGCTGTCTCCCATTAGGTCATGACTATCTACATGCTGAGTAATTTTATTCTTTATGATGGTTTTTACCATTTTTCCCGGTACTGACGTGAGGCTCACTGGTCTGTAGCTCCCGGATCACCCCTCGAACCCTTTATAAAAATTGGTGTTACATTGGCGATCCGCCAATCTTCAGGTATTAGAGATGATTTTAATGATAGTTCACAGATTACTAATAGTAGATCTGCAATCTCATATTTCAGTTCTTTCAACACCCTTGGATGTATACCATCCGGCCCAGGTGATTTGCTACTCTTCAGTTTACCTAATAGTTGTAATACATCTTCCCGATGTATCGATATTTCCTTCAATTCTTCCGCATCTTTTAATACCACTTCAGTCATGGGTAACATCCCTACATCTTCCTCAGTAAAGACCGAAGCAAAGAATTCATTCAGTCTCTCCGCTATTGCCTTGTCGCCTCTTAGTGCCCCTTTAACTCCTCTATCATCTAATGGTCCAACTGACTCTCTCACAGGTTTTTTGATATGAATGTACTTGAAAAAATCTTTATATCGCGTTTTTGCTTCCGCAGCAAGCTTCTTCTCAAATTTTCTCTTTGCCTTCTTTATCAATGCCTTGCATTTGACCTGCCAGTGCTTGTGCTGTTTCCAGGTTTCATCGTTTGGCTCTTTTTTCCATTTCCTGAAAGATGCTTTTTTGGCAACAACAGCCTCTCTGACCTCACCTTTAAACCATGCTGGCAGTTTTTTGGACTTCCTTCCACTTTTCTTAAAGCGTGGAATACAACTGGTCTGGGCTTCCAAGATAGTATTTTTCAACAACACCCAAGCTTGATGTAAGTCTTTAACCTTTGCAACTGCTCCTTTTAGTGTTTTCTTAACTATTTTCCTCATTTTATCATAGTCTCCCTTTTGAAAGTTAAAAGGTAGTACTGTGGATTTCCTTACTATCCCTCCTCCATTAATTAAATCAAAGGCGATCATGCTATGATCACTATTGCCAAGTGGCCCCAACACCCTTATCTCTTTGCACTAGATCTGGTGTTCCACTAAGGACTAGGTCTAATATGGCTTCCCCTCTGGTCGGTTCATGAACCAGCTGCTCCAAGAAGCAGTCATTTATGTCATCTAGGAACTTTATCTCCCTAGCATGTCCTGCCGTGACACTGACCCAGTCGATACCGGGGTAATTGAAATCGCCCATTATTATTACCGCGCTGTAACTTTTGTTAGCTTCCTTGATTTCTTTGAGCATTTCATCATCCATTTGTTCATTCTGGCTAGGCGGTCGATAGTACACCCCCACTGCCATCGCCTTCCCCTTTTTACATAGAATTTCAATCCATAGAGATTCTACAGCAAATTTTGTTTCCTGCAAAACTTTAATTCTTTCTGACTCAATGCCCTCTCTAACATAGAGCGAAACCCCTCCACCAATTTTATCAGCTCTGTCATTATGATATAGTTTGTACCCAGGTATCACAGTGTCCCACTGGTTGTCCTCCTTCCACCATGTCTCTGATATTCCATTCACATCTAACCTCTCATTTAGTGCTATATATTCTAACTCTCCCATCTTATTTTTTAGACTTCTAGCATTTGAACACAAGCATTTTAGAGACTGTATTTTATTCATATTAATTTGGTGATTAGTAGAAATGGGTAATTTGGAATCTTTAAGCTCTGTCTGCTCCATACTCGAGGGCATTTGGGCTACTTTACTCTTTTTTGGAACCTCTCTGCTTTTGGTAGTATCCTTCAAGGATACATTCTTCCGAACCATCTGCTCTTGGGCGACTGTCGTCTTTCCCCTATTATCTAGTTTAAAAGCTGCTCTATCTCCTTTTTAAAGGTTAATGCCAGCAGCCTGGTTCCATCCCGGTTAAGGTGAAGCCCATCACTTCGGAAGAGCCCCTCCATTCCCCAGAATGTACCCTAATTCCTAACAAATCCAAACCCCTCATCTCCGCACCATTGTCTCATCCACGCATTGAGACTCCGGAGCTCTGCCTGCCTTTTGGGTCCTGCAGGTGGAACGGAAAGCATTTCGGAGAACACTACCCTGGAAGTTCTGGATTTCAACTTCCTACCTAAAAGCCTAAATTTAGCCTCCAGAACCTCCCTACCACATTTTCCTATGTCATTGGTACCGACATGTACCAAGACAGCAGACTCCTCCCCAGCACTATCTAAGACCTTATCTAGGTGGCGCGTGAGGTCTGTTACCTTCGCAGCAGGCGGGCATGTTACCAGGCAATCCTCACGTCCACCAGCCACCCTGCTATCTACATGCCTAATGATCGAATCACCAACTATAACAGCTGTCCTAACCCTTCCCTCATGGGCACATGGCCCTGGAGAAACTTCCTCGGTGAGAGAGGGTTTTACATCACCTGGAGGACAGGTCCTAGTTACAAAATCACTTCCTGCCACACCAGGGTGATGCTCTCCTGTCACGTGACCTCTCTCCTCCATGGCAACAGGGATGCTGCCAGACTGGAGGTGGGACTTCAGGACTATATCCCTGTAGGTCTCGCCTATGTACCTCTCTGTCTTTCTTATTTTTTCCAAGTCTGCTACTCTAGCCTCTAGAGAACGGACTTGTTCCCTGAGAGCAAAGGAGGGAGCTTCTGGAGGCTAAATTTAGGCTTTTAGGTAGGAAGTTGAAATCCAGAACTTCCAGTGTAGCGTTCTCCGAAATGCTTCCCGTTCCACGTGCAGGACCCAAAAGGCAGGCAGAGCTCCGGAGTCTCAATGCGTGGAAGAGACAATGGTGCAGAGATGAGGGGTTTGGATTTGTTAGGAACTGGGGTACATTCTGGGGAAAGGAGGGGCTCTTCTGAAGGAATGGGCTTCACCTTAACCGGGATGGAACCAGGCTGCTGGCATTAACCTTTAAAAGCAGCTTTTAAACTAGATAATAGGGGAAAGACGACAGTCGCCCAAGAGCAGATGGTTCGGAAGAATGTATCCTTGAAGGATACTACCAAAAGCAGAGAGGTTCCAAAAAAGAGTAAAGTAGCCCAAATGCCCTCGAGTATGGAGCAGACAGAGCTTAAAGATCCCAAATTAGCCTTGTCTACCAATAGCCAAATTAATATGAATGAAATACAGTCTCTAAAATGCTTTTATGCAAATGCTAGAAGTCTAAAAAATAAGATGGGAGAGTTAGAATATATAGCACTAAATGAGAGGTTAGATTTGATAGGAATATCAGAGATATGGTGGAAGGAGGACAACCAGTGGGACACTGTGATACCTGGGTACAAACTATATCGTAATGATAGAGCTGATCAAATTGATGGAGGGGTTGCGCTCTATGTTAGAGAGGGCATTGAGTCAGAAAGGATTAAAGTTTTGCAGGAAACAAAATTTGCTGTAGAATCTCTATGGATTGAAATTCCATGTAAAAAGGGGAATGCGATGGCGGTGGGGGTGTACTATTGACCGCATGGCCAGAATGAAGAAATGGATGATGAAATGCTCAAAGAAATCAAGGAAGCTAACAAAAGTTACAGCGCGGTAATAATAAAGGCGATTTCAATTACCCCGGTATCGACTGGGTCAGTGTCACGGCAGTACATGCTAGGAAGATAAAGTTCCTAGATGACATAAATGACTGCTTCTTGGAGCAGCTGGTCCATGAACCAACAAGAGGGAAAGCCATATTAGACCTAGTCCTTAGTGGAACACCAGATCTAGTGCAAGAGATAAGGGTGTTGGGGCCACTTGGCAATAGTGATCATAGCATGATCGCCTTTGATTTAATTAGTGGAGGAGGGATAGTAAGGAAATCCACAGTACTACCTTTTAACTTTCGAAAGGGAGACTATGATAAAATGCGGAAAATAGTTAAGAAAAAACTAAAAGGAGCAGTTGCAAAGGTTAAAGACTTACATCAAGCTTGGGTGTTGTTGAAAAATACTATCTTGGAAGCCCAGACCAGCTGTATTCCACACTTTAAGAAAAGTGGAAGGAAGTCCAAAAAATTGACAGCATGGTTTAAAGGTGAGGTCAGAGAGGCTGCTGTTGCCAAGAAAGCATCTTTCAGGAAATGGAAAAAAGAGCCAAATGATGAAAACTGGAAACAGCACAAGCACTGGCAGATCAAATGCAAGGCATTGATAAAGAAGGCAAAGAGAGAATTTGAGAAGAAGCTTGCTGCGGAAGCAAAAACGTAAAATAAAGATTTTTTTCAAGTACATTCATAGCAAAAAACCTGTGAGAGAGTCAGTTGGACCATTAGATGATAGAGGAGTTAAAGGGGCACTAAGAGGCGACAAGGCGATAGCAGAGAGACTGAATGAATTCTTTGCTTCGGTCTTTACTGAGGAAGATGTAGGGATGTTACCCATAACTGAAGTGGTATTTAAAGGTGCGGAAGAATTGAAGGAAATATAGATACATCGGGAAGATGTAGTACAACTATTAGATAAATTGAAGAGTAGCAAATCACCTGGGCCAGATGGTATACATCCAAGGGTGCTGAAAGAACTGAAATATGAGATTGCAGACCTGCTATAAGTAATCTGTGAACTATCATTAAAATCATCTCTAATACCTGAAGATTGGCGGATCGCCAATGTAACACCAATTTTTAAAAAGGGTTCGAGGGGTGATCCGGAAAACTACTGACCGGTGAGCCTCAAAATGGTAAAGGGGATGGAAGGATACTCCTATGAAGAAAGGCTAAAAATGTTAGGGCTCTTTAACCTGGAAAAGAGACGGCTGAGGGGAGATATGATAGAAATCTATAAATTAATGAACGGAGTGGAACGGGTAAATGTAGATCGACTGTTTACGTTATCAGAATATAGGAAGACTAGGGGACATGCAATGAAGCTACAGGGTAAACTATTTAAGACTAATAAAAGAAATATTTTTTCACTCAACGTGTAATCAAACTCTGGAATTTGTTACCGGAGGATGTAGTAAAGGCTGTTAGTGTAGCTGGGTTTAAAAAAGGTTTGGCAAGTTCCTAGAAGAAAGGTCCATAAACCATTATTAAGAAGGGACCCAGGATATCAATGCTTGACCTAGTACAAGCACTGCAGAACCTGTGTCTTTTGGGGAAACTGCTAGGTACGTATGACCTAGTTTGGCCACTGTTGGAAACAGGATGCTGGGCTTGATGGACCTTGGTCTGACCCAGTATGGCATATCTTATGATCTTATGCTATATTCTTATTTGATTTAAATTATAGCTCTTTGCTGCTGCTAGGCTCTAACTTATTATGAAATTTAAACTACAAGCTCTCTGCTGGGTTCTAAATTTAACCAGAAAGCTCTCTTCTGTGTTTTAAGTTTAAACTAAAAGTACTTTGCTGATGCTAGGCCCTGAGTGACTATTAAATTTAAACTACAGCTCTCTGCTGGGTTTCAAATGTAACCAGAAAGCTCTCTTCTGTGTTTTAAATTTAAACTAAAAGTACTTTGCTGATACTAGGCCCTGAGTGACTATTAAATTAAAACTATAAGCTCTCTGCTGGATATGAAATGTAACCAGAAAGTTCTCTTCTGTGTTTTAAATTTAAACTTAAACTGCTGCTACTAGGCCCTGACTGATTTAACAAAAATAGTGGGTTCACAGATTAAATAGCTTTAATAGAAAGAATTCCTTTCAGAAAATTCCCAGAAATATATACTCACAATTGCATATCTCTCTCCAGAAGTAACAGTCCCTTTTTCTAGTCCTTCAAGACTGAGGATCACAGAGCTCTGGTTGAGCTATTTATGCCTGTGCTGCTGAGGTAAGCTGTCACCAACTTCCTGGATGATTAACAGTCCTTTCTTGGATAGGAGTCTTTCAAAATGGCCTTTTGAACTGCCACCTGGTGTTAACACCTATTGAAAATGTTTCACAGATCTCTTGCCCCCTAGGTAGAAGGCCTCTTTGTAAAGGTCTCTAGAAGACTTTATTTGCTGCTCAAAGAGTACTGACCCTGTTTTGCCTTTTGTGTTAATCTATATTCTTATTTGATTTAAATCATAGCTCTTTGCTGCTGCTAGGCTCTAACTTATTATGAAATTTAAACTACAAGCTCTCTGCTGGGTTCTAAATTTAACCAGAAAGCTCTCTTCTGTGTTTTAAGTTTAAACTAAAAGTACTTTGCTGATGCTAGGCCCTGAGTATCCCATGCCACCAGTGGTGGCTTGATGGGAGGTTTAGTTAATAAAAGGCCTCTCATGAATCTTGATAGGAATGGATGAGAGGAAATTGATTGTCCATTCAGAGGCTTACAAGAAGCTGCAATTGCACTAAGATGGACTTTTACCGAATTGGTCTTCAGACCAGAATTCGATAAGTGAAGGAGATACTCTAGTATTGATTCTAAGGGTATGACCAGGGGTTTTAATCCCTTCTTGGAGCACCATATAGTAAAACGTTTCCACTTGAAGGCATAAGATCTTCTTGTGGAAAGTTTCCTAGAAGCCTGAAGGATATCTTTTACCTGTTGGGACAGGTTGAAATCTTAGAGGTCTAAGCCTTCAGCAACCAGGCCGTGAGGTGCAGGAACTGGGGATTCGGGTGCCATAGCGTCCTGTTCTCCTGGGAAAGGAGATCTGGAGCATGCCCTAACTCCAGAGGTGCCGCTTGAGAGAGATGTAGAAGCAGGGAATACCACGTTTGGTGTGGCCATCGTGGTGCTATGAGAATCATGCGACCCCTGTCTCTCTGAAGCTTGAAGAGTGTTTTGGGGATGAGGGGAATGGGTGGGAAGGCATAAAGGAAGTCCTGACCCCAGTGAAGGAGGAAGGCATCCCTTGCCTAACAGTTGTGAGCCGGAATCCTGGAACAGAACCGGGGAAGTCTGGCATTCAGTGGACTTGCAAAGAGGTCTATGTCTGGAGTGCCCCAGAGATGAAATATCCTTGCCACCTGGTCTAGGTGGAGGGACCACTCGTGAGGCAGCAGTACTTGACTGAGTTTGTCTGCCCAAAGATTTTGAAGGCCTGGAAGATATACCACTAGAAGGTGAATTTGATGCTCTCTGGCAAAGCCCACAGTCATAAAGCTTCGTTGCATAATGACAGAGAGCCTGTTACATCCTGCTTGTTCACATAGAACATGGCTACTTGATTGTCCGTCCGTACTAGGACTATCTTGTAGCTGAGCTGAGTGTGGAATACTCGAAGAGCTAAATAGATTGCTCTTAATTCCAGGAGGTTTATGTGAAAACCAACCTCCTGTGGAGTCCAGGTACCCTGGGTAGAGAGATGATTCAGGTGTACTCCCCAACCCACCTGTGATGCATCTGTTCTTAGGGTGGTCTGCAAGAGGGGTTGATGGAAAGGAGACCCCACTGTCAGATTTTCTAGTGATTGCCACCATTGGAGGGACAAAATTAGTCATTGAGAGATTATTATTTTGTCCAACAAATGACCCGTGGCCTGTGTCCATTGTGCGGAGAGGGTCCACTGAGCTGCTCGCATGTGGAGGCGAGCATATGGGACTACATGAACTGTGGATGCCATATGTCCCAGTAACTGCAGTAGCTCTCGAGCAGTGAGGGAGGATTTGCCTGCTGCTTGAGAAGCTAGTTGCATTATACTAAGACACCGGGCTTGTGGAAGGAAAGCCCTTGCCTGTCTGGTATCTAGACAGGCTCCTATGAATTCTAGGCATTGCGAAGGAACTAGTTGAGATTTTGGGAAGTTTATTACCAATCCCAAGTATTGGAGGTTTCGCAATGTATGGGACAGTACAGTGCTGGCCTCTGCGACTGTAGGGGCTTGAATGAGCCAGTCGTCTAAGTAAGAGAAGACAAAAATCCCCAGGGTTCGTAGAAATGCAGCTACTACTGCCATGCATTTTGTGAATAGTCTTGGTGCTGAAGCTAGACCAAAGGGAAGAACCCTGTACTAGAAATGTTTTCCCCTGAAAAGGAAACGTAAGAATTTCCTGTGATCTGGATGGATGAGAATGTGAGTGTATGCATCCTTTAAGTCTAGAGAGCAAAGCCAATCCTGGCTTTGAAGGTATGGCAGAAGAGTTCCTAGAGAAATCATTTTGAACTGCTCTCAAAACAGATATTTGTTCAATTCTCTGAGGTCTAGAATGGGTCTGTGTTCCCCTGTTTTCTTTGGAATAAGAAAATAGGGGGAGTAGAACCCTGCACCCTGTTGAAGAATGGGTACTTCCTCTATTGCCCCTTGGGCAAGAAGTGTGGAGACCTCATGATCTAGCAGATTGTCTGCAGAGGTTTGTGAATTGAATTGCTTTAGAATTGTAGGAGGGGGCATGCTGTGAAAATGAAGCTTGTACCCCTCTCCTACAATGGGCAAAGTCCAATCTTCTGCTGTTATCTGATGCCATCTGTTGACAAAGTGGCATAACCTGCCAGGAATATTGGGGGGTTGGGGACCCCTCAGAGGCAGGGAGTCAAAGCTTTCTAGGAAGGAGGCAAAGCACTTGAGAGGGCTGAACCTGGAGAGCTGGTTGGGCTCTCGGGCCTTTTGGCTTCTTTTGCTGTCTAGTTTGTCCCTTTTGGGCAACCTGACCTGGAGTTTGACTCTGTTGGGTATAGGAAGGATAAAACTTCCTCTTTTTGCTAAAAGAGGGTTTTTTATAAGGCTTCCTTTTTCTGGAGTGGCTGTAGACTTTGACAATCTATCTAAGGTAGAATTGTCAGCATCTAACTCATTAGCCTTTTCCTGCCAGTTCTTGCCGAAGAGATTCCACCCCATGCAAGGAATGTTGCCTAACTTGTCCTGTACCCAAGTCTCCAAGTCTGATGCCTGTAGCCAGGCAATCCGTCGTGCGCCTATTGCAATAGCAGAGGTTCTGCTGATGCATTCGAAGCAGTCAAAGGCTGCACGATTAACAAACTTGGAGACATCTTGAGCATGCTTAACTAGAGCAAGAAAATCTTGTCTCTTGTCATCTGGGAGAAATGGGCTCATAAGTTCCAAATCTCCTGTGACTTCCTTGAGGAACATTCCCACATATAGGATATATGAACTGATCCTAGCTGAAAGCATGGAAGCTTGAAAGGTTCTGCGCCCAAAAGCATCCAGAGTCCTGCATTCACGACCTGGAGGATTGGATGCATGCCTCTTTGCACTTTTCATCCTACGCATGGCTGATTCCACTACCACTGAATGGTGGTGGCAGCTGAGTTTTCTGAAATCCAGGACATGGCGGAACTCAATACATAGTATCCAGTCTCCTAGAGTGAAGAGAGTAGTTAGAGGTGTCTCCCACATTCTGAGCATCAAACTATGCAGAATTTCATGGATAGGCAGAGTGGCTGCCTCCTTAGGAGCTTTAGGATATTGGAGAATTTCCAATTCCTTAGCTCTGGGTTCCTCCTCAGGAGCTACCGCGATTGAAAGACCTTTGGCCATATCACGGATGAAATCCTGAAATGACATGTCCTCTGGAGGTGACATTCTGCGTTGGGGAGAAGAGGGATCTTTTAGGAGAAACGCTCTAGTGCCAGCAGAATTGTCAGAGTCTTTGGAATTGGAGGAATCGAAGTACTCCTGACTCCGATGCTCCTGCAAAGCACTATCCCGGTACCGATCGAAGTCGGTACCGAGTTGACCCGGTACCGCTTTGACAATTCCAGCCAGAGATGGCATGGGAAGAGTTCCCACTGGGACTGGTACCGTTGGTACCGGTATTGTCGGTGTCGGTACCAGGGTCTGTACCGGTGTCTGTACCGGCATTGGTGTCGATGTCAGTACTGGTGCACGTGGGGCCACCAGTACCGCAGCTGAAAGAAGAGCTGCGATGCTGCGCTTGATAGCGAGGAAACTCTGGTCTATCGATGCTGCCGATGCTTGGGTGTTGGTGCCAGTAAGAACGGCCGGAACCCCTGAGCATGGCACAGGTAGTTCTTGCGATGTTGAGGCCTCAAGAACATCCTGAAGCCCCATCGATGCTTTGGAAGCCAAAGCCTCCCGCCGGGGCTGTTTTGCCGGTATGGTTCCCTCAAGGGCAATGCCAATGGCCTCTCGATGCTTAGCAGGAGAGCTGCCCTTTGAGGAGCGGCTTTTATGTTTAGTTACCTGACATCCATGGGAGGAAGAAGAGGCCCTTGACGATGTCAATGCGATGGATCTGGCATCTGAAGAAAAGAGGGTACCGAGCTTTGCAGCCTGGTTCTGTCTTTCTCTTTTAGTCATCCCCATACAGGAGAGACATTCAGTTGGAGAATGTTCAGGTCCTAAACATTTCAGACACCAATCATGGGTGTCAGTGACGGAAATGGTACCGCCACACTTAGTACATTTTTTAAAACCACTAGTTGGCTTTTCCATGTTTTAGGAATATGGGGCCTAGTGCCCAAAATGGTGCCTAGCACCAAAGAGAAAAGTTTCTGAAAAGAAACAGTCTAAAACCTAAGGTTTTGCTTTTTTTTTAAAAGAAAGAAAGAAAAGAACCGGCGGTACCGGTAGGCGTTGTGCAGTACGCAAACGCGACCACAAGAAAAGAAATTTAAAGACGGAATTTTCTGCGGTGACAGGGAATAGATCCTGTCAGCTCTGCGGAAAACGAAAAACTGAATAGGGACAGTTGGAAAGGCGGGAAGGCAGCGCGCATGTGCTGAGGGATGCTCCCAAAAGCGTTCCTATTGGACGCTGGGGAGCGTTCCCACGCAGGCTCCGTCGGTGCCAATGATACCCATATGTGAAGACTACATTCCTGCGTGTTCCTGGAGATACTCACAACCTAACATCTATCTCAAGCTATAAAATCACATGGCCAAAGCTTTTGCAGCTAAGTGAAAATGCTTTGCTGGAAAATCTGGTGATTTTAAAGCTTGAGATAGATAACAGGCTGTGAGTTTATTGATAAATTAAATATATTTATTACATTAAAAATTATTAAATAGCTTTAGCTTGTCAAAGGTATATGAAATCTATTTGTCCTAACTTTATTTTTGCCTTTTCCCCCCATCTGCCCTCTCCAAACACATTCCTAATAGTCAGTTATTCCAATAAAGGGGCATGCTTACTAAAGAGCGTGCCAGTAGCATGCATTTGAGGCACAAAATTAAATGCATACTAATTTTAGGGGGTAGGTGCATCTGTCCTTGCCATTAGCGTGTTGCAAACAAGTGGCATGCCGATGCACGTAATGCCATCCATTGAGGTTGTGTTACAGTTACCTGAAGTAATGGCAATAGTTGTGGTTATCACGTGCCCAAACATCTGCACTAACTGCGATATGCCATTAATGCTCATGTTCTGCCCCAACCCACCCAGTCCCCACCGAATCATATGCCCACTGGTTAGTGTGGGACTTTTAACACAAAGCATTGTTAGCCTGCTGCGCTTAGTGCACGGCAAGCCCCACAGCCATTCTGGGGCTCTGTTCTCTTTTGGTTTTTTTCTTATCTTTCCCATCGCACCTTTAGTATATGTTGTGATGGGGAAAGCCTGGTGGAAAGCATGGACACAGAAGAGAATCCAGAAATCCCCATGGAAATGGATGACAATGCACAGCTACAAGGAAGACTCAGCCTATGTCAGAGAAAAAGGCAGTTCCCTGTAGGAAGCAAACCACGCCCTAGTGCAAGGGTGGAGACTAACCCCCATTCTGATTGGTCACAAGGAAGCAGGAAGCCAGGGTTAAAAACCACGTGCAGAGGGAAGGAAGGGAGACCTGAGGAGGAACCTGAGGACAGACCTGGAGACAGAACCGATAGGAGAACCCACAAAGAAGTTGGTCAGGGAAATACCCAGAGAGCCAATTGGAAGGCAAGAGGAAGCCAAGACCAGAGTCTGAGACCAGAGAGTCCAGGCAGAACAGCCTGTGTGAGAGAAGGTGCCAAGGGAAAGGCACACACTCAGACAAAGCCAGCATTCAAAGGTAAAAGCACAGACAATTGGAGAAGCCGTGCAGGCCAGTCAAACAGTTGCTACAGCTGGGAGGATTGGAGAGGTGGAAAGAGCACCAGTGCTGACACAGAGAAACAGCCTCAAGGTAAAACTGACCATTTTATATCTGATAAATTGGCAAAAGAGATAAAGGCTAGTTTTATTGAGCAGGAGCTGGAACCCTCCCCCTCTACTGTGAAACGTTGGATTGAAAGCCTAGTACCTGCTGCAAACTCCAGACCAGATAACTCTGATGTTTGTGAAGCTTCTAAATTAGGGACACTGCAGAGACTATTCTCTAATGAGAGGATTCAAACCCCTAGTACCAAAACACCTGAAAAGGCTGACTTGCTGTGGGATCACTTCCACCAGTTTCTAAAGAGAGAAAAGCTAAAAGAAGTCCCCACATATGAGAAAGACTTTGGTAATTCTAATGGCATTGAGGAAATGCAGATAGAAACCACTGTGCCTGAATGTGATGATTTTCCCATACCAATGGACTGTTGTTTGACTCACAAGAATACCACAGTAAGAAAGTGAAATAGGAGAGAGTTTTAAAAGCCTTTTAATAAGGTAGCTTTTACCTGTGACTCAGAAGAAAGCAGTGCTGTGATGTATTCAGTGTTGAGAGTAACGGAGTTTGGGAAGACGTTGTTTGGTGAAAGGGAAACCAGCTGTGTTTAGTTCTGCTGCAGTATAGTGTGTGACCACACGGAGCAGTGCAGAGAACAGCAGAGAAGAAAAGTTTTGTTTTTCATTTCTCCTGTTTTTTCCTGTGTTCATCCTTTCATTTGGAGAAGTTATCCTAGTGCATTTGTTGTGTTTTGAACTCCGCGTGCCTTTGAAAATCCCCATTGTATAAATAATAAAAATCTTGCAAAGCCTTACCACCTGCCTCAACTACAATTCATTCCTACAGAGTAAAGAACTTTTATTCTAAAGGACAATAAGGCCGCCTATCAGCTGGCAGCCTCTTGGCCCAGCCGGTGGGTATCGCAATGTTCTAGTGGATCTTCCACCATTACTATACCCCTTTCAGCCAATGTACTTTAGGAACGTCTTCTTTTCTCTCATTCCCTCATTCCCTTGGTGCACCTGAAATTTCTTCAGGAATCTAGACTCTTATCTTAGCTTGCTTGTACTGCTGCCTAGATTTCACGCCACTATATGAAATTGAACATGGCCAAGACAGAGTTCCTTATCTTTCCCACTAAAACCACCTCCCGCCTTTTTCTATTTCTGCAGATAATACTATCATCCTCCCTATTTCCCAACCTGCAACCCTGCAGTTATCTTTGACTTTCTTTCACTGCATACATCCTTTCTGCCAGATGTCAAAATCCAAGATGTGTTTGCCGAGACTCAACAAGCATACTATTATCCGATGTTGCTCATCCATGTTGGAACAAATGATACTGCTAGGTATCCCTCCAAGCATATCAAGAGTGACTTCATGGCTCTGGGACAGAGGATGAAGCAGATAGGTGTGCAGATGGTGATCTCTTCAGTCCTCCCTGTTGAGGGCAAAGGCTGAGGCAGAGAAGCTTGCATTCTGGAGATGAATGCATGGCTGCGTGGATATGTGTCATTGAGAGCGTTTTGATTTCTTGAACCATGGGATGATTTTTCAAAGGCCACAGAGCAGAGATGGCATCCACTATTCAAGAAAGGTCAAAGTCTCTTCTGCAGCAGATTGGCTAACCTACTGAAGAGGGCTATAAACTAGATTCATTGGGGATGGGTGAATAAAGTCCACAAGTAAGTAAAAGCCCTCAGGTAAGTAAAACATTAAACATCTCTGTAGGAATGGTTAAATGTTTATGAAACAAGTGGAAGAGCTCAGGAAAAAAGTGGCGAGACTGAGAAGCATTCGAGACAGCAAGAAGTGCATTGATGAGATGTTTCTTGAAACATCCAAGCTCTCCAAAAGAGTTGAAAATGGGAGGCTATAAAATGAAGAGAGTTGGACAAGAGTCACCATAATCTGCAGAATCAACAATCCAACTCTATCAGCCCTGGAATTGAAGAACCAATATGCAGCCCTGGAAGTAGAGGAGGTAAAAACATCCCAGGAAAGGGAAGAACCAGAGCTCAAGCACCCTAAAGTTGTAGAATCCCAGTGACCACAAGGAAGCAAAGGTGGTTGGTGCTATCTTCTGAAAGGTACTGAGGCGTTCATCTGCCGACCAGACTTGATGTTCAGAGAGGTGTGCTGTCTACCAAGTGCCAAAATCCAAGATGTTACAGAGAGTTTGCAAAGACTCATCCAGCCTAGTGACTATTATCTGATGTTGTTAATCCATGTCGGCACAAATGATACTGCTAGATATCACTCTGAGCATATCAAAAGTGACTTCATGGCTCTGGGACACAGGGTGAACCAGATAGGTGCATAGGTGGTATTCTCTTCAATCCTCTCTGTTGAGAGTAAAGGCTGACACAGACAAGCTCGCATCCTGGAAAATGAATGCATGGCTGTGTAGATGGTGTCATGGGATGATTTTCCAAGGGCTGAAGAGCAGAGTTGGCATCCATCTATCCAAAAAGGATCAAAGTGTCTTCTGCAGCAGACTGGCTAGCATACTGAAGAGGGTTTTAAACTAGATTCATTGGGGATGCGTGGAGAAAGTCCCCAGGTAAGTGAAAGCCCCAAGGTAAGTGAAACATTAAATACCTCTGTTAAAATGGGTAAAAAAGACAACATATGGACAGCAGTGTGTTTAAATACCCGTAGCATGGGAAATAAGATCCCAGATGTTGAGGCTTTAATAGAAGAGGATGACTTGCATTTAGTGGCAGTTACAGAGACATAGTTCACGGACAACCATCACTGGGATGTAATTATACCGGACTATACTTTATTCAGGAAGGACACACCTGTTCTGCTCTGCTTTCAACCTTACGTCTCCCCATGCTCCTCATTCTCCCCCCCCCCCCGCTGAATTCAATTACTTTCTACCCCTTTACGCCATGCATATATACTTTGTCTCTACCCTGTTTCTTCTATCTCTCCTCTCTATCCTGTCTTATAATTTTGGCGTTTTTTTCCTTTCAGCAGTCTCAAAGTATTTTTATTGTAAACCGCTCTGGTGCTTCCAGTGAGAGCGGTATATTACATTTCTCAATAAAGATAAAGACAAGTTAGGAAGAAGGGAAGGAGGAGTGTAACTATATAAAAAATAATATTAAAGCTATAGAATCACAGGGCTTAAAAGGGAGCAAGGAGGCAATGTAGGTTAAACTATAAAGAGGGAAAGGGAAATCCATTTGCATTGGTGTGATATACAGATCTTCCTCACAGGAGATCTGTTACATCTTACGAACTTCAGAAGGAAACTCTCTTTGGTACAATGCAAGTATTAAGCTGAACATTAGCAGTAAATTTGAGGGACTAAGACATACCCTGGCTTAGAAGTGAGGTTCACGACTGTCATGATATCTGCAAAATTAACCCATTTGGAAAAAATGCCCCGGAGAAGAAGTGGACATGGATTTAATAGTATTGCCATGAAAGGAGAAGTGCTACTGATGGGTGATTTCAATATGCCGGATGTTGATTGGCACATACCTGCTGCGGTGTCTTCTAGAAGTAAGGAGATCCTAGATTTTCTACAGGGAGAACTATTCCAACAACTGGTAACAGAACCCATACTGGACTTGGTGATTACCAGTGCGGAAAATGTTTTTGATGTCATAGTAGGAGATCGTCTCACATCCATCAGATGGTGTGGTTCAGTATTAGGACTGGACCTAATAAAATCCATTCAAAAGCAAGGCTCTTAGACTTTAGGAAAACTAACTTTGCCAAGATGGGACAATACCTCAAGGAGTCATAAGCAGGATGAGAATAGCTGGGGGGTGAAGAAAAGCAATGGGCAAAACTGAAAGGGGATATTTTAAGTGCAACAAACCTTTTTGTTAGACAAATAGCTGTTGTTAAGTCCATCGAGTCAGTGTCGATTCATGGCAACCCTCTGGATAGTTGTCCTAAATTGTGTTCGGCTGGAGTGAGATTGGAGAGTGGAGTGAGGGGAGCTCGCAGTGGAGACTGTGACCGGAGACTATCGGTCTGAGCCTGTGGAGATGACGGTGCGGCTTGAAATCGGGCAGGCACGCCCGGGACAGTCTTTCCCCCCTGAGGGGCCTTGAGGGAGTTAAATCGCCTGCTGAGCTACTGCACCCTTGGCGTGAGATTGGAGAGTGGAGTGAGGGGAGCTCGCAGTGGAGACTGTGACCGGAGACTATCGGCCTGAGCCTGTGGAGGTGACGGTGCGGCTTGAAATCGGGCAGGCGCGCCCGGGACAGTCTTTCCCCCCTGAGGGGCCTTGAGGGAGTTAAATCGCCTGCTGAGCTACTGCACCCTTGGAGTGAGATTGGAGAGTGGAGTGAGGGGAGCTCGCAGTGACCGGAGACTATCGGTCTGAGCCTGTGGAGGTGACGGTGCGGCTTGAAATCGGGCAGGCACGCCCGGGACAGTCTTTCCCCCCTGAGGGGCCTTGAGGGAGTTATATCTTCCAGTATCTGTCACCGCGGAGCGTGTCCGCGGAGCGTGTCTGAAGGGGCGTGTCTAAAGGGGCAGGTACTGCCCCTTAGACGCCCCTTCGACGCCATTTTGACGCCTTAATTTAGACATCATTGTTTCGTGTCGCAGCGTGTTGGTTGATGTGTTTGCTGTTTGCTGTGTGATTTCCTTGTCCCAGTTAAGTAATTTCTTCCTTGTAGTTTGTTTTCTTAGTTTGTCATGGGGAAACGGAAAGCTAAGGCAGGCAATAAGAATGCTGGGACCGACTCTGGGGGGTCTAAACCAGTTGGTCCCATGGACAAACACTTAATTACTCTCCCCCCTCCTTTGGCTCAGTCTTCTCCCGAAGGGGTTTCTTTGAGCCCCAACGGGAGATCTCCTCCCCCTTGCCCTGGGTCTGTTCTTTCTGCCTCTTCTAGTTTGTTTGCTTTGGCAGATAAGGAATTGGAATGGAGGATGAATTTACCCACGCCGGTTCAATGTTTAACTTCAGAGGTCGGTTTAGAGCTTCCGGAGTTAACACCCGACGCAAAAGTTACCTTAAAGGATTTGTGGGGTGCCTTAAAATGTATTGACTTGAAGGTGTCTTCTAAATTTAATTCCCTTTGTGCTTTCACTCAGGATGCTGTGGCGGCTCTACAGCATCTTGAGGAGAGAGTATCAACTATTGATTTGACCTTTTCTAAAATGGAATCTCAGGTGGTTCCTCTTCAAGCAGCCAGTGTAGCCAGTATTAAAGATTCCCTGTTTCTACATTCAAAAGTGGAATCGCTTGAAAATTCGTTGAGGGTGTGTAACTTTAGGTTTTTTAATTTTCCTCAGTCTCCATTACTTTCTGCTAAGATCTTGTTGGATAAGTATCTTAAAGAAATATTGGCCATTTCTGATGTTATCGATGTTACTCAGATTTATTATATCCCCTCATCCTCAAAAAAGGTTAACTTAGTGGAAGGAGACCTGGATGAGGTGGTTCCCTCTATTTCTAACCTTACTGCCTTTATTGAAGACTCCTTAGAGATTATTTCTTTGCGGTCTACCCTATTGGTCACCTTCTCTTCGGTGGTGGCCAAACAGCGTATACTCAAAGCATATTTTCGTGTGAAAGTTGTGAAGTTTTGTGGACAGGTTGTCAATGTTTTCCCAGATGTATCACGTGCCACCCAATTGCGGCATAGGCAGTTTTTATCCTTGAAGCCACGTGTGATTGCAATGGATGCCACGTTTTTCTTGAGGTTTCCCTGTAAGTGCGTCGTCAATTATGACGGTGCTTCCTTTATTTTTGTGGACGTGACGTACCTGGAGAAATTTTTGACAGACAGACAGGGTTCAGTGGTGGATAAGGTAGATAGACTATAATTTCCCCTTTATTGAGTGGGCCTTTTTGACCTTGGTTTCTGTATGATTATACTTTGTTTAATTATCTAATTTTGCTCCCATGATGTGGACTATATTATTTGTGTATAATTGTCTGTTGTATATTTCTTAGATCGAGTTATCTCGATCGGTGGTTTATGAATTTTCTTTATTCTTATTTTTGATCTTTATATTTGGTGGAAAATAATAAAAATATATTTCACTAAATTGTGTTCGGTCTTCAATCAGGCGGCTCATTGTTGATATTCTGGCACCCATAGCTGCTGTTATTATATCAATCCATCTCATTGCTGGCCTTCCTTTTTTGCGGTGACCTTCTATCTTGACAAGCATGATGTCTTTCTCCAACAAGTGGAGGAGTGGCCTAATGGTTTAGAACACTGGCTTGGGAAACCAGAGACCAGGGTTCAATTCCCACTAGTACTCCTTGTGGCCTTGGGTAAGTCACTTAACCCTCCATTGCCTCAGAAAAATCCAAGTTATCAATGGCCCTGTTTAATGTACATTACCAAGTTTAAGTTTCAATGTAAACCACTTTGATTGAAATGATAAAGGGGTATATAAAACATGTTAAATAAATGATCTCTCTCTTCACATGATATCTCCAAAGTATGAAAGTCAAAGTCTTGTCATCTGAGCTTCTAAAGAAAGCTTAGGTTTGATCTCCTCTAGTACTGACTGGCTTGTTCTTTGGGCAGTCCATGGTATACACAGTATTCATTGCCAGCACCATAATTCAAAGGCATCAATTTTCTTCCTGTCTATCTTTTTCACTGTCCAATGTTCGCATCCATATGACGTTTATGTTTATTGTTTATTGACTTAATATACTGCTCAACAAATACATAACAGAGCGGTTCACATAGTACAAAAAGGAAACCATACGGTAGAGAAAGGAAGAGGAAGTTACAATATTAACAGGAAAGCAAACCAGGCAGATTCATTCAACACGACAAAAGGAGAAGGGAGATGGAGAGGAAAGAAAAGGGGATGTGGGCTACAAAGAGGGGTCGGGGAGATCGAAAACAAGGGCAAAGAGATGGGTTTTAAGTTTATTTCTGAAAGTGGTGTGTGTCTGTTCAAGCCGGATAGAGGGGGGTAGAGAATTCCATAGAGCAGGGCCGAGGAAAAAGAAAGCAGAGGAGCGAGTGGACTGGAGGCGAGCGCAAGCAGGTGGAGGGAGATGAAGACGGTTGAGGTGAAGAGACCGTAAGGAATGGGCTGGGGTGTGGAAGTGAACAAGATCAGCGAGGTACTGAGGGGAGTGAGAATAAAGGACGCAGTGAAGGAGTGTCAGGACTTTGAAGTGAATACGAGATTTGACGGGAAGTCAATGGAGATGGATGAGTAAAGGTGTAGCGTGTTCGCGTGAAGAGGAGTGAAAAATGAGACGAGCAGCGGTGTTTTGAAGGCGCTGAAGATGGTGAAGTTGAGTGGTAGGGAGACCTGCTAGAACTGAATTACAAAAGTCGACACGGGACACAACCAGGGAAAGGAGAAGGTTGGTAAGTGCTTGTGCAGTGAGAAAAGGCCTGATGGCACGGATCTGTCGGAGGAAAAAGAACGAAGTTCTTGAAACGTAAGCAAGGTGATCGTGAAAGGAGAGGTGAGGGTCAAAAAGAACCCCCAGATAGCAGAAGGAAGAGACCAGAGGGACGGATGAGCCAGAAAAAGAGGGGGCGATCTGGGGAGAGGTATCACCACGGGAAAACCAGATGGCAAGAGTTTTCGTGAGGTTGAGGTGAAGACAATGGGTAGTGAGCCAGTTGGCAACAGCTGTAAGGCAAGTGTTTAGAGGGGAGAGATCGGGAGAGTGAGGAGAGGTGTGATGGAGAAGAACCAAATCATCAGCGTAATAAAACGTGGAAATCCCATGTTGCTGAATTAATAGGGCTAGGGGGGTGAGAAAGATGTTAAAGAGGAGGGGAGCCAGAACTGAGCCCTGGGGGACACCGCAGGGGAGAGGAATGGGCTTGGAGGTGGAAGAGGAGGAGGATGAGGGAAGGATGGAGTAGGATCTGGAAGAAAGGAAGGAATGGAACCAGTGGAGGACAGTGCTACAAAGACCCGCTTCCCAAAGTCGGGCCAAAAGAAGGAAGTGATCAACGAGATCAAAGGTGGCAGAAAGGTCAAGAGATACCGCCACCGACAGGTCACCGCAATCGTGAGCTGAAAGCTCGTTCAAAAAGCCCAAAAGAACCGTCTCAACACTGTGGCCGGGGCGAAAACCAGATTGGCGGGGATGAAGGAAGTGAGTGGAGTCAAGGAAAGAGGATAGCTGAGAGAAAACAGCTTTCTTGAGGACATTGGAAAAGAAGGGAAGGTTGGAGGCAGGACGGTAGTGAGCGGGAATTGTGGGGTCCAGTGAGGGCTTTTTAAGGATAGGATGGACCAAGGCGTGTTTCCAGGGTTGGGGAAAAACACCGAGGGAAAGGCTGGTATTGATGATGGTGAGAGCTGGTGGAATGAGAGCTAGAGAGGGAAAGAGCAACCAAGAAGAGGGAATGGGGTCAAGTGGGCAAGAGATTTTTTTGGAGGAGGAGAGTAACACAATCAACTCGGGAGAAGTGAGTGAATGGAATGAATGCCAGACATGAGAGAGCTGAGGGGAGGAAGGAGGGGAACAGGGAGGGGGACTGGAGATAGGAGGAAGACAGTGGGGCAGAGATTGACGAAGATCAATTATATATCTTTGAATGGAAGTAGGTTGCCAACTGAGAGGGAGTGGGTGAGAGAGGTGAAGGGGGAGATGTAGTGCCAGACTGAAGAGAAGTGAGAGACTGAAGAACTGAATAGAGGTGGAGCGTCTGGTTAGGTGCAGAAGAGATGGCATTGGAGAAGTAATCCTGTTTGGCTTTGTGGACCTGGGTTCGGTAGTACATATGATTTGACTTGAAACGTGAGAGGGTGTCAGGACAGGGGGACTTGTGCCATAAGCGCTCAGCTCGGTGGAGCTGAGCGCACAGAAGGTAAAGACCGGAATGGTACCAGGGTTGAGAGGGATGGCGGGCGGGGGGGGGGGGGGGGCGGGGATGAAGAGGAGCTATGTGATCAAGGGCAGTAGAAAGAGCGGAATACCAAGTGGAGGCCTGAGAGGAGGGAGAAAGTAGGGAAAAGTTGGAAGGAAGGAGATCAGAAGCGGGAGGGAACTGTTGAGGGGTCTGGGAAGTTAGATGGCGAGAACAGGGAATAGAGGCGGGGGGAGGGTTGCAGAGAGGGGGAGAGTCAGAGAGGGAGGGGAAGCAATGAAAGGTGATGCAGTAATAATCAGTCCAGGGTAACGGAAGAGCCTGAAGAGACTGTAGATGGTAGGTGGGAGCTGAGGGAGAGAGAAGCAAGTCGAGGGTGTGCCCGGCAGAGTGGGTTGGGAAAGGGACAAGCTGGAGGAGGGACAGGTCATGGAGGAGGGTATTGAAGGAGTGTGCTCTAACAGAAGTAGGGGGGGCGTCAAGATGCAGGTTGAAGTCACCAGCGATGAACAGACGAGGGAAGGTTAGGGACAGATCAGTGATGGAAGAAAGCAAGGAGTCCCAGAGTTCAAGACGTAGAGCTGGGGGTGGGGGGGGGGGGCATAGAGGATAAGGAGGTGCATGGGGGAGGCTAAATGAAGGCAAAGAAGCAAGGCTTGAAAATGCCATGGCTTGAACAAGTCAAATCTTTGTATGGACAGAGTCATCTCTGCTCTTGAGAATCTTGTCTAGGTCCTTCATAGCCATTCTGCCAAGAGCAATGCGTCATCAGATTTCTTGACTACTTGTTGTTTTTTTATTGATAGTTGGTCCAAATAGATTAAATTTGTCCGCTATTTCAATTTCTTCTCCATCAACAATGAACTTATTGATTTTGCCAGTTGTCGTGAACTTTGTCTTTTACATTAAGGTGCAGGCCCATTTTAAGACTATGTTCCTTGACCTTGAGAAGCAAATGTTTCAGATTGTCTTCACTTTCAGTCAGTAATGTGATATCATCAGAATAGTGAAGGTTATTGATGAGTCTTCCACCAATCTTCACACCTCAGTTGTCTTCATACAATCCTACTTCTCTGATGATTTGTTCTGCATATAAATTAAACAGGTAGGGGGAAAGTTAGATAGGTAAATAAATGTAAAAGGAAAAGTAGGCCACCAGGGTGCTCAAAAGAAGTAGCTGAAGAGTGAAGAAAAAGAGGGAGACCTTCAGGAAATACAAGAGATCAACAGAGAAAGGAAGACAGACATCTATAATTGGAAAAACTTAAGAGAAGCTAGCAAAGTAGTCAGAAAAGCAAAGATACAAATAGAAGAATAAATAGCCAATGCAATAAAATGGGGAGATGAAACATTTTTCAGATATATTAGTGAGAAGAGGAAGTGCCAAAGTGGTATTGTCAGACTCAAGAGTATAGGGAAGGAATATGTAGAAACTGATGAGGATAAAGCAGAATTGCTTAACAAATATTTCTGTTCTGTGATCACAGATGAAAGACCATGGGGATCTCAAACAATTTTCAGAAGACTGTGTTCATGAGGAACTTGCTAAACTAAATGCAGACAAGGAGATAGGACAAGATGGGATACATCCGATAAAAGTGAAAGAACCTGTGGATGTTCTAGCGGTTCCATTGACTTTCCTTTTCAATGGTTCTTTGGAGTCAGGAGTAGGTCCCAGAGGAGGACTCAAAAGTGGAAATAAGGATGCATTTGAAAACTTCAGGCAAGTTAGTCTAACCTCTGTGGTGAGTAAATTATTGGAAATGCTGCTAAAAGGAGAATAGTGAGATTTCTGGAGTCTAATGGATTGGAGAATCCGAGGCAGCATGGGTTTGCCAGAGGCAGGTCTTGTCAGACAAATCTAATTGATTTCTTTGAGTGGGTGACCAGGGAGTTGGACCGAGGGAGAACCATAAATGGGGTGTACTTAGATTTGAGTAAAGCTTTTGACACGTTCCACACAGATGACTTATAAACAAACTCAACACCCTAGGGATGGATCTGAAAGTTAGAAATCAGTTGAGTGGGAGGCGACAAAGGGTACAGGTAAATGGAGCTCATTCTGAGGAGAAGGAGGTGACCAGTGGTGTGTGCAGGGATCTGCCCTTGGTCCAATTCTCTGTTATGATATTGCAGAAGGGCTGTGGGGTAAGGTTTGCATCTTTGCAGATGATACCAAAATCTGCAATATAGTAGACATCCAGGAAGGAGTAGATAGCATGAGGAGGGATCAAGTTAAACTTGAAGAATGGTCTAGAATTTGGCAGCTGAGATTTAATGCTAAAAAATGCAGGGTCATGCATTTGGGGTGCAAACATACAAGAGAGCAGTATAGTATAGGGGGTGAAGCTGTCCATAAAAAAGCGAGACCTGGGCATGATTGTTTCTGATGATCTTGAAGTCACTAAATAGGTAGAAAAGGTGATGACGAAAGCCAGAAGGATGCTTGGATGCATAGGGAGAGGAATGGCCTGCAGAAAAAAAGAGGTGTATGTCTTTGGTGAGACCTAATTTGCAATGTTGTGCAAAATTCTGGAGACCACACCTACAAAAAGATATAAACAGGATGGAGTTAGTAGAAAGAGTGGCTACCAAGATGGTCAGTGGTCTTCATTATAAGTCATATGGGGACAGACTTAAAGATCTTTAGAGGAAAGGCAGGAGAGAGGAGATATGACAGAAACATTTAAAAACCTCCCTGGCTAAATGCACGTGAGGAGAGCGTCTTTCAACTGAAAAAAAGCTCTGCAATGAGGGGACATAGGATAAAGGTGAAAAGGGATAGACTCAGGAGTAATATGTGATATTTAGAAACATAGAAACATAGAAATATGATGACAGAAAAAGACCACATGGCCTATCTAGTCTGTCCTTCCATAACAACTACAACAGTCCCCTTTTTACCTTTAGAGATCCTCTGTGTTTGTCCCATGCTTTTTTGAATTCAGTTACTGTCCTCATCTCTACCACCTCCACTGGGAGACTATTCCACGGATCCACTACTCTTTCCGTAAAGAAATATTTCCGCATATCACTCCTGAATCTATCTCCCTTCACCCTCATCCCATATCCCCTCGTAGCAGAACTTGCTTTCAATTGAAAGAGGCTCTCTCCCTGAACATTTATGCCACGGAGGTATTTAAACATCTCAATCATATCACCTCTATCCCGCCTTTCCTCTAAGGTGTACATATTAAGATCCTTCAGTCTGTCCTCATATGCTTTATAATGAAGACCACTAATCATTTTAGTAGCCACCCTCTGCACCAACTCCATCCTGTTCACATCCTTTTGAAGGTGCGGTCTCCAGAATTGTGCACTATACTCCAAATGAGGTCGCACCAAAGACTTATACAGAGGCATTTTCACCTCCTTTTTTCTGCTAGCCATTTCTCTCTGTATGCACCCAAGCATCCTTCTAGCTTTTGCCGTCGCCTTTTCTACCTGTTTAGCTACTTTAAGATCATCAGACACAACCACGCCTAGGTCCCACTCTTCTTTAGTGGACAAAAGTACTTCACCCCCTATACTATATTGCTCCCTTGGATTGCTGCAGCCCAAATGCATGACCTTTCATTTTTTAACATTAAATCCCAGCTGCCAAATTCTAGACCATTCTTCAAGCTTAGCTAGATCCCTCCTCATGTTATCTACCCCTTCCTGGGTGTCTACTCTATTGCAGGTTTTGGTATCATCCGCAAAGAGGCAAACCTTACCTGAAAGCCCTTCCGCTATATCACTAAGATGTTAAAAAGAATTTCTTTAAGGAAAGGGTGGTAGATTCATGGAATAGTCTCCCAGTTGAGGTAGTAGAGACGAGGACAGTATTTAAATTCAAAAAAGCATGGGACAAATACAGAAAGTCTCTAAAGGAAAAAAGGGACTGTTCTTTTCAGGTTAACTTTTTATATCTTCCCACATAGACTCAGAAGTGATTCCCTCAGAGCTCACAAGCAATTAGGTAAGGCTCAATTGCTAGCAGTTACCCAGCTGAAACCCCTTAGCTGGCTTGCTTTCTACGGCGTGGCTCAAATCCTACTTCAGGAGCTTTTCTGAGTAGATTAAAGAACCAGTTTGTATTTCTTTGTGATGGTTGCTGTACTTTGTAACAGAAAATTACCAAAGGAGTTTAGACAGAGAGCAATCCATATATTCACAGCCTGTATCTAAGACCGCTCCTTCCCCTTCTTCAACAATCATGGGTTCAATATCAGGGATTGGCACAGAGGAATTTCTCAATGGAGCACTTTCAGGAGAATACTTGTTTCCCTGCTGTCTTTCAAGGTTATAGCTTGGGCATAGATCAGTGTTCATACCTGAGCTTCCATTGCTGTTAGAGTTCCTCTCTAAATAGCCTGGCCAGTATGTAGTCCAGTTCTTATGTCCAGCCTTCCAATCCAGATCCCTGGACACTGGATCTCTCTTAACATACCTTCTGGCACGGGTCTTGGGGTCCCTTCCACGTGCAGCCGTCTCCCTCACAGGTACCGTCTGGAGATTCCTAGCCCTGCAGCACCATTCCTCTGGCTTTCCCCAGTCCAATGGTGTATGCTGGCCCTTGGAATGCCTTCCAGTATACGTACTGCTCTGGACTCCTTTAGACCTCCCAAAGGCTTTTCTCTTCTTTCTTCCAAAGGGTTTCTTGCCCTCTCTGTCCGTCTGGTTTCGCTTCTGCTTCTGATGATCCTCCCGATGATGAAGATGTCCAAGATGGGGATCTCCAAGCTGATCCTGAGGATGAGGATAATTCTCTGTAGAATAAACTCTACCTTTATTCTGCTTTGATGAGTGTTCCTCCCTAGCACAGTGCAGCTGTGCTGAATCAGGCCCTGCCCTTTGAGATGAGTGCTTGGGGATTACCTCATAGCCCTCCTGATTGAACACACGTTTCCCCACTTCAGTTCCTCTAATGGCTGTTGGAAACCTGGTGCATTCTGGGACTGGTAGTCATAAGAACATAAGAACATAAGAACATAAGATATGCCATTCTGGGTCAGACCAAGGTCCATCAAGCCCAGTATTCTGTTTCCAACAGTGGCCAATCTAGGTCATATGTACCTAGCAGTTTCCCCAAGGGACACAGGTTCCACAATGCTTGTATTGGTTCAAGCATTGATATCCTGGGTCCCTTCTAATAATGGCTTATGGACCTTTCCTCCAGGAACTTGTCCAAACCTTTTTTAAACCCAGCTACACTAACAGCCTTTACTACATCCTCCGGTAACAAATTCCAGAGTTTGATTACACGTTGAGTGAAAAAATATTTTCTTTTATTAGTCTTAAATAGTTTACCCTGTAGCTTCATTGCATGTCCCCTAGTCTTTCTATATTCTGATAAGGTAAACAATCAATCTACGTTTACCCGTTCCACTCCGCTCATTAATTTATAGACTTCTATCATATCTCCCCTCAGCCGTCTCTTTTCCAGGTTAAAGAGCCCTAACCTTTTTAGCCTTTCTTCATAGGAGTATCCTTCCATCCCCTTTACCATTTTGGTGGCTCTTCTCTGAACCTTTTCTAATAACTCTATATCCTTTTTAAGATACGGCGACCAGAATTGCACACAATATTCAAGGTGCGGTCTCACCATGGAACGATATAGAGGCATTATAATATCCTTTGTTTTATTTTCCATTCCTTTCCTTATCATACCTAGCATTCTATTTGCTCTCTTGGCCGCCGCTGCACACTGGGCCGAGGGTTTTAACATGGTATCCACAATGACGCCTAAATCTTTTTCCTGGGTGGTGGTTCCTAATGTGTAACCTTGCATCGTGTAACCATAGTTTGGGTTGTTCTTCCCTAGGTGCATAACGTTGCTCTTGTCCACATTAAATTTCATCTGCCATTTTGATGCCCAGTCTTCCAATTTATCAAGATCCTCTTGCAATTTTCCACAATTCTCTTGGGTTTTAACAACTTTAAATAGTTTTGTGTCATCTGCAAATTTGATAACCTCACTCGTTATTCCACTTTCCAGGTCATTTATGAATATGTCAAAAAGCAGCGGACCCAGCACAGATCCCTGGGGTACACCACTATTCACCTTTCTCCATTGGGAAAATTGGCCATTTAGCCCTACCCTCTGCTTTCTATCTTTTAACCAGTTCCTGATCCACAATAGTACACTGCCTCCTATCCCATGACTCTTTAGTTTTGCCAAAAGTCTCTCATGAGGGACCTTGTCAAAGGCTTTCTGAAAGTCCAGATACACAATATCAACCGACTCACCTTTGTCCACCTGATTATTCACTCCTTCAAAAAAACATAACAGATTAGTAAGACAAGATCTTCCTTGTCTAAAGCCATGTTGGCTGTCTCTCATTAGTTCATGACTATCTACATGCTGAGTAATTTTATTCTTTATGATGGTTTCTATCATTTTTCCCGGTATTGACGTCAGGCTCACCGGTCTGTAGTTTCCCGGATCACCCCTGGAACCCTTTTTAAAAATTGGTGTTACATTGGCGATCCTCCAATCTTCAGGTATTAGAGATGATTTTAATGATAGTTCACAGATTACTAATAGCAGGTCTGCAATCTCATATTTCAGTTCTTTCAATACCCTTGGATGTATACCATCCGGCCCAGGTGATTTGCTACTCTTCAGCTTATCTAATAGTTGTAATACATCTATTTTATGGGAAAATTCTGTTTTCTTATTTCTACCAGAACTGACAGGTTGCTTGTTCAGAGTCACTTCACCTTTTCTATAGCTCCTTCCTGAACTATGATAAGCTTCCTTATCACATACCCCCCTGCTTAAGTTATTACGGACTGGTTTAACTTGTGAAACTTCTTTCCTACAGTCCGTAATACCTACGAGAGTGTTCTCTTTTTGAAGCTCACTTACTTCCTGACTGGCTTCAGGGTCATTATTATTTACAGGCCTCTCCTTCCAAGACTTAAGTACATTAATATGGTAGGTCTGCCTACGCCCTCTTGCATTTTCTACCATATAAGACACTGGGCTCACTTGTTTAACAACCTTCCATGGCCCTTTCCACTGTACTTCAAATTTTGGGGTAGTTCCTGCTACTTGAACCAAAACCTTTTCACCAATGCTTAATTGGCGGCTTTTGGCCTTCCTATCATACCACCCTTTCTGGTGCACTTGACTGTCCTGCAGGTTCCTCTCAGCAACCTGTGAGGTCCTTTTCAAACGTGCTCTCAAGTCACGTGGAAACTGTGGCACTTCCTGACTTCCTGGTTCAGGATCAATCCATTGTTCCCTCAAAATATCTAACAAACTCCATGGAGCCCTACCATACATCAATTCATATGGAGTTACACCTAGGGACACCTGAATTCTTTCCCTGCAGGCATATAAGGCAAAGGGCAATAACATATCCCATTCTTTTACCTCTCCTGCTAACCCCCTTCTCAACATTTGTTTGAGAGTTTGGTTGAATCTCTCCACCAAACCGTTTGATTGTGGATGGTAGGCTGAGGTTTTCACGTGATGAATGCCAAAGGCATCCCAGACCTGGGCCAAATATTTGGATACAAAATTGGACCCTTTGTCAGTCAACACCTCTCTTGGAAATCCCACTTCACAAAACAATTTTACTAGCTCTAAAGCTATTGTTTTTGCAGAAATATTCCTCAATGGTATGGCCCAGGGAAACCTTGTTGCCTGATCTACCATAACTAGGATGTATTGGAAACCTCGGGGCGTTTTGACTAATGGGCCTACAATATCCATGGCAATGCGACCAATTGGGTCTGTGATAATTGGCATGGGGATCAATGGCACCACCGGTGGGTGAGCCGCTGTAACTCGCTGACACGCTGGACATGCAGCACAAAACTGGGCAGTTTCTTTGAAAATACCTGGCCAGTAAAAACGCATAAGTATTTGATCCAGCATTCCTTGCATCCCTTTATGACCTCCAACTGGATGATCATGTGCTAATCTAAGTACTAGCCCTTTGAAAGTTGTGGGTACAACCAATTGTTTACGTATGGTCCCATTTCTGGGGTCCTGACTCTCTCTATATAAAATTTCATTATCTAGTCTGAATCTGGGCAACTCCTCCCTGACCTCATGAGCATACTTAAAAGCTCGGGTGAGAGCTTGATCAGCTCGCTGCTCTTGTGGAAAGTTAGGAAACTTTGCCACTAACTCAGCTGGCACCCAGGGTAAACTTTGACCAGCTAACATCTCAGCCCTACCCTGTGCTCTGCAAAGTCTCTCACGCCGCTTTTGTGCTTTCAACTTTCTTACGCTACCAGATGATGGGGTTATTAAATCATCATGAGAGGATAAGTCTCCTAATAACTCTGCCTGCTCCCCCTCCTCCTTTTGGCTCTCTACCTTAGCCTGCGAGCGGGTGGATACAAGGCCCCTCTTATTCCCTATAGCTTGGCCTTCTGGAAGCTTAACCATCTTTTTAGCTAGGGACTGAGGACTTCCAAAGAAAGGCCCGGGAGCTATTTCCATTATTCCTTCTCCCTCCTTCTTTCCTAGCCCTTCCTCTAGCCCCTGCTTAAATCTTGGCCAGTCCTTTCCTAGAACCAAATCAAAGGGTAGCCTAGGCACCACTGCTAACAGGACTTCCTCTTGCTCCCCCAGGCACTTAACCCTTAGCCTATAGGTGGGATATGATGTTGCAGCACCATGAATGCATCTGATGTGAACTTGGCTTTCAGGGGTTCTAGGCACAAATCCTTCTTGGGCCTCTATTCTCTTCCAAAGCCTTTTTGACATCATACTCTGGTCTGCCAGAGTCTAACAAAGCATTTGTGGTAATTCCTTGCACATCAACCATCAAAAGAAATCCTTCTTTGGGCTGTTTTAAATCCACACCCATTAAGCTAGTGTGTGTCTGGCATCCCTTTTCTAAATGTCCCCATTTTCCACACTTGAAACATTTCTTTCTACTCCACTGTGTCATCTGGTTTGGCACAGTACATTTATTTTCAGAAACATTTTTAATTGTTTTCTTTTCTGATACAGCACAGCTTGCCTCAGCACCCATCTTCAGAGGGCCACCCATTCTATGGCAAGCCTGCGTGGCTTCCAAGAATCTCTCTGCTAGCATGGTTGCCTCTCCAAGATTTTGGCAATTTTGCTGTATAAGGAAAGTGTGCAAATATTTAGGCACCGCAGATATAAATTGTTCAAGCATAATAATGTCTAATAACATTTCTACCGTCTTTTGCTCAGGCTCCAACCATTTTACAGCTAATCCTCTGATTCTCTGACTCAGAGCCCTGGGTGTTTCACCCACTCTTAATGTAGTAGCTCTAAACATTCGCCTATACTCTGAAATAGACAACCCTAGGCGATCTCTAATAGCAGCCTTTACATCCTTATAATTCAAAGCCTGGGCTGCTGGCATTGCTCTATAAGCTGCAAGCGCCTCTCCAGTTAATGAGGCTGCCAGCCTTACTGCCCACTGGGTCTCTGGCCAGGCTAATGCTTGTGCCACTCTCTCAAAAGACTCTAGAAAATCATCAACATTATCATCTGGAGTTAGCTTCCCAAAACTAAATGCCCCAATTCCTTGATTGAGTCCCACACTGTCCACATGTGGTGTACCAGTATTTACTGCTGGTCTTGCATCTGGTCCACTTTGGTTCTGCAGTTTAACTAGGGCTTGCACCAGATCAAGCACTGGCCTCTGCTGGTCCATTAAGGCTTTCATAGCAGTGTCCTGAGCCTGCTGTGCTATCTCCTGTTGCCTGCTAAACTGGGCTGCCATCCACTGAGGTAGTTCCCTTGGATCCATCTTGATCCCTGCAAGAAAACACAAAAAAAAAACCCCACAGTGCACCACCTTCCAAACAGGTGTGGGGTTTTTTTTCTACTTTTTTTTTCCTCTCAATTACACCTGTGCCTTACTCCCATCCACCACTAGACATGCCCAGGTACTTGTTACCTTATGCCAGTGATGAATCCAGCTCTGCACAGGGTCTTTTCTTCCTGGAACAGCTACCTCTCCTCCAAAGTGCAGTTGAGGAAAAATCTTTTCTTTCAGCTTTTAAGCTTGAACTGTCTTTTCCTTCAGACTTGAGTTGTAATCCTTTAGCAAGTAAATCCCTTTGCGCAAAAGCAATCCGAAAAACTACGCCATTTGTCAGACGGCTGCCTGGGTGAGAATGTTCACAGTCTTGGCAAGTGCATATATCAATATGATTTGCAAGGGATTGTGGGAAATGCAGTTCATTCACACCAGACACAGCTGCTCACAATAATTAGTTGTGCTTGAGTGTAAAGCCAATAAGATATTTATTTATGGGGTTATTTCTCCCAACACAGATATGCTTGGTAGCACATAAAACAGGATACTTGCTTTCAGTGTTAAACTTAGAAAAACAAAATCAGGAAAACAACAGCTGAACTTGTCAGGCAATCAAAGCAAAAGAATAAAGACCTGGTTGGTAACAAACTGGTCTTTTCTGTAGGCTTTAGCTAATATTTTCTTAGCAGTGTATCAAACAACAAACAAAATCCACAAAGAAGGGAAAAAACTGTTCTTTTCAGGTTAACTTCTTATATCTTCCCACATAGACTCAGAAGTGATTCCCTCAGAGCTCACAAGCAATTAGGTAAGGCTCAATTGCTAGCAGTTACCCAGCTGAAACCCCTTAGCTGGCTTGCTTTCTACGGCGTGGCTCAAATCCTACTTCAGGAGCTTTTCTGAGTAGATTAAAGAACCAGTTTGTATTTCTTTGTGATGGTTGCTGTACTTTGTAACAGAAAATTACCAAAGGAGTTTAGACAGAGAGCAATCCATATATTCACAGCCTGTATCTAAGACCGCTCCTTCCCCTTCTTCAACAATCATGGGTTCAATATCAGGGATTGGCACAGAGGAATTTCTCAATGGAGCACTTTCAGGAGAATACTTGTTTCCCTGCTGTCTTTCAAGGTTATAGCTTGGGCATAGATCAGTGTTCATACCTGAGCTTCCATTGCTGTTAGAGTTCCTCTCTAAATAGCCTGGCCAGTATGTAGTCCAGTTCTTATGTCCAGCCTTCCAATCCAGATCCCTGGACACTGGATCTCTCTTCACATACCTTCTGGCACGGGTCTTGGGGTCCCTTCCACGTGCAGCCGTCTCCCTCACAGGTACCGTCTGAAGATTCCTAGCCCTGCAGCACCATTCCTCTGGCTTTCCCCAGTCCAATGGTGTATGCTGGCCCTTGGAATGCCTTCCAGTATACGTACTGCTCTGGACTCCTTTAGACCTCCCAAAGGCTTTTCTCTTCTTTCTTCCAAAGGGTTTCTTGCCCTCTCTGTCCGTCTGGTTTGGCTTCTGCTTCTGATGATCCTCCCGATGATGAAGATGTCCAAGATGAGGATCTCCAAGCTGATCCTGAGGATGAGGATAATTCTCTGTAGAATAAACTCTACCTTTATTCTGCTTTGATGAGTGCTCCACCCTAGCACAGCGCAGCTGTGCTGAATCAGGCCCTGCCCTTTGAGATGAGTGCTTGGGGATTACCTCATAGCCCTCCTGATTGAACACACGTTTCCCCACTTCAGCTCCTCTAATGGCTGTTGGAAACCTGGTGCATTCTGGGACTGGTAGTCTTTTATGGGAAAATTCTGTTTTCTTATTTCTACCAGAACTGACAGGTTGCTTGTTGAGAGTCACTTCACCTTTTCTATAGCTCCTTCCTGAGCTATGATAAGCTTCCTTATCACACACTTCAATAGGTGGAGTTAAGTGCACCTGCACTAATGTAGGGTGCACTAAGGGACAGGGCTCTGTGTTAACTGCTAGGGAAATGCTTCCCATGCCCCTAATAAGTAACGCAGTGATGTTGCATCTACCATGCCATAGTTTCAGCACTTTTGATGCATTTGGTGTAACTCATCCCTCTTGCCACTATTATTCAGCAGCAGTATGTCATCTACACGCTGACATCCTGCTGCTGTTTCACACCCATTCTGCTTCTCCAAATCTTTCTCCCATCAATTCCTGCCTAAGTCTAGTTGCATCATGGCTTCAAGCCAACTGTCTTAAACTTAATCCTTACAAGACGTATACAATCTGGTTTACAGGCTCTTCCACACCTTCCTCGGTTGCTCCTTCTCTTGATAGTTTTGTTGTACCCATTGTTACAACACTGAAATATCTCGGAGTTATTCTTGACTTGGCCCTCACTTTTCATGCAAACATTAGCACAATTGTTCGGCACTGCTTCCACATACTTCACCAGATTCATTCTGTCTGATCCTTCCTCTTCTTTTCTTCTGTTACCACTTTACTTTTATAACTTGTCATCTCAAAACTCGACTATCATTTATCTAGGACTTCCTTATCAGCTCAAATGCTTACAGTCCATGCAGAATACCACTATCCGTTTACTTTATCACGCCACCAGATTTGACCAGGTTGAGAAATCCTCTACACCTATCTTTGCATCAGGCATAGCCATGATTTGCATACCAGACCATTATGTGCAGCTAATTAAAATACATTTAAATACATTTAAAGTCACATGGGGTTAATTGGGTGCTAGTTTTTCCATCGGTGTTTACGTCTGTTTTCTGCATTTAAAAGTGTGTAAAGTGTGCTTAAATGTAGCATTATCAGTTCTTAAAGGCTGCACTAGCTTTCTGCATTGGCCGGTTAGATAGATGGATAGATACAGTAGATAGATAGATAGATATACAGAGAGGGGGAGAGATTTTCTGTATCTTTTTAATTCTGTTCATATTTAATTGTATTTTATATATTTGTTTTAGACGCCTGAGAAAGGCTAATTAGCTGAAACTTGGCCAAGTCAGGTTGTTCCATTAAAGAAGTTTTAAGCGCCTCTGGTTGTTTTAGCTAATTTCAAAAGGCAATGAAACAATATGCCAGTATAGCAGATTTGTGTGGGATGGAGAGATTTTATTCATGCCTGATAATCTCCTTTCCTTGAGTCCTGCTAGACCAGTCCAGATGAGTGGGCTATGCCCCCTTATCAGCAGATGGAGGTAGATTTGAGCAACTTTCTATGATATCATCAGGAGGTCTAACCACTAACTATACCGAGAGAAGCCAGTCTTCCTGCTGCTGTTGTTGTTGTTGTTAAGTGCTGTCAAGTCAATGTCGACTCATGGTGTCCCTCTGGATAGTTGTCCTAAATTGTGTTCAGTCTTCAGTCTGGCGGCTCATTGTTGACAGACTGGAACCTGTAACTGCTGTTATTGTATCGATCCATCTCATTGCTGGCCTTCCTCTTTTGTGTTGACCTTCTATCTTGCCAAGCATGATGTCTTTCTCTAATGATCTCTCTCTTCACATGATATATCCAAAATATGAAAGTTGAAGTCTTGTCATCTGAGCTTCTAAAGAAAGCTTAGGTTTGATCTCCTCTAGTACTGACTGGCTTGTTCTTCGGGCAGTCCATGGTATACACAGTATTCGTTGCCAGCACCATAATTCAAAGGCATCAATTTTCTTCCTGTCTATCTTTTTCACTGTCCAACTTCCACATCCATATGATGTTATTGAAAATGCCAGGGCTTGAACAAGTCGAATCTTTGTATGGAGAGAGACATCTCTGCTCTTGAGAATCTTGTCTAGGTCCTTCATAACCATTCTGCAAAGAGCAATGTGTCATCGTATTTCTTGACTGCTTGTTGCTTCTTTATTGATAGTTGATCCAAGTAGGTTAAAGTTGTCAACTATTTCAATTTCTTCTCCATCAACAATGAACTTATTCATTTTGCCAGTTGTCAACATCTTTGTCTTTCTTAATGTTAAGGTGTAGACCCATTTTAAGACTAAGCAGTATTTAAAAAACTGAACAAACTCAGCAAAACAATCAGAACTCAGAATTTGGTTGGCTTACCATACCTTACAGCTGATCAGGCTCTGCAATAACTAAGAATTGAAAAGATAGTAGAGCTTCCCAACTCTCAGCTACATCTTTCAGGGCAGGCGCTGGACAGGTCTAGCAGGACTCAAGGAAAGGAGATTATCAGATATGAATAAAATCTCTTCTTCCTTATCATCCTACTAGACCAGTCCAGATGAATGAAAGGTATTATTCACTTCTAAGTAGCAGAGAAAGCACAGTTACTTACCTGTAACAGATGATCTCTGGGAACAGCAGGAATAAGTCTTCACATATGGGTACGTCGGTACAGACGGAGCCTGCGCGGGAACGCTCCCCAGCTTCCCAAAAAAGGAAAGCTTTTGGGAGCATCCCACAGCGCCTGCGCGCTGCCTTCCCGCCTTTCCTAACCGCCTCTCCTCAGTTCAAGTTTAAAGCTGAGACAATAGAGAGAGAGAGGAAAGGAAAGATAGAGAGATAGATACAACTCCTAGGGGAGGTGGGAGGGTTGTGAAGACTTATTCCTGCTGTTCCCGGAGATCACCTGTTACAGGTAAGTAACTGTGCTATCTCCAGGAACAAGCAGGAATGAGTCTTCACATATGGGGACTTCCTAGCTAAGATGCCTGGGAGATCCTCAAGGATATGAGACCCTGGGAAGGGGTCTGCGTCCTCCTATGGATCTCAGGTATCCAATCAGGGAAGGAGTTTAGGAGTTTTTTAAGAATGGAACAAGTGTTTGAGGACAGCCTGACCAAACAAGGCATCCCGGCGGGAGTCCTTGTCCAAGCAGTAATGGGCTGTGAAGGTATGAACCGAGGCCCAGGTGGCTGCTCGACAGATCTGGTCGATGGACACAGAATTTAGATGAGCCATAGAGGTGGCCATGGCCCTCACATTATGAGCTGTGACATGGCTCTCCAGAGAAAGGTTCTTACTCTGGTAGGCGAAAGAAATACACTGAGCAATCCAATTGGACAGTGTCCTCTTAGAGACTGGAAGTCCCAAATGAGAGGGATCAAAAGCAACAAAAAGCTGGGAAGACTTTCTATGTTGCTGTGTCCTTTGTAAGTAAAAGGCAAGAGCTCTCTTACAATCCAGAGTATGAAGATTCTTCTCTGCACTGGATGCATCAGGAGCTGGAAAAAGGACAGGTAAATATACCTCTTGATTGAGATGAAAAGGTGAGACCACTTTAGGCATAAAGTGTGGATTGGTCCTAAGGACTACCTTATCATGATGGAACCTTGTATAAGGTGGATTAGCCACTAAGGCCTGCAGTTCACTGATGCGGCGAGCTGAAGTGACTGCAATGAGGAAAATAACCTTCCAGGAAAGAAATTTCAAGGAGGTAGTGGCTAAGGGTTCAAAAGGTGGCTTCATAAGCTGACCAAGAACTAAATTTAAGTCCCATGCCACCGGAGGAGGCCTAATGGGAGGTTTAGTTAAAGTTAGGCCTCTCATGAATCTTGCAATGAGAGGATGAAAGGAAATAGGTTGTCCATTGATAGGCTTAAGGGATGCTGCAATAGCACTCAAATGGACTCTTACTGAATTCGTCTTAAGTCCTGCATTGGAAAGATGCAGGAGATAGTCTAACAGAGAATTTAAAGGTAGTGCTAGAGGGTCAAAACCCTTTTCAGCACACCAAATGGAAAATCTTTTCCATTTAAAAGCATAGGAACGCCTAGTGGAAGGTTTTCTGGAAGCATGGAGGATATCTTTCACTTGCTGAGAAAGATTCAAGTCTTGAAGGTTTAGGCCTTCAGTAACCAAGCTCTGAGGTGAAGGGACTTGGGGTTTGGGTGCCACAAAGTCCCTTCCTCCTGGGACAGAAGGTCTGGAGCAGCTCCCAAGTCCAGGGAGGGGGCTTGGGAGAGATGCAGAAGTAGAGGGTACCACACTTGGCGTGGCCGTCGTGGAGCTATGAGGATCATAGATCCTTGATCCCTCTGGAGTTTGAACAGAATCTTGGGAATCAAGGGAATGGGTGGAAAGGCACACAGGAAGTCCTGACCCCAATGAAGGAAGAAGGCATCCTTGGCCTGAACTCCGTGACACGGAATTCTGGAACAGAACCGGGGAAGTTTGGCATTCCACGGACTTGCAAAGAGGTCTATGTCCGGGGTCCCCGATTCTTGGAAGATTCTGAGTACCTGATCCATGTTCAGGGACCATTCGTGTGGAAGCAGAACTCGACTGAGTCTGTCTGCCCAAGAGTTTTGGATTCCTGGGAGGTATACTGCCAGGAGATGGATTTGATGCTCTCTGGCAAAAGGCCAAAATCTTAAAGCTTCGTTGCAAAGCGACAGAGAGCCAGTTCCTCCTTGCTTGTTTATGTAAAACATGGCTACTTGATTGTCCGTATGAATGAGGACTGTCTTGTAGCTGAGGAGGGTATGAAAGACCTTGAGAGCTAGAAAAACTGCTCGAAGCTCCAAGTGGTTGATATGAAGAGAGGTCTCCTGTGGGGACCAAGTGCCTTGAGTGGAGAGGTCCTGTAGATGAGCTCCCCAACCTGTTTGGGAGGCATCTGTTGTGAGGGTTGCTTGGGACAACAACTGTTGGAAGGGGGACCCCAGCAACAGGTTTTGAGTGGACATCCACCATTGGAGAGACCAAAAGAGACATTTGGAGGTTGCTATTTGGTCTGAGAGAGCTCCTGATGCTTGAGTCCACTGGGTGGACAAAATCCATTGAGCTGCTCTCATGTGTAGGCGAGCATAGGGTACCACATGCACTGTGGAAGCCATGTGGCCTAGCAGTTGCAACATCTCCCGGGCAGTTAAGTGGCTCTTTGACTGAATCTGGAAGGCTAACTGCACTAGACGTTGGCAACGGGCCTGAGGAAGGTAGGCCCTTGCAGTAGTGGTATCCAACCAGGCCCCTATGAATTCTAGGGACTGAGTAGGGGTGAGCTGAGACGTTGGGAGATTTACCACTAGTCCCAGATACTGCAGAATGCGCCTTGTGTGGTCCAGGGAAATCTGGGCCTCTGACTGAGATGGAGCTCGAATGAGC
Source organism: Ichthyophis bannanicus (assembly GCA_033557465.1). Lineage (NCBI taxonomy): Eukaryota > Metazoa > Chordata > Amphibia > Gymnophiona > Ichthyophiidae > Ichthyophis > Ichthyophis bannanicus. The sequence continues at coordinate 97,382,230 of CM066050.1, forward strand.
CAGTCGTCCAGGTATGGGAAGACAAATATTCCCAGAGTGCGTAGAAATGCAGCAACTATTGTCATGCATTTGGTGAACACTCTTGGAGCAGAGGCCAGACCAAAAGGAAGCACCCTGTATTGGTAATGTTTTCCTTGGAAAAGAAAACGTAGGAATCTTCTGTGAGATGGATGGATGAGGACATGTGTGTACGCATCCTTGAGATCTAGAGAACAAAGCCAATCCTGACTTTGAAGGTATGGAAGGAGAGTGCCCAGAGAAAGCATCTTGAACTTCTCCTTGCCTAGAAATTTGTTCAATTCTCTGAGATCTAAGATGGGTCTGTATCCCCCTGTCTTCTTTGGAATGAGAAAATAGGGGGAGTAGAACCCTGACCCTTGTTGAAGAAGAGGAACTTCTTCTATTGTCCCTTGGGCAAGAAGGGTAGGCACTTCCTGACCTAGAAGGTCGAGCAGAGATGTGGGAGAATTGAAGTGTCTCACCATGGTGTGGGGAGGAAGGTCTGAGAAATGAAGTTTGTAGCCCTCTCTTATAATGGAGAGGGTCCACTGCTCTGATGTGATTTGCTCCCATCTGGGAGCAAAATGAACTAACCTTCCTGGAATGGTGAGAGGCTCTGGCTGTTTTAGAGTCAGAAAGGCTAAGTTCTCTAGCATCAAGTCAAAAACCCTGAGGAGGTTGGGTCTGCTGAGTAGCCCCTGGCCTGTTTAGGTTGCTGACGCTTAGTGGCAAAGCGACCTGTAGAAGATTGTTGGCCAGAAGTAGAAGGAAATCTGCCCTTTTTGAAAAAAGACTTTTTAAAAGGCTTTTTCTTGGCAGGAATGGAGGTTGACTTTGAAAGTCTATCCAGAGCAGAGTTTTCTGCATCCATTTGAGTGGCTTTTATTTGCCATTCTTTGCCAAATAGGTTTTCACCTGTACAGGGAAGATTTCCTAAGCCATCTTGAACCCAGGGTTCTAAATCAGAAGCTTGGAGCCAAGCAATTCTGCGAGCAGCTATGGCAATGCCCGAAGCTCTGCTGGCACCTTCAAAGGAATCAAAGGCTGCCCTGTTGGAAAACTTTGAAATGTCTTGGGTATGCTTAAGCCAAATGAGGAATTCTTCCCTTTTATCCTCTGGAAGAAAAGGGAGGAAAGTGTGCAGCTTTTCTGCAACTTCTTTTAGAAACATACCCATGTAAAGACTATATGAGTTGATTCTGGCAATAAGCATACTGGCTTGGAAGATTTTTCTTCCAAAAGCATCCAAGGTCCTGCATTCTCTTCCTGGAGGAGCAGAAGAGTGTCTCCTTGTACTCTTTATCCTCTTCATAGCTGACTGCACCACAATAGAATGGTGAGGAAGCTGAGTTTTATGAAACCCAGGACAGGGAGGGACACGATACATAGTGTCCAATCTGCAAGAATGAGGAGAGAGAGTGAGAGGAGTCTCCCATAAATCAATCATGTGTTCATAAAGAATCTCATGAATTGGTAAGGTGACTGCCTCTCTAGGAGCCTTAGAATACCCTAAAATATCTAATTTTTTTGCTCTAGGCTCTGATTCAGAGATTACTGAAATAGAAAGTCCTTTAGCTACTTTTCTTATGAAGTCTTGAAAGGACAAGTCCTCTGGAGGAGACATTCTTCTTTTTGGAGAAGAAGGCTCTTCAGGAAGGGCTATGGATACTTCAGGAGACTCATCTGATGTATCAGAATCACCACAGGAATCAAAGTACCGTCTGTCAGGGTGCTCTTCTAATGCTCGATACGCGTATCGAGCAGTATCGACATCGGGCGTCCTCGGTACCGGATCGGTACCGATAAGCAGCCCTGGACAAGGAACCGCTGCAGCAGGTATCCTGGTCGATGTTGATGCAGTCGGTACCGGTATCGGCGCTGGTGCCGGTACCGGAGCCGATACCGACAATGGAGTTTGTTGTGGTACCAGCGGCGTCGCAGCTTGAATGAAGGCCGTGATAGCCCACTGCATGGACAGAACATTCTGATCCATCGACGCCATGAATGCCTGGAATTCAGTACCGGGAGATTGTGCCGGTACCCCAGAGCATTCTAACAGGTGATCGGTCGAGGCCGTGCCATCGATGTCAACCTGTAACCTCATAGGAGGAGCTTTGGAAGCCGGAGCTTCCCGCCGAGGTTGTTTTGCTGGTGCAGGATCCTCGAGGGCAAGCCCGGAGGCATGTCAATGCTTAGAGGGAGATCTACCCTTCGAGGACCTGCTAGATTTATGTTTGGTTACCTGAGATCTATCAGGAGAAGACGACCTGGAAGATGTCGATGCTACCGACGCTGCATCAGCGGGAAACAGCACATGGAGCTTAGCTGCTCAGTTCTGTAAACCCCGTTTAGACATTAGAGAGCAGGATGGACAATCCGGAATGGAGTGTTCAGGACCCAAACATTTAAGGCACCATTCATGGGTGTCTGTAACAGAAATAGTACCGCTACACTTAGTGCATTTCTTGAACCCGGAGGCTGGTTTTTCCATGAGGGAAATTTTCTTGTGGGCCCTGAGGCCCAAAGAGAAAAAATACACTAAGTGAGGAAAACTATAGATTTTTTTTTTTTTTTTAAGAAAGAAAGAAAAGACCGGCGGTACCGGTCCGGAGTCGGGGAAGGCAGACATGCGACCAAAGAAATAAAATAAAATAAAGAACTTCTTCAGCGGTGACAGGGCTCGACCTGTTGGCTCCGCGGCAAAGAAGAACTGAGGAGAGGCAGTTAGGAAAGGCGGGAAGGCAGCGCGCAGGCGCTGTGGGATGCTCCCAAAAGCTTTCCTTTTTTGGGAAGCTGGGGAGCGTTCCCGCGCAGGCTCCGTCGGTACCGACGTACCCATATGTGAAGACTCATTCCTGCTTGTTCCTGGAGATAAACTCTTCTCACATCTAGGAGATGCAATGAGGAATCCAACCAGAGGTCATCTCCCCTCCCCCAAAGGAGGGCAAGACCACTTCCTGATTTAGGTGAAAAGGGGAAGACACCTTTGGAAGAAAAGATGGAACTGTTTGCAATGAGACAGAAATTGTGGAGATCTGTAACAAGGGCTCTTGGCAGGACAAAGCCTGCAGCTCTGAGACCCGCCTGGCTGAAACAACAGCCATGAGAAAAATCGCCTTCAGAGTCAAATCTTTAAAAAGTTGCCCTGTAATTAAGCTCAAAAGGTGCATCCTCCAACACCAATGAGAGATTCTACTGAAGGACAAATGGGTACACCAGATGCCAAATGTGCTTAGCTGCCCTAAGGAAGTGAGCCACATCAGAGTGGGTTGACAAGGACCCACCTTTTATCCATCCCTGATAGCATGCCAAGGCCACCACCTGAACCTTGAAAGAATTCAAGGCTAAGCCCTGGTCCAAACCTGCTGGTCCAGCCTTAAGTGACCAAGAAACACACCAGTTCTCAAAGCACCTCCACACCCTGGCATAGGTTAGGGAGGTAGAAGCTCTACGGGCCTTGAACAGAGTATTGATTATGCATGAGTAGCCAAGAGCCAAGCCATAAGCGAAAAGGGAAAGGGGTCTTCCATTACTAGGGGTCCTTATTGAACTGGAATGGAGATCCTGCCAGAAGAGTCATCAGGTTTATTTATTTTTAATTTATTTATTGTAAATTTTTATACACATTTTTCCGGTGGATCAAAAGTGGTTTACATTGAACAACAAGTTGAATATTACAGTACATGTAGATATTCAATTACATAGAACAGTTTTTTTAAAAATTATGTACAATTAACATAATAAGTTTTCTTCTTAAGTATTTACAGTAACATGTGTCTCTGTGCATCAATTTCTGACTATTTACAGTTCTGAGGAGTTTTCTGTGCTGTTTGTTCCTTTGGATATGGCATAAGTGGGTTTGTAGGTTGAATTCCTTTATGCTTTAGCGTATTGCAGTGGTGGACTGTGTGGTATTGATGTGTGGGGGAAACTGCACGGTCAATTTGGGGTGACCAGAATCACTAGGCCCAGATGCATATGAATCCTGCCAAGGAGGTGGTTCACTAGAAGTCATGGGGGAAAAATATAGAGCACCCCTTCTGTGGCCACGCTTGAAACAGGGCATCTAAGCCCGACACTGCAGATCTTTGCAATGACTGAAGAAGCTGCTCACCTTTGTATTGTTGTGCATGGCCAAATACTGTGAGACCCCATCTCCTCAATATCATTTGAAAAGCATGAGGACTCAGCTCCCATTCTCCAGGATCCATTGTGTTCCAACTGAGAAAATCAGCCTGAATGTTTATTTATTACTTATTTGTATTCTCTTATATACTGTGCTATTCTGCATCAGTGCGGTTTACATTGAACAAACTGAAATTACATTGAATAGGGCATTATAACTTGGAGATAACTATTTTATAGGGAACATGGGCTATGGAGGGTTAAGTGGCTTTCCCAAGACCACAAGGAGCACCTGTGGGACTAGAAACCCCAGTCCTTCCAGCCCAAGGTCGCTGTCCTCTAGTGGGATTTGAACCCCCAACCTTCTGGCCTGAAGTACCTTGCCCCAACCACTAGGCCACTCCTCCACTCAACACCCATTATGTGTGTTGCTGACAGAGCCACCAGGTGCTCCTCTGCCCAACAGCATAGAGTAGTCACCTCAAATGCAATCCTGGCACTCCAAGTCCCTCCCTGTTTGTTGACATAGGCCACTGTTCTGGCGCTGTCAGAAAAGACCTCCTTTCCCTCCAACAAGAGCTGAAAGCCCTCCAGGGCCAAATAGATTGCTCTGTCCTCCTGCTGATAGGCCAGGAGGCTTTCTTTGAGGACCAAACACCCTGACTCATGTGACTGAGGAAGTATGCTCTCAGCTCTTCAGGCTGGCATCGGTGATCAGGACCACCCAGTCTAAGGTTTCTAATGGCATGCCACATAACAAATGGCGGTCTCCCCGCCACCAAGCCAACTGATCCTTGATAACTCCCAGAAGGGACAGAAGGTTCACCTGAAGTGGACACGTGCATCCTAGCCAGTGGAACCAACTATGGGTCAATGTCATGAATCCCAGAAGCTACAGATAATCCCATGCCTGAAGAGCAGGCCGCTGACAGAACTCCATCAGCTGGATCTGTAGCTTGAGCATCCTTTCCGCCATGGGTAGCACATGCCCTGGTAGTTTGCCCCCAAATACTCCATTTTCTGCATGGGATTGGGCTTGCTCTTGGAGTAATTGATCACCGGCACCAAATGCTCCAGTCACTGAATCACGGGATTGCATCCTCCCTGGACTTCTCCAGAGAATCCAACTGGATAGGCCAATCATCCAGGTATGAATACAGGTATATTCCCTGCTGATGCAGGAAGGCTGCCACCACCATCATCACTTTTGAGAAACTGTGGGGAGCTGTGGCCAGGCCAAAGGGTAGAACCCTGAATTGAAAGTGTTGTGCCAGGATGCAAAAGCAGAGTAAATGCTGATGCTGGTCTCTGATGGGAATATTTATTTATTTATTTGAAAGTAGGCCTCGGACAGGTCCAGGGAAGTGAGGCACTCCCCTCATTGCACAGACAGGATGATGGAGTGGCCAATCTCCACTCGAAAGCAAGGAACTCTGAGCTTCTCAATGACTGCCTTTAGATTGAGAATGGGCTGAAAGGATCCCCTTTTCTTGGGTACCACAAAGTAGATGGAAGAGCAACCTTGAATTCACTCTGTAAATGGGATGGGTACAACAGCCTGCAACTGCAGAAGGGGCTGTAGCATGTCGTCAGCCGCCTTCTTTTTGCACAGGCCGCAGAGAGACTCCACGAAGGTATCTCCGAGCAACCCAGAATGTCTAACATCAAGCTGGTCCAAAGTGATCTGGTTCCATTCTGAAAGAAAATGCTAGAGCAGTCCTCCCACCGGTGATCCCTCAGAAGGGACCCACCAGATCTCACTGTGAGAATTTACCCCTTTTGGGCCATAATTAATAAGAAGAATGGGCTGAAGTGGGACCTTTGCTTCTCTCCCTATGGATGCTTCCAGGCCCCCCAAGAATTCTTCCAGGTCGCTGGAACACTCTTTGGTCACTCCTTTGGCAACCTTTGTGGATAGGCTTTGCCCAGATCCTTCACCTGTTTCTCCAGATCATCACCAAATAGCAGACCCCCTCGAAAGGTGAGCTTGCTAAAGCGCAGCTTGGAGGCTAGGTCTGCAGACCAACTGCACATGCAAAGCCATCACCTGGCCAAGATCTCTGCCATCATAGATCTGGAGGACTCCCATATCAAATCATACAAGGCCAGAAATGCAGCCCACGACTCCAAGCTAGCCAACTATGAACTATCTGGTAGTTGCTGCACAGATAGCAGAAGCTCCCGAGCTATTGAACTGGCACAGAGAGTTGTCTGGGTTCCTAAAGTTGAAGTCACAAAAACATTCTTCAGAAGATTCTCCAACCTTCTATCATGCGGCTCCCACAGCACCAAGCCGCCTTCCACTGGAATAGTCATACATTTTGTTACCACTGAGATCCACGCATGGCATCCCAAAAAGCTTGCCCTGAGACAGTGGATACAAACAGGCCAGGAGCTTCTGCCTGAGGCAGCGGAAAAAAAACAATACTGCGGCACGAACCAACTATGGAGCCTCCAGATATAAACATGCAACCCCTCTCCTATTTCATCTACGCTGTCTCCCAATAAGCAGTCGACTCGTACAAAACTCTTCTGATAACTTTTAAAATTCCTCATCACCTATTCGTATCCTTCCTGGAAGATCTCCTACACTGGACTCCTGACAACAGAGCAAGAAAATCAAATATGACTAACAATCTTACCATCCCACTTATAGCTAGAAAAAGCTCCCAATTCGTTAAGAACAGAGCCTTCTCCCTCTTCGCCCCTATACTTTGGAACTCTTTACCTGCTCCTATTCATCTCATTTCAGATCTGGCCACCTTTCACAAAGCGATCAAAACTCACCTATTCCATCTTGCTTTTGACCATGTAACATAAAGCCCAGTCTGTCAACAACATACTCTGAATTTTGGTTATACTGTAAATAGTATAGTACCATAAATTCTGTTATACTGTAAATAGTTCACCATTCTTACTTGTTACTGTTAATGTACATTTGTTAATTGTATTATATCTTGTTTGCATGTTCAATGTAAACTGTTCCATGTAATAAGTTATTCTATTTTAAACCGTGCTGATCGTGGATAGTGCGGTATAAAACCAAATAAATAAATGGCTTCCAAAATGGGGTTTCCTTGGATGGTGGATCAGGAACAGGCTCCTCAAGTCCTAAAACTGACATGGTATCGTGAATCATTCCTGGCAGAAAAGATCACCCTTCAGAAGGCAGAGCTCTCCTTCCTCCTCTGACTCACATCTCCAATCAAGGGAATCCTCATCTGCTGCCCAGCTGACCCCCACAGGGAAAAAGGCCGGGTTCTCAGAGAAGCGCCCAGATGAGTGGCCAAGGTGGGATGTTTTGCCCCAAACATGGCCGTAGCAGCACCACTTGAGGACCTGGATTCCCCCATGGTGTGGGCTGGGGCTCTGGATCTCTCTGCAGGAGGTTACCACGCAACTAGACTAGACTGAAGACAGCCCAGGAGCTGTTTCAGCAGCTGCTGGTCTCCACCAAGGTGAGAAGCTTTCCTGTGGACCACAAGGACCCACAGGGCCTCTCTGGCCAGAGACAAAGGACCTGACTGCCCTCTGCTGAGCTCCCCGTGCGACCCCAGCAGCTTTCCCACTCTATAGCAGCTGTGGGTGCAGTAGGCAGACCTGAGAAGGCTCAAATGTCGGCACTGGGTTCTGAGTCCCCCTATGGGGCCCTAATGCTGAAAGCCCAGGCCCCTTACATCCCCGTCACACTGGGGGCAAAAGGAGCCTGCCATGGAGCTCACTCTGCAGGTTCCACACTGCGTACAAATGCAGGCACGTGACATGCCTGCCCTGATCCTTGCAGCTGTGGTAAAAAAACACAAAAACTGTGAAAAAAAAATGCAATCAAGGCAAAAATCACTGGCGTAGCAAAAAATCAGGAAACACAAAAAGGGAAGCTGTCAGACCAGTCAGGGAAACCCCAAAGGCCTAAACAGGGTGGGAAAGCCCCACTGCTGAATGAGACCTAATCAACACTTTTTTTTTCTATTAACCTGCTTTATGCAGTAAGACAGCCAATTGAGTCCATGGTAAACAATGGGCAAAAAAGCCCGAAGTTTAAAAAGAAGGAAAAAAAGGATCAACTTGGGCCAAAAGGGATCCAAGGATACCAAGGGAACAGTAAGAAAAAAGAAGGGCCTGGGCCCAACTTACCGGCCTCATTCAGGGAAACAGTGCTGGATCCCAAGAAGCTGTCAGCTAAAAGCTCTGAAGCTCTGAAGAGCCTTCCAGGCTCACTCCAAGGCCTCTGCATCAAGATGTGGGCAAAGAGAGCCAGGCTTATCACGCTGCTGCATCAGTTCCCACACACCTTGCCACAATGCTGGTTTTGCTCAATATGGCACCAGTGATTATTTATTTATTTAAAAGCTTTTTTATACCGCGCTCTTCAGTATCAGTGCAGTTTACAGTTAACAATTCTTGCAAGAGACAATGAGAAATGCCTAGTGCTACATTGAACAGGATCAAGAACTTGGATCTGTAACTGGGTGAAGTATTTACACATTCAGCTAACACAACTGTAGCAGAGAAACTATTTACAAGTTCAATGTTAGGCCAAACTAAATGGTTAGGGCTGGGTCTTCAGTTATTACATTCATCATTATTGTCATTCTTGGTTATTACATTAATCGTTATAATCAATATCAACACATGTCAAAGTACCTGATGGGATGGTTCTGTTGTTCGGCTAGTCTTATTCGGTTTGTGAAGTATTGGGCGCTGAATGAGTGAGTTGGGGTGTGGGATGTGGCTGGGTTGCATTTGGTTGTGAAAAGTATTGAAGGAATAGGTGGTGCTTGAGGGCTTTCCTGAATTGTGTGAGATCTCTTATTGATCTGATACTTGGTGGGAGGTTATTCCAACGCTTTGGGGCATAGAAAGTGAATGCCCTATTCCTGGTTACTTGTGTGCACTTAGTGGACTCAATAGGGATAATCAGCGTATTGGCGGCTACTGTCCTTCTCGACCTGTTGTTGGGGGTTGGGGTGAGGAGGGCTGTGAGGGATGAGGGGGATATCATGTTAAGGGCTTTGAATGTGATGAGTAGTGCCTTGTATGTGAGTCTGCAGTTTAATGGTAGCCAGTGAAGGTCCCTTAGAATGGGTGTGATGTGGGTTCTTCTGGATAGACCATAGAGCATGCATGCGGCTGCGTTCATCGCAAGTTGTAATGGGTTGAGGGTGCTCTTGGGGAGGCCATGCAGAATGATGTTCGTATAGTCAAAATGTGGTGTTACCAATGCCTGGAAAATTGTTCTGAAGTCGTTGGGAGCTAACATGGGTCTTATGTGCCTTAGAGTCCTGATTTTGTTGTATATAATCCTGGTGGTGTTCTTTATGTGTTCTTTGAAGTCAAGGTGTTGGTCAAGCATCACACCCAAATAGCGTATCACAGGTTTGCTTGGGAGCTCTGCGTCTCTTACCTTCAAGGTAGTGGGGGGAGAGAAGTTTCTGTTCTTTGTAATGAACAGGACTTCCATTTTCTTGAAGTTAATACAGAGGTTCTGAGCTTGAAGCCAGTCGGTGATTGCATTGAAACAATCTACAAGGGCGGTAAAGTCAGGATGCAGTACTTTGACTGGAGCAAACAGCAGGACATCATCTGCATATATCAGACTGGAGATGTTGAATGAGTGGATGATCTCGCAAATAGGCTGCATGTATACATTAAAGAGTAGCGCGGACAGAGATGAGACTTGGGGTACTCCCTGATGTTGCTGGAATGGTTCAGATGTTGTGGATCCCATCCGTACATGTTGCCATCGGTCAGCTAGAAAGGATTTACACCATTCCCAGGCGAGGCCCATGATTCCCTTCTCCTGAAGTCGTGTAAGGAGCTGGTCATGGTTGACGGAATCGAATGCGGCAGCGATATCAAGGAAGATAAGTGCAAATCCATTTTCGATGTTGTCTATTCCTCTGCTTAAAGTGTTGGTTAGTGTGACAAGTAATGTCTCAACTCCTTGGGCTTCTCGAAACCCATGCTGGCAGGGATCTAGTGGGGCTGATGAGTCGATATGCTGTTGGATTTGTCTTTGGACAACCTTCTCAATTATTTTGGCTAGTAATGGAATACTCGATCAGGCGGTATGAGTCAGCTTTTGTCAGATCTAGTCTGTTGTTTTTCAGGAGTGGTCATATGGATGTTTGAGAGAGGATGGGAATATACCAGTTGAGAAGGAGAGTCTCATGATGCTGGCAAGAATTGGGCTGAGCTCAATGCGCAACGCTCTGATCCAGTACGCTGGACATGGGTCACTTGGTGCTGTAGTGGTATTGATGACTGCAATAAGGTCTTCGATGTTTTTCACTGTTGGAGGTGTGAACTCGGTAAGCAGTGGCTGTAGGTGGGGAATATGGCTGGGTGTGGGTCCTGGTGCGATGTTTAATTTGAGGATTTTGGATTGGAGGTAGTCAGAGTAGAGCTGGGGTTGGATTGGATCTGGCTGAGAAGGGGAAGGTTCCTTGGTTAAGGATCTTGCTATGCTGAAGAGGACCTGGGGCTTATTTAGCAAGCGGAGGAGGCGTTCGGTGTGGTAGATTCTCATCTTGTCAGATATTGACTCACGGTGAAGATTTAAGTGGGCAATGTATGTTGCTTGGTCCCCTGTGGCATGAGAACGTCGCCATTTTCTCTCATGCTTCCTTAGGAGAAGCAGAGATGTCCGCAAATCAGCAGTAAACCATGGGGCTGGTTTCCTTTTTCTTGGTTGTCTGTTGGATGTTGATGCTTTGTGCGATGGAGGTAATTGAGAAGATGTCTTCAGCATGTCATTCCATCTGGTGATCGTGTCATCAAGGTTATTTGAGGGTTGATTGAGTATTGGGAGAGCACTTTTGGTAAACTCTTCCTTGTCGAGGGATTTGAAATGGCGAGCATTTTCTGAAGAGGCTGTACTTGTGTGGCTGGGTGGGACTTGATCCTGCTGCGATGGGATTTGGAAAGTGATTAAGCTGTGGTCGGACCACGGGACAGGAGTGATGGAAAGGTTGAGGTCGTGATTGTGCCTTGTAACTGAATGTGGGACGAAGATGATAACATTACAGAAAATTGCTCAAGTCTGCCTCCACCAGCTGGCAAGAGGGCATAACCCACTCGTCTGGACTGGTCTAGCAGGATGATAAGGAATGGTGGGACATTTGGTGCTTCCCTATATTTTCTTTTGGCCATAAGAGTCACTTCCATATCTAAGGAGGCTGGTGTGCCACACAACATTTTTGTACTATGTTTCTTGGAATTGAAAATGTTGGGGAACACTATCCTACTCTGACTCATCTTTCAGAACACAGGTATTAGAAGCCATTGTTTTTTCTTTAACTGGCTGGTTTATAGATCCTAACAAGAGCTTCCTGCTGTCTTTTACAGCTAGTTACCTTGTTTGCACATGATGAAACTCTTCGCAGAAGTCGCACAATCCTTTAATAACACGCACCAAGAGTGATACAGTGGAGCTCAGCAGGACATGGCCAAGGATAGGCTTGTATGCAGTGGCATCTGTTACATAAAGCATGCCAAAACAGAAGATGATGACACAGAAAAGAGCATACTGAGCCCTGTTCCCTCTCGGTTTTGGAATAATATCACTGGACTGCACAATTGATCTTTTCCTGTGAGGGATCTGGTCAGGAACAAAAAAGAAAAACAAAAACTTAAGAATTAATTACAATAAGACTGAAGTTCTTTACATATCTCGCAACCAGAGCTTTCACCCGCCTACGAAAATCCGCATTAATAACTGCAATATAGAAGTCAAACATGAAGTCAAATACTTACGAATTATACTCAACCAGTCCCTAACCATGACCTCACATATAAAATCTATCTCTAAGATCGTATACTTCAAACTAAAAACAATACAACACCTCAGACCCCTTTTGGAAAACCACGATTTCCGTTCAGTTCTACAGGCTCTGATAACACCTCACTTCGACTATTGCAATAGCATTTTCTATGGACTACCCAAAAAAAACACCTAACAACTTCAGTTGGCACAAAACCTTGCTGCACGTACAGTATTATCCATAAGGCCAGCTACTCTGACCACATCACTCCACTACTACATAACCTCCATTGGTTACCCATTTCAGTTAGAACCAAATACAAATATATTATGATAATCTCCAAATTATACAAGATTGTCCCCTCTTAACTATCCTCCCTCCTCTCCCTCCCTGAAATCATAAGAACCAGAAGAAAATGTTCCCAGAACACTCTCACAATACCGACACACATCCTCAACACCAGCAAAACTACGAGCTCTAGGGTCTTCATTTATGTTGCCCCTACCTTCTAGAATGCACTCCCTGACAACTTAAGGCTGATAGAAGACCTCCAGGCTTTTCGTAAAGAACTTAAAACACACATAAGAACATAAGAACAAAAGATATGCCATACTGGGTCAGACCAAGGTCCATCAAGCCCAGTATTCTGTTTCCAATCTAGGTCATATGTACCTAGCAGTTTCCCCAAGGGACACAGGTTCCACAATGCTTGTATTGGTTCAAGCATTGATATCCTGGATCCCTTCTTAATAATGGTTTATGGACCTTTCCTCCAGGAACTTGTCCAAACCTTTTTTAAACCCAGCTACACTAACAGCCTTTACTACATCCTCCGGTAACAAATTCCAGAGTTTGATTACACGTTGAGTGAAAAAATATTTCTTTTATTAGTCTTAAATAGTTTACCCTGTAGCTTCATTGCATGTCCCCTAGTCTTTCTATATTCTGATAAGGTAAACAATCGATCTACGTTTACCCGTTCCACTCCATTCATTAATTTATAGACTTCTATCATATCTCCCCTCAGCCGTCTCTTTTCCAGGTTAAAGAGCCCTAAGCTTTTTAGCCTTTCTTCATAGGAGTATCCTTCCATCCCCTTTACCATTTTGGTGGCTCTTCTCTGAACCTTTTCTAAAATCGCTATATAATCACATTTTCATCCAATACCTTTTGCTGGTAAAAGGTGCCCAAGCACCTTTTACCAGCCACCACTATCACCCTAATTTCTCCCCAACCCAGTTGAGTCTTCACATATAATTCCCACATATCAATCATGACTATGTATCAGTGATTTGTGATATGTATATATTCCTTGAAAACTTCCTCTTAAATCTTCATCTGCCCGTAAATAAGTTCTACATTGTTACAATATAGAATTATCTGTTAAGCTTACTGTTAACTGCAAATAAGTTCTACCAATATTATAATGTAAACTGATTTGTTATGTTCTTTGTAAACTGCTCCTCCACTCCAATTCTTTTATAAAGCATATGAGGACAGACTTAAGGATTTTAATATGTACACCTTAGAGGAAAGGCAGGATAAAGGTGATATGATTAAGATGTTTAAATACCTCCATGGCATAAATGTACAGGGGGAGAGCCTCTTTCAATTGAAAGCAAGTTCTGCTACGAGGGGACATGGAATGAGGGTGAAGGGGGATATGCAGAAATATTTCTTTACAGAAAGAGTGGTGGATCCGTCGAATAGTCTCCCAGTGGAGGTGGTAGAGATGAGGACAGTAACTGAATTCAAAAAAGCATGGGACAAACACAGAGGATCTCTAAAGGAAAAAAGGGGACTGTTGTAGTTGTTGATATGGAAGGACAGACTAGATGGGCCATGTGGTCTTTTTCTGTCATCATATTTCTATGTTTCTATGAAGCAGCCTTCCATAAAGCAATGGACTCCATTCTATTCAAACAAATTCTCACAGGTCCTTCTCATCACTCTGGCTCTACCCCAGATCTCATATTTGCCCCAGCAAGCATCCTAGACCATGGACGCACAGCATCATTAACAATGACCCCCATACCCTGGTCAGACCACCATGCCATACTCTTCAAACTCCACCTCAACAATCAACAAAAATCACCAAAATCAGATAATCCTACCAGACACTTCAAAGCATTCGACAAAGAGCAATTCCTCAGAGACACCCTCCAATTCCTGCCTCAGGACTTTACCAACCTGGATGAGGCTGTCAATATCTGGAACACTACCATCAGTGCTGCATCGAGACTCCCAATTCGAGCCATCCCACATCACTTAGGCAGCAGACCAAGATCAGCTCCATGGTATTCCACTATAATAAGAGAATCAAAGATGAACTACGTCAACATGAACGTCGAAGGCAACATGACAAGACTGAAAGTACACTAAAACAATACCAAAAAATGCAACAAGAATACAACATCCTAATCAAAAAACACAAACAATACCACACTAACATCATTCTAAAAGCCTGCAACAAACCCAAAGAGCTCTTCAACATCATCCACACTCTTACAAAGGACCCAACCCTGAAGAATGAAAACCCAATACACACTCAAACCTTTGCTGATTACCTCCTATCCAAGAATAAACCCCTTCAAACCACATTTTACAAGGATACTTCTATAACTGACACCCCATCTATCAGTGTGAGTTCCATCACCCCAAGCCACTTGAGTAACTTCAGCATTCTGTTGACAGAGCAAATCGCCCGTACAATAACTGAGTTGACAGAGCAAATCGCCCGTACCATAACTGACCTGAACACAACCACAGCGCTATCTGACCCCTGTCCGGTAGCATGGATCAAGTCTGTCAAGGATAACCTAATCAAATACATCCAAAAGATAACAAGCACCTCACTTACCCAAGGATACATGCCCCAGGATCTCAAGCAAGCTACCATCCGCCCTGTTCCAAAGAAAACACCACGTCACAGCACCAACCCATCAAATTACCACCCAATATCCAGCCTCCCATTCCTCTCCAAAATAATTGAAAGAGTGTACAGAGACAGCTCCAGGACCACATTGACATACATGCCCCTCTGGATCCCTATCAACATGTATTTCGCCCAGATCATAGCATAGAGACACTACTCATCCATCTATTTGATAACCTGCTTAAGGATATTGACAACATAAGGAGAGGCTTTCTGTTAATCTTCATCAACATCTCATCTGCCTTTGTCACAGTTTCCCATGACATCCTACTGAAGCGACTAGCAATGATCAGGCTCCAAAACACCGCCCTCAAGTGGTTCCAGTCATACCTTGGAGACAGACAACAGATAGTCAAATCTGGTCCTCTCACCTCATCTGCTTTCCACACAGACCAAGGAGTTCCTCAAGGATCTTCGCTGTCTGCCCTCCTATTTAACATTTGTGTACAACCAGTTTGCAACATATTCAGGAAGTATAATATACAATATGCCATATATGCAGATGATATTATGGTCTACACCCCAATTCAGTCAGACACTCCAGACTTCACCACAATGTCAACATGCCTCCACGAAATGATAACCTGGCTTACCAACAACAATCTCAACATCAACATCAAGAAGATTAAGGTAATCAGCATCACGAACACTGAGTTCACTCCCCCACCGCCTCAATCGATATTGCCAATTCTCAGTTCACAATAAAGGATGAAGTCCGATACCTGGGTATCATCATTAACAAGCAGTTCAACCTACAAGCTCACATCAACAAGCCCTCCAAAACTGCCTTCCACAAACTTCCAATGATCAGAAGATTAAAGCCTCTCCTTAGTCAAGAACATTTCTGCACAGTATGTTAGTCCATCATAACGCCATCACTGGACTACTGTAATGCCCTCTTCCAAGGTTTGCTCAAACAAACTACCTGACCCCTGCAACTGGTTCAAAACACTGCCGCATGAACCATCATGGGATCATCTCAACATGAGTATTGTGATAAGGAAGCTTATCATAGCTCAGGAAGGAGCTATAGAAAAGGTGAAGTGACTCTGAACAAGCAACCTGTCAGTTCTGGTAGAAATAAGAAAACAGAATTTTCCCATAAAAGACTACCAGTCCCAGAATGCACCAGGTTTCCAACAGCCATTAGAGGAGCTGAAGTGGGGAAACGTGTGTTCAATCAGGAGGTAATCCCTAAGCACTCATCTCAAAGGGCAGGGCCTGATTCAGCACAGCTGCGCTGTGTTAGGGAGGAGCACTCATCTAGGCAAAATAAAGGTAGAGTTTATTCTACAGAGAATCAGTATCTTGGACAGCTTGAGCTTGATCATCTTCATCATCAGGAGGATCATCAGAAGCAGAAGCCAAACCGGATGGACAGAGAGGGAAAGAAACCCTTTGGAAGAAAGAGGAGAAAAGCCTTTGAGAGGTCTAGAAGAGTCCAGAGCAGTACGTATACTGGGAGGCATACCAAGGGCCAGCATACACCATTGGACTGGGGAAAGCCAGAGGAATGGTGCTGCAGAGCTAGGAATCTCCAGACGATACCTGTGAGAGAGACGGCTGCACGTGGAAGGGACCCTAAGACCCGTGCCAGAAGGTATGTGAAGAGAGATCCAGTGTCCAGGGATCTGGATTGGAAGGCTGGCCAGGCTATATAGAGAGGAACTCTAACAGCAATGGAAGCTCAGGCATGAACACTGTGCTATAACCTTGAAAGACAGCAGGGAAACAAGTATTCTCCTGAAAGTGCTCCATTGAGAGATTCATCTATGCCAATCCATGATATCGAACCCATGCTTGTTGAAGAAGGGGGAATGATTGCAGATGAAGAATGTGTTTATATGGACTGCTCTCTGTCCAAACTCCTTTGGTGATTTTCTGTTATAAAGTACAGCAACCATCACAAAGAAATACAAACTTGTTCTTTAATCTACTCAGAAAAGCTCCTGAGTAAGGTTTCTAGCCACGCAGTAGAAAGCAAGCCAGCTAAGGGGTTTCAGCTGGATAACTGCTAGCAATTGAGCCTTACCTAATTGCTTGTGAGCTAGGAGAGAATCACTTCTGAATCTATGTGGGAAGATATAAGAAGTTAACCTGAAAAGAACAGGGTTTTTTTCTCTTTGTAGCTTTTGGTTTGTTGTTTAATATATGCTAAGAAAACATTAGCTGATGCCTGACAAGTTTGAATGTTGTTTTCCTGATTTTGATTTTGTTTTTCCAAGTTAAACACTGGAAGCAAGTAACCTGATTTATGTGCTACCAAGCATATCTGTGTTGGGAGAAATAACCCCATAAATAAATATCTTATTGGCTTTAACACTTGAGCACAACTAAATTATTGTCAGCAGCTGTGTCTGGTGTGAATGAACTACATTGCCCACAATCCCTTGTAAATCATATAGATATATGCACTTTCCAAGACTGTGAAGATTCTCACCCAGGCAGCCGTCTGACAGTATATAACTCCCCTCCTACACCAACTACCAACTGGAGTGGAGGAGTAGCCTAGTGGTTAGAACACTGGCTTGGTAACCGAGCAACCAGGGTTTGATTCCCACTAGCACTCCTTGTGGCCTTGGGCAAGTCACTTAACCCTCCGTTGCCTCGGAAGAAAGGCCTGACAATCTACTTCCGGTGACACTGCCAAGAAAACCCAGGAGCTTCTGGGTCGCCAGGAGTCGGCATTGACTCGAAGGCACACATTGCATTGTTTTACATCAACTACACTGGTTGCCAACTACATCATGAGCTAAATACAAATTTTCTCTTACCATCTTCAAGATCAAAAACAGCCTAACAGTCAGAAGTCTGCAGGATCTTATCTATAACAAACCCAATAACAGACCTGAGAGAAGTAGCAACGTCAATACCAAAGTTACACCCAAACTATTCGCAAAGGCCAAAAAAACCACTGCTAAGAGGGCCCTCTCGCTTGCCACTCCCTCTATTTGGAACACTCTTCAGGAAAAATGAAGAACAATCAAAGACTTAAAGGACTTTCAGAAACAGCTCAAGACCCTTCTTTTCATCGAGCACTTCAATGAACACCTCTAATTCCACAGCATTACTCCAATCACATGCTCACCCCACACAACCAATTGAATATATGTTGCATTGTACTTTAGCACTCCCAGTTCCCCCCTCCCTTTGTTTGTTAAGAAAGTTGTTCTGTAATGAGATAAAGTTGTAATTGTTTCTCTCGCAAGTTCTCTGTAAAACTGAAGTTTCAATGTAAACCGCCTTGATTTTAAGATAAGGAGGTATAGAAAAATTGCTAAATAAATAAAATAAAATTATCCAGACAGCACGGGTACCACCCTTACTCCACTCATGAACTGCCTCTGCACTAACTATATTGCCAGCGTGGTCTGCTGGTCATTCAGTTAAGGGTTTTGAATATAGGCCTCAAAATGCCTACTTTTTATGCAATATATACCCACGTGTTCCCGAGATGATGAATGGGTGAATGAAAATGATATTGGCACTTATGTGCATATTTCACAAAATACATGCAAATGCATTAATTCTTACCTGCACAGAACTGCACAAATTTACTCCTTTGTGGAGAAGGTATAATTTTGTGAGAAAGCTTTTGTGTAAGCTATTTTATAAAGCCACATAAGCACTCACTCCTAAGCTTGCATATGTAAAATATGATCTCAGTCGCCTGCATCATGCCAAAGAAAGCCTCCTATTAAAGCGATAGAATTACAAGGCTTAAAAGAAGCAAAGAGGCACTGTGGGTTAAACTAGAAGAGGGAATGAGAAATACATTTGCATTGGTCTGATATATAGATCTCCTTCACAGGGAGAAAAAGTGGATGGAGATTTAGCCATGAAAGGAGACGTGCTACTACTACTACTATTAATCTTGATTAGCACATCCTTGCTGTCATCTAGAAGTAAGGAGATTCTAGCTTCTTTACAGGGAGAACTATTCCAGCAACAAGCAACAGAACCAACACATGAAGGAGTCATACAGGACTTGGTGCTTTCCAATGGGGAAAGTGTTCCTGATGTTATAGTGGGAGATCATCGTACATCCAGTGATCACCAGATGGTGTGGTTCTGTATTAGGACTAGGGCTGATAAAGTCCATTCAAAAGCGAGGGTCTTAGGAAAACTAACTTTGTTAAGATGAGACAATACCTCAAGGAGTCGTTAGCGGGATAGGAACAGCTGTGGGATGTAGAAAAGCAATGGACAAAACTGAAAGGGGATATTTTAAGGGCAACAAACCTTTTTGTTAGAAAGGTAAATACGTGTAAAAGGAAAAGGAGGCCACTATGGTTCTCAAAAGAAGTAAATGAAAAAGTGAAGAAAAAGAAGGTGGCCTTCAGGAAATGCAAGAGATCACAGAGAGAGGAAGACAAGCATCAATATTTGGAAAAAGTGAAAAAAAAAAGCAGGGAGGGGAGAGTGGCCTAGTGGTTGGGGCAAGTTACCTCAAGCCAGAAGGCCAGGGATTCAAATCCTGCTAGAGGACAGCAACCTTGGACCAGAAGGACTGGGACGTCTAGTCCCACAGGTACTCCTTGGGCAAGCTACTGTCACGCCCTCACCACCCGCCTCTAGCCTAGAGGGGCGTGGTATCGGAGGAACGTCTCTCGATTGGCTTGGGCAAACTAACTTTCCCCAGGCGTATCTTGGGATATGTAGTTTGCCTTCAAATATGGCTTCAAGAAGAAGTTGTAGTCATGGTCTGGAGGTAAGGCAAAGTGACAGAATTTTATTTCTTACGCAAAAGTTCAAGTACCCTGTACACAGGACTCCTTCTTATGCAGGATTATTGGTAATACAGCACTAGAACAGCATAACTGCTTCACAAGCTTCAAACACACACAGCTGCTTCAAAACGTTTCTCAGTCCTGAAAAACAGCACTTCTTTAACAAGGGTAAAAATGCCTCTTTTTAGCCTTGCCTTGTAAAACAATTAATAGCAACAATAAAACTTAGTCCCACTGGAACAAAAGCTTCTTCTTAACTCCCTTCCCGGATTAAGTTTAAACCAAAATATGGGAGACACGGGCAGCAAATATTCACCAGGCTTTTTAGCTACATTGCAAGTTTTCCTGGCTGTGTCACAAACCTCTGGGTGCTAGCAAAAGTATCCCCAGCCTCCTGTCGGTTCTCTGGGTCTTGTTATTTCCAGCTTTAGGAGACCTTCTCAGAAAGTGTTATCCCTCAGCATAACGGTTCAACGCACTTGGCTTGACATAAAGTACAATCCATAGGTATATCCATAGCCCTCAAGTCATCCTCAGCAGTATCGACTTGCATATCTTCAATTGTTGGAGCAGTGTCCCGTTCTGAGTTCTCAAAGCAGTGCTCAGTAAACAGCTCCCCCTTGGGTCCTAGAGTCACTCCTGTTCCCAGCTCTACCTGAGACAGCCGGTCAGTACCTTCAGCCTTCGGCCCGTGTCCTCGGCTGTGTTCCCTGTGGTTCAGCTCCTCCCAGGGCTCTCCTCTATGGCTCCGCTGTGTCTCCAGCTTCTCTTGACTCTCCTGAGCCGCTTGTTTCTCCAGCTTTTCTTGTTTCTCCAGCCTCTCTTCTCTTTGCCTTAGCAGGGGTTTATATTTCCCCTTCCAGGGTTCTAGCCCCTCCTCCTCCCTTCCGGCCCTTCCCAGGTGATAATAATCTCTTCTCATGCCTGCAGGGACCTCATAGGAGTCTGGGTGTGGCACCCTGGGCTTTCTTTCTCTCCCTTTGCGGGGCCTGAGATCCAGGCCAGGCAGGGATTTCGTGGGTATCGGTGTACACAGGATTCAGGTTACCCTTGAAATACTCAACTGGGCTCCCCCCTAAGTCCAATTCCATGTCCTTTTCTATTCTCATGGGCTCAAGACAGGCGTCTCTGTCACACTACTTAAGCCTCCATTGCCTCAGGTACAAATCATAGATTATGAGCCACCTGGGGACAAGGGAAATACATATACAGTACCCAAAAATACACCACTTTGACTTGTAGAAAAAGCAGTACATAAGCCTAGATAAATAAATAAAGCTAGGAAAAGCAAATATACAAAAAAAAGAAATAGCTAATGCAGTAAAATGGGGGAACAAGACATTTTTCAGATATGTTAGCAAGAAATGGAAGTACAAAAGTGGTATTGTCAGACTCAAGGGGAAAGGGGAAGAGTATGTAGAAGCTGATGAGGATAAAGTAGAAATGCTTAACAAATATTTCTGATCTATGTTCAGGAACAGGACCTCAGAAAACATCCACAAATAGGAACAGAAGCAAAGAGGATCTTGAACGATTTTCAAAAGACTGTGTTCATGAGGAACTAGATAAACTAAAAGTAGACTAAGTAATGGGGCCAGATCTGAGAATATTGAAGGAACTTGGAGGCCTTCTAGCGGCTCCACTGACTGACCTTTTCAATGCTTCTTTTGAATCGGGAGTGGTCTTAGAGGACTAGAGAAAATCAAATGTGGTCCCTTTACACAAAAGTGGAAGTAAGGACAAGGTTCAGAACTACGGGCTGGTTAATCAGTAGTGAGTAAATTAATGAAAATACTGCTAAAACAGAGGATAGTGAGGTTTCTGGAATCCAATGGATTGCAGGATCCGAGGGGCAGGTCTTGTCAGACAAATCTGATTGATTTCTTTGACTGGCTGATGAGAAAGTTGGACCGAGGGAGAGCCCTAGATGAGGTGTACTTAGATTTCAATAAAGCCTTTGACACCGTTCCGCACAGGCGACTTATAAATAAATTGAGCACCCTAGAGATGAACCCTAAAGTGCCTGACTGGGTTAGAAATTGGTTGAGTAGGAGGCGACAAAGTGTACAAGTAAATGGAGCTCACTCTGAGGAGAAGGATGTTACCAGTGGTGTGCCACAAGGATCTATCCTTGGTCCTATTCTTTTTGACATCTTTGTTAATGATAGTGCAGAAGGGCTGTTGGATAAAGTGTGCCTCTGCGAACCATACCAAAATCTGCAATAGAATAAACATCCTGGAAGGAGTAGATAACATGAGGAAGGATCTAGCTATGCTTGAGGAATGATAAAGAATTTGTCAGCTGAGATTTAATGCTAAAAAATGTAGGGTCATGCATTTGCGCTGCAAAAATCCAAGGGAGAAGGGTACAGTGTAGAGAGTGAAGTAGTCTATCTATGAAAGAAGAGTGGGACCTGGACGTGATTGTTTCTGATGATCTTAAAGGCAGAAAAGGCAATGGCGAAAGCCAGAAGGATGCTTAGGTGCATAGGGAGAGGAATGGCCAGCAGAAAAATGGAGGTGATAGTGGCTCTGTATAAGTCTCTGGTGCGACCTCATTTAGAGTATTGTGAAGAAAGTCTGGAGATCACACCTTTAAAAGGATATAAACAGGATGGAGTTGGTGCAGAGAGTGGCTATTAAAATAGTTAGTAGTCTTCATTATAAACCATATGGGGACAAACTTAAAGGGCCTGAATTTCAGTTGGGCGGTGCTATGAGCCACGTCAGCGCATAGCCTGCCTACCTCCCGCCTAACCCGGATTTTTCATGTGGTCAGATGCGGCCCCGGCATCGAAAATCTAGGTGTCGCCACACAGCTAGGTAGCCACTGGAGCTACCCATGTAGCTCTGATTTTCGATGATACACGGTTAGCCCCAGCGCCTTAAAGATAGGTGAGGTTTTCCCACATCTATCTTTAAGGCGCAGAGCGCTAACTGTATAGCATCAAAAATCAGTGCTACATGAGTAGCGCCATGTCCTACCTCCCTTATGCCCCTGAACGCCCCCAATATGCCCCGATGCAATGCGGATAGTATGAGGACGAGTTAGGGACATATCTGGGATTTTCGAAGGGCACTATCCATGTAGGTGGCCCTTTGAAAATCCCAGATAAGGCCTTTACATGGGTAGCTAGGGAAGTTACCCATGTAAAGGTCTTCAAAAATCGGGCCGAAAGCTCTTAATATGTATATGTTAGAGTAAAAGCAGGATAGAGGAGGTATGATAGACACATTTAAATACCTCCATGGCATAAATGCCGAGGAGAGCCTCTTTCGACTGAACGCAAGCTCTGCTACAAGGGGACATAGGATGAGTGTGAAAGAGGATAGACTCAGGAGTAATATGCAGAAATATTTCTTTATGGAAAGAGTGGTAGATGCATAGAATAGTCTCCTAGTGGATGTAGTAGAGAAGAGGACAATATCTGAATTCGAGAAAGCATGGGACAAACACAGAAGATCTCTAAAGGAAAAAAATGGACTATGCAATTGATATGGAAGGGCAAACTAGATAGGCCATCTTTCTGCTGTCATGTTTCCTTCTGGAGTTCATAAGATGTAACATGCAGGGATGGCTCAAGGCAATCTGTTGCCTGAAACAAGGATGAGCTGGCGCCCCCTCTCCCCATCACCCAAAATGAAGGGACTTTCTCAGAGCTCTGGTAAGGGAGCAGTGAGCCCCCCTCATTCAGAACACTGGGAGATGTTTTCCCCAAGAAAAAAGAATATAAAGCTCAAACCCCACGTCTCAGTAATAACCTAAATAATCAATATCGGAAATTACCGGTACTTACCGCTCCCAAAATAACAAAACAAGTGTCTATTTTCTTTTGTCGGATGAAGCCAGAGGAAGCTAGAACTGCACTCTAACCACTCCAGATGGCAACATCTATTTTATTAAAGTTTTTTCATCAAAATATCATGAAAGGTAACTTAGCTTAATCACAAAAGATGCTCCTCCGAACCGCAGCATAACACAGTGATTATGGCACGACGTGCACTTTTCGGGAACAAATCCCTGTATCAAGTGCATTCTATTTAAATTCGTGCTAACCGCCAGCAGGTGTTTTTTTGGAAGCGATTTCTGGATGATATATTTTTCTTGTGGTGTGGGACCCGTCCAGCCTTGGACTCATTTTTATCCTGGCTCAATGGATTGAAATCTAATTTGAAGTTCACAGCACATATTGATGACCGTCACATTGAGTTGCTTGACATAACCATCTTCAAGGAGGGGGAGTTTTGTACATCGTTATTTCGGAAGAGTGTTCAGCGCAACAGTTTACTGCATTTTTGTAGTTTTCACCCGGGACCCCTACGGAGGGGGCTCCCGTTTGGGCAGTTTTTGCGCCTTTGACGCCTTTGTTCATAATTAGATGATTTCAAACTTCATGCAAAGGATTTACGTCTCCGTTTAGCACAGCGGGGTTATCCGGACACAGTGATCCGTTCCACGTACCTTCGTGCTTCTCATATACATCGTGAATGGCTAATGACTGATGTCCCGGGGGAGGGCTCTAATGAAGAATCTTCGGAGGCCATTGTTGGTGTGCTACCCTATTCCACTCTAAGTACGGAGGTAGTAAAAGCGTTACAAAGCACTGGCATGTTTTGGGACTGCATCCATGCTTTGCTAAACCTTTGCGCATAGCTTTTTCTCGTGGCTCTAATATTGGTGATTTGGTGGTCCGATCAGCTCCTTTATCTGATCGGTCCCCTTCAGAGTCTTGGACATGCTAGTTGCGGGGCATGTATGTATTGTGCCTCGACGGTGATGGGTCGTGTGTGGAAACACCCGGTCACAGGTCGGACGTTTTATCGTAGGTGGAATACGGATTGTGGGTCGTCTTTTGTGGTGTACGTTCTGCAGTGTCCGTGCTCCCTTCTGTACATGGAGAGGACATCTCGGGTGTTGAGGACCCGCCTGGGTGAACATGCATTGCGAGTGCGGAATACGGTGACATCCGCCCCGTTGGTGGATCATTGCCTCCAGCAGGGTCATGATTTTTCATAATTTTGTTGGACTATTCTTGATCATGTCCCCCCTGATCCTTGAAGGGGTGATCGTGTTGCTGCATTACAACGTCGAGAACAGAATTGGATTTTTAAACTTAACACGGTTGCCCCCAGCGGGCTCAATAAGGAAATCAATTGGGTGAGCCTTTCTTGACATCATCCATGACAAGGTGGGGTTCCCATGTAACTGTGGGGTGTCCCCGCTATCTGATTGGTTTGGCATTGTGAGTGATGGTTGGTGTAGCCATTTACAAGATCCCTTCTGGAAATAAAATCGAGTTGGGAAACTCGACATTTGGCGGTTAGCACAAATTTAAATGGAATGCACTTGACACAGGGATTTGTTCCCGAAACGTGCACGTCGTGCCATAATCACTGACTGCGTTATGCTGCGGTTCAGAGGAGCGTCTTTTGTGATTAAGCTAAGTTACCTTTCATGATATTTTGATGAAAAAACTTTAATAAAATGGATGTTGCCATCTGGAGTGGTTAGAGTGCAGTTCTAGCTTCCTCTGGCTTCATCCAACAAAAGAAAATAGACACTTGTTTTGTTATTTTAGGAGGGGTAAGTACCGGTAATTTCCGATATTGATTACCAAGAAAAAAGAAAGCAACATAATCCTTGGCTATATAATTTAACAAAATCTTTGCAATGCTGTTCATATGCAACAAAAATTATAGGAGCTTAATTATGTAGCCTGGGAATCTAATATAAAATATATCAGCTCTTGACACTTTACCAGCATGAAATGTAAATATGCATTCTGCAAAAAACAAAGGAGATGAAAGGTACTCACACACCAATGAACAAAAAGAAAAAGCACTGTGGTTCTTGCTTTTTTTTTCAGCATTTATTTTGTAACCAAAGAAACCCCTCTCCCAGCAATGGGTTCCCCATAGAACTCAGTATACCAAAAATAATTTTTGATTCTGGTGTCATTACAGTACCAGCAGCACTTGGCATATTGTTGAGTAATACAAAACCCTACAAAACTCACTCAGGACTTATAGAGAAAATCCACCATATTATTTATTATTATTAATTACAATCTCTTATATACCGCACTATTTATCATCAGCGCGGTTTACATAAAACAAAGGACCATAACACAAGCTGTTTGTTTTTTACATAGAACAGGAAAATTAACTTGGATAACATAGGGAAATATGAACTTGAACTATTAACATATGTACAGTAAGCTTTGTACTATGGATTAGGATGCTATCTTAAAAGGTAGGCTAATATCGAAGAGGTGTACTTAAGTTGGTGTCTGGGTAATCTGGTAGTAATGGAGAAGTAAGTAGTGATATTGAGAGAACATAACCAATACAGTCAGAATACATAGAATTCACGGCAGTGCAGAGGGAAGGTAACAATGTAATTTATCTGTACAGGATTCATAGTATTGTAAATAATGCATGGTAGGGAAGCAATGAACATGAGGCAGAGTATTGTAATTAGTGCAATGGTAATGCAACAGTGTTTAGAGTTTGTGATTGCAGTGCTAGATCTGGCAGTTTAAAACGTGAAGGATCATTTTAATGATGAATTAGTTCTATGATGTTAATTAATTCCAGTTGTGGAGTCAAAGTATATGCCAGTTTCGGAATGGGGCTTAGCATGTTCAGTGTTTTCTTGTATAAACTTACTGGAGTTGAGGTCGAGGCTTCTTGGAGATTGGTCGTGTTTGACGCGGGGTCGTTGAGTGTTGGCTGTGGAGTAGCCTTCCTGTTGTAAATCTGGTTCCCTGCCAACGTTCCCCACATAAGGGCCACGCCAAAGGTTCCCCAATTGGGCCTTGGCGGGGGGAGCGGGAAGGGCTTGCAGCTCCCGCTTCCTCCCCCAATGCAGAATCGGGTGCTGGTAAAGGTGGACTGTCCGGTACTGAAGAGGAACATGCATGAGGACCATGTGTGAGGATCATGGGTCAATTTTAGCAGGCAATGAAACAAGGTGCGTCTCAAAAAAAACCATGGTTCTTTATAAACTCCAGCAATCAGAGAACAGATCATAAAGACACCTTAAACCCAATACAAGCCAAATCATGTAAGCGTACTGCATATCTTAACCCCACAAATATACATCATCAGTATCAACATTTCTGAAGCAAGCAATCATTTTGTTTTGTTTTGTTTTTAACAAATTCCCCCCTTTACCCTTTCTTCCCTCCAGTACACCAACTGCATAATTTCAAACCCCTCACCATCACCATTTCAAACTCCTCACCATCACCATACTCCCAGCGTATAAAATCAACACAC
Source organism: Ichthyophis bannanicus (assembly GCA_033557465.1). Lineage (NCBI taxonomy): Eukaryota > Metazoa > Chordata > Amphibia > Gymnophiona > Ichthyophiidae > Ichthyophis > Ichthyophis bannanicus. The sequence goes on from CM066050.1 coordinate 97,409,064, forward strand.
CTTGTGGGCAAATTGAGGTATGGGCCCATATATATTTCCTAACTCCCCACCCTAGAGCGAACCTTATCCCATACCATGGAAGTCACACCAATACTCTTGAAGAGAGATCCCCTACTCTACTCTGTTCCATTCGAACTCAAGGTTTATCTACCCAAATTCTTCTAATTTGAGCAACAACATAGTACCACCACAGAATGGAAACAACAAGTCCCCCCCTCCCTGCCCCCCTGTAACTTAGGCTGGTTAATACCTCCCTTTCCATTCGGGGAGGCCCATGCCTTCAAATATAACTGAAAATCTTCTGCACCCTGCAACCACTTTGTATGGAACTTGTACAGTATAACAGTGTATTCGTTTTTACACTGACCATTCAGCTCAGCCAAGAGAGGACAATATCCCTCACACTTCTCCAAATCTTTATACACCCCCTTCAGTACTGGGTCATATATCCAACTTGATCGCAATCCATACCCCCAAATACTTTAAAGAATTCTTCACCCATTTCAATTCAAAAGCATCCCAAAATAATGTTTCCTTCTCTCTAGACAGAAAAATAGGGAACATCTTTATTTGGTGAGATTTAACTGAAACCAGATACAGCTCCACAATCTTCTCAATTATGACCAGAAGGGTTAAATGTGGTTGGGCTGCTGTAAATAAAATATCCTTGGTATACATCATAATTTTATGTTCCTGCGCTTCAAACTCCATCCCCTTATAACTTTTCTCTCAGCCAAGGGTTCCCATAATAAAGCAAACAAGAGGGGTGAAAAAGGACACCCCTATTGTGTGCATCTCCCCAATAAAAATGTCCAAGAATAACCCATTTTTGCTCTCTAATCCATCCAATAAAGCTCACCGTAAAGGTCATTTTTCTCAACATACCAAACATTAAATCCCAATGGACTTCGGCAAATGCCTTTCTTGGCATCGATTCTCAGTAGTAAGGAGGGAAATTTCTCCTACTTCACCCATCAAGTCAAATTTAAGACCCACTGGATGTTGTCTCCTGCATAGCACCCTGGCATAAAACTGCCTTGACCTTCATGTGCACCTACTCTTGCCACCTTGCTGGGCAGACTAGATGGACCATGCTGGTCTTTATTTGTCATCATAAACTATATTACTATGTATTAGCTTCAGCATACACTGGCCAATACTATACTATTACAGCCTTAACTTCCAAAACTCACACAAGGAGCCTACCCAGAAAAGCCTACCATAAATATTGTCAAAGCCCTAGAAAATCCTTACATCTGTTCAGAAAACCTAGCAAACCAGATCACCATAGTACAGATTCTTATGTAAAAATTCCAAGCTAACAGAAATCATGGCCTCGATTACACATGCAGAATGAAAGACCCTCATCAAGTAAAGCACAGTTACTTACCTGTAACAGGTGATCTCTGGGAACAGCAGGAATAAGTCTTCACATATGGGTACGTCGGTACCGACGGAGTCTGCGCGGGAACGCTTCCCAGCGTCCAATCAGAACGCTTTTGGAAGCATCCCAACACGCCTGCGTGCTGCCTTCCCGCCTTTCCCAACTGCCTCTCCTCAGTTGAGTTTGAAAGCTGAGGCAAAGAGAGAGAGAGCAAGAAAGGGAAAGACGGAGAAAGAGAAATAGCAACTCCTAGGGGAGGTGGGTGGGTTGTGAAGACTTATTCCTGCTGTTCCCAGAGATCACCTGTTACAGGTAAGTAACTGTGCTATCTCCAGGAACAAGCAGGAATGAGTCTTCACATATGGGGACTCCCCAAGCTGAGATGCCTAGAGGGAGTCCTGGCATGTAGCGAATGTGGAGAGAGCCATGCTACTCCTCAGAACCTCAGGCATCCTGGGAATGGAGGGTAGGAGTTGAATCATAGGAAAGGTGCTGTGGAACAGCTGGACTAGAACAGGACTTCTATGGAGAAAGATCCTGTATAGATGACCTTTGGTAGTAAAATATTGAATGCAATATTTTAATATAGACCTCCGCTGGTGGTATTGTGAAAGTCTATTGAGGTTCAGATGGATCTGTTAGAAGAGCCAGTAGAAGATCCTCAAGGGTTACCTCACTGTGAAGTAGAGGTAATAAACTTTAGGAACAACAATTGGAGGTCAGAACCCATCAGGGTGAGAATAGCCCCAGGGGAAAACTGGGGTAGTACAATGAGGTAGGACTTCAGCGGGAAATGCAGAAGGTACTGTTAGACAAAGCTTAAGTCCTTTTGGTCGAAGGACAGCACAATGCTAGGACCAAAAGGAATTAAATCTGACCGATTTGGATTGACAAAAGAAATAGTCCCTATGGGAGAGAAGGGGTATGGAGACCCCTATATCCGATCCCAAAGAGAGGACAGACTTATGAAGCGTTACAGCTTTAGATTAACTGAAAATCCGCTATGTCTTTCCAAATGAGGTCAGTTGGGAAAGAAAAGGTACCTGGAAGTTTCAGAGGTACCTAAACCTGAAAGGGTATGGTAAGAAAAACAAAAAAAATTGTTAATTACCACAGGGAGTGGTTATATGTGTAAAACCCTAAGCCTGCTGGCACAGCATTGACAGGGGTAGTGCACATCTGTCAGAGTCATATAGGAATATATGGATATATGAACCTAGACAGAGAGATATCTCAACAGGAGTATATATGTATATAGACATATATAAACAGAGATATACTTGGGCGTAAGATACAGAGATACATATAGATATATATATGTATATAATCTGTAGACATATAGACACAGGTCTCCATGCGGGTAGATGGAGACATGGCTATATAACTAGATTCCCACAGGATTATGGGAATAGAGAGAAGATTCATCTGATAGCAAGAAGGGAAGTACCTGCTTGAATAGATGTATAGAGTACCTTCTTTCCCTGGTTATAATTGACAGAGTCACAGGAATGGTATCCCTGACAAAGAGGAGTCTAGATTCCTTTAAGAATTCAAGCTCTTGAATAACCAGGATGGCCTACGTGAAAAATGCAGGGGATAGCTTCAGTCTGCAGGCAGCAAGTGCAGATCTTTCTAGAAATGCAGTATGGTGAATAGATAGAGGATGCCCCTCCCTTTTACAGGATGAGGGCAAGATGGGTATCAGGCGTCCCTGAGCTGCAACTGAAAGAAAGCTATCCCTGGCAAGAAGTTCAAAGGAGATATGGACCAAGCCAGGGAATTGGCCATTCCTTGGGTTTTCACGTGATGTAAGGCCTGTGTGTTCTGTCTCGAAAAGAGATTTTAGACGAGATGGTAAGGATAGGGAAACCCAAGCAGACATGGGAACATGACTGGGTGAACCTCTCCTAACCATCTAGGCCTATCTGCTAGACAAGATACTAATGCTCTCTAGCAAGGGCCCACACTGCAAAGCTACTCCGTAGAGTTGCAGAGAGCATGTTAGAGGTTGGTTAGAAGAAAAACCTGTCTGCTCAAAGCCAGTAGGTTATTTAAACTATTCTGCCAAAACCAAGGGAATTGGAGATGGCGAAGAATAGAAGTCAACCAACAAATCTGTGATGATAGGGTTTTCCAAAAGGGTTGATAACCTGTTTTGGGTCTAGCAGTGAGGCTAGAAGGAATGGTAGTGGAGGACAAACCCTGGTTGTGTGGAGAACAGAACCAGTGGGTTGACCACTAGGAATTGCTGCATTTGCAGCAACTACCAGGGCAGCAGAAAAAAATTGTCTTTTCCGTTGTTTTAGATTGGAAAAAGAAGTAACAGACATAAGCAGAAGTGGTAAGACTTCCTTATTGTCTGATAAGCTGCCTTTAAATAAGAATATGAACAAAAAGGGGCTTACCAGTATAATAGAACCCCTCCTACAAACTGAATGTTGTAGCAAGAGGGGGTGGGGGGTAAGACAGAGTTGAAGAGACTGACTATGTAGGAAGTCTCTGGAAAGTAAGATGATACATGCTAGTACAGGGGAAAAACTGTCTTTTGATAGTTGTCATATCTCTTTCTCCTGTTAACTATAGGCATGCTCATCATAAAGACTCTTAGAGCAAAAAGAAAGGATGTCTCGTGAAGAGAGATCCCTGAGAATTTAGAATGAAATTAGAGTAGATGCTTCAAGTGAAAAGAAGCAGACTGCAAACTCTAATCACCAACAGGAGATATGTGTTTATAGTTATTCCTGTTATCCTGTTATCCAAGTTGATGTTCCTGTTAATTGTAAAAACCAGATAAATGTATCTTGTCTGAAGTTCCTTGTTTTTTGTAAACCGCGCTGATAAAGAATAGTGCGGTATATAAAAATGTTAAAATAGGCGGAGGAAGTGACGTCATCAGCTGGAATGGCAGCGTAGACTGAGAGCTCCGGAGAGCAGCTAACTTGATTTAAAAATTTCCCCTGTCCGAGCTTGAGTATCCCCGAACAAACACAGGAGGTGGTGGGGGAGTGCTTCCCGATCCATATGGCGACGAGGAGGAAAATGGCAGACTTAAAGGAGTTTGCCTATGGGGGCGCGAAATCCACGGCGGCTGAGAGGAAGATGGCGGGACAAAGCGCGGGAAATGGAGAGGCGCTAGATCGGAAGGGGCAGCGGAGTGAAGCTCCAGCACTGGCGGTGGCGGAGACGGAGATGGTGGTGCAAAACGTGTCGAGAGCGGAACTGCAGGGCTGGTTCGGCGAACTTAAGACCGAAATGCAGGCCGTGAGGACGGAGGTTGGGGACATGTGTGCCGCCCTGCGTGAGGAGATGGGAGAGCTGGGACAGCGTGTCGAGGATCACGAGCAGCAGCTGGGCAGGTTGGATACCCGGCAGAGCGCGGTGGAAAGCTCGCTTAAGGAAACGGCGGCGTGGAAGGACATGATTGTGTTGAAACTGGAGGACCTTGAAAATCGGTCCCAAAGGAATAATTTATGCCTGCGGGGGGTGCCCGAAGAAAAAGAGTTCATGGAAAGCGAGAAGGTGGCGTGTGCCATTCTAAAGACTGTCCTACTTGACTCTGGGACTGAGATGGTACAGGGGGGGCTGCAATTGGTTCGGGCCCACCGGGCCCTGGGCCCCAGTAGGCCCAATCGGCCGAGGGACATAGTGCTGTGCATGGCCGACTATAAGCTTAAAGAGCAGATCCTTACATTGATGCGCAACCGCAGGGACTTTGTTTGGCAAGGATATACCATACAGATTTTCCCGGACTTGGCTGCCGGAACTTTGCAGAGGAGACGTGAAATGCAGCCGGTTACATCCATACTGCGGAGGGAGAATGTTCGATACCGCTGGCTATACCCCTTTGGCATCCTTTTCACTGTGGGGCTCAAGAACTGGAGGGCCCACACAGTTTCGGAGGCAATGGCAGCCGTCAAAGTGGCGGGACTGGGGAGTGGACTGTCGCAGGACTCGGTGAGCGGTAGTGGAAGGGAGGAGACGCCAGCACCCCAGAGGAGCAGCGCGCAGCGGCGAGGGAGGCAGGAGGTGGAAGCTGGAGAGCAATCTGGAGACACTGCTGTGGAGGGGGGTACCTGAGGGATTGGAGACTTTCACAGTTTTTGATTTGGGAGCGGTTCCGTTATGGACCGACTTATGCTCTTTAAAGCTTGCAATGTTCTTGTGATGCATGTCATTTTAAGTATACTGGTGTTTTGCGGGAAGATCAAAGTTGTTCACTGGGGGGGGGACATCGAGGGATGCGGGGTGGTGTGTTTGTTGGAGCAGTTGGGGGGTGGGGGAGGGGAGAGTACGGGTGACTGGGTGGTGGGGGGGTGGCTGGGGTTGGGTGGAGGAGGGGGATGAGAGAGGGGTTGGAAAGGGGTTGGATGGGGGAAGAGCACGGGTGGAGGGTGGGGGGAGATAGGTAGGGAGCTGCCTCTGGTTGATGAGCACTACTCCGAAGGAGACCTCCAGAGGGTGGAGGGGAATTTGGAAGGGGAGGGGGTAGGGGAGGGGGGATTGGGGAGGGGGAGGGGGGGGACAAGCGAATGGGGGCAGGGACGGGGTGAGGGAGGGGAATGGAGGGGGAGAAGGGTAAATGGTGGAGGGAAAAGAGTGGGACAGCAGCAGTTGACCGTAGCCACGATGAATGTGCGGGGGTTGGGGACTTGGAGGAAGCGGCGCATGGTGGAGCGCAAGGGGGGAAGGTTGAGAGCAGATTTCATATGTATACAGGAAACCCATCTGAAAGTAGGCCAGGAAAGGCTATTGCAGACGAAGCGGTACCCACGCGTAATGTTGGCTGGGCAGAGGGCAGAGGCGCGGAAGGGGGGGGGTGGGTATTTTGGTGGGAGAGGATTGGGTGGACAAGGTGGTGGGGGAATACCGGGATAAGAGGGGGCGGGCAGTGGGGCTTAAGATTCAAATTGGGAGGGAGCTGGTTTGGATAGTGAGTTTGTATGGCCCTAATGAAAGGCAGGGGGACTTTTTTGCCCGTATGCAAGAGGAGCTGGGGAGTTTAAGTGATGCCCCCCTTATCATTGGAGGTGACTTTAATTTGACGGTGAATCCGAGGGTGGATAATGGGGGGGGTAGTGGGCTGGGGCGGAGGGTGGATTGACTGAAATTGATGCACTTGAAGGACAGCTTAGGGGTGGAAGATGTCTGGCGGAGTCAACACCCTGGGTGCAAACAATATACTTTTTATTCAGCGCCACATGGTACCTATAGTAGGATTGATATGGTGTGGGCGGGGGGAGGATGGCTGAACAGGGTGGTTGAGGCGGATCAGGGCCCCAATACGTGGACGGATCACGCGCCTGTGTGGGTACGGTTTAGTTTGGGGTATGTGGACGAGGGGGTTAAATTCTGGAGGCTCAATGAAGCCTTGCTGGATGAGCCAGGGGTGATTGAGCGTATTGGGAAGGTGGTAAAGGAGTATCAGGAGATTAATATGAACGGCGAGGTGGAGTTAGGGATGGTGTGGGATGGGCTCAAGGCGGTGGTGAGGAGGCATCTGGTTCAGGAAGCTGCCCGGGAGCGTCGACGTAAGGGGGAAAGGGAGTTCCAACTGTTGCAGGATATTCGGCGTTTGGAGGGGAAGGTGCAAGGGAGAGGGGGTGTGGGTGGGGGGGATGCTGAGAAATTGAAAGAGTTGAGGGGGCAACTGGAGCAATTGAGGGCGAGCGACTTGGCCTATGAGCTTCGGGTTTTAAAACAGGGGTGGTTCGAGGGGGGAAATAAGGTAGGGCGGAGATTGGCCCAACGGATCCGTAGTAAGGTGATGCGGAAGAATATTGGGGGTATCCGGGGAGCCGGGGGGAGGCTGGTCCATGGGAACAATGAAATTCGGGCGACCTTCGCGGATTATTACAAGAAATTGTACACCAGCGAGGTGAGGGGGGGGAAAGCTCCATGTGTTGAGTACCTGAAGGACTGTGCCCTACCCTCACTGTCCGTAGAGGAGATGGAGTGGCTGGATCGGCCCATACATGAGGCAGAAGTGGCTCTGGCGATTGGGACGTTGAAACGGGGTAAAGCTCCGGGCCTAGATGGCTTGTCGGGGCGCTTCTACCAGGTGTTTCGATCCCTCCTGGGGCCTTTGATGGTGGAAGTCTTTAATGGGGTGTTAACAGGTGGGGAGACTCCACAGTCGATGCGGGAAGCTGGGATTACCCTTATCCCTAAGCCCGGGAAGGACCCGATGGTCTGTGGGTCCTACAGGCCCATTTCCTTATTGAACGTGGATGCCAAACATTTTGCAAAGGTCTTGGCCAATAGATTGGCCACGGTGTTGCCTGAGTTAATACATCCAGACCAAACAGGGTTTATCTCCGGGCGGCAAGGAGGGGACAACATTCGTAAGATCTGTAACCTTACCTGGGAGGTCCAGCGGACGGGGCAGCGGGCTGTTTTCCTAACGGTGGATGCGGAAAAAGCGTTTGATAGGGTGGAATGGCCCTTTATGCTTAGTGTGTTGGAGAAAGTGGGGGTGGGTCCCAACTTTGTTCACTGGGTTCAAGCGATGTATAGGGCCCCTCAGGCCAGGGTGCGGGTCAATGGAAGCTACTCGGGGGCGTTTGCGCTGGGCAGGGGAACTAGGCAGGGGTGCCCCTTGTCCCCCCTGCTTTTTGCCTTGGTCATCGAGCCGCTGGCTGCCAGGATTAGGGGGTCCTCCGATATTAAGGGGATCCTCATGAATTCCCAGGAGGTTAAGATTACTTTATTTGCGGATGATGTCATCTTTACCCTGCGTGAGCCCCTGGTAACTTTACCAAATTTGATGCAAGAGATTGCGTGTTATAGTCGGGTAGCAGGGTATAAGATCAATGACAGTAAATCAGAGATTTTGGGGTTTAATCTCACCACTGAATTGGAGGGGGTGCTGAGAGGGGGATTCGCATTTAAGTGGGTGGGGGAACATTACTGATATCTGAGGATTCAGATGGGACAGAATTTGGAGGGCCTGGCGAGGGTCAATTATGGGGGGCTTTTGAATGAAGTGTGCCGGGATTTGCAAAGGTGGAAAGGTTTATATCTTACGTGGTTGGGTAGGATAGCAGTTTTAAAGATGAATGTACTCCCAAGGTTTTTGTTCTTGTTTAGCTCCCTTCCGTGTAAGGTGTCCCAGAACTTCCTGAAACGTGCGCAACGGGTTATGATGGAGTTTATCTGGGCTGGGCGACGCCCGAGGGTAGCGAGGCTTGTTATGTACCGCCCGGGTAGGGAGGGGGGAATGGGCGTTCCCTGGTTGGAAAAGTACTATTTGGCTTCTCAGTTGAGGGCATTGCTCAGTTGGCAGGGGGCAGAGGTGGAGACCCCTCGCTGGGTGCAGCTGGAACAGGGGGCTGGACAAGGGGAGAGTCTGGGGGACTGGCTCTGGGACCCGGGAGGGGGGGTAGAAGGGGGGTCGGAAGGGAATCCTTTTCGGGCCCTAACAAAGGCGATTTGGGTACGGTGGCGGCGTCAGTTATTAGGGGGAAAGAAATACACTCGGGGAATGTCTATAATGGGGGTTCAGGAGTTTGCCCCTGGGAAAGAGGGGGGAGTGTTTCGGGAATGGAGGAGGAAGGGGTTACGGTTTATGGGACAGGTGCTCCATGAGAGGGGGGAGTTTAAGAGCTGGGGGGAGTTACAAGCTGAATATGGGTTAGATGGGAGAGGGCTTTTTGCCTATTTGCAGGTAGTGTCTTTTTTGAGTAGGCGAGCGGTCAAGGCTGATGTTCTCCGGGACGCCACGGCGATTGAAGCACTTTTGGTGAAGGGGGTGCGGAGGGGGGCCATTACCCAATTTTATAGGGAATTGCTTATATTGGGGGGGGGGGGGTTGGGGCGTCTATCCAGGGGAGGTGGCCTGGGAGAGGATACTGGGGGGGAAGTGGAATCGGGAGCGTTGGCAAGATATTTATGTGTGGTCTAGGAGATTGGCCCCGGGCACTGCATATCTGGAGAGTAGTTTGAAGATTCGATATCAGACCTATTGGACTCCATGGAAATTGAGGGCCCTCGGTAAGGAGGAATCAGGGCAGTGTTGGAGGGGATGTAAGGGGAGAGGGGACCTATATCATTTGCTGTGGGACTGCCCGATAGTGCGGACTATGTGGGAGGACTGGGAGGGGGTGATAAGGGAGATGACGGGGGTCCAGGTGGTCTTGGCTCCTGCCATGGTCTTGTTGAATGAATTGGAGGATGAAGGGGACAGGGAGGTGCAGTTGATGATTGGCTACTGTGTTGCTGCTGCGCGGGGGGAGATATTGTTGCGTTGGAGGAGTAAAGTTCCCCCCTCTAGGGGAGATATTGTGGGACGCTTAAGTGGGCTGCGGGGTATGTGTGAAATTGCGGCCTATGGGGCACATAGGGTGCCGCACTTTCGGCAGGTGTGGAAGGGCTATGATAGGTGGCTGGAAAGGTGGAGGGCGGGCGGGGAGGGAAGGGGGGAGTAGGCACGGGGGGAGTAAGGGGTGGGAGGGGGTGGGGGAGGGTGGGGGTATGACTTTGCGGGGGTTAAATGGAATCCCCGATGGAGTATGGTGGATGATCTGTATTTGAGGAGGGTTGGCTTGGCCCTGAAATGGGGGGATGGTTGGTAGTAGTTCTGTTTGAGGGTGCATTGGGGGTGGGAGGGGGGGGGGTTGCTGGGGTTAAGTTGTATTTTTTGGTTATTGTGTGCTTGTTGTGTATACTGAAAAACCAATAAAGGACAAGTTACAAAAAAAAAAAATGTTAAAATAAATAAATAAAAATATAGTGATAATCTATCTGAAACCCTGCGACTGCTGGGTTTGCTGAACCTGTTGAGGTTGTGGTTTCTTTGGACCAGAGCGATGTTTCCCTTGTTTGGGAACATCTGTATGATGGGTAGAAGAGGGATAAAACTTTTTCCCCTTAGGGGAAGAAAGTTTGTTAGCAAGTTTCCTATCAACTGGGAAAGAGGAAGGCGTAGAACAGCCTCTGGAACCAACAATGTCAGTGGTTAACTGAGCAACTTGGAGTAAAGAGTCTTTGTTAAAAAGATTTTCTCCAGTGCAAGGAGTATTTCCCAGTCTTTCTTGTGCCCATTTGTCCAAATCTGAAACCTGGAGCAAAGCTCTACGTCATGCCCCTATAGCTATAGCAGAAGTTCTACTAACAGACTCAAAGGAGTCTAGGGAAGCACGAGTAAGGAACCCAGAGATATTTCTAGCATGACAAACCAGTAAGGAATAGTCTGCTCTTTTGGGCTCTTGAAAAAAGGGGGTCAAAAGAAGTAATTTCTTTGGGACCTCTTCAAGAGATAATCCCATATAAAATATATATGAGAGAATTCTTGCTGAAAGCATGGATGCCTGGAAGGTTTGGCGACCAAAGGCATCTAAAGCCTTAGACTCACGACCTGGCGGATAAGAAGAGTACTTTTTAGTACTCTTAATACGCCTCATTGCTGATTCCACAACAATGGAATGATGAGGAAGCTGAGTCTTTTGAAAACCTGGAGAGGGGGGCACCTTATATAGAAGATCAGTTGCCCTAGAAGGCAGGGGTACCATTAAAGGAGCTTCCCACATTCGTAAGAGGAGATCCTGCAAGGACTGATGCAAAGGAAGCGTGATGTTCTCCTTTGCACTCCCGGGAATATACAGGGATTCTGTATTCCCTTGTGCAGGATCCTGTCCAGGTATAGAAATGGCAAGTGATTTTGCCATATCAAGCAGAAAAGCTTGAAAAGAAAAATCCCCAGAGGGAAATCCTCTTGAAAGAGGAGGACAGGCTAGATCTGTTGAAGAACTAGCATTGGCACCCAGGGATCTATCCAATTTTAGAGGAGCAGAAGATCCTAAAGGGTGGAGTATGGGATCCTTAGAGGATAGTTGCTGGTACCGCAGGAGGTCGGGACCAGCAACAGTCGGTAACGCATCGTCCATGCTAGGGATCGATTCCAAACTCGGTACCGAGGGAAGCGAGCCTGATGAAAGAAGCATGGAAGATACCGACAGCGATGGTAATGTGGATACCGGTACCGACTCCGGTACCGTATCCAATACCGGTGGAAGAAGGCCAGCCGGTGACAGCTCTAACGGTATCGAAAGAACCGAGAGTGCCAAACATGGATCATCAGAACCGTGCCTTCGGTACCGTCTGCTGTCGGTACCAAGGCGAGTCGGTACCCAGTCCTCCAGACTGGAGATCGATTCCAGACTCGGCATTGAAGGAAGTGAGTCTATCGATGCACATCTGGAGGGTACCAACATCGGTACCAGTACCGGTACCGGGATCGATACCGATACTGGAAGATCGGTCTGCAGCGTATCCAACGGGCCCGTAGGTACCTAGGATGCCAGACTACGATCCTTGGTGAGGAGTGTTTCATCCAACACCATTGCCAATGCCGGGGTATCGGTACCGCTCGAAGCGGATGCCACCACCGAGCATGGCTCAGGTATGTTCGGAGAGGGGTGAACCTCAGGAACAACCTGAAACCCCACACAGGATTGGGAGGCCGAAGACTCCAACAGGGGTTTTAAAGCCAGTGTGTTCTCGAGGGCAAGGCCAGAGGCATCTCTATGCTGTGCATAAGATCTACCACTCGAGGACTGGCTAGTCTTAACAGACTGTTTTTGGGTTACCTGATCCTGTGAAGAAGAAGGGGTGGTCGGTGCCCTGAAGTTGAATGGGGACCACATATCGAGGGGAACTCGATGCTGAAGACTACTTCCCACTATACTGTTACAGGAGGGACACTCCAGAGGAAAATGGTCAGGACCCAAGCAGGGTAGACACCAATTATGAGTGTCTAAAATAAATTTTGTACCGCCACAGTTTGAACATTTCTTAGGAATAGTGGCTGGTGCTTCCATGAGGAAAAAAGGGGTAGGCCTGGCAAGCCGGGAAAAACCCCGTCAGGCACTAAGAGGGAAAAATATTCCCTAAACAGGAATATGTTGAAGAAAAAAGAAAAGAAACACCGGCGGTACCGGTGGCGTCGGGGAAGGCAGCCGCGACCACAAGAAAACTAAAAAATAAAAGAAGAATTTTCTGCGGTGACAGAAAGACGTCCTGCCGGCTACGTGGAAAAACGAAAACTGAGGAAAGGCAGTTGGGAAATGCGAGAAGGCAGCACGCAGGCATGTTGGGATGCTTCCAAAAGCGTTCTGATTGGACGCTGGGAAGAGTTCCCGCTCAGACTCCGTCGGTACCGACGTACCCATATGTCAAGACTCATTCCTGCTTAAACATAAGAACATAAGATATGCCATACTGGGTCAGACCAAGGTCCATCAAGCCCAGTATTCTGTTTCCAACAGTGGCCAATCTAGGTCATATGTACCTAGCAGTTTCCCCAAGAGACACAAGTTCCACAATGCTTGTACTGGGTCAAGCATTGATATCTTCGGTCACTTCTTAATATTGGTTTATGGACCTTTCCTCCAGGAACTTGTCCAAACCTTTTTTAAACCCAGCTACACTAACAGCCTTTACTACATCCTCCGGTAACAAATTCCAGAGTTTGATTACACGTTGAGTGAAAAAATATTTTCTTTTATTAGTCTTAAATAGTTTACCCTGTAGCTTCAATGCATGTCCCCTAGTCTTTTCTATATTCTGATAACATAAACAATCGATCTACGTTTACCCGTTCCACTCCGTTCATTAATTTATAGACTTCTATTATATCTCCCCTCAGCCGTCTCTTTTCCAGGTTAAAGAGCCCTAACCTTTTTAGCCTTTCCTCATAGGAGTATCCTTCCATCCCCTTTACCATTTTGGTGGCTCTTCTCTGAACCTTTTCTAAAATCGCTATATCCTTTTTAAGATACGGCGACCAGAACTGCACACAATATTCAAGGTGCGGTCTCACCATGGAACGATATAGAGGCATTATAATATCTTTTGTTTTATTTTCCATTCCTTTCCTTATCATACCTAGCATTCTATTTGCTCTCTTGGCTGCCGCTGCACACTGGGCCGAGGGTTTTAACATGGTATCCACAATGACGCCTAAATCTTTTTCCTGGGTGGTGGTTCCTAATGTGGAACCTTGCATCGTGTAACCATAGTTTGGGTTGTTCTTCCCTATGTGCATAACCTTGCACTTGTCCACATTAAATTTCATCTGCCATTTTGATGCCCAGTCTTCCAATTTATCAAGATCCTCTTGCAATTTTTCACAATCCTCTTGGGTTTTAACAACTTTAAATAGTTTTGTGTCATCTGCAAATTTGATAACCTCACTCGTTATTCCACTTTCCAGGTCATTTATGAATATGTCAAAAAGCAGCGGACCCAGCACAGATCCCTGGGGTACACCACTATTCACCTTTCTCCATTGGGAAAATTGGCCATTTAGCCCTACCCTCTGCTTTCTATCTTTTAACCAGTTCCTGATCCACAATAGTACACTGCCTCCTATCCCATGACTCTTTAGTTTTGCCAAAAGTCTCTGATGAGGGACCTTGTCAAAGGCTTTCTGAAAGTCCAGATACACAATATCAACTGACTCACCTTTGTCAACCTGTTTATTCACTCCTTCAAAAAAACATAACAGATTAGTAAGACAAGATCTTCCTTTTCTAAAGCCATGTTGGCTGTCTCCCATTAGGTTGTGACTATCTACATGCTGAGTAATTTTATTCTTTTTGATGGTTTCTACCATTTTTCCCGGTACTGACGTCAGGCTCACCGGTCTGTAGTTTCCCGGATCACACCTGGAACCCTTTTTAAAAATTGGTGTTACATTGGCGATCCTCCAGTCTTCAGGTATTAGAGATGATTTTAATGATAGTTCACAGATTACTGATAGCAGGTCTGCAATCTCATATTTCAGTTCTTTCAACACCCTTGCATGTATACCATCCGGTCCAGGTGATTTGCTACTCTTCAGTTTATCTAATAGTTGTAAGACATCTTCCCGATATATCGATATTTCCTTCAATTCTTCCGCACCTTTAAATACCACTTCAGTCATGGGTAACATCCCTACATCTTCCTCAGTAAAGATCGAAGCAAAGAATTCATTCAGTCTCTCCGCTATCGCCTTGTCGCCTCTTAGTGCTCCTTTAACCCCTTTATCATCTAATGGACCAACTGACTCTCTCACAGGTTTTTTGCTACGAATGTACTTGAAAAGGTCTTTATTTTGCGTTTTTGCTTCCGCAGCAAGCTTCTTCTCAAATTCTCTCTTTGCCTGCCTTATCAATGCCTTGCATTTGACTTCCCAGTGCTTGTGCTGTTTCCAGGTTTCGTCGTTTGGCTCTTTTTTCCATTTCCTGAAAGATGCTTTTTTGGCAACAACAGCCTCTCTGACCTCACCTTTAAACCATGCTGGCAGTTTTTTGGACTTCCTTCCACTTTTCTTAAAGCGTGGAATACAGCTGGTCTGGGCTTCCAAGATAGTATTTTTCAACAACACCCAAGCTTGATGTACGTCTTTAACCTTCGCAACTGCTTCTTTTAGTTTTTTCTTAACTGTTTTCCTCATTTTATCATAGTCTCCCTTTCGAAAGTTAAAAAGTAGTACTGTGGATTTCCTTACTATCCCTCCTCCACTAATAAAATCAAAGGCGATCATGCTATGATCACTATGGCCAAGTGGCCCCAACACCCTTATCTCTTGCACTAGATCTGGTGTTCCACTAAGGACTAGGTCTAATATGGCTTCCCCTCTGGTCGGTTCATGAACCAGCTGCTCCAAGAAGCAGTCATTTATTTCATCTAGGAACTTTATCTCCCTAGCATGTCCTGACGTGACACTGACCCAGTCGATACCGGGGTAATTGAAATCACCCATTATTATTACTGCGCTGTAACGTTTGTTAGCTTCCTTGATTTCTTTGAGCATTTCATCATCCATTTGGTCATTCTGGCCAGGTGCTCGATAGTACACCCCCACTGCCATCGCCTTCCCCCTTTTATATGGAATTTCAATCCATATAGATTCTACAGCAGATTTTGTTTCCTGCAAAACTTTAATCCTTTCTGAGTCAATGCCCTCTCTAACATAGAGCGCAAACCCTCCACCAATTTCATCAGCTCTGTCATTACGATATACTTTGTACCCAGGTATCACAGTGTCCCACTGGTTGTCCTCCTTCCACCATGTCTCTGATATTCCAATCATATCTAACCTTTCATTTAGTGCTATATATTCTAACTCTCCCATCTTATTCTTTAGACTTCTAGCATTTGCATACAAGCATTTTAGAGAATGTATTTTATTCATGTTAATTTGGCTATTGTTAGACATGGGTAAATTGGGATCTTTAAGCTCTGTCTGCTCCATACTTGAGGGCATTTGGGCTACATTACTCTTTTGTGGAACCTCTCTGCTTTTGGTAGTATCCTTCAAGGATACATTCTTCCGAACCATCCGCTCTTGGGCGACTGTCGGCTTTCCCCTAATATCTAGTTTAAAAGCTGCTCTATCTCCTTTTTAAAGGTTAATGCCAGCAGCCTGGTTCCATCCCGGTTAAGGTGAAGCCCATCCCTTCGGAAGAGCCCCTCCTTTCCCCAGAATGTTCCCCAGTTCCTAACAAATCCAAAACCCTCATCTCTGCACCATTGTCTCATCCACGCATTGAGACTCCGGAGCTCTGCCTGCCTTTTGGGTCCTTCCCTGGAAGTTCTGAATTTCAACTTCCTACCTAAAAGCCTAAGTTTTGCCTCCAGAACCTCCCTACCACATTTTCCTATGTCATTGGTACCAACATGTTCCAAGACAGCAGACTCCTCCCCAGCACTATCTAAGACCTTATCTAGGTGGCGCGTGAGATCCGCTACCTTCGCACCAGGCAGGCATATTACCAGGCAATCCTCACGTCCACCAGCCACCCAGCTATCTACATGCCTAATGATCGAATCACCAACTATAACGGCTGTCCTAACCCTTCCCTCATGGGCACATGGCCCTGGAGTAACTTCCTCGGTGCGAGAGAGTTTTACATCACCTGGAGGACAGATCCTAGTTACAGGATCACTTCCTGCCAAACCAGGGTGATGCTCTCCTGTCACGTGACCTCTCTCCTCCATGGCAGCAGGGGTGCTGCCAGACTGGAGGTGGGACTTCAGGACTATATCCCTGTAGGTCTCGTCTATGTACCTCTCTGTCTGTCTTATGTTTTCCAAGTGTGCTACTTTAGCCTCTAGAGAACGGACTTGTTCCCTGAGAGAAAAGAGCTCCTTGCCCCTAGTGCACACGTAAGACCTCTCACCAACTGGGAGAAAATCATACATGTGACACTCAATGCAAAAGACTGGAAAGCCCCCATCCCACTGCTGGACTGCTGTCTGCATCTTAGTTTTAAGTTTGTGTCTAGAACTTTAAGTTCTTACTTATTAGGGGTTGCTATGGGTATTTATACCAATAAAACTGTACCTAATACGTTTAATATACCTTGTTCACCTGAAGCTTAATTAATCTCAGTTCCTTAGTGTATGACTGATTTGGGTAATGAGCTTCACCTGAAAGCACCTCCTGTCTTTTAAGATGTGTAAGTACCTATAAAGCTATGATTATCCCAGGGGTGGGTGGGAAATAACACTTATTAAAAGAGGGCTGCTACACAGTACCCTGTCTTGTGCTGCTGAGGTAAGCTAAATTCTGATTTGATTTAAATTATAGCTCTTAGCTGCTGCTAGGCTCTAACTTCTTATGAAATTTAAACTACAAGCTCTCTGCTGGGTACTAAATTTAACCAGAAAGCTCTCTTCTGTGTGTTAAATTTAAACTAAAAGTACTTTGCTGTTACTTGGCCCTGGTGACTATTAAATTTAAACTACAAGCTCTCTGCTGGGTATGAAATATAACCAGAAAGCTCTCCTCTGTGTTTTAAATTCAAACTTTAATTGCTGCTACTAGGCCCTAACTGATCCAACAAAAAACAGTGGGTTCACAGATTAAGTAGCTTTAATACAAAGAATTCTTTTTAGAAAATTACCAGAAGTATATACTCACAGTTGCAGATTTCTCTCCAGAAGTAACAGTCCCCCTTTCTAGTCCTTCAAGATAGAGATAGAATAACTTCACATAAATAAAAAATAGAAATATGGAGAAAAAAATAAAACTAAAACCCCCACAAAACTGGAACCTGCATGCAGTAAAAACCCAGAGAAATAGAAAGATATGTAGATGTTCTCCTGTACTGTGCAAAATATAAAAACTGAACATATAAATTCCAAAGTCTGACATATTCCAATCACTAAATTGTAAATACAATTCTTTTTTTCTACCTTTGTTGTCTGTCTCTGGTTTGCTTTCCTCTGTCTTCTATTGACTCACTTTCACTTTCTAGGGCCTTCAGTCCATCTGCTGCTTTTCTCCCCTCCTGTCTTCTTCACTTCCTTCTATCTCTGATTTTTTCCTTTCAGCTTTCTTACATTTACTTTTCTATCAACTCATATGTCACTCCTCCTTCTTAACATACAGTCCTCAATTTTCCACTTTTTAAAGCATATCACGCCTCCCGCTCCCTAACCTTGAGGGTTAAGGAGGGGTTGCCTTGTGATGCCCTTGAGGCAATTAGTTGTAGTTGTGTTAGTGCTTCGAGCAGTAAGGCATGGCAAAGAGAAATTTATTTTCATGAGGTTTATTTGCCAGTTGTGCAGTTCAAATGCAACAGACGGTGCAGAAGTTATAAATCCAAAACAAGAGTAAAAGAAACTAGATAAACAGGCTTGCAATGCTGTGCTATCTTCAGGAATTCACATTCACCTCATGTGATCCAATCATGAACTGAAGAACAGAAAGGTTCATTCAACAGTAGTGCTTCTGCTATACAAATCAGTTGAACTTTAACTCATTCCCTTTTTACCGGCTTCTTTGTATAGGAAGAGTCAAGTACATCTGCTATGCTACCTCCTACAACAGGTAAACCTTTTTCCTCTTAATTGTCTTTCTCAATTAAGCAGGTTGAACAGTCCATTAATGTGTCCTCTTCTGTAGATGGCAGAGAATTAGGAAAAGGCATTCTTTCCTCACAGCCAGCAACTGGTTCTGGGGCACTGTAATTAAAACTTGCCTTACGTTCCAAAAACTCTCTAAACTCTTGGAGAAGTGATTCAGCTGGTGACTTCCCTTCACTTAGCTGATGTCCCTTTTCTCCCGTGAGCAATTGTTTGCTGAGGCTCTTTATCTCAGGTTGATTAAGATACTTGTTTGTATCAGGAAAACAAACATTCAACGTGCTGCTAACGTTCTCTCTCCACCTCTCTCTACATGTGGGTGCTGTGCTTAGATATTTGGCAGTACGGGGAGAGTCTTTAAAGAGAGATTTAAAAGCATGGATGTCAGCCCCTTCCTGGCTAGGTACTTCAGCTAGCTGGTAAGAATATTTACTGTTATTCAAACCCTCTCCTTGCTGAAAGCAGCTGCCACCATTTTGTCTGACTTGGCTTTTAAAACTAGGGCACACTCCCTCTGGCTCTAGAGCATAAAACTTATCAACTATTTCTCCCCCACTGGGTACCTTAGATAGAAGTTTTCCTTTGGAGAATTCTTTGTCTTTCTGCCTTTTATTCCATAGCTCTGCCTGGTCCTGCAGCCTTGGATCTCTCAGTGTTTTGAAAGTCTTCTGCCCCCAGCAGTTTCTTTCAGCCTCTGAGCCTTCCACCACACTACCTGCTAGCTGCAGACTATTTGAGGAATCACAGCAGCAAAGATGCTTCCTTCCAGACTTCCCCTCTGAAACTCTTATTTCTCCTTCTGGAAATTCTCTCCATCTCTGTTCTTGCCCTTGCTCTCGTTGCTCTCTTTGCTTTCTTTGCTTTTGTTGCTCTTGTTGCTCCCGTTGCTCCCATTGCTCCGTTCACTTCCTGGCTTCTGACTATTTAACCAGGTGCTTCTAGCTTGCACTGCCCGCCTCCTCTTAGGGCGTGCCCAATCAAGAGCTTTACTACTCCCCTCCCCCGAGGTGAGCTGTTCTGCTTGATTAGTTCTGAGTTTTTTCTTTCTGCAGAGAAATTCCTGCTTTCTCCTGCAGTACCGGCTTCTACCACCGGATGCTTATCTGTGTCCATCGGTTCCTGGGGAGCTACTGCGTCACAAGCATCTACTTACCACTTTTCAACCCTTAACACAGCCCTCCCATTCCTCATCTCTCTCTCCTTTCCCAGTCTTTTACTAATTCTCCCCTTTCTCTCTGTCCCCCCCCCCCCACCCCATTGTGCAGGATCACTCTCATTCTGTCCTCTCCAATTCAAGGTGTCCCACATACAGTGCCTTCCCCCTTATTTCTTTTTTGATCCCATCATGTTCAGCATCTCCTCTTTTCCCTATCCATCCCCCATGTCCAGTCTCTCTTCTCACTCTTTTTCTATCCCTATCCCCTCCTCCCCTTCCACCATTGGGGAGGAGTAGCCCAGTGGTTAGAGCACTGGCTTGATATCCACGAAACCAGAGTTCAGCTCCCACTGACACTCCTTGTGGCCTTGGGCAAGTCACTTAACCCTCTATTGCCTTGGAAGAAAGGTTTGGCAATCCAATTCTGGTCAAGAAAACCAGGAGCTGCTAGGTCTCCAGGAGTCAGCATTGACACGAAGGCATGCATTGCATCCCCCTATATTCTGCCTCTCCTCTATATCAATCCCTGCCCCCTTAAAATCACTCTCTCCTCTCTCTCTCCCTATCTCCTCATCCAGTATCTCCCTCCATTGTCCATCATCCCCTTCCATCTCCCTCTGGCCCCCTCCCATAACAAGCATCCTATGGCCTCCTTCTGTGTACAGCATCCTCCTCAACCTGCCTACATCCCCCTGCTCCTACTCCTCTGCCCAGCATCCCCTCCCATTTCTGACATCATTTCTCTATGGCCCCCTTTCAATTCCAGCAGACAGAGCTTAAATATTCCAAATTACCCCTGCCTACCAAGAGCCATATTAATATAAATAAAATACAGTCTCTAAAATGCTAGAAGTCTAAAAAATAATATGGGAGAGTTAGAATATATAGCACTAAATGAGAGGTTAGATATGATTGGTATCTCAGAGACATGGTGGAAGGAAGACAACCACTGGGACACTGTGATAACTGGGTACAGACTATATTGTAATGATAGAGCAGATCAAATTGGTGGAGAGAGGGTATTGAGTCACAAAGGATTAACGTTCTACAGGAAACAAAATTTGCTGTAGAATCTCTATGGATTGAAATGCCATGTAAAAGGAAATCAGGGAAGCTAACAAAAGTTACAGCACAGTAATAATAATGGGTGATTTCAATTACCCAGGTATTGACTGGGTCAGTGTCACAGCAGGACATGCTAGGGAGATAAAATTTCTAGATGAAATGAATGACTGCTTCTTGGAGCAGCTGGTTCATTAACCAACCAGAGGGGAAGCCATTTTGAACCTAGTCCTTAGATCTGATGCAAGAGATAAGGGTGTTGGGGCTACTTGGCAATAGTGATCATAGCATGATAGCGTTTGATTTAATTAATGGAGGCGTGATGATAAGGAAATCCACAGTACTACCTTTTAACTTTCAAAAGGGAGACTATGATAAAATGAGGAAAATAGTTAAGAAAAAAATAAAAGGAGCAGTTGCAAAGGTTAAAGACTTACATCAAGCTTGGGAGTTGTTGAAAAATACTATCTTGGAAGCCCAGACCAGCTGTATTCCACTATGTAAGAAAAGTGGAAGGAAGTCCAAAAAACTGCCAGCATGGTTTAAAGGTGAGGTCAGAGAGGCTTTTGCCAAAAAAAACATCTTACAGGAAATGGAAAAAAGAGCCAAATGACGAAAACTGGAAACAGCACAAGCACTGGCAAGTTAAATGCAAGGCATTGATAAGGCAGGCAAAGAGAGAATTTGAGAAGAAGCTTGCTGTGGAAGCAAAAACACGTAATAAAGACTTTTTTAAGTACATTCATTGCAAAACACCTGTGAGAGAGTCAGTTGGACCATTAGATGATAGAGGGGTAAAAGGGGCACTAATAGGGGACAAGGCCATAGCGGAGAGACTGAATGAATTCTTTGTTTCGGTCTTTACTGAGGAAGATGTAGGAATGTTACCCATGACTGAAGTGGCATTTAAAGGTGATACTGTGGAAGAATTGAAAGAAATATCGATACACTGGGAAGATGTATTACAACTATTTGATAAACTGTAGAGTAGCAAATCACCTGGACTGGATGGTATACATCCAAGAGTGTTGAAAGAATTGAAATATGAGATTGCAGACCTGTTATTAGTAATCTGTGAACTATCATTAAAATCATCTGTAATACCTGAAGACTGGAGGATAGCCTACATAACACCAATTTTTAAAAAGGGTTCCAGGGGTGATCTGGGAAACTACAGACCAGTGAGCCTGACATCACAACCGGGAAAAATGTTAGAAACCATCATAAAATTTGATCATATAACTCCCTTGCTTCAAGAATTGCATTGGCTTCTAATCATTATGAGATCGAAATACAAGAACCTCATGAATATTTTCAAAATTTTGCATGCGTCATCGGCAAACGTTCTAACAACTACTATTTCTAAGGACATAGGCTCAAGGCCCAGATGCACACAGTCTACTAACAGACTTAATTCCCACTTGAAGTTTAATAGATCCAAACAAATGACATCTAATGGGGCTTTCTCCTTTATGGCACCACAACTATGGAATTCTATTCCTAGTGATTTAAGAAATGAGTATGATATCAAAGATTTTCAAAAGTCCCTTAAAACGTACCTATTTATTGAAGCATATGGCAACTAATCTAATTCCAATAGAACAAAATGTTTTAACCCTTTGAATTTCAATTTTCGTATAAAGTTTAAATTATTTTAACATTTTGTAAGATTGCAGTTATTTGTTTAATGTAATTGTAATGAATTATGAAATGTAATTGTGCTGTAGTTTATGCATAATTTAATGTAATGTACTGTAGTTTAATGTAATGTACTAGCTTGTTGTCTCCCCCCCCCTCGATGTAGTCACTCTGTTGTCTTGTTGACCACTTTGATTGAAGGATAAGGTGGTATATAAAACTGATTAAATAAATAAAGAAAGAAAGAACAAAATTACTGAACATGTAGGTAGTCATGGCTTAATGGGAGACAGCCAAATGGCTTTAGACAAGGAAGATCTTGTCTTATTAATCTGTTATGTTTTTTGAAGGTGTGAATAAACAGGTGGACAAAGGTGAGTCAGTTGATATAGTGTATCTGGACTTTCAGAAAGCCTTTGACAAGGTCCCTCATCAGGGACTTTTGGCAAAACTAAACAGTCATGGGATAGGAGGCAGTGTACTATTGTGGATCAGGAACTGGATAAAAGATAGCAGAGGGTTGGGCTAAATGGCCAATTTTCCCAATGGAGAAAGGTGAATGGTGGAGTACCCCAGGGATCTGTGCTGGGTCCGCTGATTTTTAACATATTCATAAATGACCTGGCAAAGGGAATAATGAGCAAGGTTATCAAATTTGCAGATGACAGAAAACTACTCAAAGTTGTTAAAACCCATGAGGATTGTGGAAAATTGCAAGAGGATCTTGATAAATTGGAAGACTGGGTATCCAAATGGCAAATGAAATTTAATGTAGACAAGTGCAAAGTTATGCACCTAGGAAAGAATAACCCGAACTATGCTTACACGATGCAAGGTTCCACATTAGGTACCACCACACAGGAAAAAGATTTAGGTGTCATCATGGATAACATGTTAAAACCCTTGGCCCAGTGTGCAGCGGCGGCCAAGAGAGCAATTAGAATGCTAGGTATCATAAGGAAAGGAATGGAAAATAAAACAAAAGATATTATAACGCCTCTGTATCGTTCCATGGTGCGACCACACCTTGAATATTGTGTGCAATTCTGGTCGCCGTATCTTAAAAAGCATATAGCGTTATTAGAAAAGGTTCAGAGAAGAGCCACCAAAATGGTAAAGGGGATGGAAGGATACCCCTATAAAGAGAGGCTAAAAAGATTAGAGATCTTCAACCTGAAAAAGAGACGGCTGAGGGGAGATATGATAGAGGTCTATAAATTAATGAATGGAGTAGAACAGGTAAACGTAGATCGATTGTTTTCACTATCAAAATATAGAAAGACTAGGGGGCATGCAATGAAGCTACAGGGTAATCTGTTTAAGACTAATAAGAGAAAATATTTTTTCACTCAAAGTGTAATGAAACTCTGGAATTTATTACCAGAGGATGTAGTAAAAGCTGTTAGTGTAGCTGGGTTTAAAAAAGTTTGGACAAGTTCCTGAAGGAAAGTTCCATAAACCATTATTAAAAGGGACCCGGGATATCACTGCTTGACACAATACAAGCTTTGTAGAACCTATGTCTTTTGGGGAAACTGCAAGGTACTTATGACCTAGATTGGCCACTGTTGGAAACAGAATACTGGGCTTGATGGACCTTGGTCTGACCCAGTATGGCATATCTTATGTTCTTATGGTCTTATGTCCTCATATACTTTATAACAAAGACCACTAACCATTTTGGTAGCCACTCTTTGCACCGTCTCCAACCTGTTTATATTATTTTGAAGGTGCAGTATCCAGAATTGCACACAATACTCCAAATGAGATCACACCAAAGACTTATACAGAGGCACTATCACCTCCTTTTTCTGGAGGCCATTCCTCTCCCTATGCACCCGATTCATTCCAGCAGCATACCTTTTGTGCAATAAGGTATTGCCAATGGGATTGAGGGTGCATTCCACCAGGGCATAGGTAAGCGTCATGTGTGGAAGCCTCTCTTGTTTTGCCAAGCGGCAACTTAGTCATCATTGCATACATTTGTTCACCATTATCACATCTATATGCAAGCGGCAGAGATGCCTGTTTTTGCTCGGTGGTTATTCAGGCCAGGATCGCAGGTCCCTCCAAAGAGTAGGTCTGCTCTGGTACATCTCCATAGTATGAACTGGACTGGAGGAAATGATAAGGGAAGGGAAATTAGGTCTTATCTGATAATTTGCTTTCCTTGAGTTCCTCCAGTCCAGTCCAGAATCCGCCCAGTTCTTGTAGGTATCATTTGAGTCGATCCCAGACCTGAAGAGTACATTGAGTGGGAGGTTCTGTAGGGGTTGGTTCATTGTCTGTGGGTGGGGTTTCTACAGAGTTCACAGGTTTTTTTCTTGCAAAAAGAAAAAAAAGAGAGAGGAAAAGGAGTAGAAGAAAAGAAATAGATTAGTAGGCCACTAAGAGAGGAGGACATTTTTATGAAAAGACAGGGGTGGGGCCAGGTGTCTTGCAGGACTACAAAAGGGGACTGTTACTTCTGGAGAGAGATCTGCAATTGTGAGTATATACTTCTGGGAATTTTCTGTAAGGAATTCTTTGTATTAAAGCTAATTAATCTGTGAACCCACTATTTTTTTGTTAAATCAGTCAGGGCCTAGTAGCAGAAGTTTAAGTTTAAATTTAAAACACAGAAGACAACTTTCTGGTTACATTTCATACCCAGCAGAGAGCTTGTAGTTTAAATTGATAGTCACTCAGGGCCTAGTATCAGCAAAGTACTTTTAGTTTAAATTTAAAACACAGAAGAGAGATTTCTGGTTAAATTTAGAACCCGCATCTTCCGCGTCTTCAAGTATTTTTATTATGGCTTAATGCCTTAAAATCCAACTTGAAATTTACAGCTAAATTCGATTTAAAAAGCATTGAATTTTTGGACATGGTGATATATAAAGATCAGGGTACGTTTTGTACGACCCTCTATCGTAAGAGTGTCCAGCGTAACAGTCTCCTCATGTACCATAGTTGCCATCCAAGTCCTATGCGGAACAACTTACCTTATGGCCAATTCCTTCGTTTGAGGAGGATTTGCTCTTCATTGTCAGATTTTAAATACTGTGCTTCGGATTTGACTTTTAGGTTGCTCCAGCGGGGCTATCCGGAACAAATTATTAAGACAGCCTACAAGAGGGCATTACATACACATCGGGAATGGCTTTTTGATGAGAATTATCAACAATCTCGATCACAATCTTCGGATTGTATTGTTGGGACTTTACCTTTTACCACTCTAAGCTCATCTATAGTAAGAATACTTCGTAAACATTGGGGAGTGTTGGAATTATATAAATGTTTTCAGAAACCCCTTAGGATAGCATTTTCTAGGGGATCCAATCTACAAGATCGTTTAGTTCACTCTGCCACTCTTCCGGATCGTCCTATATCTTATGATCCTGAAAAAAGAGGACATGCTACATGTTCCTCTTGTGCATTTTGTGATATGGCAATAGTTGGGACGGAGTGGAGACATCCCACTATGGATATAGTTATACAGCAATGTTGGCCCACGTCCTGTGATTCAACCTATGTTGTCTATGTTCTACAGTGCACTTGTTCTTTGATTTATATAGGCAGGACATCCCGAAAAATGAAAGTCCGCCTTAGTGAACATGCATCTCGAATACGGCACAAAGTCCTCTCTGCTCCCCTGGTTGAACATTGTGAGCTTTTTTGTCATCAGTTCCACTCTGATTTCACTTGGACAATACTGGATTTTATTCCTCCAAATCCCAGAGGATTTACAGCGCCGGGAACAACAATTGATTTTTCAATTACAAGCGGTTCAACCTTCTGGTTTAAATAAAGAAATTGAGTGGTTTAGTTTGTTTTAATGGCATCCATGACACCAGGGGTTCCCCGATGACAGTGGGGTTTCCCATTTGGCTGATTGGAGCTCCCGGATGATTGACAGATTAGATTGGCCAATGAGAACCTTCTTCCCCCCTTTATATCAACCTATGAGGGTTGTGGCTTGAAAAGTTTTCCATGGCGGTTATTTTGAAGAGCGTGACCACTTGAGACAGGGCTTTGTAGCCCGAAACGTACGTCGTGGTTGAACTGATTGTTTTAACGCTTTGATTGGGAATGAAAGATCGACTACTTGCCAGTAGAAAACTATATTGGATTGTCATTATAAGTTAAGTACAGCGTTGTTCGCTTTCAATATATATAGTAAAAAGGAACGGGCTGCCTGGTGTGACTGGGGCTCCATCCCTGTCGCCTCCAGCCCACTCCAACAAAAAAATTATTTGGGGGACTTTGTTTTGGGTTTAGTTTTGTTTTCTTTATCTTAAATTTAGAACCCAGCAGAGAGCTTGTAGTTTAAATCTCATAATAAGTTATAGCCTAGCAGCAGCAAAGAGCTATAATTTAAAATTTAAAATCAAATAAGAATATAGCTTACCTCAGCAGCACAGGACAGGGTAGTGTATAGCAGCCCTCTTTTAATAAGTGTTATTTCCCTCCCTCCCCACACCCACCCACCCCTGGGATAATCGTAGCTTTATAGGTACTTACACATCTTAAAAGACAGGGAGTGCTCTCAGGTGCAGCTCGTTACCCAAATCAGTCATACACTAAGGACCTGAGATTAATTAAGCTTCAGGTGAACAAGGTATATTAAACGTATTAGGTACAGTTTATTAGTATAAATATCCATAGCAACCCTTAGGAAGTAAAGAACTTAAAGATCTAAACAAAAACTTAAAACTAAAGATGCAGACAGCAGTCCAGCAGCGAGATGGGGGCTTTCCAGTCTTTTGCATTGAGTGTCACATGTATTATTTTCTCCCAGTTGGTGAGAGGTCTTACGTGTGCACTAGGTGCAAGGAGCTCTTTGCACTCAGGGAACAAGTCCGTTCTCTAGAGGTTAGAGTAGCAGACTTGGAAAACATAAGAAAGACAGAGAGGTACGTAGACGAGACCTACAGGGATATAGTCCTGAAGTCCCACCTCCAGTCTGGCAGCATCCCTGTTGCCATGGAGGAGAGAGGTCACATGGCAAGAGAGCATCACCCTGGTGTGGCAGGAAGTGATCCTGTAACTAGGACCTGTCCTCCAGGTGATGTAAAACCCTCTCGCACCGAGGAAGATTCTCCAGGGCCATGTGCCCATGAGGGAAGGGTTAGGACAGCCATTATAGTTGGTGATTCGATCATTAGGCATGTAGATAGCTGGGTGGCTGGTGGACGTGAGGATCGCCTGGTAACATGTCTGCCTGGTGCGAAGGTAGCGGACCTCACGCGCCACCTAGATAAGGTCTTAGATAGTGCTGGGGAGGAGTCTGCTGTCTTGGTACATGTCGGTACCAATGACATAGGAAAATGTGGTAGGGAGGTTCTGGAGGCAAAATTTAGGCTTTTAGGTAGGAAGTTGAAATCCAGAACTTCCAGGGTAGCGTTTTCCGAAATGCTTCCCGTTCCACGTGCAGGACCCAAAAGGCAGGCAGAGCTCCGGAGTCTCAATACGTGGATGAGACAATGGTGCAGAGATGAGAGTTTTGGATTTGTTAGGAACCGGGATGGAACCAGGCTGCTGGCATTAACCTTTAAAAAGGAGATAGAGCAGCTTTTAAACTAGATAATAGGGGAAAGCCGACAGTCGCCCAAGAGCGGATGGTTTGGAAGAATGTATCCTTGAAGGATACTACCAAAAGCAGAGAGGTTCCAAAAAAGAGTAAAGTAGCCCAAATGTCCTCGAGTATGGAGCAGACAGAGCTTAAAGATCCCAAATTACCCATGTCTACCAACAGCCAAACTAATATGAATAAAATACAGTCTCTAAAATGCTTGTATGCAAATGCTAGAAGTCTAAAAAATTAAGATGGGAGAGTTAGAATATATAGCACTAAAGGAGAGGTTAGATATCATTAGAATATCAGAGACATGGTGGAAGGAGGACAACCAGTGGGACACTGTGATACCCGGATACAAACTATATCGTAATGATAGGGCTGATCAAATTGGTGGAGAGGTTGTGCTCTATGTTAGAGGGGGCATTGAGTCAGAAAGGATTAAAGTTTTGCAGGAAACAAAATTTGCTGTAGAATCTCTATGGATTGAAATTCCATGTAAAAAGGGGAAGGTGATGGCAGTGGGGGTGTACTATCGACTGCCTGGCCAGAATGAACAAATGGATGATGAAATGCTCAAAGAAATCAAGGAAGCTAGCAAACGTTATAGCGCAGTAATAATAATGGGTGATTTCAATTACTCCGGTATCGACTGGGTCAGTGTCACGGCAGGGCATGCTAGGGAGATAAAGTTCTTAGATGACATAAATGACTGCTTCTTGGAGCAGCTGGTTCATGAACCGACCAGAGGGGAAGCCATATTAGACCTAGTCCTTAGTGGAACACCAGATCTAGTGCAAGCGATAAGGGTGTTGGAGCCACTTGGCAATAGTGATCATAGCATGATCGCCTTTGATTTAATTAGTGGAGGAGGGATAGTAAGGAAATCCCCAGTACTACCTTTTAACTTTTGAAAAGGAGACTATGATAAAATGAAGAAAATAGTTAAGAAAAAACTAAAAGGAGCAGTTGCAAAGGTTAAAGACTTACATCAAGCTTGGGTGTTGTTGAAAAATACTATCTTGGAAGCCCAGACCAGCTGTACTCCACGCTTTAAGAAAAGTGGAAGGAAGTCCAAAAAACTGCCAGCATGGTTTAAAGGGGAGGTCAGAGAGGCTGTTGTTGCCAAAAATCATCTTTCCGGAAATGGAAAAAAGAGCCAAACGACGAAACCTGGAAACAGCACAAGCACTGGCAAGTCAAATGCAAGACATTGATAAAGCAGGCACAGGGAGAATTTGAGAAGAAGCTTGCTGCGGAAGCAAAAACGCGAAATAAAGATTTTTCAAGTACATTCGTATCAAAAAACCTGTGAGAGAGTCAGTTGGTCCATTAGATGATAGAGGAGTTAAAGGGGCACTAAGAGGCGACAAGGCGATAGCGGAGAGACTGAATGAATTCTTTGCTTCGGTCTTTACTGAGGAGGATGTAGGGATGTTACCCATGACTGAAGTGGCATTTAAAGGTGCGGAAGAATTGAAGGAAATATCGAAACATCGGGAAGATGCATTACAATTATTAGATAAACTGAAGAGTAGCAAATCATCTGGGCTGGATGGTATACATCCAAGGGTGTTGAAAGAATAAAATATGAGATTGCTGACCTACTATTAGTAATCTGTGAATTTTCATTAAAATCATCTCTAATACCTGAAGATTGGAAGATCGCCAAAGTAACGCCAATTTTTAAAAAGGGTTCCAGGGGTGATCCGGGAAACTACAGACCAGTGAGCCTCACATCAGTACCTGTAAAAATGGCAGAAACCATCATAAAGAATAAAATTACTCAGCATGTAGATAGTCGTGGCCTAATGGGAGACAGCCAACATGGTTTTAGACAAGGAAGATCTTGTCTTACTAATCTATTATGTTTTATTGAAAGTTTGAATAAACAGGTGGACAAAGGTGAGTCGGTTGACATAATGTATCTGGACTTTCAGAAAGCCTTTGACAAGGTCCCTCATGAGAGACTTTTGCCAAAACTAAAGAGTCATGGGATAGGAGGCAGTGTACTACCGTGGATCAAGAACTGGTTAAAAGATAGAAAGAAGAGGGTTGGGCTAAATGGCCAATTTTCCCAATTGAGAAAAGTGAATACTGGTGTACCCCAGGGATCTGTGCTGGATCCGCTGCTTTTTTACATATTCATAAATGACCTGGAAAGTGGAATAACGAGTGAGGTTATCAAATTTGCAGATGACACAAAACTATTTAAAGTTGTTAAAACCCAAGAGGATTGTGGAAAATTGCAAGAGGATCTTGATAATTTGGAAGACTGGGCATCAAAATGGCAGATGAAATTTAATGTGGACAAGTGCAAAGTTATGCACCTAGGGAAGAACAACCCAAACTATGGTTACACAATGCAAGGTTCCACATTAGGAACCACCACCCAGGAAAAAGATTTAGGCGTCATTGTGGATAGCATGTTAAAACCCTCGGCCCAGTGTGCAGCGGCAGCCAAGAGAGCAAATAGAATGCTAGGTATCATAAGGAAAGGAATGGAAAATAAAACAAAAGATATTATAATGCCTCTATATCGTTCCATGGTGCGGTCACCTTGAATATTGTGTGCAATTCTGGTCGCCGTATCTTAAAAAGGATATAGCGATTTTAGAAAAGGTTCAGAGAAGAGCCACCAAAATGGTAAAGGGGATGGAAGGATACTCCTATGAAGAAAGGCTAAAAAGGTTAGGGCTCTTTAACCTGGAAAAGAGACGGCTGAGGGGAGATATGATAGAAGTCTATAAATTAATGAACGGAGTGGAACGGGGAAACGTAGATCGATTGTTTACGTTATCAGAATATAGAAGGACTAGGGGACATGCAATGAAGCTACACGGTAAACTATTTAAAACTAATAAAAGAAAATATTTCTTCACTCAACGTGTAATCAAACTCTGGAATTTGTTACCGGAGTATGTAGTAAAGGCTGTTAGTGTAGCTGGGTTTAAAAAAGGTTTGGACAAGTTCCTGGAGGAAAGGTCCATAAACCATTATTAAGAAGGGACCCAGGATATCAATGCTTGACCCAGTACAAGCATTGCGGAACCTGTGTCTTTTGGGGAAACTGCTAGTTACGTATGACCTAGATTGGCCACTGTTGGAAACAGGATACTGGGCTTGATGGACCTTGGTCTGACCCAGTATGGCATATCAATTTTCCACAAGGTATTCCAAGGACCAGAACAGTGAGACAAAGGAACCTGAACACACTACATGTTCCAAACAACTTTTCAAAACTCAATAAAACTACAACAAATAGGGCATTCAGCTTTAATGCTCCTTTAATATTTATTTATTTATTTATTTAACAGTATTTCTAAACCGCCTTATCTTAATAATCAAGGTGGTATCACAGCAAGCAATCAGGTAAAGTGTGTGTGTTGTACATGCAGTGAGGATAAAACTTAGTTGTGTGAGGGATGTGTTGGGTGCTTGATTTGTTTGAGCTATATACAGGGTGGGCTATTTACAGTGGTGCTAGAATCATATTTTATATATATTCAGTTGTTTGGGAGGATTGGAGTGCTGTTATCCATTCTCTTAGGTTATGTGATGTGACCATAGTGCTCTATGAACAGCATGGTTTTCAGTTGTTTTCTGAAGTCTTTGAGGTCTGGAGTTGCCCTTAGATCGTCCAGTAGATTGTTCCATATTGTTGGAGCAGCCATGGAGAGAGCTCTGTCTGTTGTGTCCTTGCGTGTGTGCTTGTACTCATTTGGGGTGCTGACTCGGTTGCGTGTTTGACTTCTTCTGGGACGTGCGCTGGTTTCCGGTTGTATGAGCAGGTGGAGGCTGTTGGCTGATGTGTGTTCTTTTATCTTAAATAGGTTTATGATAGTCTTGTATCTGATGCGAGCAATGATTGGGAGCCAGTGTAAGTCCTTTAGTGTAGGTGTGATGTGCTCCTGCCTTGCGGCTCCGGATATGATTCGAGCTGCAGTGTTTTGTGCCAGCTGTAGTGGTTTGAGAGCTTGTTTTGGTAGTCCGAGGTATATCGGATTGCAGAAGTCCAGTATTGGGGTTATCAGTGCTTGACAGACTGTACGGAAGTGTTCTGGAGCGAGGAGTGGTTTCAGTCTCCTGATGATTCGCATCCTGTAATATGCTTTTTGGATTGTTTTGTCTATGTGTGGTTTGAGGTTGAGTTTACTGTCCAGAGTAACCCCAAGGTATCTCACCTCCGATCTTATCGGTATCGTGGTGCTTTGTATCTTTATGTTTGGTGGGTGTGTGAAGCTTTGGTTTCGAGTGATGATTAAAGCTTCAGTCTTGTTGTAGTTTATAGCTAGATTGTTGTTTTGGCACCACTTCGCCATTTGGGTAAGGCAGTCTGCTATCTTAGAGAAGTCCGGGTTTTCGATTGATATCGGGGAGTATACCATTATATCGTCTGCGTATATTGTGTATTGGATGTTGTTCTCTTTCATAATGTTGCATATTGGTTGGATGTAGATGTTAAAAAGGAGTGCTGAGAGTGCGGATCCTTGTGGTACTCCTTGTTGGACGTTTATGGGCCGGGAGGTGTCCTGTCCCACCTTGACCTGTAGCTGTCTTTCTGTTAGGTACGAGTGGAACCATTTTAGAGTGGTACGCTCTGCCGGATAAACTCAGAGATATCACAGATCTTTCATCATTTGGAAAAGATCTTAAAACTCACCTATTTATAGAGTACTTTGGAGACTTATTCCCAATAGATGAAATATTTCCCACTTAAACTCATGTATACTCATATTCGTTATTTCACAACTTACTTTTTCCTTTTTCTTACTCTATCTTACAATACCCAATTCTCCACATTATCACATTTAATCTTTACACTAAGGGGTATGTTTACTAAACCGCGTTAGTGCAGTTCGCGTTAGGAGCCGCGGTAATAATCAAAACCCCCAAATAAGGAGATGGGCGGGACATCGTAACACCTAACGCGCGTTCCAAAAACTAACGAGCATTACAGGGTGCTGTGGTGCGTCACCGCGCGTTAAGCATAAGAAGCCACCCAGACATACATGACCGATACAGAGCTGTAGCACAATGGTTACTGCAGTGACTGCTGATACAGGCATAATGGGTTCGAGTCCCCAGGGTGCCAGATGCATAAGGCTGGCTGACGCAGCATCCTGTACATTATATAGTGAGTGAGGGGGCATGTATATGTTTTGTTTGTTTTGTAGGGTTGCTAGCAAACCCCCCACACAGTGGCGTACCCAAAGGTGCTGCAGAAGGCACCCCATAACGCACACCATAGGCTACATTATAAAGTGGAGTGTCCGCTGAGGCACATCAAAATGTCCCCCATAGAGCATCCTATAAGGGAACGTAAAGGGAGCCAGATAAGGTGACACATGGTGCGCCCTATGAGGCTCAGTAAGGTTATATTACGCTGAGGGGCTGTCGCTGGTAGCAGTCATGTGTATTTAAAATATATAATGCAGCAGACAGCCCTATAAAAGGAGTCCACTGTGGGTCTGAACCCATGACTACTGGCCCCACAGGAAATGAAGGAACCATTGGCCTGCAGCCCCATAGCTGCTAGCAACCCCCTGGCTGTCTACTGAAGGGCAGCAGGACACCACCCTAACTGCCTGCTGTGTTGGCTAGGATCTGTACCAATGCAGGCATACCCATGGTGCACTGCACATGCAGACCAGCAGTCCAGAGATGAACACAAGAAGGGGCACGTACCCACATAGCCCCCTGGTATGGTAAGGTGAAATGACTGTGTGCGTCACTGTCACATAGTAGCAACAGACAGTATCCCAACAGGGTGCCCCATAAGAAGCTAGAAAAGGTGTCCTTTAAGGCAGACTGATCCGTAGCACAATGGGTAAGACACTGTCAGGTGGTGCAAGGTCTGTGAGTTCAATTCCCCCTGTGTGCCCAAGGACCAAAGCTGCCTGCAACAGTACCCTCCACAAACAGTAGTCACTCATATGTAGAACCAGTCACCACTCTGTTTAAACCATAGATAACCCCATATTTTTGTCGGACACAAAGAACCTGAGAGGTGGGAAAAAATGCCCACCTCCCCTCGTTGGGAGTGGCCGTTTAATCAAGAGAGCCTCAGCCTCCAAAGGTAGAAAACAGTGTGAATCTGCAGCCAGAACCGGGTGTGTGAAATGTACAAAGTCAAATATATACACAAATCATTTAATAAAGGAAAGACAACGTCAAATTGTGCTTGAAACAATGCAGGGGACAACCCAATTGTCCTGCCATTGTAATCCAGCAGCAAAC
This sequence comes from Ichthyophis bannanicus, assembly GCA_033557465.1. Classification (NCBI taxonomy): domain Eukaryota; kingdom Metazoa; phylum Chordata; class Amphibia; order Gymnophiona; family Ichthyophiidae; genus Ichthyophis; species Ichthyophis bannanicus. The sequence goes on from CM066050.1 coordinate 97,442,955, forward strand.
ACCACCAGGACATGCTTTGTTTGGCACAACTATGGGCCCTGTACTAAGTGAATGTGTCCCTGCCAGGTGGGCGTATCTGTGGATGAGTGTGCGTCATGGCCCCCACACTAGCTCAGTAATGTCATAGGTAGTCTGTTTTGTACGTCCAACAGGTTCTGCTGGCAAACACCCACTCACAGGGATATAACCCGAAGGTGTCATATAGGGCAACCTTTTTAAAGCCACACCAGAGGGCAAAGGCTAATGTGCACTGTCTGCCAGAGCACCCTATAGGGCGTGTCACAAAGCACCCCATAGGGTATGTTATAGGGTCCCTGATGAGTCACTGTGAGGAGTCTGCAGTGTGAGGGTTTTGCTGCTGTCAGCACCAATGTAAAGCAAGATAACAAAATGCCCCCCAAGGTGCGCAAAATGATCCACTGTGTGTTGAAACCCATGACCTAGGGGCCCCCCCAAGCATGGAAGCAACTATTTGCTCATATTGCCAGTGCAAATAACACAGTCCCAATAATGAGGTGGCCAGCTACTGGAGCAGAACTGTCAAATGACCCAAACACCCACACCAGAACCACAGAAGTTGCACTATGTACATACAAGGGATGCCTGACAAGGAAACAAAGCAAGGTCTCAGCAAACAAGGGCATATGGCAAACACAATCAAGACCAAGGCCATGATCATTACCAAAAATGTAAGGCCCAATAACATCACAGACCCCTTGCCAAAACTGAATGTCACTGGCAAAAGCAAAAGCAAAAACAAACATACTATGGTTAGTGTGCGCAAGAAAATGCAGATGTCCGTAACACCTGAACCACAACCCCCTGACTGTGCACCGAGGGGCGCCATGTCATCACCCAAGGTGCCTGCTGGGGTGCTAAGGATATGGGTGTATGCAACAGTACCCATGGTGCACTGCAGATGCACAGCAGCAGTCCCGAGATGACCATAGGAGGGGGTAGGCACCCCCACAGCGCCTGGCCCAGAAGGGAGAAATGAATATGTGCGCCACTGCCATAGAGCAGCAAAAGACAGTAGCCCAACAGTGTGGCCAAGAAGAAGCCTGAAAAGGTGTACCAGTATGGTGTCAAGACAGGTGTCCAAAGCTAACTGCAATATGAGGTACATAGGGATAGGAGAGTGCTGATGGAACCGTGGACCATAGAACAATATGGCACGGTGCTCCAAAAATGGTATGTTTGCAAAGATCAGTGTGTCCTAGGGGCTGCAAGGTGTTCCTGGAGGGCCTGCAGGACCTGTGTGGAACAGAGACAGATGTAGTACAAACACCACCTAGAACCCACAGTAAAGACAATGAACAGGCGACAGATGGAGGGCGAGTAGGGAGTTAACGGACCCTCAACCCTGACAGCATCACATGTGTCTGGCAGCAGCGCAGACAAACATGGCAGTAGCAACAGCATCACAGCAAAGGGTGTTGGCACCCTGGAGTACCGGAAAAACAGTGTGTGGCAGGTGAGGAGAATATGTGTCCCCCAGTGGAGGGTGAGGTGGCCAGAGGAGTGAGTCTAAAATGCAGAACAGGCACGGGACCACCAAGCAAAAAGAGATGCTATGCAGACAAGGGTAGCAGGGTAGGATACGGGGCAACAGTCCACAGCAACATACAGGACATCTCACACCACAATGATGCAAATAGATGGACCAAAGGATGGACAGCAAATGTGATTAGGATAATATGAGCGGCCAGGATGTAGAAGCCAAGAAATGAGTGTTACAGCGACCACAGGTACCAGTGCGGGAAAGGCAGAAAAACAGAGGAACAGAGAGAGTGCAAAGCTATGACCACTAGGATGGAAAGCACTGCAGAAAAAAAATGACCACAACAACACCCTGAGGCACACAGAAATGGATGCAGACAGGATCACAGCATGTCAACATCCAAAACCACAGCTGCGTGTCAGGAGATGGAACCACAGAGTGTAGGCAAGATGCAGTACACATGTGGAGGAGGGGTCCACAGCCAACAACACAGTCCACAGGCGGGATGGAAGACACATATGAACAGGTCCACACACACACACAGCAGGAAATATAATGTAGTGTAAACAACATGCAACTGATCAGGGGAGTGACACATGAGGGGTGGAAGGGGATAGGCCAATGGAGGGCCATGTGGATGGGCTGTGGAAAGGGCAATGGACTGAAAGAGGAGCATGTTAATGACCAACAAGATCAGGGATGAGGCCCAGGCCAACCAACATCAGCAGCACCAATGCACAGGTAGCCCAGCACATGCACCACTCCAGGAGGAGAACTACAATTAGTGCAGACAATGTGGCACAGGGGCAGCAAACATGCCACACGGACATGAACCGCTCAACCATGGATGGGTGGGCGAAGATGTGATGGGGCTGCATACATGATATGGCCAAGTAAGCAGCAAACAAGGAAGGAAAAGACAATTTCCAGGTGTCACCCAAAACGTCAAGCACACGAGTGTCAATGAAATGGGGTGACCAAACCCCCAAATATCCAAAACAACGAAGGTGCAAACATCTGTCCCCAACAGTCAATCACCAGACCCAAGCAGAAAGCATATTCTGCATTCCGGTGCACCATATGACGTGAAGAACGACATGGGGCCTGTGTGGCAGCCAACGTCGCAAGGACACACCCAACCCACGTTGCGATGCCACCCACCTGTTTCTGCCTGTGGAGCCTACACACCCTGACCACCCCCCGCTGGTGCCACCCAAAATCAAAAGCCCTAACTCAGCAGACATTGCAAACAGACAGTAATATGTGAGGTGGAGGGTCTCACCATGACATGTCCGCACAGTGTATGCACTCACTGTATGCACACCAGACACCATCCCCAGCAAACAAAAGACTCTGGTGAAAGCATGCAGAGTGACAAGGCAACATGCCATGCCAACAGTGACGGTTCAAAAATCACCAACCCATGTACAGCTCATCACCCCCCTACTGCCAAAAACGAAACACCCAAACAGGTCATGGCAGCAACGGCAGGCAAGTCACCGCAGGAACAGTAACAATAGGCTAGCAATGAGTCAGAGAAAAAGGCCTGTGTCCAAAGTGCAGAGGACTATCTCCCTGTGTCACCAACATCCAGGAACATGCTCACATGGGTGCTGTGGCCAAGCACATATGGATGACGGGATCACCAGATGCAGTGGAGCACATGTGTCAACATTGTTGTCAGTGTCCTGTGTGAAAAGATGCAGATATCAGGTAAGGGAAGGCACACCCACCCACGACCCCTGGAGGACAGAAAGGAGACATACACATAAAAACAGCAACACACAGAATGCATAGATAGCACCACATGACATGGCCACAACACTGAGCACAGTGCTCATGGACCACTGCAGGAGATGTCTCTGAAGACCAGGACACCATCCCAATATGTTCATGTAAATGCACATGACACGCATACACCCCAGGGGTCCAGAGCATGTGCAGTAGCGGTGGCACACAGAGATAACAACGAAGGACATCCTGATAGCAATAGGCCAAATGCAGCATCAGCACGTGGTGTATTTCCCAGAGGATGGAAGGTGAGACCCACCTGAAAGGTACACCAGTGGCCTGACTGGGAATGTCCGTGTCAGGCAAGAGCACAAAGAGCCCCAATAGCGGATGCAGACACCAATGGACGGCGGACATCACCACGTCTGCATGGGTAGCTGTGAGAGGAACATGTCCACGGTGCATTGTGTTTTGCGGAAACACAATGTTGATGTACATTGGATCACCAGCAAAACTGTGACACATCTGAGAAAAATATATGACACATGTGTACAATGTACATTAGCCCACAAGCAGAAGGTAACAGAGGGACGAGGGAACATAATTGGAGAGGTGGCCAAACACATCCCTACAACACAGATAGGCAGGGTAGCGCATACTGAACGGTCATGTAGACAGGTCAATCAGAAACAGTAACATACACAGTGTGATAAGGTACGCATGCCAGAAGGTTCAGATGGCAGGACCCCCAACACTGAATGACAAATGGAGACACACAGCACAGTACATGCATGAGTGGCACAAATCTGTCAAATGACTCAATGGCAGTGGCTATTCAACATACCCTCCAACAATATAATGTCCTGTGACCGAGTACACACACAGCCTCACAATATGTGTCTAAGATACACCATGAAGACTCCCAAGATGTGAACAGGTAATGGCCACATGTGTGACAGATGGAAGCTAAGGGTGATGGAGCAGTGGTCCAAAGACATGTGCATCACCATAGGAGCAGTGGAGAGAAAACAACATATATGTGTCTAGCCGTGACGACAGCAATGCAATCCTCACTATCTGCCAACTCACCCGAGTCAACAGGAATGGTGCATATATGAACACACACTCCCCACATGCAGCACAGCTTCAGGCAGCATAGTAAGGCAATCCGGGTGGGCCTGGAACACAGAAGCTCATCCTGTGGAGCCAAGAACAGGACAGAGATATGGAGACATGAGATGGCAGTGCTGCACAATCCTCACACCACCTAACACATGGCTAACCCAGAGACACGTCCCCAGCACACCCATAACTTACAGGTAAAGATCTCCTCGATCAGATGTTGCCTGGCTGCCATCCCCGCACGTGTGTCACCATGGCCAGGTGCAGGAGGGCACACAGGATTCACCCCAAGATCCTCATTAATATCGACTGGAACATTGTGCCTGAGAGCAATGTTGTGGAGGATGCAACAGGCTATGATGATCCTTGCCACAGTCAGCGGTCCGTACTGTAAGGCCCCACCAGTCCTATCCAGACACCTGAAGCGACTTTTGAGAACACCAAAGGTGCACTCAATCACTGAGCGACTGGAGGCATGGGCCTCATTGTACCGTATCTCTGCACCTGGCCGAGGGAGACGCACAGGGGTAAGCAGCCAGGTGCGACACCCATATCCTGCATCACCTGCAGAAAATAATGGTGCAAAGTTACATGCGTGCTGAGCCACCAATGGAATGACAGACGTAGCAATACAGAACTGGACAGCCGAGAGGCCGTGCACACAGATATGAGGCAAAAGCAGTGCACACAGTGGTAGTGCATCAGAGGCTGTCGAGCCCAGGGGCAAATGACCATGATATGCCGATAGGGGCAGTGCACACCCATGTAACCGTGTCACAGGACATGTGCCAAAACTGTGGCGAAAAAGAGCAGTGGTGGGAGCTGTGAGGCAAGATGTCGGACATTGGCAAATAACACCCGGGGTGCAGGGATGCACAGGTGTGCAAGTAGGTGGCTGGCCTGATCTGGCGCATACACAGCATAAGCCACTGGGATACATTGCAGGGGTGGTGTGGGGGAAGCAACAGGCGGTGGTGGCAGGGGACCCTGAAGAAGGTGGCCAGACATGCAGCAGACATGTGTCATAGCTGAAGCGCCCACAGCACATCTCACGTGCAGCCCACAGCATGCCCAGAGAGAGAAGGTCGCGTATACAGAATGACCACCACGAGGATGGGTCTATGCCCCCCCCCCGAGGGTGGCACACTTACAACCATGCAACATATGGGCTGCCCAAGTGACTGACCCCACTGGGAGACATGTGTACAACTGCCAGTGCAGTATGCCCGTGCCCAGATGTGGAGGCCATGGGCATGTTGCATGTGTAGCTCACAGGCATGGAGGGGACACATCATATGCAGCACGGGTGACCCTGGACACAGTAGCTCAGAATAAAAAAGGGCAAGGCCACGGAAAAAACGACACCACATGGCCGCTGGGACACACATGTGAGAGCAAACAAACACACATGGTAGACAGAGAGATGGGTGTCATTGAACATATGTCTGTGACCAAGACACCAGTGACACGGCATGAGGTAGTGAGCCACACCCAATAGTCTGCACCCAGAAATAACACCGCAATGTCAGGCATGCAGTGGACAATGGTGACAATGCTGTATAGACACCCACCTACAGTAGGTGCATGTCATATACGTTGAATACCCACCCAGCAGGACGTAGTCCTCATATTGACCAGCCTCAAACTGGCCAAACACTGCAGAGTTCTGCAGGATATAGGAGTCATGGGCAGACCCTGGAAACCGCGGAACCACATTCAGGATACGCATACTTGCATCACAAACAACCTGCACATTGAGGGAATGGAAGTGTTTGCGGTTGCGGTACACAACCTCCCTGTCGCGTGGCGGGACAAGGGCAACATGTGTGCAATCTATAGCGCCCATCATGTGTGGTATCCCAGCAAACCTATGGAATGCCTGTGCCAGGGCTGCCCAATGTTGCCTCCCGTTGGGAATTGCAATGTAATTCCCAACCCGGCTGACCATGGCACGCAGTACCTGGTGGAGACAGCGGGAGATGGTGGGCCTACTCATCCCACCCACTGCTGCCACCGAGGATTGGAAACAGCCAGAGGCAAAGAAATGTAGGGCAGCCAGGAGCTTGGTCATACCCGGTATAGCATGTGACCGGGCAGTCAGGGGCTCAAGGTCAGGTCTGAGTTCCTGATAGAGCTCCCTAATGGCCCCTGTGTCCAGCCGGTAGAGGGAGAATACCTGGCCCTCTCTCAGGTCCTGGAGCAAGACCCTGGGCCTGTAGAGACGCCCCAGGCGGTGTTGTGCTTCAGCACGCCTACGGCGCCGTTGGTCACCCACACCCGCCTGTGCAGGCCCCACAGCTGCAGGCCTGAGTTGCAGTGTGTGATAAGGAAGCTTATCATAGCTCAGGAAGGAGCTATAGAAAAGGTGAAGTGACTCTGAACCAGCAACCTGTCAGTTCTGGTAGAAATAAGAAAACAGAATTTTGCCATAAAAGACTACCAGTCCCAGAATGCACCAGGTTTCCAACAGCCATTAGAGGAGCTGAAGTGGGGAAACATGTGTTCAATCAGGAGGGCTATGAGGTAATCCCTAAGCACTCATCTCAAAGGGCAGGCCCTGATTCAGCACAGCTGCGCTGTGTTAGGGAGGAGCCCTCATCTAGGCAGAATAAAGGTAGAGTTTATTCTACAGAGAATTATCCTCATTATCCTGAGAATCAGCTTGAGTTTGATCATCAGTTTCATCTGAAGGATCATCAGAAGCAGAAGCCAAACCGGACGGACAGAGAAGGAAAGAAACCCTTTGGAAGAAGGAAGAGAAAAGCTTTTGAGAGGTCTAGAAGAGTCCAGAGCAGTACGTATACTGGGAGGCATTTCAAGGGCCAGCATACACCATTGGACTGGGGAAAGCCAGAGGAATGGTGCTGCAGAGCTAGGAATCTCCAGACGCTACCTGTGAGGGAGACAGCTGCACCTGGAAGGGACCCTAAGACCTGTGCCAGAAGGTATGTGAAGAGAGATCCAGTGTCCAGGGATCTGGATTGGAAGGCTGGACATAAGACCTGGACTACATACTGGCCAGGCTATATAGAGAGGAACTCTAACAGCAAGGGAAGCTCAGGTATGAACACTGATCTATGCCCTAGCTATAACCTTGAAAGACAGCAGGGAAACAAGTATTCTCCTGAAAGTGCTCCATTGAGAGATTCATCTGTGCCAATCCATGATATTGAACCCATGCTTGTTGAAGAAGGGGGAATGATTGCAGATGAAGAATGTGTTTATATGGACTGCTCTCTGTCCAAACTCCTTTGGTGATTTTCTGTTATAAAGTACAGCAACCATCACAAAGAAATACAAACTTGTTCTTTAATCTACTCAGAAAAGCTCCTGAAGCAGGATTTGACCCACACAGTAGAAAGCAAGCCAGCTAAGGGGTTTCAGCTGGATAACTACTAGCAATTGAGCCTTACCTAATTGCTTGTGAGCTAAGAGAGAATCACTTCTGAATCTATGTGGGAAGTTATCAGAAGTTAACCTGAAAAGAACAGTTTTTTCTTTCTTTGTGGCTTTTCGTTTGTTGTTTGATATATGCTAAGAAAACATTAGCTAATGCCTGACAAGTTTGAATGTTGTCTTTCTGATTTTGACTTTGTTTTTCCAAGTTAAACACTGGAAGCAAGTAACCTGATTTATGTGCTACCAAGCATATCTGTGTTGGGAGAAATAACCCCATAAATAAATATCTTATTGGCTTTACCCAAAAGCACAACTAATTATTGTGAGCAGCTGTGTCTGGTGTGAATGAACTGCATTGCCCACAATCCCTTGCAAATCATATAGATATATGCACTTGCCAAGACTGTGAAGATTCTCACCCAGGCAGCTGTCTGACAAGTGGCATTGCACCCATGCTCAGGGCCGCAGCCCCAGGAACAACATCTCCCTCCTCCGGAAAAAGCAGGCCCGCCAGTTCGACCAATGCAACCACTGCACCACCTGCATGCGCAGTCTGAGCCATGATAGACACAGGTTGGAGGATAGCGGGGTTAGAAATAGTGGTGTGGGTGGGGATGGACATCACATGATCGCCACACACCTGGTGGAATAGAAGGATCCAGAATACAGCAAACATAAAAGTTACCTGTTTGAAATGGCACCGCGCGCTGTGTCGCGCGTTCCCATAATGCACCCGTGGCCAATCATCTACGTTTCACAATCATGTATGTGAGTCCCAGAGATGTCGCAGGGTGTACAGAAACTGCGTATCACACTAGAAACCACACCCAGACGCCAATATAGGAGTGACATACAATGCATATGCCCATGAGCAGGGAACGGAAGAGGCAGTGCAACGCGCGTAACGAAGCGTGCAACGTCTGAGTGATGTCACGTACGCGTCACGTAGTGCTGCAGCATCCAGCGCTACTACTAAGGTGCAGATAAACAGCAATATACCAAACATGGGAATATGTGCACCAGCATTACACACAACAAAACTGTTATAAAGGGACGTGTAAGAGGGATCCCTGAAATGGCACCTGCTGCCTACAGGAACACATATGATGTCACTTCCTGCGCGTCAGAACGCGCGTCGCAAGGCGCGTGGTGGCGCACGTGGTTCTGCGCGTGGCGGCATGCGTAGCCAACGCCCCGTGACCCACACCCCATGAAAACCTATATGTAGGAGACCGGAGACCTCTATGGTTTTCGAAGGAAGTAGCTGAAAAAGTGAAGAAAAAGAGGGAGGCCTTCATGAAATACAAGAGATCACAGAGAGAGGAAGACAGGCATCTCTATTTGGAAAAACTTAGAGAAGCTAGCAAAGTAGTCAAGAAGGCAAAGATTCAAAAGGAGGAGGAAATAGCCAATGCAATAAAATGGGGGGATAAGACATTTTTCAGATATATTAGTGAGAAGAGGAAGGGCAAAAGTGGTATTGTCAGACTCAAGGGTGCAGGGGGGGAATATGTAGAAGCTGATAAGGATAAAGCGGAATTGCTTAACAAATATTTTTGTTCTGTGTTCACAGATGAAGAACCAGGAGCAGGACCTCAGAAAACACCCACAAATAAGAACAGAAGCGAGGGACATCTTGAACAATTTTCAGAAGACTGTGTTCGTGAGAAACTAGCTCAACTTAAAGTAGACAAAGCGATGGGACCGGATGGGATACACCCTAGAATACTGAGGGAACTTGGGGACGTTCTAGCAACTCCACTGACTGACCTTTTCAATGCCTCGTTGGAGTCGGGAGTGGTGCCAAAGGACTGGAGAGAGGCTCATGTGGTGCCTTTACACAAAAGCGGAAGTAAGGATGTGGTTGAAAACTACAGGCCGGTTAGTTTAACTTCGGTGGTGAGTAAATTATTGGAAACGCTGCTGAAAGAGAAAATAGTGAGGTTTCTGGAGTCCGGTGAATTACAGGATCCGAGGCAGCATGGATTCACCAGAGGCAGGTCTTGTCAGACAAATCTGATTGATTTCTTTGACTGGGTGAACAGGGAGTTGGACCGAGGGAGAGCTCTAGATGTGGTGTATTTAGATTTCAGTAAAGCCTTTGACACTGTTCCTCACAGGCGACTTATAAACAAACTGAGCACCCTAGGGATGGACCCTAAAGTTACTGCTTGGGTTAGAAATTGGTTGGGTGGGAGGCGACAAAGAGTACAAGTAAATGGAGCTCACTCTGAGGAGAAGGATGTTACCAGTGGTGTGCCCCAGGGATCTGTCCTTGGTCCGATTCTTTTTAACATCTTTGTTAGTGATATAGCGGAAGGGCTGTCGGGTAAGGTTTGCCTCTTTGCGGATGATACCAAAATCTGCAATAGAGTAGACACCCAGGAAGGTGTAGATAACATGATGAGGAATCTAGCTAAGCTTGAAGAATGGTCTAGAATTTGGCAGCTGTGATTTAATGTTAAAAAATGTAAGGTCATGCATTTGGGCTGCAGCAATCCAAGGGAGCAATACAGTATAGGAGGTGAAGTACTTTTGTCCACTAAAGAAGAGCGGGACCTAGGCGTGGTTGTGTCTGATGATCTTAAAGTAGCTAAACAGGTAGAAAAGGCGACGGCAAAAGCTAGAAGGATGCTTGGGTGCATACGGAGAGGAATGGCTAGCAGAAAAAAGGAGGTGATAATGCCTCTGTATAAGTCTTTGGTGCGACCTCATTTGGAGTATGGTGTGCAATTCTGCAGACCGCACCTTCAAAAGGATGTGAACAGGATGGAGTCGGTGCAGAGGTTTGCTACTAAAATGATTAATGGGCTTCATTATAAAGCATATGAGGACAGACTTAAGGATCTTAATATGTACACCTTAGAGGAAAGGCGGGATAGAGGTGATATGATTGAGATGTTTAAATACCTCCGTGGCATAAATGTTCAGGGAGAGAGCCTCTTTCAATTGAAAGCAAGTTCTGCTATGAGGGGACATGGGATGAGGGTGAAGGGAGATAGATTCAGGAGTGATATGCAGAAATATATCTTTACGGAAAGAGTAGTGGATCCGTGGAATAGTCTCCCAGTGGAGGTGGTAGAGATGAGGACAGTAACTGAATTCAAAAAAGCATGGGACCAACACAGAGGATCTCTAAAGGTAAAAAGTGGACTGTTGTAGTTATGGAAGGACAGACTAGATGGGCCTTGTGGTCTTTTTCTGTCATCATGTTTCTATGTTTCTATGTATGATTGGCTGTGTATGGCAAACCCCCGAGCACAACCATACGTGACAGTATGGAGCGCAGGGAGGCAGAGGAGCAGGAGCATCCAGTGGACCAGCCCACCCACCCATCAGCACAAACCATATCTGGCCAGGATGAGGTGCCAGGCCCATCTGGGGTTCAGCAAGCTCCAGGTCCACATACAAGTGCAGCTGGGAGACCACGCCAGCCCAGGGTCCCCATCCTAGCAGAGATACGTCGGAGGGCCGTACGTTTCAGCCAGCAGGAAAATGATCTCCTGCTGGCAAACATCTTGGAGAGATATGATCTCCTGTTTGGGCGCCAGAGCTCAACCCTCACTATAGCTACGTGCACCAGGGCATGGTGTGAGGTCCAGGCAGCGGTGGCAGCAGCAGGGGGACCACACCGTGACATCGAGAACCTGCGAAAATGCTACTGTGACATCAAAAGAAACATAAGGACTGAGCTTGTGCGGGAGAGACGTGGGGCCCAAGGCACTGGAGGGGGCCCAGCTCAGGTGGCAAACCTCTCAGACCTGGAACGACGCCTGGCCGAGAGACTCGGGCCCATATATGTACATGGCCTACCCGCTGCATTGGACACAGCGCACCCACAAGCAGGTGAGGGGGGAGTGCGGACCAACTGTGGAATATAGCACAGACACATGGTGTGCGCCACAACAGAGGGGGGGGCAGTACGTGGCTGTTTGGGAATTGGGGGGCAAATGAGACACAGAGGCAACATCCATTCAAGAGCCACGGTGGGGGGCCTGTCTATGGATGGCAGTGGGTGGCAAAATTAAGTGAATGGGAGACTGTGCAGGGGTGGCAGACCCACAGTGACAGCAGAGGGTGTCGACATGTTGCATGGCTCACGTCGCAGGGCTGGCAGGGGCACTAGGGCCACACGGGTAAGGAGATGGCCAACCGGAAGGCACACTGCACCTGCTTAGGACATGCTGGGTGGTGGCAGGATGAGGGTGGTGATGGCCTTGCATGGGGTATGCGTTAGCACCCAGGGGTGTGGGGCCCTGGGGAAGCAGGGCACAGGGGACACTTGCATGGGGAGTGCACAAACGTAGTGGGCTGCCACTAGAGCCATGGCCCAGACACACGTGGATCAACAACCCACAGATGCCTGAGGGGGTATGTGACGGGGTGGGCAGGCAGCGAGACCCACATCTGACGTATGTAACCCTGTGGCACCCAGGTGATGTCAGCGCCATTGACGCAGAGGAGGAGCCATAGGGCGTGCCAACCGTGGGACCATCAAGCCCAGTGGACACTGATTCTGAGGTGGCCCATGTGGGAGACGAGAGGCAGGCTGCACCCCTGGGGGATGGGGACATGCAGGTCCCACGAACAGCAGACAGGGACTCAACACCCACCACTGCAGGCACTGGGGACGGGCCTGCGGATGTTGCGGCGCAACACCGCAACGAGGCACTGGCTGCTGTGGCCGATGTCATCGGGGAGATGCAGGCCCACTCAGCAGCAGCCCATAGAGATGCAGAGGGTGAGTGTCCTAATCTGCTATGGTTGATATGCCTCCGAACAGGTGTTGCTTTTTCCCCCATCTCACATTGTACTATGGCCTCTCCCCACAGGTATACGGCATGTACTGCGTTCGGTGGCCCGGACCCAGCGGCGCCACCTGCGGCTGACAAGGCGCCTGCAGTGGACCATGTCTGGGATCCTTGCTCATGCCGACCGCATGGCCACGGCGTGTGAGAGGATGGCTGACGCCCAGGAGCGGATAGCAGCAGGCAGGGGGGCAGTCACTGTCCATCTGCAGCAGCCACAGGCAACACCACCACATACACCTGCAGCAGCAACAGCACCGGCAGCAGGGGGGCGACAACCACCAAGGGTTGGGCGGGGACGCCCAAGGGGTGGTGGGGGAGGGGAAAATAAAGGGCTACACAGGTGGCCAGTGAAGGTGACATGTGTTTCTTGTCTCATTTGTGGCACGACAATCACACACCCCCACCCCACCCCCTGGCCCGTGACCAGGGCACGACACGGTGCCACTGATGTCATTAGCCATTGCCCCCCCCCCCCCTTCAGCCATGTCCACCATGGGTACGCAGCCAATCCCATAGGCTGCAATGCTGGACCATCACTCCCATGTCGTGGTGGCTTGCATTGTGTCGTGGGTGCTCATGGACCCCGTGGGCCAATACCCTGTGGAGCCCTCACCCACCATTAGTCTCTGTGTTGGTGTAGGTGCACTGTATGTCCTGCATGGGGAGCCACATTGGCCGCTCCCAGCACGCTAAACAAGAACAGTATGTGCACTGCACATGTCACGTACTCCGGTTCACATGCTCCCACAGACATCCACCTTGGCGCAACCGTGACACATGTCCACTGTGACCCCCTGAGCACAGCCTTGCAGCTTCCAACACCTTAGGGTGACCCCCCGGTAAGGGCTACCCATCACCCTGTGCACCAGTGGCCGCAATATACACCTACACCCCCTTGCCACCCATCAGGCACATCCCAATAACACATTTGCCTCCATAAGCTACATCCATCAACTGTCACCTGTCGCACCATCCACACTGCGCTCCTCACCATCCACAGCCACGCCGCACTGTGCCACCCCTCTGGGCATTATCCCGCTAAGCCCCTGTCCCCACCCTCTGCTGTGCCCACCCCCCGACCCCCACACCCCTGTGTGTGCCACCACCGATGGCCCAATGCACTCCACTGACAGTATGCTCTTGCACCCCCAGGGCCAGCCATTACACCCATAACAACATACAGCAAGGTGGTCATACGTCTCCCAGTGGATCATTGGACCATCCTGTACCATCCCCCTTTCCCACCCTGCATGCTGGTATACGTGCTTGCCATCTAGCCAGCTGTTGCCGGGCCCTACACAGTCACAGCTCGCAACACTGCTCACTCCCCCCCCCCCCTCAGGCACCAGCTTCAGCAACTCCTGAGGTGCACCCTCTGTGTTTCCACCCTAACCCCACCGCTACGCATACACCTCAGCCGTCCTGCCTTTGCCACCACAGGCCAACACTATGGGGTCATGCTGGATAGGATACACAGGCCGTCCACCCTCCCCCGCCATATGTCCCATTGTCACTCTGTGCTGCGTGCCCCGCACCTTCCAACACATATGCTGTTGCACGTCACTCATGCACGCCACTCTCCACCCTTCTCGTTGCCCCACCCTCGCAGCAACGTAGCTGTGACATGTCTGTGGAGGTGCTCTCACCGCAGCCCTTACCTGTTCCACATCCTCCCTCGCCTCTCAGAGTGAACACTCACACACCCATCACTCGCACAGCACTGTCACCTAGCAATGAGGGACATCTGACCACCAGGTTCATATATGGAACGTCGAACATTTAAAACATATTTATATTTATAACATATTTACAACATATGAACTGGACACACATAGTCCAACATTGTTACATAGTATATGATGGCAGATAAAGACCAGCATGGTCCAACTACGCCTCCTAGCCACACAGCATTGGGCACTCCCATCCCTGTGGCCGTTGTGATGGAGAGGCAATGGCACGGTCCGTCACAGGGCGGGTGTGCCATGTGTGTCCACACACTACACACCCTGGGGACCCCTGTCGGATGGTGGCTGACCGGGTGCGGCACCAACAAGGCGCTCATCGCGCTCACGCAGCAGACGGTCAGCCACCATGGACAGGGTCGCCAGCACCTGCCCCTGGATTAGGGCGAACTGCCTCTGGGCTTGTGCCTGGGCACGCACAGCCGCAGCCAGGCGCAGACCGCACATGCAGCCGCACAGACACACATCTCCCCGTGTCTGTGTGGCTGCATGCACAGCAGACCTGCCTGCGGAAATGTGTGGCAGACACACGTCCAAAGGGCGTGCTTCGTCATGATCATGGGGCAGGTGGCTGGTGCCCCCATTGCCCTGTGGCGGAGCGTGCCATTGGGGACCTGTCCCCCCCCCACCCACGCTGTACAGCCCCTCCCGCCCCCCTGCCTCCACCACCCTCCCCACATCCCCTTCCCCCTCCTCCCCCCAAACCTCCCCCTCCCTTTCCCTGCCACCCACTTCCTCTCTCTCCCCTCCCCTTTCACCCACATCCCCCCTCATTTCCCCGATCCCCCAACTCCGCCGCATCACTCTCCATGTGATCCGCATCTTCCCATCCCCTCCCATATGCCCATCATCCTCCTCGTCCCCCTCCTCTCCCTCGTTGGGGCGTGGGGATGCACCCACGTGCCCTCCATCGCCATCCTCGGGTGGCCCTTTTAGTCCGCCGCCCTGCAGGCCCACGTTGTCATTGTCCTCCTCCCGGGCCGCAGCAACATCCGGGTCCTCCGGCCTCGCTGCCTCAATGGCTGCACGTGCATCAGCTGTGGGAGAGGTAACACATATCATCCCCTGGGTACATCATATTCCGCAGTCACAGTGGTCCTGTGGTTCCACCACTCGGTGCCCTACAGGGCCATGTCCCAGTACTCACCATTCTGCTGCGCCATCCGTTCACGCTGCACCCTGGCCACAAATCTCGGGTAGCGTGCCCTTAGCTCCCTCGCCTTGTTGCACAGGTACTCCACCTGTAGGGGTGACACCAAACATTGCCCTTAGCTACCGCGGGGACACATTGGGGTCCCTTGCCTCTGCAGCTAACTCTCTCTCTTCATACAACAAGAGCCTGCCCCTATTGGGTGAGACACTCATGCCCCATGCTTTCACAGGGGACAGCCCCATGTGTGGGCCACGCACACGCCTCTCAGGTCTGTACCCCATGTGCCCTGTATGTGCACCCCAGCGTACATGACACGTCACAGCTCTGTGTGCCACCTACACAACCATCTGCCCAGTGCCAATCAGCAACTGTTGGGGTGGGAGGGTGTCACCTGCAGTGCTCCCTGCAACATCTTAGGGCTGTGGTTTGTCTTTTGTGATTACAAACAGGGCCTGTTTCCAAGGCACCAGGATGGTGCAGGGAACCCTCATTTGGGGCCTGCAGCATCCCAGGGCTGTGGTTTGTCTTTTGTGATCACACAAAGAACCAGTTGACATTGGACAGGGATGGGGAGGGGTGCCCTCATTTGGGGCCTGCAGCATCTTAGAGCTGTGGTTTGTCTTTTGTGATCACACAAAGAACCAGTTGACATTGGACAGTGATGGGAGGGGTTCCCTTATTTGGGGCCTGCAGCATCTTAGAGCTGTGGTTTGTCTTTTGTGATCACACAAAGAACCAGTTGACATTGGACAGGGATGGGGAGGGGTGCCCTCATTTGGGGCCTGCAGCATCTTAGAACTGTGGTTTGTCTTTTGTGATCACACAAAGAACCAGTTGACATTGGACAGGGATGGGGAGGGGTGCCCTCATTTGGGGCCTGCAGCATCCCAGGGCTGTGGTTTGTCTTTTGTGATCACACAAAGAACCAGTTGACATTGGACAGGGATGGGGAGGGGTGCCCTCATTTGGGGCCTGCAGCATCCCAGGGCTGTGGTTTGTCTTTTGTGATCACAAACAGGGCCTGTTTCCAAGGGACCTGGATGGTGCTGGGTTCCCTCTCTTGGGGCCTGCAGCATCCCAGGGCTGTGGTTTGTCTTTTGTGATCACACATAGCACCAGTTGACATTGGACAGGGGGGGAGGGGTGCCCTCATTTGGGGCCTGCAGCATCACAGAGCTGTGGTTTGTCTTTTGTGATCACACAAAGAACCAGCTGACATTGGACAGGGATGGGGAGGGGAGCCCTCATTTGGGGCCTGCAGCATCGTAGAGCTGTGGTTTGTCTTTTGTGATCACACAAAGCACCAGTTGACATTGATGGGGAGGGAGCCCTCATTTGGGGCCTGCATCATCGCGGATGTATTTTGTTGTTGACAGGGCATGGTGCAGACCCCTCTTTGCCTGGTTGGCCTGAGAGGTGGGACTGGGGTTTCCTGTGGATGGAGGACATCCTGGCCTGCAAAGGCACCCCATACCATACCAATGTGGTCTGTGGTGCACTCCTGCCATGGTTGCAGCTACCCCCTTGGGGCTGGGGGTTCTATTTCTCGGGTGTGTGGCAGACTTTGCTACCCGCTGGATGTGACAGCAACTGCTATTCCCTGGCAATGCATATTTTCTTTGTGCTTTGGTTACTGGGTGTTTTTTGTTTAGCCTCATCATCTGGGGTACCTGTCCCCATTGCACTTACCTCACGTGGGTAGTCAGAGCTCCTGTTGTATCTATGGGCCAGGAACTCCCAGGCCCTCCTGACCCTTCCAAGGTTCTGCCTCCTGGATGAGCCCGGAAAGAGCCGCTGCTGGTGGAGGCAGAACAACTCTGTCAGGAGATATAGATCTCCCTGGCTGAATGCTGGCTTTCCTGGACATGGCTGCCATTTGTTTCCAACTGTGTCAGTGATGCGTAGCCATGTGCATTGCTGGGGGCGTAGCCACGTGCGTTGCTGGGGCGTAGCCACGCACAGAGCTACATGCGCATGTTATGGCGCTTGAATACGTGCGTTACTGCGGGCGTAAGTACGTGCGTTGCTGCGGGCATGAATACGTGCGGTGTTTACGGCGTGTGCATGCGTTACTACGTGCGTTGGTTTTGTTCTGGGCACTGTACATTTACATATCCCTGGGGGAATATTGCACCTGGCATTGGTACTACTATCTCTGATTGTGTTGGACTATTACCAATGGGAGCCTGTGGGCATGATCTGCACGTTACAAACCCCACTTCCTCATACCTCTGCTACATTTTGCAGCATCAGCATCATGTTTCATACCACCTTCTGCTGCACACACATCACATCAGGGTCCCATTCACATTCCATTGGGCAGATATGTCCTCCAGGTGGGGATGTCCTCACGCATTTGTAATGCCCCTTCTGTTTAAAGGGATTGTGGAGGGTGTTGTGGTCAGAACAGCACTGACAGAGTCCCTGATTGTCTCTACGTCTGGGTGTTATGGGAGGCTATGGGGTGCTGTGTGTATTGGACAGAGGTACCTCATTGCACCACACAGTCCATCTGAGGGATTCACAGGGTTGGATTGGAGCAGTCACGCCCATGATGCACTGCACATTCCAATCAGCTGTGTTTAGATGGTCCTCATGTTGTTGGTTTCCCCCCCCCCCCCATCTCCTCAGGCTGAATGGTGGTCCTGACCATGTGCAACTTCCACCAAGCCTCTCGCCATAGTAGTGGAACAGACCATTGTTGGCACTGCTACAGTGTATCCACAGACAGTCACCGTTGTGCGAGTACTAGTGACCCACCGTGAGTGTTTGAGGTGGGGTGCCCAGCAACAGTCCACAGTCAACCTTTCATGTACTGACACACCCCAGGTACCCATCATGTGGTCTCCTGTAGTTTCCATTTGCAACGCACCGTGGTTTACAAACACCGGTGACCTTCGGTTTCAATTCGCCGCTCCATTGTGCAGCCTGCAGTAATGCATATCTGGTGTTGGTGGCAACAGTACCAGCGGAGGAGGAGGAGGAGGGTAGTCAGTACTAGAGGAGACCAAACCTAAGACTTCCTTAGAAGATCAGATGAAAAGACTTTGGCTTTCATACTTTGGACATATCATGCAAAGAGAGAGATTGGAGAAAGTCATAATGCTTGTCAAGGTAAAAGGTCACCACTCTATCAACAATGAGCCGCTTGGTTGAAGACCAAACAAAGTTTAGGTCAACTATCCACAGGGTCGCCAGGAGTCGACACTGACTCAACAGCACTTAACAACAACAACATCTCGAGTAATTTCCACAGGAATGAGGGAAAGCTAAAAAAAAACCTCTGCATTAGATCCCTCTATGTTGTCCCTTATTGCTCAATGCTTTCTAAGTAAATTTGTGTACAAGGTTGTTCTATCCTGTTTCAGGATTTTTTTAGACAATGAGGAAGTGCTGGATATTTTTCATTGTTGATTTTGTTTGGGACATCACAAGACATCATTAGTCTCTGTGCTTGATTCCATATATCATTACACAGACAGTGAAGACAAGGTGATCATGGTATTTTTGCTATCTTTGCTACCTCTGACACTATTGACTTTGGGGCCGGCCCTACGCATGTGCGGGAATGTTGCCCAAACATGGCCCTGCTCTCCGAGGGGGCCCATGGCCTCGCTGGCCTAAAAGGTGGGCCAGTGAGACCCGAAGCCTGTCTCACTGGTTCACTTTTTCACAGCCACAGGAGCAATTTCTCTCGTTGCCATGACGGTGCTAAGTTGCAGCCACTGGTAATGCGGGCCCTCTAAAAGTGAAACTGGTGCACTTCCTGTCTTGTGAAAAAGAAAGGAAGTGCCCTGTTCACTTTTAGATACTCTTAAGTCCCGGTAGCTGTTACTTAGCACATCCATGGGAATGAGGAAAATCGCTCCCTCAGCTGTACGGTTAGTGTAGGCTTTGTCAGGACTGCAGAGAGAAGGTGTAGAGATGGTGACTGGGTGGGTTTGATGCTGGGGGTGGGGGCTGGCATGAGAACACTGCTTTGGGGGTTGGGGGTCCGGCTGGCACTTGAAGAAGATGGGGAGCTAGGACTGATAATGGACTGATGTTGGGAGATGTGGAATTTGGGCCTGGAAGAGAGATAATGCTGGGAGGGGCTGATGCTGGGGGAGTGGAACTAGAAGGGAGCTCATGCTGGGACTGCAAGGGAGCTTATGCTGGGTGGTTGAAATTAGAAAGGAGCTGATGCTGGGAGAGTCTGGAATGGAGCTGATACTCGGGGGGGGGGGGGGCTGGGACTGGAAGGGACGGGGGAGGACCGGAAAGGGGTGTTTCTGGGGCTTTGGAGCTGGAAGGGGGCAGATGCGAGGGTCATGGTGGAGAAAAAGAAACGGAATCTGAGGAGTGAGGATGGAGAGGGGGCAGATATTTTGTGTGAGAGAGAAGAAACAAGGTTATACAGAGGAAAGGTGAGAAGGAGGGGCATAAGAATAGATGCTGGAGTAAAAAGGAGGAATGACAGGGTGAATGTGGGGAAAGATGTAGGAGGCAGGAGAGTACTGGGGATATGGAGATGGAGAGAGCAGGGAATGGAGGACTGTAATGGAGCAGGTGGAGATTTTAAAATATGGTGGGAGAAAAGAAGACAAATTCTTAAGATTGACTGTGTACTGAGAGAATAAGTTGCGACTGAGGCAGCAGGTCCAGAGTTGATGCAATGCATTGTGCATGCAGCTCCAGCAGCAGAAAGACTGGTATTGTGAGACACCATCCCCAGTTTCATCTTTGTTTCTGAGTCAACAACAGCAGCTAGTGCTACTTATAGCATTCACTTCCAGTGCACAGAGCCATTGAACTGTACACCGAAAGTGAATGCTACAGGCAGCCCTGGCTGCTTTATGCTGACTCAGAGAGAAAAAAAGATGAAGATAGGGATGGTCCCGTGCGATCTTTCTGTTGTTGATTTGGAGAAAAAAAGAAAACACCAGAGATGGTACTGCATAGTATTTTTGTCATAGGAGGAAAGGGGGGCAGAGAAATAGAGATAGGGGATATGCTGGATTGGGGCGGGGTGATAGGCAGAAAGAGAGGGAGATTTTGGGTTATGAGAGAGAAGGGATATATTGGACAGGGGCTGTTGAGGGGACAGGGAGAGATAGAGAAGATGCTGGGCTGGGAGAGGAGATAGGAGAGATGCCAGACTACTGGAGGGGGAGAGGATAGAGAAGGAGAAGGGGATAGAAAGCTATTGATCTATAGGTTGGGGGAAGGGAAAAATGGCTGGGGAGGTGGAGAGGAGGAAGATGTTGGACTTTGGGGATAAAGGGTAAGGGTGAGGGAATTGGGTGCTACTGAACTGGGGTAGTGGAGAGATGGTAGGCATGGTATAACTATATGAAAGAGGCCATGGGAAGTTGGCAAGGAGGTGAGTGAGAGGAGGATGGTGATTACTGAGCATGGATATAGTAATGGTGAGTGAGTGAAAGACAGAAGGGAATAAGAGGCTAGCAAAGGGGAAATGAGATAACTGGGGAGTTGGGCTGGGCTGGAAGTTAGAGGAGCAGATGGAAAGTTGATAAGTGAAAAGTCAAAAGAGGATTGAGGGTGGAGGGGTGAAATTGAGTGGATGAAAAAGGAGTAAGGAAAGAAAAGGAAGAAAGAGCAGAAGGGGAAAGATCAATATGTTAGAGGCAGATTTAGAGAGAGAATGGAAAAAAACAGAAGAAAGGACAAATGGACAGCAGAAACAGAAGACACAAAGACGGCAGAAGAAAGTGACTGGGGCAATTGCAATTGAAAAATACAATGCCCAAACAACACAAGGTAGAAAAAACCCTATTTTATTATGGGAAATGTGCATTGCTGATGTCTTTGTTTTTCTTCAGTACAAGAAGAAATTAATTTATAGTTTTATTTCTTCAGTGTTATTGTACATTCCAAGTTTGGCTTCCTAGTTTAAGTTTTGTGATCTCTTATTCTGTATTTGGTGATGGTCTGCCTATGTTTTGCATGTGTGACCAAGCTGCAGCATTCTGTTTGTGTAGTTTCTAGGTAGCAGTCCCACTTGTTCTCTTTTTCTAGCAGAAGATTAATATTTGCAGTGCTACCCTTTGATAAGTAGGGTTGGTACATGTGAGTCTGGTAGTGTTGTTATGATATGGCAAGTTTGCTATGAGTTCTAAATGAGCAGGGTTTTGTAGTACTTCCTAATGTACCTGGCTGTTGGCACTAGAGGACAGTATTGTATAAGTATGGGGAAACTGCTAGGTACATATGACCTAGATTGGCCACTGTTGGAAACAGAATACTGGGCTTGATGGACCTTGGTCTGACCCAGTATGGCATATCTTATGTTCTTATGGTAGCCTTTCTTTATCCCCACTGTACATTTAAATGGTATTTAGAGGCTTGCTTGCTTAAAATGAATGTTCATTCATGAATGTTAACATACACTAAGTGAAGCAGCACCCATTATTTTCTATAAGTACAAGAACAAGCCAGGACACCCAACCACACCAGCAGACATCAGAATTTAAAAGGCAGCATGCTAGGCACCCTGCACCTGGCGGGCCCGAGCCTGAGGGCCTCACCAGAAGGCCCTTTGACATAGCCCTTAGGCGCGGACCCATGGCAGAGGAAGCCCACACAGAATCCAGGACATGCTGCAAACTACCCAACTCTGCTGGCCACCAACATCCACCAACATAATCCCCACCATACAATAGAGCACCAGAGACCAAGACTAACTGCAATAAAGAAAGATGCAAGTCCTACCCGTAAAAGAAACCAACTACCTAACAGTCCACCGACAAGGTAAACGATTGTAACCACACCCTCCATCTTCCATCACAATTGCCACTAAAATACGCCCGTTTCGGGCCTAATAAAATACTGTGTTGCAGTTCCTCTATTTATTCCTGCCTAGCACTACCTAGCAGTCTCCCAATCAAGATTCAAACCGACCAAACCACCAAACTTACTCAAAAGCACAACCGCAGCACTGCAAATAGAACCCCAAGTCCTACATACAAGAAAGGAAAGACTAAGCATCATGGCACAGACAACTTCTCGCGGACTTATCCTACTCACACTCATATTGATAGGTATGATCAATACGGCAACCATTCCAACAGCTATCATACCAATAGCATATAATCAAAGGAACATCACCCGGCGCCAACATTTCACAAATATTCCTAGATGCCAATCAGGATTAATAAAAATCAATATTTCACCCTACTGAACTAACCAGCAAAACTGCCTTCATCCTCCTAAGTACATAAAATATGCATTAGCGAATGCACGCTCTATACACAAGAAGATCCAAGTTATCAATGATTATATTAAGAACAACAATCTGGACATTCTCTTAATAACAGAGTCATGGTTCACTGAAACAGATCAGGTACTAACAAACCAGCTCATCACATCAAAGATGGACCTTCATAACTGCCCACGGCTAAATAAGAGGAGGGATATTCATCCTCACTAGCAAAGACCACAAATTCCAGGTCTCCACAACCCTAACAATCAACACATTGAATGCACTACTAATCCAAAATAATCATCTCTCTATAAGCTTAGCATACAGATCCCCAGACCCTACATCTGATGATCTATCATCACTCATAAAGATAGCGTGCTTCCAATCATCTAACAACAAACCATTCATCCTTCTAGGAGACCTCAACCTAAATTCAGCACCTACAAACCACATCACTTCCTTCCTTGAAGCTATAGTTGCACTGGACCTAACTCAAATCATAAGCTGTCCCACACACAAAGGAGGAAACACTCTAGACATGGTATTCATACATAAAAAAATGACCACGCAGAACATAAAGACCACACCATTGCCATGGTCCAACCACCACATGATAACATTTGAACTACCGCTGATCACAACTAACCACAAAAAGGAACCTCAACAACAGGGAACCCGCAGATACAGAGAGTTCAAGAAGGATGCTCTGATTGAACACCTCAACCCCATAATAAACTCACCTCCAATGGATCTTTCAAAACTAGTAGATGATTGGAATAATACTATAACAGCCTACACCATACTACCACCAAAAGCAAACAACGAGACGAATTGCTACAGCACCCTGGTATTCAAGAGACATAAAGGAAGCAAAACTTAAACTTAGACATCTAGAATGAAGATGGCGCAGAACACATTATCCTGAACACCTCCAGAATACATCACCATCCAGGAGAACTACAATAAACTGATAAATCAGAGGAAAAGAGAGTACCACAGTAATCTGATCGCTAAAGCACTAAACCGACTGAGGGAACTGTTTGAAATTACCAAGTTACTCATACGAGCCCCCCTACCCTGAAAGCCTCAAACTTGACCCCACAAGAATATGCCTCCTACCTACAGAGCAAACTCCCTCCTGCTAAAGATACAACTCCACTAGATCAGATAATATCAAATGAGGCAAGTAGCATGCCAAAATGGAGCTCATTTACCCCTATATCAACCAATCAACTAGACCAAATCCTATTGATGATAAAAACCACCACATCCTCTTTGGACCCATGTCCCACAGCATGGATCAAAGTGGCCAGAAAAGAGCTAACAACACCACTGCTCAGAATAATAAACTCCTCTTTCATTCAAGGACTGATGCCATCTAACCTGAAGACCTCCTCAGTCAGACCTACTCTAAAGAACTCCTCAGCAGACCCCAACTTACCCACATCATACAGACCCATTTCTAGTATATAAGAAATGTTAAATAAATAAATAAATAGTATAACTCTCATGGCTAAAATAATAGAGAAGACTGTTCAACTACAGCTCCAGGACTTTGTAGAGTTGAATACCCCTCTTGATTTTATTTATTTATTTATTTATCTATTTTCTTCTATACCGCCCCTTCCAGCGATCAAGGGTGGTTTACATGAAACATCTTAACAATTGTACACAGTTGTATACATTTACATTGAACAATCAGATTCAACTATTTACATTGAACGGTCAGGTTCAACTATTTACATTGAACAATAAACTTCAACTTTATGATATTAATAATACAAACAACCGATAAATTATTTACATTTGATATTTAAGTGGTTGAGTGTTGTGTGTAGTTAGGTATTGGAATTTATTTCCTTTTATGTTGTATGTCAGGAGTGTTTGGTGTGTAGGACAGATATATATTTTGGAATTTATTTCCTTTTATGACGTAAGTTGGGAGTGTGTGGGGGGGGGACGACAAACAGGGAGTTAGTTAGAGTTAGTTAGTTTTGAATACGGGGGTTTGTGCATGTAAGTCCATGGTTGTTATGGAGGTGTTTTGGGGGAATATGGGATTTCAAAGTGTTCAGTAAATAGGTAAGTTTTTAGTTCTTTCCTGAACTGAGAGAGGTCTTTTACAATGCGAAGGTCTATTGGGATGACCAACAGCATGGGTTTCGGCAAAATTATGTCATTGAAACGCTCCTTACCTCCTTCCTAGACAACTTGATAAAGGGAATAGAAAAATCTACACAAGCCTTCATCCTCATTTTCATTGATATCTCTGCAGCATTCAACTCCATAAATCACCGGAAACTTATTGATCGCCTCGTAGAAATTGGAGTAAACAGGACTCCACTAAGATAGTTCTGTTCATACCTATCTGGATGCACACAAGTCAAACTACACAACAAGACCTCAGAACAAATCTAAGTACAAGAAGGATTGCCTCAAGGATCAGCGCTCTCTGCCCTCTGATGACATTATGTAATATACCACATTCACAACAAAGAATCCAGACTTCTCTACTATACTCTCATGCCTTATTGAAATGACCCACTGGCTACAAGAGCAATCTCTAACATTAAATTTCAGCAAAACCTTTACACCTCCAGAAAAGATTACAATCAACAACTATGACATCCCCATACGATCTGAGGTCAAATACTTTGGGGTGATGCTAGACCAGAAACTGAATTTCCAAACACATTCAAGAAAACAATTACAACATACCAAAAAAATAAAGATCCTTCACAACCTCCGCCCGCTATTGGATCATAATATATTCCGCACTGTTTGCCAAGCGATCATTACCCCCCACTTGGATTACTGTAATTCTAAATTCCAAGGACTACCAAAAAGTTCCCGCCTGCCTTCTACAAATTGCCCAAAGCTCTGCAGCTCCTTAATCTCCTGAACATCCCGACAAGAGCATATCACCCCTGTCCTGAAAGAGCTACATTGGCTGCCCATCCAAGCATGCATCAATATAAATCTCTCATGAACCACATTTTAAAGTATACATAACTTAT